>JAZFAV010000024.1:0-1394583 GCA_037954035.1 Rosalia funebris
TACTCATTTACTCATTTACTCATTTACTCATTTACTCATTTACTCATTTACTCATTTACTCATTTACTCATTTACTCATTTACTCATTTACTCATTTACTCATTTACTCATTTACTCATTTACTCATTTACTCATTTACTCATTTACTCATTTACTCATTTACTCATTTACTCATTTACTCATTTACTCATTTACTCATTTACTCATTTACTCATTTACTCATTTACTCATTTACTCATTTACTCATTTACTCATTTACTCATTTACTCATTTACTCATTTACTCATTTACTCATTTACTCATTTACTCATTTACTCATTTACTCATTTACTCATTTACTCATTTACTCATTTACTCATTTACTCATTTACTCATTTACTCATTTACTCATTTACTCATTTACTCATTTACTCATTTACTCATTTACTCATTTACTCATTTACTCATTTACTCATTTACTCATTTACTCATTTACTCATTTACTTATTTACTTATTTACTTATTTACTTATTTACTTATTTACTTATTTACTTATTTACTTATTTACTTATTTACTTATTTACTTATTTACTTATTTACTTATTTACTTATTTACTTATTTACTTATTTACTTATTTACTTATTTACTTATTTACTTATTTACTTATTTACTTATTTACTTATTTACTTATTTACTTATTTACTTATTTACTTATTTACTTATTTACTTACTTACTTACTTACTTACTTACTTATTTACTTATTTACTTATTTACTTATTTACTTACTTACTTATTTACTTATTTACTTACTTACTTACTTACTTACTTACTTACTTACTTACTTACTTACTTACTTACTT
Organism: Rosalia funebris; assembly: GCA_037954035.1. Taxonomy (NCBI): domain Eukaryota; kingdom Metazoa; phylum Arthropoda; class Insecta; order Coleoptera; family Cerambycidae; genus Rosalia; species Rosalia funebris. The sequence continues at coordinate 842 of JAZFAV010000024.1, forward strand.
ACTTACTTACTTACTTACTTACTTACTTACTTACTTACTTACTTACTTACTTACTTACTTACTTACTTACTTACTTACTTACTTACTTACTTACTTACTTACTTACTTACTTACTTACTTACTTACTTACTTACTTACTTACTTACTTACTTACTTACTTACTTACTTACTTACTTACTTACTTACTTACTTACTTACTTACTTACTTACTTACTTACTTACTTACTTACTTACTTACTTACTTACTTACTTACTTACTTACTTACTTACTTACTTACTTACTTACTTACTTACTTACTTACTTACTTACTTACTTACTTACTTACTTACTTACTTACTTACTTACTTACTTACTTACTTACTTACTTACTTACTTACTTACTTACTTACTTACTTACTTACTTACTTACTTACTTACTTACTTACTTACTTACTTACTTACTTACTTACTTACTTACTTACTTACTTACTTACTTACTTACTTACTTACTTACTTACTTACTTACTTACTTACTTACTTACTTACTTACTTACTTACTTACTTACTTACTTACTTACTTACTTACTTACTTACTTACTTACTTACTTACTTACTTACTTACTTACTTACTTACTTACTTACTTACTTACTTACTTACTTACTTACTTACTTACTTACTTACTTACTTACTTACTTACTTACTTACTTACTTACTTACTTACTTACTTACTTACTTACTTACTTACTTACTTACTTACTTACTTACTTACTTACTTACTTACTTACTTACTTACTTACTTACTTACTTACTTACTTACTTACTTACTTACTTACTTACTTACTTACTTACTTACTTACTTACTTACTTACTTACTTACTTACTTACTTACTTACTTACTTACTTACTTACTTACTTACTTACTTACTTACTTACTTACTTACTTACTTACTTACTTACTTACTTACTTACTTACTTACTTACTTACTTACTTACTTACTTACTTACTTACTTACTTACTTACTTACTTACTTACTTACTTACTTACTTACTTACTTACTTACTTACTTACTTACTTACTTACTTACTTACTTACTTACTTACTTACTTACTTACTTACTTACTTACTTACTTACTTACTTACTTACTTACTTACTTACTTACTTACTTACTTACTTACTTACTTACTTACTTACTTACTTACTTACTTACTTACTTACTTACTTATTTATTTATTTATTTATTTATTTATTTATTTATATTATTATGATAATCTTGTAGCATTTTAAGAGATGTAAGGATTATAATATCATCTTAAGTGTTTGATTGTCACTTTTCCGCGCTCCACTATACACGGAAAAGTAATGTAATCGTATACAAAAAAAAAAATTTTCTAGGGCTTATTTTTCGTTTTTGGGCCTAAAAACCAAATAAAAATGGTTTTTAAATCATTTTGTGTGTGTGTGTCGTTGTCATCGTTGTCGCCGGCATTTATTCTTGTTAGCACGATAACTCAACTAAATCGTGTCGGATCTATCGGGTTTTGACTGATTCTGACCGAGGATGTCTCCCAGACGACACCTATCGATTCTGAGATGGATAGGATACACCCCACCCTGTCCATGGGTCATGAGAAAGCACAATGGTGAACTATTTGAGAAACTGTTCTTGTTAGCACGATAACTCAAGTAAATCGTGTTGCATCGATCGGGTCTTGACTGATTCTGATCGGGTATGTCTCCCAGACAACACCTATTGATTTTGAGGTAGATAAGACACACGCTACACTGTCCATGGGTCATGAGAAAGCCAGATGGTGGACTATATGAGACACTCTTTTTGTTAATACGATAACTCAACTAAATCGTGTCGGATCGATCGGGTTTTGACTAATTCTGATCGGAAACGTCTCCCAGATGACACCTATTGATTTTGAGGTGGATAGAACACACTCTACCATGTTCATGGGTCATGAAAAAGCACAATGGTGGACTATTTGAGAAATTTTTTTGTTAGCACGGTCGCTAAATTAAATGTTGTCGTATCGATCGGGTTTTGACTGATTCTGATTAGGGACGTCTACCAGACGACATCTATTGATTTTGAGGTGGATAGGACACACCCCACCCTATTCATGGGTCATGAGAAATCACGATAGTAGACTATTTGAAAAAAGTAAAGCTGTCGCATACAACACATATTGATGTGTTGGTTTATTTTTTCTCGGCCACTCAATTTCGAGATAGAGATGTTCTACGTGCGGAAAAGTCCGTTTTAAGGCTTTAAAACTATTTATTTATAATGTTTTAATGTCTAATGAAGCCTCATAAGTGTCTTGATAAATCAATAATATGTGCTCCTTAAATTCATTAATTAATTATTTATTTACTTCAGTTAGTCTTTAGATAATGTTTAGATTATAGTGAAACTGTCTTCTTATGTAGTAGTGCCATTTTATAGATATTAGTCTATATTTGTACAATATATAATAGTTTTCAGTGTTTTCATACTTCAATAATTCTAACAAGGGGGTAGATTCTTTGCATCATTACATGGTTAAATGAAAGAGTAGCTCTGAAATAAATCTCACCCCCGTAGAAATACAAGACCATTAAATAAATAAATAATAACAAAGTACATTTATTATTTCTAACTTTAATATTTTTATATAACGTTGTTACTTAATATAAGTATATCCGACCCGCGAATAAATTAAAGAAATTTATTTAAAATAATTAAATATTCCAATTTGACTATATTCTACAGAAAAAAACAACTTGCCATGTTTTATGTGCGCATATGTACATCTCGTCCGATATATAAATTTCAACCATTTGCTTAACATATTTCATTCTTTGACAAATGATCTACAAATGATATTAACTATTTATAAATCTTACTTACTTACTTACTTACTTACTTACTTACTTACTTACTTACTTACTTACTTACTTACTTACTTACTTACTTACTTACTTACTTACTTACTTACTTACTTACTTACTTACTTACTTACTTACTTACTTACTTACTTACTTACTTACTTACTTACTTACTTACTTACTTACTTACTTACTTACTTACTTACTTACTTACTTACTTACTTACTTACTTACTTACTTACTTACTTACTTACTTACTTACTTACTTACTTACTTACTTACTTACTTACTTACTTACTTACTTACTTACTTACTTACTTACTTACTTACTTACTTACTTACTTACTTACTTACTTACTTACTTACTTACTTACTTACTTACTTACTTACTTACTTACTTACTTACTTACTTACTTACTTACTTACTTACTTACTTACTTACTTACTTACTTACTTACTTACTTACTTACTTACTTACTTACTTACTTACTTACTTACTTACTTACTTACTTACTTACTTACTTACTTACTTACTTACTTACTTACTTACTTACTTACTTACTTACTTACTTACTTACTTACTTACTTACTTACTTACTTACTTACTTACTTACTTACTTACTTACTTACTTACTTACTTACTTACTTACTTACTTACTTACTTACTTACTTACTTACTTACTTACTTACTTACTTACTTACTTACTTACTTACTTACTTACTTACTTACTTACTTACTTACTTACTTACTTACTTACTTACTTACTTACTTACTTACTTACTTACTTACTTACTTACTTACTTACTTACTTACTTACTTACTTACTTACTTACTTACTTACTTACTTACTTACTTACTTACTTACTTACTTACTTACTTACTTACTTACTTACTTACTTACTTACTTACTTACTTACTTACTTACTTACTTACTTACTTACTTACTTACTTACTTACTTACTTACTTACTTACTTACTTACTTACTTACTTACTTACTTACTTACTTACTTACTTACTTACTTACTTACTTACTTACTTACTTACTTACTTACTTACTTACTTACTTACTTACTTACTTACTTACTTACTTACTTACTTACTTACTTACTTACTTACTTACTTACTTACTTACTTACTTACTTACTTACTTACTTACTTACTTACTTACTTACTTACTTACTTACTTACTTACTTACTTACTTACTTACTTACTTACTTACTTACTTACTTACTTACTTATTTACTTACTTATTTACTTACTTATTTACTTACTTATTTACTTATTTACTTACTTATTTACTTATTTACTTACTTATTTACTTATTTACTTACTTATTTACTTATTTACTTACTTACTTACTTATTTACTTACTTACTTACTTATTTACTTACTTATTTACTTATTTACTTACTTACTTATTTACTTATTTACTTACTTATTTACTTATTTACTTACTTATTTACTTATTTACTTATTTACTTATTTACTTATTTACTTATTTACTTATTTACTTATTTACTTATTTACTTATTTACTTATTTACTTATTTACTTATTTACTTATTTACTTATTTACTTATTTACTTATTTACTTATTTACTTATTTACTTATTTACTTATTTACTTATTTACTTATTTACTTATTTACTTATTTACTTATTTACTTATTTACTTATTTACTTATTTACTTATTTACTTATTTACTTATTTACTTATTTACTTATTTACTTATTTACTTATTTACTTATTTACTTATTTACTTATTTACTTACTTACTTACTTACTTACTTACTTACTTACTTACTTACTTACTTACTTACTTACTTACTTACTTACTTACTTACTTACTTACTTACTTACTTACTTACTTACTTACTTACTTATTTACTTATTTACTTATTTACTTATTTACTTATTTACTTATTTACTTATTTACTTATTTACTTATTTACTTATTTACTTATTTACTTATTTACTTATTTACTTATTTACTTATTTACTTATTTACTTATTTACTTATTTACTTATTTACTTATTTACTTATTTACTTATTTACTTATTTACTTATTTACTTATTTACTTATTTACTTATTTACTTATTTACTTATTTACTTATTTACTTATTTACTTATTTACTTATTTACTTATTTACTTATTTACTTATTTACTTATTTACTTATTTACTTATTTACTTATTTACTTATTTACTTATTTACTTATTTACTTATTTACTTATTTACTTATTTACTTATTTACTTATTTACTTATTTACTTATTTACTTATTTACTTATTTACTTATTTACTTATTTACTTACTTACTTATTTACTTACTTACTTACTTACTTACTTACTTACTTACTTACTTACTTACTTACTTACTTACTTACTTACTTACTTACTTACTTACTTACTTACTTACTTACTTACTTACTTACTTACTTACTTACTTACTTACTTACTTACTTACTTACTTACTTACTTACTTACTTACTTACTTACTTACTTACTTACTTACTTACTTACTTACTTACTTACTTACTTACTTACTTACTTACTTACTTACTTACTTACTTACTTACTTACTTACTTACTTACTTACTTACTTACTTACTTACTTACTTACTTACTTACTTACTTACTTACTTACTTACTTACTTACTTACTTACTTACTTACTTACTTACTTACTTACTTACTTACTTACTTACTTACTTACTTACTTACTTACTTACTTACTTACTTACTTACTTACTTACTTACTTACTTACTTACTTACTTACTTACTTACTTACTTACTTACTTACTTACTTACTTACTTACTTACTTACTTACTTACTTACTTACTTACTTACTTACTTACTTACTTACTTACTTACTTACTTACTTACTTACTTACTTACTTACTTACTTACTTACTTACTTACTTACTTACTTACTTACTTACTTACTTACTTACTTACTTACTTACTTACTTACTTACTTACTTACTTACTTACTTACTTACTTACTTACTTACTTACTTACTTACTTACTTACTTACTTACTTACTTACTTACTTACTTACTTACTTACTTACTTACTTACTTACTTACTTACTTACTTACTTACTTACTTACTTACTTACTTACTTACTTACTTACTTACTTACTTACTTACTTACTTACTTACTTACTTACTTACTTACTTACTTACTTACTTACTTACTTACTTACTTACTTACTTACTTACTTACTTACTTACTTACTTACTTACTTACTTACTTACTTACTTACTTACTTACTTACTTACTTACTTACTTACTTACTTACTTACTTACTTACTTACTTACTTACTTACTTACTTACTTACTTACTTACTTACTTACTTACTTACTTACTTACTTACTTACTTACTTACTTACTTACTTACTTACTTACTTACTTACTTACTTACTTACTTACTTACTTATTTATTTATTTATTTATTTATTTATATTATTATGATAATCTTGTAGCATTTTAAGAGATGTAAGGATTATAATATCATCTTAAGTGTTTGATTGTCACTTTTCCGCGCTCCACTATACACGGAAAAGTAATGTAATCGTATACAAAAAAAAAAATTTTCTAGGGCTTATTTTTCGTTTTTGGGCCTAAAAACCAAATAAAAATGGTTTTTAAATCATTTTGTGTGTGTGTGTCGTTGTCATCGTTGTCGCCGGCATTTATTCTTGTTAGCACGATAACTCAACTAAATCGTGTCGGATCTATCGGGTTTTGACTGATTCTGACCGAGGATGTCTCCCAGACGACACCTATCGATTCTGAGATGGATAGGATACACCCCACCCTGTCCATGGGTCATGAGAAAGCACAATGGTGAACTATTTGAGAAACTGTTCTTGTTAGCACGATAACTCAAGTAAATCGTGTTGCATCGATCGGGTCTTGACTGATTCTGATCGGGTATGTCTCCCAGACAACACCTATTGATTTTGAGGTAGATAAGACACACGCTACACTGTCCATGGGTCATGAGAAAGCCAGATGGTGGACTATATGAGACACTCTTTTTGTTAATACGATAACTCAACTAAATCGTGTCGGATCGATCGGGTTTTGACTAATTCTGATCGGAAACGTCTCCCAGATGACACCTATTGATTTTGAGGTGGATAGAACACACTCTACCATGTTCATGGGTCATGAAAAAGCACAATGGTGGACTATTTGAGAAATTTTTTTGTTAGCACGGTCGCTAAATTAAATGTTGTCGTATCGATCGGGTTTTGACTGATTCTGATTAGGGACGTCTACCAGACGACATCTATTGATTTTGAGGTGGATAGGACACACCCCACCCTATTCATGGGTCATGAGAAATCACGATAGTAGACTATTTGAAAAAAGTAAAGCTGTCGCATACAACACATATTGGTTTATTTTTTCTCGGCCACTCAATTTCGAGATAGAGATGTTCTACGTGCGGAAAAGTCCGTTTTAAGGCTTTAAAACTATTTATTTATAATGTTTTAATGTCTAATGAAGCCTCATAAGTGTCTTGATAAATCAATAATATGTGCTCCTTAAATTCATTAATTAATTATTTATTTACTTCAGTTAGTCTTTAGATAATGTTTAGATTATAGTGAAACTGTCTTCTTATGTAGTAGTGCCATTTTATAGATATTAGTCTATATTTGTACAATATATAATAGTTTTCAGTGTTTTCATACTTCAATAATTCTAACAAGGGGGTAGATTCTTTGCATCATTACATGGTTAATTACATGGTTAAATGAAAGAGTAGCTCTGAAATAAATCTCACCCCCGTAGAAATACAAGACCATTAAATAAATAAATAATAACAAAGTACATTTATTATTTCTAACTTTAATATTTTTATATAACGTTGTTACTTAATATAAGTATATCCGACCCGCGAATAAATTAAAGAAATTTATTTAAAATAATTAAATATTCCAATTTGACTATATTCTACAGAAAAAAACAACTTGCCATGTTTTATGTGCGCATATGTACATCTCGTCCGATATATAAATTTCAACCATTTGCTTAACATATTTCATTCTTTGACAAATGATCTACAAATGATATTAACTATTTATAAATCTTACTTACTTACTTACTTACTTACTTACTTACTTACTTACTTACTTACTTACTTACTTACTTACTTACTTACTTACTTACTTACTTACTTACTTACTTACTTACTTACTTACTTACTTACTTACTTACTTACTTACTTACTTACTTACTTACTTACTTACTTACTTACTTACTTACTTACTTACTTACTTACTTACTTACTTACTTACTTACTTACTTACTTACTTACTTACTTACTTACTTACTTACTTACTTACTTACTTACTTACTTACTTACTTACTTACTTACTTACTTACTTACTTACTTACTTACTTACTTACTTACTTACTTACTTACTTACTTACTTACTTACTTACTTACTTACTTACTTACTTACTTACTTACTTACTTACTTACTTACTTACTTACTTACTTACTTACTTACTTACTTACTTACTTACTTACTTACTTACTTACTTACTTACTTACTTACTTACTTACTTACTTACTTACTTACTTACTTACTTACTTACTTACTTACTTACTTACTTACTTACTTACTTACTTACTTACTTACTTACTTACTTACTTACTTACTTACTTACTTACTTACTTACTTACTTACTTACTTACTTACTTACTTACTTACTTACTTACTTACTTACTTACTTACTTACTTACTTACTTACTTACTTACTTACTTACTTACTTACTTACTTACTTACTTACTTACTTACTTACTTACTTACTTACTTACTTACTTACTTACTTACTTACTTACTTACTTACTTACTTACTTACTTACTTACTTACTTACTTACTTACTTACTTACTTACTTACTTACTTACTTACTTACTTACTTACTTACTTACTTACTTACTTACTTACTTACTTACTTACTTACTTACTTACTTACTTACTTACTTACTTACTTACTTACTTACTTACTTACTTACTTACTTACTTACTTACTTACTTACTTACTTACTTACTTACTTACTTACTTACTTACTTACTTACTTACTTACTTACTTATTTATTTATTTATTTATTTATTTATTTATATTATTATGATAATCTTGTAGCATTTTAAGAGATGTAAGGATTATAATATCATCTTAAGTGTTTGATTGTCACTTTTCCGCGCTCCACTATACACGGAAAAGTAATGTAATCGTATACAAAAAAAAAAATTTTCTAGGGCTTATTTTTCGTTTTTGGGCCTAAAAACCAAATAAAAATGGTTTTTAAATCATTTTGTGTGTGTGTGTCGTTGTCATCGTTGTCGCCGGCATTTATTCTTGTTAGCACGATAACTCAACTAAATCGTGTCGGATCTATCGGGTTTTGACTGATTCTGACCGAGGATGTCTCCCAGACGACACCTATCGATTCTGAGATGGATAGGATACACCCCACCCTGTCCATGGGTCATGAGAAAGCACAATGGTGAACTATTTGAGAAACTGTTCTTGTTAGCACGATAACTCAAGTAAATCGTGTTGCATCGATCGGGTCTTGACTGATTCTGATCGGGTATGTCTCCCAGACAACACCTATTGATTTTGAGGTAGATAAGACACACGCTACACTGTCCATGGGTCATGAGAAAGCCAGATGGTGGACTATATGAGACACTCTTTTTGTTAATACGATAACTCAACTAAATCGTGTCGGATCGATCGGGTTTTGACTAATTCTGATCGGAAACGTCTCCCAGATGACACCTATTGATTTTGAGGTGGATAGAACACACTCTACCATGTTCATGGGTCATGAAAATGCACAATGGTGGACTATTTGAGAAATTTTTTTGTTAGCACGGTCGCTAAATTAAATGTTGTCGTATCGATCGGGTTTTGACTGATTCTGATTAGGGACGTCTACCAGACGACATCTATTGATTTTGAGGTGGATAGGACACACCCCACCCTATTCATGGGTCATGAGAAATCACGATAGTAGACTATTTGAAAAAAGTAAAGCTGTCGCATACAACACATATTGATGTGTTGGTTTATTTTTTCTCGGCCACTCAATTTCGAGATAGAGATGTTCTACGTGCGGAAAAGTCCGTTTTAAGGCTTTAAAACTATTTATTTATAATGTTTTAATGTCTAATGAAGCCTCATAAGTGTCTTGATAAATCAATAATATGTGCTCCTTAAATTCATTAATTAATTATTTATTTACTTCAGTTAGTCTTTAGATAATGTTTAGATTATAGTGAAACTGTCTTCTTATGTAGTAGTGCCATTTTATAGATATTAGTCTATATTTGTACAATATATAATAGTTTTCAGTGTTTTCATACTTCAATAATTCTAACAAGGGGGTAGATTCTTTGCATCATTACATGGTTAAATGAAAGAGTAGCTCTGAAATAAATCTCACCCCCGTAGAAATACAAGACCATTAAATAAATAAATAATAACAAAGTACATTTATTATTTCTAACTTTAATATTTTTATATAACGTTGTTACTTAATATAAGTATATCCGACCCGCGAATAAATTAAAGAAATTTATTTAAAATAATTAAATATTCCAATTTGACTATATTCTACAGAAAAAAACAACTTGCCATGTTTTATGTGCGCATATGTACATCTCGTCCGATATATAAATTTCAACCATTTGCTTAACATATTTCATTCTTTGACAAATGATCTACAAATGATATTAACTATTTATAAATCTTACTTACTTACTTACTTACTTACTTACTTACTTACTTACTTACTTACTTACTTACTTACTTACTTACTTACTTACTTACTTACTTACTTACTTACTTACTTACTTACTTACTTACTTACTTACTTACTTACTTACTTACTTACTTACTTACTTACTTACTTACTTACTTACTTACTTACTTACTTACTTACTTACTTACTTACTTATTTATTTATTTATTTATTTATTTATTTATATTATTATGATAATCTTGTAGCATTTTAAGAGATGTAAGGATTATAATATCATCTTAAGTGTTTGATTGTCACTTTTCCGCGCTCCACTATACACGGAAAAGTAATGTAATCGTATACAAAAAAAAAAATTTTCTAGGGCTTATTTTTCGTTTTTGGGCCTAAAAACCAAATAAAAATGGTTTTTAAATCATTTTGTGTGTGTGTGTCGTTGTCATCGTTGTCGCCGGCATTTATTCTTGTTAGCACGATAACTCAACTAAATCGTGTCGGATCTATCGGGTTTTGACTGATTCTGACCGAGGATGTCTCCCAGACGACACCTATCGATTCTGAGATGGATAGGATACACCCCACCCTGTCCATGGGTCATGAGAAAGCACAATGGTGAACTATTTGAGAAACTGTTCTTGTTAGCACGATAACTCAAGTAAATCGTGTTGCATCGATCGGGTCTTGACTGATTCTGATCGGGTATGTCTCCCAGACAACACCTATTGATTTTGAGGTAGATAAGACACACGCTACACTGTCCATGGGTCATGAGAAAGCCAGATGGTGGACTATATGAGACACTCTTTTTGTTAATACGATAACTCAACTAAATCGTGTCGGATCGATCGGGTTTTGACTAATTCTGATCGGAAACGTCTCCCAGATGACACCTATTGATTTTGAGGTGGATAGAACACACTCTACCATGTTCATGGGTCATGAAAAAGCACAATGGTGGACTATTTGAGAAATTTTTTTGTTAGCACGGTCGCTAAATTAAATGTTGTCGTATCGATCGGGTTTTGACTGATTCTGATTAGGGACGTCTACCAGACGACATCTATTGATTTTGAGGTGGATAGGACACACCCCACCCTATTCATGGGTCATGAGAAATCACGATAGTAGACTATTTGAAAAAAGTAAAGCTGTCGCATACAACACATATTGATGTGTTGGTTTATTTTTTCTCGGCCACTCAATTTCGAGATAGAGATGTTCTACGTGCGGAAAAGTCCGTTTTAAGGCTTTAAAACTATTTATTTATAATGTTTTAATGTCTAATGAAGCCTCATAAGTGTCTTGATAAATCAATAATATGTGCTCCTTAAATTCATTAATTAATTATTTATTTACTTCAGTTAGTCTTTAGATAATGTTTAGATTATAGTGAAACTGTCTTCTTATGTAGTAGTGCCATTTTATAGATATTAGTCTATATTTGTACAATATATAATAGTTTTCAGTGTTTTCATACTTCAATAATTCTAACAAGGGGGTAGATTCTTTGCATCATTACATGGTTAAATGAAAGAGTAGCTCTGAAATAAATCTCACCCCCGTAGAAATACAAGACCATTAAATAAATAAATAATAACAAAGTACATTTATTATTTCTAACTTTAATATTTTTATATAACGTTGTTACTTAATATAAGTATATCCGACCCGCGAATAAATTAAAGAAATTTATTTAAAATAATTAAATATTCCAATTTTACTATATTCTACAGAAAAAAACAACTTGCCATGTTTTATGTGCGCATATGTACATCTCGTCCGATATATAAATTTCAACCATTTGCTTAACATATTTCATTCTTTGACAAATGATCTACAAATGATATTAACTATTTATAAATCTTACTTACTTACTTACTTACTTACTTACTTACTTACTTACTTACTTACTTACTTACTTACTTACTTACTTACTTACTTACTTACTTACTTACTTACTTACTTACTTACTTACTTACTTACTTACTTACTTACTTACTTACTTACTTACTTACTTACTTACTTACTTACTTACTTACTTACTTACTTACTTACTTACTTACTTACTTACTTACTTACTTACTTACTTACTTACTTACTTACTTACTTACTTACTTACTTACTTACTTACTTACTTACTTAGTTACTTACTTACTTACTTACTTACTTACTTACTTACTTACTTACTTACTTACTTACTTACTTACTTACTTACTTACTTACTTACTTACTTACTTACTTACTTACTTACTTACTTACTTACTTACTTACTTACTTACTTACTTACTTACTTACTTACTTACTTACTTACTTACTTACTTACTTACTTACTTACTTACTTACTTACTTACTTACTTACTTACTTACTTACTTACTTACTTACTTACTTACTTACTTACTTACTTACTTACTTACTTACTTACTTACTTACTTACTTACTTACTTACTTACTTACTTACTTACTTACTTACTTACTTACTTACTTACTTACTTACTTACTTACTTACTTACTTACTTACTTACTTACTTACTTACTTACTTACTTACTTACTTACTTACTTACTTACTTACTTACTTACTTACTTACTTACTTACTTACTTACTTACTTACTTACTTACTTACTTACTTACTTACTTACTTACTTACTTACTTACTTACTTACTTACTTACTTACTTACTTACTTACTTACTTACTTACTTACTTACTTACTTATTTATTTATTTATTTATTTATTTATTTATATTATTATGATAATCTTGTAGCATTTTAAGAGATGTAAGGATTATAATATCATCTTAAGTGTTTGATTGTCACTTTTCCGCGCTCCACTATACACGGAAAAGTAATGTAATCGTATACAAAAAAAAAAATTTTCTAGGGCTTATTTTTCGTTTTTGGGCCTAAAAACCAAATAAAAATGGTTTTTAAATCATTTTGTGTGTGTGTGTCGTTGTCATCGTTGTCGCCGGCATTTATTCTTGTTAGCACGATAACTCAACTAAATCGTGTCGGATCTATCGGGTTTTGACTGATTCTGACCGAGGATGTCTCCCAGACGACACCTATCGATTCTGAGATGGATAGGATACACCCCACCCTGTCCATGGGTCATGAGAAAGCACAATGGTGAACTATTTGAGAAACTGTTCTTGTTAGCACGATAACTCAAGTAAATCGTGTTGCATCGATCGGGTCTTGACTGATTCTGATCGGGTATGTCTCCCAGACAACACCTATTGATTTTGAGGTAGATAAGACACACGCTACACTGTCCATGGGTCATGAGAAAGCCAGATGGTGGACTATATGAGACACTCTTTTTGTTAATACGATAACTCAACTAAATCGTGTCGGATCGATCGGGTTTTGACTAATTCTGATCGGAAACGTCTCCCAGATGACACCTATTGATTTTGAGGTGGATAGAACACACTCTACCATGTTCATGGGTCATGAAAATGCACAATGGTGGACTATTTGAGAAATTTTTTTGTTAGCACGGTCGCTAAATTAAATGTTGTCGTATCGATCGGGTTTTGACTGATTCTGATTAGGGACGTCTACCAGACGACATCTATTGATTTTGAGGTGGATAGGACACACCCCACCCTATTCATGGGTCATGAGAAATCACGATAGTAGACTATTTGAAAAAAGTAAAGCTGTCGCATACAACACATATTGATGTGTTGGTTTATTTTTTCTCGGCCACTCAATTTCGAGATAGAGATGTTCTACGTGCGGAAAAGTCCGTTTTAAGGCTTTAAAACTATTTATTTATAATGTTTTAATGTCTAATGAAGCCTCATAAGTGTCTTGATAAATCAATAATATGTGCTCCTTAAATTCATTAATTAATTATTTATTTACTTCAGTTAGTCTTTAGATAATGTTTAGATTATAGTGAAACTGTCTTCTTATGTAGTAGTGCCATTTTATAGATATTAGTCTATATTTGTACAATATATAATAGTTTTCAGTGTTTTCATACTTCAATAATTCTAACAAGGGGGTAGATTCTTTGCATCATTACATGGTTAAATGAAAGAGTAGCTCTGAAATAAATCTCACCCCCGTAGAAATACAAGACCATTAAATAAATAAATAATAACAAAGTACATTTATTATTTCTAACTTTAATATTTTTATATAACGTTGTTACTTAATATAAGTATATCCGACCCGCGAATAAATTAAAGAAATTTATTTAAAATAATTAAATATTCCAATTTGACTATATTCTACAGAAAAAAACAACTTGCCATGTTTTATGTGCGCATATGTACATCTCGTCCGATATATAAATTTCAACCATTTGCTTAACATATTTCATTCTTTGACAAATGATCTACAAATGATATTAACTATTTATAAATCTTACTTACTTACTTACTTACTTACTTACTTACTTACTTACTTACTTACTTACTTACTTACTTACTTACTTACTTACTTACTTACTTACTTACTTACTTACTTACTTACTTACTTACTTACTTACTTACTTACTTACTTACTTACTTACTTACTTACTTACTTACTTACTTACTTACTTACTTACTTACTTACTTACTTACTTACTTACTTACTTACTTACTTACTTACTTACTTACTTACTTACTTACTTACTTACTTACTTACTTACTTACTTACTTACTTACTTACTTACTTACTTACTTACTTACTTACTTACTTACTTACTTACTTACTTACTTACTTACTTACTTACTTACTTACTTACTTACTTACTTACTTACTTACTTACTTACTTACTTACTTACTTACTTACTTACTTACTTACTTACTTACTTACTTACTTACTTACTTACTTACTTACTTACTTACTTACTTACTTACTTACTTACTTACTTACTTACTTACTTACTTACTTACTTACTTACTTACTTACTTACTTACTTACTTACTTACTTACTTACTTACTTACTTACTTACTTACTTACTTACTTACTTACTTACTTACTTACTTACTTACTTACTTACTTACTTACTTACTTACTTACTTACTTACTTACTTACTTACTTACTTACTTACTTACTTACTTACTTACTTACTTACTTACTTACTTACTTACTTACTTACTTACTTACTTACTTACTTACTTACTTACTTACTTACTTACTTACTTACTTACTTACTTACTTACTTACTTACTTACTTACTTACTTACTTACTTACTTACTTACTTACTTACTTACTTACTTACTTACTTACTTACTTACTTACTTACTTACTTACTTACTTACTTACTTACTTACTTACTTACTTACTTACTTACTTACTTACTTACTTACTTACTTACTTACTTACTTACTTACTTACTTACTTACTTACTTACTTACTTACTTACTTACTTACTTACTTACTTACTTACTTACTTACTTACTTACTTACTTACTTACTTACTTACTTACTTACTTACTTACTTACTTACTTACTTACTTACTTACTTACTTACTTACTTACTTACTTACTTACTTACTTACTTACTTACTTACTTACTTACTTACTTACTTACTTACTTACTTACTTACTTACTTACTTACTTACTTACTTACTTACTTACTTACTTACTTACTTACTTACTTACTTACTTACTTACTTACTTACTTACTTACTTACTTACTTACTTACTTACTTACTTACTTACTTACTTACTTACTTACTTACTTACTTACTTACTTACTTACTTACTTACTTACTTACTTACTTACTTACTTACTTACTTACTTACTTACTTACTTACTTACTTACTTACTTACTTACTTACTTACTTACTTACTTACTTACTTACTTACTTACTTACTTACTTACTTACTTACTTACTTACTTACTTACTTACTTACTTACTTACTTACTTACTTACTTACTTACTTACTTACTTACTTACTTACTTACTTACTTACTTACTTACTTACTTACTTACTTACTTACTTACTTACTTACTTACTTACTTACTTATTTATTTATTTATTTATTTATTTATTTATATTATTATGATAATCTTGTAGCATTTTAAGAGATGTAAGGATTATAATATCATCTTAAGTGTTTGATTGTCACTTTTCCGCGCTCCACTATACACGGAAAAGTAATGTAATCGTATACAAAAAAAAAAATTTTCTAGGGCTTATTTTTCGTTTTTGGGCCTAAAAACCAAATAAAAATGGTTTTTAAATCATTTTGTGTGTGTGTGTCGTTGTCATCGTTGTCGCCGGCATTTATTCTTGTTAGCACGATAACTCAACTAAATCGTGTCGGATCTATCGGGTTTTGACTGATTCTGACCGAGGATGTCTCCCAGACGACACCTATCGATTCTGAGATGGATAGGATACACCCCACCCTGTCCATGGGTCATGAGAAAGCACAATGGTGAACTATTTGAGAAACTGTTCTTGTTAGCACGATAACTCAAGTAAATCGTGTTGCATCGATCGGGTCTTGACTGATTCTGATCGGGTATGTCTCCCAGACAACACCTATTGATTTTGAGGTAGATAAGACACACGCTACACTGTCCATGGGTCATGAGAAAGCCAGATGGTGGACTATATGAGACACTCTTTTTGTTAATACGATAACTCAACTAAATCGTGTCGGATCGATCGGGTTTTGACTAATTCTGATCGGAAACGTCTCCCAGATGACACCTATTGATTTTGAGGTGGATAGAACACACTCTACCATGTTCATGGGTCATGAAAAAGCACAATGGTGGACTATTTGAGAAATTTTTTTGTTAGCACGGTCGCTAAATTAAATGTTGTCGTATCGATCGGGTTTTGACTGATTCTGATTAGGGACGTCTACCAGACGACATCTATTGATTTTGAGGTGGATAGGACACACCCCACCCTATTCATGGGTCATGAGAAATCACGATAGTAGACTATTTGAAAAAAGTAAAGCTGTCGCATACAACACATATTGATGTGTTGGTTTATTTTTTCTCGGCCACTCAATTTCGAGATAGAGATGTTCTACGTGCGGAAAAGTCCGTTTTAAGGCTTTAAAACTATTTATTTATAATGTTTTAATGTCTAATGAAGCCTCATAAGTGTCTTGATAAATCAATAATATGTGCTCCTTAAATTCATTAATTAATTATTTATTTACTTCAGTTAGTCTTTAGATAATGTTTAGATTATAGTGAAACTGTCTTCTTATGTAGTAGTGCCATTTTATAGATATTAGTCTATATTTGTACAATATATAATAGTTTTCAGTGTTTTCATACTTCAATAATTCTAACAAGGGGGTAGATTCTTTGCATCATTACATGGTTAAATGAAAGAGTAGCTCTGAAATAAATCTCACCCCCGTAGAAATACAAGACCATTAAATAAATAAATAATAACAAAGTACATTTATTATTTCTAACTTTAATATTTTTATATAACGTTGTTACTTAATATAAGTATATCCGACCCGCGAATAAATTAAAGAAATTTATTTAAAATAATTAAATATTCCAATTTGACTATATTCTACAGAAAAAAACAACTTGCCATGTTTTATGTGCGCATATGTACATCTCGTCCGATATATAAATTTCAACCATTTGCTTAACATATTTCATTCTTTGACAAATGATCTACAAATGATATTAACTATTTATAAATCTTACTTACTTACTTACTTACTTACTTACTTACTTACTTACTTACTTACTTACTTACTTACTTACTTACTTACTTACTTACTTACTTACTTACTTACTTACTTACTTACTTACTTACTTACTTACTTACTTACTTACTTACTTACTTACTTACTTACTTACTTACTTACTTACTTACTTACTTACTTACTTACTTACTTACTTACTTACTTACTTACTTACTTACTTACTTACTTACTTACTTACTTACTTACTTACTTACTTACTTACTTACTTACTTACTTACTTACTTACTTACTTACTTACTTACTTACTTACTTACTTACTTACTTACTTACTTACTTACTTACTTACTTACTTACTTACTTACTTACTTACTTACTTACTTACTTACTTACTTACTTACTTACTTACTTACTTACTTACTTACTTACTTACTTACTTACTTACTTACTTACTTACTTACTTACTTACTTACTTACTTACTTACTTACTTACTTACTTACTTACTTACTTACTTACTTACTTACTTACTTACTTACTTACTTACTTACTTACTTACTTACTTACTTACTTACTTACTTACTTACTTACTTACTTACTTACTTACTTACTTACTTACTTACTTACTTACTTACTTACTTACTTACTTACTTACTTACTTACTTACTTACTTACTTACTTACTTACTTACTTACTTACTTACTTACTTACTTACTTACTTACTTACTTACTTACTTACTTACTTACTTACTTACTTACTTACTTACTTACTTACTTACTTACTTACTTACTTACTTACTTACTTACTTACTTACTTACTTACTTACTTACTTACTTACTTACTTACTTACTTACTTACTTACTTATTTATTTATTTATTTATTTATTTATTTATATTATTATGATAATCTTGTAGCATTTTAAGAGATGTAAGGATTATAATATCATCTTAAGTGTTTGATTGTCACTTTTCCGCGCTCCACTATACACGGAAAAGTAATGTAATCGTATACAAAAAAAAAAATTTTCTAGGGCTTATTTTTCGTTTTTGGGCCTAAAAACCAAATAAAAATGGTTTTTAAATCATTTTGTGTGTGTGTGTCGTTGTCATCGTTGTCGCCGGCATTTATTCTTGTTAGCACGATAACTCAACTAAATCGTGTCGGATCTATCGGGTTTTGACTGATTCTGACCGAGGATGTCTCCCAGACGACACCTATCGATTCTGAGATGGATAGGATACACCCCACCCTGTCCATGGGTCATGAGAAAGCACAATGGTGAACTATTTGAGAAACTGTTCTTGTTAGCACGATAACTCAAGTAAATCGTGTTGCATCGATCGGGTCTTGACTGATTCTGATCGGGTATGTCTCCCAGACAACACCTATTGATTTTGAGGTAGATAAGACACACGCTACACTGTCCATGGGGGACTATATGAGACACTCTTTTTGTTAATACGATAACTCAACTAAATCGTGTCGGATCGATCGGGTTTTGACTAATTCTGATCGGAAACGTCTCCCAGATGACACCTATTGATTTTGAGGTGGATAGAACACACTCTACCATGTTCATGGGTCATGAAAATGCACAATGGTGGACTATTTGAGAAATTTTTTTGTTAGCACGGTCGCTAAATTAAATGTTGTCGTATCGATCGGGTTTTGACTGATTCTGATTAGGGACGTCTACCAGACGACATCTATTGATTTTGAGGTGGATAGGACACACCCCACCCTATTCATGGGTCATGAGAAATCACGATAGTAGACTATTTGAAAAAAGTAAAGCTGTCGCATACAACACATATTGATGTGTTGGTTTATTTTTTCTCGGCCACTCAATTTCGAGATAGAGATGTTCTACGTGCGGAAAAGTCCGTTTTAAGGCTTTAAAACTATTTATTTATAATGTTTTAATGTCTAATGAAGCCTCATAAGTGTCTTGATAAATCAATAATATGTGCTCCTTAAATTCATTAATTAATTATTTATTTACTTCAGTTAGTCTTTAGATAATGTTTAGATTATAGTGAAACTGTCTTCTTATGTAGTAGTGCCATTTTATAGATATTAGTCTATATTTGTACAATATATAATAGTTTTCAGTGTTTTCATACTTCAATAATTCTAACAAGGGGGTAGATTCTTTGCATCATTACATGGTTAAATGAAAGAGTAGCTCTGAAATAAATCTCACCCCCGTAGAAATACAAGACCATTAAATAAATAAATAATAACAAAGTACATTTATTATTTCTAACTTTAATATTTTTATATAACGTTGTTACTTAATATAAGTATATCCGACCCGCGAATAAATTAAAGAAATTTATTTAAAATAATTAAATATTCCAATTTGACTATATTCTACAGAAAAAAACAACTTGCCATGTTTTATGTGCGCATATGTACATCTCGTCCGATATATAAATTTCAACCATTTGCTTAACATATTTCATTCTTTGACAAATGATCTACAAATGATATTAACTATTTATAAATCTTACTTACTTACTTACTTACTTACTTACTTACTTACTTACTTACTTACTTACTTACTTACTTACTTACTTACTTACTTACTTACTTACTTACTTACTTACTTACTTACTTACTTACTTACTTACTTACTTACTTACTTACTTACTTACTTACTTACTTACTTACTTACTTACTTACTTACTTACTTACTTACTTACTTACTTACTTACTTACTTACTTACTTACTTACTTACTTACTTACTTACTTACTTACTTACTTACTTACTTACTTACTTACTTACTTACTTACTTACTTACTTACTTACTTACTTACTTACTTACTTACTTACTTACTTACTTACTTACTTACTTACTTACTTACTTACTTACTTACTTACTTACTTACTTACTTACTTACTTACTTACTTACTTACTTACTTACTTACTTACTTACTTACTTACTTACTTACTTACTTACTTACTTACTTACTTACTTACTTACTTACTTACTTACTTACTTACTTACTTACTTACTTACTTACTTACTTACTTACTTACTTACTTACTTACTTACTTACTTACTTACTTACTTACTTACTTACTTACTTACTTACTTACTTACTTACTTACTTACTTACTTACTTACTTACTTACTTACTTACTTACTTACTTACTTACTTACTTACTTACTTACTTACTTACTTACTTACTTACTTACTTACTTACTTACTTACTTACTTACTTACTTACTTACTTACTTACTTACTTACTTACTTACTTACTTACTTACTTACTTACTTACTTACTTACTTACTTACTTACTTACTTACTTACTTACTTACTTACTTACTTACTTACTTACTTACTTACTTACTTACTTACTTACTTACTTACTTACTTACTTACTTACTTACTTACTTACTTACTTACTTACTTACTTACTTACTTACTTACTTACTTACTTACTTACTTACTTACTTACTTACTTACTTACTTACTTACTTACTTACTTACTTACTTACTTACTTACTTACTTACTTACTTACTTACTTACTTACTTACTTACTTACTTACTTACTTACTTACTTACTTACTTACTTACTTACTTACTTACTTACTTACTTACTTACTTACTTACTTACTTACTTACTTACTTACTTACTTACTTACTTACTTACTTACTTACTTACTTACTTACTTACTTACTTACTTACTTACTTACTTACTTACTTACTTACTTACTTACTTACTTACTTACTTACTTACTTACTTACTTACTTACTTACTTACTTACTTACTTACTTACTTACTTACTTACTTACTTACTTACTTACTTACTTACTTACTTACTTACTTACTTACTTACTTACTTACTTACTTACTTACTTACTTACTTACTTACTTACTTACTTACTTACTTACTTACTTACTTACTTACTTACTTACTTACTTACTTACTTACTTACTTACTTACTTACTTACTTACTTACTTACTTACTTACTTACTTACTTACTTACTTACTTACTTACTTACTTACTTACTTACTTACTTACTTACTTACTTACTTACTTACTTACTTACTTACTTACTTACTTACTTACTTACTTACTTACTTACTTACTTACTTACTTACTTACTTACTTACTTACTTACTTACTTACTTACTTACTTACTTACTTACTTACTTACTTACTTACTTACTTACTTACTTACTTACTTACTTACTTACTTACTTACTTACTTACTTACTTACTTACTTACTTACTTACTTACTTACTTACTTACTTACTTACTTACTTACTTACTTACTTACTTACTTACTTACTTACTTACTTACTTACTTACTTACTTACTTACTTACTTACTTACTTACTTACTTACTTACTTACTTACTTATTTATTTATTTATTTATTTATTTATTTATTTATTTATTTATTTATTTATTTATATTATTATGATAATCTTGTAGCATTTTAAGAGATGTAAGGATTATAATATCATCTTAAGTGTTTGATTGTCACTTTTCCGCGCTCCACTATACACGGAAAAGTAATGTAATCGTATACAAAAAAAAAAATTTTCTAGGGCTTATTTTTCGTTTTTGGGCCTAAAAACCAAATAAAAATGGTTTTTAAATCATTTTGTGTGTGTGTGTCGTTGTCATCGTTGTCGCCGGCATTTATTCTTGTTAGCACGATAACTCAACTAAATCGTGTCGGATCTATCGGGTTTTGACTGATTCTGACCGAGGATGTCTCCCAGACGACACCTATCGATTCTGAGATGGATAGAATACACCCCACCCTGTCCATGGGTCATGAGAAAGCACAATGGTGAACTATTTGAGAAACTGTTCTTGTTAGCACGATAACTCAAGTAAATCGTGTTGCATCGATCGGGTCTTGACTGATTCTGATCGGGTATGTCTCCCAGACAACACCTATTGATTTTGAGGTAGATAAGACACACGCTACACTGTCCATGGGTCATGAGAAAGCCAGATGGTGGACTATATGAGACACTCTTTTTGTTAATACGATAACTCAACTAAATCGTGTCGGATCGATCGGGTTTTGACTAATTCTGATCGGAAACGTCTCCCAGATGACACCTATTGATTTTCAGGTGGATAGAACACACTCTACCATGTTCATGGGTCATGAAAAAGCACAATGGTGGACTATTTGAGAAATTTTTTTGTTAGCACGGTCGCTAAATTAAATGTTGTCGTATCGATCGGGTTTTGACTGATTCTGATTAGGGACGTCTACCAGACGACATCTATTGATTTTGAGGTGGATAGGACACACCCCACCCTATTCATGGGTCATGAGAAATCACGATAGTAGACTATTTGAAAAAAGTAAAGCTGTCGCATACAACACATATTGATGTGTTGGTTTATTTTTTCTCGGCCACTCAATTTCGAGATAGAGATGTTCTACGTGCGGAAAGGTCCGTTTTAAGGCTTTAAAACTATTTATTTATAATGTTTTAATGTCTAATGAAGCCTCATAAGTGTCTTGATAAATCAATAATATGTGCTCCTTAAATTCATTAATTAATTATTTATTTACTTCAGTTAGTCTTTAGATAATGTTTAGATTATAGTGAAACTGTCTTCTTATGTAGTAGTGCCATTTTATAGATATTAGTCTATATTTGTACAATATATAATAGTTTTCAGTGTTTTCATACTTCAATAATTCTAACAAGGGGGTAGATTCTTTGCATCATTACATGGTTAAATGAAAGAGTAGCTCTGAAATAAATCTCACCCCCGTAGAAATACAAGACCATTAAATAAATAAATAATAACAAAGTACATTTATTATTTCTAACTTTAATATTTTTATATAACGTTGTTACTTAATATAAGTATATCCGACCCGCGAATAAATTAAAGAAATTTATTTAAAATAATTAAATATTCCAATTTGACTATATTCTACAGAAAAAAACAACTTGCCATGTTTTATGTGCGCATATGTACATCTCGTCCGATATATAAATTTCAACCATTTGCTTAACATATTTCATTCTTTGACAAATGATCTACAAATGATATTAACTATTTATAAATCAAACAAATCGTGAATATATGCATTACGAGTAAGTAAATATCACTGCTTAATTTGCATCTGGTTTTATTTATATAGTGTACGTCTAAAGGGTTCTGTCTCTGGGCAGAATATTCAAATAACAGGTAGGTAGTATTCAGGATAGAAAAGAACTATACTAAGGTATCGCAGAAGACCAACAAATAAATATTGATTCTGAAACAGACTCCACTCCAACCTACGTGTGAGAAGTTTATTTGGACATGTTTCAAAATGCAATTGAGTCACTAATTTTGGAGGTTCTAGAGGAAAATCCTGATGAATTTGGAAATTAATCTGGAAATAACTTTTTAATAGTATGGTACTTCTCCAGGCTATTATAGAGCATTGAAAGTATATCTCGATAAACTGTATCCTAATAGGTGGATTAAACGCCAAGGTACGATATAGTGGCTTGCTCGGTTTCCAGATCTAACGCTTTGATATTTTTTATGGAGCAACTCAAAATCTAAAATATATGCTATGCAACCCGCTAATACCGAAGTTTTGAAGTAAAGAATTACTGAACGATATTGACCAAGTTCCGCAGAACCGCTTGAACGAGTGAGATAAAAGTTTTATAACAGGATATCAGCAAGTATTGTCAGCAAGAGGAAAGTATACATTTTGAGAATTTATTTTAAAATGATTTAAAGATACCTGGTACTACTTGTACTTTTACCATTTTGAATGAAATTTATTATCTTCCATTTAACCTAGACATTATTTTTAATGTAAACACAAAATAAAATTTCGATGTATAACCGTCTATATATATTTGACGTGATTTATGTCACATTGAAACTGACACATAGTTTTTAAGGGAGGCAGACACTGTTTAATAAGTTTGGTATACTCATGGCATCGGTTAATTGTTGATCGATTTCTTCAAAAATCAAAAGACTAGAAATAAGAATAATATTTAATAAATATTTGAAGCAACTTCCAAATGAAGTGTTACTGGCACACTGCTGTCATTTAAAATTAAGTTTCAAGATGGTGTAATATTTAATAATTATATCACTATTTATTAATTAAAACATTATCTTTAAATTTGAATGTATGTATGCCAATTTTCATTCTTTTGGGTTTCTCAGTTCTAAAGTCAAAGTCCACTGTATAACTGCCGACTGATTAAGCTTTGTTATACTTAATTAATGACACCGATGTAATGTTATATTTTTCTTGTTCTTACAGGATTAAACTACTTACAGATAATTTATATTTCATGCAACAATGACTTTAAAAGCTTCCAAAATCACAAACTATTGTTGTTAGTTTAGTTGAAAAAGTTACATTACAAACCGTATTAATCTCCTAGATAACTGATAATAATTCTGAACCAATCTCCTGCAGAACTTATAATAAATTACAGCAAGGGTTACCATAATTACAGAACTGTTGCGTCATCTATTTTTATTACGCTCGATTGTTTTCAGTGTTCTCATGATAGCTAGTGATTATTTAGAAGGACGCCCACTCGGTCCTAATTATTCCTCCTTCTCGATCATAAATCATGTTAAGATTGTCTCTCACCCATCATAATGGATCATCAAGAACAAAAACAGACTAATCACACTAATATCCTCGCTCGATATAGGGTAATTCAAGAACCATTCAATTTGTTTATTATAAAGTGAATGACGAAAGGTAGATAGCGACAGTTCATTTGTCATTATTGTAGTAGGAATGTAATTTAGCAATTTAAGAAACAACTATTTAAACATCTATAAGTATTTTTTCAATAATGAGGGCTCTTTGTATTCACCAATACAACCGTTGCCCAGTTCAGAAAAATTCTCACTATACAGTTTTGACAAATTACTACAATGATAAATCTTATTTTAATTTTAATAATTTTCTGGCCATAACTTTCATACACATTTATCTCTCACAACTGTAGAATCAATTGATTAAAAAATAATTGAACTCTATTTTTTAAAGAAAAATGATATACGATTAGAAAGCGTTGTTGAAAATTTTTCAGCAGCTAACCTTTTTAAACTTATTGATTTATACAATTTCAACACGTCTGGTTATCGTTGAAGTATAACACTCTCATATTATATTTTTACTTTTCCGCACTCAACTATACCAGAGCGGAAAAGTAAATGTAATCGTGTAAAAATAAAAAAAAATTTCTAGCGTTTATTTTTCGCTTTTCGGCCTAAAACCCAAAATAAACGGTTTTAAAAAAATCTTGTCTGTGTGTATGTGTGTGTCATCATTGTCGTCGGCATTTAAAAAATTTCTTATTAGCACGATAACTCAACTAAATCGTGTCGGATCGATCGGGTTTTGATTGATTCTGATCGGGGACGTCTCCCAGACGACACCTATTGATTTTGAGGTAGATAGACACATTCTACCATGTTCATGAGTCATGAGAAAGCATAGTCTATATGGACTATTTGAGAAATTTTTTTTTGTTAGATCACTCAATTAAATCGTATCGGATCGACCGGTTTTCGACTGATTTTCATTAGAGACGTGTACTAGACCACATCTATTGATTTTAAGGTGGATAGGACACACCCCACCCTGTCCATGGGTCATGCGAAAGCACGATGGTGGACTATTTGAAAAAAATAAAACTGTCGCATAAAACATATATTCTGCATTTATGTGTTGGTTTATTTTTTCTCGGCCACTCAATTTCGAAATAGAGATATTCTACGTGCGGAAAAGTCCGTTTTAAGGTTTTAAAACAGTTTATTATTATTATTTTTTTTAATCAAGGAACCGAATCGGAAGAAGTACAACCGAATTCAACCAACAACCAGAACCGGAATATCATGAATCACTTCGTTTTATTTATAAGAATATTTCCAAAGCGAAATGTTTATCAGCGAAGCGTAACTGTCGGTATTCCATATATTTCGAAGACCATATATCTATGGACTCGATGAAACCAAGCCACGCCTCAAAAAATTACATTATTCCCATAGCATTTTGAAATAAAATTGTTTCCATTCTTTTTTGTTTCTCGCCGAGACTCTTGCTTTTGCTTGTTATCGTTTTCCTCATTTTTGCAATATTTCTTTTATAACATTGTTCCAATTTTGCCTCGGCGTTCTCTGCTACGTGCTTCTACTATCTATATATTAATTCAGTCCTCCATATATATATAGATTTTTCTTAAATATGTGTCCTTTCTTTCCGTTTTTTTTTTGTCAATCTTCTTACTCTTCCAATATACTTCATTTATAATGCTCAGTTTTTTATTTCTCATAGTTTTATTATATATCCACGAGACAAATTTTTAACACTGCTATATTTCAAGCTGCTTTGGGCTTTCAAATATAGCAGTTAATAGTTACATGTGTTAAAATGTGTTATCCTGGTGGTAACACATTTTAACTTCTTCGAAGCGAATTTCGAGATGTTGTTGCACCAGCTCCTATGGATGGTACAGTTTAACTGTTTCGAAATGCTCTCCGATATTTTTTTTATTATAGCATTCATCAGAAGAGTGATCGACATGCACTTTACAATTTTGGCCATTTTAAAGAAAAATCAGTTCGACTTGTTTATTGATTAGGATCAAAAATCTTATAGGCTAAAACCTCTTATATGAATAGTTCATCTGACGAACGCTCATTTATAGAAATTTAAAAGAAGTGCGTCGACTGCATGTCATGTTTTCGAAATTTGTAGATTGTAATTTTTTAACAATACAGTCCTCAAAATTAACCGTTATCTGGTCTAAACTGGTTAAAACTTGGTCAAATAAATGAGCCAAATATCGACTCAACATTCGAATTTGGAGGAGAATGGGATGCCATGATTTCGAAATTTTTAAAGAGTAATTTTTGAACAATTAACAGTTCAGTTCAGTTCAGTAACAGCACAATTAACAATTAACAGGTCAAAACAGTTATCTGGTCATAACTTGTCGAATTTTGGTCCGACGGGGAAGACTAAAAACTTATTCAAATTTCAATTTAGGGGTGCCATCTCAGATTTTGAAAATTTTTAAATAGTAATTTCGCAGCAACACAGGGGTGGTATAAATTAACCGTGAGGTGGTCAAAACATAGTCAAAAATATGAGTCTCAAATAGACTAAAAACTCCAATTTAGGAGCGCCATGTCATGTTTTCGAAATTTGTAAATAGTAATTTTGCAGAAACACAGAGATGTTCAAAATTAACCGTTCGCTGGTCTAAATTGGTCATAATTTTCAGGTAAAAAAATGAGCCTCAAATCGACTAAATATCCCAATTGGGGCGGGGGGCCTGAATTCCCAAATTGGACTCGAAATTCCAATTTGGGAATTCAGGCTAAATAAAAGCTCAAAAAATTAAGTTTCGCTCCGCATTTTCAACCAAAAGGTAGTCAATATAGACTGTTTGCTGGTCAATACTTGGTCAACTAAATTAGCCCAAAAGCAACTAAAATCTCTAATTTGGGGGTGCGAGCTGAAAAAAGCTAAAAAAATTAGGTTGTCCGCATTTTCAAACAAAAGGTGGTCAAAATAAACTGATTACTGGTCAAAATTTGGTCAAAAAACTGAGCCCCAATCGTCTCAAAATTCCAATTTGTGGATGCGGTTTAAGAAAAGCTTAATAAATCAACTTCGTTACGCATTTTCAAACAAAAGGTGGTCAAAATAAACTGTTTAGTGGTCAAAACTGTCAAATCTTGGTCAAAATTATGAACGAAAAAGAAGTTGAAAATCCAATTTTGGGGGGTGGGCTAGAAAATAGCTCGAAAAGTTGATTTTGTTAAACTTTTTGAGACAACAGGTAGTCGAAATAAACTTTTTGATGGTCAAAATTCGTCAAAGCGTGGTCAAATCATCGAGCTTAAAATTTATTCAAAATTCTATTTTGGGGGTGCTAGTATCACAATTTGTTGAATCTTAAAACATTAATATTTAATAATGTATGGGTGATCAAAACAAACCAATTGCTGGTCAAAATTGGTCAAAATTTGGTCAAAAATGAGCCCCAAATCGGCTCAATATTCGAATTTGGGAGTGCGGGCTAAAAAAAGTTAAAAAAATTAGTTTCGTTCCGCATTTTCAAACAAAGGGTGGTAAAAATAAACCGTTTACTGGTCAAAACTGGTCGAAACTTGGTCAAAATGATGAATAAAAGAAAAGTTGAAAAATCCAATTTGAGGGTACTAACTTTACAGAGGTTAACTTTCTCTGCGTAAGAATATATCCTCTCAGTTTTACATCTAAGACTGTCAAGTTTCTTGGCGATGTATAAGTTACAAAATAGTAAGTAATCTGTTAATACATTAGTTATTATAATCGAATATGGACGAAAACTTTACCAAAATGAGAGGTGCAAGAAGGTATAGAATACCGGAGCTGGGCCTGTCCCCACCACTCATCTTTTAAGAGCGTGTTCTTGAGATTCCATTGTTGAGATGGTATGCAATATCGAGCATCATCTCGATATTCCTTTCTTATGACTTATTCTAGTTTACAAATTTTGCCTTAAAATTATACCGGTTGATTAAAGAAATGTTGACAATATTCTCATTATATATTGATTGGCTAACTTTATTATTGTAATAGGTACACTTTAATTCAATTTAATTTATTGGTACATTTTAATTTGAAAGTCATGTCCAAGCCATATTCGTCATGGGTGATCTTTGGCCTCTGGCGTTTCTGTTATACCATACGTGGTCGTTTAAATTATTTAAAACTACCCCGACTAACCCTGAAATCTTCAGGTAAGCAAACTAGCTTTTTATTAATATCTAGCGTCAATTTTATATTCTTTTATAAAATTTAAATCTAAATGTTCACGTTTTTACCATATATTTTCATCTGCAAGTCATTATCGAGTACAGTGTTCTATATAAAATATATATTCATTGTTTTGGTAAACAGAGTCAATGATGGACATCCACATAATTATATAAATGTCGTTAAGATTATTAACACAGGTGTATGATCAAAATGTAAACATTAGAATTATTTTAAAATTATGTAATTATAAAAGGCTGCGCTAGAAAATGCTAAGAACTGGTTTATTTACCTCAATACCGGACGGATTAGTTCAACCCTCTTAACTTTTACATTCTTCCAATACAATTTTCGTCTCTATTCTTAGCAATATTACTTTACTCACTAAATCTAAAAATAATTACACGGTGTAGAGGATATACATATACGTGAGGTATATCTATCTTCTATATATGTAAGATCAATTATCTTGATAAAAAATGAACCGTAAGTATTCAGTTATTTGAATTTAAGACGGATACTGATGTTCTGATTTACTATAGTATTTCCGAGAAATCTTTACTAATTATAATCATAAAACTTCATAATTCAGAATAAATGTATTAAAGTATTTTTATATACATAATGACATAATTACTGTTGAGGAGTCCCAAATGAAGGTATTCTCCGGTAACTATAAAGAATATCCGTTGTATTATATTATAACATAATGCAACACATGTAGAATTTTACTTTATCATTCATCGCATATTACACATAAGGATATCTTCCTATTACACTACTTCCCCATTTCTATTATTATAGATATTGGAATATTATCTGCGATTAAAGTTAAATATCCTGAAATATTATTATTTATACTACTGCTGATGTCATACTGCTATATATTATAGGAGTTACCAATCGGTGTAATAGTGAAGAAACATATTTTCAATGGTGCTTCATAGACATCTCACTACTTAATAAACTTTTAACAAAAATTCTACCTTAAAAATACGGCGTAATTATTACTATTATTGTCGATAAATCTAGCACTTTGAGTCTGCAAAGTACTACTATCCAATTGCTACACCACTTTCGTTATTACCTATTTCAGACGATCAACTAAAATACTATATTTAATCGCATTATATTGTGAAATATCCGTGGCTATGAATAACCTTAGCTCATATATAGACTCTTCATGGCATTTAAGTGATTTATAGTAACAATAAAGTCCGTTAAAATACGTCAGATTAGACTACAACGAGATAGATTGCTCATATTAATAACTCAAATTATATTTTTCATATTTATCCAAATATTTTTAAAAGGATTCATCTTTGAGTCCTGACAATCATTCTTATAGCGGTCACAAGCTACATCTTACATTGCTGGCCATTAAATATAAGCTGTATTTTTTTTTTTTTTCATAAGAACACCCTGAAGATCCTAACTTATTTGGCAATAAGTACATCAATTACTATAGCTATAGTAGTTCTCCAATGTATTTCTTTATTATTTACTGTTATACTACCTATTACAAGAAAATCAGTATCTTACCTTGCAAAAAGGGTGTCCTGCTCGTTCGGAACCTACCTACAAAGAAAATTATACATACATTTTTACTTAATTAACAATTATATATCTCTATGCAATTACTTCATGGGCTATACCGGGTGGCCCACGAAGTTTTGGCCAGTCGATATCTCGAAACCTACTTGAACAATAATTTTTAAAATTGGTGATTTTAAACAGTCGATAGCGTTGCCCATTTTTGGCATAAAAGAACTTTTTTTCACATTTCCGGTCACGTGACATCAACTTCTCTAATCGTCTATCTAATACCAACTCAACTATACCATATATATATATATATATATATATATATATATATATATATATATATATATATATATATATATATATATATATATATATATATATTGGCAGGTTTATGTAAAACAGTAATAATCTGAACTGTTAAATGAATTGATTGCTTTTTTAAAACTTTTATTAAAGAAAATAAATAATTACACAGCAAAATATAATAATTATAAAAAACATTAAAGTTGATGCACAAATCGATGTCCACCTTCATTAACGCCATACTCAAATGTTATTAAAACATTTGTGTAGCATGCTGCTCTAATTATTTCTGGTGTAACAGTTTCGCACGCTGCTCTAATTTTGATTTGCAAATCGTCTAAATTTATAGGCTGTGTATTGTAAACCAAACCTTTTAAGTATCCCCATAGAAATAAATCTAAAGGTGTTATATCTGGGAAGCGAGCCGGCCAAGATATTGTACCATTGTGCCCAATCCATCTTTCAGGGAAAATAGTATCAAGATATGTCCTAATTTGCGGCGCAAAGTGAGGACGTGCACCATCCTGCTACCGCCACATCGTCCTTTTTTCGTTTAAGAGAATACCTTCAAGTAAATGGGGAAGCATATTCTGGAGAAAATCTAAATATCTTTCGCCTTCAACGTTTCTTGCTAGAAATATGGCCCAATTAAATGGACGTTGAATAAACCGCACTATACATTTACGCCATATGTTGTCTGGAAATTGGTTTCTCGCATCCATTTTGGATTTACAGCCGACCAGTAGTGACGATAGTGTCTATTAACGGTATTTTTGTTGTGAAATCTACTTTCATCACTCCATAATATTTTATTTAAAATGAACGGGTTATCTGCGACTTTCACTGACATTTCAGCAATAAAATTAAGTCTTCTTTCAGAATGTTCAGGGGTTAAACCTTGCGTTAAATGTATTTTGAAAGGATGATGTTTATTATCTTTTATTACTCTCTGGATTATAGTTCTACTTACTCCTATTTCTTGCTGAAGATACCGCGGTCAGATATGGAGATTTACTTGAAGATACGCCAGAATATTAATTATGGTATCCTCTGTTTGAATAGGCTTTCTTCGAGGAGTTTTCCGTTTTCCACTAGGAAAAGAACCACGTCTTAATGTTTGTTCTACGTAAACAAAAGTATATTTACTTAGAGCTGTTCGGTCGGGAAATCGACAACTATACAAATCTCTACCACGTCTGCTATTTTTTTCACATTCTCCATAGATCATCAGCATATCAACGTACTCGTCGTAAGTAAAATGTAAAGGCATAATCTTATTATTATTTTTACAAACACAAAATCTACTAATACTACTTCACAGCTCTTGACAAGTAGTGATGTTTTTCTGTTGCTAGGACAACTATTTTGTTTCTAAGCTACCTACGTTTTTTTTTTTTTTATAAAAATAAAGAAACGTTCATAAACAGTTGTTTATCATTATTGTAGTGCCGCAAAAACTTGACAAATATGGTATCATTGGATTGGTATTAGACATACCATTACAAAATTGTAATAACATAGAGGGCGTCCCACTTAAAATTTTGAAGATGATGTCACGTGACAGGAAATGGGCAGGTGACATAAAGTCTCTTTATGCCAAAAATGGGCAACGTATTCGGCTGTTTAACATCGCTAATTTTCAAAATTATTGTTCAAATAGATGTTGAGATATTGACTGGCCAAAACTTCGTGGGTCACCCTGTATAATACCACCAATACGATTTATTGTTTTGATTGCTGGTTTTCTTTATTCATATATTAGTATTATATGTAATTAAATTAAATTTATTTTTTAATTACAACTAAGTCAGTCATGACCTTTTATTACCAAAGAAAATCGTTATATTTATTCTCCATGAAATTATATATGTAGTATATGTATTATCCCCAATTTTAAAAAGGAAACCCCCGTTCGATTGCTAATTTTTCCTTCGAGAACTATTTTGTATTTTAATTAAAGCTAAAGTATACGTAACTTACCTATTTAACTCTTTCCTAATTCCAGTCGTCTAGACTAGACATTCCATCACACAGCAATCACGAAATATGTCCAAAAAATTGTTTATACACATCCACTATATATTTACACTACATATATTTTCGATTTAATTAAAACACTAATCGAATTAAACAAAGAACAATCACCACTGCACTTCACTCTCACATCTCATATTTTAACGACTACTCAATAAAATAGCAGGCAAGTCTTAACGTTCAGTTTTTTGCAGACAAGAAGTAACATGAGCAGATATCTTTTTCATACCTTATATAAAAAAGGGATGGCTGGAGATCTTAATAAACTGTTATCGGTTGCCCTGGGTCTTACAATATACTCATAAACACAGATCTGGCTGTGGCTAGACACGTAATTCTCCTATTCAAATTAAGGTAAAATAATTCAATTTTTTTTAAATTGTTGGTTCTAGTCTAGTCTGACATATTGCAACTGACATTGTTGTTACCATAAATCA
Source organism: Rosalia funebris (assembly GCA_037954035.1). NCBI lineage: Eukaryota > Metazoa > Arthropoda > Insecta > Coleoptera > Cerambycidae > Rosalia > Rosalia funebris. The sequence goes on from JAZFAV010000024.1 coordinate 35,271, forward strand.
CTTCAATGATGTAAATGCTGTAAGATATTTCAGCTAGAGTTTTAATAAACTCAAAACCACAGGTATATTATTACAGAATAAGATCAAACGTAGTATTTTGGTTAAGGAATTTATTATATTATCAAAGGCGACATACCAAACGCCCTCGATTGAGTCTTGAACCCCATCATATAATAACGACATCGAGACTATTCCAAGTCGGATGCTCTCAACAAGTGACAAATAGATTCCTTTATAAGAAAATACATATCTAGTCATCCATCCACTTTCCAGCCATGAGAACATATGTTTGACTTTTATTGGTCCTACGTCGGTTACTGAACAGAATGCTTACCATATTCTCTAAGTAAAACAGTGGAGCATAATTTGTTCCCAAATCTTACTCGTAATGCTAAACACTCGTAAAGTGAAACAATTTTTTCCATAGAAATCAATGTAAAATAGGATAATGTGTTTCATTCCGAAAAAAAAAAACTCAAGTAAATTTATAATAATGTCATTTATTATTTATAATACATCCTTGTTCATAAGAAAGTTGTCGAGAGACATTTGATTTTACCTACTCTTCAAAATATGGCGAAAAAGAGACACAGCATTATCGTTAAATAAATTTGTAACGCGCATAGTTACTGCCTTATTAGGGTGATGTTTCTCAACGCGATGTAACAGTTTCCCATGCTTTCAGCATCTCCCTTATTTCACGGGAAGGTTGTTGCTCTGCTGAGGCTGTTATCTCCTCCTCCCCTGATGAAATCTTCTCCACAACTTCTTGCTGTGACACAGAATGCAGCTCCATAAGCTTTTCTGTGGTCAGTTCCTGGATATGCTCTTCCACTAGTTCATCGATGTCGTTGCTATCGACCTCTAGCCCCATAATATTGGCCAGATACACAATCTCGTCGATTACAGGCTCCGCTCAAACCCCTCGGAGTCGCGTTCGACAACACTGTCCGGCCAAAGCTTCTTCTATGCAGAATTAAGGGTTCTTTTGGTGACCCCCTCCCATGCCTTGTCGATCATCTTCAGGCAGGCAACGATGTGAAAGTGGTCTTTCCAAAACTCTCTGTGAGTGAGATTGGTTCCTTCAGTTACCAGTTCAGCGACAGTAAGATACTAGCTGAACGAGCGCTAAACACAGACTCAACACAGGTTACAGAAACTTTTTGTTTATCGCACGGTTTACCCGCAAAACGGCGGGTGGGAGGTTGCATGGAGGTTGTTTTTTCTTATAATATTTCTACCTCCATGGAAGACACAAGCGCTTTTACAGCAGGCGGGAACACGATGCCTTCCTCCCTCGTCACTCATTCTGCGAAACATCGCTCGTTAAGTGAGTCATTTCTTTAAGCTCGTTATGCGAGGTTCCACTTATAGTCACTGCAGATACAGTGCTTGGTATCAAGTATAACGTTATCGTGAAGATAGGGGTTGCAAGAACGTTCCCTCGCATGGATATCAATCCAGGTAAGACGAAGCTGAAGATCTCAGTGACAATCTCGACGAAAATAAACACACCTATAATCAAGAAGAGGGAGATCCTATATCCCGAACCATGGTACGAATAATACGATTGTAGACATATTTGTAAAATAATGCGCTAGGTCACCCATGGACGCCAGATTAAGGATACTGAGCTGAATGCCTACTGTACCTGGGCTAAATATCTACTATATTTAAAGACTAAAATACTGATTTGGTCAATTTTAGAATACAACTTAAAAACACTTATGTGCATCTTTCTACAGCCTACATACATATCCATTGTAAATATTCACACTCTTATATTAACTAGGCATTGCTAGCTTGATTAGAAAAAAAAATTAAAACATTGCTAGTTTGATTGGATTAGGAAGCGGGCTTTTATCTATGATGTTTCTTATACCCTACAGCATCTCAAGGATCGACCTTAGAGCCGATCTCCTACTATGTATATACGGCTAATCACTCTGTTTGTATTATGAACAAGAGGCATAATTTTAATTGAATTATTTTCATATAATTGATTCTCAGTTGAGAACACCAGGCCGCCTCGGAACTGCGTATAGCGATCTCATCCTTATTAGGAATCATCAGTGTATGTATGCTAGAGTATACCTGACGCTCTCAGAATATTAGACGGGCTTTTGTACCAAGCTGCCATGAACATATACATGTAGAAACTTGGCAGAGTCATACAGGTAGACGACGTTTGCCAATGTTCTGCAAGAAATATAATAAGAACTAAAAAGTTGACATTAATGTCAACTTTTTAGTTGTAACAACTTTGTTTTTACAAAGTTGTTGCACATATATATGTAAATGAATTTAACCACTATAAAGCCACTCATGATGAATATTATGGATTTTAAATTAAAATGTAGGTACTAATATATAATGATAATTTGGTAAACACTTTTGTAATTCTACATTAAAATATATAAACCTGAATGAGTCATTGGAAACGCATGTCGAGATGATGTTCGATCTTGCAGTCTACTGCAATAAAGATATCTCAAGAATGTGCCCCTAGAGAATGAGTGATTTGAGGAGGCCGAGATCCGGTTTTCTATACCTTTTTTTTTAATGAGGCGTTGAAATCTTACATAAGACCCCGAGTCGGGAGTGTCGTATTCTTACCGACTAAAACAACTCCTCCATCTCGCTCTGCTCACTGGTACCACGTTAGCATGACTTCGGTGAGCGAACCGTCCTTAATCCCCTCCGGCGTTGTTTCTGTGTTCCTTTTCTTTTTTCTCTATGATGTCTCTAATAGTTTTGTAGACGCGTTTCCATAGTATCTTCGCTTGTACGAGGTCGGATCTCACATTTTGTTCATAAAAGGTGCCCCTGCATAGCTTCTTCTGGTGTCGTTCCATCTTGGACATAGGGTGTGCTCCGCGTCGTCAATATCTCCGCAGTACTTGAAGAAGTAAGGAATGCAATAGTCACTACCATAGGCACTAAGCCGGAAAATATTGATGTCCGGGCCCTTCGGCCAACATTCGCCAACAGACAAAGAATAACGGTAGTGCATGCCGGTCGTACAAGTACTTACTAAAGCAACCGTGGCCAGAGAGAGCTTGCGTCAGGAAGTAGTCTATTTCTCCGTGGCGTGGGGCTGACCGATCCACGTCTATAAGTCAGGTATTAGACGGTGGGTCCACCTCCCGTGTATTGCTATTTCCTATTCGCCTTGCCATTGTCTCAGTATATTTCTTCTCGCTGTCTCTCCATCTGTCCCAATGAACTTTTCACGCCGTTCTTGTATCGTCAGCTTGATTGATGGAACTCATTCTATCAGCCCTGCCACTTCCATTGAGATGGTCCTGTATGCCGAACATATCCTGATGTTGACTTTGCGTTACAGACTCGTTAGCTTTCTACAGTTTTTCTGGTTGCTCGTTGCCGAGTGCCAGACGGGTAATGCATACAGTACTTGAGACTGAATTAGGCTCGCTAGCAGTCTTCTCTTCATCGCTCTAGGTCCGCCTATATTTGGCATAACGCTAGCCAATGCCTTGCTATTTTCTCCGCCTTTTGGATAGTCTTATTGACGTGCTCAGTGAATGTCAGTTTGGTGTCCAACCACACTCCCAAGTACTTTATTGTCTTGGCTGGGGTCCCAGATACATGCTGCATATTGAACCTTATTAGGATTAGTTTCCTCCTCGTCGTCAATATAGCTGCCTCCGTCTTCTGCTAGTTGGAGCCCGTTAGACTTCAGCCAGTTTGATACTCTTAGTAGGGCTACATCGGCCATGCTCATTAGGTTGTTTTCCCCTTTAGCTACTACCGTGATTGGTACGTCATCTGCGAAAGCTAACAGTTTTACCCTCTCTGGTTGCTCTAGTCTTAGAAGCCCGTCATACAGGATATTCCACAGAGTCGGTTCCAGTACCGAGCCCTGTGAAACTTCGCTTTTCACTGGCCTTCTTTTGAATGTGTTCTGTGCCCCAAGGATGATTTTTCTTTCTGAGAGATAGGACGCTATCAGATTGATGAGGCTTTCTTCCACCTTGCTCTCCCTAAGCTCATCAAGGATACTTATCCTTTGCCAAAATGAACGCGTTCCTGATATCAATTGTGATTATGGCACACAGTCTTCGGCGGCGATGGGAGACGTTTGCCTCGGCCTCCCAGGCGGTACTCAGCACCTCCTGGTCTATGCGTCTGCTGTTTGTCATCCTTCCCTAAAGCCGTTTTTGGGGTCAGATAGGCCACCCGTGCGCTCCAATTCGCTATTTAGTCTGATAAGAATACGATGTTCATATAATTTTCCATCCACATCGAGAAGGCATATTGGTCTGAACAATGAGGGACTTTCGATTGGTTTGTCCCCCTTCCTTATCAGGACGAGCCTAGCCTGTTTCCAGTCTGCCGGAAAAATGAATTGATCCGCTAGATTGTTATATACCGCGACGGTATATTCTGGTTTGGTTTGGGCCACCTCCTTTACTATTTCCGGCGGGATGATCTCTGGTCCCGGGACCTTTCTTTCCTTCAGTTTACCGGCCGCTCTTTGTAGTTCCCCTATCGTAAGTGATGTAAATATCACATTTCTATCACAGTCAAATATCACTTGATCATGGACAGGGGAGAGGTAGCCGGTCACCTCCTCCACTGTCTTGCATGGCCATTTATTGTCTGAGTGGGTAGCCGAACATCCTCTTCATGACAATCTTCTAGCCATCCCCCCAGATATCACAGTCTACCTTATTACAGAGCTCTTTCCAGCTCTTTCTCTTGTATTCACGTATTTTCAATCGAAATTTTTTCTGTGTATTTTCTTCTGGCGTATTTCTCCTGACATTACGCGTATACACCCTCCTTTTTCTTATACATTCCGTCCGAAGCTCGGATATTTCCTCATTCCACCAGTAGACGGGCTTGCCTGTGGGGCTGATTTTTCTTTTCGGCATGGTTTCTTCGCATATCTGGCTTAACGTCCTGGTGAAGTCTGTTAGGTTTGTAGCTCCCCATGTTTCCCCATTTTGCCCTTTTTCACTCAGATTTTCGGAAAAATTTCCTCCCTCAAGTTCTCCTCAGCTATGCGCTTAAAGGGCTTGTGGCTGTCATCGACCCTCAGCTCTTGCTTTCTCCTTTCTTTGTATTGCTCTTTCTTGCAGTTCTAGCATTGTGAGTTATTCATAGATGGGAGGTCCTAGGGGCTTTAGCCAGTTCCTCTAGGCGACTAATTTGTCCTCTGAGTTCTTCGTTCTCGGTCCTCCTCCTTCATTCCGCGCGACGTCTCTGCTAACCATTCCTGAAGGTCTGCATTTTCTCGACTTGTACTAGCAATTTCCCAGAGATGTCCTTAAGCTCTTTCTTCGGGTTATACATTTGTTTTAAAGCTCTTTCCAGGTTCTTTACTTGGGTTTCTACTTTATGCAGGATGTCTCTGAGGATCTCGCTTTCCCGATCCCGAATATCAGGTCTATACATTAATTTGTCTCCGTCTCCCCTCTTACGCTTACTAGGCTGGCTTCTCGTCTCCTGGGGCAAACGACACCGACCTTCACAGGGGTATCCGAGGTCCCTGCACCGTAATCCCTTCAATATTTGGGCTGTCCGTATCCATGTTCTAGTTCCCCTTTTAGTCACCTTTTACGACACGCAGAGATTACGACGGGCATATTCTACCCCCCTGCCCACAGGGGAAGGTTTTCTATACCACCTAGTGCAACGATCAACGAAGTTAAGTACTTCTCGTCAAGAATACTAACAAGTCTCTATGGGACCACCCACGAGATGCACTCATAAGGTGAACAAAAACAATAGAACATGATGCACTACCTCAGCAATCAGTATACGATGTATATATATTTTAAGAGACTTTAATTATGTAGAAATATATGATATATACGAACGTTACCCATCCTTTTATTTACCCATTTTAGTTACCCATATTTACATAGTAAAATACATTATCATTATAACTCGAATCAATGAAGTAGTCAATGTTCATGTCGACATAAGTGATGAACATTAACATTTTAAGTATAACACACTGGCAATTCAGATTGGTAATATAATACAATATAAATGTTCAACAAGGGATTCCTACTCACAAATATAATTACAGTTCACTATCCGTCGATAGTTTTTATATATTTACATACAGACTTCACAACTTTATAATACGAGTATTTAAAAATATTTTTCCTATAGAGCTTATCCGTGGGTCAATATTTGAATGCAAAGCTAAAAAATATATTTCGTAGTTGGATGTGAAACTTGAAAGTAAATATACCTTCTGAAAATATAGCCCTATTTGTGATATGACAAATACGAGCATAATGCTCTGCTCTGTATATATGTTGTTGTTATTACTATTATTTTTATTATCATTATTACATACTGATAAACCCATGTCATATAAGTAATATTTAGTAATAAACAAGACTATAAATATAATATATTTCTTCTTAAATCCGTCGTTAGTTATAAATCAAGTCAGGTAACAAATGCTTGCGAATGTATTCAAAAATGACGATGAAGACATATTATATGTTTTATTTCATAGTTATTTATTTTCTTACTTATTTGTAAAAGTTTTTGCGGGAGCTGTTTACCTTAGCATTGATCCTTATATGAGGGTCTATGCTATAAGACTGCCTTTAGGAACAACATTCATAGGGACACAAGTTGCCAAGTAAGTGTGAATTCTTTAAACAGTAATTTATTGATGCATATTACAAGAAATATGACATACCGAAAATATTTTATGTATAGTCTAATTTATTAGTTTAATACGTAGAGATTTCAATACATATACTAACAAAAGTTTGTACATTTCCAGAATTGTGGAGAGTAATCATTCAAAATTTTCAGTTGATTGTGGGTAATTTTGGATGGAGAAGTCATACTATATCAGATGGAAAAGTAAGCTCTGCTGATTCAATGCCCCCATGGATTTTACCTGATTTTGGAGACCTTCCCCTTTCTTATGGTATAGGTATCCTTGGAATGTCTGGGTAAACAAATATCCATTTATTAAATATCATTAATTTTCGTCCCTAAATCTGCAAAATAATTTTCTTTTGATATAGAAATACCGCCTATTTTGGGTTCTTAGAAATATGCAAACCGAAAGCAGGCGACACTGTCATAGTAACATCTGCAGCTGGAGCTGTCGGGAGCATAGCGGGTCAAATAGCGAAAATAAAATGATGCACAGTTATTGATTTTATGGGTATCGGATGAGAAAGGAAAATGGATTATGGACGAATTAGTGATCAATAATTTTATTAATTATAAAACAGCTGATTTGAAAGAGTTCTCCCTGAGTTGGCTCCGAAGGTTTTGATTGTATTTTGATAATGTATGTAGATTTACTGGACAAATCGTATAAAATTATTGTTTGTTTTTTAGAGTCGTTTTTTCCATATATATATATATATATATATATATATATATATATATATATATATATATATATATATATATATATATATATATTGATAATTAGTTTTTCCATAGATGCCATTGAAAAAGGGTGAAATTACTTAAAATCTATTTTTGCAAAATTCGCGTAGATCTGTAAATACTTTCTTCAAATCAATTATTTTAGGCGTATAGGTAATACCATTTTATTCTAACTAGGTTACCATGTACATATACTGAGAGAAATTTTAGATACTTCCTAAAATATTACTTCCTAATATTATATTACACGCAATTATTTATAATATTAATTAATTATAGAATATTTGTGCTAGCGTTTAATATTTCTAATTTGATTTAAAATTTTCAGGTTGGGGGTGACATTAGCACGTCCATTTTGTATAACATGGAACCCTTGGGTCGTATAGCGGTATGCAGCAGCATTTCGGGCTCCAATGAGAAGGTCCCAGCAGGTATTGTCTTATCCTATCCTGTAAGTCATTTCTAAAGCTTATCTAAAATATTTTTTCACCTTGATGTTAGAATGTTTTTCTAAGAGATTATTTTGTGATTAATAATTTTAGTAATACTGTTACATAGTAGTATTCTATTAAATTTGTATTCCAAATCTAACATAAACATAGTTTATATCATTTATAGGGAATTAAATAAATAAATGCACTGACGCTAAGGTATACTTTAATTTTTAAGATGTACTTTAATCAAACATTGGAGAAATCGTACATTTCTTTGTTAAAAAGTACAATACCTTTACTTTTGAAAAGTTATATTATATGATTTTGATTATTGAATACTCTTTAAAAAATACAATAAATAATTTATATTTGAGAGCAATCAATATTTTATCCTGACAATCTTATAACAGTCAAAAATAGTATAGAAATTAAATAGCATGTTTAGGTAAATGTAGAAGAGACGTAGTTAGCCAACTATTATTACCAAAATCACAACAAAAGTACAGCAGACAAACATATTCCATATATAGGTATATTCCAAATCGTTTTGTTTATTACAGCGCCACCAAATGCTACACTGTTCTATTAATATTTTACCATACTCCATTTAACAAGTGATATCAAAACTAATTTCATTCTTCTATGTGAAAACTAATTGTATATATTTGCATCAAATGGAACGGATTCGGATTGCTTTCATCTCCAACAATGTATAAATAATATGGCGCCATGGTGTGAGCTACATCGTTTATCCCTAAATTTATCAAAATGTAAGGTAATGACTTTTACCAGGAAAGTCAATTTTATTTCTCATGATTATGCGATTAACGACCACATTATTGGTCGAGTTGAGTTGTTTAAGGACCTAGGCATAATATTGTTTCTGTTGCATTTATAACTTATGGCTTCATTTACCGTAATTTCCGAGTTTTCCGAGGTATGTGCCCTTAAAGCGTTATTTTTTTCTCTAGTAAGATCTCGCTAAGAGTATGGTTCTATTATATGATTTCCTTTATACAATGTCCATTGTCAAAGGCTGGAGGCAATTCAAAAGAGGTTTCTTAATTTTTTGTCTTTTTTACTGGATGACGTATATTCGAATCGAGGCTGTTGCCACTTACAACTATTGGACAGATTTAATATTCAATCATTATCTGTTCGACGCAATATCTCACTAATTAAATATTTGTTTAAACATTCTAAATTCAATAGTGTTAAACATTCTAAATGATAAGGTTGACTATTCTGAATTGCTTAGTAAGATTAACTTTAGGGTCTCACGTAGTCATGTCAGACAACAGGCGCTTTTATATTGTACTACTCCTAGAACGAATGTATTAGCGAAAGCTCCTGTATTCCTTATGTGCTCACTGTACAACAAAATTGAAGCGAATTGCGATTTATTTAACAATAATTTAAAGTATGTTTGCAATTACGTAGCTAATATAGGTTAAGATGTTCTATGTGGTATATTACATACGTACGTAAATTCGCGCTGTAACTACCTTTTACCGTATTGCTTATGTTTATTAATTGTACTATTTGACATTCTTTCTCTTTTTTGTTATTTTACTTATTTACTGTATATCTAGTTTATTCCTGTAATTGGGATTTCTTTCTGTTGGAAGAATAATAATAATAATCAGATCACTATTAACTGATATATAAATTTATAATTACAGCTTTACATTTTTAATCATACCTCGGTCTCGCTTGGTTTGTACAACATATGTACGACATTCACTTTGAACTATAATATAAGACAACGTCTATATCAATTTGTATTACAGAATTAAGAGTTTAGAGGACACTACTGTGAGCAGTTACTCTCAATGGTTATTTTTACAATTATTTACAAACAGTTTGGAAGAAACTCCGTTCTTCCAAAGCGTTGTAGCAAAGCAAATGTTGAATGAAAGCATACAAATTAGTAAACAATTTAAAAAATATTCATGTGCCTTATACAAAAACTACATTATCTTCAAGAACTATTTAAAAACAAATATACTTAATCTTGTTGTTAGTTAATATGAGTTTAAATTAATTTTGTGTGGATGTTCTGATTGAAAGCAATACTAGGGCTAGAGATTACATAAAAATTATATTATTTTCAAATATATCTTCCAAATAAACAGTTCATTTCATCATTACAATAATAAACAAGATCTATTTGAATAATGTGTAACTTTTTTTCAATAAGGAATCATGACACACACAGCAAGTGTTTTAAATCATTGTGTAGTGGTATTCCTTGCTTCGGCAAACAAAGTTTAACTAAAAAATAATAATATCACTTAATTATAGATTTTATTCCTTATTTAAGTATGATTCTATATATGTTAAGTAATAATTTTGTGTGGTTCTGCAGCTTTGTTACACACAATTGTAGATTCAAATTCGAGGTTCAGTAAATGTACACAGAAGCACGTGAATTTAATTTGTTATCAGAGCCGCAATATGGAAAGACCATTACTTCAATATATCTGTTAATCAATCTCATATTTTATTAAATCAGAGGCTTGATATGCCAGAGGAGCAAACACACTGTTGTTTAAAATATTCTAAAAATATTTAAATAAAACAACAATCAGACAACGCGATGCGGTATTTAAAATGACGCAATTTTAACAACGCAATTAAATACAATGAAACGCATGCAAGATGATGCACTTCTAACAGTAGGCACCTATACCAAAACCTACACAACTGTTTGCCGCAGTACCAATGCGGCAATACCCTTTGACCAATACCATTGAAGATTTCAGCGAGTCCCAAGACGATCACGCGCTGATCATTATTTATACATGCTGAAGTTTGGAGATGAATATACTTTAGTTCACTCTAGTAACTAGGTTACGATTTTATCTTATATTAGATGGATTAAATATCATTTCTCTTGCCAATAAATATTTTAGAGTATTTATTCTTTTACAGCAATAGAATTGATCTACTGCCTAAATAAGCTTTCCACCGAAACAAAAGTAGGTTAAGCCTCCTATTTATATAGTTTAATTACTATTTGCTTAAGAGAAGTATACAACAAGATAGAAGTCGTGATTAGTATGCGATATTCAACATGAGTTAATAATAATTAAGGCAAAGATGTGTTATTACATCAAAATTTTTAGATATCTACCATAATAGCTGATATAATCGTATTCAAAGTTGTTGCTTCTCTTGTTAAGACTCAAATATGCTGTTGTTAAAATATAATACATTTTCACTTACTTTTTTAATATGAAAACAACTCTTTCTGCTTTTTATATTCTTTTTTATCGGGATACTCATGTTCGTCCGTCTTTAACTACGTCGATAATTACTACTTAATAGACATTAGTCTCTTAACCACAGTCATTTTCCCGCAATTTCATTAAGAAAGTTCCTCTTCTGTTTCTTCGCCACTTTCTCCCAGGTATAGGAGGCATGTGATATAGCATGTATGTCTTTTCATAATGTCGAATAAAATCTACATTTTTATGGAAGAGAACCGTAAATCTCATTAAAATCTATGATAAATATGCTGAAATAAAAAAGTGTGGCCATATGTGACAAATATTTTTGTGGAATTGAAGAATTCTGATGATACCAACGTGATTGGCAATGCATCATGTAGCGCAATATACTTTTTCTACTGTCTATGAAAAAGTTATTTTGCTATTCTTTTACTTCATGTCATTGGTAAGGATCCAAATTATTTACACAAATTGCTTTCAACAAAAAAATTTTTTCTGGTAATAATTTCAAAATAAATTTAAACTTTATGTGTACATAAAGTCCACAATGAAACATCAAAAAACCCCTTCTAGTGACCCAAAACAGTTTAAAACATTTAGTACAACCAACAAATTTTTGTTTTTTTTTCAAATCGTATATAGTAAAATAATATAACACCACTGGTAATCACTAAATATATTTATTGGATACACGTCATATCTATATATATGAGATATTTAGCTGCACAACACATTTAATCAACGAGTACCTTTCTCGATTTCTAAAGTGTCTACTGTATAGTGATAAATATTGAGCATGGTGAAAGCGAAGGTGTATATTTTTGAGAAACAATTCGATGGACTTCCAAAAAAAGGCGACTTAAAACTAACTGAAGAAGAATTACCGCCTTTAAAAGATGGAGGTTAGTTTTTATGAATCATTAGCTCCCAGTTAACGTGTTTACAATATTCCGTTTCTCTTAGTAGTCTAACTTCGTTCTCTTTATCTATATATTTTTTTATTTTGTCAATTATTTTGATATTTGCCATTACATTTTATAAAAAATTATTAAACAAGTAATTCAGTAGTGCCTTTGTTAGTAACATACGCAATAATTAATTATCTTCAAATTATCAAAGCAGTAAGTTTCAATTAATTATTTTTATAAAATTAAAACATTCTTTATTATTAGTTTACATATTCTTCTAGATTTAAAAAAATTGTGTATAGGGTTAACCGTATAACATTCTACCCCCCTTAACTATTTTATTTTTTGAAATAAAAAAAATGGTAAATACGGAAGTTGTAGGAAATCTTATTGCGATCTCAGACATGTATTTAGAAAAACAGTCGAATCTCGCGTTTCGGAGATCTAGACCAAATTTATGTTTTTGTAAATGGAACACCCTGTTTATTTTTCTATTTTTAAAATCTACGTACTTTTCTGATTACAAAAATATACATATTATATCTTTGCTCTAGTAGTTTGCACAGTATCGCCCTTTATAATATCGAATATCAAACAAAATCAAGATCGCCATGGAAAATTTTAAATAATAATTACGAGAATTGTTAGTAACATATAAGTCGGAAATCGAGAAAGAAACCACCAAATCGCCAAGCGGATATCAAAGTAGTTCCCAAATAGCAAAGCTATTACATAATCGCTCTAGGAAACAACTACTCCTCGGGCTAAAGCCCCGCCAGGCATTGAATTATACCCAGAAGCGATCCTCGACCCCTTTCTCGTGTTTCTGCACGATCAGATAAGGTTTCAAAAAATAAAACCCGCCACAGGTAGGATTCGACATTTGTCCCGGATCGGAACCGAACGACATACAGCTGTTTCGAACTTATTAGTTCTCATCAGTGCCGTACACGGTACGCCGATTCAGGACAAATACCGAATGAACTTTATGGCGTATACATCTTTATCGATACGATCTCTGTCAGTAACATATAAGTCGGAAATCGAGAAAGGAACCACCAAGCCGCCAATCGGTTATCAAAGTAGTTCCCGAATAGCAAAGCTATTACATAATCGCTCCAGAAAACAACTACTCCTCGGGCTAAAGCTCCGCCAGGCATTGAATTATACCCAGAAGCGATCCTCGACCCCTTTCTCGTGTTTCTGCACGATCAGATAAGGTTTCAAAAAATAAAACCCGCCATAGATAAATACTAGAGCAAATATATAACATGTATATATTGCTGTAATCAGAAAAGCACGTAGATTTCAAAAATCTAAAAGTAAATAGGGTGTTCCATTTAAAAGAACATAAATTTGGTTTAGATATAAAAGTAAATATTTTTATGATTTCTAAAATAAACTTTAAGAATTATTTTTTTTATGCAAATTATACTAAAAGATAAGTAAAACCACATTTCATATAGTATATCTTGAAAAAACTCAATAAAAATCAAACCATATTTTGTATTTTACATACAAGTGTTTAGGACCTATTCCAAATATTTTTTAATGGGAAGTATCCCATATTTTTAATGGGAATGTCTCGATAAAGATGGATTAATAAAAGTTACATTAGTAAAAGTTAAATATTGCAGAAAAAAATAATTCGATTATACACAAAACGATTTGACAACAGCTGGCATATGGAACTGAGTTAATGGAAGTCCTGCAACATGACATTTCTTGTAGTAACATTACCAAGTTTAATGCGGAGTTTACATGAGCCGATTTTCGCCGTGCGGCTTGTCACCTCACAAAGCCACCCCATTTACACAGTTGTCTAAAATCGCAAGCAATTAGCTCATTTTGTTCTAAATTGTTGAGCAGAGCAATCCTCCTCATGCGCAAAACAAACGTCCATGCGACTAGAGATCGCCTTCGAGTGGAGTATTTTCACGGTCGATTTTAGTTACCGCCACATCGGGTCTGGCAAAGTCGAAAGCTATATTTAATTAATTAGTCTACGAGTACTTTGAGGCTTGCAATTTAGTCACCCGCGGCCAGGGCCAGATGCAGAGGTGTCGGGGCCCGGGGCAATGAAAAAAGTGGAGGCCCTTTCAATCAATAAATATCTTTCGATAATTTTTATTTTACATTTAAAAAACAAATTTCCACTATTGAGATATATACTATTCTATTTTTGTAATTTTTAAAAATCTTTATTACTTTCTGACGAGTGATGAACAATGGGAAACATTTAATAGACTTTAAGTGAAAGACACTTTGCATGCTTTTTTAGATGCAAAATCCTTAATGATTTCTCCGAAGTCTATTTCTCGAAGTAAATAACTCTCTATACTGAGCAATGACAGATATGCCAGACGTTTTTGCGTCATCGTCGTACGCAGTCTATTTTTGATAATTTTCATTTTAGAAAATGAACGTTCTCCGCTGCAATTAGCCACCATCAACACTAAATACATTCTCAATGTAATTTCAATATTAGGGAATGCAGCGCCGAAGTTATTATCAACCAGAATCCTGTATAAAAACATCTCTTTTGGTTCACTGTCGACATTGTAGTTCTCCTTGAAGGCATCTATCAAGGCTACAAACTGGACTAATTCGTTCCCAAGATTGTTTTCAAGATCGTCGTTGTAAATTTTTACTAACTTGTCGGCAGCCTTGTGTAGCTCGGATGAACTCAAATCCTCTAAATGATTCAAGAAACCAAATCGATCGCAGACAACGTCATAAACTCGAATCCTGTTACTCAGAGATGCTGAAAGCTGATCAATTACTGGAATAAAACTTCCTACTCGAAATTTTTCCTTGGGTGACATCTGGGTATCTAAGGATTTCGCATAATCCAGTGGACGGAGCCTAATATTTCTTGATGATATATTTCATTGCTCATTACTTTTTTAAAGATTAAAAAAATTTAATGTTATAAAATTTTTGAATCCAAGGTTTGTGGAGGCCCTCAATGTGTGGGAGCCCCGGGGCTCCCACCCCGGTTGCCCCGCCGTGCATCTGACCCTGCCCGCGGCGAAAAATCGCATGGAGAATCGAAAAAATCCATTTTTGTAATAAAACAGAATAGTTATAATAGACGAAGACACGAAAATAGTTAAGTAACCAAGAAAAATATGATATACAAAACTAGGGCTTAGTGCTGAAGATACATAAAAATTATACCTACCCCTCTCACCAATAAGTAAGGTTTATTTTCTACAGCTTTAGGCTCCAATTATGAAATTAAACTAAATTTTCTATCTTTTTTATCGATATCAAAACTGAAAATTTCAGGGTGTTTGTTTTCAGTTTTTATGTTATACAGCGAACAATCATTTTCCAAGAACCAAATTATTAATTGGCGAAAATATTACGGTATTGTTGGTTCACATTTGTGGTGATGATATCAATAAAATATTTCACAATTAAATTATTAGAAATGCATCTTTTCAAGGATTCTAACTTCTGAAAAATTATATATTTTACAGGATGGCTGCAAAAAATAAGATTGTGTTCTATATATTACCAAACACTCAGTTTAGGTGCTACAACGTACAGCAGTGTTATCAGTTATTTAACGAAAATAAAAATATGATTAAGGCGAAATATCTTGTTTTGTATCACATTTTTCATTAACCAGTTATAACTAAGTAAATATTTCACTGTCTTACAGTTGAAACTGTTTTACCTACAATAGAATTCTTCAATTATAATCTTCTAGTCTGTTAGCTTGTATTGTACCATAACGAAGGACGTGACAAAATTCAATATCTGTTACGAATATGTGAAATATAGTGGGATATAAGAAGTGAAACAATTCATCTCGATGTCAACAGTTTTTAGTTACTTGTTTCGGAGCTATATTCGTAGTTGTCGTAGATCAACCATAAGCTTTATTCTACCAAGACACCCTCATCGTTTAATAATCAGAGAAAATACCCTTAATATCCTGTATAAATTATCTACTCTACCCGCAAATATAACAAGAGATTATTTTTGGTCAATCATATATTATAGGACAACCATTATGCATCACCATTATTATTATCTTCATTACTACAATACGACATTCAATTTATAGAAACTATAAACTGTTGAAAAAATCAATAATACTTTAAAATCATCTAAGAAAATATGTAACGACGAAACTGAGTATATAATACATAATATTTTTCATGGTTACTTTTGACTGGAGTACTATTGATTTATGTGCAATCAATACCACTAGCCTTATGTCTCAATTTTAACAGCATACAACCCAGCAATAGTATTTGTTCTGCAAATATATATTTTATAGGCTTTTATTAATTAATACTCAGAGTAATTACAAAAACAATAGAACACTACTTCAGAAATCAGTATACGATGTAAATTTTAAGAAACTTTATGTAATAATTAAAGTTTCTTTAAGTATATAATATATACGAACGTTACCCATATATACATATTTACATAGTAAAGTACATTATTATTATAACTGGAATCAATGAGGCAGTCAATGTTTATGTCAACATAAGTGATGAACTTTAACAATTTAAGTAAACTGGTAATATAACACAATATGAATGTTCAACAGGGGATTCCTACCCACAAATATAATGACAGTTCACTACCGGCCGACAGTTTTTATATAATTAGATACAAACTTCCAGTAACATATAAGTCGGAAATCGAGAAAGGAACCACCAAACCGCCAAGCGGTTATCAAAGTAGTTCCCGAATAGCAAAGCTATTACATAATCGCTCTAGGAAACAACTACTCCTCAGGCTAAAGCCTCGTCAGGCATTGAACTATACCCAGAAGCGATCCTCGACCCCTTTCTCGTGTTTCTGCACGATCAGATCAGGTTTCAAAAAATAAGGCCAGCCACAGGTAGGATTCGAATTCTGTCCCGGATCGGAACCGAACGACATACAGCTGTTTTGAACTTATTAGTTCTCATCAATGCCGTACACAGTACACCGATCCAGGACAAATGCCGAATGAACTCTATGGGGTATACATCTTTATCGATACGATCTCTGTCAGTAACATATAAGTCAGAAATCGAGAAAGGAACCACCAAACCGCCAAGCTGTTATCAAAGCAGTTCCCGAATAGCATATAGTTATGGGTATAATTCAATGCCTGGCGGGGCTTTAGCCCGAGAAGTAGTTGTTTCCTAGAGCGATTATGTAATAGCTTTGCTATTCGGGAACTGCTTTGATAACAGCTTGGCGGTTTGGTAGTTCCCTTCTCGATTTCCGACTTATATGTTACTGACAGAGATCGTATCGATAAAGATGTATACCCCATAGAGTTCATTCGGCATTTGTCCTGAATCGGCGTACCGTGTAATGCACTGATGAGAATTAATAAGTTCGAAACAGCTGTATGTCGTTCGGTTCCGATTCGGGACAGATGTCGAATCCTACCTGTGACGGGTTTTATTTTTTGAAATACATACAAACTTATCAAAAATGTTTGTGCTTCACAATATTATAATATTTAAACAACTTTTCGTATAGAGATTATTCGTCGGTCAAAATTTAAATGCAAACTTGAAAGTAAGTATGCCTTCTGAAAACGCAACCCTATTTGTGATATGACATGTGAATAAAATAATTTGTTCTGTATATATGATATTGTTATTAATATTATTTTTATTGTCATTATTACATACTAGTAAACCGATATGTTTGCTTTATATGTAATAATAACTTTTAGTAATAAAGAAGACTATAAATATCATGTATTTCTTCTTAAATCAGTAGTTAGTTGTAAATAAAGTCAGGTAACAAATGCTTGGGATTTACTTAGAAATGACTATGAATACATGCATATATATTTTATTTCACAGTTATTTATATATTTACTTATTTATAGAATTTCTTGCGGAAGCTGTTTACCTTAGCGTTGATCCATATATGAGGTCCTATGCTTCAAGACTGTCTTTAGGAACAAAATTCATAGGGACACAAGTTGCCAAGTAAGTGTAAATTTTTTAAACAGTGAACTATTGATGCATATTACAAGAATATGATATATCGAAAATATTTTATGTATACTCTAATTTATTAGTTTAATACGTAGATACCCTAGATTTCAATACATATACTAACAAAAGTTTGTATATTTCCAGAGTTGTGGAGAGTAATCATTCAAAATTTCCAGTTGGTAAATACGTTGTGGGTGATTTTGGATGGAGAAGTCATTCTATATCAAATGGAGAAGCAAAAGCAGGCTCTCCTAATTCAATACCCCCATGGATTTTACCTGATTTTGGAGATCTTCCTCTTTCCTATGGTATAGGTATCCTTGGAATGCCAGGGTAAACAAGTGTATATTTATTAAATATCATTATATCTCGTCTCTAAATCTACAGAATAATTTTCTTTTGATGTAGAATTACCGCCAATTTGGGGTTCTTAGAAATATGCAAACCGAAAGCAGGTGGCACTGTCATAGTAACAGCTGCAGCTGGAGCTGTCGGGAGTATAGTAGGTCAAATAGCGAAAATAAAAGGATGCAAAGTTATTGGTGTTGTGGGTTCGGATGAGAAAGGAAAATGGATTGTAGACGAATTAGGATTCGATAATTTTATTAATTATAAAACAGCTGATTTGAAAAAAGTTCTCCCTGAGTTGGCTCCCGAAGGTTTTGATTGCTATTTTGATAATGTGCGTAGATTTACTGGGAAAATCGTACATAATTATTGCTTGTTTTTTGGACTGGATCTGTCCATATATATATATATATATATATATATATATATATATATATATATATATATATATATATATATATATATATATATTTGAATTTTTGAATTTATTAAACCAATATTTACATAGTAAATCCTATAGGAGGTAAACATAGTTACCTATACATAGGTTGGTACATACAAGACATAATTAAAATTAAGAGAAATTAAGAACTTAAAACTAAACTAAAATAAAAATAAAATAAAACTATATAACATACAATAGAATATATAGGTTTACAAAGTTATTACAGTAGTTCACACTTCACATATCCAGCCCTATTGACTAACAATACAGTTCTTTATTTTACTTCTAATACTTTTTTTATTTATATTTAAACACTTCAACTCTTTTGGCAAAGTATTAAAGATTTTCATAGCTACAATATAACTATTTTTATCACTTATCTCTTTTTTCATTTTAGGCAGTATAATGTACCTATTTCTAGTCTTTGATATACTTTTTACATACATATCCTTGGGTTTTTCTTAATGATACATTACAGACTCTAGTGTAGATAATTGATTTATATTCAGAGGAAAGCTACACCCAGGAAAATGATTTTTATTTATAATTTTTAATATTTTCGTTTATACACTTTATATTAGATTTAAATTATTTTTATATGCACCACCCCAAGCGATTATTCCATAATTTATTATACTATTAAAAAAGCAAAATATATGTTCATTAGAATTTCTGTATCTATTATCTTTTTTATTTTGGCAAAAATATATATCGAATATTTAGTTTTATTTACCATGTACTAAATATGTTTATCCCATTCCACATTGTCGTCTATGAATATCCCTAGGTACTATGAATATCCCTAACTGTCGACTCTCTCTATTTTTTGATTATGTATTTTTATATTTATTTCAATTAGGACACTTTCACAATATTTTCCAAAAGTCATAAATACAGTTTTTTTATATTCAGATAGTTTATTTAATGCTAACCAATTTTCTACCCTATCTAAGTACGCATTCATCTTATCTTGCGCTGAAGACCACGTGTCATCTTCGTATATATATATATATATATATATATATATATATATATATATATATATATATATATATATATATATATATATATATATATATATATATATATATATATATATATGTGTGTGTGTGTGTGTGTGTGTGTGTGTGAAATTACTTAAAATCAATTTTTACAAAATTCGCTCTGTAAATACTTTTTTCAAACCAATTATTTTAAGCACCAAGTGCCTAAAATAAGAAGTAGTACTATTTTATACTAACTAGGTTACCATATACTGTGACAGAAATTTTAGATACTTCCTAAAATATATTACGTTATATGCAATTATTTATAATATTAATTAACTGTAGAAGATTTGCGCTAGCGTTTAATTTTTCTAATTAGATTTCATATTTTCAGGTTGGGGGTGACATTAGCTCGGCCATTTTGTATAACATGAAACCCTTCGGTCGTATAGCGGTATGTGGCTTAATTTCGGGCTACAATGAGAAGGTCCCAGGTATTGTTTTATCCTGTGAAGTTATTTCTAAAGTTTATCTAAAATATTCTTTCAACTTGCTGCTACTTGGTTTTTCGTTTCACAAAACATAAGTAACCTAAATAATTAATTCTTTAATGCTATTCGATCGTGGAAGTCAATTTGTAAGTTATAATAAGTAATAATTAATAGCCGATAATTCTCTAAGAGGTAACACGATACAAACAAAAATTTAATTGCAAGTCATCATGACACTGTATTCTAATAATAATAGTATCTGCCGACAGGTTCGGATAACGCCAATTGTATATTTTTATCTTGCTTATTTATTATTTGAAATTATTTCGTGAGTAATAATTTTGAGCAATACTGTTACATGGTTAATATTCTAATAAATTTGTATTTTTTGTAATACAGTTAAATTTGTAATACAGTTTAACACAGTTTATATCATTTATAGAAAATGCGACAAGCAAATGCGCTGACGCTAAAGTATACCTTAATTCTTAATGTGTATGTTCATCAAATATTGGAGAAATCATATATTCTTTTGATAAAAAATAAATGCAATACCTTAACTTTTGTTGTGTTTGGATACGCCCATATACTTTCTCTCACTTTCTCATCAAATTTCTTGATTAAGTTGTCAACTATTAACTCTATAGGCGCTTCATTTTGTCCTAATTTTGTGCAAATTTTTCTTAATGAAAGTGTAAGTGATCGCTCAGTTTTATAAGACAGTTGTACACAAACTATTGGTTGTTGAACTATTAATTGTGAACGTTGAACAGCTTGTTGACGTCCTATGGTTTGTAGATGATGGTTATTACATATTGATGCCCTATCTTTAACGGAACACAAATGGCATGCAATTCAAATCCTATACTTCCAACTGAAACACCCTATATAAGTGCACACTAATTGATACATAAACTCCAGTATTTCATTGGCATTATATTTTTAGATAGAGTTTCTAACGAAAATGTTGACTCTTAATGAGATAATCGCAATATTTTACGAAACCGAATACTACATATCTGTAATTCGTAATGCATCGTAATAAATTAATAGACATCCTGTAATGCATTTAGATTATATACTTTATTCCTTTTATTCAATTCAGTAACGTAATACCTTTAAAAATGTATATTTTTTACTAATAAAAGCACAGCTTCGTTTGTAAAGCTGCTCAATTGAACTTAAACTATATAAACACATATTATATTTCTGTTTCAGCAACAATTTCACAAGTGCCAGTTCTAATGTATGACTTAACAATGGAAGGCTTTCATTTTCATAGATGGATGGACAGATGGCTAGAAGGCGTTTCACAAAATAAAAAATGGATCGAAGAAGGAAAATTGAAGTATAGAGAGACAGTTACTGAAGGTTTTGATAATATGTTTACTGCTTTTATTGAAATGTTAAATGGTAAAAATTTTGGAAAAGCTGTTGTTAAAGCCTGAGCTACATATATTTAGTTTTAACTTTATTTACCAAATATATTTACTTATTATATCAACTTGAATATTTCTTTAAACAAGTTTTTTCACATCTCTGATTTCATTTCCTAGCGTATAACCCAAATAAAAATACTTGCCATAACCATACAGTTAAAATATTATTTTATTGCTAACATATTTTTGGTATTAACTTAATTGATATTAAATCATATAAAAATCTTGCTGATTATAAACTTAAAACCTTCTCATTTTTTAGTCTTTTAAGAAAGTACCTCAAACATTTTTAACTTTTAATTTTTTATGGTATACTTACACCAGAAGTATACCGTACTTCATATTTTTAAATGCATTTTTTCTTGCAAGAAATCATTATTCTTAAATAAACAATAATATTGTTACAAGAAATCCAATGACATATGATCTGGGAACCTTGCAGGTCAATTAATCCCACATCTTTTACTAACCCCATCTACATATCTTGAAATACGTATACGAGCACCATCTTGTTGATAGATCATTAAATTCCGTATCCTCCATAGGAATTGATTTCGTTAGTTCCAACAACGTATTCATAATAAAATTCTAGTATACTTGTCCTATTAAAATACCTTCGTAAAAGTATGACGCAATTAATGCCGTTTCCGACATGGATGCCGGCTTCATCCACATTGTAGTTTCTGGTGCCATCAATTTGATATTTTTCTGTTCGTACAATCAATAACTCATAGAATCTTTCCACTTGAGGACGATTGAAGCTTTTATCTCTGGTAATTGATGTTGCTTCTGGCACTCTGAGGGTAATTTGTGGATTTCTACTCATAAATCCTGCCAGCCAATCACTAGCCTTTTCATATTTGTCCCAACTTGTCGGGTATATGACATTATTTTTTTTTGCATAAACGAAAACCAGCGCCTGAAAATCTTCTCGAGTTGAACCAAAAAACTGCTGTCCATCTCTTGCAAGCATATTTGAACATATACCCTCTTATTGGATGTCTTCGAAAACTCTTCGAAGAGATCCAAGCTGAGCAGTTTAACTACCTTTTTTTCAATACCTATAAAGAGTGGCATAAGGTAGATGTAGGCCATACTTTCTTGTCATTTTTACAGGAATGCCTGCATTACAGTCTGCTTTTCCAAGCATTATGCTGTCTTCATTCCATTGGGCTTGATTAATTTTTCTTTTATATTAGGAAACCATATAAAACAATAAAAAATTGAATCTATTACTCAGAATGTCTACTAGGGCAATTGGGATACCTTATCCACCTTGCTCATGATCACTTTACCTTCCAGATACTTTCTGAACTTAACCTAAAATAAAAATCAGTGACATCAAACCAACAAAACTCTCAATTTTTACTTAAAAAACATGCACTTTGAGAACACAATCAAGATATAATATCATTACAATATATTTAAGAGTTATTAAAGAATTACGTACCTTCGCAACAAATCGCAACAAATGTTCACTTTTCTATTTTTTAATTTTTTCTTCGAATACCACTATTTCTGTATTTACATGCAGAAATGCATGTAAATGGTAGTAAATAAGTTAGGATACAATAAATTAGTATATGACATAAGAATTTGCTGATGATTTTACCATTCAGTCTTTTGAGTCAAATAAGTCATTTACCTGCTGAGTCATTTACCATTTTTCAGTCAAATAAGTTTAATGTTACTAAATTAAAGTTAAACTTCATACGACATTCCATATGCATTAAGGGATAATGTCGAATCTAAATTGACAAAAATGATTAAATGTTATGTATTGACTAAAGGTAGTTTCTTGAACTTTTTCATGGGCAATACTTGAGCATTATATACACAAAACTACTAACATGATTGTTAATAGCCAAGAGTAAATGAAGAAATAGAAACATGTACAACCGTGTGCAACAAATGCAAAATTTCAATCCAAAACACTCTCCACTTACTTCTTCACTTTTCTTTGTGCAGATGTTGTTTTTTTCAGCATCCATTTATACAGCTTTAATTGATAATAGATTGAAATAGTTGAAAGGCAAACTAATGAAGTGTAGTACCAATGCAACTATAATAATAATAATAATGCTATTTATAATAATAATAATAATAATGCTATTTAAAAACTAAGAAAAATTCTCGACCGATAATAATCCTCCGTTTAATTCAGCTGAATGAATAGTTTTTGTCAATAATAGTATAAACTCAGTACTCAGCATCCAGTATCATCCATAAGGTAATTAAATATCTGATAAAGTAGTAAAAACTGTAAATGAAAAAACGTGAAGCGATCCTTACTTCGTCAAATCAGAGAAGAAATTACAAAAAAAAAAGTTGTTTGACCAATTTCTTGTGTAAAGACAGAAATAGTTTATCGACTATTTGCTAGTTTGTCATTGATTGGAATGTACTTCATCTCTAAATACCTTCTACTTACAGAAGATAGGTTTACAGACAGATAGACTTGCTACTATTATTCCAAAAATTGAAAAATCATGTAACATGAATGATCCAGTTTTGTTCAAAATATTCAAACCAAACTGTGGAATAAAAATAAGATTTTGGAAGTTATTCCAAATATTTGGTTCTTGTGAATAGTGAAGAGGAGTTTGAAGACAGTATCCACGTTCTAGTGTTCTACCACGAGCGCAGAGAGGATGCTGGTAAATATTTCATTAATTAAGTTCCCTGGAACCGGTAATAATAATCTTAATGCATAGTTCTTAGAAATGATATTCAGAATATGCATATATACCACAAACGTAAGACAGTCTGCAACAGTCTGTGTAAATATCGCGAAGCGAGAGGACGTATTTACTAAAGTGCTCCTGATAGTGACCCGAAACTGACGCAAGCAACGTGAAAAAACTCCGGCTACCAGCTCCGGCGACGTCACCTAAGCGACGAGGAAAACCTCGATTACCTACTTAGGTCAGTCCATCTAAGCGACAAGGAAAAACCCGGATTAAAGCTCAGGTTACGCAAAATTACCTAGAACAACGACTTGTTTATGTGGGTAAAACTACATATACAATTGATCAACTCTAGTTGATTTCATTTACAATTTAATTTAATTAATTTAATATATACTTTCCTGTTTTCAGGATTAATCATACTTTTGTTTTTTTAGGATCACTAATACAATTTAATTTAATTTAATTTATACTTTTCTGTTTTCAGGATTAATCATACTCTTCTTTTTTCAGGACTACTAATACTGTTCTGTTCCGAGATTAATAACATTTCTCTGTTTCAGGATAGTATATACTTTCTTTGTCTTTCAGTTCTATGCATACAGCCGTAGGGTGAAAATCGTAAGATCGAATCCACTAGTCCGCTGCACAAGAAGGGGGAAAACAAAAGTGGAAAAACGTGAGATTACCGAGGAGGACGGTGACATGTACAGGTCGGATTATACCGACTTCAGAGAGTGAGGACTCACCAGATCCGAGGGCCAGAAGTGTGGGTCGCTTTCCCTTGCGGTAGTGCGAGGTAAATTTAAGAACGAGGTCCTTAAGAGTCAACTGGCGCAGATGACGGAGATTTTCGAGGACAACGAAAGGATATTGCAGATTTGAAGCGACGCATGAAGCGGCAACATGAAGAAGCCATGGCCCAGTTCGCGAAGATTAACGGGCATCTCGCCTTCCGGGAAGAAATGGACACCCCAGTGAATATCCCAGAACATCCACACTGAGGACATCGACAGCCTGGGAGAAGGATTCTGGGATCACGACCCCATTTTGGTTCACCTGGAGAATGAGGCATCGGAGACGAGCGAAGACTTCGTCACCAGACACACGGACTGGAGTAAGTTCCAGGCGTGTCTGGACCACCGCATCGAGGTCATTCCCCCTTTGGAAACAGCGCGCGATGTCGAGGCAGCAGCGATTCGGCTCACCGAGGACATTCAGGCCGTAATGAGAGACAGCACCACGGAGAAAACGGTAAGGAAAAATGACCGACAGTTTGGCTTCATTTCAGACTCCACCAAGGACCTCATCAGGGAACGTAGAGCGCCGAAACGAATAGCCATGCATACCGAACAACCCGAGCACAGGCGTGCAGTCAATCAGCTAAGCCGGAGAGTCAAAGCAGCCGTGGACGAAGACAAACAAGAAGCGTGGAATCGTCACCTGCCACACGCAATCACAATGTTCCTCGACCCGACGGACAACAGCCTGTGGAGCACGCAAAGAGTTATCCGCCGAGCGAGACCTTCAATCCCGCCGTTACACGGAGAAAAAGGATTCATATTCACCGACGAGGACAAAGCGGTGGCTTTTGCAGACAGTCTGGAGATCCAGGGCCGCGAAAATCAGCTGGACGACGAGGCTGAGTACTGGATGGACGACGTCAGGAGGAGCGCACGTCGTATTAACAACGCCAACGACGACGGTTTCCACTTCCGACTAGCTACGATGGAAGAGATCAAGGCCATCCTGAGCCCCCTCAAAATCAGGTAAGCCCCGGGGCACGATGGTATCGGCAATATAGTACTAAGGGGGCTGCCAATTAAAAGAGTCGCCGCGTTGCTGAACATCGCGAACGGAGTTCTTCGGCCCCACCACTTCCCGGAAGGATGGAAAATTGCTGACGTGATCTTCATTCCTAAACAAGGTAAGACTCATCCATTACATTTTAGACCCATCAGCTTACTGTCCACGCCCAGCAAGGTGATAAAGACAATCATCCTGGCCCGTCTCCACGAGAGGACCGAGGAACTGGAAGTCATCCCTGACGAGCAGTTCACCTATAGACCTCAACACTTGACAGAGCTGCAAGTACTGCGACTGGTAGAATACATTACGGAGGTTTTCAACCGGAAGAACGTCATGGCAGCAATATTCCTAGACGTCTTCAAAGCCTTCGATAGACTTTGGCACGATGGGCTTCTAATCAAGATTTTAGTTGGCTAACAAGTGGTTTCACCAATGGCCCTGGTCAAGTCCTACCTGACAATAAGGCGATTCCGGGTCAGAGTAAGGACCTCTGTATCGGACTACAGGATCATCGAGGCCGGAGTACCGCAGGGTGCGATGCTGTCGCCTCACCTCTTCAACGTATTCACGTCAGACCTGCCGAGAACAGAGCATACAGCCACTGCACTGTACGCGGGATAAGACCAAGTACCTTGGAGTTATCATGGACAAGTCGTTGACATGGAGAGACTACATCCTCCAGGTGACGGGACGCGCCAAAGCTACTGCGGCCAGACTCTAGACGATGACGGGAAACAACATCCAGCTAAACCTCAGGAACAAGCTGTTCCTCATCCGGCAAGTCCTTCAGCCCCAACTGATTTAGGCATCGGCAGCTTGGGGCTATGCTGCTCAGACACACATGAAGAGAATTCGGGCCGTTGAAAATTTCGCCCTCCGCCGTGCCGTAGACGCCCCGTGGTACGTGAGGAACATTGACATCCGGCGAAACCTAGACTTCACCACTGTGATGGAGAAAATCCGAGCCAGGGCTCGGAAGCTCTACGATCAGGCAGGTGCCCATAACAACCCCCTCATCCGAACACTTTCGGACTACGGCCCAGGAAGACACAAGAGACCCAAGATCCAGGTAGTATAACCTCATAGACCCCCTTTATAGGTCAAACATAACTTTTTACTGCTCTACTTACTATTTTTATGTCAGGGGTCTGTACGGCCCTTTGACCATTTTCTGTTACAGGAAAGACACACGACTTCCCTCTCACACACACACCTGACTCCAAATCCTGGGATCCTTTTCTAATAGAGGAAAACCCCTCCCGAATAACAATAGTCACTGTCCTGACAGCGATCTAAGCGACGCGGTTCGTCCGCATTGTCGTGGAATATCGCCTGATATGACCCAATTCCCGGGTGCCGTGCTGGCTCGCGGCGAACACGACAAGATACCCTCGGGGGGCTGACGCTGGCGAAGCGATGCGGCAAAACAAGGCGACCAAATATGAAGAAAATGCCGAAAAGAAGTCCCTGCCAGCGGGACTCCAAGGCGTCAGGACCAAAGGAGATCGAGGGGATAGAACCGCTGAAAGTCGCGTGGATCTCGTTTGCGGGCGGCACCTTGCCTCTCGCGTAGAAACCTGCGAAAGCGGAAGCAATGCTCGGCCTACCTTCATACGACAGTCCCGGTCTACACGATGGGCGAGTAAACAGCGGTAATCTCACTCGACTTGCCGACAAAACCCATCAAGGCCATTACGTCTGCCAATTAATATTGGCTATTGGCAGTCTACACCAGAAACTCCTGTTGATCAACGATAAAGGGCTCGTATTTTATTGCTGGCTATAACAATATTTTTGTGGGTAGCTACAGCATTAACTGAAATTTTAAATTTTGGAAGACTGTATCGATAATTTTTTTGTTGTTTCATATGTTTATTGATATTTGTTTGTTTTTGCGGTTACAACATTACATGATTTTATATATATATATATATATATATATATATATATATATATATATATATATATATATATATATAAAACTACTGTCTATATAATACATATTATTATTATTAATATATTATTATACCTACTCTGCCTTTGAATTAGTACGTATAACATAAATTAACATTAACAATGCTATCTAATAACGTATAATGCAAATACTGTTATTTAAATAATACATTTTACACATTACTAATTCCTAGTGTCAATTCGATAAATAAAGAAACCTTGAAAGGATTCACATGAATAATCACGTAAATTTAATAAAACAGAAAGAATCATGCAAAGTACATTTTAGTTGAACAATTTTTAATACAAAAAATTGAGAATACCGTAAATGTTTGCAAAACACGAAGCGTTTATCTCCAGAAATATATTGTATAACTGTCTGAACCACAGATTTGAGAACTAGATGATAGAATTGGAAAACTAGATAAAATTTACTTATTATCTACTAATCGATCATGTACCCCCTTTTCATACCAACATACTACTTCTCGCAAAGTTACTTAACAGATTAATTGTTTTCAGTCTAGCGTTAAACTTAATATATAAAGTAGATTCGGAAATACATAGTGGCATATGAAATAACAAATGTAATATCTACAAATATTTCCGACCATTAGATTTTGTTGTAGGTCAACTTATTTAGTGAAAATTTTATGGCTAATGGAATACAATATATTTTTTTCAAATTTGTTATTCATATAATTTAAATAATATTTATTTTACATTTAGGCATTTAAATATAATTAAAGTTATTATAAATTATATAAAGTATTACTATAAGTTTAATACTGGTCAATATTTTGCTTGGCACCCTATTGTTGATAAACCAGATGAATTTTATTATATAATATTTTATGAACGTCGTAGCCTGCTATTTGCTTAACTAATTTTGTGAAGGTGTGGAATTAGGTTGTTTGTCATAATAACAAAGTAAATAACCAGAAATAATAAGTAGACTTTATACTTAGCCTTAGGGAAGGTTGTACCAAACCGGATACTCGTCGCAACGACGATGTGGATATGTGGAATATTATGCGAACCGCTGATTAACTAAAACAGGAATTATGATTGACCTTCTCTTCAATTATAGAGGCGGCATTTTATTTCATTTTCAGTGATAATTGTTTGTGTTGTTACTTTTTTCGAAGGAGTGTAGCATCTGTCCAAATTAGTAGATAATACACATAAGTATTGAAGATTCTGTTAGGATCTCTGACCATATTTTAGTGTCGTGAAATATATCGGATATGACGACATGCAGCCATACATTTTATCACATATGGAAACTTATTAACGAAAATATATTTCTATTTACATTTTGTTGGTTAGTTGGAATTATATTTATATACTAGAAAATGTTAATGACGGCTGATGCTGGTCAATTAATTTAACACCAATTTAGTTGAAATCATTAAATCATCATTCCCTTGCGTACCATAAAAGTCACTAAAAATAGATCCTGGACACAATGACTATTGAGAATATAATTGGTTTAAGAAAGAAAGCATTTCCTAAATACAGAAAGAACCGTTTAATAACGGAGAAACCGAAACGAGTAGGAAAAAAGCATATCTAGACTATGTACACAAAATAAAATTATTCAAAGACTGCATGGAGTATCTCTGGAGGGTCTCGAAGTCACGAATATTATCGATACAGCCTCAAAATATGATTTACCTCACTTAAAATATTTTAATAACTTTAACAGTTTTTTTAATAATATAATTTCGAGCAACAGAGAACGCCCAAATAGTAAGTAAATACAATATGGACGCAGCTCAGATGGTTTCCACTTTACAACTCTTAGTCCTGAATCTACAGTCACATACATAAACTCTATAAAGAATAACATCACTGGTTCCGATTTACTTTGATCAGTTATGCTAAGACTAGTAAGTGAAATGCTATTAAACCATATCACTCTCATTGTTAATATACCAACTGTAACTTCTTATACCCAAGCTAACTACTTCTAGCTTGGAAGAATGCAAATATTATTCCATTAACAAAAAAAACATCCGTTAAAATTATTTGACCTTCGTTCCATTAGCATACTTCTAAGGACCTCTAAAATCTTGGCAAGTAAAGAAGTGGCAATGAGAAAAACTTCTACCTATGTTTTTGCAAAGAAATATTATCCCAGCATTTAAATCCAGTTTCACACCTCGCCACAATATCACCATCACTTTGCTGCATATCTCGGACGAATTATTCAAATATCGACGACAATCAGGTAATGTGCCTATTTCTACTCGATTATGGCAAACCACTTGCCACACTTGCAAATCATTTAATTTCATATTACGGTAACGTCGTTCATACATAGTTATTTATCTGACAAATCTCAACGTATTCCTCTGGGTGGAATGACTTACCTGCCATGCTTAGGGTACCTCAAGGATCCATACAAACCTTTACTATTTTCTATCTATATATCTGATTTGCATAACACTCTCACAAATTGCAATAATCATCAATATGCTGATTCGCTGCTGATTGCTGAGTCGCAAATTTATTACAACTTTCCTTTGAACGAATTACTTAATGCAAATGAAACTATTAATAAAAATTTGAATACACTACCCGATATATCTGCTGCTCATAAATTAAAACTAAACCTAAAAAAAAATCTTTAGTTCTAATTTTTTATCGCAAAAAAGAAAGAGAGGTAGTTATCCCTCAAAATAAATATTGATGGAGAAGGCCATCGTTAATGATTAAACATACTTTTAGACAATTGGTAGAGGCGTGCAGGTAGATGCCGTTTGTTAATTTTCTACAAGAGGCATAATAAGAACTAAAAGTACACGTACTGTCGAATTAATGTTGAGCGCGGTGTGATTTCGAATCCCAACTCCGGCAGTAGCAATGTCGGAGGGAATAGCTGTTGTCCGAGATTTTTTTTTTTTTATTTGCAACCTCTTCCAGAACCGCTTCGGCTGTTGTCTAATTTATTTTATGTTCTTTATGTTTCATAATGTGGGAAAGTTTAGGTAGACTTAAGTATTGTTAATATATCTTTTGAGTATAAAATAAATACCCTATTCTATCACTTATGTACTATCAATAGTTTCAATTCACGCATTTTTTTAATGTTAATTGTTGGTAATATTGTATTAGCAGGTTAATACAATATAAGTTGTTAAAAAGTATATATAATGAATATTACCCTGATTTATTACCTCATTTTGTATACTACAGAAATAAGGAGTTTATACTACAACCCATCTGCAAATGTTTTATATAATAAGGACTAAACAAATTAGGTCAAAACAGCTATTCTCCTGGCTATATTCCAAACGCCGAGCACTGAATTACATGACAAAATTTGTTGTATTTTTGTCTAACAGAGTTAGCACTAAAAATACAGTGATTGTTCCAAAACCACCAAGAAAGATGCAAAGTGTCACCTATCTCAGGATATCGTTTTAGTACAGTAAATGGTTCAAAGCTATTTTATGGTCGATGTTTAGTTCCGCAGTGATGTCGCGAGATGGAATATGTCGGTCTACTTCGATTTTTTCCAAAATTTCATCGACTGTTTGAACGATTGGCCGGCCAGGGCGAGGTTCATCTTTAACATCGAAACTTCCGGAACTAAAACGAGCAAACCAATTCTGAGACTGGCGTTCACTTAAGCACTCATCAGCATAAACACCACACAATTTTCGATGAGCCTGTGCTGCATTTTTCCCTTTTCGGAAGTAAAAAGGCAAAATATGTCGAAAACGGCCTTCTGGATTCTCCATTTTCAATAACTTCAATAACTTTTGACTGCGTAAGCAAATAACGCTACCTTTATATCCAGGCTGTTCTATAGACTATTGCCTTTCATACGCGCTATATTATGGCTGCATTCAATAAGTCTTCCCAGAGTTATGCGAAGTCATCTATTGGGAAAAATCAAAATTATTTTTCCCCAACCCATATTACTACTAACTATATTCTTCAAGGCATTTTTGACAGTAAACTATATGTTTTATACATGTACCATTTTTTTTTCACCATTAATATGTTTGTTAGATTAGATATATGGCGTATACTAACCATAGTATGAAGATTCTATGTAATATATAAGAATAAATACAGTTAGCATCATATTATATATTGTCGTTATATGAATTTGTCATTATTTAAAAAATTATATAAGCACAAGGCTCTTTAAATCATAAAAAAACAATATATATATATATATATATATATATATATATATATATATATATATATATATATATATATATATATATATATATATATATATATATATATATATATATATATATATACCGTGCTTTCATTTTAAAACTGTATATAGGTTCTACCGTTCGGTCCTTCTCGGAAAATTAGCCACCGCTCAGGTGGGGAGTGCGGCCGTACGCCGGCGCCGTGATGATCGACGACTTAGATTTCACATTTACCGTCGCATACGTGTTTGGCATTTAGATGAGTGAACTTCGTAGTAATACGTGTAATTTTAAATAGATTCTTTTAATTCAAAACTTAGTAATTATGACGTATTCACTTGAGAAAAAAATTGATTTGATATCATGGTCTGTTCAAGGACATTCATTACGTGCAATAAGGGACCTTTTCTCAGTCAAATATGTAAATCGTCCGATACCTGCCTTGAACACAATATCGACAGTAATCGAAAAGTTTAAGTCAACGGGATGCATTTTAGGTTGTAAATGCTACAAGACGCCTAGAATTAACAAGGATGCTTAAATGCAGGAATTAATGGTGTGTGCAATGGTAGAAGAAGATTCAAATATTTCTATCCCAAAAATTTCCGAGGAGACTGGTTTTAGTGTGGGTAAAATTCACAAAATTTTAAAGAAAAACAAATATCATTCCTATAAATACAAAGCCAAAGTTTACAGGATAAATAACAGTTGTCCCACTCGCGACAAATCCTTTGAAGTACCTTTGATCTTCATAGATCCAAAGAACGCCTGCCGCCCGGCCAGTGTGTGACGTTTACCGTTATCTCCAAGCGCATTTACGGGGTCAGCCAGCCACGCGCTGCTAAAGTAACCGTCGACATCAATGACAGGGTTATTCCGAATGCGAATTCGAGTTACGCGAATATTTATTTTTATTAAAACAATGTAATGCTTATATTAATAAACATTTATTGAACGTTTTTTCATATCGAATGCAAACGTATTTATAAAAAAACATAAATTATAAAAACAAAACAAATTAAATTACATATGTTGTAAAATAGACACCTTGGTGTTAATTTTATAAATTCTATGTTTTTTAATTTCACGATTACCAAATTTTAACGTAAAGTAAATACGGACTCTAGTAAATAAAGAAACAAAATAATTTAATGGAAATTTTTGACATGGATGATAGAAAGGTACTTTTTAAATATTCGATTTTCAGTTTATATCCAATATTTTCTTCACCGCGTAGTTCATTAAATCTATTAAAAAATATAGAAGTTTTCCAGAAGTTATCATAAAGCTCTCAGCAGTAAAATGCAGGCTACAAATTTCAATTCGTTCGTAACATTCTTCGGGTGTAATATCTATGGTTACCAGAAAATCCTAACTGGTTTTTCCAAATTTGACACCTGTAAGCAAAAATATTTTTATACTAAAAAATACAACTTGACTTTAATTTAAATTTACACAATAACGAACAAGAATTTTAATAACTCCAAAGTATTCTCTTAATATATGTATACTTGAGTTGGTTTTGGTTTCTCTGAAACATTTTGTTATAACATGTACAGTTTTCAAGATATAAGGCTGTCTCAAGTTAAATGGCGCACCCTGTATAATATAGCGACAGCAAGTATATTATTTTAAGGTGCCACTTATTACAAACTGCAAAGCCAACCCTGTCCAATCGAATTTCCATAAAATCAGGTACAGACAAACAAGAGATATATATTTCTTACAGATGATTATGAACGAACGATTAAGATACATATATTTCTTACGAACCAAGTTCGCCTTCCAAAATCGACTCATGTATACCTAATTTTCAGCATATTCGAACAAATCGAAGCATAAAAAAGCAGTATAATTGATTGCGCCCATCGCAATTAAAAAAAAATTAAACTCACCTTACTTCATCTTTTGGGCATCGGAAAAATGATAATCCACTTCCACGCTTTGATATGCAACCATCTACTGAACAATTTGTTACAGGCATATTATTACCACTAATCACAATCACGCTTTGTGTTTTTTAGTCCACTTTATATAAATCACTTTTCACGAGCTAATAAAACTGTCACTGACGTTTTACGTTTTTAGTCCACTCTGTACACCTGAACAATAACCGTTAGCAACAAGAAACAAGTGCATGCGAGTACACTGGGTAGAAGGCGGGTCTCGATTGGAACCCAGTAACGTCCGGAGCTTGGCAAATTGGCGGGGGAAACGATTTCGGTTCGGTGTGAGAGTGGAATAACTGTTATTTATTCTGTAAACTTTGACAAAGCCCATCAAGAAATTTTCGATGAAGACCAGTACCGTAGAATGGAATTTTGTAACATGGTAATGGAACGTGCAAATGCGGATGACAATTTTATTTATAACATCGTGTTTACCGATGAATCCACGTTTCCGTTACATGGTAGGCACAATCCATCAATTCTACGGTATTGGGCTATTCGTTCAGAATTTTACGACAGGTTGGGTTATTGTTTGGCGCAAGACGGAGGCATCTTCGAAAATTTTTTTAGTTTTTTTTCTTATTCAAGGGGATATTTTTTTAAGTTTTAAGAGTTTTATTTTATTTTTAATTATTTTAAGAGAATCTATTTATTTTTTTAACGTTTTATTAGAAGGCACTTTTTTTTAATGCAAAACCAATTATAAAAATAATGCAAAAAAGATCATAGTTTGCTGTTAAATATGGCCTAGATATTTTTTCTTTAAATACCTTGATCATCTTTTAACAGTAAACCCATCAACATCACTTCCCACGTAAAAGTTTTTCCCCGTTACAAATATGATGTACACTCCCTCACATGTAAGAACGTAACGTCGTAGCGCCGCTAACCGCCCGCGTCCCCTCCCTTCACATTATACGAAATCGACCGATTGACTTGCTGTCTAGTAAAAAAATTAAAGAACGGTATATATATATATATATATATATATATATATATATATATATATATATACATTGTTGTTTATAAATATAATTGTTGTATTTTGAGGTGTATAAATAATATTGGCTTTGTTAAGTATATGTGTATGTACATAAGAATAAAGCGTGGTTTCACATTTCTGATTCTTTATTATACAAAAAAATATATATATTGATACTAATTACTGAACATATTTTTATACTACTAATATTTTGTCAAACCGCCTTTGGCTTTTATTAGCGCGTCCACCCTTCGAGGCATGCTGTTTATGCAGTTTTTTGCATTTTCCTTTAATTGATCATTATGGTTCCAATAATAAATTATTCTCTCAATTAATTGAACCTTATTGGTTATGTTTTCCTTTGTTAATTCTCGTTTTAAGTATTCCCACACATTCTCGATAGGGTTCATGTCTGGTGAGTTTCCTGGCCATGGTAATAAAGGTATTCCTTGTTCTGCTAAGAATTTTTTTATATTCTTGGCTGTATGACAAGGGGCCTCGTCTTGCATAAATATCTTACGACCATTTCCAAACCGTTCCCTCATCTGTGGGATCAATTTTGTTTGGAGAAGCTTTTTATATTGATCTTGCCGCATGGTTCCTTCTACGACATAAAGCCTTCCCAATCCCTTCCCACTTATGACAGACCATATCATCACAGATGTAGGATACTGCACTCTCTTTACTACACAATCTGTATTAAACTTTTCACCTGGACCTCTTCGAACGAACTGGGTTTTATCATCCATAATTTGAAAAGTTGCTTCATCGCTAAAGCAGACCTGGACAGATGCAACAAAAATAATAAAACCACAAAGCAAGATAAATTTTAATGATCTACCATTTGCCAGTCATCGACAGAAAGCCTTTTATGCAAAACAGCCCAATTATGCAAAACAACCCTTGACCATGGCTGGTGTTAGTTTTGGTTTTTTAACTGATCTTCGATATTTGAAACCCAAACCGTACAACAATAGCCACCGATACCTTGTAGCCTCCCTCATGAAACTTATTCCTTATTTCACTGTGGGTTGCCCTTCTGTATTCCATAGCCATATTTCTTAAGAATCTCTGCCCTCTAGGAGTTATTAGCGAATTTCTGCCACAGCGACCTGTCCGAGCCGAACCAACAGGTAGGTCCGCTTGCAATTTTTGACTCAACCGTCGAACTGATGATTGGGATATCCCACATTTGTTTGCAATTTCCCGTTGACTGTATTCAATATTTCGTAAAAGTGCAATTACAGACGATTTTTGGTCCGAAGAAAGATCTTGACGTTTACCTATCTAAAAGAAATCCATTTAGGGGTTAGTCGACTGAATTTTTTGTAACAAAAAGTATAAAAACCATGAATAATGGCA
Source organism: Rosalia funebris (assembly GCA_037954035.1). Taxonomy (NCBI): domain Eukaryota; kingdom Metazoa; phylum Arthropoda; class Insecta; order Coleoptera; family Cerambycidae; genus Rosalia; species Rosalia funebris. The sequence goes on from JAZFAV010000024.1 coordinate 71,860, forward strand.
TTATATAGTAAAATAATTACTCACCTTCGAATTGCTATAATGAAAATAGGAAGTGTTTAAAGTAAAACAATTATTTTCATCCAAAATCAACACAAGTTCCAGCTTATGATGGAAGACATACAGAGCATAAAAAGTCACTTTCTGACAGTTGCATGAAAATTTTGCAATACCGACTGAATTATGTTATCAAATCGAAACCTTTTGGCTATGTATCCATCAATATTTATTTGTTGTAACATACGCATATCTATCAGATGCAAAGACTGATTTTAATATATGACAGAAATTAAAAGCCGCGCTATGAGGGGTGAGTCTAATAAATTGAGCAGGGACTATGTATGTATGTATATATATATATATATATATATATATATATATATATATATATATATATATATATATATATATATATATATATATATATATATATATATATATATATATATTTATTAACATAATTACTGTTGAAAATTCCAATTGAAGTTATTCTCCGGTAACATTATATTATCGAGATGTATATGGAATTATATTTTATTATCCCCCGCATATTATGGTACACACATGAAGATAACATCTCTGTTCTCTTGTACACAATACTTACAGAAAGAAAGATACATAAAATATATGTATGTACGACACACTATTTCCCCATCTCTATTATTATAGATATTTGGGATATTATCTTCTATCAAAGTTAAATGTCGTGGAACATTGTTTATGCTATTACTGATGTCATACTACTCTATATTATAGGGGTTGCCAATCGGATTCACTGTGAACAAATATATTTTCTATGATACGTCATAGATTTCTCACTATTTAATAAATATTTTTTAAATCCTTTGAAATGGGACATTATTACTACTGTTGTTAATAGAGAGTCAAAATTATTGTTTCAGAAACTGCAAAGTGCTAGTATCCAACCCGATAGACCCTTACCTTTTTAGATAGATTTTTATTACCTTTGGATTCGAACAACTATTTTTAAAAAAGAGAGTATTGTCTATTTGTTTCATCATATATTTATCACAGTGTAAAAAACTTCAGATTATTTTACCATAATTCCAGTAGGCGAGCTATATGTATAGTTACAGTCAGACTAGCGTTTATATTTTAAGCTCCACGGCAACCGATAACAATTTATTAAGGTCTTCCGATACCCTTTTTTATTGAAAGTATGAAAAAGATATCACCTTATGTTACTTTCCATGTACAAAAAGACTAGACGTTAGGATTTGCCGGGCGTTATATTGGAATGGTAGTTAAAAGATTGACTTGGTGAAGATCAGAGTGAAGTGCGGAAGTAATTTTTCTTTGTTTAATTCGAGTGAATTTGTGTAAATTAAATCGAAGACAATAAGTGTAAATATGTAGCACGTGTGCATAAACAATATTGTGGACATATTTTGTGATTTGTGTGTGATGGAAACTGGTCCAGACGACTGAAATTAGGGAAGGAGTTAAATAGGTAAGTTAAGTATTTAAGCACATTAGTCTTAACTAAACATAAAATAGTTTTGAAAAAATGTCTAACGGGGTAATTCTTTTTCAAATTGGAGATAATGCATATATCAGCACATATATGTATATTGCCATATACAATTTTATAGAGAATAAATATGATAACGTTTTTTGGTAATAAAGGGTCATGACTAACTTTGTTGTAAGTAAAATTATTATTGGAAATAAGTCATAATACAAATATATGAATAAAAAAGCCACCAATCAAAAATAAACTATATTGATGGTATTGAATTATCTGTGAAGTAATTACATACAAATGTATAGTTGTTAATTAAGTAAAGATATACATATTTCTTTACAGGTAGGTCCCGAACGAGCTGGATACCGTACAAGGTAAATTTTTTTGCTGTAATGGATAGTGTAACAGAATAAATAATAATGAGTTACATAGAAAAATTACTATAGCTGTAGTAATCGATGTAATTTTATCAATTAAATTACTGTCTGTAGGGTATGATTATGAAGAAAATACAGCTTATATTTAGTGGATGCTAATATAACATGTGTATTGTAGCCTCAATAAGAATAATTTTCGCAGTTTTCTGTAATACATTAAAACGTTATTTAATGACTCGACCATGAGCCTATTTAAAAATAAATGGATGACAAATATGAAAAACACACAAAAATTAAGTATATGTACATATGAGTTATCGAATATGACCAATATATCTAGTTCTAATCTAGTCTAGTTTCAACTGACTTTTATTATTCTAAATCACTTAAATGCTATAAATGGTATGTATATGAGCAATGGTTATAATAAACTTTTATAGCCACAGTATTATTAAAATAGGATAAAATCAAACGTAATATTTTGCTTAGGGAAGTTATTTATTGTTGATCGTCTGAAATACATAATATAAACGAAGGTGGTAGTAATAGATCGAGTTTTATCAATCTATCGGGAGAAATAGCACTTTACAGTCTCTAAAACAATAATCTTGAATCTTTATTAACAACAATAGTAGTAATTATGTTATGTTTTAAAGATTTTCTCTTAAATATTTATTGAACAGTAGAAAGTCTATGAAGTGCCATAGAAAATATATTTCGTCACTATGGAACTGATTGTCAACCCCTACAATATACAGCAGTTTGACGTCAGTAGCAATATCAATAACATTTCTGGACATTTAACTTTAATAGCAGATAATATTTCAAACATCTATAATAACAGAGATGGAGAAATATGTCGATGGGGGGAGTGTGTCGTACATACATATATATACGAGTATATTAACGTCTGTCAATATTGTAGATGGATAATAAAATAAATTATGTTATCATACAATGGACATTATTTATAGTTGCCATAGAATACCTTGATTTAATACTCCTAAATTCTAAGGAAGTTTTATGAAGACAATCAACAAATTTTTCAGAAATACTATAATAAATAATAACGTCACCGTGCGTCTGAAATTCGAGGAACTGGAAATATATGGGTTATTGTATATCAATATAATTTATACTACTTAGATATATAGAAGATATATACATCGCACACATATGTATATCCTGCATACCATTTTATTATTTTGACAGTGAGTAAAGAGATATTGCTAAGAATGGTGACGCATAGAAAATGCATTGAACGAATGTAAAAATTAAGAGGGTTGTACTAACCCGTCCGGCGTTGAGGTAAACAAACCAGCTCTCAGCATTTTCTACAGCAGCCTTTTACAATTAAACAATTTGAAAATAATCCTCATAATGTTTTCATTTTAACCATAAATATTTGTTACTAATCTCAACAACACCCTAATGTGAATAATTTAAAGAGTTGTTTTAAATTTAGTAAAAAAAATATAAAAGCAGCGTTAAATAATAATGAAAACGATTTTATTAACGTGGAGACCTCAGGATCAGTCGGGGTGGTTTTAAATAATTTAAACGACTACGTACTATGTACTGCCCTATATCAGAATCTATACCTATGCCAAAATCCCCGAAAATCTGGCCAAAAGTCCAAAAATGGATTTCGCGTTCTAAGCTTCGTAAAGGTATGGTATATTACTTTGATAAATAAGGAATTTTATTAAACAAGCCGCAGTTCACACTTCCGAGCAGGGGCCTCACCAAACACGGCAGTAGTCGACCACCGGGAATTCTAAAAATGAGTGAAGTTGACTATGTGATCTTTTGAATTCTTTTTTACTTGATTTTATCCAAAAGTATTAACCCAAAAGAAGGTAAGTCATTTTTTAAATATTGAGTTTATATACCTGGTGATTGTTTTTTCAGTTCCGTTGCGATAATTATATTCATACCAACTTTTAATATGTACTCCGGCCATCTTCGACATTCTCCTTTGAACGAATGTGTTCATTCAGAAGTCTTCTAACAAGAAATTACGTCCCCCGGCATCCTCCTTCATACTTTCGTATGGCTACGGGACCCGGAGCAGCCCAGTCGCAAAAAACAATCACTAGGTATGTAAACTCAACATTTAAAAAATGACTTACCTTCTTTTGGGCTAATACTTTTGGATAATATCAAAATTTTCATATGATTACATAGTCACTTTCACTCATTTTTATAGTTACCGGTGGTCCACTACTGTCGTGTTTGATGAGGCGCCCTGCTCGGAGGTGTGACCTGCGGCATCTTTGGATAGGTGCATAAAGTTCCTCATTTATCAAAGTAATATACCATACCTTTCGTAATATAGATACCATATTTCATAATATTTCGTAATAGAGAATACTATATTTCATAATATAGTAATAATTTCCTAGTAATATACCATACGTCGATACTTCAGGATCGGTTGGGGTAGTTTCAGTTTTTTTATGATCTAAACAACCTTGTCTGGTATTCATTTACGCCAAAGGTCGAGGGTATCCTTTGTTGAATATGCTTTAACGACAAATTCGGATTTGGATATCAGGTAGGCAAAACACTTAACAACATTACTATTTGATTATATACAGTTTCCAATATTGAGTAGATGTTCTTTACAGTCTATTTTCGAAAATTAATTTATATAATGTCTACAACTTAAAAATACTTCAGTGTATTATTCTACGGCCAAACGAATAATACATAGATATTTAATGTAAACTCTTACATCAATTAGTCATTGCTAGCTTGATTTTGAAAAAAGCTTTTCTCTTTGATGTTTCCTATATTCTATAGTACCTATGTAGTCCCTATTCTATATAGTTCCTATATTCTATAGTATTTAAGGATCAACCTCAGGGCCGGTTTCCTATAACCTCATATGTATAAGCTACGCACTGTGTTTACCCATAAAATATCATTAATTTCAGTCTAATACTATAAACATTTTAGAATACGATACCCGCATCAAAATATCATCCTAATATAAAGCACCTGTTATAAAATATAAGCATTTAATCATTTAAATGTAAATGATTATGCATATATGTACATTTTATTTAATAAAAGCACTCCTTCCGTCTCCGGTTTGAGCTCTGTTTATATATATATATATATATATATATATATATATATATATATATATATATATATATATATATATATATATATATATATATATATATATACAGTGCTATTCAAAAGTCCCCTCCCCCCCTCTTATCTTTGGAACGATTATACATAAACTAGTGAAAGTTGGTAACTGAATATTAAGGGTTGTAAACTTCCCTACTAGTGGTGATAGATGACGTATGCGTCAAATATGACGTCACAAGGTCATTGTGACCAATAATTTTAAATGGAACCCTATGGCAAGCGACACCTCCTTTAAAAGGTATCGAAAAAACCTATTCAATGATACTAATATTGTGTCTGTTTACGGCAGTTTTGACAACTGGCTTTCAAAAACCGCAAAGCTGTGATGAATTAAATCAGTTAATAATAAAATTTAAAATTCAAGCTCCGCCACTGGATAGTTGGATAGTAAATAATCTGACGCTTTTGCAAGTCTCCCCAATTTGATGTTTTTTTAGCTGTCAAAGTTTTTATACATTTAATAATTTGTGTATTGTTGATCGAACGTTTAACTGTTTTAGTACCTTGTGGTAATTTTAAAATATTTGTACATTCAATAATATGTTAAACTGTTGTGAGCTGAACGTTTAAGTGCTTCAAGAAGAGAAATGGTACGTGTTTTAGGTGAAAGGTTTCTCGATCGCCCAGTTTCGAGGACTTATTTGAGAGAGCTTCTTCGTAAGTTTAAAACAACGGGTAGTATTAATGATGCAAAACGATCTGGCAGACCACAAATTTCTGATGAGAAAAAAATTGATATACTGGCAGAAGTAATAGTAAATCCTACTTCTTCAACAACTCAAGTTGCATCAACCTGTGAAGTCAGTCAAAGTACAGTGCACAGGGTGTTGAAAAAAAAACAAATTTCACCCATACAAATTAAAAATGGTTCATCAACTCTCAGACGACGATCCAGACTGAAGACTGCAATTTTGTGAAAATATGGAGACTAAAATTAACCAACAGCCAGACTATGTCAAAACAATTTTTTTTAGTGACGAAAGTACTTTCTATCTAAATGGAAATGTAAATACACAATACGTGAAATATTGGAGTGACGCAAATCCTCACATGTTTCGTGAAACACATACTCAGTATCCCGAGAAGGTCAATGTTTGGGCAGGTATACTGGGAAACCACATCGTTGGGCCTGTTTTTTTAAATACCAACTTAACCGGTGAGGTGTATCTGCAGATGTTGCAAAATGCAATAGAACCGTTAATCCTTGAAATTTTGGAAGATAATCAAGATGAATTCGGCATTTTGGAAATAACATTCCAACAGGATGGTGCTCCTCCACACTATTACGGTGCAGTAAGATGGTATTTGGATGAAGAATATCCTGGTAGATGGATTGGACGACGAGGTTCAAAGGAATGGCCGCCTCGATCACCGGACCTCACACCTTTAAATTTTTTCTGTGGGGGTATCTTAAATCGAAGGTCTACGCCACTCAGCCTGACAATATTGATGTTGTAAAACAACGTATTGTTACAGAATGTAGGGCTATTTCCGCAGACACATTTGAAAAAGTACGAGAAGAGTTTCGCAATAGGATGTTTTACTGTCAGGAAGTAGATGGAGCTCACTTCGAACAATTACTATAAGTAGGTACTGATTCTTGAATCTGTAATTAAAATTATTATCCAAGTTTACTGATTACTGATTTAATCCATCAAAACTACCATAAATACAAACAATATTAGTATCATTAAACACGTTTTTTCGATACCTTTTAAAAGAGGTGTCGCTTGCCATAGGGTTCCATTTAAAATTATTGGTCACAATGACCTTGTGACGTCGTCTTTGACGCATACGTCATCTATCATCACTAGTAGGGAAGTTTACAACCCTTAATATTCAGTTGCCAAATTTCACTAGTTTATGGTATATACTAGTTTAGGGACGGGACTTTTGAATAGCACTGTATATATATATATATATATATATATATATATATATATATATATATATATATATATATATATATATATATATATATATATATATATATATATATATATATATATCAGCTCTATAATTACCACAGTTGGATATGCAAGTGTGTGTATGATCTAAGGAACCATATCTGATCGATGGTTTGATTGAATGAACCTTTCGTGGTTTCATCTTAGAGACATACATGGCTTAATCTATGAAGCAAGCATATAACTACTGGCAGGATCTACCATTGGAGATATACGTAAATCAAATTATTAACATTAACCCATTTAAGTTTAGAAATACTACCCTGTAAGTACCACACCTTAATCCACCCTATATATTAATATATATATATATATATATATATATATATATATATATATATATATATATATATATATATATACTTTAATTATCCTCATTACACAACTAAAATTACGCAAATACTACGTCTCGTATCTACTTGTCACTATTATTCAATAGGCAATCTTGAAAAAAGAAAACTTTTTAAAAATATACATATAAATTGATTTAACCACAAAATGTCCATTATAAGGCCATCCATGACAAATATTATTAATTTTTTTTAAATTAAAATGTACTAATATCATAATAAAAGTAGTCAGTCAGTCATAACGATAATTTTCATATACAACATTTTTTAACAGACCGGTATAATTCTCGAAAGTAAAATATATAAATTTGGATACACACAACACAGGAATCTTAAGGACATGCTTTCGCAGGATGAGTGGTGAGGGGAGGAGGGAGACCAAGATCCGGTATTCTATACCTACTATTATCCTAATTTTGTTTAAGCTCTGTATATTGATTTCATTTATGGACCTGCTCTATTATGAACTGACTCTACCCGCATGCAAAGAATTCGTAATAAATATTTTAGATTTTTGTCATAAATTAATATTTATTGTGTCTTACACACAAAATTTTTAAAACTCCATTGTACTTATTCAGAAAAGTTGTAAACTTCACAAAGATGCCGCAAACTTCAATATGAAGTCACACTTTTGCCTTATACAAAAGGAACTTTATCTATGCTGCTAAAGAATATAATGCTGTACCACATGATTTTTAATATTATACAGTAGTAAAAGTTCTACAGTAAAGGAAGTTCTTTTGTAAAATCGCTCATTTTTCGTTCTTTGTTTACATTTTACGCTAATGCTTAAAATATCAATATTTTTAATTTCAGTATTTCTAAAATCTAAATAAGTAATTGTTATGTTTATAAAAATATACCCTGCCCTTTGAAGAACAGCTTGTAGTATGAGCACTTATTCATTCAACATCCAAGATAAGACAAGCAAGACATCCCTTATTCATTACTTTCAAAATCTTTAATTTCAACGTCTATTGTTGTGAGGAAATCACAACTGAAGCTGGATAATTGGGATAATAACTGATTGTCATTTAATGAAGATGTTAAAGCATGAAAGCAGCAATAGTTGGGTAAAATAAGGGAGAAATCAACCCCCAATAAAATATGATTCTATAATAAAATATCTAATACAATACATGCTTTATATAGCTTCTTATTATCATAGAGAAGAACGCTGCTGATTTTATATTTTCTAAATTCTCGCACCATGCACATAATAGCTAAAAATATCTCCTAATTGTAACACTTTTTCTCTCGTTTTATACATGCCAATATTCAAAACAATTGAAATCCATTGTGATGATAAATTCGCACTTATATCCTACTACTTGTCAATGAAAAATTTGTGGCAGTTGTTCTCGGACCATTAGCTTTCCCTTTTCCTGATTATCCTAACTTGGCACTATAGTTTGAGACTTTTCCTGCGAAACTCTTTCATATAACTCGTATTTTATCATGTTATAACAACATTAAATTTATTAACATGGTTTTTTTTATCTGATAGATCAACAACAATTAATTTTCTAAAAATGTTTGTAAATTTCATCCACATATTTATCTAATAGAATGCTGAATGTGCATTATTATAATTTCACATCTGTTCCAGTTTTGTTAGCGTTGAGTGTTCCGTATAGTTAAATTTTTAAACCCCCACTTTTTACTTTATTTGTTAATAATATTTGTTCGTGTTATGCAGATACCTTCAATTTATTATTAATATACATCAATTGCCATTAAGGATTACTGGGTTTAACTGCAACAATATTTCACAAAAGTTTGATAATCGGTGTAAACTTGGTAAATTACCGCTAAATATTTCTAAATGTAATTACCTATACAAGGTTAGCTAATCCAATATACATTGAGTAATAAATAGAAATTAAAACAATTACTAAACGTAAATGATTTATTTAGAGGACAGTTTCAATTATGTATTATGTGTTTTGTATTAATTACGTCATAGCTAATACTAATGGAAATATTCATTGCATTATTCGAAATTTAAAATATTTTAACTTATACTCGTAGTACTGTTTACTCCATTTATCAAGTTTAAATTAGAATCTACTTCTGTAGTCGGGATCCTGAATGATGAAGTCCATATTTCAAGTTTAGGAAAAATCTCAGAGGAACTATCTTTAAATACATATCTTTTACGTCGGAAGCTTTTGATGCGCTACAAAATGAATTGTCGTATAGGTTTAATTCCAATGAATTAGCACTACTATAGATTTACTAGGATAATTTATTCGCTAGTATAAACTTTAAGCATAACTATTATGATGTACTTAGTATCGTATATTAACATACCATGATTTCAAAGGTGTCCTTTATTTTATTTACCTACCCCAAGTACACATTTGTTAATATATTTGCCATTTTAAAATATATAATCGCATTTTATCCTGTATCAGTCAGCCTTTTTTATTTGAAATATTAGTAATATTAGAAAACGTATTTTACGCAGATAAGATTTGCGCTGAACTTTTTTAGATTTTTTTTATATTTTACGTCTAGTATATTGTCGATATTTTCTGTTAGCTAAGTAACAGTGATATTATTATGACTGACCAGTTATACTTTTAATAAAACTGGAATACTAAATCAAGGTTGAAAAGGTAAACCGTGTAATAGCTCAATAACATTAAAAAACTGCTGAAATGTTCTCCACTAATGTACTGATAAAGACCCATTCGTTGACAGACATGATATTCAGTCATTTGCAGTGATGTGTCACCTAATTTAGCCCTGACGTGTTGCATTAATCCTTTTAAGTTTCTCGATCTATTACATAGGTATGTACACACACGCACAACTTTTACATGGCATTAATATGAAATAAAAATATTAAATAATAACAAGATAAAAAAGGTAGTAGCTTTACACAAAAACTACAACTTATATTACGTATAAAATTACCTCAAAATATTTAAAAACAAAAACGATCATAATAAATACGAATCGACTAAAATAATATCATATATTTATGAAAGCAATAGTTTTGTATCGCGTTCAACTCGGCGACCTGGGAGTATATAATGGACAGCCTGAGTCGGAGGAGGGTGGCTGACTGGATATACAATATCATTGGTAGTTACCTCCAAGCAGGTACATTCCAGGAGAATACAGATCAATTAATAAATAAAGCGAGCAATGACGAAATCAAGAACGCAAAAAGTGAGTGGGAGGGTATCAAGAATAGTCTAGATTCCGCGGCTACCGACGTTTTAGGACACGAGAAAAGGGAAGCTAGGGAGCACTGGATAACGGACGAAATCTTAAACTTAATGCAAAAGAGACGAGGCTACAAAAACAGATGAGACGAGGAAGGACTAAAAACTTATAAGGCAATAAAGTGGGAAATCATTAGAAAATGTAGAAAAGCGAAAGAACAATGGATAGAGGATAAATGCAAAGAAGTAGAAGACAAGTTGCAAGTAGGTAAGACCGATGAGGCTTACAAAATAATTAAGAGGAACTTCAGGGATATAGGAGCAATAAGTGGAAACGTTAGGAGTCAATCGGGGGACATACTGATCGGAATAGAGGAGAAAGCGGATAGATGGAAGCAGTACTTAGGAAATTTATACGAGGGTCAGGAATTAGGAGATATATTAGAGGAAGAATCTAGCATCGATAGGGAAGATGTAGGAAAACCTATATTGAGAGAATTTGAAATAGCACTAAGGGGGCTAAAGAATAATAGAGCGTCTGGTGTAGATAAAATACAGGCGAATATTTTGAAATGTGCGGGACAGAAAGCAGTAAGTAGGATGTTTGAACTGGTAAAATACATATACGAAACGGGTGAGATGCAGGAGCATTATAAGAGGAACATTATCGTTGAGCCGACAAATTCGAGAACTTTAGAATGATTAGCCTAACCTCCCATGCGTCAAAAGTCTTAACCAGAATAGTGCAGAAGAGGATGGAAAATAGAGCGGAGGAAATACTAGGAGAAGACCAATTCGGATTTAGGCGAAATAGGGGATCTCGCGAAGATATTCTAGCGCTAAGAGTAATGTTAGAGAAAACAGTAGAAAAAGGAAAGAACGCTTATATAGGATTTGTAGATTTAGAAAAAGCTTTTGATAACGTAAGATGGGAAAAAATTTTCGAGATACTAAAGAGCGCGGGAATGAAGTATAGAGATAGGAGAGTAGTACACAATCTATACAAAGAGCAAACTGCTGTTATAGAAGTAGAAGGGGAAAAAGGGAAGTAGGTATTAGGAAAGGAGTAAGACAAGGATGTACGCTATCACCACTAATTTTTAATCTGTACACCGAAGAGGCGATTAATGTGGTAAAAGATAGAGTGGATTTCGGGATTAAAGTACAGGGACAGAAACTAAAAATGCTGAGATTCGCGGATGATATAGCAGTATTAGCATCTAGTAAGGAGGAATTAGAATCAGCATTGAACGAAATGGAGGCAGTGTTGACAGAGGAATACGGAATAAGGGTGAGTACAAACAAAACTAAAGTTTTAGTGTGCAAAGGGCGCGAGAGCAGACTAAAAACGAAAGTACAAATTAATAATGAAAGATTGAAGGAAGTTAAAGACTTCACTTATTTAGGAAGTAAAATAAATTGGGATGGAAGAAGCGATAAAGACATAAAACAAAGAATAGCACAGGGTCGAGTAGCTTTTAACAAAAAGAAAACATTTTTATGCTCGGGGGTAATAAACTTAGAAACAAGGAAGATATTTTTGAAAACATATGTATGGAGCACGACACTATACGGTTGCGAAACCTGGACGGTAGGGGAAGCAAGTAGGAAGAAATTAGAAGCTTTTGAGATGTGGTGTTACCGAAGAATGATGAAAATACCATGGACTGATAGGGTTACAAACGAAGAAGTATTGGAGAAAGTCGGCGAGAAAAGAAGTATGTGGAAAAACATAAAGAAGAGAAGAGATAGAATGGTAGGCCACTTGCCGAGACACGGGGGAATAGTCCGCGATATTTTGGAGGCAGAAATAGGAGTGAAGAAAGGCAGAGGTAGACCTAGATTAGACTACTGCTCGCAAATAGTAAGGGATGTAGGTTGTAGCATAATTAGCGAAATACGTAGGTTAGCACAAGATAGGAGATGCTGGAGGTTAGCGTCCAACCAGTCTTAAGACTGATGACCTCATGATGATGAGACGGAAATGTTCTACTACATATAGGATAATATAGGGTACATATAGGGATATATTTAGTGTGAAATAAACACCGCAAATCCGTATTACAATTTAGTACAAAATCTTACCATTGACTTTATCATTATTGTATTTTATCATTGCTTTCAATTTTAAATCAATTTTATATCAACGCGACGAACGTCTCGGTTAACTTTTACCACTCTTTAGTGTCACAACTTCTTGGTTTTACAGAAAAATTTGATGTAATCTATAATTCAATCTATAGTATCCACTTTACACCATTTATAGTGTAAAATAGACATTACGATGAGTGTGATCATAGTCCCTTCCTACTATCCATAGTGTTTAAAAGGTAAAAGCGAGATACATCTTATTATGCTTTCCCTTTTTAATTTACATTCCACTAAAGAAATATCGAAAATGTTTCTAGTTATGCAAATTTAGGAAATATAAATATTCCTCGTATTTTTATTTATAAATATACCTTAATCCTTTTGCAACTGTTGATATTAATAAACTGTTGGATATCTATATCCTCTTCTTGTAAAAAGAAAATTTTGTTTTATTGATAATAAATATATCAAATATAAAATACACGTTAAATATAAAATATAAAAGTTATACAGGAAATGACAAATACATGTAACATATATGTGTATTATAATACTTTGCTTAATTGATTGCCGTGAAACACAATTAGGTAGATACATACCAGTTTAACGAAATCCTGAAATGATGATTTCAAATTCTTAGACATTATTTAACCATCTAGATAATCACCTTTAAAGAAATGTTGTCGTCATTGCTCTTAACTTTTGCTTGTTAGGAAAGATAATATTAGGCCCAAATTATTAGGCACAAGTTGATTAAACCTAAATCGTTGAATACACACTGCTTCAAGCTTTAACAACTGTCAACGAAAAGGCTGCATATCTATGTGGGTATTATATAACTCTTAAATTATAATTTACTACAAACGACATTAAATATACTACATTGTTATATATCTATATTGGCTTTATACCCAAAATGTATTTACAGTTTTTTTATTGGTTTCCAATTATATTATAATCTATCTACAACTCTAATAGAAAGGATATTCAGTAATAAGTCTGTACATATAATTGGCATATGGATAATCCTCCAATGAGAAATCCCCGTTTTCTGTTTAATCATGATGACTATTCTTGTAAATAGACACTTAGCACTTATCACAGTCAATGGGCAGTCTGCATGTTAATTTCCTTGTGCTTCTGATTGATGTCATAAGGTTCTTCCCAAGTATGTTAGGGTGAGGTCTCTCTTTATATCTTATATAGCTCTCTCTTTATATAGCGCACTTATGTACTTCTTCTTTAACATAGAGTACTTGAGAGTCTCTATGTATTTCTTGGTTCGTGGTAAACCATGGGGCGTTTAGTATGGATCTTAGAGTTTTTGACTGAAATCTTTGTATTATTTTGATGTTGAGGAGGAGGCTGTTCCACAATTCAATCCCATATATCCATATGCGCTTAATTATGATCTTAAATATTAGGAATTTGTTATTAATTGATAATTCTAATCTTCTATTCAGCATCCAGTTTAGTTGTCTTAATCTAATACCAAGATTCCTTTTTGTATGTATGTGATTTTTCCAAGTCGGTCTTTTGTCAAAATACATTCCAAAATACTTAAGCCTTTACTTTTGTTGAACTTCTTTTTTGTTCAGGGTTACAGAGGGGCATGAACCCGTTCATTGCATTGCACGTTGTGAATGTTAAATATACAAATTTATGCTGTTATTGCCCTATCATCAGCAAAGGTAGCTGTTATTATACAGGGTTGTATAATAACAGCTCTACTGTATATAGTAAGTAAAGACTCAATACGCTTCTTTGTGGTACCCCAGCTCGTATAGATTGAAGATCAGTATAGTCACTTTCAGATTTCATACTGAAGGTTATGTGTTCCAGATAAGATTTCAGTATTAAATAATAATTGATCAGAAATTTGCATTTTAACTTACAAAGTAGGTATGCGTACCGGATCTTGTCGAGGGCTTGTCTGGCATTCAGGAAAACTTCTGAGGAATACCTTTTCCATTCCACGTCTTCTTGAATTCTGTTGACTATGTACTTGTTTTCTTGTCGAGTATTTCTGTCGGAATCCGAAATGGTGTTTAGGAATCAGCAGAATAGGGGTAAAGCTTAGTAATAGTTTCGGTAGCATTTTATTTCTTCTGGACCTTTCCCCCAGTTTCACTATAACTATAATTTGAGCTATTTTTCATTGCGATTGGTAGTAGGCAGTTCTTACTATTTGATTGAATAATTGTATTAGGAATAATAGTCCAATGTCTAGCAATTTCTGTAGAATTTTACTTGTAATGAAGTCAAATCTGGATGTTTTTTTAAGATTTGTATTTTTGGTGACTTTTGTGATCTTACTTTATTTAATCATTATATTTCGTAATTCAAGTTGGTATGGTTCCTCTAGCATAGCTCATTCTAGCACAAGTTATTTCATTTTCGTCATCAGATATATTTTTGATTTTGTTTGATTTAAATTAATCGTTTAAATAGGATAATATACATATTATTTATGTAAACAAAAGTTTACAATTAAAATCGTATAAAATTTTACTAATTACACGGGTGTTCAGTTTTATACCAGAAATAGTCAAATTTTCATATCAATAAAAGCAATAAAGTGTTAACTCGGCAATTGTTTATATATTTCCTGACAAGCATATTTTTCTAATAATATATGGAATTTTGGAGGTATTAAGCAAGAAGTGTAGGCAAGATGGTTTTTATTTTGGTGTAATTTTTTATTTAAATTATTACAGCAATACTAATAATTTTGCACATTACACTTAAACCAAAATATTTTACAATTAATAGATTTGTAATAAATAACATTACAAACATAATATAAAAAAATAGTACAAGTGTGACTGAAAAAAGCAACAGTACTTACAAAACATACGTATGGTGGAACCGTTAAAAATTAAACAAAATTAAAATGGGCAACCTACTCACCTAACACCTGCAACCCTAGGATTTCTTAAAGTGTGCCTGACTTGAACCTAAAGTTTCCGGAAGGCTTTTAAGACACTGAGTAGACACAGATAATTACTTGCATAATAGGTAACAAAGGCTAGGGACCTGCCTGTTTAGGTTATTTCTAGTCTATAACAGAAAGAAGTAAGGTCATTTAAAGTAAATGCATAAAAGTCAGGACGCTTCTGGCTATCTATTGGAGAATATCCAAGGCTATCAATAAATATATTAGGACAGTAAAATTGATGAGTAATCATGTTACAATGCATCTCAATAACACTATTCTTTTTTTAAATTATTTGCATTGGCTAGTAACGAAACATTATGTAATTTATTTTATTCAGACAGTTACCATGATGTGATGATATATATTCTATTAAATCAAAATTTCAGAAATTCAATATTTCTTGAAATTATTTAACTGTTTGTAAATAAAGTTTAAACCTTATTCTCATACATATGTAACGTTGAACATTCAATGCTACACTTAAAATATTAACAAATTATTAAATATATTACACTTTACACAAATTGTAATATATTTTTTTAAAATACTATGCCTCTCACTGGAAATATTTCGTCGATCTCCAGGACAGCTTCAACAAAATAAGATTTCGTCAAAGATATTTGATAGAGAATCAGAGCACATTCTTGACGTCCAATTACGACCTGCCATTCGCAGAACCACCCAAGTTATTAAAAATCTGTAGTCCGAATATCGTTTCAAACAACGACATAATACGTGTTCATTTGACCAGAACGTTGAAATGGTAAGGCATTCTTTGAATGTAATCAAAGGCATTCTGAAGCCAATCTCTTAATCCGAGCAGTGTACCGCATTTGTTTTAACATTTTTTGTGGTTATAAAGACATTTTAATTAATTTACTAATTTCGACAAGAGTCTCAAGCACATGTTATATACTTGTAACGGTTACTCCAAGGTGCAAGGTTTTGTTTTTTTACTTTCCTGCACTTTACTATACGCAGAAAAGTAATGTAATCGTGTAAAGAAAAATTGAGAAAACAGAATTTCTTTTTGGGTTTACTTTTCATTTTTCGGCTTAAAAACCAAAAAAACGGTTTCATGTCACATATATAATAAAAATAATGTCACATTATTTTAACAATGATAAAAAATAGAGGTAACTTAGGAATTTATAGAATTTATTGACTAGGTAATAGGAAGTAATAAACTAACAAACTCGACTACAAATGCTGGAAATGTTGTCCCCTAACTTCAATACATTTTTCAATGCATTTTCTCATGGATTCTCTTACTCGCCCAAAAATATCAGGCATCTCTCGAATTTGCTGACAGCCCATTTCAACTCTTTGCCGAAGGGTCTGCACATCAGGAATGGGAACGGAATAAATTATGTTTTTTAAGTGTCCCCACAAATAATAATCTAATGGATTAAGGTCAGGAGAACGAGGAGGCCACGCTCTTGGCCCTCCACGACCTATCCATTTATTTCGGAACGTTTCATTCAGATATTCTCTCACTTCTCGCCTAAAGTGAGCTGGGGCGCCATCATGATGGCGCCATCATGATGCTGTGGTATAAACATGTGGTTTATGCATGCATAAACCACATGTTCTGGCGTGTTTCAATTGGGACTTCTTCTAATAGAGGTTGTAATTCGTTTTGAAGAAAATCCAGATACGATAATCCGTCTAGTCTATTTGATAGTACTATGGGACCAATAAAAAAATCGTCAATTATTCCGGCCCAAACATTAATTGAAAATCGCTGCTGGTGCCGAGATTATATCATTCCATGTGGATTTTCATCAGCCCACAGATGGTTATTGTGGAAATTAACTATACCATCCCTTGTAAATCCAGCTTCGTCGGTAAATAAAATGAATGAGTGGAATAACAAATTCTGATTACATTTATTTAAAAACCAGGTACTAAATCTGAGACGTGATACATAATCCTCGGCAAAAAGTGCTTGCACTCTTTGTAGATGGTATGGGTATAACAAATTATCGTGCAGAATTCGTTGGACAGTCATATGACTTACTCTCTCCATTCTTCTAATTCTTCTAGTACTTGATTCAGGATTCGCCTCGACCGTCTGAAGGATTCGTTCTTCAAGTTGTACTGTCTTTACATTTCGAGGTCTTCCGATGGAGGTGCAAGGCTTTAACGAGCCGGTAACACGTAAGCGCGCATGAATTCTCGAGAAAGTCTTCCTATTTGGAATGCGCCGAGCTGAAAAACGTTCAACATACAGACTATATATATACAGCTAACACAGTATTTCCATTGGCAAGGCCATAAATAAAATGCATATTTGTTAATTCTTTAAATGAGTAGTCCATTTTTAACAGATCTAAACCAAAGTACAACCGTTTAAGGAAAACTAAATGTCTTAACTGACAATTAAGTCAAAGCATACTTCATAATGTTTTTGTAATTTTCATTTTCTTATGGAAGTGGGAAATATAGTATTTGCAAAAGTTTTAATTACGGGAAAATGACAAGAGATACAAATAAGACGCAAGAGGGTAATTTTATTTAAAATGAAAAGTAGATCTTAAAAAAGAAATTAAAAATTGTTTTTACCGGTGGCGTACCACAATTTTCTTCCGAAAACCTTACGGTACAATGTGTACGCACGCCACTGAGTAACTTACGAAGTCAATCTTTTTCTTGTTACTAGGGCATTATCAAATTAAGCTACGGCTAAAATTTCGTTTAATTATCTTCCAATCTTCGAAAGTTATTAGAGAAAAACTAAATTTTTTGAAATTCTTTAGCGCCGTGTAGCTTGGAAACGAAAACCCATAGAGCATAACTTCATATGAAGAAAATCAATTTTTTTTTACTAAGCAATCCACTGTTTAATTTATTCCCAACCTTTATGTTACACCCTGTATATTGTTGTAATTTGAAAAACGCGTAAATTTCAAAAATCGAAAAATAAACAGGATGTTCTATTTAAAAAAACATAAGTTTATTCTAGATCTCCGAAACGGCAGATTTTATTGTTTTTCAAAATACAAATTTGAGATCGCAGTAAAATTTCTTACAACCTTCGTATTTACCATTTTTTTCTATTTCAAAAAATAAAACAGTTAAGGGGGCTAGAATATTATGTGGATAACCCTGTACAATAAGGAGAAAAATGTTTTTGAAATAGGATATACTTTATTATATTTTTAATGTTAATATATTTTACAATGTTAATTTCTTTATTGCACTAATACAATATTGATGTATATAAATGTGCTAGAGCAAGTCTAAAAAATATTTATATATTCGTGAACTATGCAACCAAATTCCATTCAATTCCATTCCATTCCATTTCAAATCATATTTTAAATAGTACTTCTATTATCGAGATTTCCAATTAAATACGATCCTATCCTAACGTAAATGTTGTTCTAGGTTGATAAGTAATAAATGTGATTCATTGATGTTCAGATGCCTTTGGATATTTACTAATAATTCTTTTTATAATGAGAACATATAGTTCTTACTGAAAGAAAAACATAATTCAAACAATGTTAATGTAACAGTACCGTAATTAAAATGTATGTTGATAAAAAAACAATAATACTAGACAAAATGCATTTAGATATATTTTATACCAATAATGATATTTTTTAATATCGATACCGATTTTAATAATACCTAATAGATATATATATATATATATATATATATATATATATATATATATATATATATATATATATATATATATCCTTTCAGGCTTTGCCTTCCTGAATTTTATTTTCTAGTTTGTGTTTGATTTTACTTTTACTTTATATAAGGTTTTCAAAATCCAATGTGTGAAGTGTGTATCCGGCCAAATAATTAAAAACACGGTGCCGAGCACTTCATAGAGTTTCGTAGGGTGTACTTTTAATTTACATATTTCACTTTACATGGCCATTAAGTAGATCAAAGAGAACTGTTCGTAAAGCGTAACATTTGATGTATTCCGTTCGTTTTGTAGATTCTCGCTAAAGAGGGTTTTTCAATTTTATGATTAATTGATGCGATAAAAATTTCACTTATATGTATTGACAATTCCCTTTATGGCGCCCTAGCCTATCAAGCGTATTCAATCAGGTTTTAATTACTTTTTTTGTTTTATACGTTTTCTGGTCTTAGGCAATTCGAATGCGCATAAAAGTCACTCCCACTCTGGTTTGTTTCTAAATCGAAATTATTGTTAATGATGACTTGACTCAATATTAAGAGAGATACCTCTCAAAATCACTCTCATCAATTTTAAGAGGGTTTACAACGCGTCTGATTAGCTGAATATTATAAATAACAGAATTATGATGAAAAATCACATCTCTCATGTCAGTTATATACTACAGTTATTACCAACTTACTATATTTCATGAAATTTAATCGAAGTGACGAATATATAGCATTGATTATAATAAGTTAATAGCGTTTTAAATGTTATGATGCCGGGTGGAAGAAAGACAAATCGATTTTTTTATCTATAGTACTATACTATGTGGCTGATTTAAAATGAAGACACCCGGATATTGTCGTCAATTTTTGAAATCGAATTTCGAGCTTTGGCACAATTGTAGTCCAATATAAGACGTACATTTCGAGATAACCAAGTTAAATTAAATAACAAACTAAGACAACGGCAGTCCCCCAAATGGGACCCTTTCCCGATATTTTGCTTCGAGGTGAAAAAAATCGAAAAAAGTTATTCAAAATCTGAGTTTGAGCTTCAAAACCAAATTTCATTACTAAATTCGCGTTTAGTTTTTTCAATATTTTCTGTTACTTTTCCGCACTCCGGAAAAGTAATGTAATCGTGTAAAGAAAAAATGAAAAAAACACTTTTTTGGGGCTTATTTTTTGTTTTTCAGCTTAAAGGCAAAAAAATATGGTTTTTAAAAAATGTGTCCCATTTGTGTGTGTCGTTGTCGTCGGCATTTAAAACTTGTTAGCACGATAACTCAACTAAATCGTGTCGGATCGATCGGGTTTTTACTGATTCTGATCGGGAACGTCTCCCAGACGACACCTATTGATCTTGAGGTGGATAGAATACACTCTACCATGTTCATGGGTCATGAGAAAGCACAATGGTGGATTGTTTGAGAACTTTTTTTACTTTTTCGCACTCCACTGTACTAGCGGAAAAGTAATGTAATGGTGTAAAGAAAAAGTGAAAAAACAAAATTGTTTTTTGGGTTTATTTTTCGCTTTTCGGCCTAATATCCAAAAAAAATGGTTTTTAAAAAATTGTTGCTGTGTGTGTGTCGTCGTTGTCGTCGGCATTAAGATTTCTTGTTAACACGATGACTCAACTAAATCATGTCGGATCGATCGGGTTTTGACTGATCCTGATCGGGGACGTCTCCCAGATGACACCTATTGATTTTGAGGTGGATAGCACACACCACCCCCCTCCCTTGGGTCTATTTGGGAAATGTTTTTTGTTAGCACGATAACTTAACTAAATCGTGTCGGATCGATAGGGTTTTAACTAATTCTGATAGGGGACGTCTCCCAGACGACACCTGTTGATTTTGAGGTAGATAGAATACACCCCACCCTGTCCATGAGTCATGAGAGCACGATGGTGGACTATCTGAGAAATTTGCTTTGTTAATACGATAACTCAACTAAATCGTGTCGGATCAATCGGATCTTGACTGATTCTGATCGGGAACGTCTCCCAGACAACATCTATTGATTTTGAGGTGGATAAGATACACCACACCTGTCCATGGGTCATGAGAAAGCACGACGGTGGACTATTTCAGAATTTTTTTCTTTTTGACTGATTCCGATTAGGGACGTCTACCAGACGACATGTATTGATTTTGAGGTGGATATAATACACCCCACCCTGTTCAGTGGTCATGAGAAAACACGAGGGTGGACTATTTGAAAAAAGTAGAACTGTCGCATAAAACACATATTCGGCATTTATGTGTTGGTTTATTTTTTCTCGGTCACTCAATCTCGAGATAGAGATGTTCTACGTACGGGAAAGTCCGTTTTAATGTTTTAAAACTGTTTATTTGTTAGCACGATCACTCAATTAAATCGTGTCGGATCGATCGGGTTTCGACTGATTTTGATTAGGGACGTCTACCAGATGACATCCATTGATTTTGAGGTGGATAGGATACACCCCACCCTGATTATGGGTCATGAGAAAGCACGATGGAGGACTATTTGAGATAAATTGAAAAAAGTAAAACTGTCGCATAAAACACATATTCGGCATTTATGTGTTGGTTTATTTTTTCTCGGCCACTCAATTTCGAGATAGAGTTGTTCTACGTGCGGAAAAGTCCTTTTAATGTTTTAAAACTGTTTATTTAAGTCTACACCCAGTTGCAATTTTAGTTTTCAATATTATAGGATACCATGAAAACATAAACTATGACTCAATTAAATGTCAATCTGACACAACTTTGAGTTATGTTGCGTAAAGTTCCAGTTTACAATCGCAAAATAAGTAATAAGGTTATTTGGTGATAGGGCTCGTAGTAGCAGAGAAATATAAATCAACCGAAGGCATCCTGTACAAGTCGCTATTAGTCATGGAACTGCACCCGCCATAAATGCTCTTTTCAATGAAACTTGCAGTATTATTAAAAGATCTCAGAATTATCAACCTCGTCGAATACATCCGCATCCTGGAGATAATGTAATCTTGGTAGCAAATCAAGCGAATCCAAATGTGAGCCTACGAGACTTATCGTCTCAACTGAATGTCGATAAAGTGAAAATTAGGAAATGTTTCAGCCGTCATAAAATAAAGCTTATAAATTAAAATTTCTACATACTTTGAAAGAAGGTGATGAAAATAAAAGGTTAGAATATGGCTCTTGGGCCCAGGGAAATTTTTTAGATAACCAAAATTTTCTGCATCAAATTTTGTTTACTGATGAAGCTATATTTGCCATTAATGGAGTGGTATCTTCTGAAAACTGTAAAATTCTCATTGGGTTATTAATTGTAAAGGCCAGTATTCAGAGTAACATTACGTATGGTGTGGAATTTTAGGAGAAAGCGTAATTGGTCCCTTTTTCTTTAATAACTCATTAAATGCTGAGCGTCTATTTAACTTTTTCGATATGGAATTATGGAATGTAATTGAAAATATTTCTCTTAATGTGCAACAGCAGATGTTCTCCCAGCTGGATAGTGCATCAATCTATAATTCCAGAGTTGTTCCCCAGTGGTTGAACGAATATTTTCCAATGCGCTGGATAAGCCGGCCTCCTAGATACCCGGACCTTTTGGCCTCCTACATCACCCAATATTACACAATCAGACTTTTATTTCTGGCGAATAATGAAGAATAAAGTTACGAGACAAGTTCCAAAAATCGAGAAGGACCTTGTGATAAAATAAGACGAGCCTCTTGCGAAATTACTATTCAAGTTGACAAGAACAGTCAATCATAATCGTAAAAGAATTAAGAATTGTATTCAAATTGAAGGAGGATTAGTTGAGAGAGACAACATCCGATTGTTAATTAATTTGTATTTATGTGTAATGAGTAATCTCAAAAATTGATTATTACTTTAAATTGTTGCTTTTTTTATTTATTTCACTAACCAGAAGTTATTTGTATGTTTTATTTTCTCTTAAAATATATTTCTAAAAGAAAAATAGGTTTCTTATTCTGGATTTTGTCAAATCGACACTTTCACTATTTTTTTTCATTTCCATGGCATCCTATTAAATTTAAAACTAAAATTGTAACCATTTGTGGACTAAAAACACGAATTTCGTGATGAAATTTAGTTTTAGTGTCAGAGCAACTTTTTCTAATAACTTATTTCAACATCTTCAACGAGAAGTAAAATATTGGGAATGTACCCCATTTGTGAGGCTACCGTTATCTCAGTAAATTTAAGTTGGTTACCCC
This sequence comes from Rosalia funebris, assembly GCA_037954035.1. Classification (NCBI taxonomy): domain Eukaryota; kingdom Metazoa; phylum Arthropoda; class Insecta; order Coleoptera; family Cerambycidae; genus Rosalia; species Rosalia funebris. The sequence continues at coordinate 95,292 of JAZFAV010000024.1, forward strand.
GAAATATACGTCTTTTATAGGACTACAATTGTGTCAAAGCTCAAATCTGGATATCAAAATGAACAGTTTTAAAACGTTAAAACGGACTTTTCCGCACATAGAATATCTCTATCTCGAAATTAAGTGGCCGAGAAAATATAAACCAACACATAAATGCAGAATATGTATTTTATGCGACAGTTTCACTTTTTTCAAATGGTCCACCATCGTGATTTTTCATGACCCATGGATAGGGTGGGATGTGTCTTATCCACCTCAAAATCAATAAGTGTCGTCTGGTAGACGTCTCTAATTAGAATCAGTCGAAACCCGATCAATCCGACACGATTTAATTCAGTGATCGTGCTAACAAACAAAATTTCTCAAATATCCACCATTGTACTTTCTCATGACCCATGTACATGGTAAAGTGTGTTCTATCGGCCTCAAAGTCAATAAGTGCTGTCTAGGAGACGTTCCCAATCAGAATCTGTCAAAATCCGATCGATCCTACATGATTTAGTTGAGTTATCGTGCTAACAAGAATAAATGCTGACGACAACGACACACAGCAAAAATTTTTTAAAAACCATTTTTTTTTTGTTTTTAGGCCTAAAAAGGAAAAATAAACCCAAACAATATTTTAGTTTTTTCACTTTTTCTTTACATGATTACATTACTTTTCCACGTATAGTGGTGTACGGAAAATTAAAATGACGAAAATACCCATGTGTCTTCGTTTGAAATGAGATACATGGTATATATTCCTAGTGAAACTAGGAATATGTATAAAATAGAAGAAGTTAATAAAAAGGGTCATGATTGAGTACGCTTACTAGTGTTAACTGATACAAGCATGGTCACCACCTAGATAAGTAATTAAATATATATAAAAAAACGACATTATTATAAGAAAGCTATTGTACTCACTTTTCTATTTTAGTTTCTCACTAAATTATGTAATCTATAGTACAAACATGCCAATCAATGTAGCTGATTCATTTGAAAATAAAAAAGAATCTAAAATAACACATTTTTGTTGTATTGTTTTTCTGTTGATAAAAAATAAGTGTCTCCCGATGTTCAAATTTTTATTCACGCATCTTGTTTATTTAAAATTATTACTTTTTGCTATATGTAAAACCTAAGAATGGCCTAGAACTTTCAATACAGCAGCAAAACAAGGAAACCAGTTTTCCGCAAACATCGAAATATTACCGTTTCTGGACGCGCATTTTGCTAACCAAGTTGGCATCATCGTGATATGATCAAAACTTTTTATAAGTTTTAATCATTCAAGTTTTAATAAATTTGAACAATTTTAATTATCTTCTGATGGTACCAAATTAATTGGCGAAACGCGCATCGAGAAACGTGTAAAATTTCGATATTTGTGGAAAACTAGTGTTGAGTGTTCCATGATATAAAAAGATAATAGTATATCGAATGGCATCGCTAATGCAGTAAAATATAAAAAATCGAGGTATAGTTACTTAACGTAAACATGTTATCAAGTTTTGCTACATATCCTACATATTGTAGAACATAAATATTTAAAATAAAACATAGAGACTAAGTCATCTGTTGCATTTCAATAATGAGTGAAAAATTACAATTTATATATTATTAAACATATCATAGTTCAATAAAGAAGTATTGTCGATTCAACTCGATGTGTTCAATCCAAAATTACAAAAATAAACGTGAAATTTTTAAACATTTTTTCCTAACATTTTACATACAATACATTCACACAATATAAATGTCAATACAAACAATATTAAAGCTTACTTCTATCACGTAGGATGCCATTAATTATCCGATCTGTTGGCTTCCTAACGAATATCTCAGTTTGCGCTTCAATTCACATCAAATCATGCGCGTGCAATATTACAGATAGGTAGATTCTAAATCTGTTAATTTGCTGAATTGAATTGTGACTTGAAACGTTCAAATAACGATAGTAACCAACTCGAAATCAACAATTTATACTGTTCATGGTAATCTTGAAAAATATACTAAAAGACTATGTTTTATTTTAAATACTCCTAATACAATTCACAATTCCAAAGAAGTATAATTTTCTACTCTAGAAAAGCACAATGCATCATTTTTAATTGATGCATATTAATAAATTATTTGCAATATGAAATTTAGCAATAAGACTTAAAATTTGTATAATATACATATTATTGATAGATACGTCCCGTTTAAGAAATTGATCATTAATATGGCTAGGTATTTATCTATTCAGTTGATTGAATTTCGAGTTTTTATGGTTTTTATTTTAAAAGAAAGTATCTCAAGAGATGTCGAGTTGCTAATAGAAAAAGGTAAATAACTAGTTTTATATGTATTTAATGCAAGCAAGTGAAAATAACGTCATATTTTTTATCATTTTTCTATCACCAAACCAAATAACTATCCAAAGTATGTAATAATAAATAATAAAAGACTGGAGTATTATAATGATAATATTAATAAAAATAATAATAATTCTTTATTGCCAAGAGAAGAAATTCATTTATAGGACATAAATACAAATAAATACATATATTTATATGTGTATAGTAAATAACTAAAAAATAAGAAAAAAAATAACCTCTAAATAACTTTGACATAAATAATGGAATACTTCGGTGACATATAACTTACAGGACAGTAAAAAGTTGTTATTTCCCTAAAGATAGTAACTCATTACGAGTACAATTATTCAAATCACAAGTGCTAAATATTACATTAAAATGTTGTGACATTAGAAACACTAGCAATTTTAACAGAACGTTAGTTCTGTAGTCTGGCAATAAAACATACGTTCTTCTCGAAAGCCTAGTCTAGGTATGCGTATACTAAGGGGAAAAACGAGAGGTTAGTAAGCACCCCTCTAGTGTTTAATAACTGGAAATCAAATCTTTGTAGAAGCAGAGTATGAGCGTAACCTTTTACTGAATAATAATTATCTATACAAAATGGCAAATACTTTAAGAAACTCCGTTAAATACATTAAATATATCCATGTTGATTAATATGACATTTATTAAGGATACCAAATAAGGCCACAGTATTCTAATTTTGACGGAGTTAACGCAATATATAAAGTATTTAGGGTAGCAGTATTATTAAATGACGTCGCGTTTGTAATCACGGAACCAAGGGTGTTATTAACAGCCATATGGTTGATGTGCTCAAAGAACTATAATTTATCATCAAAGTACAGACCAAGATCCTTAATACATTCGGAACATATTAAAACTGTACCATCAAAAGAGTAGTCAAATATTAGTAGTTAATTCTTTAAGATATAGGAACGCACCTTACATTGATCTATGTTTATTGATAATTTATTCTTAGAACACCATAACACAACAAGGTCGATTAATTTACCACATCCACTTGACTTTTGTTATCTGTGTGATTTGCAATTATCTGGGTAAATCCTACTAAATTTGTAATTGTGGAGCGTGTTGCTACAAACCCTATTCAAATAATCAAACTACGTGTTGATTAGGAGATAATACGGGTTGTACACTAAGATATGGGTGTATAATTACGTTTTAAAAGGTATAATACCATTTTCAGTATTTAAAAGGACTGAAAAGTTGAATGTATTCTGAAAAGTTGAGTACCAAAGTAAAATAAAGTCATTTGACAAATAGTGAACCAAAGCAAGTTCAACACCTAGTACTCGGTAAGACCATATCATCCTGGAATACATATTCATCCTTTGTCTTTTCATTTATGTTTGAATGTAAGCAGGACTATCAACTTAATTAAAATACATATATATGATATGATATGAGACTTTAATACCTTAAATATAAATATGTGGGCCTGCTTCGAACATTAACAGTAGGTTAAACGCATAATTTTGGGTAATTAATTTAAGAAAAATATTAAACTGCTCAAAATTAGAAAACAATGCAATACAAATTTAACGGTAAACTAGGTTTATAAAAGAAACATTTCTTAAATAAAGTAATTTAAACGGTCATGGTAAAAATTCATATGTCTTATTTCTATTTTTCTCAAAATCACACCATGTATTGTAAACCCTAGACCGCTAATATACGAGCCCAGGCTCATAATACAGAAGCCAGGCATAATTTTACAATATACAGAGTATAAACTTTTAAGTTAAATACGATGAAATACTACGTTATGATGTGTCAACGACAAGTTTGTTAATGAAAAATATTCAGGGTTCAGAATAGTTCGACATGTTGCTGAATAGGTTAAACGCTTGTAGCGTTTTGAAGCAAAATAAAATCTCAATTGTTATCAATGTAAAACAGATATTATGCGTTTTGGGTGCATCTTGCTAAAATTAAAAAAAAATGTCATGTGGCATGGCATTAAGTGAGGATATGCAAAAATCAATTGTTAATGCTCATGAACAGGGAATTTTGTCTCGGAAAATATCTGCTACGTATTCGTTGCCTAAATCTACAAAGCAAAGCATTATCAACTTTTGTAAAAAAAACTGGATGCACAGCCCAAAGGAGGAAAACTGGTCGATCATCCCAAATTTCTCATTTAAATCAACATCCTCTGAAGAGGACTGTAACAACAAACTGACGATCTATTAAATAAATAAATAAAATAAATATAAACCCATTGTGTAAATGGGTTGTCAAAAGAATATTTTTGTATCCACAACTAAACTCGAATGAAAATACGATACATATTCTACAAAGTAAAGTTTGATCCTTTACATATTACTTTTGAACTTGGTTGATGAATCGGTTACGGTGGACAAGAGAATATAAACACTGATTTTTACAGCAATGGCACCAAGCAATTTGGAGTGATAAATCCAAATTTGAAATCTGTTTGGATGGTACCAGAAAACGTGTGCTAAGAACTTCACAGAAAACTTATCATCCTGACTGTTTGGTTAGAAAAGTGAGGTTCCCTGCGTCTCTTATGATCTGGGGGTGTATGAGTGGTATGGGTATAGGATTGCTATTGATAATGAAGGTGATGTAACACAATTTTGTTGAAGCGGCCGAACCATTCTGAATCTTAATGTTTTTTTATTAACAAACTTATCACTGACACGTCATATATACTTTGTTTCTATTACCAATATTCTTCTTTAATGAAATATATTTGAGAGTGTTATTACTTTTATTTAAATATGTTAGTCGTAAAATTATTCCTGGCTCAACTCTTATGAGCCTCGGCTCATATGTATTATTGTACTTGTAAATAGTGAAGACTTCATTATTAGTCAAATATTCATATTTAAATACTTATAGTTATATCTCTTATATCTCGTTGTTCATTTATTTGAATTTTAATAAAGGTCGTAAAACAAAAATAATAAACTGGGTCTATTATATGTAAAATCAAAAATCTAAAAAACTGAAAAAATAATATTACATTTTTCAGATATTTCAAAAATAATATTACGTTTCGCTTTCCCAGTGTAATATGTATCCCATTAATATTAAGACACACTTCTTCGCGAAATCTTAGCCTAAAGAGAAAATCACAGCGAAGTTGTCTCCGTATTTAAATAAGTAAGACCGGTGATTAAAACTCAATTATAACAAAGGAAACAGAGCGATATTATCCAGAAAGTTTCCGATGAAAATTTTTAAACTTTTTGATTGATATTCCACCCGAAGTTCCTGCGGCACTTTACGCTTTTAAAAAGCAGAGCAAAGTTTTGTGCATACCCATTAAGCAACAGATGCCTTGGGCATCTCGACGAACAAAGTAATAATGTGTTACATTATTAAGTACATGTTTATTAGTTAAGCGTCTTAAGTTGGGGCTCCTAAAACGGACTCCCTGAAAGGTTAATCGCCTAAAACTTTTTAAAAGGTTAATCTCCTAGAAGTAGTTTCCGACAGCAAACAACGAGTAACGACTGTGTGTGGTACCGAACCCACGTTGTTGAAATTGATAAGGTCCTAACGTTAAAGACTCTTAATTTAATTAGGTAATATTAGAAATATACCCCAAGGGCACACGAATGGATGTATACAATTACATATAATCAGCATTGTAGCATAACTGAGCCAACACATAAATCAAGATAGTTAAAAATGTAGTCTCCTTGTGCACACAACAAAATCATGTCACGATTTCATAAATCAAAAGGTTGATTCATTCATACATACACAGAGCAAGGCAAAATGCATACAGAATACGAATTATTTTAAATATCTTCGGCATCTAAAAAAATATTTTGAATCTAAGTTTTTTGCAATCAAAATATACATTTTTGATTTATATTCAAAGGTTTCTCCATACTTTTTTTCAAACTACTTTTAATTGAATCTTATTAGGTTGTAACTTATCTATGTATTAAAATAATTGTGAAAGTTTGCAGTAAGAAAATAACAATAATTGCAATTTCGTACACTTTCACAAAAAATATAGATTGATGCAACTTTTGAGGCTAAACCTATAATGCCAAAATAAGAGAGATTTTGCCAGGTTCATTAGTGGTTTACATTCCCACATCATTAGTAGATGAGACCTAATCAATACATATATTACAACTTAATTGTTGCGGTATACAGGATCAAAAAATAATGATTTTTATCTTAATTCAACAGTTTTTCAATATCTTGGTAGCAAAATTAACTGCCAGTTACTTTTGAACCAATAGAAGTCCAATATACCATCTAAACTGACCATTGATTGTGCCAACCAGAAAATAAAAAAGAAGTCTTACGGCAAAAATATTATATACGATGCACTAAATTATTTAATATTTTTCGATGACATTAATTCGATAAATAATATGTACATATATATATATATATATATATATATATATATATATATATATATATATATATATATACATATATATATGTATATATATATATATATATATATATATATATATATATATATATATATATATATATATATATAAAATTATTTTTCAAAATATATGATAACTATTAGCAAAACACATTACAAAAATAATGATTAGAGTTTCCTTCTAAATTAGCAATATTTTACCATTCAGAGAACAAATGTTAAAGCCATAAAACATGGACAACATCTCTCTTTCTCTCTCTTGTATATTATAGTACACTTAGTGGTTAGTGTATCCTTGATAATATAGTTGGAATTCCAGATAATATTATTCAATTTCAAACTGAATATATTCGCATTTATTGTTAATATCTTTATTTTGCGCTATATTAATTGTATAGATATATATATATATATATATATATATATATATATATATATATATATATATATATAGTACTTTCCTTTAAAAAAACTACCTTCCTCCATTACTTTCTTTAGCAAGTAAATCAAATATTTAAATTACATGCCCTATCTTGTAATACCTTTTATTAGATATTTTAAACATCCTGATTTAACTCCTGATTTAGAAAACCGATTTGGAAAACTCAAATCGGTTTATCCGTTCTCATAATAGAAACAAATATAAAAGATTTTAAATAAAACAAAATAAATTAATGGAATAAATTTACTTTTCACAGAATGACTTGAAGTTTTAAGATGTAAGACCTTTAGTAATTAATCTGAATGTGTTGGTAATCCTATTTCTTATGTGTTGAATATTCTGTAGAATAATTTTGTATAAAAATGTTTTCGAATAATCCTAGGGGAATAGATCTAGTAGATTTATATCTGGAGATCTCGCCTGCCGTTCCGGAGGCCTTTTCTCCCAATTAATTTGATAAATAATTTTTAATCTAGCCTTTGTTAAACATGCAATGCATAGTGTGGTGGACTGCCATCCTGTTAGATGTGTAAAGTTTGTTCATCCAACAGTGGGTTTTCTTTTTAATCAACTTGATTTTCTAACAACTGCATTATGAGATGATCGAATCGGTTTTCCAATAAATTTAAGTACAATCTACCAGTTAAATTTTTTTCAATGAAAATATAATAAATTTCAGCCCAGACGCTGATTTCTTAAGGAAACTGACTATGATCCTATGATAAGAAAAATGTTGCTTCAGCACTGAAACGAACATTCTTCATAAAATTGTAGTCATTTTGAATTCTCGCAGTCATTATTTCACAACTTTGAAAGTCGTTGAAGAAAGCTAATGTTGTAAGAAAAGAACTTGTTTAATTTTATTTAAGTTTTGAGTATGGAAGCAACTGAAATATTTGTTAGCTACATTTTGAAGTAGTGAAATCAACGCAAAATTATCTAGAATTCCAAACTTTGCAGCTTCAATAGATACTCTCGGCTACATATTTACTTTCTTGCTAATATGCCCAGCGTCTTGAATTTTTTTAAAATATCAAGTGCATACCGGTGTCCACACTGTGTCAAGATATCTTCCATTATAAAGCCGAGCTATCACATGTGCACACCTATTTTAAGCACTTCAATAACTTCAGTTTTTTCTTATATTATAAAGTATATGCTACATATTATTAACCCTATCACTGCAACTAATCCCACTTGAGAAACAGTTTAAAACCACTAATATTTCCAATAGATGTTTTCAAAATTTAACTCTAACTGTAGGAAGAAACTGTGTGCTAAAATACAAATGAGCGATGACATTTCCGAACATAGCGGAATATACAGGCCTCATTCATTAGAGACAATATCAGCCACATTATTGGTTAATGCAGACGATATACCGATCCTATAATGTTACAGCCATTGAAAGCCTATGCAAATTGTTCAAGGTAATATTTAAAATACTGTTTAAAGTCAAATGACTATTATAAAAAATAATAGAAGCAAATAAAACAGCAGATTTTTCAGAAAATATTCAAGCCCTGCTGATGCCCACGACTGATTCTGAAAGCTTGCAGTCTCTCGAATAGTAATCTTCTTTGCTATATTATCCCTGGCAGACTTCAACAATATATATTTCAAACTACAAATGTATTATTAATTAACACAATTAAGGTTTATGTTCAATGTTTTTCCATATTTAATGCGTATGTCCAGTGCGTAAAGTAGAAAGTGCTGCGTATACTCAATATGACGCACTGATGATTATTTTATATACTCGTGTGATATAGAATGCTCTATTTGAAAAAAACTTGACTGCTCTTTGATAGTGGTAGTTACGTTAAAAAAACAATACAACAGTTTAATACTTATTTGTTGTTCCGTTTAATGTAATTAAGAATTTATTGTTTATCATATAATTACTATTAATTATTTTATATAATTTTGAAGTCAGTTACAATATTAGTAATGCGAATGCCGGCCCTCAGCAAGTTTAAATGTAAACTCGTTGTTATAGTAGCAAGATATATATTTCTTATGTTTTACTTGGCACCGACTTCAAAATTATATAAAACAATTAATAATAAACAGTTTTAAAACCTCAAAACGGACTTTTTCGCACGTAGAACACCTCTATCTCGAAATTGAGTGGCCGGGAAAAAATAACCCAACACATAAATGTAGAGTATGTTTTTTTTATGCAACAGTTTTACTTTTTTCATATCGTGCTTTATCATCACCCATGGACAGGGTGGGGTGTGTCCTATCCACCATAAAATCAATAGATGTCATCTGGTAGACGTCCCTAATCAGAATCAGTCGAAACCTGGTGGATCCGACACGATTTAATTAAATGATCGTGCTAACAAAAACAATTTCTCAAATAGTCCACCATTTTACTTTCTCATGGCGCATGTACATGGTAGAATGTGTTCTATCCATATCAAAATCAATAGAAATCAGTAGAATAGTCGTCTGGGAGACGTCCCCGATCAGAATCAGTCAAAACCCGATCGATCCGATACGATGTAGTTGAGTTATCGTGCTAACAAGAATAAATGCCGACACCGACGACAACGATACACAAAGAGCAAACATTTTTTAAGAACTATTTTTTTTTGTTTTTAGGCCGAAAAATAAACGCAAAAACAATTTTTTTTCAATTTTTCTTTACACGATTACATTACTTTTCCGCGTATAGTGGAGTGCGGAAAAGTAATAATTACACAATAAACAATAACTTCTTAATTACATTAAACAAAACAACAAATAAATACTAAATTGTTGTAGAGAACATTTATTTCTTGCTTTTTAATTAAGTTACTTTTTGAAGTCGGTTTTTTAACTTATTATTAATTGACAAAACAATGAATATTGGAGTTGTGACTTGTAATGTTTATTATAAAACTGTGGGTATTCAAATATTATTTCACTAACAAATACATTAAAAGAAACATTTATGTTCAAATAAGTTTAACAGATAACTAACCGAGTAGAACCTTTACAATTTTATTGTAATTACTTAATGAGGTCAATTGGATTTAACTTTCAACTTCTTTATAATCTTGAACTAAGGCCATCATATCTTCCTTGGCATCCTGAAATTCACCCTCCTCCATTCCCTCACCCACATAATGATGCACAAACGCCCTTTTCGAATACATCATATTGAATTTTCTTAGTATACGTTCCCAAGCACCCTTAATTGCGGAGTTATTGGAAAGCATTGTTACGGCTCGTGTAACTTTAGCCAGATCGCCACCTGGTACAGCGGTTGGAGGCTGATAGTTAATTCCTACCTTGAACCCAGTTGGACACCAATCAACAAAATTAATGGATCGTTTAGTCTTTATATTCATAATGGCATTGTTTATATCTAGTGGAGCAACATCGCCACGGTACAACAAACAGCAGGACATGTATTTACCTACAATTTAAGACAACTTTAGTTTAAGCTACTTAAGGAGCAATATGTATATACACAGTGTATCATTTGGAAGTATAGGATATGATTTGTGAATAAAACTAACAATATTTGATAATCTGAGGTTTTTTGTTCTTCGAGATAAAATGGAGACGATACGGCTATAAATAGAAAAGAGTATCGTTCATATGGCCGTCTCGACTCATCTGGAATGACGTTATTCGTTTAGCAAAATTGTCCATAACACGGACATATAAAGCTGGCTTTATTTCCCGAATAACACGTTGAATATTTGACTACATTTGCGTGCACATTTACCTTGACATAAATCCAAATAAAAAGATCAGTGGTGTTAAATTACATGATCTTGCAGGCCCATTGATATCGGCATTCCGCGAAACAACATGATCAAGTTTGGTATGCAACAGAGTTCTGGTTGCACATGCTGTATGACACGTTGCACCGTCTTGATGCAACCACATGTTGTTCAAATCCATCTTGATGGAAAAGAAATTGTTTAACATGTCACGATAACGTTCCCCGCCTAACCTAACCTAACCTAACCTAACCAGCTTCATTTTCAAACAAGTATGGTCCAATTATTCCACCACTCCAAAATGCGTCCCAAGGTGTGCATCTCTGTAGATGCATTTCTTTTTCGTGAATAGCATGTGGATTTTCAGGAAAATGTCTTCATCGCTGAACAAAATTTTATTACAAAGATCAGCATCACCCTCTTTCTTTTCTAATACCCAATTAATAATTAAAATTACCTTGTGATTGTCCAAAAAATTTTAATTACAGACACATAACTAAACCATGCATCGGATTCTACAACGGTCATATATCTGTTAAAATTTGGATTGTTTCTCAGTTTTAAAATTTGTGGACCGTCAAAAATCCCTGATTTTAATTTTTCAGTGTCATCAATACCACTTCCACGATTTAACCAGAAATTTTATCAATGTTGAATTTTTAAATGGAACACCCTGTATACTTAAACATATTCCAAACTTGTATAACATTTGTTGTACGTTATGTAAACATTTTTGGCGTTTCCCTCAAATATAGTGATTTTATTTTAATATTTTTACAAAAATTAAAATTAAAAATTAAAAAGTTTTGTGCAATAATTTGCCCAAGTAGGCATTGTAAATGATAATATGGATAATTGTTATATTTGGGTTCAATATTGAAATAAATATTTATTATATGGAAATTATTTTTAAACAATCTGTTATAAATTTTTCATTACTTTCTGGCGGCAATTATATTTTTTCAAATAGTAATCCCTATTTTTTTCCCCCTATAGGAATCATTATAATTTAAATTTTAATTGATGTAAATATAATAGATATCACTGCAAACAAATTATAGAAAAAGCCAACTTGGTTTATTTGAGATTAATATCTTTCATATGAAACCGAAAATTTTGATTTCCTATAATTTATTTACATGAAAAATTGTTGTACTTACATTAATTTAAAGCATACATTATATCAATTGCTATAGGGTAATAGAAGATATGAGTTACTATTTAATCAAAATTATAATTGACATTCAAAAATCAGGAAAGAAGTTATTTTAATTTTTTTCAAACTATTTCATTATAATAAATATTAACTACACGATTGTCCCCAGAGAATAAAAACCAGAGAATAGCCACATTAGATAGAAGAACCATATTATAATTTTCATTGTCTACTTGGAAAATTTTCATTATACAAAAATTTTCAATTATTGATTTTAATTTTTATAAAAAATATTACGTCGGAAATATGTCAGGGAAATATCAAAAATTTAAATTAATTGTGTAGAAAATTTTATTCAGCGATTACAGTATAAGTTATTTACAATTTACATATAAATAAGAATTAGAATATAATTTTCTCTATTTTCCACACTCACAATTTACTTAATGGATTTATATTCTACTACATTAAAAATTTGGTGAAAAATAAATTTCGAAAAGATAAATTCTCAGATTTCAACATATTCTTTAATACTTTTTCTATTCATCTATTACCTTACATGTTTTTTTAAAATAATAAAAATTCAGGAAAAATGTACAATAATCCCTTATTTAACTTTCCCTGTAATACCTCATTTTAACTCAAGAAAACTCGAATTTTATTTTTTTCTAAAAATACGACAAGATTTGCGATATTATTTCACAGTGTATACAATGTGATCCGGAAAGTTCCCATTATAGTATGAGAAATCTAAAGAAACATATATCTAAATTTTTCACATCACTTCCGGTATAAATTCAATTCGAAATTAAAAAAAAACTTTAAAATACCTATTATTTGACAAATCTTTTTAAATACGTCTGAGAATATTAATATTTTTTAAAACAGTACAAAAATACAAAAGTATTTTTCGCCAACTATGTACCCACGTGTATACAACTAATAATAATATTCAACAAGTATTCCATTATATAAATCAACATTTTACAATATTAGTTGCATTTTATATAGTATGATCATATGAATAAACTTATGTTATAATTCAGATAACTTTTCCAAAAAATAGGTTTTTTAGCTTATTTTGTTATCTCATAGTGTTGCTGCAAAATTAATAGCTATTTATTTCAGCTTTTTTTAAGGTAGACTTCGGAAAAGTACTAGAATCGACACAGATTTACATCACAGTATGTAATATTCTTCTGAAAATAGTATAAAATCACCAATAACTCTTATGTATTTGAAAATAAATCCTCGGATATGATGATATTCCTACTTTTAATAGTAAATATTCTGGCTGAAAAATAAGTTCAAACATTTTTTAATTCAAAAATAATTGAAAACCAGTACTTTCTGAATTTTTAAATAAATGTTTCCAATTTTTCGCGAAATTTTGATGCATAAATACTGTTTTAATATTTTTTAATTTAAATCAAATATGACGCTAACTTTTTGAAACTGCATAAAATTTAAATTCATTTAAATGGTGTATCTTACAACATGCAATACATTTGACAATATAGAGATACTCGTACATGCAGTGCCTTCAACTATATATTATAGAAACTATATGCCATTATACATTTTGAATCTCAAACTACATATCACTCCGTACTACTATCCTTTTAAACTAAATAATATTTGTCTAGTGTAATTTCAGTTTGTCTGCGATCATGTGAATAAATATACAAGATTTATAAAATCTTACCTGTCCTTGGGTCACATTTAACCATTTGATTGGCAGGTTCAAAACAAGAATTAGTGAGCTGGGCAACTGATAATTGTTCATGAAAAGCTTTGGATGCGGAAACAAAAGGGGCGTAAGTGATTAAGGGAAAATGAATTCGTGGATAAGGCACCAAGTTTGTTTGAAATTCTACCAGGTCAACGTTTACAGCACCCTCAAATCTCAGCGAAGCGGTAACAGCCGACACTACTTGGCCCAAAAGTCTATTGAGATTAGTGTACGTGGGACGAGGCGTATCCAAATTTCTGCATAAAATATCGTAAACTGCCTCATTGTCCATGACAAAACAAACGTTTTCATGTTCTATACACCCATTTGTGGTCAAACAAGCGTTATATGGTTCGACAATAATCGGTGAAATTCTAGGCGACGGATACACAGCAAATTCCAATACGGAAATTTTTCGATAATCTGCCCATAAATTCTCCAAGAATAATGTAGTAAAACCAGATCCAGTACCGCCACCGAAAGCCTTAAATATTATAAAGCCCTGCAAGTTGTTACAGTTCTCCGCTAACAGTCTAGTTCTATCTAAGGCCAAATCTATCATTTCTCTTCCTATACTATACCTCCCTCTTGCATAGTTATTGGCAGCATCTTCTTTGCCTGTTAATAATTGACCAGGATGAAATAGATAACGATAGTGTCCAGTGCGAATTTCATCTATCACAGTGGGTTCTAAGTCTATCATTACCACTCTGGGAACCACCTGACCTCCGCCGGAGAGACTAAAAAAGGGGCTGTAACTATCATCTGCTCCACGATTGTGACTGTAAAGTACACCATTAGGCTGAATGCCATGTTCTAGACAGTACAGTTCCCAACAAGCATTCGCAATTTGGACTCCAGCTTGACCTATATGAATTTGTATTATTTCTCTAGTCGACATTTTATTTTGTGAGTTTGTTGCTATTCATTGTAGCTGTTCACGGAAAATTTTGTTCGCATGATGCTTAATTTACTAATGATTGTGAAATGGTGGTGACTTTGACATGATTGTCAAATATTTTGATATTATCGACATGTTGTGTATTTTTGATTTGTTAGCACTGAGTTGTTTTTGCTGATCCAAGGAATATGCACTGTTTCTCAACGTGTTGAATTATGACGTCACTAATTCAAAGAGAGATACAATTATTGGTATTATGTCTATAGTAGTGATTTTAGTTAACATCTTAAACCACTACAGATCAAGTTCGAAAACAACTGGAACAATGTTGTGAGTTATACAGGGTCCGCCAGAGATATATGGTGTTTTTGAGACGGCTTTTATGCGCGCCTGCATGTAGCGAATGTTTTCACGATGGTTGATATCTACTCATTGCGGAATGCCATTCCAGTAGCCATGGAGCTATGGTCTGTGGCACATAATGTGTTTATTGACATTTTCATCGAAGCTGGTTGTTCTGTGGTACTCACACAGCGAAGATTTCGAAACTATTTTAATGTTAGCCGGCATGGTCGCATTCCAAAACAGGATATCATTATGAAGTGGGTGAACAAATTTCAAACAACAGGATCCTGTTGAACAACAAGATGCTGAAGAACTAACTGTTTGGTATGGCGCATCTCGAACTTGCATTATTGGATCATATATTTTTCGCGAAAATGGACGAACAGCTGATCTGTTAACACAGATCGCTATCTCGTCATGTCGCGTGATTATTTTCTGCCAGATCTAAGAAGTCAACGTATTAAACTCAACACGGTTTGGTTCCAACAAGATGAGGCAACTTTCCATACGTCAAGGAGAACAATGGGCTTTTTAAGGGAACGTTTCCCTGAGCGCCTGATTTCATTGCGTGGAGATATAGAATGGTCTCCTCCGTCACCAGACCTGTCATCTTGTGACTATTCTTTATTTGGCTACTTAAAAGCTAAAGTTTACATAGGCAAACCGCGAATTCTTGAAGCTCTTTCCTAAACGCGCGAAATTTAAAGGATTGATATGGATTATTATTATTATTTTACCACCCGTCTACAAGTATGCCTCAACAAAAATTGACGCCACCTAACTGATCTGATTTTTAACAGCTGACTCATCAGTAACATATAAGTCGGAAATCGAGAAAGGAACCACCAAACCGCCAAGCGGTTATCAAAGTAGTTCCCGAATAGCAAAGCTATTACATAATCGCTCTAGGAAACAACTACTCCTCGGGCTAAAGCCCCGCCAGGCATTGAATTAAAACCAGAGGCGATCCTCGACCCCTTTCTCGTGTTTCTGCACGATCAGATAAGGTTTCAAAAATAAAACCCGCCACAGGTAGGATTCGACATCTGCCCTGGATCGAAACCGAATGACATACAGCTGTTTCGAACTTATTAGTTCTCATCAGTGCCGTACACGGTACGCCGATCCAGGACAAATGCCGAATGAACTCTATGGGGTATACATATTTATCGATACGATCTCTGTCAGTAACATATAAGTCGGAAATCGGGAAAGGAACCACCAAACCGCCAAGCGGTTATCAATGTAGTTCCCGAATAGCAAAGCTATTACATAATCGCTCTAGGAGATAACTACTCCTCGGGCTAAATTGCCGCCAGGCATTGAATTATATGTTACCGACAGAGATCGTATCGATAAAGATGTATACCCCATAGAGTTCATTCGGCATTTGGCCTGGATCGGCATACCATGTACGGCACTGATGAGAACTAATAACTTCGAAACAGCTGTATGTCGTTCGGTTTCAATCCGGGGCAGATGTCGAATCCTACCTGTGGCGGGTTTTATTTTTGAAACCTTATCTGATCGCGCAGAAACACGAGAAAGAAGTCATGGATCGCTTCTAGGTATAATTCAAAAAAGTTGGTAGTTCGGATGTGTAGGAAGTGACATTTCATGTGAATTTACTCTGATAAATAAGTCCATTTTGGGGCCATATTGGGGACAAATTGAACTTGGAAGCAAAGTCACGACTTAAGAAGACTAAGAAGAGCAACGGCGGAAAGAAGAAAAAGTTATACCAATTAAGGGTGAGAAAAAGACTCAATAATAGTGCATGCTAGGTTAGGAGAAACAGCTGTAAGAGCGAGAATTGCATGCTGTGTCAGAGATAATAACAGCAAAGAACTTAAGGACTCAGAAACTCCCATTACAGTAAGTTAAGGACAGGAAACCAAACAAACAGATCGGAAGCACAGAGGGCTGCAGATAGCATAGTAAGAAACCATAATAGATGGTTAAGGTGGGATACCAGAAGATGACATGTGACCAGGAGTTATGGACGTGGAGTAGAAAAGCTGGTAAACTGGAAATGTATAACAATGAGCAGAACATACAGGAACAAACACAAGCAAAAAACTAATGGTGAAAAAAAGAATAGGGCAGGACAAATTGATGACGAACAAGGCAAAGGATTCAAAGGAAACATGGAATATTAGAAGCTTAAATGGAAAAGAGAAAGAATTAATCCAGGAAATTAAAAAGTATAAAATGGAAATAGTGGCAATCACAGAAACGAAGAGGAAAGGAGTGGGAGAATTAATAATAGAAGATTACGGGCTGTTATACAGTGGAGTAGATGAGAGATAAAGAGCCGCGGCAGGGGTAGGGTGCCTGGTAAGTCCGAGGTATATGAGGAAACTAGTGAACTGGAAAGCAGTGAGCAAAAGGACAATGAAAGTAACTTTTGCACATTCTAATCAGGAGAAATTGGATGTACTAATAGCATATGGACCGGGAGAAAATGAGGCGAAGAAAGAAAAGGAACAGTTCTGGCAAGAACTTCAAATGTTATATGAAGAATCAGACAACCCCACGATAATTATGGGAGACTTCAATGGAAGAATTGGAAATGAGATTGTAGGGAGACAAGGGGTAATGGGACGTCATGGAGAGATAACAAGTAATGCGAATGGAGAGTATTTAATTAATTTTTATATACAGAATGGTTTAGTGATACAAAACTCGTTGTATCAGCATAAAGAATGTCATAAATATACTAGGGAGGAACCAGGAAGAAATGAGAGATCAGTTATTGACTATATAATAACGGAAGGAATAAATAGGAAAATGATACAGGATGTGAGAGTTTACAGGGGGGCTGAATTATCGACTGACCACTACCTATTAATAGCAAAAATAAAAAAGAAAAGGATGAAGAGAGGCTAATGAAGAAAACTGAGAAGAAGGGAATAAAGACGATCAAGATACACAGATTGCAAGACCAACAAGTAAGAGAAGAGTACATGGAACAGATCAGGAAGGGGATACAAGAAATGGAACAAGAGATAGTGGAAATGAACATAGAAGAGATATGGGAAAAATTTAAAGAAATCATTAAAAAGTCAGGAGCCAAAGCCTGTGGGTTAACCTCAATAGGAGGAATGAAGAAGAGAACAAGTTGGTGGAGTGAAGAAATTAAAATACCATTAAAACAAAGAAGAAAGCTTGGAACAACTATCTACATAGAAAGAGTGATGAAGCGTTTGAAAGATATAAGGCAGTGAGAAAAATAGCAAAGGATAAAGTCAAATTAACTAAAGCCAAGGAATGGGAAGAATTTGGGACCAAGATGGAAAAGGACAAAGGGGCAAATCAAAAGCTATTCTATAGGGTACTGAAGAACATGAGAAATAAAAGAAGGAAAATCGGGACGAAACAGATCATGGACAGGGAGGGAAGAATAGTAATGGAAGATGATAAAATTATGGAAAGATGGAAGGAATATTTCCAGGAGATGTTAGAGGGGGAAGAGATAACAGTGAAGAATGCGGAAAAAAGAACACAAAAGGAAGAGGAAATTGGAAAAGAGAGAAAGAGTAGACAAGAGAATGAAATAAGTGATGGCATTAGCATAGATGAAGTTAAGAAGGCAATAGGAAAGTTGAAGAATGGGAAAGCTCCAGGAGTAGATGGAATAAAAGCAGAACTATTGAAGGGAATGGGTGAAGAAGGAATGGCGTTATTACAAAGTATATTAAATAGAGCATGGGTAACACATACAGTACCTAAGGAGTGGAGAATTGCAATAATAGTACCTATTTTCAAAAAAGGGAACCAGAAAGACTGTGCAAATTATCGTGGGGTATCGCTACTCTGCACAACATGCAAGGTATATGAGATGATATTGGAAGAAAGATTAAGGAGGGAAGTAGATGGACAGTTGCATGGAGCACAAAGTGGTCTCAGGTCCGGTTACTGCACACAAGATCATATATTTACATTAAGAAATATAATAGAGAAAATGCTTCCTTATAACAAAGAAATATATATATATATATATATATATATATATATATATATATATATATATATATATATATATATATATATATATATATATATATATATATATATATATATATATATATATATATATATATATATATGTTGTGTGGACCTGGAAAAAGCATTCGATAAGGTGGTGAGAGAGAAAATATGGGACATATTAGAGAAAAATGGTACAGCAAAAGAATTTATAGAAGCTGTAAAATCATTATACAGTAAAACGGAAAATATAGTAAGGAAGGACAATATGGAAACCAAAACATTCAGAACCACACAAGGAGTGAGACAGGGGGGAAATCTTAGCCCACTGCTCTTTATCATTTTCATGAATGAAATAATAACAAAAGTAAGCAGAGAAAGTAAGAAGGTGACGGTAGGATACTATAAAATGAAGCCAGTAGAAGTGAGCGAATGTGTGTTTGCAGACGATGTTGCAATAGTGGCAGACACGGAAACAAAGTTACAATTTAATGTGGATCTATGGGTGAAAGAGTTGAACAAACAGGGAATGAAAGTAAATGTAAGCAAGACAAAGGTAGTAGTTATAAGCAATAATAATGAGCGAGAAATGAATATAAAAATAAATAATCAGATAGTGGAACAAGTAAAAAGCCTAAAGTACTTAGGAGTAACCATAGAGGAAGGAGGAAAGCAAGATGAAGAAATAAATAATAGAATAACAACAGCGACAAAGATTTTTCATAGTATGAAAAGGGGGTTCATTAGTAAAGCAGAAATTAGCAATAAAACAAAAATGTCAGTTTATAAAACTGTATATTTGCCGACGCTACTGTACGGATGCGAAACATGGGTGTTGACAGAGAGGCAACTTAAAAAGATACAGGTATTAGAAATGAAGTATCTCAGAAAAGTAGCAAATGTTACGATAATGGATAAAATAAAAAATGAAGAAATAAGGAAAAGATTGGATAGCGAAAGTATCGAGAAGGTCATAGAGAGGGCTCAGCTGAGGTGGTGGGGGCACATGAAAAGATTGAGCGAAGAAAGACAAGTAAGAAAAATATGGGAAGCAAAAGCCATTGGAAAGAGAAAGAAAGGCAGACCAAGGATGACGTGGGACGGAGAAGTGGCGAAGATAATGAAGACAAGAGGAATCACATGGAAGCAGGCTGAAATTACAGCAAGGGACAGGGTTAGATGGAGATTAACGATAAAATAGTGAAGAAAACCGTGAAAGTGGGGAAGCAAATGTGAGTGAAGGGAAGTCAGGTGTTCATCATACTTGATAGGTTTGGGATGAGAAAGAGGAGAAAAGAGGAGCGCATAAGGGAAGTGGTAGTGAAGTGACAAATGATACCACAAACGGAGTGGAGTTTAGATATAGGGATAGAGCAAGATAGGGTGGAATGAAATTGTTAGAAGTTCTTTTAAGTTGTTTAACACGAAATGGGATATTTAGTTAAGTAACTGTAATTGTAGTATTTAGATTATTTGTTTAAAGAAATGTATATTTAGCCTCTACACCTAACGGTAGGAGAGGTATAGATTATATTATATTATTATTTTAGAAATAATCATCAATGTATATACATAATATGAGTATCTAATATAAAATAAGTACAATATCATAAGCATAACTCATTTTCAAATTTCAGGACCGCGTATTTTTTTATATGTCCTTTAACTATCTTTGATAATCGGTAAAAAAAATTTTGATAATATAACTGACGATGTTTTGAATAACGAATTATTTTTTTAACACTGTAAAGATATACAACTGTAGGCGCATTTTAAAGATAAACTATAGCGGTTACCATTTAAAGAAATTGATAATGAACGTCAGTTGGTCCAAAATGTATCCAATCACTTATAAAAGCCATCTATTTGTTGGAATATTCTCGTTACGAATATCTGTGGTCCGCTTTGTTAAAGTAAGTTAAGTAAATTTATTTGCGTGTAATTTTTCAGACCCTTTTGAACTCTTCTTCTTGTTCTTCACTTTTCTCTGTATATATTCTAATGATTTTGCTGACTTGGTGATATTACTTACAATAAACCTGTTGCATTTTATATAAGCTTCCTGATTATTGTTTTTCAAGTTTGTCAGATGAAACTTTAGAGTACTTTTGTTTTACATTTAGATTACATATACTTACATGCCAATACTTTGAAGTGGCTTACCAGTCTTTAAAATCTTGACACGCGATCATTTTAGTAATCACTAATCAATTGTTACTCACCTCATCTCCAATATTTGTCCTATTTTTGTCCAAGAAATATTAGAGTTGTTTATTTGTATACCAAAACTATATTATGTCCGAGATATTTGGGGGTATTTGTTTATATCCCAACATTGTTTATATTTGGGATAGCAAATTGTTTATCCTATTTTTTTCCAAGAAATATTAGAGTTGTTTATCACTTTCTTAATAATCTTATGTTCACTTTTGAGGTTTTCATATTTTCTCAAACTAAAGTTCTTCTTCTTGAATGAAATATAGATGCACCTTCTTTAACGATATGTCTTAGTATTTTAATCACTTCTTGTATATGTGATTTTATTTTAAAAGTTAAACATTATTTGAAGCTTTTATGTTTATGGGACAAACCATAGTTATAATTACACAATGACAAAATTAAATTACAAAATAAAGGATTACCTTATATCACTAGTCACTTTTCGAAGAACAATTTTAAGATTACTTGACACAGCAGTTATTAAAATATTTATTAGAACATCAAAATATTACCACTGAGAATTAAGATTATCAGAAAACCGTAATAACCAAGAATGTATGATTCAAAGTAATTCTATAATTACACAATGCAAGACTACATATTTTGTTGTCTACGCTCAATCATTATACAATTATACAACTGTAATATACAATTTGCGCATGTCTCTGTAACTAGTACTATTTATTCAAATACTTACACATGTAGTTCAACACTTTATAACGGCATCCTTGCAAGCGGTGTTCCTAAGAAACGAGATTTAATTTGGGAAGTACGTTATTGTATCCAAGAACATAAAGTAAATAAGGTAGTAATTTGATGTTCCTGTATAACACGGAGGTGGTGTCGTCACTTCCAGCTCCCATTCTCAGCAGAGCAACATCCCTAACGTAGCTGCAGCCACTTCCGTTTCTATTTCCTCTCCTCATCCGTTACCTGGAACTTGCTAATTTTAGCTCGCTTCCATGCTCTCACGCCGCCCTTTTCCTCATCTTGTAAACTCATAACTGTAACCCCGCTAGTTTATTCCTATGCTAAAATATATCTGACTTCATATCTTTGAATGTGTCAACATTAATGAACTGTGTATGTCAAATTACTGATTTAAATATTGCTGCTTCCGAATTGCTAATTTTCGAGGTCTACCTTTCTTAATAAACTTATACCTACGTATAAACTTATATAGATATGATTATATATATTTTCCATATCCTAAATTATGTTTTATGTTTATTTATACAGGGTGTTTACTAAACATACGACAAAAATTCAAGGAGTGATTCCTTGAATTATTTTTGAAATATTTTGTCCTTTGATGATTTTCGGAAAATCACTTTGGTTCGAAAATACAGGGCGATAAAGATTTTTTGACAATAAATAACAATATTGATATTTTAAAATTAGTAACACACGAGGGCGCTCACGCGACATCAATGTTTTCATGAAACAGGCACAGTTCGAAAAAGTGGAGGACCAGGAAGGTCAATAACAATAAGAACGGTAGAACTGGAAGAGAATGTGTTGAACATGGTAAAGGAGGATCCAGGTACCTCTACTAGAAACATTGCAAATGCTTTGAAAGTAGGTAATGGAACTGGGTGGAAAATTTTGAATCAGCAATTTTTGTACACATACCCAGATCGCTGGCGGACGAGGTGGACCCCACTTATGGCCTGTTCGATCCCCGGATTTAAATCCCTTGAATTTATTTCTATGGGACCATGTGAAGTCATTAATTTACACTACTCCAGTAGAAAATGAAGAAGATTTGAGAAATCGAATAATTGAGGGATGTAATTTAATAAAAAACAACTTTCGTGTTTTTGAAAGAGTTCGGGAATCAATGAGGAGAAGATTGGATGCATGCATCCTAGCTGGTGGTAGTCATTTTGAACAGTTCTTGTAAAATAAAAAGCTTTCAATGTCATATTTATGTAATAAAATATTGTTATTGTTGAAAAACTTTTATCTCCCTGTATCTTCGAAACAAAGTGATTTCCCGAAAATCATCAAAGAACAAAATATTTTTAAAATAACTCAAGGAATTATCTCTTCAATTTTGCCGTATGTTTAGTAAACACCCTGTATAATAAATGTACATTTTCTGTACTAGGGATAGTCACTGTCGCTAAAAATGAGCACAATTAATATTTTACTACTTCTATTACTATTTCAACTGATTATTTATCTGTAAAGTCAGGTATTTTACTTAAACCTATGATTCATCGTACAGCTAAATATAAATAAGTACAGAAAGCCTTAAAAAAGAATTAAATACAACGATTTGTAAGACATGCAAAATCTATATTATATGATAGATAATATATATTTTATTTGAATTATATTTTTTTAAATTTTGTATTACACAATTATGAAAACTGTAATATATTGTTGCTGCTTGCAGTATAAACTACAGAAAATATTAGATATACGTTACAAACTACTAATTTTAGGCAAAATATAAGAAATTTTAAAATCATAGTGCTTCTATGGTAAATCACCTAAATGATTAAAAATAATGGTATAATAAATAGAAGAATGGTAGAGATAATTATGATTTCCATAATTGCAAACTATACTTCATGGATAATATTAATTTTTTTCTAACGTATGTATAGAAGAGGGTGTTAAAAATAAGCACTAATGTTACTCTGGAAAACTAACCTAGGTTTATACACAAATGTAGATCAATTTCCAGTGTATGAATCTATTTATATACAGCTGCTTTTTAAGTGATACTATTTAAATGTGCCAAATATATGAAGTAGACTACGTTACAAGTGTTAAATGTATATAATATTATAGACTAATAATTCTGTCCTGGGTATTTATTTTCTACTTGTTTGTATTTAAATTCCATGTGAGTGTATGTAGTATTGCTGCGGACAATCACAGTAGTAAATCTGTTTTGCTACTGCGTTAAATATATATTTCGTCGCCGATTTTTTTAAATGTTTGCAAATTATTATAATTCATTATTTTGTCTGTCGCAATAAATTTTATAAAAATCGCAATTGTTACGATATGGTTACTACGGATATTTTGTTTCATTTTATAACAGTCATCGAAATAATAAAAATTTGACAAATTAGAAAAGTTATTATCAGTTTCAAGTCAATAAATTATTATAATTCATTATTTTGTCACTCGCGAAAAATTTTATAAAAATCGCAATTGTTACGATACGGTTACTATGGATATTTTATTTCATTTTATAACAGTCATTGAAATAATAAAAATTTGACAGGTTATAAAAGTTATTGTCAGTTTCAAGTCAAGTACATTTATATTAATAATGGATAGCGATAGTACTCAAGAACAACTTACTAAAGATACTGCTCAAAATGCCACATTAAATTTACTTACGGAGAAGTCGCGTAAGAAATATGGAGGAAATTATAAAAGTTTCATGGATTATTGTACGGGAAAAATCTCAAATTACTGTACGGGATAGAAGACTTTCTCAGAGAATGTATTACAGCTATATTGATTTCCTATTTTGCTGAATAATATAAAACTATGGGGAGTCCTACACTTTGGTCTATTTACTCCACGTGAAAGGCAAATAACATAGCGTTTAGTTAAAATAATATAGACATAGGTAGGTACCTCAAAGTGCAAACCTTTTTCAAACGCATATCAAAAGACAAATATGTATGCATCAGAAGACTACAAATCAAAGAACATTCGAGTATTTCAAAAACAAAAGGTTAAAAAATTTATATTCAAAGCTCCAGATCATGATTGTTAACAAACGTAATATTTATCCCTAATTTATTTATTTGTGATAAGCACACGTATAATATACTTTTTGATTGTATTAATTTTTGAAACTACTAATACTTGTGGATATTATAAACTACTAAATTTTAAATTTAAAAATTTTTAAGATTTGAACAATAAACTGTACAGTATAACTTTTAAACTCAGGCTTTTAAGATTAAGTTTTCAAGAACTTACAGAATAATAGAATATTATTAGAAAATATCTAGTTCTCCGCCCAGGTAAATTAACCCACACAAGATTTTTTTAAATATACACAAGTTTAATCTGCAATACAATTTATCGCTGTCCATATATTTGGTAGCATACCTCAAGATATATGTAATCGCATTTTTGAAGCCACCACAGATTCAAGAATATACAGGACATTACTTTCGCAGAACTTCCGCCACTTCACTGGTAAATTCAGAAGACGCCATAGCAAAGTTAAAAAAATATAAAGGACAGAAGTCCTGAACTGTAGCAAAAAGATAACCAGTATGTGTCGAAAAAATTGATGTGCTTACTACTAAAGCAAATCATGCTGATAATATAATAAATGTCAGCAGAAAGGCAGAAGAAGAAAAAGTAGTAATAATTATTATTCAGAATTATAGTAATGTTACAGTTAACGTTAACAGTAGTTAAAAATATTATTAATTATTTTTCAAAAATGTTTTGCAATTCTATAAATATATTAGTACGTTTAGTACTTATTAAATAATGTCAAATATATAGTTGCCATGGAGCTTAATTATTTTGCTACCTATCCAGTCAACTACTCATTTTGATGCTTAAGAAAACTGATGCTTTGGTAACTGTCGTCTGTAAAATAAATACGTATATCATAAATCAATCTCAGATAAATACTTGTTAGTTTATAAGATATTTAGGTACAATCTTCGACAATAAGCTGTCGTTTGCTCAACATATCGCACAAGCCACATCAACAACATATAAAACGTCGGGGTTCATTATTATAAGCTTCTTTGTACAGTCCAAACTGGCATATGCCTCTAATATATTGTATCCCTACCACAATTATTAAAAGAATCTAGTGGAACAAGTTCCCAAGACATTTCTAAGATATTTATCTATTAAGATATATAGAATATATCCTGAGAGAGGTTACAATCCATCAGTATTTGATAAATTTTCAAATGTTATACTTACACATGAAGCACGTCTTATCTAGCATTAGTTTTAACAATAAGTTAATACATAATGAAATTGATTGTAGTTATCTTCTTTGCCAGTTAAATTTTCGAATACCACAGTACTCTTCTAGACAACAGGACATCTTCCGATTACCATTAGCCACGACTTACATACAATTGCGGTCACTATTGTATGCAATATATTATAATTTAAATAAGGTTAGTTTTTGTAATATCTGTCATGTACATATGTTTAAAACAATTACGTAATATTTTATTTTTACATCGTACATATATTATCATAATAACAATGTCTGTTGTATACTCATTTTTGAATTGAATATTTTGAGTAATTCTGTATATATAAATTTTTATATATTAACAATTAAATTTTAGCAGCACTCTTAGTTAAACTTTGTGTTAGATATACCAGGTTAATCTGATATTATTTTAATTAATTTTCCCTGTAATTAGATTGTAACCTGTTCAGCAATAAAGATATATATTATTATTATTAAAATAAGTATTTTGCTATCAATTGACGAAAAAGAATATTTTCGTTTATTCTGACCAATATAAAAATCTGAAAGGAATTAAGATAATCACCAAGCATACATGTCTTCACATATAGTTACTCTACATGAAAACTCTGATGTAAACAATAATAAGATAAACGAAATATTAATTTGGATCATAAGTTAAATTTATACTCAATAATTAGTTAGAAATTAATAAGTCTAGAAACCTTAACATGGTTATCACTTAATATCTATCACATAATTTAATATCACATAATTAAATAAATTGCATAATGACATAAAGCCATTATTCCTAATATGCATATGAATAATAAATTTCATATTTTATTACAGCAGTTATGTTTTAATACATCTTTTGAAATAATAAGTGACACATTTTTCTTGTCCACAAGTGCAACTAAATATGATCTAATTTTTTTCAAGAATCGAGTATTTTTGTAGCCATATTTATATCATAATACTTTTTATGTGTAGGGCAAAACAAGTATACAGTATCACTTTAAATTAAAAAATAATTGTAAGTTAATCACAAAAAATAATCCATATCAATAATATTAATAATTCTGCCGGATGCGCCAAGCTTAATACTAATAAGGTAAACTTATCTAAAAGTTTTCGCGCTCAATATTAATTTAATTTTTTTTGCGATTAAAAATGTGAAACAAATAATATAAATTTTCCCGTAGGATGAGTAATTCTTTATTGATATGTAAAGAAAACGTAATTACAGAAGCTTGTCTTCTATTAGACGGAATTGTAGTAAGTACAGGAGTAGACAATAATATCTTCTCTCACCTCATCGGATATGGTAAACGAACGTAGAGGCTATTATAATAACCATTATAAATTTGAATGGAACATCATATATTTTATATACAGTGTGTGAAGCAGTTACAGAATAAGATTATTCCGTAACCTAACAGACATTATTTCGGATATTTGTGAGAAACGTTCAAACAGGTCGATGAAAATTTTAAATATACATGGCTATATGAAATGAAATATTCTTCTTTTATATAAAACACTATATAAAGGGTTCGACAATAGGTACTGACAGTCTTTATCATGTGATTGTCAGATTAGTAATTGAAATACAGAGATTAAAACGAAATATATTTATTCTGTACATAATGCAGTTTTCAAATATGCTCATTTTTTTTAATTACTTTAGACGAATGTAGTCCTTCTTGTCTTTCGCATTCTTGCAGCCGACTGCGAGAAGATTGCATGACATGGTGCAAAACATATGAGCCGATCGCTTTAATTTCGTTTGTTACGTTGTTTCTCAACTTCTGTAATGTGTGGGACCTGTCGACAAACACTTTGAACTTTAGATATCCCCATAAGAAAAAATCGCATGTTAAATCCGGAGACCTCGCCGGCCAATTAACATCACCATTTCGAGATACGAGTCATCCAGGAAACATTCGTCTTTAAAATGTCGTCCACATTCGAGCTTTATGACTTGTTGCTCCATCTTGTTGGAACCATATCTCATTATTGTCTATGTCTCTTTCTAAGCGATGCAATTCAGCAGGTAAAAAATATTCGATCATAGCCAAATAGCGATGCGAATTAACAATGTGGTACACCGTACCACATTGTGACTTTCGCGGAATGCAAAGGTTGCTCATGCATTTCGTGAGGCTGTTCTGCTGACCAGTACCGCATGTTATTGACAGAACCTGTTAAATAAAAATGTGCCTCATCGGACATGATTAGATTATTCAAAACATCTGGAAATTGCGCTGAACCTCGACTATGAGTCCCGTTCGAATGAACACCTTAACGCACAAAGCTCGTTGCTGCACGGACCCTGTATTTGTGTATTATTAAATTCTCCCTGAGTAGATTATTTGGGCGATCTATAACACTTATGACCTGAGTAAGATAAGGTAAGGAATTAAATTGATGTAGAAAAGTCAAAATATATCAAATGAAGATTCTTAAAATGAAAATTATTTTGCTACAAGTCTAGTTGAGCTATTTAAATACATACTGACAATAAATTGATCTAAAATATTTATCACCCACGTTTTTACAAACATTTTTTCCCTGAAATAAAAACAATAGCAAACAATAGGAAATAGGAGAGAGTTGGCAAGTATATTTCTGCAGAGATGGTGACATGTCAGTAAATCGTCTCTCAAAAAGTAATACTACACTACAGTACTACATACTCTATACGTATAATGTACCTTGTTTAAATCTAAATGGTTCAAATAATTTCTGAAGGAATCACAAATAATGGTAATATAAAATAATGTTTAAGATGTCTTTAGCGTATATATTATACATGCTATAATATAGGAATATTATTTCTCTTACATTCTCTCATTTTTTATTTGTATTTCTGTGGATAGAAACATATACTATACGCTTATTCTCCAATGGTTATAAATTGGAGAGCAAGACAGATATACATAGGAGCTATATAACTATTATTTGCTATATTACCCTAAGCTAAGGTATACAGGGTGATTCAGCTAACCCGTTCATTAAAAGTTTATAAACTTGTCATTGGAATTCATTTTATAAAATTTGGAATCAGGGGTTAGCGAGGACGATCTATTCAACTGAAGTATTTTTTATTTTCTGACACTTCCGGTTATACCGGAAGTAGCTATCAACTTCCTTATTTTAAATAGAACACCCAGTATATTATTACATTTTTGTATTACACTGCTGATTTTAAGTGAACTTTCTTAACAATTAAAACTTACCTATCTTAAGCAGTTTTTGAGATATTTTAATTTTTTTGAAAAAAATAGGTTTTGTAGTATCCCATTGGAATGCTCGTCACTTATTCAAAACAAAAGTTATAGTAGCAAATTTTGGGCTGTAATTAGATGGACTATTAAGCTTTCAGGTGATATGTAGTTTGATTTTTTGTTATTTACAGGTTGTCCAAAAAATTGAGTTCATTCTGACAAACTTCAACTGATCAAAAGTAAATTTTATTAAATGGAACACCCTGTATTTAATTACTTTCTGTGATGGAGAATTAAGTGATATTTTAACCTGTATTAGGATTTCCTATACCTATCTGCTACCGTTTTCTTGCTATCGAGGTATTTTTTATTCGATACCATAGTTTTCCATATTATTAATTTACTTCTGACCAGAGGGCCATGAAAATAATACGCATTGTCTTATTTGTAAATGTAAACATCAGAGTAGATGTCAAAGTGAGAAATCTTACATAGTATTATAAATTATAATGTGTATTATGGAAATCCAACAGGAATATTCAGATGAAGACATATTAAATTTATTTTTCATTCATGGAGAATGTAAAAAAATTATTGAAAGGACTTATAGGAGATATCCACATTTACGGCCTTTAAACAAAACTGCCTTCAAGAGAATAGAAGCAAATTTTAAACGATTTGGAACTGAAGTTACTAGAACACGCCCGAAAGATGTTGCTGGTGATGAAGGCAACCAAGTAAATGTCTTGGCATATTTCAATGCAAATCCACATACGTCGATTAGAGCTGCGTCACAAGATTTGGGACTATCTTACTCGTCAATACAGAGAACTCTGGAAAAACATAAAATGCATGTTTCTTCCATTTTAAAACTGCAAGCTCTCCACCAAGGTGACGAGGTACGACGTGTGGCATTCTGCGAAAGCATTTTATTAAAAACGCAAGAAGACCCACACTTTTTGAACAAAATTATTTACACCGATGAGTCAAAATTTAACAGAGAAGGGAGAAATTCTTAGAACGGTGGTTTCAAATTTTTTGGAAAACTTGCCACTAAATATTCTAAATACGTGTTGGTACCAAAGATGGCGCTCCAGCCCACTCAACCCAAGAAGTTTACCATGAGTTAACAAATATGTTTGAAGATCGCTGGTTTGGGCGTAATGGTCCCGCTCTATGGCCTCCCAGATCACCCGATCTAACACCCCTTTATTTTTTATGGGGTCACATCAAGAGTAAAGTCTACTCAACGCCCGTCAATACCAGAGATGACTTATTACATTGAGTTAGAACTGCCTTCACCGAACTAGATGAAGGAATGGTATTGAAATCTACGACCGTTGAGATTAATAAACGAGTTTTATTGTGCTTAGAACACAACGGACGGCACATAGAACAGTTGTTACACCAATAAGACCCAATTGTTAACATTTAGTTATTAATGTTATTATGTTTTATTGTTTAGACTAATGTAAGTTCCAAATCGTTTAAAATATGCTTTTTATTCATGATGATTCTTTTTTGTTCAATAATTTTGCACCATTGTTTATGATAAAAAATTAATATAAATGTTACGTTGTTTTAATTTTCATGGCCCGCTGGTCAGAAGTAAATTAATAAAATGGAAAACTATGGTATCGAATAAAAAATACCTCGATAGCAAGAAAATGGTAGGAGATAGGTATAGGGAATCCTAATACATATTGAAATATCACTTAATTCTCCATCACAGAAAGCAATAAAATACAGGGTGTTCCATTTAAGAAAATTGACTTTTGAGCAGTTGAAGTTTGTCAGAATGAACTCAATTTTCTGGACACCCTGTAAATAATAAAAAATCAAACTACATATCACCTGAAAGCTTAATAGTCCATCTAATTACAGCCCAAAATTTGCTACTATAACTTTTGTTTTGAATAAGTGACGAGCATTCCAATGGGATACTACAAAACCTATTTTTTTCAAAAAAATTAAAATATCTCAAAAACTGCTTAAGATAGGTATAGGGAATTGTTAAGAAAGTTCACTTAAAATCAGCAGTGTAATACAAAAATGTAATAATATACTGGGTGTTCTATTTAAAATAAGGAAGTTGATAGCTACTTCCGGTATAACCGGAAGTGTCAGAAAATAAAAAATACTTCAGTTGAATAGATCGTCCTCGCTAACCCCTGATTCCAAATTTTATAAAATGAATTCCAATGGGAAGTTCATAAACTTTTAATGAACGTGTTAACTGAATCACCCTGTATATACAGGCATTGAATGTTGATTTTAATTTAAACATTACACTTTATACTATACGTTTATTCTCCAATAGTTATAAATTGGAATGCCAGACAGATATACACAGGCGCAGAACTATGTGAAATTTAATTATATAAGTAGAGGTTAGATGATATTGCGCTGAAACGGTCGGTGATGGCAGGGTCGGGTTTATTTAACCGTACACGCATTTTTATATTCTCGCTATTATTTTTTCTTTTTCCAATCTTAAATCATTTAATTTTTAAACTTGTTTCATAAGTTAAATTAGAAATTACTTTTTGCTAGATCGAGAATACAGTCTTCGAAAATCGAATAACGCTATTACGAATAGCTGAAGGAAAACACAAAATAAAGTGAATATTTTAATGGATTCAGCACTTCAATTTATAATTATTATGCGTATGAACTAATCCTATAAGAACAATGTGCATTGCAATAATTTAAGCAAATAGATATTCACGCATGTGCACCTGCGAGGCGGTTACGCTACGCTAACCAAATAAAATAATTCTCGAACTGTATCTGCATCGTTCTGAGGTGGCAAAGGAAGAATTTCCTCTAGGGTACGTTATATCTTGCTCTTTCGCAGCATCACATACATGGTACGTTTGTCTTGTTCGCTATATTATACCAAACCGAACGCCAGTGGCAAGCGTTAATAAGAACAGTAAATTAATTGCAAGTTGTGGGTGTACCTCTCTACAAAACAAGTTAAATTGAATCGAACAGCATATGATAATAGGATAATTTAGCATCTGGATAACATTTCTACAGTTCTGCTAAATATTATTTGCTGTATTATCCTAAGCTACGTATACAGGCATTGGTTGTTGATTTTAATTTACGTTGCGCTTTATACACACGACTTTAAACATAAATCATTGCGAATAATTTAATAAATAGAAGCGCTTTACTAATAGTGCTGGTGTGTACTCCTCCGTTTCCACTAGTATGATTTTCATGTTTTACTCGCAACTCAATACTTTATTTAAAATGTTAATTTATATTGGTAAAACTAACATAGTATTTTTAACTCATTTGAGGTCCCAAAGTTTATGCTTATTATTATATTAATGCTTATTATATCTGCTTATTATTATAATTATGCTTATATACTGGATGTCCGAGAATGCCTTACAGTCAATATCCCCCTTCTATGAAACAATAAAAGCATGAACCGAAAACTACTTTAAATTGTATCAAAACATTTTTCTGATTACAAACTTAAGACCTAGGTGAACATATCTGTATCAAAATTGGTTGCGGTTTAATTTCTAACCTTATTAACCTTACAGAAAGGTAAGAGTTTATCAAAGAGAGTTTTGCACAAATTTTTGTGAAAAGGAGTCTTACATGTACAAATTTATTTCATACATATGAGATACGTGGGTTCTATCGTGAAATGCTCTTAACTGAAACGCAGAAAAGAAAATTGTTTCTTATCTTACACCTGCCTCTCGTCGCCTCTATTGATTGTTCTGGCTCCATATCAGAACAAATACTCACTTGGATTCACCTTATCTTAATTACTCTTTATCTTCGAGTCACTTCAAAGATGCTCATATTAAAATTAATACTAGTAAACGAAAGACAGCAGATTTAGTAAACAAGAGAAACGTTTAACTAAATAACAAAATAAGTTAACAAACGTACAAAAATGATTTAAATTACTGATAAATTTTGAGAACTGATACAATAAAATATGAGAAAGCTCCATACCGATCTACAGATAAACCCCAAACTAGCAACGAAATCTGGGAAAATAATGACAATGATTAAAATATCTACTGAAAGAAGACCGAAACAGAATTGACAACAATTGTAACTTCCTTTAAGGGCTCAACATGCCATGGGGATAGTTTAGTCGATCAAGACCGGGATTGGTTGAGATCTTGAAGCTTCCGTATTTCGACCAATAATATTGATTTTCGGTTTAGAGTCTTTGCAGATGTCGAATATAGACATCCTTCCTTATCGTATGAACAATATAAACTAATGTCAATTATTGATGCAATGATAACATAAAATATAGATTATTAACTTTATCGCTAATATCTTCCCTCATCCTCCCCTCGTCTATCGCGGCGTTTACATAATCAGTTCATGATTGGTCCATGCCTATTATTTTGCAGAGAAAAATACGCGAGAAAAACTCTCCATGGACCAGTCGGCGGGTATTTACTTAAATACTACAATATTAATTATTTTAACTTAGTCGTTCCCCTCGTTCAATTAACTTCCTATTCAATATCACCTAATGTGATGAATTTTTGTATCTTCAGATATCCTTTATGTTTCCTAATTCAATCTTATAAAATATAATTTCTTTATCTAAGTGATCCGTGTTATGAGAATTTGGAGACATATACGCTCATTATACATTTATCTACACATGTTGAAGGAATGCAAACGGCCCAACCACTTGACTGCAATCAACTACGTTCGGGAAAGTGTTACGGCACTTTTACAACAGAATATCGTCGTCAACTTTCTAAATAACTTTTATAAACGTAATTTTACTTTACTAATATTGAATAAAAGTTTATTTAGATGATGACAGAGCTTAATGGCAACCGTATGTTCACAAATCTATGGATCTGCCTATAGAGGGTTTCACAATAAAAATAATGTAGAATTACCATCTTGTTAAAAACTACTATCCCTTACTATTAAACAAAGTTATTTAGTTATATTGAGCAAATAATTATTTTCCCATTCTTACTTCCTGAATAATATTTTCATTTTGGTGTATAATGTCGGAATGACGTACATGTAAGTATTATTTCAACATTGTACTCTGTTGCTTGTCGTATACCTTGATGTATTCATTACTGCCACTTATGCTCTTGTAATCAAGAATTCAATTTAAAAATTAATTATGTTTGTCTGCACGTCCGATCCTTCGATTGACATAATTTTTATTAAAGTATTAAGCTCTTTATCTTATTGAGACATCTTCTAAGAGTTCGGGTAGACCATACTCTATATAAATTGTTGGTATTGGTCATCATTTAACCTGGGGGTAGAAAATGAAGCCCAATAAGAAGATCCCCAACAATTCGAAATCAGACTTTTATTGAAAACTGCATTTCGGACATGAGTAGGCATTGCGATGATTTGGCCTGGGAAATTTTTTAAGGGCGTGGGAACTGTTTGAACCCTTGTCGGCATACATCGAGGGAACCATCGGACAGGTGTTAATAATCCTCAGACAATCGTCAGGTGTGTGGCAGGTCATGAAATCTAGCGGACCAGCTTGTCAAGTCCCAATCTTCGCTGGGGGTTTTAGCACCAAAGGTAGCAAATGACATATCAGTTAGTGGAACGCACCAGTGTAATTAACAGTGGCGTAAATCAAGCGCGGCACCTTTGGCGGCATATACATATAAAAAAGATAGCTAAATAGGTTGGATAGTTCTCAGGGCGCAACATTTTCCTCGGCGGCCGAATACTGTCGAGGGCAAAAAGAAGGCTTTGTAAGGGAATAATATACAAATATTTACTTTTTATTAATTTATTTTCGGGTTTATTAGAGCTATAAGAATAACATAAAGGTAGTGGTAAATGCATTCTTATTTTCAGTATAAAATAGAATATTTTCAAGAATGCTTTAATTTTTTAAGCCCATTGAGCTGTAATATTCCAAGAATTCTCCTTTTAACGATTTCGGTTTATATATTATCGGCTGTGTAATCGTTATCACCTCGTGTTTCACCGTTCGTTGTATATTTTTAGATACAATAAGGATAGATTCTGTTTGTCTTAAAATCATTTCTTTGAAACTGTCAAAATTTAATAGCTGAGAGGCCCCATAATTAAGGGAGATACCTTTAACCTTACATACCACCATTTCTTCACTATCACGAGAAGAAAATATTTTATATGCATAGTACAAAACGGAATAAATTTAAAGCATAAACAGTATCACTTTATGATTGTGACAGTTTCCAAGACGATGGATGCTTGAACATTATTGATGAATTAGTTATGCAGTGAACAACAGGAATTATACAGGAATACTTTTTGTGGGTTTTTATGTAAAATCAGCCCAAGATAACTAAGAATAATTTACGTTTAACGAAAATTAGAATCTGCCAAAAACTCTGTAAATTATGTGGTG
Organism: Rosalia funebris; assembly: GCA_037954035.1. NCBI lineage: Eukaryota > Metazoa > Arthropoda > Insecta > Coleoptera > Cerambycidae > Rosalia > Rosalia funebris. Next base: position 131,113 of record JAZFAV010000024.1, read on the forward strand.
TATTATTAAATTATCATCATATATACCTTTCAGATATCTCTTCTTTTCGCAAAACTGATCTCACTTATCAAGCCATCTTCAGATAATAGTTTTACAAGGAAAATTTATATAAACGATAAATGCTAATTTAGTAATTTGTTAGTTGTAAATAGTATCACATTTTTGAGTAAAATCTTCTAGTGTCTTGTCCTATTGTATTATCTTGAGTTAATATTCATTTCCTGCTAAACCTGATGTTAGTAATATACAACATGACTAAATTTTCCTTTTCATACACGATCGCAACAGTCTGTTAAACTGCGGTAATCCACAAGTTAGAGAGACAACCCACCAGTTAATAATAAAGTGAGATTAAAAAACGATGTGATATTTTTTTTTTACATCTTCCCGAAATTGCGACACAGCTTTCACTGAAAATATTGAAACAAAAATTTAATAAACAATGTTTTAATGTGGTATTGAAATGTAGAATCCTTAATGTATGGATCTGATTGGTTTTATGAAAAAAATGTATAATTATATATATATATATATATATATATATATATATATATATATATATATATATATATATGTAATTATACTTTGGGGGAACCCGTATTTAAGTTAATTTTGACAACGTTACCTGAAACATTAGGGTGTCCTGAGGCATGAGAATTACCACCTGTAGTACCTGCTTTTAAAAAAGGAGTAAGAATTTTAAATATTATAGACCAATAACAATTATCTGTGGTTTTGCTAAGGTTTTTGATATTCTATTCCATCAGTTCTTGTATGCTTATGTGTTAGGTATGATATTTCGTGCAACGTCGATCAACTGCTACAAGCTAGCTTTGTATGATATGATCTATATCTGAAAATTTGGGCTATAAAAACCAGCTGTATATCATTTATATAGACTTCTTTAAGGCAATGGAAAATTAGGAGTAACAAGGAAATTAAATTTATTCGGTCTTCCCAATAACCCATAACTGATAATTCAGTATTACCTGTAAAATAGAGTTTAGTACGTTCAATTATATTTACTTAGTTTATAGAATAAACAGATATCAGGTGTTCCCGAAGATTCTACAGTGGGGTCACTCCTTTCCGTGATATGTATACTTTATCATCAATGTGATCGTTCTTTAATGTATGGTGTTGGTGATTTTTATACAGGTAAGTAGGTTGAAAAACTGCCCGACACTTCAGAAGGTACTAGAAGACATCAATGACCATCATGGAATAATGTGAATAACTTCTCTTTGTACTTATCTAAATGAAGGTAGTCATACAACAGGAGAAACGAAACCGTTATCTATAATAGCAAATTATACAATACAATTCCAAACAGACATGAGTATATTTTTGACATTGCAGTTTTTATTTTAAATCAAACAAAATTATTCTCACAAACATTTTAACAGATTCAGATTATTTGCAATAATGTAAATAATTTACATTTACTTACTTTATATACTTGCTTGAGTTACACATTGTAAACAGCCTTAAACTACCTACCTACATACAAAGCAGATTTAGTAATTTTGTGATCGAATTTTAAAAAATGTTATGGTAATGTATTTTCAGAGAATTAAATGCAATTTTAATTGCATCTCGTTAAATACAGCACACAAATATAATAAATGTAGGTAGGCGATTATATTTTAATATTACTTGGCGATTAAAAAAATAAAATACATTAGTAGAAAAAGGTAAAAGTCGAATTTGTATAAATCAGGACGATGCATATCGATATATAGTGCGTTTTATAAAGTTTTTGTTAGTTAATAAGTGATGTTAACCTACAATGTGCGATCTAATCAATACGTTAACGTGATATCAAGTATAATAACATTGATTGCGTTCATACAAAATAATTAAAAATTATTATAAAATAATCAGGAGTTTGTACAATAAAACTATAGTAAAATATTAAGAAAGAATATTTAAAAAATATATTTATTAATCAGAAATGTGTTGAGAGATATTTTTTGATAATCACATCAATAACCTCACTTCCATTCTGCAATGAAAAACTTATTAAATAAGGCATTGGTAATGTTTAACTTAACCAGTGGCGGTTTTATTGTAGGTGCATTTGTGCAGTGACCTCCCTTAAAAATTCCTAAAAATACCTATTAGATGTTTGCTGTACATTACATTATCACTATATATAGAATGTTCAGATATCTAACAGCTTGTTAGATATCGAGAGAGTCACCAGCCCTAGAATTTATCAGATTTATCTACGGGATATTAAATCTGCAACTCTAAATACATAGCGCGTTCAGTTTTCATCTAGCACACTTCAGAGGACCGCTTAACCATGTGTTAGAAAGAGAGGACTCGGGCGCGTGAAACAGGAGATTTCTATACGCATGTACATGAGATTTGCGTGCATCGCACGGCCACTCAAAGCAAAGCCACTCAAGTCAAAGCTTACAGAATAAATGTAAGCTTTGACGCAAGTGCATCAGGTTGTCTATTGTATTGTCTTGTATTGTATTATATAGTATTGTATTGTCTGTTGAATCTGGGCTGTTTACGTGGTCACGTGTTGTTTGTACTTTTATGACCACAACGGGAGGGAAGAGATCGCAATGGAGGCATATTCTGTGGAATATATAATTTTAATACGCTAACTGTACGTATCGTTTCTGAAAATGCTGAACTTTTCAAAGAATGCTTAGAATGTATTTTTGACACAACAGGAAATGACTGCAATACAAAAAATCAGGCTCAAATGTTATTGGCTTATTTAAATAACGATAACTTTAAATAGTGTCTCGCGTTTTTCGCCAAGGTCATGCCTCATTGTGTAATCCTTTTTAAAGGGTTGCAGTCTCGATCATTGGATGCTGTCAAGATGAACAGTTATTTGAATAATTTTGAAGACGCAACTATAAAAATCTGGACAACTAATTCCTCAAATTCGCCTGAAAAAAAAAAACAATACGATCCCATGACATATCATATTCTGCACAAACTAAGGAAGTGTGTGATATATGAATTACCCAAACTAAAGACATATTTGAGTTTAGAGAACACCTGTTCGAAATGTATGTTGCGTCGAAACTATTTTTCCCCAATAAATTTAGTGACTATGAGAAACAATTCCCCATTCAAGATTTTGACAATGTAATTAAAACTTATAGACTTTTGGACAAAATTAAATTGAAAAGTAAATTAACGGTTATATAACGGTGAAACAGCAAGTTGCTTAGCAGTTTTGCAATTATTTATAGATCGAAACCTGATGGACTGTTTTAGTGATACTATTTTATTATTAAAATTAATTTGTACCATACCCATCACAAGTGGTGAGAGTGAATGCTGTTTTCGATGCTTAAAAGAATTTTTTGAGAAATACAATGGCGCAAGACAGACTAAAATTCACTTTGGGTGGTAAGTATGGAGAAAGTGCTAATTGCAGTGATTCCAGATTATTAAAATCTGGATTTTAGTGATCTTGTAATTGACGTTTTTGCGAATTCCAAGAACAGACGAATGGATTTTCTATATAAATAACCTCAGGTGTGGACATAGGTAAGTTTATTTTAATTTTTCATTTGTTTTTATTTTATCGATTGCACCCCCAGACAAAACTTACACCGGCCGCCACTGAACTTAACACTTAACAAATATGATTTTAAACTACAGAAATAAGGAGTTTTATACTCCAACCCATCTGCAAATGCCTTATATAATAAGGACTAAACAAATTAGGTCAAAACAGCTATTCTCCTGGCTATATGCCAAAAGCCGAGCGCTGAATTACATGACAAAATTTGCCGTATTTTTGTCTAACAGAGTTATCACTAAAATACAGTGATTGTTCCAAAAAAGATGCAAAGTGTCTGTTCGGGTGATGTATTTGTTAGTGGTGTCCTTTGGATTAAAACTAACTGGATGGAGTTGCTAACGTCTTTACTTTGGGAATATTAACGTACAACTGGTATCTTTCGTTTGATCGATACTGTTCTATAACATTGTGGTCGCTTATGCAACCATACATACACTAATGTATAATAAGAAATAAAGAAGTAACAGAACAATCCGGCCCCCTTGGAAGGAAGTGCCTTTCAAAAATGAATTATAATATGTACATTACAGTTGAACATGAATACACATTTATGCATGTAAAATGCGAATTAGTGAATACAGTGATAATGGTCATTAGTGAAAAACATTATCTAATCATCTAACAATTCACAAAGTTGGGTCACTGCACGTTTCACATAACCATTTGAGGTTTTCACTGTAACTACGCGCACAGTTCCGTCTTGTCCAGGATGAAGTTGGGATACTCGACCTACTTTCCAAGTTAGAGGTGGTGTCCGTTCACGGATTAAAACAAGGACTCCTTGGCGTAGTGTGCGTTTGTCTGGTTGTCGCCATTTGGATCTTGATTGTAAAATGTTGATATAATCGGTTGACCACTTACTCCCAAATTGTTAGTGCAGATGTTGTATCATTTGGAAGCGGTTTAGACGTGTTACTTTTGTATCAAGTAGATTAGATTCTGGTACTGCCAGTAATGAGTCACCTATTAGGAAGTGACCAGGACTTAGGAAATTACAATCGAGAGGATCAGAGGATAGTGGAATTAATGGGCGCGAATTTAGGATTGATTCTATTTGAGCAAATAAAGTAGATAATTCCTCGAACGTGAAATTATGATTAAGAGTTACACGGTGCAAATGTCGCTTAACTGACCTTACAGCTGATTCCCACAAACCTCCGAAGTGAGGTGACCTAGCTGGGATAAAGTTCCACTTTATTGAACGAATTGATAAAAATCTTGAAGTTTCAGTATTATGAGATTTGCTAATTGCAAATTTGTACCACTGTCTAAGTTGGTTATTAGCGCCTGTATAGTTTGTGCCATTATCAGAATAAATTGTATGGCATAAGCCTCGTCTTGCAATGAAGCGGCGCAAACAAGCAATGAATGATTCGGTGCTTAAATCACTAACTATCTCTAAATGGACAGCTTTCGTTGAAAAACATACAAAAATACATAAGTATGCCTTTGTGGTTTTATGACCACGACTCTTTGATACTCGAATAGCAAATGGGCCAGCAAAATCTGTGCCTCAAATTGAAAACGGTCTGGATGGTATTACTCTATCTTTGGGTAAGTCTCCCATTAAAGGTTGATAACTAATAGGGTTTGATCGACGACATGTAATGCACAATCTAAGAATGCGTCTAACTGCAGTTATTCCAGAAATCGGCCAATAACCATTTTGCTGAATATTACTTAAGACTGTTTGAGTACCTGCATGAAATGTTTTAATATGAGTATCACGTATGATCAATGTTGTTAAATGATGTTTATTAGGAAGTAAGCACGGAAATTTTTGGTGATCTAATAAATTTGAGTTTTTAAGTCTACCTCCTACACACAATAATTTATCAGTATTTAAAAATGGATTTAGTGAAAGCAATTTACTATTTTTGGAAAGAGGTTGTTTACTGATTAGTCGCCTTATATCATCTTCGAAAACTAACAATTGAACTGTCCTTACGATATAAATCATTGCGGTTTGAATTTATATAACATTTAGTGGCCCTGATAACCTAGATTCTACAGGACTTGCACAGTTCTTGACAAACCTTAATGTATAGGCAACAATTGCTTGTAACTTGTTTAAGTCTGAATATTTACATATAAGTTCATTCATAAAGTTAACATTAACAGTAGAGACTAATGACACTTTACTATGTTTGATTTCTGGAAGATTATCATAAGATATGGTTGCGTGTGATTTGGGCCATTCTGAATTGTTTTTAGATAACCAACCAGGACCATTCCACCATAATGCACAATTGAATAATTTTTTGGGATTAAGGCCCCTAGATATGATATCTGCAGGGTTGTCATGTGTTCGAACATGATACCATTGCATAGGGTCTGTTAATTGCATGATATCTGATACTTTATTTCCGACGAATGGTTTGAGCTGTGAAGGTGGTTTGGTCAACCATGTGAGAACAATGGTGGAATCACACCAAAAATAATATTCATTTACAGTGATATTGAGTTTAGGTTTGATTTGATTTACTAATTTAGCTAGGAGGTGCGCAGCGCATAATTCTAGCCGCGGTAGCGTGATAGTTTTTAGGGGGGCTACCCTACTCTTTGCACAAAGCAAATTAACAGTATGTTGTCCTTCACGATTAGTTGATCGAAGGTATATACAAGTTCCGTAACTAGTCTCACTTGCGTCTGAAAAGGCGTGAAGTTGTATGAATATAGGGTGAATGCATAAAGCGAATCTAGGAATAGTCATTTGTTCCAGGTATGAAAGTTCAGATCGATAGGTATTCCAAGTTGTGTGTAACTCAGATGGAATTGACTCATCCCATGTTACATTTAGCTGCCATAAACGTTGGAGTAAAATTTTAGCTGTAATAGTTATAGGCCCTACTAGACCTAGAGGGTCAAATATTTTACTAATTGTGGAAAGCATTGATCGTTTTGTAATATTACATTTGTTGTCCAAGTTGACAGGAAACTGAAAGGTGTCTGCCTTAGAATTCCATTGTAGCGTTTTGATAGTATCAGTCTTGTCTGTAAAATATGTAATAGTGCTATCATCTTCGTGTATCATGACTTGGCGATACATTTTCTCGCAGTCGCTAGTGAATGCATAAGGATGCAGACGGAAACGCATAATAATCGAAAATAAATCGGATTGAACAGTAGGTCCTACCATTAGGATGTCGTTTAAAGAGAGTCCCGTTGTAGTCTTACATGAACCGTCAAATACTACTCGAATTTTTGATGTGACACTGTCAGATTTGAAAACAGCGTGGTGTGGGAGAAAATACGCGTTTTTTAATTTAGTTTCTGAATAGCTAACATTTGACATATGGCCTAGAGTTAAGTAATCCCGCATGAATGTAACATATGCTTCCTTGATTGTCGGATTAGTTTCAAAACGGTTTTCTAATGAAAAGAATCTATGTTTGGCAATCTCATAAGATTCACCTAATTTCTTAGAGTTATTTTTAAAGGGTAGTCTGACTATAAATTGTCCATTTTTATTGCGTGTTGTTGTTTTGAGAAAGTAATTTTCACATTGATTTTCCTCTTTAGACAGTAAATTTGTTGTTTCTATATTTTCTAAATTCCAAAACATGCTTAACTGTTGTTGGATATTTATGTCATCTGTATTAGATGTAGTAGTGCACGAAAAACAAGTTAAAAGGTTATGATATTTTTCATGTGTTTTGGGCATGAGTACTGAACCCGATATGACCCATCCGAAATGTGTTTTTTGCGCAACTGATAAATTCTGTCTTAGACTGATTTGGCCAATGCAGATAATATTCCAAAATATTTCTGCGCCTAATAAAATTTGTATTTCGTTCGATTTATTAAATTGTGGATCGGCTAGTTGTAAGTGATTCGGAATTTGTAAGTCGCTTGTATTAAAACTTGATTGTGGTAAATCGTTTGTTATTTCAGGTAGAACTAAACATGAGATATTACATTCAAAGGAATTATATATAGATTTGAGTCTAACCTTTGTTTCGCATAAAGCGTTTGTTTTAGAATTATTGATGCCAAAAATGGGAAGATTAACTTGTTTGCCTACGGACCCTAGTTTTTTGTATAAATCTTCAGTGATCAAGTTTGATTGTGAAGCTGAATCGAGTAACATGCGAACCTTTAATTGATTGCCTGTATTGTCATAAACATAAGCCAACGCTGTAGGAAGTAGTACTTGTGCTTTAGATAAATAAGAACAGTTGAGTCCTACAAGAGAACTGTTAAAATTTGATTGATTTACAGTATTAATTGAATTATTGTCATTTACCTGATCATTATTGTTGCTGGAATTATTTGTCTGTATATTAGTTTCATTAGAATTTAAATGTAAGAGTGTATTGTGTTTTAAATTATATTTTCTGCAATTTGAACCTATGCAGTCCCTTGTCAGATGATTGTGTCTAAAACAGTTCTTACACAGTTTTCTGTTAGATATTTCTGTGATTCTCTGAGGTATAGGTAAGTCCAAGAATGATTGACACGTATATATTGGATGATCTTTTTTACAAAATTTGCAAGTAATCTTTTGCACCGAAACATATGATCGTGTGCCTTGTTTTTCTCTTCGCCCTGTGTATGATGTGCCCTGTGTATAATGATTACGATCGAATTGTTTTTTAGGTGCGGTTTCTATAGATTCTAATAATAAACATTTTTTTTGTCAAAAAGTTATTTAATTCGTCAATGCTAGGAAGATGGTTTAATTCGGATTTAGTTTTTTCCCATTCACGTTTAGTAATGTTGTCTAATTTTGTAGATATTAAATAAACAATAAGACTGTCCCAATGTTGGGTAGGTTGTTCAAGCGTCTTCAACGCTCGTAGATGTTTACGATAATCGTTTAATAACTGCTGTAATAAAACATATGATTCCTTATGTACACAATCCAAATCGAAAATTGCCTTAATATGATTATTGATTATTCGCGGTTTGTTTTGAAAATTTTCTTTTAGTAAATTCCACGCGATTACATAATTGTCTGCTGATATCTCTAAAGATTGGATAATTAATCCGGCATCGCCCTTAATGGAAGATTTTAAGTAATGATATTTTTGTATGTTAGTGAACGAATTATTTTCATGAATAATTGATTTAAATGTGTCGTAGAAGTTTAACCATTCGTCAAAATTTCCAGAAAATGATGGTAAGGCAATGGTTGGCAATTTAATGTGTGATACTGTTAAGTTATTTGAAGACGAATCGTTTGAGTTGGGAATGATTGTATGATTTGAGTGATCGTTTGAATTGGTGGTTTCATTATCACATGAATTGATAAGTGATTGTGCAATAGCTTGTAGGCCGTAAAAATTGTTTTCAAATGTTTCACGTTCATTGAATTCCACAGCGGTGTCTGCCCCTTCGTCAGATAGTTCGATTTGATCTTGTACATTATTAAATTCGTCTAATAGACAATTGAATTTAGAATAACGTAATTTTAATTCACTGAGAATTGTATGATTTTGTCTTAACACCGTGGGATTTGTATCAATTTTGTCTAAATAATTTTTGAATCGTTTTAATTGACCTTTTATTATACCGCGTTTTTTAGGCAAAGTCTGTGACTCGTCATTTGACATCGTGTATTGCGTAATATTATTAAAATGAGTTAAGCTGAGAATATTTGAATAAAATATGTATAAATTATTGCTCAACTGAGGACATAAGGATGGGAATTATTATATGATTAGATGACTCACGTGATGAGTAGTGGATTGCTTCGCACTCCGCCTGCACGTCTGTTTTCCTGTTTGACTGGAAGTTATCGAGACGCTCTCGAATGGCGGACGGGTGGAAAGGAATGTATAACTTGTAATTTACCAATGTGGTGGTGCTATGAGGCACGTATAGAATTGTTCGGCTTGAATCCGGCTTTCGAAGGACCAATGTTCGGGTGATGTATTTGTTAGTGGTGTCCTTTGGATTAAAACTAACTGGATGGAGTTGCTAACGTCTTTACTTTGGGAATATTAACGTACAACTGGTATCTTTCGTTTGATCGATACTGTTCTATAACATTGTGGTCGCTTATGCAACCATACATACACTAATGTATAATAAGAAATAAAGAAGTAACAGAACAGTGTCACCTATCTCAGGATATCGTTAACTGCAGACCAATTTCGACCTTTCTATCTTGGGTCTCGTCAGTGCAGTGTAAATGAGTATACCTTTGACAGATAAAGCTCACATCTAGTAGACGCTGCTACGTTCCGTCGCAGTAGAACATACCAAACACCACCTCTTGGTAGTTTCGAGAACAATCTAAATCGAAGTAAAAACTTGAGATCATCAGTATAATGCAAAATTTTACTATGATTTTGTCAAGATACTTTCATTACTAATTCTATTCATTGTGTATAATTTCTGTACATTTAGATAGTAATGTAAACGTGATCTTAGAATGGATGATTTTATACAAATTTTTCTTACAAGAAAAAGTATTGCGATTAATACTATTTTATTCACAATCTTTTCCATGTTGGGTTACCATTGTTGTGGAAAAATAAAATAGAAAATATATAATAAACAGCTTACATTAAGCCATTACAATAAAGTTTAGTTTCTTATCGTGGCTGGTTTATTCATATTATTTTATAATGACATCATGATCAAATATATACTGTGACTAAAGAATTTGTCCAAGGATCTATGAGCAGTAAATACTTAATATTGGGTTACTACTAAGTTGTCATCAGTGTGAGGAATTAAAATATATGGAATATATTAAATACATAACAAAAAATTTGAGTTGATTATTATAGCTTACTCGTTTTATTTTATATCATAATCAAATATGGTATACGAGTATATTGTAACTATTTTACAACTGTAAGAATTTATTAACTGTAAGAATTTTCTCATGTATCCCAAGATCAGCTAGCAAGAATCATTCACATAGATAATTACCTATTCATTTATTTACTGTTACAGCCAGATATTGTAGAGCGATACGATTTTAATGAATATTTATCCTGAGAAGATGTGACGTTTTAGGTAAGGTATTAATGTCAATGTGTTCATACTAGGTAATAATATCATAGAATATTCAACTTATGTGCTAAATATAGTTTTAATACTGGTAAAATATGTACAATTATCAATACGTTATATTTCATAATCGATAGTAATTTTATCATGATCTGTTACCGTTTATTAATTTCTATTTTTGAGTTAGGTAACAATATAAGCAAACACGTGCAAATAAAAAGTTTTTATTATATTAAATAAAATTAATGCTACTAACAGTTTACTTAAATAAAATTTATTATATTAAATAAAATTAATGCTACTAACAGTTATATATTTCTAGAATCCATATTTTGCTCTTATTGCTAATCGGTTATTTTTTCTAGCTGACCAAGCATTCTATAATTCCTGTTTATTCGCTTTCGCTTGTTGTGCTAAGTATGTTATATGATGTTTCCTTCTTCTCGTTCGATCTACAGGATATTCTTCTTGAGGTTTAGGAGCCATTTCAGGATCAGTCAATGACTTTGTTATCCGAAGATCCTTTTCAGGTAGAATTTCTTCTTCATTTATATCGATAAGTTTAATATTACCAATCGGTCTTTTACTTTTACAAAAAAATGCCTTAATGTCTTCATTAGCTAAGCCTTCATATGGTTTCTGTGGTTCTGGAACAATATTTAGAATTTGTTGAGGTAATGATTTTTCCATTTTCATTAAAGTATGTTTTGGCTTTTCTCGGTCACAAACTTTTTCCCACATTGTATCATCAAACTTTTCTGGTATATCCATATCATCATCACTTTCAATATCACTTCTATCTCTTCTAACCACCTTTTGGCGCAGTAACATGGTTTTTCTTGTTTGAGCTTGCTTTCTTAGCGCGTTGGGTACAAAAACATCATTTAATTTTGGAATTGCGGTATTGTTTTCCTCCTTTTCCTTATTCTCTTCAACAATATTTGGAATAAAACTTTTATTTGTAGTTACATTACCTTTCACTGACGGTAATACAGATATTAACCCACTATTTGCTACCGACGGTTTTAGTTTCTTAGTAATAGGTTCTTCATCATCATTGTTTGTGAAGGCTGGGATAGTTATCTCAACTTTGCGCTGTTTCTTAACATGTGATTTAGGAATAAAATCTTCGATTTGCTCCTCTATTATCTTTACAGAGATTTTTGTCTGTGGCAAATTGGAAAATAGATTATTTTCAGAGTTTAATTCACTTTCTACTTTCATTTTTGTGTTGGAAAGTTCTTCAATAGTTTCATTTGATTTTGGAATTACGGTATTGTTTTCCTGATCATCTTCAATTTCACTTGTACTATCGTAATCATACGGAACTAATGCCATGATATAAGTCTTATAAATTCTTCAAAAAAATATTCGTACACTTAAAGGCTTGAGAAGTGTTGTCTCCTCTTAACGTCGAACTGAACTGATTGTGTGGCACTCTTGGTTGTCTTCGCAGATAAACTTGCAAACGTAATTAAGCGACCCACTCCCGACCGTGTTACTTAGGATTATTGTCTATACCTGTGCCCATGAGGCCCTTTGGGAATTTACGTAATCTTGGTTTGTCCCAAATGGTCGGAAAACCCGTTACGCGCCCAACATGTAATATAAGGCAATTATTCTGCAAACAGAGAGATGTAAGGAGAAGTTATTCACATAATTCTAGTCATTGATATCTTCTAGTACCTTCTGAAATGTCAGGCAGTCTTCCAACCTACTTACCTGTATAAAATTATAAAGTTCATCACCTCTTGATACACGTCTCTGATACACCAAAAAATTCTTTAGTTACAATATATATATATATATATATATATATATATATATATATATATATATATATATATATATATATATATATATTTCGTCATGATATAAAATAAAATGAATAAGCCATGATGATGAACTCAAATTTCTTGTAATGTGTTTAATATATTCCATATATTTTATTTTTTCACAATGATAGTAACTTATCAGGTAACCCAATATTAAGTATTTACTGTTCAAAGTTACTTGGATAATTTCTTTAGTCACAATATATATTTGGTTATGATGTCATTATAAATAATATGAATAAACCAATCATGATAAGGAACTAAAATTTATTGTAATGTCTTACTGCAAGCCATTTATTATATATTTCATATTTTATTTTTCCGCGATGATGGTAACCCAATATGGCAAAGAATGTGAAAAACTAATATAGTATAAATCGCAATGCTTTTTCATGCAAGAAAAATTTGTTGAAAATCTATCATTTTTATATTACGTTTACATTACCGTCTAAATGAACAACAATGTACACAATACGAGTATATAGGAATGAAATAAAAGTATCTTGACAATGTCATATTTGTTAAGTGTTAAGTTGAACAGTACCAATCCCTTATTTAATGAGTTTTGAATTGCAGAATGGAAATGAGGTTATTGATGTGATTATCAAGAAAATATGTTTCAACACACTTCTGATTAATAAATATATTTTACTTTTCCACACTCAACTATACTAGAGGAAATGTAATGTAATCGTATAAAGATAAATGGAAGGTGGATAGGACACACCCCACCCTGTTCATGAGTCATGAGAAAGCACGCTGATGGACTATTTGAAAAAAGTAAAACTGTCGCATAAAACACATATTCTGCATTTATGTGTTGGTTTATTCTTTCACGGCCACTCAACTTCGAGGTAGAGATGTTCTACGTGCGGAAAAATCCGTTTTAAGGTTTTAAAACTGTTTATTTTAAATGTTATTTCTTAATATTTCACTATAGTTTTATTCTACAAACTTCTGATTATCTTATAATACTTTTTAATTATTTTGTATGAAAGCAATCAATCTTATTATATTTGAGATCACATTAACGTTTCGTTTAGAGCTCACATTCTAGGTTACAATCACATTATATATCCTCATTGAAGTCAAATACAATTTACGTATGTTTAGGTTTTCTTATTTTAATACATAAAAGTTAAATATCTGTAATATATGCACTGTGATTTTTTTATACTGTCAAACAATAATTTGAACTACTTATATTATTTTTTCAAAATAAGTTACTCTCATTTGTAAAGTATTATCGTTAATAGATATAAATAAATGGTGAATTCGAGTGTCTTTAATTGTTTTCACAGCTTCGAATCGCTTTTTCAAGTTTTTTTTTATGTTTATGAACATATTTATTGTCTACCCATATTGTCCTAAAAAATCAAAATATTTTCTTTTTGGTTAAATCATAATAACAAACAAGATTTTATTAAAAAACTGCACCATTCTTGTATTTACTTTGTGCTTTTATACTTTAGAAATTATAGTAACTTCTTTTGAAAAGGTATATAAAATAGCTGAATTGAATTTATAAACAAAAATTTCTGAAATACACTAAACAACCAATAATATAAAATCTTGTCATATTTTATAATAATACTATAATGTAAAATAAAGTATTATCATTAATTGTACTTACTTACTTTCTAAAGTATTATGAATGAGTCTAAAAATGAATGAATTTCTCGGTTGTTACAATACGACTTTTAGGTTATTTGAAAATTTGTAACTCGTATCCTGGCTCGATTCGAAAGTTCAAATTTTCAGAGATTTCTGAGAATATAATAGATCAATTTTTCTGAAAGTTCTAAATAATTCGAAATTCAAAGAAAAAAGTTGAAGCTAATTGAAAATGGCTATTTTTTTTTAATCGATTAAATTTGACAGGCCATTTTACGAAATGCAATCATTATATTCTTAAAAGTTTTACTAATTTTAAAACTATGAATCGAGCCAAATAATATGAGCCCATACATAATTTTTAATTTTAAAATTTGTACAAATAGCGGCATTTTTAAAAAGGGTAAAATTTCATGAAATTAACAGATCAGTTAAAATCTTCTCCCGGAAGCGTGCATACGATCTACGCTTTAATATATTTTTCTCCGATAAATAGAGAGCTCAGCGAAAAAAAATGCGATCAGGTTGAGATCAATCGATTAAGTAGACTCAGAGAAATAAATTTTTGAACATTGCTAAATTTAAAATTTTTAAAAATTCTCCTGAAGCCAAATTTGCCTTCATTGGGCTGAGACTTAGGAAAACCTTATAAATATTAGGACCTACTTTAATATACAAAATCATGAAACAAATCGCTGATTTAAGTGAGCAAAGTTTCGTCGAAAAGTAATGTGCCTATATATATATATATATATATATATATATATATATATATATATATATATATATATATATATATATATATATATATATATATATATATATATATACAAACGCGGATAGTATGGAAAATAAAATTAACTAACAAACGAACTTTATAAATTGCATTGTATATTGACATGCATCATCCTAAGTTATACAAATTCGACCTTTACCTTTCTCTACTAGTGTATTTCTTTAACCGCCAAGTAATCTTAAAATAGAATCACCTATCTACACGTATTATCTTTGTGTGCTGTATCGAATGAGGTGCAATTTAATCTGCATTTAATACTCTAAAAATACATCACCATAAAAAATTTTAAAATTCGGTCATAAAATAACTTAATCTGCTTTGTATCCAGATAGGCAGATTAAGGTTGTTTACAAGATGTAGTTCAAGGAGATATAAAGTAATTAAATGCAAGTTATTAGCATTATCGCCAATAATCTGAATCTGTTAAAATATTTATGAGAATAATTTTGTTTTATTTGAAATAAACTGCAAGGGAAAAAATATACCTATGTCTGTTTGGAATTGTATTATATAATTTATTATGATAGATAACGGTTTCGTTTCTCATGTTGTATGACTACATTTACTTACATAAATGTAAAGAGAAGTTATTCACATAACTCTATAATCGTCATTGATGTCTTCTAGTATCTTCTGAAGTGTCGGGCAGTCTTCCAACTTACTTAACTGTGTAAAAATCGTCAATACCATTAAGAAACGATCACATTGATAATCAATTATACGTATCACGGAAAGGAGTGGCCCCACTATAGATTCTTCGGGAACGCCTGATATCTGTTTATTATATAAACTAAATAAGTATAATTAGACATACTAAACTCTATTTTACAGGTAACACTGAATTATCAATTACAGGTTATTGGGAAGACTGAAATAATTTAATTTCCTTGTTTATGCTAATTTTCCATTACTTTAAAATAGTCTATATAAATGATATGCAGTTGGGTTCTATAGCCCAAATTTTCAGATATAAATTATATAGTATAAAGCTGATTTGTAACAGTTAGTTGACGTTGTATGAAATCGTGCAGCTTAACAGATATCATACTTAACGCATGGGCATACAAGAACTGATGGAATAGAATTTCAACTTTAGCAAAACTACAAATAATTGTCATTGGTCTATAACATTTAATATTCTTATCCCTTTTTAAAAGCAGGTACTACACGTAATGATTCCCATACCTCAGAACACGGTAGTGCCTCGAGTAACGTTTTCAAGATTAACTTGAATACGGGTTTCCCCAAAATATAATTATGTAGAATTATACATTTCTTTTCATAAAATGAATCAGATACATACATTAAGGATTCTACATTTCAATGCCACATGAAAACATTGTTTATTCAATTTTTATTTCAGTGTTTTTCCTTGAAAGCTGTGACACAATTTCGGGAAGATGTCAAGAAAAAATAAAAAATTATCACATTTAAATTTCATTGTAGCGATAGAATTGTTGCAATCACTCCAATGAATTTCAATAACTTTTCAAACTGTAATTTCAATACTGTTTTTAATAAAAACAAAAGGCAACTATAAAAATGTGACATTATTTATTTTCATTTTACTTACCGGTACGTGATCACTAATTAAATCACCGTTCAATAATTTTAATCATGTTAATGAAAAACAGGGGGTATATTTTCACATCGATTTCTACAACTACAGTTTTCTTTTTAAATTTTTATGTCCAAGTTCTCTAACGGTATATTATTCGGCATATACTTATTACTTACTATTTATTTAACAGAAGGATTCTCTTTTAATTTGATCATGTGAAAAATAATTTCAAACTATGCCGAAATATGTTACAACCTGTTTTAAAAATACGTTAATATATTTTAGTTCATTCTGTAAATAATTATAAATTAGGTCTGTATATATCGTTCGTTACTATTTATACCATTAGTAAATAGGTATATTATATAATATTAGCCCACAGTGAGAACCTTGTAGAATGTTAGAATAAGACTGCATAGTATACCACACTTGGTTATTTAAAATAATACACTTAAACAACTTAACCCTTTGAAGGCAGCATTTAGAAATAGTACTTCCTCATGCATAATTTGAAGTACACTGATAGAAAATGAGTAAAATAGTAATGTGTATTTTTTCAAAATTTTTATTTTACCAGTTTTTTCAAAAAATGGTGGTATTTTAGAGACACCACTAAGCCACAGAATAAGCAACATTCATTTTTTGTGGAAGCTTTAAAAACAGATTTTTTTGTCGGACAGGTATAATGCAACGCCACAAGTGTCACAAGCCCATTTGGATCTTCTTTGATGGTCTCGGGTACTACACAGAGCACATCGTCTGGAATTTCCATAAACTGGCATATGTAAAGACTGATCCCATCTTTTTTGAGGTGGTACTATTGGCTTGTAATTATTTATGTTTTTCTGTTCCAAACTTGGTCTTCCCTTTTTCATTGCTTCACTTCCAGCTCCTACCAAGCCTGCTACTACGGCCAAATGAAACGCCTTCAGATTCATTCCACTGCTGTTTCCACATCATTGCTGAAAAATTATAAACGCATTGACTACACTGACATCAATAAAAAGCCAGAATATGCATGGCCACCATTTTCTGCTCTTTCTGTCAATTTCGTAAGTTTTCTTTAGCATGTCTGCTTTATCGACGAAGCCCATGTTTTGGTTATAATTTTTCAAGACTTTAGAGCAAGGAACGTTTTCTGTTTCACAATTCTTCTTTTTTCTTATTACGTAGTCAGTTTCAGATGGATTCTCACAATTGGAGGCTAAGAGAGCTATTCTTTTGTCCATCCATTTCACGCAGGAAATTCCATCATCAGTTATTCGCCAGCCAAAATCACCACGCTTCAGCTCTTTATCAGCTTTAAAATCCCCAGGAATCCCCTTTTTTTTTCGAATAGTTCCTGTTACATGAATGTTTTCCGTCTTCAACTGTCTGAGTAGTAACATAGATGTAAAATAATTATCGAAGTACACATAATAATGCTCTCCAACCAGAGACCTGGTCAAATCTATAATAACTCGAGGTCCTAATTGTTTCTCTGCAGTCTCATCGACATTTCCCGTATATATTTGAAATTCATCAATGTATCCACTTACATCTACTCTAGTCCAAACTTTATAGTCCCATTTTATAGGCTTATTAGGCATATATTGGTGAATTGATGAACGGCCTTTGAAACAAATCATGGATTCGTCTATTAATATGGTTTGGCGCATTTTATAGTAAGAACTGAAATTATGTTATATAGAATTTAAAAATGGACGCAACTTATACAGTTTGTCAAAATTAGGATCCCCGCAGTTTGTTTGAAGAGCGTTATTGTTCAAATGAAAATTTCCTCGAATCGAAATCGAAAGCCAATCGAATTGGATACGGCTCATTAGAGTTGAAATGTAAAAATCCCTCAAATCTGTGCTGACCAGTAATCCCGATAGCTCGGAAGTTTTTTCACACCCATCAAAATGTTTATAGCCAAAAATATTTTTATTTCTCTAACAGTCGTAGGAACAAATGTTTTCCCACGTTTGGTAGCATAAAGGTTTATTTGAAAAGCAAAATATTCGATCATTTCCTCGCTAACAAGATACCCAAAAAATATCAATTAGCGATTCTATATCATCAGATATGTTAGCAGGCCCGATACTTTCTAAAAAAGCATCCACTTGATTACCCGTATTGGTGACTGTTACAGACTTTTTCCAAATAAATGTATCTTTTGTTACAAAATGTGATAATGAGAGATGGTGTTCATTATCCTCAGAATCAGACAAATTTTGTGTTGGAGCAACAATAATTTCCTCTGTATAGTTCTCCTCGTTTTCCTCGTCCTTTCCATCATTAAATTCATCAAGAGACTCTCCATCAGGAGGGATTTCTGACAAAAATGCATCAATTTCGTCTTCATTTAATTTTTCAGTCGTTAAAACTCGTTAAAACTCCAAATGTTTTTTTCTATAATGAATGAAAAAATATTAGGTACAAATTTATCCATAATAAATTGATCAAAAAAACCCACCAAACTATAATGTTAGTGCGTTGTGGTATGTTTGAAATACCACAAATAAATAAAGATCAAAATCAACATTTTTAAGTAAATATTTATAACCATAGTATGTTAGTACATTGCTACAATCGTATTTAGGTACTTACTTGCCATTATTTTCAGTATTATTACTTTCAAATCGGTTGCTAAAATTTTATAACATCACCCGATAACAAGTGGTTAAAAACTTATTTATTGTATGCACCAAAATCCAGCTACCTGATTTTATTCCACTGCACAGTAGAGAGTGCATGATGAGGACATATCAGATTGGTGGTACGTAATGTATACCGGAAAGTGGCAACAAAAAATAATTTTAAATTTGTGGTATGTGTAGTATACCACTAAGCTTGAAAGGGTTAATAGGGTTAAGTTGTTTAAATTGTGATGTTTGATTAAACAACATAACTTTCTGGTGTCATAATTAATTCAGTAAAGGTATACAATTTACCAATCGTTGTAATCATACTGAAAATACCTTGTACCCTAAAAAATATTGGGAGGGGAGTCAACTTCCTGGTCATAACTTTAAACACAAATGAAAACTAATTAATATAAAAAATAACGTGGAATAGAAACTTTTATATATTGAAAAATAATTATCATTGTGTATGGATAACAACATTTGAGAGATATTCAGTTCAGAAGATATATAGATCAGGTAATGGAATGTATAAATATTTTGTTCCGTTTATGTATGTGGGTTAACTGGAAAGTGCACGACAACAATAAATATACCGTATAAAGGTCGAAGAGAGATTAAATCACTGACATATTTGGCACAAATGTCAAGTGAGGACGCCGGTATTGAATAAATAAACAGAAATAAATTATGTAGGCTCGTAAAGGTATTTGCTTCTCATTATAGCAACATCCACTTGGAACCTATAATAACCGAACAGGTAGTACCATTTATAAAATCAATATTGTGATATTAAATATTTACAGAATATTTTGTACTCTACGTAGACAGTTACATGGATATAAGGAAATTTCGTATAACAGGGATACGGAACATTATGAACTAAATTTAGACTGAGTAACTACAATGAGGTTGATTTGAAAACAAATTACATATCCAGCCCCAGTTATCTGACATTAGTTTTAAGAAAAGGGAAAAGAGCGAACATAAATGTAGTTGAATTTCTATAAAGAAGAAATGAACGTTTAATAATTATACATTTTGAAATTGTACTTATTTAGAATTGCACATTATATATTGTTCAATTAAATCAACATCATAAATGACTTCTGAAGATTTATCAAATAATGCAATTAACTTAGAGCCAGCAATTATTTTATTCATACAATTTTTCCTACTGCTAACTAATGTTCTAATTTATGGTCACCGACTATTATAATACTAGTTATATGAATATGTTAATTTTTTTATACAGTCAGCAGGTGAAGGTTGGAGTAAATCACTAAATATCTCTACAGGTAGGAAGAAATGTCAAATTAGTTTTAGTTTTTAAATTCACATATGGTAACATACACATAACATATGATGGCATGTTTAAAAGTGGTTAAGGACTTGTATATTTCATATCCCGAAACTCTTTTAATCTGAGATTTATTTAACAGATGTTAAGACTTTATTACTATCTTGACGCTATAAACGTAACCAATACACCGATTAAATAAACTTAAGATTAACTGTAAATCTGGTACTGTAAATTTTATTGCAATACTGTGATATTAAATTTTTACAGAACATTTTGTCCTCTACGTAGATAGTTACATCAATGCCAGTAAGTTTAATTTAACATGAAGACAGAAAATTATGAATTAGATTCCAATGATTAAATGAATTACATTTAGATAGACTGTAACTAGAATAAAGCTGATTCGAAAATAAATTTTATATCCAACCCCAGTCGTCTGACGTTCTTTGTGAGAAGGAAATGGCGCAAACATAAATGTAATAGAATTTCCAGAAAAAGAAATAAACCTTTGATAATTCTACATTTTGAAATTCTACTGGTTTAGAATTGTAAATTACACATTGTGCAATTAAATCAAGGTAATAAATGGCTTCTGGGAATGCATCAAATAACAATTAACTTTCAGGCAGCTGTCCACTTATTCGCATAATAATTTATATCGTTAACTAATGATATAATTTATAAGATCACCAAATATTGAAATATTGTTATATGAATATATTAATTCTCTATTGGGAATTCAAATTAAGATCGCAGCGCCATGACGGATTATCCGCAAATTAATCTCTAGTACATGGTTTCCCAACCTCACTTTTTGGTCGTGTTGTTTTCGACATTTTCCAGCATTTTTGGCTATTTTCCTGTATTTTAAAATTATTGTTATTGTTGTTATCGTTAGTTGTTGTTATATTTATTATCCTTTTACACTGTTATAGTTTTTGTGACTGAAAAATTGGATTGTTCTGTCGGTTACGTCTGGTAAGTACCTACTTATTAGAAGTCTCTGTCTTAGATATTATCATTTTTGTCTGTCTCAGGTATTATCATTTTTGATTAGAAAACATTTTTAATGTAGAATATTGTTATTTTAGAATGAACATGGCCCAAATAATAAGTTTAGTAGAGTACATTAACTATGTTGGTGGAAATATAAATGCAAGATGTGTGGTTGAAGGAGAAGAAGTTTTAAATGCTGGTCACATTATTTTACATGGTAGAACAGATTGTAGCTCTTCTCGCATTAAGTTGGTTGCCATTTGTCTGCAGCCTCAGTGTTAGTTTCGACAACTTCAGATTGACCACATGGACCAACTGGATGAGCTTCCATCAATTGTCTGTTCCGGTATCTTTTACCCTGATACGAGTGTGAAGATTTTGCCTTCAAGGTAGAGAACACTATTGTAGGTGTCAGAATGTTTTGAGAAGAAACCGCTGTTTTCTTTAATTCACGACCCCTACTTTCCGATTTTTGTCCTTACAAAAATAAAAAATATATTTTAAATGTTTGAAATCATAAATTAGAAGTTCTACCTTTGTTAAAATAATCTTCTGCCTTGAAGTGTAGAGAGAAAACTTTCATAAATTTGGTCACACGCTTGCCAATGTCTAATTATCCAGGCTTTTCTTCCATCCACTAACTCTTTTCCCATTCTGGATTTAAACTTGACTTTTCCTGAATTATCTCTAGGAAAAAGATGAAAACTCATTTTCTTTTCAGGGTCCTTTTTGGCCCAGGTATGGCATTGAGGAACACAACAGTAATGGTTCGAAAGTTTGGAGGAAGACATTTCAGACATCTTCAATCAGCACTGCTTTATACTTCTCCCCTTCTTATTTGACCAGGCGCAGGTCAATTGTTTTTAATATCTCCTCTAATTTGGACAGTTCGTTCTAAAATAACAATATTGTACATTAAAAATATTTATAATAACAAGTACCTACTTACCAGATGTAACCGACAGAACAATCCAACTTTTCAGTCACAAAAACTATAATAGTGTAAAAGAATAATAAATATAACAACTAACGATAACAACAATAACAATAATTTTAAAACACAGGAAAATTGCCAAAAATGTTGTAAAATATCGAAAATAAGACGACCAAAAAGTGAGGTTGGGAAATCATGTACTAGAGATTATTTCAGCATTCGGTCGCCAGAGGTCATATCACTTCTCTTGAAATCCCAATAAAGTGAACTTGGGACAGTTGGAATAAATCAATAAAAATCTCTGTAGGGAGAGAGCAAAGTCTAGTCAATTTTAGTTTTTAAATTCACATGAACGTTATGCGATAAAGACATAAAACAAAGAATAGCGCAGGGTCAAGTAGCTTTTAACAAAAAGAAAGCACTTTTATGCTCGGGGGTAATAAACTTAGAAACAAGGAAGAGATTTTTGAAAACATATGTATGGAGCACGGCACTATACGGCTGCGAAACCTGGACGGTAGGGGAAGCAAGTAGGAAGAAATTAGAAGCTTTTGAGATGTGGTGTTACCGAAGAATGATGAAAATACCATGGACTGATAGGGTTAGAAACGAAGAAGTATTGAAGAAAGTCGGCGAGAAAAGAAGTATGTGGAAAAACTTAAAGAAGAGAAGAGATAGAATGGTAGGCCACTTGCTGAGACATGGGGGAATAGTCCGCGATATTTTGGAGGCAGAAATAGGAGTGAAGAAAGGCAGAGGTAGGCCTAGATTAGACTACTGCTCGCAAATAGTAAGGGATGTAGGTTGTAGCACAATTAGCGAAATGCGTAGGTTAGCACAAGATAGGAGAAGCTGGAGGTTAGCGTCCAACCAGTCTTAGGACTGATGACCTAATGATGATGATGATGAACGTTATGACATCGGTTTAACTTTTCATTTTGCATTTTTGATTATGGTAATTAAGAGTCCACATTTTTCTGAATATAATACATTACATTAATTAATATGTTTCACAACATGAGAAAATATTTAATTCAACATTAATAGTAATCATTTGAATTACTTACCTACTGTAATGCAATGATTCGAATCGGATAGAATGTATACTGTAGAGAGACAGGTACAAAGTACTGGAATACTTTGTACCTGTACTAGAGTGTATTACTTCCTTTGCAAAATGAAGAACTATAATAGTATTTCGGAAGCTATAATAGCGTTTATATTAATCACATCATTAGACATATATAATGTAAAAAAAAAACTAAGCCAAAATATATTTAAGTGTAGGATGCCTCAGTTGGATTGGAACTATAGGATTTGAATTGCATGTCATTTGTGTCCTGTCAAATATAAGGCATCAATACGATTCTCATCCACAAACCATACGACGTCAACATGCCGCGATTAACAGTTCAATAACGAATAGTTTGGGTTTGAATTATTTTATGAAAATGAGCGGTCATTTACAGTTGCATTAAAAAAAATTCGCACAAAATTGGGACAAAATGAAGCACCTACACAGTTAACAGTTCTTAACTTAATCAATAAATTTGAGGAGACGGGTTATGTTATTAATAAGGCAACACGAATACGCCCCCGTCGAGGTCAGATGAAAATATTGCTGTAGTCAGAGAAAGTGTACGGGAGTATCAAAACACATCAATTCGACGTTGCGCACGACAATTGAATCTATCAATAGCCACCACGCATCGGATTTTAAAGAAAAATCTGCATCTGTCAACATGCAAAATTCAGTTGACACAATAATTAAAAGTTACAGATCATTTACAACGTCGTACATTTATTAATTGTGTGTTAGAAAAGAAAGAAGGTGATACTGATTTTTACAACAAAATTTTGTTCAGCGATGAAGCACATTTTCATTTTGATTAATAAACCAGAAAGTAAATTTGTCGAATTTGTGGTGCTGAATATCCACATGCTGGTCACGAAAAAGAAATATATCCATAGAGATGCAGAGTTTGTTGCGTATTTTGGAGTGGTGGAGTAATTGAACTATACTTTGAAAATGAAGCCATTAATGCTATCACAGTAAATGGGAAACACTATCGTGATATGTACAGTGGTATATGGTTTGTAGATGACAGTCGTTAAATAGTGACGCCCTGTCTTTGGACAGAGCACAAATGGGGCGCAATTCAAATCTTATAATTCCAACTAAGACATCCTATATAAACTATTTGGAAATGTGTTCACTATTAAAATTTACATTATAAATTAATGGTTACATATTCAATTTGATCGTCATCCAATTGTCACTCCAAAAAGTCGCTGTTCCTAGCACTTAGGTATTACTATTTCTATTTGCAATACTAGTTCTCTTTTAATGATTATTATTAACTATTTCACACTGTATGTCTCATGTTAATCCTTCATTCAGAATAGCACTACTTAGTCACACAGAAATCAACTTCATTTCCGTAAAGCCTCAGGCTGCATAGGGGAAGATTACATGTACTATTCATTTCATCGCTATTTGCCAAATAAAAACCTCTCTTATCTTGCCGATAAACGAAACAGTCTACCTGAGCCTAGAATTAAAATAAGCCACGGTATGTTTTGCGATTTTTTATTTGGCAAATATCGATGAAATAAACTACAGAGACTAGACTAAATACATTCATGCTCAAGGATCGGTGCTAAACTATTGTCGTTATTCGAATTGAAGTATAAAATCAATACTGGCATCCTCAATACCGGGTCCAGTTCGCTGCCCGAACAATAGTACAAATATATATATATATATATATATATATATATATATATATATATATATATATATATATATATACAAATAAATATATATATACAAATAAATATATATATATATATATATATATATATATATATATATATACAAATAAATGATATTATTCAGATACCTCAACAGAAGAATTTGAATCCATCATAGATGTAATAGGGAATGGGTCACTCATCCGTACTGCAAATACTAGAACTAGCACTTGACTTTTATTAATCCTGCATCGGACATTGAACTGAACATACATTTTATTCTCGTATTAACCTATAATTATGTTATTTTTTCTAGCTCTTAAAAATAAACCAACACATAAGTGCTGAATATGTGTTTTATGCGATAGTTTTACTTTTTTCCAAATAGTCCACCATCGTGCTTTTTCATGACCTATGGACAGGGTGGAGTGTGTCCTATCCACCTCAAAATCAATAGATGTCATCTGGTAGGCGTTCTTAATCAAAATCAGTCGAAACCCGATCGATCCGACACGATTTAATTGAGTGATCGTGCTAAGAAAAGAAAATATTCAAATAGTCCACTATTGTGCTTTCACATGATCCATGTACATGGTAGAGTGTCAAAACTCGATCGATACGACACGATTTAGTTGAGTTATCGTGTTAAAAAAATTTCTCAAATGGTCCACCATCGTGTTTTCTCATGACACATGGACAGGGCGGGGTGTGTCCTATCCACCTCAAAATCAATAAGTGTCGTCTGGGAGACGTCTCCGATCAGAGTGAGTCAATACCCGATGGATCGGACATGATTTAGTTGAGTTATCGTGCTAAAAATAATTTCTCAAATAGTCTACCATCGTGCTTTCTCATGACCCATGGGCAGGATGGGGTGTGTTCTATCCACCTCAAAATCAATGGGTGTTGCCTGGGAGACGTCCCCGATCAGAATCAGTCAAAACTCGATCGATCCGACACGATTTAGTTGAGTTATCGTGCTAACAAGAATAAATGCCGACGACAACCACAACGACACACACACACACACACACACACACACACACACACACACACACACACACACACACACACACACACACACACACACACACACACACACACACACACACACACACACACACACACTTTTCATTAATGAGGAAATGCCTCCAAATAAATTTGGGTAGAGGACGGGAAGCACAGGATCTTCTAATGCAAACGGCAGCAGAGAAAGAAGTAGATGTTCTACTAATATGTGAGCAATATAAGAAACCAGAAACGGGAACGTGGCACCAAGACGAGACTGGGAAGGCAGCTATTGCAGTATTGAACCCTAAAATGATAATAAAACAAGTAAATGAACAGGCGGAAAATTACGTGTGGGTAGAAACTGAAAATATGCGTATATATAGCTGGTATTTCTCTCCTAATACCCAACACGATGATTTCGTAAATGGGTTGGAAGAAATGGAAGAAGATATGCAAAATGCCAACGCAGAGCTATTGGTCACAGGAGATTTTAATTGTAAATCTCCAGAATGGGGCTCACGAAAAATGGATAGAAGGGGAGAGATACTATCTGAAATGATATCTAGGTTAAATTTGATTATATTAAACGAAGGAAGTGAGTTTACTTTTCGCCGAGGGGAAAAAGGATCTGTAGTGGATGTAACATTAGCTACAAATAGGGTGGCAGCTAAGGCATTAAATTGGAGAGTGCTGGAGGAAGATACACTTAGCGACCACCAGTACATACGGTTCGACATTGGAGAAAAACCAAATACATCACAGCTTAGAGAGAAAAATACAAAAGGTGGTTGGGTTACAAAAAAGATGGACAAAGAACGTCTAAGAGCATCCCTAATTAGGTCCAAGCAACGCGAAGAATTGAGGAAATTGGTAAGGAAGAAAGACCCGGAGCAATTAGTAAAGTACACTACAAGTATAATTTCAAAACCGTGGACGAAGCAATGCCCAAACGAGGGGAAAATAAAAGGAAAAGACATTCGGTATACTGGTGGACGCCGGAAATATCCGAACTAAGGAAAAAATGTCTAAGTGACAGAAGGAGAATGCAACGAACTAGAGCAACCAACGAAAAGGCTGCAGCAGAAAGTAGATACAAGGAGTCTAGAAAAAATCTGCGAAACACCATCAAGAGCAGCAAGAGGAAGTGCTGGATGGAATTAATTCGAGAAGTAGAAGAAGATCCTTGGGGTCTACCGTACAAGATAGTAGCAAAAAAGTTGGTGGGCAACAAGCAGATTCCCGGGATTAAGAATGCAGAGCAGGTGAGCAAAATAGTGAAGGAACTCTTCCCGAAACACGCAAGGAGACCATAAAGAAGAGAACAAACACCAGAGGAACCGGAAGAGGACTTCACAATCTGCGAACTGGAAGAGGCAGCTAAATGGATGAAAACGGAAAAGTCCCCAGGCCCAGATAATATCCCAAACGAGGTATTAATACTGGTGGTAAAAGTGTGGCCAGAGCTCTTGATGGAAACTTACAATGCTTGCCTTAGGGGAGGATGTTTCCCTAAAAAATGGAAACGGCAAAGGCTAGTGCTCCTGCAAAAAGGAAATAAACCACTAGGCCAATCATCGTCGTATAGGCCAATTAGTTTACTGGATACGCTGGGAAAACTTTTTGAAAGGCTTCTAAAACAAAGACTAGAGGAGCACGTAAGAGCAAACGGAGGACTCTCACCGAGGCAACATGGCTTTCAGAGGGGAAAATCAACAATCGATGCGATTAAAGATGTGATTGAAATAGCTAAAAGGGTAAAGAGAGGACCGTCACGAACTAAGGGTTACTGTGCACTTGTAACATTGGACATCCGAAATGCTTTTAATACCGCAAGATGGGATAGAACGATCGAAGCTTTACATAAAAAACGAATACCGCAGTATCTTATTAGAGTTATCGCTAGCTATTTGTCGGATAGGTTGCTCATCTATGACACAGAAGAAGGACAAAGAGAATACGAGGTCACCGCGGGAGTCCCACAAGGGTCGGTCCTGGGACCGCTACTATGGAACGTCATGTATGATGGACTATTAAACCTGGTACTACCGGAAGACACGACGATAATAGTATTTGCTGATGACGCAGCGGTAGTGACAACTGCAAGAAGCACGAGTACTTTAGAAGTAATAACAAATGATGCGGTCTTAGGGGTGAAGGAATGGTTAAACGAAAACGGGTTGGAAATGGCAGTGCATAAGACAGAAGCTGTATTGATAACTGACAAAGGAGCTTTCACTCCTCCAGTGCTTAAGATAGGAAGAGAGAAGATCCAGTGGAGTAAAAGTGTAAAATACTTGGGAATACAAATAGACAACAGATTGACATATGCTGAACACATAGCAAAAACAGTAGAGAAGGCAGTAAAAACAGCCTCGGCCCTGGCAAGGTTAATGCCCAACATCGGTGGTCCAGGCGAGATGAAGAGAAGGCTATTAAACAGCGTAGTCCACTCTAAGATATTATACGGGGCGGAAATATGGACGGAAGCGATGGAAAATAAAAGAATCAGGCGTACCTTGGCGTCAGTCCAAAGACGCAGCGTATTAAGAGTGATATCAGCATATAGGACAGTCTCAGAGGAAGCGGCATTAGTGGTGGCAATCACACCGCCAATCGACCTCCAAGTTCGAGGAAGACAGGAGGTGTACAACAAATATAGATTGGACGAAAGGGTGAAAGAAAGAGTGGAAGTTAAAAAGAGGGCAAGGGAAAGGCTCATGGAAAGGTGGCAGGAGAGGTGGGATTCAGGTACCACGGGTAGGGGGATGCATAGACTGATACCGAATGTGAAAAAATGGACAGACAGGAAACATGGACAAGTAAATTACGAGTTAACACAGGCTCTGACAGGACACGGATGTTTCATGGCATACCTTAAAAAATTTAAGAAGAGGGAGAGCTCCACGTGCTTGCTATGTGGAGATACAGAGGACAATGCACATCACGCAATTTTTGAATGCAAGGCCGGACAAGGAAAGAGATAACGACTTAAGGAAAGGGTAGGCGTTGAATTAACTGTGCAAAACATGGTGCCAGTCATGCTGGAAGAAGAAATGAAATGGGTAGCAGTGCGGGAATACGTACAAGAAATAATGAGGGAAAGGAGGAATGCGGAGACAGAAGGGCGTAGAATTCAGCTCCTGAACCCCTAATCTCGAAAGAGGATGGGGGATGTAGGGAAATGGCTAAGAAAGGACATCACTCCGAAGTAATGCGAAAGCGGTTCCGGGGTGATGATCAGGAGTTCAGGGGGGCCACTTGTGAGTAGCTTGCTGCTCCTATGTCCCCAAAAAAAAAAAAAACACACACACACACACACTTTTTTTTGGCTTTTTGGCCGAAAAACGGAAAATAAACCCTAGAAAAAATTTTTTTACGAGATTATATTACTTCTCCGCGTATAGTGGAGTGTGGAAAAGTAAAAAAATCGATTTGTCTTTCTTTCACCCGGCATCGTAACGTTTAAAACGCAATTAACTTATTATAATCAATACTATACATTTGTCACTTCCATTAAATTTCATGAAATATAGTGTACTGTACCACTTTAACTGGCAGTGGCTCATATTTAAGCATTTGGAGCGTTGCGGTAGGGAATGAGGGAAGGGGACGAAAAGCCATAGGCGGTCATGGAAAAAGGGTCAAAAATTTTAAAAATGTAAGTAAAAATATATTTGCATCAGAGATATTGAGTGGGGAGGCTTTCACAGTTTTCCACACCGCTCAAGAGGTACAGTGCAATAAGGTGCGTTTTTTTGTACTGGTATCCCCAAGAAGCCTAATCCAGTAAGAAAAAGTTTTATTCATGAATAAAAAGGCAGTTCAACGGACTGTTACATCGCCTAAGGTTCAAAAAGGCCCTGATTTTTATAAGTAATCCTAGTCTGATGCTGACATGAAATCACTGCCGCTGGTGCTGTCATCTTCCACATTAAAGACAATTGGTTCAACGAACACATTCGCTGCTCCTCCTTGGTCACATGGTTAATGTATTTATGCCACGACTGTGCAGTTACATTGACAATAGCTTCGTGGAATAACTACTTTACCTGAAGTAATTTGAATGTGGTATTCTTTCGCGCCACTTCACCCTTCACTTGCGCCCAAGCCAGTTCAATAGGGTTCAATTCACAATGGTACGGCGGTAATCGCAACACCGTAACACCGTGCGTGCAAGCCATTTCATCCACTACATACCTCACTACGTACTGCTTTTTGTGTGCTCGCGCAATTTCTAAAAGTTACACTTTGAGGAATGTGTCCTCATGTGGAATGTTTTTTGTTGTTAGGCAATCCGTACGTTGGCCTTTGCTCCACGCTGAAGTGGGTAGGCTTTCTAACCGTCGGCTATGATACGGCGCGTTGTCCATGACAATAACACAGCCAAGTTCTACTTTCGCTAAAATGGTTTCGCACCATTTTTTCCAGTTTCACTCCCGGTATGGGTAATTATTAGTCGGCGCTCCTTTCCAGCAGAAGCCTTTAATCCCATCGAAAACCCTTTCAAGAAGGCTTCCTGCCGATTGGTAATGTTCAGGTCTTGCCACTCTTTAGAAACTGTATGTCCTTCGTTCACCCACGTTTCATCTATATAATAAATTTTTGTTCTTTCACTTCGAAGTTGCCGGATCTTCTGTAAATACTTTCGTCGCCACATAACAATTTCATTACAGTTTATAAGTTCACTTTCGCGACTACACTATAAAAACCGAAAATTTAAGTCTCGGATGATACGCCTCAGTACTCGAAATATGGGGAACGCTCTCATCATTGGCGACTGCGACTTAAATTTTCTTAAAGGTTGGCAGCTCGTTTCGATTAACCGACGAATGGCATATTTCATGTCTTCATACAAAACTATCTTCTCTCTGCCCCTCGCTTCCTTATTGTTAGTCGCCGCTGCAAGAGGCACTGACTCTTCCTTCTTCTGCTCCTTTAAATCCCGATATACAGTCTTAACTGACACTTGAGTTAAACCACCACACAGTTTCACGTTTTTTTACGGGGGCGAGGTTTAGCTTAGTGCTCTTCTTCTACATAATCTCCGATATTCATATATAATACATATAAACACACCCAGCTGATGTCTGTGGGAATCGAACACACACCGATTACTCCGATTCGGCAATCTAGATCACCTTCAAGCGATTGGTGTCATTACCCCAGATAAATCAGTAAATGCACGGCACATGAAGACCTTGTGCGAGCTAATTATGAGATGATTTACCCTTAGAATATCTAGCCATACCTATAAAACATTCATTCAGAGCAAAGTACTTCGCAGAGAGACTTACTTTCAGAAATTGCCTCTTTCAGAAGAAAGTAAAAAAATAGTGAATTTAATATATGGCAAACTTCTAATAAAATAATCAACCAACAAATCAGATTTGGCTTTCTGTAGATGATATATATGTACTAAAGATGGAAAACGATTAGAAAGTAGGAGTAATGGGAAAAAATGGAGGAAGTATTATGTCGAAATATTTGTGATCATTCTTTTAATTTTATAATACATGGCAATTTATGTTAAAATTAACTCGAATTATAATATTACTTTACTTTTCTAAGAAAAAAGTAAAGTAATAATAAACGCTCGATGTCAATTCGAATTCGAATTGAATGTCAAGTAGTTATGTGAACCCGGGATCCTCGGTGTGAAATTACATACACTTCTTTGTAATTATATACTAAATTACCACAATATATCAATTATGTTAGGTTCATATATTTCCATTATACTTACATTTTATATCACTTTTTATTATTTTCACTTTTTAAAAACTATTTATTTTCAAATTACGATTTTGAACACATACTTAGTATAGAAAAAAGGAGTAACCTCTTTTATACTTTTAAACTTGAAAGTTATTTGACGATTACTTGATGTTTACTTGTTGACTAATTGAGGATTACAGAGGTACTGAAGTTACTAAGGAATAATTGGACGTTTCTCTATTTACAACATTTATGTTGCTAAGACGGCAGGAATGTTCTAAGAAGTGTTTTTCTTTATGTTTCGCGAGTTGCAATAAATGTGATAAAACACAATGTAGTTTTGAGATAAAGCGCGAAAAGATTTAATTATCTGATAACCAAACTGACTTTGATATACTCTTTTCTAGACATAACATCCTGTATGTAAAGGCCCTAATATAATATTATAAAGGACAATACTATTCTTCTTAATGAATATCTTAAAAAGTTAATAAAGTCTTAATCTAATAATAAGAGAGAATTCTATATAACATACATATATTGTTTCCATCGTATTATATACCTTCTGGAATAAATGATTTAAGTTATTCGAAACTGATACTGAAAATATAGCAGCGGTATGTTTTAAGAATGTCTGTAATATAAACAAAAAGGAACATTTTATATGCACCACATACCATAATAAATTCCCCTTCTTTATTATCTTTGAAATAACTCCTTAACTCCTATAGTTAAACATATAAAAGTGTTTATATTAATAATTTTTTTTGTTATTCTTATTTTTTATGTAAAACTTATAGAAGCTCGTATATAGACAATATGAGTTTCGATAAGTATAGTTGACATTTCGTTGAAATTATTACAAAACAAAGAGAAGTGGGACAGCAGCTTCAATGTATAGATGGCCGTAAAATATTGTAATATTCGTCAATAAGTTCACGGTAGCAAATATAAATATAGTGTACACAAGTTGTGATCACATATATTATACGATATGATTATTGATAATTGGTAATACTGATAAACGACGTTTTCAACCAGCAGAAAATATGAAATATTGCGTGCTCCTGGGTTGTTAGCTATAACAGCTAGTTACGTCATTTTGTTAACACTGTTACATACTACATTCTAACGTTAAACATATTTGCACGAAAGTGAATTCGTGATTAAATAAAATAATAGAAGACGGAGATGAGCCACATATAGCTTTGTAATTTATAGCTTTTCTTGATTTTTTTTATTTAGTTTTACTAAATATACTCAGTAACCATAAAATTTCCTTTTAGGTAAATTTTAATTTGCATTTATAAAATAAAAAAGATATCGACGAAGCCATTTTTTAAACAAAAATGCTAGGATAAATTAAATTATGCATTAGGAGTTCAAGTCTTGGCAAAATATTGTACTATATTTTTTATTTATTGTGTCTAATTTGTTTTTATTTGAAGTTGTTTAAGGAATAAACATCTAACTATTCCAGTCGTTTATATTTATTAATGACATATTTTGCGACAGTAAATGTCTTACAATAACTTCAGCTATTTTTATTGTGAAGTAATATGACAATTGATACACATTACATTATTTGAGAAACTTTTATATAAAGAAATTAGGATAATAACTATATAATTGTAATTTCTCAGTAATGTACTCTACAGAAGAAAGAAATGTATATGTTTCTTACAGAAAATCATACACTTACTGTGCAAAGAAGGATAATTCATATAAATGATTCATTATAAACGTTCCCCAAATTCTAGTATTAGTTCATACTTATTTTTTAAATTATAATGAATGTTTCATTATTATTGTCATATCATAACTGTAACCAACTATGTTACTATCTAACTAATCTTATTTAAAAGGAATACAATTATATATTATTATATTTTTGAATTCCTCTACTAATATAACATTGACTTTCTTAGAATACTTCTTCGATATATATTTCGTTGTTTTTTTCTAATTATTCTAATATGTCTTTCAATTACTCCTAATTTCAGTTAGGCATAGTCAAGAATTATAAAATAATGTCTATACATAATTTTCTAACATAAATAGATTTGTTATATTTCTATTATAGTTTACTAACTCCGTATTACATAAGGTGATGAAATTATTACATAAATAAACAATATTTTTAATTTGAATTATATTTTTTACACCCACCTTATTCTCCAATACACCAAATTATTCATTACTCCATTACATTTACTCTAATATCTATGTATAAGTACCTTGTAAAACAAAATTATTAATCTGTTGATTATTATCAAAATTAACATAAAATTATAATTGTAATTACATAATGCAGAACAACTTTAATTCACAAAAAAAAACTACAATAAAACAATGCTTTTCGGCTACAATACTAAATGATTTTACGTTGAACCATAAATTATTTATTATCTAAATATGATTAGTAATCGATTGTTTTGAAGCTGATTGATTAACTGAAATAAAAACGTATAGCTACAAACTAATTGTTTCAGAATGCTTGAAAAAGACATAAATATCTTGTGCCAAATTACAATCGTAATTTTCCACATAAAGTAACATCTTTTTATTCATTTTATATATAGCATTTATTTTCGTATAAACAAGTATTTGTATTCATTGTTATGTCCAGAATTTTAAATGCATTACAACATAGAAACCTTTTACACCTATTAGTTTTATAATTCATACATGAATATACAACCAATAACATATTAATGTCTATATTATATATCAATTTACTAAAAATATATATATATATATATATATATATATATATATATATATATATATATATATATATATATACTTACATCCTATGCTGAAAACTGTTTAAAATATGTGAATTTCAAAATGTGCACTATTTATTTCTTGACAAAATTCCAACTGCTGTTAAATGTCTGATATATTTCTGAATGCCTTCGGTGTTGTCTCTTATTATTATCTGAATCTTATTCTAAAATATTTTCATAGGGGTATACTGATTATAGTGCTATTAGAAATTGAGCTCTCAAGTATTTAATATTCCTTTAAATTTGTATACTACACAATCATAATGGAGGTATTACCACTTTAAACGTACGCATGGATTTTCTCTTTATATGAGGATTATTCAGGACAATAATAATATATTTATTTTCTTAAGTCAATTTGTACAGTATCGGACGAAATAATGATTATTTTTCAAAACTATTTGGTTAAAAAATTGTACAGTACAATATTTTCAAGTAAACTTCAATTCCATTATCTACGTTATAGCAGTGAGTCCATGTGCCATTTCCATTTTGTATAAATAATATAATATCGGTGATAATGGCCAATTGCAACATTACAGCTGCTGAAATCACTTCATTAGAGCAATATGTCTATACTCTTATCTACGATAATAAATTTTCATCGCATCTTACTGTTAGTACTATTTATTTCGGTGTTAATGTTAGTGAATTTGGGGGGGTATTGTTTTGATTTTGTTTTAAATAAGTCCTGGCCTAAATTCAATATCTCTTATGGTATTCCATAGTCTCGATACAAAAAATATACTTTTAGTCAGGAATTTATTCAACTAATTTTGAAACATGAAATCTCCCATTAACAGCCTAGCAAACAACTTAATAAAAGGTATGAAGATGCTACTTACATTTAATATACTCGGACATTTTGTATACTCGAGTTTTGTTTAATATTTTTTAATATTATTTTCTAGCCACAGTAACCGAAGATAATGATTGTGCATGGTTATCTAGTGTGATGGCTTTAAGGTAGAAATATGTCACCAGCAAAGACATAATTAAAAGGCTTTGTCAAATTTTAATGTTTTATATGACCGTCACCTCCGCCATTTCTTTTAAAATACTAGGAATATAAAATTTAATTGGTGTGATTGGTTTTTTTAATTCTCATACTCTTATACTAAAATAATACATTAGCGATGATTATATTCACCTACGTGAAGATGAACTACAAACACTTTGTTAAACTGTCTGCAATTGAAGTTCGTCTGTGAGATTACTCCCACAGTGAATTACTCGACAGGTACTCAATCATTAAAAGTCTTTCTGCAAGACAAAAATACCATTTTATTGTTTTCTTACTCAAAATTAAAAATTATAAAATTTATAAAGATTAATTATTAAGAGTTATTGCAAAAATTATAGTTATGTATCATTAGGATTAACTTTAGGAAAACAAACACCTTTTATTTTTCCATATCTCATACCAATCAGCTCTAATTATTTTCCACACACACACACTATGTGTGACATTTATAACTCCTTGTATTTCACAATAGTACTTCACTTCAGCCTCAATGACTTAAAATATTTGCACCTAAAATAAATAAACTTTACTTACAATTAATACATACCGTTCTTTCATTTTTTCACAAGACAGCAAGTAACTCGGTCGATTTCGTATAATGTGTAGGGAGGGGACGCGGCCCTGCTTCAGGTTGTCCAGTGTCGATAATTAGCGGCGCTACGACAGTTACGTTCTACACGTGAGGGAGTGTACATCGTATTTGTAACGGGGAAAAACTTTTACGTGGGAAGTGATGTTGATGGGTTTACTGTTAAAAGATGATTAAGGCATTTAAAGAAAAAATATCTTGGCCGTATTTAACAGCAAACTATGATCTTTTTTGCACTATTTTTATAATTGGTTTTGCATTAAAACAAGTGCCTTCTAATAAAACGTCCTTGTATTTAACAGGCGATACTGATTTTCAATAGCCCAATACCGTCGAATTGATGGATTGTGCCTACCATGTAACGGAAACGTGGATTCATCGGTGAACACAATGTTATAAATAAAATTGTCATCCGCATTTGCACGTTCCATTACCATGTTATAAAATTACATTCTACGGTACTGGTCTTTATCGAAAATTTCTTGATGGGCTTCGTATTTATAGGAATGATATTTATTTTTCTTTAAAATTTTGTGAATTTTACCCACACTAAAACCAGTCTCCTCGGAAATTTTTGAGATAGAAATATTTGAGTCTTCTTCTACCATTGCACACACCATTAATTCTTGCATTTCAGTATCCTCGTTGATTCTAGGTGTCTTGTGGCATTTACAACATAAAATGCATCCCGTTGAGTTAAACTTTTCGACTACTCTCGATATTGTGTTCAAGGCAGGGATCGGACGATTTACATATTTGACTGAGAAAAGGTCCCTTATTGCACGTAATGAATGTCCTTGAAGAGACCATGATATCAAATCAATTTTTTCCTCAAGTGAGTACGTCATAATTACTAAGTTTTGAAATAAAAGAATCTATTTAAAATTACACGTATTACTACAAAGTTCACTCGTCTAAATGCCCGTATGCGACGGTAAATGTGAAATCTAAGCCGTCGATCATCACGGCGCCGGCGTACGGCCGGACTCCCCACCTGAGCGGTGGCTAATTTTCCGAGAAGGACCGAACGGTAGAACCTATGTACAGTTTTAAAATGAAAGCACGGTATGTACTTTTTTAGGAAAAATTTCACTATCAGTTTGTACTCGTATGTTAGCTGAATATTGCATATTATTATTGTAATA
Organism: Rosalia funebris; assembly: GCA_037954035.1. NCBI lineage: Eukaryota > Metazoa > Arthropoda > Insecta > Coleoptera > Cerambycidae > Rosalia > Rosalia funebris. Next base: position 168,337 of record JAZFAV010000024.1, read on the forward strand.
TATGTAAATGTTTTTTATTATCCACTCAATCAGTTATGTAATCATTTACGCCATGTTATGAGTATACATTAATACATAGAGTCTTTCTAGATATACAGTGTATAATACTATCTATGATGTAGATCAGTTTACAATAAATGAAATACCAAAAGAATTCTAGAAGCGGATCCGTAAATTCATAGAAACTGATAATAATGAACATATAGAAATTACAGATCGCAGTCCCAAACCAGTTTGACAGTTACAGATCGCAATTTCAAAAGTTTGAAGAGAATATCAAACGATAGGCTTATCAGAAACTTATTTAGTTCGAATTCTACGCAGATATTTTAATCGTTGTCCAAAATAAATTCAAACAGTCGAGTCATTAAAACAAGTAAAAATAATATCTCACCCGTATGTTTGACAGAAACGATACTACAAAATGATGAAATTGATACTTACAATTTATGGGTATTTAACAAAGCACATTTTCATTTATCCCTCTATACCAATAAGCAGAATAACCAGTATTGAAGTCCGCGGAAACTTCATCAATAACTGTTATACAACCCGAAGATAACTGTATGGTGTACCATGCTTTCAGTGGAAATTATCAGTCCTTACTTCTTTGTGAGGCATTAATCAACCAATATCTTACGCCACAACTGAATATATGTCGATTAAAGAATGAATAATAAACTATTAAAAAATTGTTCCAGCAAGATGATATATACAACAAGAGTATTACTAAATGTAGCAATTTCTTAGTTTGCGACTAAGCGATCTCAAAAAGTTTTCATTGGTAGATAAAAGGCTATTGAAGGTTAAAAGGAACCACTTTATTAAATATGGTGCGTCGTGATTGGTCAAGAGGTCTATAATATTTTTTTTTCTGAATAAACACTATGCAGGGTGATGATATTACCTCTGCTAGTTTATTCTGAATTCGTAAATTGGCTAAAAATCCATATAGTTTATAGATAAGTTTATATCTTAGCCATTTTTATTAACTTTTATAAAATGTTGATATTTTACCAAAAACGTTGACCCCATGCAATGGCTTGAGAATCAAGTAGATTTAAAAACAAAATAAGCATTCTAGGAATCATATAGGGATATTTTTTAGTTCCTCTGCAACATTTTTCGTGTACTAAGAATTATGTCAAAAACTAATTTAAAAGACTAGTTTAATGGCACAGATAGCATCAAACAAGGTTGACAAAAAAAACGTAATCAGCACAAATAAATAAGAACGAAACATAGTATCATACACCAAATTATTTAAGGGGAGGTTCTCATCAAGCGACCCAAAAATTACATGATTACATGATTTTTTTCATAGAAAGAAGTAAATAAAGTACTCAAAATTTGTTATGCACATTTATCAAGTATTAAGGGGTACAAAACAAATTATTAAAAAAAATTGGACGGTAATTAGTTATATGCTCGGTAATGTGACCGTCCCAAAAGAAGTATCCAATCGGTGGGAACTCTACCACTTGTAAAAATAATCTGAAATCAAAATTTAAAAAGAAATTTATAAAATATGTGATATTTGTTGAAGCCTATACCAATAAAAAAAAAATTTAAATTAACAAAATGACGGACCTGCGAATTTTCGGTACCGATATTTCACTTATTTTTCGCTCTTTAAAGTATTATAAAAAAAATAACAGCGAAATCAATGGTTTCTTAGGTATAACCTCCAATAAATTTAATTTACCTTAAGATAAAAAAAATCAAAACAAAACAAGACAATCCGTCAATTAGTTTTTGAGTTACAGTTCCCACTTGTTTAAAAAACATGGTTTCCAGAAAAACACGTGTTCGACTGACGCTACACGCTATACCCATCGACATTAACGTATAGAGAGGCTATCTATCTAATATCATATCATGTACTCTAACATGTGGTGACAATTGGGGTAACTATATTTATCATAGAATGTTAATATAGGTGCTCATTTCAAAAATATTAGGATAAAATATGCTCTACTGCGCGAACTCTATTTTTCCGTAATTTTTCGTAAAAAGATTTGTTCCATTATTATGCAATATCTTTTTTTATAAAAATGTTTTCGGTCAAATCGTTTTAGGAACATATTGTACATATAATAAGGTATCAAAAAAGGCAATAAAAAATCGATTTTTTGGTCGAGTTTGATGAAAACCTCTCCTTAAATCAGGTTTTTTATAAACTTTTCCTATAATACTAAACATAAAAGATTAACAAAATACAAAAACATAAAAGAAACACTAATTAACAAGAGCGAATTAATTGCGGGAAAGGCAATTGCAGATCAAAGGGAGCTACATAATAACCGCCAATTTAAAAAATCAAAAGGTCTAAGAGGCCATTCCATCGACCGGGAGCCTCAAAGCATACCGGGTATGTCTAAAAGACGCCTGCCAAAAAGACGAGGCCTGTTAAATATTTCGATTAAATATTTCTATATTTATACCACTATAAATTAGCACTTAGATTAAGATTAACAATTGTAAAAAAGATAAAAAGTATAATACAAGATTTTAGAGTAAATTAAGCTTTAACAGCAATGCCCATTTAAAACAACATTTTTTTATTAAGAAACAGAGAGAAGGTTAAAATCGAATTCCGAAAAAAAGTATGATATAAAATGTTGTGTTGATTATATAAAAATTACATATAAAACACGACTCCACTTACTTCTTCTACTGTGACCTTATTAATTAATTAATGATCTACGAAGACTTTACAAATAGTTCTATACGTATTATAGTTTTAATAAATGTGTCCTCATTTTGGTATACACACTGTATATACTATTCTAAAGCTTGTTTATATGCTTACATATAGTTTACACGCTCGTATATAATCACGATGGCATGTTTTTAAATATTTTTATTACATATTAAGTATAATTTCCTTATAATGAACACACTGTTGTTATGTATTACATTAATGCAATACACTTACTGTTCTTTTATTAAACTACGGCCTCCATTTACTTGTTTATTACAGCAAATGCTACATAACAAATAGGCCAAGCTCCTTCTAGTCGTCCGAGCTCGTTGCCACTGCCTCATGCCATAACGGTTTGAATGAAAAAAATGCGAATTACCCTCAGCAATTTTTCACAATCATACAATTTACATTAGAAATGTAGAGACTAACGACATGAATGATGTTTTTGTATCATCACTCGGCAGACGTATACAGGTAAAAATAAATGAAGCCTGTCACGGTTGTCGCTGAAGCGGCTTTGCTGGAAGAACGACTGAATAGGAGAATATCAAGACTGCTGCCTGCGGCAATATCAGACAGCCAATTCATAATCATAAAGCACATGCTCAAGAATGCATTTCTTATAATTTAAATTAACGGGTTGGGCTCCTATAAGTCCTATAAGGTGACAAATAGGTAAGTTACTGATATCCACATAAAATTATGATTCTTCACTAACAAATATAGTGACTATATAGTTAGTTCCTCTCTGCTTTTGATAATTTTTTTATGTAAATATGTATAGAATCGAAAAATAAGGTATATATATATATATATATATATATATATATATATATATATATATATATATATATATATATATACATATATATATATATATATACATATATATATATATATATATATATATATATATATATATATATATATATATATATATATATATATATATATATATATATATATTCCCTATAATGATCACATGTTTCTTACAAGAAGAAATTCGATTATATATAAATAAAAATCTGATAATAAAGAAATACAAAGAATACAATATGCTGTACGAAATGTACCCACACTAGTATATTATAAGTAGAACTAATTGTGAAACAATAAGAGAGAGCACTTGCTCTATTATTTTATATTATTCATTAAAAATAAATGATATTAAACTATAGTTAAGATCGTTCACTGTTAAATAAATTAGTGTTTGAACCACCTATTAATGTAAGTAATTATTGTATGTTACTAAAACAACTGTTAAAGATGTTTGAAAAAGATTAAGAGTATGTCCTATGTGCATAAGCGTCTTAAAATACGGACTGTATATTATAAAGGAATGACTATTATCGTTGATAAGGAAAAAATTGCCATCCTGGATTTATTTAGTTCAATTATGGAACGCTAAACTAAAAAAAGAGTCAAAGAAAATAACTAAACACTACTAGCTCGCCCAAGAAATCTTTCTGTAATTGTAGGGTAGGACAAACAGTAAAAGTATTAATGAAATGAAGGGGCGTTTTATCCAATTTATTTGGGATCTATGTTTCACTAATGCATATAACTGATGAACACTTGTGATGGTAATTGGAATAGAAATCTTAAAAAGGGGAAAAACCTTGACAACTCCAGAATATGACATCAATTGGCTGTTAGTATAACCGTATTTTATGGTTTTCAGTCCCTGGTTCCTTTTTGGAAGATTAACTTCCTTACTTTGACTTCCTTTTTGTAATGATTCGATAGATATATCAGAAATTTTAACTATTTGTGGCTTCTTGTTTATATATAAACTAGGGAGCATAACTATAGCACCACCTCATATTTTTCAGTGTTTGTCCACTTAACATTAAAATAGGTTACCAAGGACTTAAGAGGTAAGAAAGTACGCTAGTGGAAGGTAATTAAACAAATCTTAGTTATATTTAAAGTTTTTTATAAAATTAACGCATAAATTAAGAAAACATCTTGAATTTATTGGTGCATAACTATGGCGCCTATTAGTTAAAACTTAACAAAACCACTTACAAACAAAAATTAATAATTTGTTACGGTTCCATTTTTACGAATTACTTCAAATAATCTATTATTCATACTGTCCACCAGGTTACTTAAGACTTCAGGCCACTCCAATAAATCAATGTCATTCTCAGTCTCTTAAGTTACGCTATTCTGTTGGCGGTTTCAGTAAAAAAAATAAACAAATCAAAGGTTGCTGTGGTGTCACATAACACATAAGTTAATCATTTATTATTTACATGCTGTTTCGACTTAAATGTTTTCAGTATTAATTAACTGTTTCGATAAATCACCGCCACCCAAGGAGGCTAATGTTTTGTAATTTAATACTCCTTATACTGACACATTTATTTTGGTAGTTAGGTTGTTAGTATAAGGAAGTTAGTAGGAAGAGAGGCGGTTTAGCCTGGGAACTTTCTGAAGACCGTGGGAACTTTTCGATCCTTTGATGTTTTCCGCCGGCATGCGTCATATTGAGATCAAGAAATGCCGCCATACAGGTGTTAATTGGATACCGACAGGTGTGTTCGTCGGCACGCGTCATATTGAGATCAAACGATGCCACCAGACAGGTGTTAAATGGATGACGACAGGTGTGGTCGTCGGTACGTGTCACCTTGAGATCAAAGGATGCCGCCAGACAGGTGTTAATTGGATACCGACAGGTGTATTCGTCGGCACCTGTCATATTGAGATCAAACTATTCCGAAAGACAAGTGTTAAATGGATACCGACAGGTGTTGTCGTCAGTATGCGTCACCTTCAGATCAAAGAATGCCGCCACCCAGGTGTTAAAAATAGATACCGACAGGTGGGGTTGTCAGCTCGCACCACATTGATATCAACGGATGGTATCCGGTGTTTGCTGAAAAGTATGTCAAGGTCGTGGACATTTTTATTGAAAAAGGGTGTTAGTAGAGAATCCATGGTGTGGCTTCGTGAGAATGAAGTTGATTTATTGGAGTGGCCAGCATGCTCGCCGGATTTAAATCCAATTGAAAACCTCGGGAATTATTATACGATGGCTGTATGCAAAATAATAAGAAGTACGTGAACTCAAAATTGCCATAGAAGAGATTTGGATCACCTTGGAGTCTAAAGTCTTAAATAACTTGGTGGACAGCATGAATAATAGACTATTTATAGTAATTCGTAAAAATTGAGACGTAACACGTTATTGATTTTTGTTTGTAAGTGGTTTTGTTAAGTTTTAACTAATAGACGCTATAGTTATGCACCAATAAATTCAAGATGTTCTATTAATTTATGCGTTAATTTAAAAAAAACTTTAAAACATAACTAAGATTTGTTTAATTACCGCGTGAATTAAACTCCGCGTCACGTTCTTGAAGCTCCCGCAACACCTTCCCATACGCAAGCCACATGTACACGGTACCGATTATACAACTCTAGTCATGAGGACTATAAAGACTGAATTAAAAAACAGTCTGATTGGGAAAACATTTGTGAAACCTTACTTCCCTTTTCTAATTTCACTTTCACGATTTACGTACATGAATAAACAACTTTCTTCTTAAATATTTGGGCGTGTGTACAATCCATTTCGGTTGATGATAAATAAGAGACTGTCGCTGAGACACAGGAACGCCGATAAGATTCAAAATGATTCAGCGTCACGATAACTTTTGCAGAAAGTGTGCATCGGCGCTAAATTGCTCTGCATTTCTTCTTATGCTATTGAAAATGACGCAGAGTCCTAATAACTTTTGCAGCAAGTCTGCACCGGCACTAAGAGTTCTAATTATTTCTGTCATAAAGACAATATGTCATCAAGATTGCATATTTGGTTCAGTAATGTTGTGATATGCAACAGAGGTGGTTAAGTTATAGAACATTATAGCTTCAAAATGTGACACATTCAGTATAGATGATGATTTAGATTTATCAAATGTAGACCGTATTAATATCCGTCTCCTTCTGACGTAATTGTCGTCCTCAGAAGGAGAACTATTTTAGGAAAGACTAGTTAGTACACATACGATGTGACAGCTGACTGCATACTGAACAATCAGTTGACGACTCTCATTATTTAAGATTACTATACACACACACACACACACACACACACACACACACACACACACACACACACACTTGACAGTCAAAGGTAATACCAGTAGCTATCGGTATTATCGGCTGATGATTACAAACGCAACTGGCGAACGATGCATTTCAAAATTGAAACATGAAAACTGTCTTGGATCATCAATGACTCAAAAACGTTTTAGTGCACTTGCAATAATGGCTATTGAATATAATATGCTGGAGAAAATCGACTTTCAACATATTTTGAAAGAATCCACATAAATAAACTGAGGAAAGTTTTGAAAACATGATTGAATATATAAATAGTTTCAATGCAGTTTTCTGACTGTTGGATGATTGGTGATGATTTACATATAGCTAATCAAAAAATAAATCGTTCTTATAATTTTACTATAATCATCATTTGCAAGTATTGCATAATTTAAATTACAAAATTACATTACATTACCTATAAATAGTTTCGTTTTAATAAATGATATATATTCATTAGTGCCGAGACGTTAAAATTTGATGTTGGTATAAAATTTAACTGCTACCTACCCCTACCTACCTAGAGACCTACCTACCTAAGGAGACAGCAGCCCCGAAACTTCTTGATGAAGTTAGCACCCCCAAATTGGATTTTTCAACTTTTTTTTCGTTCACCATTTTGACCAAGTTTTGACCAGTTTGGATCAGTAAACACCGATTTGGGCTCATTTTTTTGACCAAATTTTTACCGATATTGACCAGCAATTGATTTATTTTGACCATCCATATATTATTAAATATTAATGTTTTAAAATTCTAAAAAGTGTGATCCTAGCACACCCAATATGGAATTTTGAGTAAATTTTAAGCTGGATGTTTTGACCACGTTTTGACCAATTTTGATCAGCAAAAAATTTATTTTGACCGCCTTTTGTCTCAAAATACTGAGCAAAATCGATTTTTTAAGCTTTTTTTAGTCCGCACCCCCAAATTATAATTTTGAGCCGATTTGGAGCTCACTTTTTTGACCAAGTTTTGTCCAGTTTTGATCAGTAAATAGTTTATTTTGACCACCTTTTGTTTGAAAATGCGGTACGAAACTAATTTTTGAGGTCTGTGAAATTATCACCCCCAAATTGGATTTTGAATATCAACTTATTTTTCGTTTCATAATTTTGACCAAGTTTTAACCAGTAAGCAGTTTATTGTGACCACCTTTTGTTTGAAGATGCCGAACGAAACTAATTTTTGAGGTCTGTGAAGTTAGCACCCCCAAACTGTGTTTTTCAACTTTTTCTTCGTCCATCATTTTGACCAAGTTTTGACCAGTTTTGATCAGTTAACAGTTTATTTTGACCACCTTTTGTCTAAAAATGCTGAGCAAAAACAATTTTTTGAACTTTTTGTTTAGCCCACACCCCCAAATTGGAATTTTTTAGTCGTTTTTGGGCTAATTCAGTTGACCAAGTTTTGACCATTTTTAACCAGTAATTAGTTTATTTTGACCATATTTTATCTGAAAATGCTCAGCAAGACCAGTTTTTTTGAGCTTTTCCTTTTAGCCCACACCCCCAAATTGCAGTTTTTTAGTCGCTTTTGGGCTAATTTAGTTGACCAAGTTTTGACCAGTAATCAGTTTATTTTGACCACTTTTTGTTTGAAAACGCAGAACCAGATTAACATTTTCAGCTTTTTTTAGCCGGCACCCCCAAATTAGAGATTTTAGTTGCTTTTGGGCTAATTTAGTTGACCAAATTTTGACCAGTAAACAGTTTATATTGACTACCTTTTGGTTTAAAATGCGGAGCGAAACTAATTTTTTGAGCTTTTATTTAGCCTGCATTCCCAAAGTGGAATTTCGAGTAGATTTGGGATCGAATGTGTTACCACCAGGATAACACATTTTAACTTCTTCGAAGCGGGTTTCGAGACGTTTTTGTACCAGGTCCTACGGTTGGTGCAGTTTAACTGTTTCGAAATGCGCTCCGAGATTTTTTTTATTATAGCATTCATCAGAAGAGCGATCGACATGCACTTTATAATTTTGGACGTTTTAAAGAAGAAACACTTCGACTTGTTTCTTAATTGGAATCAAAAATTTTATAGGCTATATGAATAGTTCGTTACATTTCACAAACGTTTTTTCCTTCGAATACTCGAATACTCGAAGGGCAATAATTCATGAAAACATTAAAAATAAATTAGGCTTTTTTCTTTTCTTAGCATCAAAAATATACATACATAAGTTTAAAATTTCACTCTATCCATTCATTTATGCACTATTATTTACATCGATAAAGGGGTGTTCTGGGCAAAGGTTTAGGAAAGGACTATTCTCAGTCTAATCTGATTTATTCTGCTTTAATTTCAATAAACTTGCTGGTAAATATTTGTGAAATTATTAAGCGGATTCTACGCAGTGTACTTATATGAGCGACTGTTAGCTAATACGAAGTGAAAGTGCGGACAGAAAATATGGGTAAGCTAGGGAATACTGTGGTTTTATAGACCCCACTAAATAATAAATAAGCATGGGCACCTATGTATATCCGAAATACCGGAGAGATGCGGTTTATTCGACATGCATGAATTCGTTGCGTCATCAAACGCGGAGGCCGAGCTTTTTATTTAATTATTCATAGCAGTGTATCATCTCTAAGTACCCGCCAAGCAGATTACGCTACACGGTTACAATTGAATGACTAATTTACAATATCTATTAGGTTAAAGCCTGATTGATATACATGAATTTCTGGGGAGATTTGTTAATTAATTTCTGCAAATTAATCCTCCCTTGAATGTTATCATTTGACTGAATAAAATATTATTACAAACGTTCGGAAATAGGTACATTACTATACGTCTACGTCTTGAACTAAACTTAAAGGTATATTCTCTAATTTCAACAGTTACTAAGAAATAATACAATTTTGATCAATGCCAGTTAGGCTCCATTATTAATTAAATTATGCAGATATCATTTTTAATTTACGTGATAAAGACAGAAGCTTATAAGTATTAAATAAACTCATTTTTATGTAATTTGCGAGTTTTAACAAAAACTCCCTTAAAAACTTAAATATCTTAAACAAGTTTCCCGTTTAAGATATTTAAAAGGAATGAATTAAGGTGCATCACACCCTTTTGAAATGGTTTTTAATTCTATATTCATTAACATGATTCTTTTTATATATTCTTTCACAAAGTTAAGTTTTTCAAGTGTATTTATATCCAAATGTATTTAATTTAAATGTATTTGAAAATTTTAAAATATACTTGTATAAACTCCAGAATGTTTTGAAGGCAGAAAATCCTAAATCCTACATTTGCTTATTTACGAGCTTTCTGTCAAACTTCACTGAACTGTATTTAATTAAATATTACAATGAATGTTGGTCAAGTTTTGTTACGTTTACTTTTTGTCTTTTATTTTTAAATTAGCAATAAAATTTCGTAAATTTCAATTATCATTGAAATAGTATTTTCACTGATACTGAACTCATTCTTTACGTAATTTGCGATTTTTAACTAAAATTTTTAAATAAAATACATTAATTTTTAATTATTAAATAACAGTATTTCGACAAAATGTCTCTTTCGTTAATCCCATCGGAGATTAAAGTTTCCCGTTTAAGATATTTAAAAGGAATGAGGGTGTATGTGATACCTCATTTGAAAATATTTACAATTCTATATTCATCAATATGATCTTTTGTATTTATTCTTTCAGAAAATTAAGTTTATCGAACGTATTTATATCCAATTGTATTTAATTTAAACGAAGTAAATTTGAAGATTTTAAATTGTACTTGTATAAAATCAAGAATGTTGGGAAGAAATCCTAAATTCTACTTTTGCTTATTTACCAGCTTTCTGTCAAATTAGTATATCAGAATGTAGTGTATTTAATTAAATATTACAGTGATATGTTGGTTAAATTTTGTTACTTTTATATTTTGTCATTTATTTTTAAATTATCAGCTATAATGTCCCTAGGACATTGATAATATACGAGATAATTTTATGACAATCGAAAGCACGTTGCTTGTTAATATTACCAAGCAACATGCTTGAGATTATCATAAAATTATGAGGCATTTGTCAATGTCAGAGAGATATTCGATCAGAAAATGTTTCGAAAAAAATAAAATCAAAAAGTCGGAACATAACAAATCAATTATTTATTTATTAAGAGTACAGTTGTTAAAGGTACAGTTACTAAAATTTAACGCAGCATTAGATTGGTTATTTTTTTCTACTATAGAAGATCTATTACCACGCATAGTATTTATGATCTTATTATGGTGTTCTTGGTCGATGTTTAAGTATGGTTTTATAGAATTTGAATTATTATGACCAGTAATTTTCAGCAATTGTTGTTCTTGCACACCATGTTTTGTCACAGTTAAATAATTTTGTTGTCATAGTGATTGAAAATTTCGCTGGATGGTGTTATCAGTGTAATGTTAAAATAGTTGAGTGATTTGTGTCACATGATAAGAAATAACGAAATTTAATTGGTTGTTAGAACTGTAAAAAAATTTCATAAAAATTTTCGAGCAAATTTCTTTAATTTTAATTCAATCAGTGAAATAGTATTCTCACTAATATCTTTACATGATTGTTTACTTAATTTTTAGGTTCAAAAAATCAAAAAAGTGAATCAGTAATGTTCAAAATACAAACAGTATATCTGTTCGTATTTTGAACTTTTAGGAAAATTGGCCAAACCAAGAATACAAGGAATACATTCTGGGGAATCTTGGATTTTGTACAAAGTATAAAATTTAAAACGATGTTTTCGGACATTAGCATCAGATCTATCTCAAATATTGTATTCTCAATATTGTGTTTGTGTGTTGTGTCTGAAAATTACACTATCCTAATCTAAACTTGATAAATAATATTTTTTTACGTTTAAATTTTTTTGAAAATCCTCTTACGTGTTAATACTCAGAAAATTACTTGTTCTAGTCTAAGAGACTGGAATAAGACTTTTTGTCGTGATTAAGTGTGATAATTATAAAACAATAGGTATTTTTGCTTAGATTTTGTTATTAATTATATATTTAATATTGGGCATTATTTAACTTCAGTAACCCTTCAACTAGTCGAATCCTCAAATCAAAATCGAACGGAGTCCTTTGGATTTGGATTAACTTTTATGTTTTTTGACAATAATGCAATTTAAATTATTACATTTTTATACTAAACTAAATATATATTATTTAATTATAGAATTATTAAGAAAAGTTATATTTCATTGATTTCATAATTCTTCCGTAATAATTAGCATAATTATCTTTTGATTAAATATTGTCAAATATTTTCAACTATATTTATTATCATTAATTTTTATTGCTAAACATTTTTTCACGAATACTATATTCCGCAAATTTTATGTTAATGTTTGGACCACCATTAGAGACAATCGGGGAATCTATTCATAATAGACAGCTGTAGGAACCCAACACGGTGAAGCTGAAATTCATCCATCGTAACAGCTATCACTAGAAATAAAGCTTTTGTTACCTTAGGTAATGAGGTAATTAATCTTTATAACCAAGGTACATAAGGAGACTCAGCTAAGCTACATCAGCCACATTAGGCCTTATAAAATCTGCATGGACTCCGAGTGTTTACTGTACAATATTCCAATCGACCCCCTTATTTTCCAGGTAGGATTCTCCCCAATCTACGGCTGTTCCCATGCTTTAAGATATCATTAAGTCAATAAGCGAAATTTATATTCAGAATGGCAATCACCAAAAATTGTTTTAGATGGCATACAAATAGAGGAAGAACTAGCAAGTTGCCCTTCACCAGTAATAGAATACTTGTAGTTATGAGATGAGTAAGTTTCATTATGGGGCTGCTCCTTGTAATATATTTTTTCCTACACATAGGTTTGCATATAGTGATGTATTATAAAAAATAGTTGTAGTAATTCTTCACTCCATTCTCACCCAAAGTTACTTCACATACTCTACTCTGTCAAGTAGAGTATCTTAAATAATATTGGCTGATGTGTCATCACCCAATATTTACAATAAAAGATAGCCTTACAATCTGCTGACTTTTCCGAATATAAAAATGACGGTAATGAATGATTTTCATCATTAATTTCATCACAACTTCCATCATTAATTCTTGCAGATGTTTTCCTTGCCAATTCACTTCGTCTATTCATTCTATTCTTCGAATTCATTGTGGTTGCACTTCATTTACGTATATGATGAAGAATTAGTAAATGAAAGAAAACACTTGATAGGTTTCACAAAAATTGCAAACTATATTTCTAACTCTTAACTCTAAAGCCGAAACAATTATTATATATAGTTTGCAATTTTTGTGAAACCTACCATATGTTTTCTTTCATTTACTAGTCGAAAATGTTTCGCCAAGTGCCCAGATACCTCTCCATTTCTACAATAAAGAAATAGAACATAAATATCTTTAGTTAACACTATTATGTACAGTGAATGTAGAAATTAGCCAAATATTTTTAAAAATCCATCACAATTTATGTCTACTATATTAAATCTCTTTATTTAAGTATTTTTTTAACTGTAACATTTTGTACCGAATTATAGAACTGTCATGAAGTTGTTCACATCATTGGCGCAATATCTACATTTATAGATGATCATAATTGGTGTACCGAAATAGATACATGTACTGCATGTTATGAGAGCACAAAACAGTTGCTTATTTTAATAATCGCGTGTATTCTCCATATATTTGCTGATGCTAATAAATGGTGCAATCACACTTTAATGACAAATGTAATAATATTAAGTCATACAAAAACTAGACCTTTTTCAAAATCTGCTTTTATAACGTAATTTACTTCGTAAAATTGGCGTATAAATAAATTATAAATAAATAAATTCTGAAAATTTCATAATATCCTATTACTCGTATATGCAAAATTCTCATTACAATTTATTATTACAGTGAAAGTTTTTCATGAAAATAATAATACAAAAACGAAACAGAACCGAATGCAATTTCAGTATTTCATTTGCCCGAAATAATCCCCTCATCGTTTGTGTTCTATTTTTTACCAGTCGTTCGCTTTATAACAAATGTACAGCTTTTCAATTTTATTATATTGGTAAGCTGCAATTGTTTTCCAATTAAATGGCTGAATAAACACAATAATTTTCTAATTAAATTTTGGGTCGCTTCAAATTTAGATTGTGATCACGTAGAATCAATCGCGATAGACAGCTGCCAGAGATGCAATGAAGTGGCTGTTCCAATAAAATTCTCTTTCTTTTTGTAATATTTCCTCATAGGAAAACTAAATCAATTTCTTCTCGGACAAAACAGGATACGGCTACTTTATCAAATTCTTAACCAATCAAAAATCAACTACTTTGGTTTCTATACATACACCTTTTAACTCTTTATAGGGTGATTCTTACTAGATTTCTAAAAATGAAATTTCTCGACACGAATGAAAATATTATATCGTACATCTCCATGGCCACCGGGAGAAGGGCTCTAACGGGTACACCTCCCTAGCTCCAACAAAAATATACAGAAACTAGATGTGAGAAAGTAATTGTTTGATCTGTCCACTTAGATAGGTCATTAGTTGGGGTATTTGTTTGCTCCATAATGTGATACATTCAATTAGTTTTAGAACTATAGTCTGTAAGTAAATACAAAATGTTTTTACGGAAACTCTAAGATTTAAACTAGAGAAACTACAAAAGGTAAATAACAATAATAACAATAAAATATATTTAATTATTTTTACAAGCTCATACAACTTATTACATCTCTGTCTGCCGGTATGCAAAACAATTATTTAAAATATATACATATATTTAAATATTGCATATACAATACGCGATCATGATGCACCCTAGGTCTCTCGGGGTTGTTTTTGGGCGGTTTCATTCCCTACACAGAAATAGGGAGGAGAAGGAACCGTCCCGTCCATGTTCTAACCTGACTTGTATGCGAGCTTTTGTTGTTATGTTTTTAAGGCCCTACTCCCTTAACATTATAGGGCGTTTATTCTAATCTTTAACATTAGTTATTCTAATATTAATTATACGTGTGTCTTTTTCTTATTATTTATGTTTATTTTGTTTAATATTGCAGGAAAAGTCGTGCATAAAAACCTGATATATAATAATTACTTACCACCGACCATAATTTATATTTTCATTGTTTTGTGTTCTTATGTTGGGTTACTTATGCTTTTAAGGATTTATTTCATTGTTACTGGCTTCGCTTCCGTGTTAATTATTCCGTCGGGTTTATTATTTCAAGATTTCCGTCGATGTCATTCGGCCACCTATTATGTTTACTGAGTTTATTTGCACGTTGTTATAGTGTTGTTATTAATGTTATAATGCGTTTAAATTCTCATGGAGGTACTTATGTACATGTGGAAAATTTATGTCGATATTGGTGACTTGCCGCGTTAATTTTGCTGTATGGACATTAATGGTGTAAAATTTATTTGCTGTATCCTTTTCAAGTCTCGTATGCATTATATTTTTGTCATGTCATGTAAGTATTTAATGTTAATGTATCTGCTGGAGTTTGTTAACAGAAGTAGCGTTTTGTTCTGCATTGTTTGTAGTCTTTGGTATTGCGCTTTTGTAATGTTATGCTACGCTGGGCTTGCGTACGTCAGTATTGATCTAAGTATTGTTTTATATAGTAACAATTTATTTTTAATCGACAATTTGCTGCATCTATTGATCAACGGATATAATTTGTTGAGGTTGATATAATATTTCTGCAGCCTGTTAGTTACGTGTGCCTTAAATTTGAAATGCTGGTCCAGTATTATGCCTATTTATTTTTATGTTACTTGTTACTGCGTATCTACAAAAGGTAAATAAGAAATTTGTAATATAAAATATAAAATACGAGTATGCTAATTTTAAGTTTACTAAGAACACGTACAAAGAATATTGTTGTAAGTAAGAAGAATATATTGCATACAAATGTTACAATACACGATATAATACCTACAGATAGGAAATTAATAATAATGATTAATAATAACAAATAATAAGAAGTGAAAACCAAATATAATAAGTAAAATCCAAAACGGCAACAGAAGATTATACAGAAATTTAGGACTCTGAAATAATTAATGATAGTTACGAACAACTCTGATAATGCTAGAAAAATTAAAACCCGCATACAAAATAGCCACTGAGTTATGAATATGGTCTTCCAAGCAATGGATACATAGTATATATGCCCGACAGTGGACACATATAATTTATATATATATATATATATATATATATATATATATATATATATACAGTGCTATTGAAAAGTCCCCTCCCCCCTCTTATCTTTGAAACGATTATACATAAACTAGTGAAATTTGGTAACTGAATATTAAGGGTTGTAAACTTCCCTACTAGTGATGATAGATGACGTATGCGTCAAAGATGACGTCACAAGGTCATTGTGACCAATAATTTTAAATGGAACCCTATGGCAAGCGATACCTCTTTTAAAAGGTATCGAAAAAACCTATTCAATGATACTAATATTGTGTCTGTTTACGCCAGTTTTGACAACTGGCTTTCAAAAACCGCAAAGCTGTGATGAATTGAATCAGTTAATAATAAAACTTAAAATTCAAGCTCCGCCACTGGATAGTTGGATAGTAAATAATCTGACGTTTTTGCGGAAGTCTCCCCAATTTGAGGTTTTTTTAGCTGTCAAAGTTTTTATACATTTAATAATTTGTGTATTGTTGATCGAACGATTAACTGTTTTAGTACCTTGTGGTAATTTTAAAATATTTGTACATTCAATAATTTGTTAAACTGTTGTGAGCTGAATGTTTAAGTGCTTCAAGAAGAGAAATGGTACGTGTTTTAGGTGATAAAGTAGCAGCGATCCTAATACTTTTACTGTTTTTTTAAATACCAACTTAACCGGTGAGGTGTATCTGCAGATGTTGCAAAATGCAATAGAACCGTTAATCCTTGAAATTTTGGAAGATAATCAAGATAAATTCGACATTTTGGAAATAACATTCCAACAGGATGGTGCTCCTCCACACTATTACGGTGCAGTAAGACAGTATTTGGATGAAGAATATCCTGGTAGATGGATTGGACGACGAGGTTCAATGGAATGGCCGCCTCGATCACCGGACCTCACACCTTTAGATTTTTTCTGTGGGGGTATCTTAAATCGAAGGTTTACGCCACTCAGCCTGACAATATTGATGTTTTAAAACAACGTATTGTTACAGAATGTAGGGCTATTTCCGCAGACACATTTGAAAAAGTACTAGAAGAGTTTCGCAATAGGATGTTTTACTGTCAGGAAGTAGATGGAGCTCACTTCGAACAATTACTATAAGTAGGTACTGATTTTTAAATCTGTAATTAAAATTATTATCCAAGTTTACTGATTACTGATTTAATCCATCAAAACTACCATAAAGACAAACAATATTAGTATCATTGAATACGTTTTTTCGATACCTTTTAAAAGAGGTGTTTTACATTGAATACGCTTGCCATAGGGTTCCATTTAAAATTATTGGTCACCATGACCTTGTGACGTCATCTTTCACGCATACGTCATCTATCATCACTAGTAGGGAAGTTTACAACCCTTAATATTCAGTTACCAAATTTCACTAGTTTATGTATAATCTTTAAAAGAATAAGAGTGGGGGAGGGGACTTTTGAATAGCACTGTATATATATATATATATATATATATATATATATATATATATATATATATATATATATATATATATATATATATATATTATAGGAATTTTTGTATCAATTGTATTATGTATATGAAGTCTAGAGGTATTCTTTATACATTTTCTTATTTATTTTTTTAAACAATAAATCACAGTTTGACAGTGCTTAAACAAAAACTTTTAATTTTCACTACTATCATTGGTGAAAAAAGGCCAGTACTTACCCACACCTTTTCAATTATTAACTCAATTGTTAAGGCGCCGCACATACACGAAAACCATTTACTGCATTTTCGATGGTAACTAGTTCCCTATAAGCTTCAGACACTATTCCAGATACTTGACATTGGGAAACGCATAATCCAGGATTTGTACGTAGCCACTTTTCAACTGCTTGGTGATTAGTTTGAAACCCTATAAAGGCTTGAATATAATTTTGTCCAAGGAACACAATGTATGGTGTGTCCAGGCACCTGTAGCATTATTACTTAATTTGTTCTGGAGGTTTTCATAGCCTCAAGGTTTTTAGTATTAGTATGTTCATCCAAAACTACGATTATTGTCTATATTTGGTTTAACTGTGCCAACAAAATGTTGCAACTATATGATAAGCAGTTCCCTTATCAAGTATTCTACATCAGATATACTCACCACAATCCCTGGTGGAGTATCAACATTGAGTTGGTCTATCATCATTATTGTAAATAATGTAAATGTAAATAATTTTAGTATATACCTCATTTAATACCGCTCCAACCTATTTCTTATTACTTCATAGTATTTCCATGGTATTATAAATAAATACTGTCAAACCGGTCCTAGCCTGTTTGAAGTTTCTGATGCAAATAATCTGTAGGCACCATATCCATACAAATAGATAAAATTAGAAAATATAGAATATCTTTTTATAATCCTATGAAATTATTCTGGGTAATACTATATTTTGTTTGATGATCGTATCTCGTAGAAAAGAGTATCCAATAAGAATTTCATCAAATGCACAATAAGGTTTTCTATAAATTAAACAAAAGAATTGTTCACCTTGTATTTTTATCTCATATATTCCAATTGTTTATCCCAATATGAAATATAATATGGGAATCCCACAAATATAGTTACCATCATAGTTCGAGCATTATAAAATCTATTTTCTGATCTTTAAGATTAATTTACATTAAGATTAAACGGCATTTCATATGAAGATTCACCCTTAGAGAACTTAAGGGTGAACGAAAATATCACACTTCCATCGCATATAAAACATAATATGTTTTATTTGAAAAACATATTTCAAGTTTTCCCTCACAACATAATGAGGTAGATAACTCGCTCAGCGTTTAGTATGATGTGAAATTCCTTTTGATCTTTTATTGATTTTTAACTCTTAGAAAACGTAGAAACAAAGACTAGCGACCTATGCTCTACTGACTCCGACTCTTTGATTTAATTTACAGATCCTTTCATCACCTTCACATGTTAAGCTGTGACCAAGCCGAAAGTCAAATTTAATTTCAGACTTTCGATTTCGCTTTCACCGTTAAGGTTAAAAAATCAGGGCGAACAAAGCAACTTAGGTGTGTGCGTGTACCATAGCGAAAAAATATAGTGAAACAGTTTTCGATGTACTACCTGAATATAAACGTAAGGAACAAAATACAGACGTATATATTCAGATTGTGAATCAGGTAAACTATTAGACGATAGTGTAGTCCGTTATCGTAGTCGCTGCTGTTTAATTATCACCAAGGCGTCTATTGCGGCGAGCCCCAACAGATTCAAACTCGGATCACTATTATTACACAAATTCTCAGAAAATAATAATAGTAATTTCTTTATTGACCAAAAGATAAATCCATTTATAGTATACAAACAAATACAAATAAATACATACATATGTGTACAGTATACAACTAAAAATAAATAATAATAAATAGCAAATGGTAACCTCTAAATAACTTTGATACAAATAAATAATTGATTACTTCAGTAGCATATAATTTACAGGTCAGTAAAAAGTTGTTTCCCTACAAACAGTAACTCATTATGAGTACAATTGTTCAAATCACAATAGATATTACGATAAGTTGTGAGACAGAACAGACTGGCGATTTTAACAGCACATTATTTCTTGCAAGCTAGCAATAAAGCATACTTTCTTCTCGAGAGACTAGTCTAGATATGCGTATATAGAACATGCTTAACAATGCTAGTGCATCTATACTGTTGTAGAACATTTTAAATAAAGATGGGAGGCTAGTAAGCACCCTTCTAGTGTTCAATAATTGGATATCAAGTCTTTGTAGAATCAGAGTATGGTCGTAACCTCTTACTAGATTATAATTGTCTATGCGAAATGATAGATACTTTAAGAAACGCCGTTGAACATTTTCAAGTTGATTAGTGTGATTTAGATATCGAAAATATCAAATAAGGTTACAATATTCTAATTTTGAACGAACTTGCGCAAAATATAGTGGTTTTAATGTAACAGTGTTATTAAATGATATCGTGTTTTACGACAAGTATTTTACATATATGCATTAAGAGCCACATGATTGATATGCCCAGAGAACACAAAGAACAAAATACATCACAATACATAATGAATATTAATAAATACTCCAATAAACGTAAAAACCGGAAAATAAATGTATAAATAAAATACGTACCAGCATATGTTTCAGTCGGTCTCGGTTTCTGACTCGCATGGGACCAGTACCGATAATGAAAATTTATCACTAGATACTTAATCGTATTTCAGCTGGACAATTTCTACGTAATATTATATTTATTCTAAAATTAACAAAATAGTTATGAATATAAGTAACTGCATACTACACGAATACAGCATGAACATTTAGTCAAACATATATTCAGTATACGGCATTTTACCACTTTTTTATTTATGTGTTGCAGTTTTTATATGCTTTATATATATACAGGCAACATATTATTTGAGTCCCACCATTTTAAATCAGGAAATTTTAACACAAAAAATTCTTACATTGTGCGTAAACAATCACATGCTACTGCAAACTTTCGGTACATTTACACTATTCAAAAGTAACAGAGAGAAAAATAAATATTTATACTACCACAATAAACAAAACAATAGATTTTCAGCACGACGGCAAAGCTAAATAAAATTGCTTGACATTACATCAATTAATATATTTTAAGTTAACGTGACACAATCTATATTGCCACGGAATTACACAGTATAACGCTACTGGGCTGTCTTACTTATTATTTTTATTATTATATGTATGTATTTTTTGACGTATGCATTATAAAATGAAAAAATAGAGATTAATAAAATAAATAGTCTGTATAAATAATAATACCAATCAACATCGTATATCCAACCAAATAAACTTTTATGAAGCACTGACAACACATGTTGTTAATAATATGATTCCAGTTAGCTACTAAATATATTTTATTAAAAATAAGAACTACATGTTCGTATAAAAAGATGTTATTACATTGAATAAATTACATTTTACAAGCTGTTATAGTTTATAACAGTTTATAGCTATGTATATACAAATTTGAATAGATATATTTTAGTAATATCTCTAGTGTAGTAAAATATGTATTAAATGTCTACTACATTTAATACATATTTGAAATTCCTCACTTCAATTAATGATAGAATTTCAACAATTTCGCGGTAGCATGTGACCAAATACACCGATACGACTTAACAAATGAACTCGCAATTTTCACTTAAACCCTTCACATTTCACAGAACCGCATCCATTGATTTAACCAAGAATGTTTATTGAACATCGGAAGTAGCGATTTTCTCATTTAGACTTTCATTAAACGACTGGAAAAAATGTCGATGGGCTATAGTTTGATATAATGCCCCGATCTTTGTATATTTGGATAGACATATTTGTATTAAATAAAGAAATATCTAGCTAATAATATTCTACTTGCAATCAGTGGTTTTCATTGCAATTATTTGCCAATAATAATACAATTTGAAAAAGTAATGTATTTACTATAAATTAATATGTGAATATTCAGCAATTATTTTTTCATCTATTTTTTATTGTATCACTTGTACGTACTTATCAAATTAACTATACATTAAAGGCCGTGAAATTCCCTAGAAATGCAGCTTCCGAAATCGTCAAAAATTGATTTCGACCTTACTTCATTCAAGGTTAAATACAGCCAAAAGACCGATAGCGAATAAATACCATAAGGGGGAGTTGAAAAGCACTTTAAAGGGGGAGTTCAAGAGTATGTGTCAATTTCAAACAATTGGGATATTCAACGAACAATCAGAGATACTCAGAAAAGTGGCCTATTTTTATCAAACAAATACAACAATCGTATATTACTCTTAAAACTATCATAAATAAAAAATATTCATCATTTTGCTACTGATTTATTTACAATATCTCTTGTAATTTTAATACTGTATTATTTTCTTATACTAAAGAAACAAGACCAAATATTTTTTCTTTGTCAGTAAATTTCATATTTTTCAAAGTCAACCCTATTTGACTTTTCAGTTGACTAAAACTTTCATGTAGCATTTATTTGGGTGAATATTTTATTCCACGGTGTCTCAAAAACCACACGTAATTTAAAATCCTTCAACTATGATGATAACTATATTTATGAGAATCGCATATCATATTTTATATTGTGATACTAGGTAAACCATTTTTCTTGTTGCTGTTGGCACGTATACCACCTTCTTGATTATGATGCAACTTTCTTGTACATTTTATAAAATTCTTGCTAAATCATTTTGTAACAGGATATAATCATTAAATCAAGTATAATATTGCATAGAATAGTTTCATAGAATTATTAAAAAAATAGTTTCCATATAAAAATACTAATTAATTAAAAAATAAATTGAAACTGTGAATATAATACCAAGTAAATCCTTCATCATTATTTTCAAATTCTGTTAGTCGTACGTATGAAGTACTACATTTATTTCAAAAACGCTATATAGGCTAAGACCGGTTTAAAAATATTTTAAGCCAATTTATTTATAATAATACAGTTGAAATTGAAATTAATTCGAATGTAGTTACCATTCGCGAAATATTAAAACTATAGCCTAGAACTTTACACGTGAATTTATTTAATGCAAATTTTTCTAAATTACCTTTCTACATCTTTAGTATCATCTAAATAATCTATTTATCCTTAGCAAAATGAATTACATATATCTACTTTTTTATCTACGAGTTTGTATGACACTAGAAAATTTTTTTATATATTTATTTTAGTAGTGAAGGAGAAATAATAGCATATAATAATCAACAACACTTGTAATTTCTGATTTATAGGCAATATAGAAAAAGCCATACAATACATAAAATCAAGTATTTAATTTTAAATAATAAATACTTGAACAATTATTTCTGAATAACAATAAAAAATATTTAAATATACAGTATCTTAAATATCCAATCGATTTTATTGTATGGTAAATCATATTTTTAATGCAAAATTCGGATTAACCCAAAAAATATTAAGATACTCAAAAGTTAAATGAAAATAAATTATGTTTCGCCATATGCTCAGTATATACATTTCCGATGACACTTGTTATACATATATATTGATAGTACTCTCAAAGAAGTGCGCTCCTGAATCAATTTTCAAAAGTTATGATCCAGGTACAACAGTTAATTTTACCCTTATATATGATATTTTAATGCTAAAATCATCTCAACTGTCGTAAAATAATATTTTGGTGTAAAACGAATAGATCAAGTATTTTACCGTTATTATAAAATTTAAAAATATCAAGCGAAAGTTATGTAAAGATCAGGAAATAAATTGCAACAGAAATTAAAACAATAAACGTGCCCTTACCATGGCAGTAGCAACTTTTTATTCAGAATTGAATAGAGTTGAATTTGATACAAAAAGCGGATTTTCACATATTTTAAAGTATACAAGCAATTTTACCCATGATTATTTGAAATATAATCATGAGGAAGCTACTAGGATATAATTTCATAGAAGTATATTATATGCCAAATAGTCAGGCTATTATGCGTATATTATTGACTGCGTATTGATTGATGTTTAAGGACTATTATGTAATTTCAAACACCGTTTAACTACGATATAAACAAAAATAAGTAGAAAAAACAACGGTGTTTTTCCAGTTGATCTGTTACATTTGGAACAATAACTTTAAAAAATTACACGCATTTCATGCTTACACAGACTGGGATACTACCAGAAATAGCAGCCAATTTCGTCGCAATTAGGGAGATAATATTACTGAAGGGTCTGCTTGAGTTTCCATAGTTTTCTGTTTAATTGGAAACAACGTATGATGAAAGAGGCTTTATAAATATTCATAGCTTTCTGATAATGTTGGCGACGAAGGTATAGTTGAAAGGGTACAATAAAACACAAATGATGAAGAAGAAGAGGTTGTTATTGAAGTTCCGAGAAAA
This sequence comes from Rosalia funebris, assembly GCA_037954035.1. NCBI lineage: Eukaryota > Metazoa > Arthropoda > Insecta > Coleoptera > Cerambycidae > Rosalia > Rosalia funebris. The sequence goes on from JAZFAV010000024.1 coordinate 192,278, forward strand.
ATCAAACATTCAGAAGCAGTACAGTGCTTTTAAAAATATATGCAATAGGCGGAAGAAAACAAATTAAGTTATCAAAAAGTCCTCTTAATAAAATAAATCTAGAACTAGCAAGAAAGCCTCATAACGAGAACATTACTCAAAAAATAAATTTGGCTTTTTGACTTGAAATATTCTTTTTCGCCAGTATTATACGAGTATTATTATTGTACGAGTATATATACATATGTGTGTCCGTGCATTTAGAATATCTCGATTTGTAAAACATTTGAGTTAATATTGGAGTAAATAAACTTGACTTCATAAATGTTAATCAAGGATGTTAATCGAACTTCGGTAATCCGGACAATTCACTAATCCGGACGAATACCTAAACTATATCTGTCTGGATTACCGAAGTTCTACTATATTTTAAAAGTTTGGATGTATTTCGTGTATTCGTATGAATCTTTTCACCAGTACATAGAAGGTAATATTCCCATGAATTATATATAAAGATTTTACATCAAGCTTTATTCTAGTTTTAGATTGCAGATAACAATGGTACACATAAAAACAATGGTAATTTTGCAGGGAATCATATAAAATATTGTGACAAAAATGCTGCCACCAGCGAATTTCCATTCTATACACAGTATAAACGACGAAGCCCAAATTGTGCTGAATAAATTTCAGCAGTTCGTTAGTTATTGTTGTTTCTTTTATTTTGTTCCCACATGTGGTATTTTAATGAAAATATTCTAAAAATTTTTAATATGTTTACATAAGTATATTGTCTTCTTTACTTATTAAACTTTAAATGCAACGATGCTATTGAATATTATCAATAATTTCAAAATATAACTAAAAAAATTTCTCTTACTGTTAAAATTTACAACTATAATTAGGTATAATATATATATGCATTTCATAATTCATGATTCCTACATACTTTTTTGTCGAAAAAACAATAATAGAAAAGTAAATTCAAGTTACATTAATTATTATTGCAAATTCGTTGCATTCGTCCTCATATTTTATCGCAATTATAATATATCTATATGTTTAACATTAATTATTTCTATTAAAGCTATATATATTTCAGGACATATTAAAGATTTTCTAACAATGACTGAAATTTGGTACTTAATAAATTGAGTAACATTATGAATAACATCGCGATTATTTAATTTGATTGTTAGCAAAGAACAATAAAAAATATAGGTATTTCATCAAATACATGCAGGTATTTCATTAAATATATTATCATACAATGTACATGAATATATTATTTCAGATTGTTAAATAAACAAATTAGAAATGATCGAGTCATATCATGAAAAGTATAAATATAAATAGAAGTATTTCTTTATATCACATATTAAATTATTATTACATTTCAAACTTCCTATATTCTATTTGCATTGTTTGTGAATTTATGTTTTATTCTCCACTCTTTGTTGACAGAGGTACAGATAACTAAATGTACTCCATGAAACTATAAACCATATAGAAAAACTTTAAGGATATATTTAAAAATTAAAGTCACTGATAAAAGAAGTTAATAAAGAAATGAGTTCAATTTTTATTTTTCTTTAAAGTGGCGGATAAAATGCAATTGCAATTCAATTTTTATATCTCTAACAAATAAAAAAATAGTTATGTATAGTATGGTAGTATAATATAATGTAAATTGTTCAACGTATTTGTTTGTGTTTTTAATGATACATTATTTTGTTTTAAAAATAATTTTCAATTAGAAATGATAAATTATGTTTTAATATTAATGTTTTTATTTCGCTTCATTTTTGTATTTTGTAATATACATATATACTTTATTTTTTAATTATATATATATATATATATATATATATATATATATATATATATATATATATATATATATATATATATATATATATATATGTAAAATACTGGTATTGGTATTTCTATTTTATTTTACTAATTTCTATTTTATTTTATTTTTAGTTCTGATATAATATTATATTTAATATGTTTGAAAAATATATACTTTTGTTATGCTTTTAAATGGTTTATTATGATTATTACTTTTCTGCACTCCACTATACTAGCGGAAAAGTTATGTAATCGTGTAAAGAAAAAGTGAAAAAAATATTTTTGGATTTATTTTTCGTCCTAAAAACCAAAAAAAGTGGTTTTTAAAAAATTTTTGCTGTGTGTGTGTCGTCGTTGTCGTCGGCATTAATATTTCTTGTTAGCACGATAACTCAACTAAATCGTGTCGGATCGATCGCGTTTTGACTGATCATGATCGAGGACATCTCCCATATGACACCTATTGATTTTGAAGTGGGTAGCACACACCACCCCTTCCCTTGGGTCTATTTGAAATATTTTTTTGTTAATACGATAACTCAACTAAATCATGTCGGATCGATCGAGTTTTGACTGATTCTGATCGGGGACGTCTCCCAGATGACACCTATTGAGGTGGATAGAAAGCACAATGGTGGACTTTGTGAGAATTTTTTTTTTGATGATGTAGATATAAATGAATATAATTACAAGAAAACTCTGGCTGTTATCTCTGGATTTATTTATATTTTAATATTTAAGATTGAGAATTATTGAAATTCGTAATTTACTTAAACTGCATGGATGATATAGAAATATAGTACTAGTTAGGCCCTCTAATGGCGATTGTTTTAACTTGGTGAATTGCATCTTCAAGAAATCTATAATCTATATATAAGTTTAACTGCTTTTCTTTTCTGTGGCCATTAATAACAGTGATTGTATGTAATATTGTGTAACATTTTGGATATGTATTCTTACAATTCATTATAATTAATAATAACGTTTTTGATCTTGATAAATCCGCCATACGTACAGCGTTGCCATTTATAAAATAGTTATTGCTATATAGTAATGATAGCAAATGAATTGTTGTTTATCATATTTAGCAACTAAAACAATCAATCATGCCCATCAAAATGAAAAATGGGAAGCTAATGTCATCATATTTTGTATTGCTCAATCTTTTCTTTAATTTGAAACTTTAAAGTAACCTATTTTAATGGACCTATACTATTAGTTTTTAAATAATACGGAATATCCATATAGTTTAAAAATCGCTGTTTTTAGATTGCTTTAGGTAGATATGAACATTTAACCTGATGTTAAACCTACATTATTGTGGGTTAGGTTTGTTATTTGTAATATTTTTTGTTTTGAATTAATAACGACTTCCCTATTTATATCTCTGCTTTAGTCTTTGCTATAGTTGTGCTTAGTATATATATTTATGACAAAGAGACTGTAGTGAAATTAAAATAGTAATATTCTACTAAAAAGGAAAATTTTAATTTTATTTGGAGCGAGATATTAAAATAAAGAATATTAAAATTTTATGTTCTTTAATAACTTGTATTTAACAGTTTAATTAAAGATAGTTAATCAACATTATGATAGATCGAAGATAAATTGGGCAAAACATCTAGATAATGATAAATATATCACCACCTAGATCCCCATGAATCTGCTTGTATTTAGATGATAATTACATAAATCTATAAACATTGTGGCAAATAAAAGTTAAGATAATATTTGTTCTAATTATTTGCTGCTAACTGCAATCCCACTTCATTATTTACGTTTCAATAACATTATTTAGAGTACCTGCCTGCATCCACTATGATCAACATATGTTAAATATTTATTGAACGAAATGGCGAAAGCTTATAGTGAAACAATGCTTCACTTTCCACCAGACCACTGCGGGATAAACCTTATAGAACTAATGCAAGTACAAACAAAAAAGAACGTAGCTCAAAATTATACCGATTTTAAATAGGGAGACATGAATTAATTAATTCTATTACTACATAAGCATGAACCAAGTGCATAATATATGTACATAAAGAAGAATATGTATGTAGGAATTCGTCACAAGGACTGAGAATTTGATCGATTCTATTATTATAACTCTAGATGGAAGTAGTCCCAGTGAGTAATTGTTATCTTAAAAATGAAAGTGAAAAGTATTACAAAATAATTTGGAAACATTTTAGAATGATTTGGTTTTGTTATTTTTTTTATACTTCTTTTTTTATACATGTCTTCTGGCATGATATGCGTATAATATAGCGTACCCCGCACACTTTACGCGTCTAACAAGTCCACATGTTATCATTGAATTCATTATTATGTTAACACCTTACAGGCTATATAACTATGGTCTACATTTTTGAAGTGAATACTTGTTTGGCGGCGTTCTGATATTTGACGAGAATGGAGAGTGAATTGGAAAAAATGTAACGTTTCCAGTAGAGAGAAGAAGAAAGAGAGCTATACATCATATATATCAGTTTAGGCTATCCGTGTCTCCCTATTGTCGCGCATGCGCGCCTTATAGATATACGCGTCCAGACGCTATATATTAACAGCTGAAGCAGCACGCGTGTGTACCGAATATTTATCATTGTGTTTTGTAATTATTTACGTTATTTACATCTGTGTTCTGTGATTATTTGATAATATCCTTGAACCGTTTAACTTGTTAAAATCTAGAAGATATAATATATTTCATTCACCGCTCCCTACTGGTTTACAGCCACACAGGTGCAAATGCACTTGGAGGAGACGAAGACAAAATCCCTTTGATTCTCGGGGGAGATTTCAATGTAAATTTCGGATCCAATGATTCTTTGACGTTGATTAACTTTCTTCGAGAAACATTTGGTCTGCTTATAAATAACAATCCCAAAGAATCAACAACAAAATCCGGAACAACAATAGATGCAATTTTTACACGTTATCAAGAAAATATCGAATCACGAACATATATTTCATATTTTAGTTATCACAAACCAATCATATCAGTATTACCAATTGAACCACCAGCCGATGATAGTGTAGATAATGAATAAACCGAATATTTTTTACACAAATTTTATATTGTTATATTTCTTTTGAAATGATCCCTCTCTCTTTCAATCTCTCACTCTTAATCTCTCTCATTCTCTATTCTAAAGTATTCACTTCTATCACGTGTATTGTGCTGCACATGATATTTTTATAATTGGCGGAGGTGCCAGTATCATTTTAGTATACATATGTGGGTATAGTTTGTTGTACTCAAGTTTATTTAAATATCGTTTTGGTATTTTTCCTTGCTAATCTTTATCCATAACGTACAAAGTTTATGTATTTATCTGCTCACATAAATACTGAAACTGAGAGTGACTGGAGAGCACAAAATGAGAATAAACAGTGCACTAATTGTAAGTATAAACAGAATAAAATAACAGTGGTTCCTCTGCCATTTCTTCAAAATAAGTTTTCTGTCTAACAGAATAAAATCACATTGGCGCATCCACCATTTATTGAAAATACGTTTCCTGGCTATAACTTTCTTACTATTTAACATAAACTAAATTATAGGTTTTACTAGAAACTGGAAATGTCAGAAATTTCCCATGTTCCATTCAAAGTTAAATGTAGATGATAATGGTCATCAGTTTAATCGTTTATTTTTACAGACACTTTTTAATTTATTTATTACCTTTGACCCCATTTCCACATCACATTTCTTTAATCTCTTGAAAATAGAATAGTTTTTTCTTTCTGGAAAGCGATTGAAATACGTCTTGTATCTAATATAAGAATTATAATTTCTTCCTCATGTAACATATAAACAAGATATCCATTTACGTTTATCCAAGAGCAGAAATTACAAATATTTTAATATATAAAACTGCAAATTATAAAACTAACAAAAATAATTTAAATAAATAAATATACTTAAGATACATAGAATGTAAATTCGGAAAAAGCCCTGTATATAAATAAGACAAAATATATAATACGCAGATATAACAAATTTAACTTTATTATTTAAAACACATTTCTTATATTAGAAACTAAAGAATTAAGTAAATTAGGTAAAGTTGTTAAGTAAAATATTAAGTAGCAGCGAGTTTGAACTGAGGCAATGTTGAAATAAACGTTATCTAATATATCAAGATAAGCGGTAAAATCGAATTTTCTACAGATTCATCTCTTGAAAATCATTTTGTGTTTTTTTCTGGAAGGCGATTGAAATATATTTTGTATGTAATAAAAGAATTATAATTTCCTTCAGTATAGCATTCTAATGTATGAATTTTTGTAATTTTCGTAGGACATTTTAATATGTAACTTCAAAACAAAACTTACCAGTTATTCGTTGACAGGTCGTTTATTTATTTATATTCATATATATATATATATATATATATATATATATATATATATATATATATATATATATATATATATATATATATATATATATATATATATATATATATATATATATATAAAATATATATTTTATATCACTTTTTATTTATTTAACTTTTTAAAAACAATTTATTTTTACTTTACGATTTTGAACACTTTGCTATGTCAAAAAAGGAGTAACCGACTTTTATAATTTAATTTAGATATGTGAAGTTACGGACTACTTCCGATTACTTCCGATTACGAATATGCGGACTACTGAAGCTACCAATGGCTGTTTCTCTATTTAAAACATTTATGTATGCTGATGCTGCAGGAATGTTCTAAGAAGTGTTTTTCTCAAGCTTTTAGCAAGTTGCAATAATTGCGATAAAATACAATGTAGGTTTATGATAAGCACGAAAGGTTTTTAGTTACGCGATAACCGCAATGACTTTGGTATACTCTTTTCTGGACATAACATCCTGTATGCTAATGGCCTGTTACAATGTATATTACAATATTATAAAATACAATATTAATCTAAGTCTTAACCTAATATAAGAGAGGATTCTATATAACAACTCCCCCCTTATAATAAAAGTTGGTGTCATACAACAACTTTTTTGTAAAAATCGATTACAAAATCGATGGCGTTAAGTTCATGCAAGCACGTAAAAACATGAAATTGCATATAAACTTTTTCTTTAAATTGACAATGGGATTACATTAGAAATAGCAATAAAATTAAATAAAACATTGGGATAAAGGTTAAACAAAGTGAGTTACACTGATTAAATGTTAAAATTAAAACTTGAAACGGAATCAAGCACTACACTAGCACTGTAGCACTGAAAATTAGTTCAATTCAATATCTTCTTCGGATGGTTCTTCTGGTCTGATTGAAGGTCTTCTCCTGGGAAGGATGCTGGCGAAGCTTCTAAAAGTTTTCCTTGATCTATGTGGAGGTAGCGGTGAATTGGATGTAATAGCAATGGCTAATCTCTTTCTCTTTCGGCATTTACAACAGATGTATAATAAGATAATGCCGATTATTGCAGAAATTGTGAAGTACGTGAACCACGAAATATGTTTGGTGATAAACGGTTCATTAATCATATTATCCAGCGTTTTTGAATATTCGTCTAATTTATGTTTTGCGATTTCGAGGTCTTCGGTATTAAGATTATTTAATTTTAATGGTTGTAACTTGGGAATTTCGAAATCGTCGGGAATATCATGACAACAGTTGTATGGAATTAAAATAGGATGAGCATCGAGCTCCTTTACGGTGGTTTCCTTCGAATTGGATTGTATTTTAGTAACTCCTACAAATGCACTGCATTCTGGTTGTAATGTCAGAATGGAATTTTTGAAAATAATTTCCGTCTTGGTATTTATCTGCTTACAATTTATAGTAACTTGAAGTGGTTCAGAGTTTACAATGAGCCATGAGTTGGTTAGTTTTTGAACGTTATATCCTTTTGCGAATATTAGGGACGTTTCGCAATTTTCGGGTAGTGTTTTTAGATTTTTCAAGATGCGTGCCTCGCACATGGCATTGTCATCTATGGGATATGCGAAAAGATTTGTACAGAGTTTTGTTCCTGTATAAAGTTGTTTGCATCCGTTCAAATTTGACAAGGGTATGTACATCAAAGAATCATCGTCACGCGCAATATATCTTTGTGAAATTGACAGTACATGATATAATAATAGGAAATAATTTAAAAAGTGTGTATCTTTGTTGATCAATTAATGGAATTTTCAAAACAAAAATAAGATCTGAATCTGTCTGAAAGGCTTCTAATTCCATTATCTCTAAGTATTTAGCAATATTAGATAACTTAATAACCAATGGCAAGTTGTTTTGATGTAAATTTTGAGATATTTCCTGAAGTGATGTAACCAGATTTTCCGGATTAATTATTGATGTATGGATTATTTTTAAACGCGCGAAAGTGACTGAATTTATGATATTGTTTAATTGATCCTCGATATACAAATAACTCTCCATTAGAAATTCACATTGTTCTAGAAATCTCAATTTGGCTTCGATGACTCTTATTTTATCAGCTGTTTTGTAAATCGTGTCTGAAATAATTTTTATGTCCCTATTAAAAGTGGCTTCGTCGATTTGTAATTTTTGTATAGTGGCATTGAAGTTTTTAATAACAGAGGTTGTTACTGAAATTTGGTTTTTTAATAAATTTTCTAATTGGAATTCATCTTTTGCTAGTTTCTTAATACAATCTGAATAATATTCTCCATCTGCAGAGTCTAAATTTCCTGTGATGGTTTTAAATATTGAGCCAATACCGTTAATAAGTCCTCGTTTGTAGCGTCTGGTGTCGAAATAAATTTCATTTAATTTCTCTTGTATTGATTTAGAGATTTGCGTAAGCAGGCTTACATGGGTTTTAACTTCTCCTCGAAATAGATTCATATTTTCGAAAGTAGGGTTGACTGCGTCTAAAAGAATTTCTAATAAGTTTTCATTATGTTTGAAAGCGTTTTTCAATGACGATATGTTTTTGTGAACTAATAGGGTCCATTGTTTGTTTGAAATCACTACTTCACTTTCCTTATGGAAATATATTCCGATGGTATTATTTATAGGAGATATGGTGTATTGTGAGGCTACTGTTCCGATCAGAAGCAGAAACCTGAAATTAAATTTTAATTTTCAGAATAAGGTTTCATCCTATCAAAGTTTACTTTTGTAGTTTGATTCGTTTCTAAATTTTGTAAGATCGCTGAATTTTGAAATATTTCTGTTATTCTAAATAGGCCATTAAATTTATTGTTTATTTTATTTATGGTTATTAAGTTTGTTTTTTATTTGTGATTCTTTCACATAGACTTTGTCACCGATATTAAATTTAGGTATATTTTCCGAAATGTGTTTGTCAAATCGCGTTTTCGCTTTTTCCTTTTGGAGGTTCGTTTTTGACCGTGCTACTTTTTAGTACCATGAGATTCTATTATTTAAATCTCGAACATATTTAGAAATCAGTTCTTTTTGGTTGTATAGTGTTTCGGGAGGACGACTAGATGTATGTCCGAAGACTAACTCATATGGTGTGAAACCATGGGTCTTATTTACAGAGTTGTTATAACATATTACTGCGTATGGAATAACCGTTAAGGGATGTTCATTTGGATTTTCTGCTTTATTGACTCGTATCATTTCTAATAATGTCGAATGGAATCGTTCGACGGATCCATTTGATTGTGGATGGTTAACGCTAGAGAAAGTCAGTTTGATGTCGTAAAGAGTACATAAGTCTTTTAGTAACGTATTGTCAAATTCTCTGCCGTAATCACAATGAATTCGGAGAGGTGTTCCATAATGTTGGAAGTACAAAAGAAGGGTGTTGACTGTCGATTTAGCTGATTTGTCTTGAAGAGGGTATGCCTGTGTAAATTTTGTTAATTCGTCCCTAATTGTCAGGATGTGATTTTTTGTTGGAATTTCTAAAATATCTATGTTGATTCGCTCAAAAGGTGTTTTTGGAGTTTCCGTGATAACTAAAGGGTTGCTTAAATTTTTACGTAACGTTTTTGTTTTTTGACAAATTTTGCAGTTCTGAATGTATTTCTCTACGTGTTTCGTTAATCCTGGCCAATTATATTTTTCGCGTATTCTACGGATAGTTTCATTTATACCACGGTGCAGATTTGCTTTACCGTTGTGGTATTGATCTATTATTATAGGAAATTGATCTTCGTCCGGTGTTCTTGTTAAATTTTGACAAATAGTTAAATTTAGATCTGATTCAGTGAAGATGAATGATAGCATTTCTAAAATTGGAAGGTCTGGATTATTTTCAACAAAATATGTTTTCGAAAGGTCGAGAGTATTTTTATCCTTGTATAAGGTAACAAATATTGTTTCAATTACTTCATCTGCATCAAAAGGTAATAAGATTATATAATATCTGCGATGTTTTACAGTTTTGCTAGATACGGTATTTATTTTATTGTGATCAAATTTTGGATTCTCATCAAAAATGTCTTCTATTATTTTATAATGAAGATCTTCTAGTTTATCTTTCCTAAAGAATACTATTACGTCCTTGTGTTTTTTGTCTAATAGTTGGTCATTAGTAAATTTAATTTTGTTATAGTCAATTAAAGATTGCGTCTTATAAAGGTTTACAAATGTCTCTAATTCCTGTGTACATGTTTCTGGGGATATTTCTGTAATTTCTGAATTCATTGATTCATTGTCTGAATTTGAAGTTAAAATTTTAGTAAGAAATTCTGAACTTTTTTGGAAATGATTGATCTTTATTCTAGATAAAGCATCAGCGTTTTTATTGATTTTTCCCGGTTTATATTGAATTTCATAATCATACTCCTCAAGCTTTAATCTCCAACGCGCTAGGCGACTTCCTGGATCTTTTATTGATAGTAGCCAAGTTGGAGGTCTATGATCAGTTATTAATTTAAATTTACGTCCAAAAAGGTAAGGTCTAAAGTGTTTGGCCGACCAGACAATAGCGAGAAGCTCTCTTTCAATTGTGGAGTATTTAGTTTCGGCATGACATAAGGTCCTAGATGCAAAAGCTATAGGTAAGTCTTTTCCTATTTGTCCTTGGGATAGAACTGCTCCTATTGCAAATGAACTTGCATCTGTCGTTAAGATAAAGGGTTCATTAAAATTTGGATATATCAAAATAGGGGTTGAAGTTAACGATTCTTTTAATTCTTTAAAGGATTTCTGGCATTCATAATCGAAATGGAATAATATGTTTTTTTGTAACAATTTCGTCAAAGGCTTAGAGATTTTTGCAAAATTGGGTATAAATCGTCTGTAATATCCTGCTAGTCCTAAAAATTATTTAATTTCTTTTTGATTTGTCGGTTGTGGAAAATTAGCTACACAATTAATTTTTGTTGGATTTGGTTTCACTCCGTCGGGTGTAATTATGTGACCTAAATAAGCGACTTCTTTGCGGAGAAATTCGCATTTGTCGGGTTGTATTTTTAAATTCGCGTTCCTTAATCGTTTGAAAACTTCAGTTAATCTACTAATATGTATTGTTGGTGAATAAATAATAATGTCATCCATGTATACCAGACAACGTTCGTTTTGGATACCTAAGAGTATGTTATCCATAACTCTCTGAAATGTTGCGGGGGCATTTTTTAAACCAAAGGGAAGACGAGTGAATTCATAATGTCCGTTCTCTACCGAAAAAGCTGTTTTTGCAATATCCTTTGAATCAATTTCGATTTGGTGAAAACCTGAAGCCAAATCTAAAGTTGTGAAATATTCACATTTACCTAGTTGATCTAGTAAATCGGATATATTAGGGAGAGGATATTTATCTCCTATGGATATTTCATTTAGTTTCCGATAGTCGACGACAACGCGCCATTTTTGTTTCCCGGAGGCGTCAATTTTTTTCGGAACGACCCATACTGGTGAAGACCATGGGGAAATAGATGGTCTTATTATGCCTTGGTCTAAAATTTTTGAAATTTGCGTCTTTACTTCCTCTTTATGGATGTGAGGGTATCGGTATGATTTTGTGAAAATGGGTTTTGTGTCTATCGTGTCAATCGTATGTTTAATTTCGTTTGTAAATGTCAAATTGTCACCTTCTAAGTAAAATATATCTGAATATTCTAAACATAATTCTTTAATTAAAAATTGTTCTTCCTCGTTCAAATGTTCAATTCGCAATTGATTTTCAATTTCGAAATTTCGGTCTGTGTAATTTTGATTCTTACTTGCTGTATTTGTATTTAATAAATTTGAATTTTTAATGGGCTCTAATTTTAAATCATCGAAATGCATAATTTTTGGAATTTCATTCGCGTTAATTATTGATGTTAAAAATTCTCCTTTTTCATTAATTTTTACAAGAGCATTTGGAATTCGTACTTTGTCTTTTTCTTGACCGCTTAAAATAGCGTCCGTGTTAAAGAGATTACATTGAATTTTAAATATTTGCTCAGTACGAGGGGCGATCGAAATGTTATTTTTAATAATTTTGGTTTCTAAATTTGGTGGCGTGTTTTCTTGTTGTTCGTAATCGTCAGTAACTTTAAATAGTGGGACAGTTTTAAAATTGGTTATAAGTTGTCTATTTTTAATGTCGATTATACAATTGTAATGTTCCAAAAAATCAGAACCTAATAGTCCGTCAAATTCTATGTCAATGTCATGAATATATACTTTATGAGGGTCCGAATCTGTAAATGGTATAAGTGTTAACTCTTTGATAAAAATTCGTTCATCCGTTATTCCCTGTATAATAACATTTTCCGAAAATCTTTTAGTGTAATGTTCACAAGTTCTGGGTTTAAATATCGAAAGTCCTGCGCCTGTATCAATTAAAATTTTGAATGTTTTGCTAATGTCTTTAATATAATATAAATTTTTTGAATTTACAGTTAAGAGGTTTTGATCTACATGAATTTTTTGTCTTTGGGTTGTCGGTTTTTGTTGCATTTTATAATTTGAATTTTGGTTGTCTCCGAATCTGGAGGGTGGTCTTGATGGTCGAGGATGTGAAAATCCTGATTTGTGTTTTGTTCTGTCGGATCGTTAGGGTCATGGAATTGATGAGCAGTATCATCATATGTGTTATAGTTCTCATATGGTGAATATTCTTCACAGTATTGGTTTTGAAAGTTATATGGATGAGCGGTCTCATCCGGATAATATTGTGGGGTTATTTCTTGCTGATGAGCTGTATCATCATATTCGTTATACTCACAATAATTTTGATTCATATGATGAGTTTTTTGTTGGGTAAAATTTGGGTTTGGCCTAATAATAGATGGTCGTTGTTGCGAATAGTTAGGGTTTGGTCTTATAGCTGAGGGTCTATTTTGTTGAAACTGTTGGAAATTTTGATTTGTTTGAGGTCTGACGTTATTAGAATTAAATGGTTGACGTGGTTGAAAGTTATTTGAATTTTGCGAAAAATTCGGTGTGTAATTTGGCGTGTAATTTGGTCTAGCTAAATTCTGAAAATTTCCGAAATTTTGTTGGATACTCCTACATTCGTTAGAAGTGTGACCAATTCTTTTGCATTTATGACAAATTTTCTTATTTGGGAAATTTTAAATATTAGTGGGTGGTCTGTTAGTTCTATTAAATTTTTGTGTTTCAAAATATGATTGTAGCTCTCGTTTTATTCGGGCGACAGCTTGAAGCATATCACTCGGATTACTTGCTCTAACAATGGAGCCTAATTTAGGGTCTAAACCTGTTAATAACGTGTTTAAAGTTATAGTTTCCATCAGGGTACTTTGCGCTGTTTTTTGTTCTGCGGTAAGCGGTTGTTTTTGTATTGCCGCATGCATTTTTGCGTTGTGAGTCTGTAGTCTAGAGACGAAATTTAGTGCAGACTCGTTAGAATTTTGACTTATTCTTTGTAGGTCTTAAATCAAAGCTGTGAGATCTCTAGAATCTCCAAAATGCGTTTCTAATAAATACTTAATCTCATCCCAAGTGGTCGGATTACGGGAATTAATTAACTCGGCGGCTTTGCCTCTGAGCTTATTTTTTACGTGTAATGTTAGTAAAATTGATTGGTTATCAATGGCCATATCGTAAGCACATCTTACTGCGTTGAGAAAAGTTTGAAGGAAAATTTGATTTCCATCAAATTCAGGTACTATGGAAAAAATTTCCGATAGAGTTACGTTCCACCTTTACATAAGAGAATACCTAAGTCAGCATTTATCCCCAACCACTGTAGTAGATAAGCTAGCATTGTAACTATAGGCTTTAGTAATAATCTAGTTAGTCTTGCTGTATTAATCTTCCAGTGCGGTCAATAAAAGTTTTTAAAAAGTCTCTCGTTTATTTGCAAAACGTAACTGGCGCAGTCGGTAGGATTTTCCGAAGTGTAAAGTTTTCATTTTGAGATTTATACTTGTGATTTTAATCCTTAATCGGAAAAACGAACACGGTGGGTGAATTGAGTAGCCTACAAAACACACGATTGCAGGTGAATTGAGTAGCTTGCGGAAGACATCGTTGGATTCTGGCCATCGTGGTTTGGAGCAGATTTACCCTGCAGTTTTCAGCGAGGATTCCGGAGAACCGAAGAATTGTCCATCGAGGATCGGAGCAGATTTATCCTGCGATTCTTCATTGGCCGACGGAAAAGCAAGACACGAGACTCCCAGCAGCCTCCTGGTTATAGGCATAGGTTATAAGAAACAAAGCGACGAAGTCCGCAACAGAACAGAGGGATGAACTTGATTTTTCTACTAATGTAAGTCGTTTTAATTCAAAAGAATTTGCTATTTCTCGTTATTTGAATTTTACAATTATATACTCATATGTGTTAGAATTAAGATTGTATTTACTCGTATTTTAACTAAATATTACTGTAACAAATATTAATTTCATAATTTCTCTTAACTATTTACAAACATATGTAAATGTTATAAAAATAAATTCATTTAAAATTTACTATTTAAAACTAAGTTACAGAACTATTTAAAACACTAATATTAAGAAATTTATTGGAAGCTGGAGGAAATTCTCAGTACACTTTCAAATCTGAGCATAGATTCAAATTCAGACACAGAAAATTTATTTTCTCCAACAAATTCAAATTTAAATCTGAACACTATGCCAGAAACAAATTATTCACTTTTACGTTACCAAGCTGACAATATTCGAAAGTTTGATGGAAACCCAAAATTATTGCAAAGATTTATTACTGCATCAGAAAACTTAATCAGAGCATTTCAGGATAGTAGTAATGCAAACGCACCAATAAACATTTGTTTAATTGATACAATATTTTCTAAATTAAGCGGTAGAGCAGCTGATCTAATCTGCCCCAGACAAGAACTTAATTCTTGGGAGTTAGTAAAAAGTACACTAGTTAGTACATTTGCCGATCAAAGAAATATTGATTGTCTAGTTCAGGATCTATTAACTTTAAAGCCAAGTAAAAACGAATCACTAATTGATTATGGCAGTAGAATGCAAGATGTTAGGAGTTTATTATTTGCAAAATTAAATCAAGTGGATGAACCACAAGAAGTAAAGTTAATAAAAATTGAAAATTATAATTCGCTTGCCTTAAAAACGTACATAAGTAATTTACCATATCACATGCAATTAGTTGTAAGACTAAGAAATCCAACAAACTTAGAACAAGCAATAAGCTATATCGTGGAAGAACAAAATTTTATCCAATTTAAAAATAGAAACCAAAATACCAATCCAACCATAAATAATAATAGGCCGACACCAACTAGACTGACCCCGACAAACAATTTCCCTCAAAGACCATTCAATAATAATAACTTTTCAAATTACCAATCTCAATACCAACGGAATAATCCAATGCAAAGACCCCCACAAAATTTCAATTACGAACCCCAATTTAGTCCCTTACAATATCAAAATAACAATAATTTTTCACAAAACCAATACAGGCAGAATCCGAATACTTTTCAAAATAATAATGCCCATAATTCGGCATTCCAAAAACAACCGACGAATGTATTTAAACCACAATCCCATACAAATAAATTTATGACAAAACCCACGCCAATGGATACCACATCAGGTAATACGCATATATTCTCAAAAAATATCTCTAAACTGCATAATCAACAGTTAAACGAGAATTATTCAAACGTCCGAGATTCTACGAACGAAATCTCACAGCCAGATATAAATTATAATGATAACGGATATAATGAGGTATCTTATAATGAAATATATAATAACATAGACATAGATTATGATGGAACTAAATATATACATTCAGATAGCACTTCATATGGGTACGATGACACGACCGTTCATTTAATCCACACGTGTTCCAATGCAGACGAACATAATGCAAGCGCGCGAAACAACAATTTTACCCAATGTTTATCACATGGAAATTTTCAGGAAATCTCATTCCAGCAACCACCGACGTAGCACAATTACACAACTATAACCATTTATTACCATATATTATCATACCGTCCTTAAACGCAAAATTTCTTATAGATACAGGTAGTACCAGAAGTTTCATTAATCCAAAATTAGCATATCATTATTTTTCAGATTTAATCGAAACAAAAACTTTTGAAGTTAAGACAGCTCACGGTTCATCGATTCACGATGAAATTTTAAGAATTTTATTACTAATCGATTTTAAAATAGAGCAATGTCACACCTTTTACTTATTTAATTTTTCAGAACATTTTGATGCACTTATTGGTCTAGATTTTATACAGGAATTTGAAGCAATTGCAATAAATCTCTAGCACTTCTCACATTTTCACATACAACTTTACTAGATAAATCATATAAACTTTTTACGTTAAACTACTTGCTACTAAATTAACATTTTCCTTCATAAAACCCCTTCTTATTTTTCTTTCCTTTCTTTTTTCATTAAAATGTCACACGTTCCTACCTTACCAATATCCTCACTTCCTAGTCCTCAGATTTTAAATTTCCCGCCTATATGCCATCCTCGCTCCCCCAGATTTAAAATTTGCAGCCCTATATCATCGGTACTGTTTCTTTTTTATCCTATACTTATATTCCGAAAAATGTTCCTACCTACCATCCACGTCCCTAAATACCTCCCTAGTCTCTAGATTTTTAATTGTAACAGCTATCCAACTATATATCATTTATGTCTGAATCACCACACCTAAACAGATAGGTAAAAATCCATATCAACAGTAATGATGAGCAATATATACAACCTGTAAGTAGTAGAGATTAAAAAAATTATAATTCCAAATGACCAATACTGAAACACTATTCAGAGCCTTCTTCTTGGCAGTACTTGATTACCTTGTATTTGAACCGAAGCGATAATTATCATTTTAAGATAATTGTGTGAGCGACGTCATCAGTTTTCTGTTTCTTATCGAATATGATTTTTACACTTTAAATAACGCTTAAAGGAGATTAATTTAGATGGAAGTTGTTCTATTATGTTAATATTGGATAAATACATTTTTTTCCTTTTTGGTCTATAACTCTTTTATTTAACTTATCAAAAATATACTATCTTGTGATTCTGTTCAATTAATTTTTTAATGAAATTTAGTCTTTATTCTATTGAAATCGGATAAAGTTTAAGATAAGGCCCTTTTGGCATATTTTATCAGATGATCACAGTCGATGTCTAGTATACCCACGTAAAATTTCACTTCAATCGGACAGCACGGAACTGAAATCCTTACTTTCTTAAGTAACTGATTCAGTTCGTCTATTTAGTAGACATCGTCAGGTTCATATATCAAGTTTAATTGAAATCCAAAGTTACGAACTCGAAGGATGTAAAATTTAATGTATGGGAAATAAATGACATTTCTTTCATGTATTTTTTTTATGCCTGACCGACCTATATTTAAAATTTTCCGCCTTCCTCAATTATCATCTGCGCTACCCCAGATTTCAAATTTTCCACCCTGAATCGTCAACAGTGTTTTTTTATCCCATATTTATATTCCACTAAATGTCATCAGATTTCAAATTTCCCGAGCACTTCCTCCCTTTGCCTCCATTTTTTTTTTCTTAATGCTACCATGTTTAACGACGTCATGTTTTTGCCGACATGTTTTTTTTAATGTCGCTGTGTTTTTTTCTTAATGCTGCTACGTTTTTTTTCTTCTGACATCATGTTTTTGCGGCCATGTTTTTTTCTATAACTTTTTTATTTATTAACTTATCAAAAATATCCTCTCGTGTTATTCTGTTCAGTTA
Source organism: Rosalia funebris (assembly GCA_037954035.1). Classification (NCBI taxonomy): domain Eukaryota; kingdom Metazoa; phylum Arthropoda; class Insecta; order Coleoptera; family Cerambycidae; genus Rosalia; species Rosalia funebris. The sequence continues at coordinate 210,210 of JAZFAV010000024.1, forward strand.
ATTGTTTAATGAATTTTAGTCTTTACTCGATTGAAATCGGATAAAGTTTAAGATAAGGTCCTTTTTGACATATGTCCTCAGATTTCAAATTTCCTGCGTACTCCCTTCTTTGCCGCAATGTTTTTTTTTGCTGTCATGTTTAATTGCGTCATGTTTTTTTCCTAATGCCACCATTTTTTTTTTTGACACCATGTTTTTTTCTTAATGCGACCATTTTTAATGACGTCATGTTTTGCCACATTTTTTTTCTAACACCGAGAATTCCGTCACGTGTTTTTTCTTAATGGAACCATGTTTTTTTGTCGCCATGTTTTTTTATTGCAACCACCCCCTTCCGACATGTGTTTTTTTTGCCGCCATATTTTTCCTTAATACTACCATGTTTAATGACGTCATGTTTTTTCCTAATACCACCATTTTGTTTTCTGACGCCATGTTGGTTTTTTTTAATGCGGCCATGATTATTGCTTTCATGTTTTTTTTTCTTAATACCACCATTTTTTTTTCTTACCCCCACCCCCTTCCGCCATGTTGTTTTCCTTAATGCTGCTATGTTTAATGACGTCATGTTTTTTTCTTAATACCACCATTTTTTTCCACGCCCCTTCCGCCATGTTTTTTCTTAATGCTGCCATGTTTTTTGCCGCCATGTTTTTTTCTGCACCCTCTGGTCATTGGTGATCATCCACGAGAACTGTTCGCGACCCCCACCTACATCTTTGGTCACTCCCGATGGACACATGCCATCCGCATCGAGGTTGAGCTGAAAGCGGCCGAACGTGAGCTCGTAGCCGCTTTGCTATATTACTATCCTATACATGTGAACTATAACATGTTACTTACATAGGCAACAACAAAAAATAATTTTATATATTGTAACTTTTTATTTTACATATATAATTAATACTTTCAAACTATATATAGTCTGGTTTCTGGTAGTCAGACGGCCGAACGATTAGTTGACAAGTACCTTCGGGATACTGTCCTAAGATAGAGGCCGCTTCAAGGGAGCCAGCACGCTTATCAAGCTGATAAATTAACAGAAACAGCTCTGGATAATGTTGTGTGATCGATACGGTCACAACTGGGCTCCGGAGGATACGTTGTCAGCACCTTCCTTGATATTGAAGGAGCCTTCAACTTTACATCCAGAGAGGTGATTGGCAGAGCACTAGATAGATGCTACATTCCCAGAATAATCGCTGAATGGATAGACCATATGTTGGTAAACAGACAGCTTACTGCCAATAAAGTCAAGATTACCATCGAGGGCCGGGTCGCCTCGGGCTGTCCATAGGTAGGGGTATTCTCCCCCCTATCGTGGTGCCTAGTAATAGATGAGCTGCTTGAAATGCTAAAGGATTACCAAGAGCTTTAAACAAGGTTGGGAATTGGTGCACGGAGAGGGGACTCTCGGTCAATCCCTCTAAGACTGAGGTGATGGTGTTCACCAAGAAATATAAGTGGAACAAAACATGTCCGCTGAAACTTTGTGGCCAAGAACTAAGCTATAATAGCGAAGTGAAATACTTAAGAGTAATCCTGGACGAGAAACTGTCATAGGGAAAACATCTAAATCACATATGTTCCAAGATCACAGCAACACTTTGGCAACTGAGAAGAGTCATTGGTAATAGCTGGGGCTTGAAACTGGAAACCGTGAAATGGATGTATAAGGCAATTCTCAAACCCAGACTGATGTATGCATAACTGGTCTGATAGGAGAAAGCCTGTTTAAAGTCGGAAGCCAACCAACTTAACAAGCTAAAAGGATTGATTCTTAGAAGTGTAACCGGAGCCCCAAAATCAACACCGATCGCGGCGATGGGGATACTGACGGGAATACCACTTATTGATGTCACCCTGAAAGCGGAAGCCGCAAAGGCAATGCACAGGGTGGGAAACATGAATAGGAAGGTAAGGTGTACCTGAATAGACTCTCAAGAGAGCTAGTTGAGGAGGGACTCCTATGGATGCTCTCTGACAGTACGGGTGTCCACTTCCTGTTTGATAAGAAATATAAGATCACCCTCACCAGTAAAACCGACTGGATGGAAGGTCGAGCTGGATTGCCGCTCAAAGGAGACATCTGGTACACGGATGGAGCCAAGAGTGAGAACAGAGCGGGTGCGGGGGTGTATAGGCAACGCGACGGGATAGGTAATACCTTCCCCTTGGGCAAATACACTACCGCACTCCAGGCCGAGCTAGTTGCATTTACGTACGGTGTTCTGGGGGCCGACCAAAATCGGACCCAGGAGAAGGTATGTATCTGCTCGGATAGCAGGGCAGCGTTGGTAGCCCTGAATTCAACAACGACGAAGTCGAAGCTAGTCTATAATTGTTATAAAGCATTGAACCACTTGGCAGGGAAAGGACCAATGGAACTATTATGGATACCTGGGCATAATGGCATGGAGGGAAATCTAATTGCAGATGACCTTGCCAGACTAGCGACCAGGGAAAGCCTCTATGGACTAAAACCTGCAGTGGGAATAAGTCGGAATCTGATCAGAGACCGCATAAATGGCTGGGCTAGAGACCAGCACCATAAAAGATGGAGAGAAGTAACGGGTTGTCAAATAACCAAACTCTTCATCAAATACTCCAGAGATTGAGAAGTGGGTCCAAAAATTCATTAAATTGAACAGGCACAAAGCCAGAACTCTGGTAGGAATCATAACGGACCACCATATGCATATAAGCACAATCTGAGGCTGACTGACAGCCCGGCCTGCAAATACTGTAAAGAAGACAAGGAAACCTCGATTCATCTTCTTTACACTTGTCCCGCACTCGAGGAGAAGAGATACCTTATATTGGGGACCTCTATTATCCTAGAGGAGGCGAGGCTTGAGGCGAGGGATGTGCCTAAATTGTTCCTTTTATGAGAGAATTTTTCGTTAATGACCCGTATAAGAGGGGATCGCCAGGGACTACCCATACGATCAGTGGCTGATGAGACCCAAACCCACATAAAATAATAACAATAGTCTGGTTTCAAAATTGTAGACAGTAAGTAGTTTGCAACATGTGGACCAGACAGGGCAAATAGACAAGGCGAGTGCCTTGTCTCGCGCGCGACATACAATAGCAGAGATCACAGAATACAGGGAGTGGTCTTTACAATTTACATGTAAAACAGACACGAGAATTATTGTAGTATTACTAGCTCATAAAAATATTAATCTATACTTTACTGCCCACTATTTTAAAACCTAGGTATATGAATTTATCACAATTTTTTGAAATACCCACTCTTTTTAGATGAATGATATTTCTACACATATTTTTTGCATTGTTTCTATTATTAACTACTACCTAATCCAAGACTGAATATTGGATAACTACTTGATCCTATTCAATAATACATAAATGTATAATTAAATATAAATTATATTGAAACGAATATTTAATATTTATTAATTAGATACTTACTAATTGATCTATTAAGGATATTTTACTTAAATTTCACGTAGTACTAAATTACAAAGTACTAAATTACAAAAATGATCTAATTATTATAATAATTACAACAGATGATTATGAAAATATATTTCCTCTTTTTTCGAGTTATATTAGCACATTACAATTATACAACATACTAATTTAATCATAGACAAAAAAAAAGCTTTCTATATACATATTTAATACAATGTAATACATTCCCAATATTACAATAAAAAAATAACCTACAAACACAAAAGCTCTATCTAATCTATAACATGTTTATTGCTCCTACAATATTAACAGGTCTACCACTATATTTTTTGGAAATGTCTTCTTGGATATCTCTTTGTAGTTGTTTGGTTTTCTCAATGAGTAATTTTATAACTGGATTTATACTTCTTGCTTGGTCTCTTAAATCTTTGATCTTTTTCTCTAGAGTTACTTTATATGACTTCATTTTATCGACTATAAATAATTTTTGTTTTAAGTTAGCAGTTAAAATGTCTAAATATTTTGGGGAATGCTTAATGTTATGTAAGTGTTGAATTCTTTTATTAATAAGTTGATCTAATGCTACATTGACACAATCATTGAGTATGGTAATAGATTCCATAGTTTGCATCTGAAGAATAGTGGGTGCATCTTGCAGTTGAGACATAGTCAGTAAATCGGTATCACAAGACATTTCGTGGAGTCTCATTTTTAAAAATGCACCAAGCTCCACCAAATTATTAATCACCTGTTCGCATGTTTTGGGGTTATCGAGGACTGTTAAAGCCTCATTCCCCTTAGCGATTCCTCCATCTAGACCCGATTTTTCGACAACGATACCGGATTCTTCCAGATTTATCTCTAAATCTTCATGAGTAACAATTTCAAAATCTTCTTCAGTATTTAATGAACCCCAATCGATATCTTGATTTTTTATGATTTCATCATTAAAATCGATAGCGCCATTGTCTGAGCTTATCTCAAAGTTTATTTCTCCTTCGTCATTACCAAAATCTATAGTATCATTTACACACTCTGGTTCATCTATAAGCAAAATTGGATATTCTTCAACTTTAATTGGTTTCTCACCATAAATATATTCATAGGTAGTTGTATTCCCATTTTCAATAAGATACTTTAAAACATTTAGAACTTCTATATCATTGGTACTACCTGACAAAAATTTATTGAACTCGCTATACAGTTCAATGGCTAAATTTACACTTTTAATTTTTTCTAATGTCGTATCATAAATGTTCGGTAATTCTTTGAGAAGATCTACCAATTCCCTTTTAATATCTTTTCCTGAAATTCTCAACTGTTCACAGGACAAATTAAATTCTTTCTGAGCTGTTTCACTAATTTTAGAATAATCCCTTATCTTCTTCTCGCATTCTAATTGTGATTGTTCCAATTTGGTGACTTGTTTTCGTAAACTGGGTATCTCATAATTTACGTTTCGAATTAACATTTGAGCGGCTTCTGCTAAGTACACATTATCTTTTTGATACCAAGAAATGATATCCAGCCAATCTTTCATACGCTGCGAACCATACCTCCCAAATAAATTTTTACTGTCTGCCTCAGTTTCTTTTAATATATCGACTATTTTTAAGCAATGGAAGTAGTTAATGTGTTGTCCAGAAAGTAATTTTACTATACCTTCGTGAACTGGCATATCCTGGATAGCATTGTTAATCTTCTCTCGAATCTTTAAAATATTGTTCTGCCAATTTTTATTCACATGTCGCCTACTTATTAGCCAATCTAATAATTTACTAGTATTGATATCAATTGGAATATTTTGCTCGTCCATTATTAAAAAGTAAAAAGTAAAACTGTCAACTAGACAACCATATGTTTGAGCACAGAAGACAAAAGTATTACGAAATGAAAGAATTTAAATTCGAGAACGTATGTCACAGACAGACTAGACACAGATATTTGAGCACAGAACACAAAAATAATAATTGAATCGATTATGAAATGAAATAATTCAAATTCGAGGACGTATGTCACACATAGACTATTAAAATAAAATTCTTCTTTTTTTACATATTCTATTTGTTTCATTAATAATACTTCCCTGAAACTAATCTGGAATGGATATAAGTATTTCAAAACATACAACAAACGATGTTTTCTATTCTATACTATTTCTTAATTTTATAAAGCTGATTATAGTATCCAGTACAAATAAAAATAAACTGTGTTTTCGTTTGTACTCAATGTTATACAATTATAACAGAAAGCTAATATTTTTAAATAATTAGTTATTTAAAGAATTTAAATTGTAGACTGTATTTTATAAATGTTTAAATTACTCTGTCCTTGAGATTCTGTGAAAGAGTAAAAATATCAGTTATCAGAAAGAGTAAAAAATGTCAGAGCCATCCAGAGGAGCTCCATTTGTAGCTTAAAGTGTAAAGTGTAACAAATCATAATTATATTCACTTGTTCAGATGACTTTGACTTTTAAACCATTGTTGCAGCATCAAATCGCGTGAATGAGTGTTATAATGTAACCAGAATTTGCTTACTTTAAAATTTAAATTTAAGCCCAGAGTATGGGTGACGATTCATGAATTCTGAAAAATATGTTTGTAAACAATATATCCCCAAATCAACTCCCAATATATCAAGTGCTGATCAGTTGGGAGTCAACATGCAGCATTTTGAAACATCTGAAATGTTTCTTTCAATATATGCTATAGTACACTTTTTGCTCGCATGGCCAAGTATTCATGGGTAATTATTTTATTAGAATACGCCGAAACATTTATATAAATATAATATACTGTTCAGAATTCGATGACGAGTAATTTACGACAAAAAAAAAGCACATAAACACAATGTAATACTATTTAAATACTAGTTATTCTCAAAGTCCAGATTTTCATTCGTACTTCTTGGACTGTTACCTCCCGAATATTTATTTTAAACCAAGTATATAAGTATAATCTAATTGTGAGAAATTTTATGTAAAAAGCTTGTTCTGTATGCAATAAAATTCAAATAACATTTTATGCTATCAAATTAGTGTTCAGAGAAACATATTTTTTTAAATCATTTAACCTAACCAAAAATGAAAATGTTAGCATTGCGCACGAACAGACAGCTCAACAATTAACGCTCTGATCCATAGACACAGACCAACCACTAGTAAGCTCTAATCCCTCTGATTCTTCATTAAAAATAGCATAAGGAGCGCTCCGTCTGTGATGCCTGAAGCATTATTTGTAAAACATTACATTTGCTCGTAATTATTTTTCGTAAGGTACATTAACCCTCCGATAGCTTGGAGAGAATTCTCATAAACGTCTAATAATTACCTCACGAGGGTGGCATCTATTACTCTTAGGTAAATACCGCAAGGGAATATTTTATGTCCGTGGACATACTTTATTTATACTCGTGTACATATATGATCTGTAAATTACTATAGCTTATCACATTTCTTTTCACACACACACAGGAACTTTTGATTTAACATAGATTAGACATTTGATAACTACCGGTTTGAATTAGTTTATTAACCTCAAAAACTATTATTAAAATAAAATCCAGAAAGACCAGTACTGCTCTATTTTGTATTAATATTATCAGAAACTAATTATTTGGAAAGCTTGATGTAAAGATTCACGATACTGGTGTATCATATTTACCGATCACACAAAGTCTCTAGGCATCGTCATTGACCGTATATTTATTATTCCAAAATGTACATTACATTACATTATGGTACATGGGTTTGGGCCTCGTCAGCCACTGATCGCATGGGTAGTCCCTTGGCGATTCCCTCTTATCCGGGTAATTATCCAAAAATGCTATCCTATAAAAGGAGCAATTTAGGCACGTCCCCCGGCTTAAGCCTCGCCTCCTCTAGGATAACAGGGGTCCCTAATATAAGGTACGTCTTCTCCTCCGGTGCGGGGCAGGTGTAAAGAAGATGAATCGAGGTTTCCTCGTCTTCTTTACAGTATCTGCAGGCCGGGCTATCAGTCAGTCTCAACTTGTGCTTATGTGCATTCAGAGTACTATGGTGGCCCGTTATGATTTCCACCAAGGTTCTGGCTTTGTGCCTGTTCAATTCAATGAATTCTTGGGCCCATTTCTCAATCTCTGAGTATTCGATGAAGAGTTTGGTTATTCGACAATCCGTTACTCCTCTCCATCTTTTATTGTGCTGGTCTCTTGCCCAGCCATTGATGCGGTCTCTGATCGGATTCCGACTTATTCCTACTGCAGATTCTGGTCCATAGAGGTTTTCCCTGGTCCCTAGTCTGGCAAGGTCATCTGCAACTAGATTTCCCTTAATGCCATTATGCCCAGGTATCCATAAGAGTTCTACCGGTCCCTTCTTTGCTAAGTGGTTCAATGCTTCATAGCAATTATAGACCAGCTTCGACTTTGTCGTTGCTGAATTCAGGGCTACGAACGCCGCCCTGCTATCCGAGCAGGTACATACCTTCTCCTGGGTTCGATTTTGGTCAGCCCCCAGAACACCGTATGTAATTGCAACTAGTTCGGCTTGGAGTGCGGTAGTGTCCATTGGAAAGGTTTTACCTATCCCATCGAGTCGCCTATACACCCCCGCACTCGCTCTGTTCCCACTCTTGGCTCCATCCATATACCAGATGTATCCATTGAGCGGTAATCCAGCTCGACCCTCCGTCCACTCGGTCTTACTGGTGAGGGTGATCTTATATTTCTTGTCAAACAGGAAGTGGACACCCGTACTGTCAGAGCATATCCAAAAGGACTCCCTCCTCAGCTAGCTCTCTTGATGATCTATTCACGTCCCTTACCTTCCTATTCATGTTTCCCACCTTATGCATTGCCTTTACGGCTTCCGCTTTCAGGATGACATCAAGAGGTGGTATTCCCGTCAGTATCCCCATCAGCCTAGTGCTCTGCTAATCACCTCCCTGGATGTAAAGTTGAAGGCTCCTTCAATATCAAGGAAGGTGCCGACAACGTATCCTCTGGAGCCCAGTTCTGACCGTATCGATGACACAGCCTTATCCAGAGCTGTTTCTGTTGATTTAACAGCTTGATAAGCATGCTCCCTTGAAGCGGTCTCCCTATTAGGACGGTATTCCGAAGGTACCTGTCAACCAATCGTTCGGCCGTATTTAGTGAAAATGAAATAAGGCTAATCGGCCGAAAGTCCTTAGGGGACGTATATCCGATTTTGCCCGGTTTAGGTATAAAAATAACCCTTGTGTCTAGCCACACTTTCGGGACCATATTCAGTGCCAAGCTGGCCCTGGTGATTCTTATAAGCGGACCGAGGATTATCTCTTCTGCTTTCTGCAGAAGTACCGGATAAATGCCGTCCGGTCCCGGCGATTTATATAGATCAAAGGACGTCAAGGCCCACCTCATCTTAGCCGGTGTGACTATCTCCTTCACAAGTTCCCTGTCGTCCCCCTCTCGGTTTACCGTCCAGGTCCTATGTGCCTCTACTAGCGGGTCGGAAATGTCTCCCGTCTCCGGCCTATAAAAGCCCGGAAAATGTGCTTTGATGAGATGGTCTAAGGTTTCCTCATCCTATTCCGAGAATTTATCATTAGGGAGCTTGAGCGATCCCAGTATCGCTTCCGGGCTGTGGGCTAGGATCTTGTTCAGCCGTGCTGCCTCAGCTCCCTTATTTATCTCATTACCTCTACTCAGTCGGGAGGCTGTCGCCTCCAGTGCTTCCCTCTCATTAATTCTGGAGGGGATCCCCCGAACTGTTACTAGAAAATCCGACTTAAACTGTTCCCAGTTTGTGAACCTGGGGTTACGGACCCATTTCGTCTCCTCATGCCCCCCACTCCCAGATCAAACTTAATGGCAGAATGATCCGAGAGTATGGGTTCATCCGAGACTCTCCAGTTCCGCACGTATCCCGCCAGGTGTTTGGAGCCCAAGGTAATGTTAATTACCTCCTCCCTCATAGCATTATGAAAAGTGGGTGTGTTTCCCACATTTAAAATATCTAGCTCTGTACTTACCAGATATTCCATTAGATCTATACATCTGCCATTGGTGTTCGTGCTACCCCAGACCATATGGTGTGAGTTCGCATAACATCCTATTAGCAAAGGCAGGTCGGCTTTTTGACAGAAGTCCACAAGCTCCTTCACCTCTGGTGTCGGATTGTCCCTGCTGTCATACGGTAGATATGCTGACGCTATGACCACCTTACCTACATTTTCAAGCATCGTAGTTACCGCCATTAGGTCTCCTGTGGACCATTTCCACAGGGGTGTGGCGCTGATGTTCTTAACTACGATGCCGGCTCTGGGTCTGTTGGTATTACTACTCCTGTAACAGAGGAAATTTTTCAGTCCCTTTATAGATCCCCACACCACCCAAGGTTCTTGGATGAGTGCTATCCCTGTGTGCATCTTAGCCAAATTTCTCTATAGAATAGAAAAGGCATCTTTGCTTCGATGCAAGTTAATCTGTATAATTTGAATCATTCTTTCCTTAGCAGTTGCACCATTTTCGTCCCCTGGTTTGCTCAGATTCCCCTCGCCCTCTGCCTCAGTAGAGGCCAACGTCAAGGTCTCGAGTGTGGCCTGGGTATCGGCGGTAGAGCAACTGCGAAGCTGGTAAGATGGAGGCGTCCGCGGTACAGGCTCGCTTTCGACCTCCTTATCCTCCAAGATTCTTTCTTGGATTGATGGTTCCATTTTTGGTCCCACAAAGTTAGCAGTTGCACCACTTTCGTCCCCTGGTTTGCTCAGATTCCCCTCGCCCACTGTCTCAATAGAGGTCAAGGTCAAGGTCCCGAGTGTGGCCTGGGTATCGGCGGTGGATCAACTGCTTGGCTGGGAGCATGGAGGTGTCCACGGTACAGGCCCGCTTTCGACCGCCTTATCCTCCAAAATTCTTTCATGGGTTGATGGTTCCATTTTTGATCCCACGAGTAGCTAGGGAAATAAAGGTCCACATCGCAGAGCTCCACATGCAGGGGTAAAATGACTTAAATACTCAGTAGTTGCACTAGGTGCTCCTGAGGCACCGATCTATCGGTATCCCCTGAGAGCCAACCAGTCCGTTAGGCTGGGTGGCTCACACCGTCGGTTTAGGGGGTGCGTCATACCCATCCAGTTTCACCAGGCTGAATGGGGGGCTGTTTCTTAGTTGTGAATCGGGTTTGTCGCTCTCCCTTGAGTAAACTCAACAAAAAGGGTAAACTCAAGAAGGGCTCATAACCGGGATGCTGCCAAGCCACATCCCTTCATTCGCATGGACAGATCCTTTATCGGGGCCGCCTCATTCATACTCCCATTCACTTGGACAACCCCTATTTAGGGGTGCCATCATTCATACAAGTATGGACCCTTTAGAGCGCCCCCGGCTCACAAGGCCCCTCCCACCAATTGCAAGGTCTTACAGCCCCTAGGAGGAGATAAATGTATATTAAGTAGTATTTTGTATTCTGACAATATGTCGCCCTTTCCTTGTATTATGTACATAGCTATTTATGTTATGCTTATTATGATCCATATACTTAAATTGAAATAGTGCTAGGCTGTGATTTTAACAAAGTAAATTAATCGTAAATTAAAGTAAATCAGAAACCTTCATTCGTACATTTCGTTGGTAAACGCTGAAATTATAATTATTAAGATGGCCAATAGAGTATTAATTATTTAAACGACCCATTACGTATTGGCTACTTTTTTCATTTTTACATTTCGCACAGAAGATAGGTTAATTTAACCGATCTTGAAAATAGGTTTTGAGTGCGAACAAATGTAGCCAATACTGATTATGATATTTTGACAACCTCTGTGTTTGACATCACCGTTAATTTGTAGCCTGTGGCGATTGTGACTAAAAAATGTTTTCGTGTTTGACTCATCTAAATCTTGATAAGATTTTATCAAATATACGTAATAAAATGTAAAAAGGTAAATAATCATCAGTGTATCTTAGAATGTATTACGTTCCACGAGAAATTAATCTGTTAATTTACATCTTTTCATTATAGAGATACAAACATGTCCGGTGGTGGAAATAGAAAGAAGGTGACCCGCTCACAGGGTTGGGAGGAAGCTGGGTCAGAATTTTATCAAGAAAGTTACCCCCTAGATTCTGAAATTGAAGTTTTACAGCGGGATCCCAAACATTTAGCCACCCTTCTACCAAGTAAACAAACTCGAGCAGGTATATATTTTAGACTCACTCAAAATTATTTCTAATACTTATAAATACGAATTAGAGGAAATATGGCGATATTCTACTTTAATTTTAGCTGCTGCTACCATTAGAATTCGCACAAATGATAATCGAACAAATAATAGAACAATTCGGAGGTATGCAACTTCTAGGTCCCGTAGAGAATCTACTGTACATCGTAGGACATCCATGGCGGGTGATGTACAAGTATCAATGTTACCAGACCTTTCAGAAATGAGAACAAATGAGGAGACAGCCTGGGAAGAAATAATGGAGATAAAAGCTATGCCTATACCAATGTCTCAGAAAAAGGAAATGAAAGCCAAAATATTGGTTAGTAGACTTCAATACAAATTAGTGATTTGATAATTATATTCATTATAATATTTATATCAATCATATATGTTAACGCTATATATTCGTCAATTAATAAGCGACATTCCATTTTGTTTTTGGTGATGTTTTTGTGCTGGGTAAGGCTGGAAAAAGTAGTAATTTTTTGTTGGACAAAAAACAGGTTCATCTGTTTTACAAGTATATGAGTGTTTTGTTTTCTTTTTTATTTATATATTTTTTTAATTTCGTTTCTTTACCCATTCAGAATGTCTGAAAGGGACAAAAAGGCCTTGGAAGCGCAAATAGTTTTGTTAACTTCACAAAAAGCAAATTTTTCTCATTCAAAAATTATACGATTACAGTCAGAATTTAAATAATATAAATTTGCTTAGTAATTTTATTATAAAGTTAAAATTATTGGAAGAAACCAAAACAGATTTTATTAAAACTGTGAAATCAATGAATTAAATTCAAATTTAGATGAAGGGATTCTACCAAGTTATAATGCCATCAAGTCATTTAATGACTTGTATTATAGTACGTTAGTGACGGCAGATGATCCGCGGGTAAAATCAGCTGTGGGTTTTGACAGTAATAGAGCTCACATATCTCGGAACGAAGATTTTCATCCAGGCACACCTTGTCTTCCAAAATTCCCCTGCCGAAATTTTTAGAAAGTATAAGGGAGTGGCCTATTTTTTTTTTGAATATTTTAAAAGTCTTATTCACGATAACAATAAATTAATGGATGTGAATAAAGTTAACTATTTAGTAGGTCAGCTTTCTGATCAAACTAGAAATATTTGTGTTGGTTTACCCCCTCTCGGTTCTAATTATCAAATTATTTGGAACATGTTAATTGAAAAGTATCAGAATCCTCGTGCTTTAGGGATAAGTTATTTAGAGCAAATATTAGAATTAAAACCCGCTCAAACTGCAACAACATATATAAATAATATCGTAGAACAGTGTGTGTAGTGGTGGAACATATTCCACCTTCAGGGCTCTGAAAAAAAATTAGAGCTAGACGATTTGTTAGATTTTACTTATGCATATTTACTGTGGACAAAATTGGATCCTACTACTAGAAATTTATTTGAAAATTCACGTCGAAAATGTACCGTCCTTAAATATGAGGAAGTATCTCATTTTATCAAAAAGCAAGTTCAACTTTATTCTTTATCACCAATTCCTAACAAATTTAGTTCAGGTAACTTTAAAAAACACTAACTTTTTTTGTAACAAATAATCAAGACCAAAAATGTTTTGTTTGTGATTCTAAACAACATTTTAGAATAACTAAATGCTCTAAATTTCTAGCTAAGACCACAGCCGAGCAATATAAAATTGTTAAAGAAATTTGTGTATAAATTGTTTTAGTCAACATGAGGTTGTATTTTGTAAAAATAATATGCTATGTAGAGTATGTAAATTCAAACATCATACTCTTTTACATTTTGTTAAGTCCTCCCGTAAATTTGCTACCAATACTTTAACCGAAACAGATAAAAGTAAATCTGTTGTGGTCGATAGTAGCCCTCTAATATCACAAATAGATGCTCAAGCTAGTATGAGTACTGCATCGTTTTGTTCAAGGGTTGATAGTTTACCTAGATCGTTAACTAGTTTACTTTTACCGTAAATATTAGGGACATCAATGGTGTCCAACATAAAATAAGATTTTTATAAGATTCGGCCAGTGAAGCAAATTTCTTGACTGAGTTGTGCTCAACGGCTTCAGTTAGATATTTATAAATGTGATCTGTCTATGCGTAGTATTAATTCTTAGGATAGTTTAGTAGAAGGAAAAATCATGGTTACTTTTTTTTCTCGCTTTGATTCAAATATTTCATATTCACTGGAAGCTTTGTTAGTAAAGAAAATTACTGATCGGTTGCCTGACTCTGCGATCTGTAGTGAGTTGTTAACACATTTATGTCATTTTGTCATTTACCATTAGCAGATGATACTTTTGACCAACCAGGTATCATTGAAGGAATCATAGAGGCGCAATTATTTGGTTTATTATTAGGATCCCGTAAAGTTACTGAATCATTACATTCAGCTATTGCAGTTGAAGCTAAGTTAGGACATGTGGTAATGGGGTCAGCTCCTGTATTATTAGTGCAATGCAAATCGCGTCGATCTTTTCATACAATGGGTGATCGATCTTTGGATCAGCTTGTAAGAAAATTTGGGGAAGTAGAGGATATTCTTTCTCAAAAATATAAAAGCCTTGACGATTCTGAATGTGAGAAAATGTATTTGTCCACTGTGAAACGGGAATCTTCGAGACATTATGTGGTTACTTTACCATTTAAGAAAGATCCTTGTAAACTGGGTGATTCTTACTTAATGGCAGGTAAACGTTTTTATTGTTTGGAAACAAAATTTTAAAAATTTTCTCAATATAAGGCTGAATACAGTTCAGTAATTAGTCAATATAAACAAGAAGAGTATATGTCCCTTAGCGATTATCTAAAGTTTAATATTCCTCATTATTTTATTCCTCATCATGGAATATTTAAACCTGAAAGTTCATTAACTCCTCTTCGTTGTGTATTTGATTCTTCGACCAAGACAATTTCTAATTTCTCGTTGAATAATCTATCACATACTGGTCCTAAATTGCGGAGAGAATTTTAGGTTAGGTCCAATAGCTTTCTCGGCCGATATTAAACAAATGTATTTGAGAATTGGAATACACAATTCTCATCGTATATTTCAACAAATTTTGTGACAATTTTCAAAAAATGATCCCATTAAAAGGTATTGCTTTAACACGATAACTTTTGGTGTAAAATCTCCGCCTTTTTTTAGCACTTAGAACCCTCAGACGACGAAGAATCTAATAAATATCCACTTACATCAGAGGTGGTAAAACAGTTCTTTTATGTGGATGATTTAGTCGTTAGTGTATTGAGCTTAAAGGAGGCTAAAGTTTTATATCATCAATTGTTAGATTTATTTGCTTCAGGTAATTTTCAGTTGACCAAATGGTTCAAAAGAACTTTTTCGAAAGATACTGGAATAAAAGCGTTCGCCAAAAATTGTTAATTTTGACAATGATAGCTTGAAGGTTTTAGACCTTCAGTGGTACCCTTGTCTGGATATATTCAAATTCTGCATAAATATTCAATTTACAGATTGTACAAAAAGAAATGTTCTTTCTACGGCTGCATGGGTATTTGATCCTATGGGGTTGATTTAGCATTGTACTCTGCTTATTAAATTATTAATAAAGAAATTATGGGTACTTCGATTAGATTGGGATGAAGTTCCGACTGGCGATCTTCCAAAACAATGGGTCGATTTGCAGAGGGAAATGGAGCTGCTTAAGAAATTTAAAATTCCACGTCACTTTGAAGCCGAGAGTCAGTCTTCAGTAATATTAATAGGTTTTTTGTGATGATTGTATGGATTCCTTTGGGGCAGTCATTTGTAAAAAGTATTTCTACGGATTGTAAAATTCTAGTTAATTTAGTTTGCTCAAAGACAAAAGTAGCTCCTATGAAATCCTCCTCCGTTCAATCTATCCCTAGATTAGAATTGTGTGCTGCTTTATTGTTATCCAAGTTATTAGATTTCGTCAAACAAAGTTTAGTTTCCTGATTAGTTGTTGAAAAAATGTATGCTTGTTCAGACTCCACAGTGACACTTAGTTGGATTGTATCTCCACCATATAGATGATAAACTTTCGTTGTTAATAGAGTGGCGCAAATTCAGTCTCTAGTCGCACCTTCTAGTTGGTTTCACATTGAAGGTAAAAATAATATAAGTGACTCTATGACGTGGCATGACTTCAAAACAACTTGTTGCTGCTGACACTAGGATAACCAGAGGATAACCGGACCAGATTGGTTAAAATGTGATACAAATTTATGGTCTATTAGTTCAATACCAAAACTAACAGAAACCTTGCCCGAAGAAAAGAAAATTTCTTTTGCAACTGTTATTGTTGATCCCCATCCTTTGTATATGTTGATTAATCGTTGTTCTTCTTGGAAACGATTGCTTCAAATCACTGTTTTTGTAACGAATTTCTTAAAATTTTGCGAATTTCTGTCACCATCACGTCCTCAATGAAAGAGGCAGAGTTGGTTTTAATAAAATTGGTATCTATTTATTAGTATAGTTTAGTATATTTTAGAGTTGAAGAATTTGCCAATTGTTCCTTTGTTTCCATTGATTTTCTCCTTTTAAGATACTTCTGAAAACAATATTTCAGGGCGGGAGGTATGTTGATGTTGTATATTCGTCAATTGATAAGTGACATTCCATTTTGTTTTTGGTGGCGTTTTTGCGCCGAGTAAGGCTGGACACAATCCATAATAGATTAGAATTAGAATCAGAACACTTTAGAATTAAAATCGTTAGATTGATCCCTATTCGAAAGTATCTATTAAATTAGAAAGTACCCATTAAATTAAAAAGTGCCTAATTAGAACGTTAGATTGCTCAATATTTTGAAAGTGTCGAATATACGATATCTTCACATAGAAGTCCACTTTGGTCATTAGAACACCCACAAGGTAGCTCCAGAGAGTTTCCCTTTTTTCTTCTATCCATTCCCTCTCTGGACACTACCGGAGACCTCCAAAGGAATAAGGGTGAGTTATTCATTTGTTTTTCATTTATATGCAGTCCATTAGTATTATTGCATTTATTGTATGAATAAAATTAGACCAGCGGCCTGAACAATATGGTTGAGATAAATATTACTATATTTTTTTAATGAGTAGGTGTTACTGAGAAAAGGTAATGTGTTCAGATGTTACTTGCTGGTTTATATTAAGCAAATATTTACTTTTAAGGTTATATTGTTCTAAATATTTTAGGGGTGATATAAGAAAAATGAACAAAATTTGTAGTTGTGTTTTCATTGCAGAAGCAATAAAAATAAAATTAAAAAGAAAAATTATTTCTTAATTATGAAGTAATAATGAAACATTAATAGTCATGTTAATATGGTATATACAAAGGTGCATACGGCCATTTCAACCTATATAATTTGTGTTGATCTGGTTCATGTGACAGCTAAGATATACCATTAATTTTTTTTTATTGAATTTTTATAGAGTAATATCTAATGGAAGTAATCTAATCTTACAATTAGTAATTAGATATCAAAAAGTATTCGTTTACATCCTGTTTTTGAGATAATTAGTTTGGTATTTTCATCTCATTGTTTACTTCTATATTTAAGTTCACTTAATCAGTTAATAAGCTTCATAAATACTGATATCTTGTTTTTTATAGAAATATAAAAGATAATTCGGAATATGAAATAGTTTTTCCCAGTTTACGCATCATACACTCATGATGCAGATTAAATAGAATTAACTCAGATTTTTTATTTTCGGAGGGGGAGTGAATGAGTAATTATTACTTTTTAGAATATCTTTTCATATTACATCAAATAGCTTGAGGACCCAATTTTAGCATTATAATACATTTACTGAACAGCTCCTTGCAATAATACTGTTTATTGTATTATTTGATTAGTTTACAATATTAAAAATTTATTGTAAAACCAATTCTAATCAAACAACCGGGTGCTAAAATAATTTTGGCCATAAATGTTAGTGATCATTCTAAGCAAAATTCTTACCTTTCTTAAAATTCTTCTGCCTTTACTCTTAGATTCTATTTCTGGTTTATTGAATACTAAAATATCTATCAAGTTTTAATATCAATGTGAATCTGTAAAATTTTAGTTAAAATAAACCAAAATAACGATATAACGCACAAATATAAGTATAATAAATATAAATTAAGAGGAATTACAAAAAGTGTTCAACAGATTCAATTATTTCCATCTCATAAAGAATATATTTTCATTATATCATTTGAGCATCATATATCTGCTTTTATAATGGCATTTTTTTTAAATATCCTCTTAAAAATATGTCAAGTAGTGAAATTGGTCATGTGTTTTTTGTATTCACGAATAGAAAGCTGCTTGAAAAAATCTATCTTGTTATTTATACTATTAAATATAAGACCATATTTAATATTTGGCACCACACATTTGTAGATGCTCTTGTTTCTTATTACATTTATTAAAAAACATTCAGATTATAATGAGCACACATGAGTATTGCATAGAAATTATGCAATACACGTGCCTGTTTAATGTCATAAATTCAATTAATCGCTGAACCAGATAATATTTGTAGGTTTATATTGTTTTTCTACAATTTGTCTTGCAGGGCACTATACGAATTTATTAGAGAACACGTTACATTAAAGGTTTGAGTGAAAGAAACATGTTCAGAAATGTATCAAGCATTCCATTTAAGTAGATGTAAAATTGACAATCAAACGTTTTTGCTTTTCCTTTAAATTTGAAATTTCTAGAAAAACCTGCTTGTTATTTCAATTTTTTTTTTTTTTTCATCAAAAAAATATTGATGTTTAAAATATAAAACTCAAAAGATGACATGACAATGCTGCACTTTATCCATTTATAAATACATATTTCTGTCAGGCTATAGTAATTTTGTGTATTGATAAAGCAAACAAATTGGGATTCATTGGATGTCTTAAGGGGAACATATGTTTACAATATGAAATTTATCGTGTATATTTATTTATTTGAATGAATAGATCCTTGTAAAAAGTTTTTCAGCTAATAATAATCGATTTTTAAATAATAGATCTCTATACGATGAATTTGGTGACCACAAACGCCCTTGGAGAGAGAGGTGTCTCTTATTATAAATATTTTTTGTACAATTAATCAAAATTATACTAATATTCTTTTTTTTTTATTTAAAAAATGATTATATGATGTTAATACATACTTTTGTGTAATTCAAAAAACATTTAAATATCCTCATTACTCTATGTAAATTGATATACTGTGTTTGTTAGGGAGGACTATATTTATAGGTCTTTTATTTTGGTTGATACGTGACATTAATGGTTCAGTAAACTGAAAGTTCATCTCCCTACAACTTACTAACTATGAAAGACAAATAAGAACAAATAAGTTGGGTATTAAGGGCAGTGGTGCAGTAAACTGAAACATATCTCTTACTGGAATAGGTCGGAACCTTTGGTGTGAAAATAACACTAATTTAGTTTTCCACAAAGCACTATACACTATACTCGACGCGCGATTCGCCAACAAAGTTGACATCATCTGGGGATGATTAAAACTTTTCTAATTATTGTATACTTTACATATTCTAATATTATTATAAGATGATTATTAAAACTTCTCTCAGTTTTAAACATCTTCAGATGATGCCAACTTTGGTGGAGAAACGGGAATCGAGTACATATAGTGTTTTGGTGTTTTGTGGAAAAGTAATTTAGTGTTATTTTATCTCTTCGCAGATCACTAACAATCAAGAAAAATAATTAGGGAGTTAGATTTTTACTGAATAGTGCGTAAAACCAGAAGAAATATTTGCAACAGTTTACTGAACCTAATCAAAATTTATATATAAACAGGGAATAGAGGCAATTCAGAAGTTAGTTTTAATTATGTTCCGATGATACCAACTTGATTGGTGAAACGCACGTTGAGCACCTTTTCAGCGTTAGTAGAAAATGGTTAACTGTTTTTCCTATTTTTGTTTTTTCCTATTTTAAAACCACAATGTGTTATACTGAACGTAAACATTATAAAAAAAAGATTACCTTTTCAAGACCTGGTTTTGAAAAGGTAAATTATTTTATATAATTAAGTGACTAGTTTTAATGTATATACAGTACTGCGGCTAATTACCTTAAGTAATTATTAGAGTAGATCACATAGGTAGCAAATTTTCCCAAGACCGGGATGGTTTATATATTTGAAATTGTCACATTACAAAACATAATTATGTATTTAATATTACTAATAGATTTTTTGGACATCAGAATTTTTAAATGTTAGGATTAAAAACATTTTTGTGAAGAAATGAGTAACTCAAAAATATTTGAAAAATATTCAAATATAGACTATCAATAGGAATTATTCTTAAATTCCAAGCCTTTATTATTATATTAAAAGGAGTTTACTGATTCAAATACTACATTACAAAGAGTTTGTGATGAATTATCGGAGTTTGATATTTTGTAGGCAATATAAATTTGTTTTTTTGTTTTAGAATATTAATGCCGATTAAATTATCTTCTTATCATTGCTTTATCTAAATCATATTAAGCTATAGTCCTTATGTTTACAGTTTCGTATATTGGCATATTTTATGATTGATATATTAAATATTTGAAAACTGTAATCTGTTAAACAGTGAAGTATTTACCCAGGAATTAATTTCCATTTTTACTTTATTATTTATCACAGTCTGATTTTGTAATTTTGTTAAAACAACATCCATCAATTAACAAAGATGGTTTTTGATTAACCTAAAGTTACCATTAAAAATCCTTATTGATAAAATGTCAATAAGAAAACAAATATCAGAAATTAATAGTGTTATACAAAACAAAAATGTAATACATTCAGAAACAAGAGTGGTTTCATATTATGATAGAATATCAATAGTAGATGTCTTATTCTAACGTAAAACTTACACAATATGTATTTAAAAATAAGACTAAAATTGCTCTGATGCTAACAATGCAATGCAAATACTTATATACTACATAAAGTATACGAGTATATTATAGCTGTGTAACCAATAAGTAACAACAGATGTTATTGCAATGTTAAAAAAGGTTATATGTGCCATTCTCTGAACCTTATAATATATAGTCGAGGCTCAGTGTTATGTTTGTTACCTTGGGTATATTTTAGAATACAGATGTACAATTGAAAGTTTTAGACTTTGAACAATAAATTAGAACAACTTTAAGTTAATAGTAGTATAATTGTTCTCCCCCTTGAGTATTCCCTAATTTTATATTAATTTGAAGAATTTTACTTAAATTGAACATATTGTAGTACTATGTGTTATTATTGAACATATACATACTGATTATTACTGATTGATTTATAATTAATATATTTAAGTAACATTAATGTTGCTAGTAGATGATCTCGAGCAATTGACTAATACCTATAGAAATATTAATCAACCAGATGTTATACAGCCAGTGTTTATTATACCTTTATTATATACTATATTTTCCTGATTTACTTTATTATTTGTATTATAATTTTGTTTCAGAATGAACCAAATCTGCGTCTCCAAGGCTACGAGCAGTTCAAATGGAAGCGTAGGAAAATGTGGGGTCAATTTGAATCTCAGCTAAGAGAATCTTTACATAAGGTAGAACTATGGAGAGGAGCTTTAAAACACATTGAGGGTTATCATGGAACTGGTGTGGTTACATTTTTTCTATTTTTAAAATGGTTATTTTTGTTAAATTTAGTAATCTTTCTTTTTATATTTGTCTTCATCATTCTTCCTACCCTATTACTGGATTTAGACAAAAATACAATTTGTTTAGACTCCAATACCACCAATTGTTGTTCTGAGAAATATTTTAATGAAACTTCTTCAGAAAACAATATTATATTAGATTTAGTTCAAGGTACAGGTATATTGGAGCGCACAGTATTATTTTATGGCTTTTATAGCAGTACTATACTTAGTTATATGGCAGGAGATATAACTATGTACTATGATCTTCCGTTGGCTTATATTTGCATCACAATATTATATTTTGGTATCTCATTATTTGCCATTATAAGATCTGCGGCAAAGGGATTTAGAGAACGACTTGTGGAAGGTGAGGGTCAATTTTATCAGTATTGCAATTTGATATTTGGTGGATGGGACTTTTGTATACAGAATGAAAAAGCTGCTAAAATGAAACACAAAGCCATATATAGTGAGATAAAAGCTGTACTTGAAACAGAAAAATTAGAAGAGGAAAGACAAAGCCGCACAAGAAACGAATGGTATAAAATATTTTTGAGTAGAGTAGTTGTAAATATAATTGTATTAGCCATACTGGGTGCGTGTGGCTGTGGAATATATTTTGCTTTTAATTTTTCTACGGTACAGCTACAACCATTTACAACAAATTCAACAGTAATAACTAGGAATGAGTCATTTCAACAGCTTTTTTATGAATTCTTGCCATCTATAACCATAGTTGGCTTGAATATAATAGTGCCATTTCTGTTTAAATTTCTAATTAGTTTTGAAAAATACACCCCTATCATTGTCATAAGGTTAACTCTCATACGTACAGTTTTTCTAAGACTGGCCTCCCTTATAGTACTATATGCTTCCCTGCTAAGTCAGTTATTATGTGATATAGAAGATGATAATCTACAGTGTACTATGTGTGATAATGTACCTATCTGTTGGGAAACATTTGTGGGGCAACAAATTTTCAAGTTGCTTTTAACCGATTTTGGTACGCACCTTGTTATTACATTTGTAATAAATTTCATAAGATCTCTTTTAGCGGAACACATAAACAGTAACTTTATTAAATTTATAGGAGAACAAACATTTGACTTACCGAAGCATGCATTAGATGTTGTATATATACAAACACTCTGTTGGTTTGGTATGTTTTATGCACCTTTGTTGTCACTCATAGCCACCATAATTTTTTTGCTGCTGTTTTATGTAAAAAAATTTGCATGTCTGGTAAATTGCAAACCTAGTTCAGTTATTTATAGAGCTTCAAGGTCAAATTCTCTGTTCATGGTTGTTTTATTAGTTTCGTATATTTTTGCAGTTTTACCTATAGCGTATTCTGTCTCAGAACTAACACCCTCTAAGTCATGTGGACCTTTCCAAAATAAAAATTCAGTTTGGACACTGATAATAGAAACTTTTATGAAGGCGCCAATTTGGATCCAGAATATTATATTCTTTCTGAGTACAGCTGGATTTGCAATACCTGTTTTTATTGTTTTACTGCTACTTTTATATTACTATACAGCGATCAATTCTGCTAATCGTCATATGGTAATGGTGCTGAAAAATCAGCTAGTTTTAGAGGGCCATGATAAACAATTTTTATTAGATAGACTTAGTTTATTTATCAAACAAGAAAATCAGAAAAGACTCAGAGCAGAGCAGCTTCGAGAAGGAGATATAAATTCTTAATTCTTTTAGTTGCAATTTATTTTTAGAACATTTTGAATAGTATAAAATTATTTTTACATTGCTAAAACATCTGAACCCTAGTTTTAATGCGGAAACCAGATATTAACTAAAACTTGTGTAATTATAACTTTATAATTTGAAAAATATAAGGGTTTTCAATTTTAACATCATAAGAACTCAAATAAAAAAAATAGAAAAATCATATTTACTCAAGCTAATGTGTGGACAAGGGTTTATATATACTTTCTCTATAAAAGTTGGACTTTTTACCCCAATAAGTGAAAGTTTCTTATAGCATGTGTCTGTTTTCCATTACATACCCAAAATGATCTTGACTGGAGTAAGTTAGAATAAATTTGTTGTTGCGGAACAAGGAATATCCAAGTCACCATTTAGAAGAGTGTCATCAGTTTTTGTGGATTTATCAGCCATGGTGCATTTTATTGGCAAAACAGGAGTTTTCTGGCGAACTTGGCGGTGTAAGAGTAACCGTGTTTAGCTGAATATCCCCACTTTCAATTGTATCATGTGCATTCTGGAGGACCCGGTATCGAAACTTGCCTCATTGGCTGATTGCACTGTTAATATTGAGAGGTATAGATATAGCTGAGAGTGAATTGTCTCCTCCACTACTAGATTCCTTACTACTGTTGCTGCCTTTGGACTTTACAGTGCCCTTTATAACATCAGCAAATCTATTCTGTCCCCATAGTCCCCGTGGCTGGGTCTCAATCACCACTGGTGTCTGAGGCATTTCCACAGTAGTACCAGCAGAACGAATACCACCAAGATCTGTCATCATCACCATCAGCTGTATCTGAAAATCTGGCCCTCGAATGAACAGAGCCGATCACCGAATTATTCTTAATTCTGGCATCACAATTCAGTCTAAAAATGTAACGTGTGCTCTACTACCATACCTAATTTAAGAATCACTAATGACTCATTTAAATCTCTTATTTAAGAAGAAATCTTAAACTTTATTATAAACCAACATTAAATGAAGGGTATATAGAAAATATAGAAAAACATATTTTAATAATTATTCTTTTTAAATCATTAAACCCATACCTGCCCAACTACAAATACACATTTCGTTAATGAAGCCATAACCACTTTTCATGTTAAACCATTTAACTATGCCAGTCAACTTACTTGCAATTACTTCCTTCTCCTTCAGTTTCGGGATTGCTTTCGGTTGTTTTGGCACTTGTTGCTGCTCCGCTTCACCTTATTATACCGTATAGTCTACCTTATTTTCCATCAATTTTGTTGCCACTCAACAGCAATGGGTTTGACGTAAACATGATAAATCCACAGCAGCCATCACATCAACCCTCCACATCGAAAGAAATTCCCCAATATCTACATAATCCCAATCAACAATATCCACACCTACAATAAACCCAACCATCAATTACTATATGAATAATGTGCCATATCCCTTTTTTCTGATGGATATTTACACAGTACAACTTAACACTTTTAATTTGAGAAATTTATATTTTCACATAAGAAAAATATAAGTCGACTTTTCAATTCAGAAACCTTCAACCAAATCAATTTTAAGTTCCCCTGTATCTTTAAGTTAACTGTATCTTCTTATTAGCTAGCATTCTTGAACATATCATTATCATTACTTTCGACATAGTTTTATTGTTTAATTCCACCTATACTTTATTATTTTATATAGATCCTGTTTTCTGTAAATCGTTATTTATAACAGTATTAAAATATCTAATTTACGACACATCTAACATTTTATTTTATTTTGAAATGACACTTTTGTTCTCTTTTGTAAGGTCTTCACATATACTTTTGTTTTATTTTTTATTACATTCTTCCTAACTTACAGGCTAAATGCCATAAACTTCGAAATCTGACTACATTGTTGAAAGTATGCTTCACCTTAGTTTAACTTACTAAGAACCGTTTTTGGCGGATTTGGGATATATTCTTGGTATCTTCAACTGAAGAAGTTATTTGACCCTCTAATTTCTCATGGTTAATTCAGGCTATTGTATTTTTTTGCTTATTAATCGTTTAAAAAAATTAACTCCATTATGAATCTCTCATACCTTCACTCCTTTAATGAAGGTTTCCTCTGAAATTTAAAACACTAATTTTTTCGTACACTCTGCCCATGTTTATTTTCCAGATTATGATTCTAATTTTGGTAGAGGATGTTATATGGTTTTATGGTAACTAAAATCTACCATTTTTTAAATTAACAAAATCTCATTTCAAAATATATTAGGCATTCTTTTGATTATAAGTCTAATAATAAGATGAATAAAAATCTACACAGATACGCATCAATTCTGAAAAAATTCAAATTGGAACAAATATACCACCAAATATAAAACTACGAGTTGCCATTTGAAGTTATGTTAGTGGTAACCACAAAATAAAACGTATGTATATGTTTTAAATAACCTCTACTATTCTAAGCATAACCAGTTTGTGATATTTCAGAAGTATGAATGTTGTTTACACTGAAAATGATTATTTTTTTCGTATATTTAGTGACTAAGAACAAAAATTATGTTCGAACAAATAGGACACCAAAGTTGTCTAGCAAACCAATAACATTTTATGTGTTCCATAAAATGTATTTATTAATCCATACAAATTAAGTAAACAATAAGAAATAGCTGCAAATCTATATTATGTAATATTTCTGCCATATAACATACCATAAACATACTATAAGTTTTTTTATTATCACTATTTCTAAATATTTATTTAGGTAATAATATAAGTTCAATTTACATATCTCATTGGCATTCTATGCCATAATATAAAGCGATATTTCTTGTCTTTTATAGAAGGGTTACCAGCGGAAATCTTCAGAAACATTTTTCATTTGTTAAACTACCCTAAAAATCTATTGTATGGATACCGATGTCTAATATTTTATGGATATTCTAGATATGTTATTTTATTTTATGAGGATAAATATAATTGTTAAATAATTTTTCACCATCTTGTTTTGTACATGTACAGGGTGAGCGAAACTCGATGTCTCAGCTCTATCATAAGAAAGGGAAAAACGATAGAAAAAATCTAAAAAGAGGTTCTTAAATAAGATTGAGTAAGGTCCATTTTAAGCCGAATTTACATGTTTTTCCATATTTGGAAACAAGTAATGACGTCATCGAATTTTTTTTTCACAGGAACACCTATTTTTTAGCACATCTAAAAAGAGATAATTTTCCTGAATAAATTTTGTGAAAAAAAAAATTTGCTATCTTTTTCCGTTAAAATATAAGCAAATTTGTAAAAAAAGTATTAACAAAAATTCGCAATCGTCACGATTTAAACAAGTAGTCTTTGGAAACAAATAGCAAAGTCGCATCTGTCAATAATTAAAAATTATTAATTAGTATTATTTATTAATTTAACATTACAAAACACATAATATGTTACAACTATTACCACAGAAACAAAGTATGTAGGCAATCATTACAACAAATTCTGTGATCACCTCCTACTTCTAAACATTTATCCAATCTTCGCCTTACGTCTCTGGCTAAAACCTTAGATAGGTCATCGCATCATTTTTTTTATTGGGCTTACTTGGGCGTTACTAATAAAACGGCTTTCATCCGTCCACAACACATGCTGAAAAAACCGATTGTCATTATCTCTAAGTTTACCATCACTTGGGCAACATAATTAATTCTTCGTTGTTGATATTGATCTGACAAGTGTTCTAAGTTATGAATTTTATAATCGTGATAACTATTTTCTTTAAAAAAAATTTGTACCAAACCATATTTTAAATTCAACTCACGACAGGCTTGCTGAATCGAGTTCCTTGGATGATCTTCAAAATACTGCCAAACAGTGGCAGCAGTGTTGTCAGAATTGACCCTTTTAACAATATTTGTTCCCTTTCGAGAAAAAAATGCCTTGTTATTTGCACGTAAATTGCATTACAATCTTTCAAATATTTTTAAGCTTGGAATAACACGTTCGGGGTATCTCTGGGCGTATAACTGAACTGTTCTTCTAGGGTTCTTTTGAGAATTCCCCATAAACTAATAACATACTGACTTTTTCGTTGTGCGTGAACATTTTTCAAAGTCAAATGACAACAAAACAATATTTGTCAACCATTAGATTAATTATTGACATGTGACTGCTATTTATTTCCAAAGGGTACTTATTTAAATAGTGATGATTGCGAATTTTTTTGTGAATACTTTTATTTCACAAATCTGCTTATGATTTTTTAACGGAAAAAGAATAGCAAATTTTTTTCTTTGCAAAATTTGTTCAGAAAAATGTACTATTTTTAAATAGGCCAAAATGTAGGTATGTTTCTGGGGGGAAAAAACGATGACGTCATTATTTCAGTTTCCAAATATGGAAAAATATGCAAATTGAGCATAAATGGACCTTACTTAATCCCATTTGGGAACCTCTTTTCAGATTTTTTCTATTGTTTTTCCTTTTCTTATAATAGAGCTGAGATATCGAGTTTCACTCACTGTACAATAAGTAACAATAATTTTGTGAATACTGTATTAATTTAATTTTTTTCATTTACTGTGACCCCTATAAAATGAGATGTTATCGTCTTTCTGAGAATGCTTCACTTTGGATAACCTCGTAAAAACTTTTCATTGTGATGGTAGTTAAATTCTATGTATTATATTTAAATATATTATACATAATATTGAATTTTCTAAAGTAATATTATATTTTGTTCAACCATAATGTAGATAGTTTATGTATACATTATATGTGCTGGATTTGTTTTAAAAGTATTATAATTTTTATATGTTTGATATGTTAATCTAGTCATACTAGTCTATTTATACAACTAAAATAAAAGAAAGTAAGTAAACCTGTGTTATGTACTTTTCCATTCACATTTTATAATCTACAATTGTATTAGTACAATACTTGTGTAATTTAATATTGACAAGACATATAGAACATAATTAATAATAATTATGATCAATGAAAGAGAAAATACATCTGTATGACAGCTAAAATTAGAATTTTTTTTCTTAAATTTTAATTGCCATGCAGCATTTGAAAAACAATTAGTCATTATTAGATAGAATGAACCAATAAAATGTTTCAACAAGAAATAAAAATTGTTAAAAATACTATTTGATAGATTTCTCATTAAGTTATAAAAGAATATACTCTATAACATATGAATACATTGTTAACATAATTTATAAGGTAAGTGATTATTTACAGGTACAATAAGACTAATATATGAAAGTAAAACTCAGTCTTACATTGTGAAGATGAAATAGAATGAATTTGATTTCTTAAGAATAATTCATTTTTGAGCACAATGCTGGCAATATTTAAAATAAAATTTTACACACCTCAAAAGCGAGCCTATGATATGAGAGATCAAGTACTACGATGTAATAAAACACATCAATTGTAAACATAAGAAATGTATTTAACAACATTGCCATTAAAATAAAACAAAAATACTTGGAGGAACAAACAATTAACCATGAACAAAAAAAATTCTAAATATATTTTATTTTTTTATCAACAAACTATTACCGTTATTTAACTGTCTTTAATTAAACAATACTATTAGGTTTGTAAAGAAATATGAATAGTTAAAAAACCTAAGACATTATGAATTACTGTTAATTTATCATTTTTCAATTGTAGCGTATAATGCCATTGCAAATGGTGCAAGGCATTAACATCACATTCTAATATCTTGAGATTCTTGTTTACTAATATTTATAAACAGAATGTTCTACCAGTGTTATAATTATAAATGAAACTTAAATATTGTATGTGCTTTTAAAATATTTTGGATATTGATATATTTTTAATGATCGATAAAAGAAAACTATTAATTCAGAGATAGTGGAATATAGGTGTAACTCTAGGCTCTAAGGTAAAAAAAAAAAACATGTTGCAGAGTCAACTAAACAATCAAGTTTATTATATAATTTACAGTAAATATGAACGAATATTATTGAATATTGTAAAACTGGTATTTCATCTGATATTATATGATGTATTTATCGAACTGTTATATCAACATTCATAGCAGATAACATATTGAATGATATACTATTAATTTAATAATGGTATAGCATGTATGTATACATAGTTGAATAAGGTATATCCTAAATAAGTCTGTACAACTGTTGGTTGTTTTTCAAAAACAGTAAGGCAGGGGAGTAATTAATGTATTAAACCCAATTGGCCATTTTTGATTTATTTACATAACTCGACAATAAATATGACATGGTAAATAATCCATTACATTGGGTATAGCTTTGATATTTAAAATTCTTGTTAGACCTATTTTATATTCAGCTTAGGAAAGTTTTATATAAAATTCATAATTTGGCATTAAATGGCTTCTTGAAACACTAAGAAATAGATGGGGAGATCACACCAACTGTATGACCATATGTTCACCTAACTTGACCCCCCTTAGATTTTTATTTGTGTTGACCCAAATTGAAGTGGTGTGAGTTCAAATTGAAATCAGCCATACATACGTGCTAGCTAATGTCAGATGGAGCACTGTTAACAGAAGCCATTTTCAATAACCCTAAAATTTCTGTGAAAAAATAGCTGTATTTACTCATTTGCATTTTCACAAAAAAAAAATCCTGTTATAAATGGTATATAGGAAATCCCCAATATGTGATACTTTCCATTATACCTCAAAAAATTTAAGAAAGTAATTTTTCATACAAAAAAAGGGATACAATTTAAAAAAGATTATCAAAACATCAGAAAAACAAAATCTGAAAAATATAGAATCTTTTTAAAAAATATCAAAGGTTTTTGTTACTAAAAAATCATTTAGTCAAATTATGAATATTGTGCAAACATTTTTAAAAACATCACCATTCTGTATCGTATGTATCTGAATAATAAAATGCAAAGAAAAAAATCGGAAAAATTAAAATAAATGTAAAAATCTATTAAAAATATATATATTTTTAATAGACTAATAATAATTAATACATACTAGTGTCTAATAACTTTGCTTCAAATTATAGTAAAAGTACATCATATAGATATCCTGTTAATAAGTCTTGTACAATCATCATATTCTGAGGTAGGTACAGCAACAATTCTTATTTTTTAAGGCACTTTTTTATTGTCATTCTTCCATAATGGGACTGTGTAACTGAAAACAGCGTTATTTGAACATATTTATCTCAAGTACTGTGATTATACTTACAGCCTCTGCAATATAAATCCATTGTAATGCCTGTGTAATAGAATCATTATCACTCGGTCTCTTATCCCAATTCCAGAACGTTATATCTTTAAAATGGTTAACTATGTAGAATCTCCGTTCATCTTTTTCTCTAGATGGTTTAATACTCTCGTGCAAAACAAGACCAATGTAACCGTCAGGAATATTTACTCTTTTTGCTTGAAGGGGATACCCTCTAAATGAACCTTTGAGAACTGAAAAAAATTAGTTTTAATAGGCCGAACAATTTTTGGTTGAAAACTACCTCCATCGTCATTTATTTTAATGTAACTATCAAAATATTTTTCTACTTTAGCATCACAGTCTGCATGTATTTTGAAAGGAACACTTTGAATTTTGCTATTTTTTGAACTATAATCCAAAGGATTTTTCCCGCCGTGTATGTGAATAGTTGCCATAGTTATTTTCTTATACAAAAACCGTGGATTTTAACAAAAATAGTTAACTTTTTAGTGGGCGAGTGAACAATAACGCAACATTTGTTTGAAGAAGCTGTGCAAAATACAAAACATATTTTTTTATAATCTATGTAAACCTCAAGAAGATTCGACTACTTTCTAGTCTTCTTGGTAAACCTAAATCTTATAACGTGTTAATCACAGAATATAATATTAGTAGCTTTATGATCTGTGTCTGTGATATTAGTAGAAGCTTAGAACGTAGAACAAAGATAAACATCTTTCAGAGAATTACTATCGCTTGCAGCAGAAAATTAAAAATAATATATTTACTTGTATTACCCTCTCTTACTTGTCACAATTTCTATTCCCTCTGTCCTAAATTAGTTGTCACATTTGACTATTTTTCTGCTGATTATTATCAAATACAATTTAATTCAGGAAGTAATGTACTAAAAAATGAAATACTCAAAATGGAATTTTAAAATTACATCATTTATAAAATTTGTTTGAAGGTTGTTATTACAAGTAGGCTGGTGACAGATTGGCAAATAACAAAGTTTATATATATATATATATATATATATATATATATATATATATATATATATATATATATATATATATATATATATATATATATATATATATATAAAATTGGATATAAGTATTCTTGTCCGTTGCGTCCTCTGATACAGTTAGTTAAATTTGCCTTTATATCTTACATTAGAATTGTCATCTAGGATAGATGACAATTCTAATGTTTTCATCATAATTATAGATATCTTTAGATATTAATGGGTTATATCGGAATTACACCATATATATATACATATACCATGGTGTAGCATTATTCTGGAGTTGTAGTGACTAACTATGTGCTCTGTGGCATACTTCGATCTATGGTCCTCTTGATACAAGATTGGTTAAATTAGATAGGTTACCTCGTAACTTACAGTCCGACCGCGTGACGTTATCTTTGTGCAGATTTAAACTATTAGATACATATCGTAAACAGCGTTGAGTAATTACAAATTGATTTATCTGTTTTGTCTTTGTTAAAAATATTGGTAATATAATTTATTTTGGTAATTGTATACAAGAAGTGTTCCTGGGCAAATGCTGACGAAACTTTTCCTACCCCCCTATTTTCGAGGGTGCTAGAGACGAATCTGGCTTCAGCTTTATCCGCTCGGACACGGTTTTCGAGAAAATGAATTTTCCACTTTTCCGCATGAGGCCATTTTTTCTATCAAATAACTTTCACTTCACACTACATAGAGAGCTAATATTAATACCAACAGATGCTATAACACTTCCTTTACACATATCATATATTAAACCGTCATAAAACCTATTAGAAACTTTCGATGTTTAGTTACTTCAAATGTATACAGTGACTTGCAGTTGGCGTCGTCCATTGCAATCATACGCCCTCCGTGCCGTTCGATGAAACTACATACATATAGAGAGGCTCCAAAAGCTAACTTTGAATATTAACAACTAAATATGCTGTTATTTTGAAGGATACTAACCTAACCTAACCTAACCATAATAAGTAGACAGTCAGGTTAAGTTAGGTTAGGTTAGTATCCTTCAAAATAACAGCGTATTTAGTTGTTAATATTCAAAGTAGCTTTTGGAGCCTCTCTGTATGTATGTAGTTTCATCGAACGCCACGGAGGGCGTATGATTGCAATGGACGACGCCAACTGCAAGTCATTGTATACATTTGAAGTAACTAAACATCGAAAGTTTCTAATAGGTTTTATAACGGTTTAATATATGATATGTATAAAGGAAGTGTTGTAGCATCTATTGGTACTAATATGAGCTATCTATGTAGTGTGAAGTGAAAGTTATTTGATAGAAAAAATGGCCTCATGCGGAAAAGTGGAAAATTCATTTTCTCGAAAACCGTGTCCGAGCGGATGAAACTGGAGCCAGATTCGTCTCCAGCACCGTCGAAAATAGGGGGTAGGAAAAGTTTCGTAAACATTTGCCCAGGAACACTTCTTGTATACAATTACCTTTATTTTATATAAATATAGTTTTAAATTAATTGTTTACTAGGTATAACAATGTAAATATACGTAATTTATCATCTAGCGAATTTGAACTGCCACTTGATAGGTACAATTTTGTAAATGCAATATTATGTATATCTGTTAAATATATGAATTCGACAAGCAAAAGTTTTTGTGGATACTTTATTATTTGTAGATATATTATTAAACTATTAAAAATAAAAGTAGCAATTCGTTTTATATTAAAAGGCTATCGTATATTCAATGTTATCAATACACTTGTTAGTTAAATAATTATTATTCAAACTATAAAAAAAATGTTTTTTTTTTACTATTAAATTATTAAACCAAACATGTTCAGCAGAAGAAAGTTATTTATGCAATAATATGTGGGTGCTGTGATGAAAGATATGGACGATTTTAATAAAAAATGATGAATATGAAACGAGAAGTGAAATGTAGAATACTTAATTTTTCTTCGATTGATTTTTCAATTAAATTATTTTTTTAACGGTATTAATACCTAATAATTTTGACATTTCAGTACAGAATTGTAATAGTATATTACATTAGGACCATTATAGGTATATATAGGGTCTACCATGCAAGCATGGTAAAACGTTACGTTACGCTTTATGTTCATGAGGATACCATAAACCGTACAATATTTGACTATTATAAGGTTTAACATGTTCACATATTACTGTCATAAAGCGAAATATATTTGATAAGGCTAACTCGTACATCAAATATTAGTAGGTATTTTTGTTTTTCTGGCGACTTATATTGTCACTTATATTGTCCTACCAAAAGTCTCAAAATATAATCATATAATGTTATTAAATAGTATTTAAACATAAAAATCACCAAATAACTATATAAACACTTGAAAACGCCGAGAAACTATGAAAATAAACTGTCAGGCGGCAGCCGCAGCACAAAGATGACGTCACATTCCCCTCTGCCAAATCCCCCACAAAAGTAACGTGTAACCTTCTATTTAACCGATCTTGCTCTTGATGCTCTTGACTTTAAATTATGTTTGATGTTCTGTGGCTTTAAAGTTTACTGCACAGACAAGGTAGTCTGTGGTTTACTGATAGTTGGTCTGTGCTTTAAAAGTTAGGTTATGTGGTATTAAAGCGTAAGCGGTAAGCGGTTGTACGCACGTGTTGAGAAAAGCAACATATTCTTCGAAATTAAATAGACTGTGTTGTTTGTTCCTGTCTTGCAGTATACTATTTTTTTAAGTATGGGTAGGCCAGGTATGTATTATTCCGTATAGATTAAGTTGATCATCTAGTCATTAAATAGAAAATTTGTCTAATTTTATATGTGATGGGACTCGCATTTTTGTTCGAAGTAATTCATCATTTGAAATTCAATAACTGAAATGAACTGTTTTTGTTTTGAAACTTATCGTAAGTACATTCACCACCTCTCATTGTCTTACAATTAAAATGACACCCTTATTGTGTTAGAGTTGTATTATTTTGGAAGAATTCATTTCAGACATTTTCAACAAGCAATGCCTGCAAACAATGAAAATGAAGTTTTCAAAGTAATGTCAAATTTGTGTTGAGCAAAGCCAAAAACGATAATTATTTACTTTGGAGTAAAACTCTCAAATCCTCACCAAATATTGTCTACCCGATATTTTCGTTAGCTTATAATAAAACTTATTATTTCATTACGATTTTCTAATTTATTTGCATGTTTACATTCATGTTCACAAGTTTCATGAAGCCATCCATTTGATATCCTAACACCCTCTGTAAAGGGGCCTACACACCTTCCATTTATCTGCGCAATTATCGGTTGTAAATAACTGTGTGGAGATCTGAAGTGAAGGTGTGTAAGCTATGTTCAGTTTTCGTCTCAGTTTCGTCCGATTTTTCTTCAATTTTTTCCTTACTTTTGACAGATTTGTGATAAACTGCTCAGATAAGGAAGGTGTGTAGGCTCCATAACCCAAAACACTTGGATAGCAAATGGACGTTTGCATGAAAATTGTAAACATTGCAAGTAAATCAGAAAATCATAATGAATAATAAGTTTTATGGCAGTTTTAACGTATGATGTGTATAAAAGAAGTATTGTGGCACCTACCTATATTAATATTGGGTATGCATGTAATATAAAGTTATTTGATAACGAAAAGTAGTCACGTGCGGAAAGTTGAAAATTCGTTTTCTCGAAAAACTGTGTTTCACTGCCAAAAACTGAAGCCAGATTTGTTTTCAACACCCCCGAATATAGAGGAAGCCAAAATTTGGTGAGGATAGGAGAGTTTTACTCTAAAGTATATGATTACTCCAAAACCCCCCAACACTATTCTACAATTGAATTGGTGAGTGAAAGAACAGTACAATTCTAAAATAGCCATTCTGAGAAAACAACAAAAAACTATTTAACAAGAAAATTATTGTTTGTATGACATTACAATGCATTGTAAAGTTGTAGTATTTAGTATTCTGGATTGACCTGTGAAAGGAAATAAACAAAAAAATATTCGTATAGAGAGATACACTTAAAACAAAGTCATGTATTTGTATTGTTCTTTCACTCAAGTAAAACAAATTGTAGTTTTTATAATAGAATTATTTTATGAAGACTGAAGAGCAAATTGGCAATAAACCGTGCGACAAAGAGCAATGTATAACTTACTATAGCTTGCCTTCTCCCACGCCAATGCAGTAAAAGAATTTTATGGTTCCTCTACACGTTGGCCAATGCGTTGGCCATCATGCTGGCAAGGAGATTTGAATACCTGTCCACATGTTGGAAGAACGTTCAGTTTGTTTCGACGCAGGCCAATATGAACAACAACATGGACGCCATGAGAGTAGCAGCTGCTGCAGTTTATTCATTAAATACTACCTTTATTTTTAATATTTAATAGTATTAGTAGTAATTGAATAATAGTTTATTTATTAAATAATTAAAATATCTCCCTACTATCCCTGCGGCAGCTGTTCACATACTAAACCAGTGCCGCCAACGTGTGGACGTGACTACCACCGTCCGCCAGCGCCAAGCCAACGTCCTTTGATGTGTCTTGAAAAACCGACACCACGACGGATCGGTCGCCAACGCTTGGGCTAGCTCTGCCAATGCCGCTAATACGACAAATAGTCCCCTCTACACGCTGGCCAACAAGCATTGGCCAACGTGTAGAGGAGCCTTTACGCGCGCAAATTATTTATAGGCAGGTCTGTGTCTTATTCAGTCAAACATGCATCTATCTTTGTCGCATGATTTATTGCCAACTTGGTCTTCATAAAATAATTCTACTATAGTTCTTTAATAGTACTTTACATGTTGATATTATTGTTTTTGGTAAAAAAATACCATTAATAATTCAAATAATGCAATGCAAATACCAACGAATGTTCAGCAATGACTGTCACCTATACAATGAGTCAGTGTTAAAGTTTCCGAGTGACCGCACACGAGTGCATGAGTGAACAGTATAAGCACCGCATTTGTACTGTTCTTTTACTCAACTCTTAAACAGACTCTACGATTTTGCATGACAGGAAAGGGTGCATGTACTTCTCGTTCAACCATTAATGCGTTAACGTATTTGGACAATTTTGGCAATCTCAGTTTAAACTGACATTTTTGGCTCCTATATTGTTCTTTCACCCACTGATTCAATTTTATCAAAAAAGTTTTTTAAATTAATATAAAAATTTACGAAAAAACAAGGATTTTTTTCCCAAAATTTAATACAAAAATACCTTAATTAGTCCTAATTGTCATCACTCCATTTTTTCAATAAAAATATTGTTTTTATATTAACTGGATGTTTTTTTGGTACAATAAAAAAGTTTTAAGAAATTGATGTTCTTGAACCCTGTATAACATATATAAATCGAGTATATGTTGGGTGCTCAGGTCTGTTGTTGGACACGGAGGTATATAAAGGTGCAGCATTTTCCTCCATGGCCACGACATGAATGGGGAATCCATCTCGTATTCTCCGATAGAGATGGCTGCGATAAAATCATTTGTGGTTCCAGTATTCAAGACACAATAGGGGGAAGATTGGCACCTCCCGTTGTGCGTAAATGTTTGTCCTCATCTTTATATGTAATCCTCCACTTCACATCCTAAGGCTTTAGGGAAAGGAAGTCGATTTCTTTGTATCTCAATTTTTAAATGATTGAATTTAAAAAGGATCCAATTAAAATTGGTTATAACCAATTGGGAGACATTGTCTCCCATGCATACATTGTCTCCCATACATACATTGTCTCCCATACATTGAAGGGTACACGGGAAACATGATCTAAGTCACACCGGCACATGCTGTTGTGTAGTTTTAACTTTTTCTGGTACACTAGTTCAAATGTTCGTAAATACAATCTACGTTATATTAAATATATGGAAATGAAAGTGTGGTTAATGGAAGAGCGATCTAGGTCCATGCTGTGGATCCAAGTTCACTACCAAATAAAATCTTTGGTTTTCAGTCTCGTGATCCTGTTTACTATCAGTGTTTTTCTACTGTGCAGAATACCAGATTAGCCAGTGCTGGTCTATTGTTCTTGTGCATTAGTTCCAGTTCTGTGTGTTGAAATAAGAAGTTCAAGTGCAAGTAGTGATGCCGATGATGACAAACCACTGAATATTTATTTAACCCGTAGAAGAAAATCTTATGGCCGTGTTCGGGGGATGTTGCAAAGAAAATACGAAATCAAGCCTATGAAACTGGCGAGTCTTGTGAATGTAAGAGGTTCAGATGTTTTCAAATTATAACGGAGACACAGAGGTGTAGTGTCATAAATGAGTTCAATTCACTGGGAGAGAAATGAACAGAATAATCATCTATGTGGCCTTATAAGTATTCATGATATAAAACGTAGACGTCTTAGACATGAAGAAAATATAGCTAATTTACGAAACAATGTTTTCACTTTTAAAATTAGTCATGAAAAATAGTGGCGCCATGCAAGAAATCGATGTTTGTTAGAAAGCATTCATTAGTTTACATGGAATTACAAACAGATGCTTTATAACGTTAACAAATTATTTGAAGGAAACCGAAAGTTCTTGTTATGATAAAAGGGGCACACATCAAAATCGACCCCACAAGATAAAGGACGATACTCTAAGACAAATACATAAGCATGTATTTGTCGGTGTTTTATACATATCCACAGACAGTGGCAAAGAAGGGGGCCGATGAGGTGATGTCTTTCTTGTACCATTTTTGCTGCGAAATTCTGAATCCAGAAGTGAAACATCTACATATATTTTGTGATTCCTGTGTGGGCATAATAAAAATTTTACTCTTGTTAGATTTTTTCATTATATGGCCCAAAGCAAAAAAAATATTTGATTCAGCTCGTGATATTCGCTATAAGAGGGCATTCATATCTTGAACGCGACAAAGATTGTGGACTAATCAACCAAAAATCTATAGTGGAAGTTCCTGATCAGTGGGTCGAAGTATTTCGTGCAGCAAGGTCTAAACCTGTCATTTGTGTATAATCGTAAGCAGAACTTTTTTTGTGCTTGGACAAATTTTCTACAATCATACTACCGGAAAACTTGTCCATTTGCTACTAGACCAGTTAGGGAATTGCAATTTACTAAAGAACATCCACGTACTGTGGTAGTTAGAGAGACGGCATACAATTCACCATTAACTTCTTTCGTCATCATAACTAAAAATATAACATGGAATGTGGAAGTCAGCCCAGAACCACTTTATCGAACCTGATACCCCTGCCGAGAAAAAAATACGACCAACTGCGAGCCTTCAAGAACTACCCTTTGTCGATAGCAACCGAAGCGACGACGAAATCGACGGAAGTTATTATTGTTTTTGATTTTGATTACTAAAATAATACTAGTAGCTGTTTTTTTTTTGCAGGAGCTCTGAATAAATAAGGACTTAGTTCATTCTTCCATATATTTAGTTACATCAAATATTTTTTTTATCAACACAAGGTGACAACTGGTTTATTTTTTATATAATGCTGATGTCAAAATCTCAAATAAAAATTATTTTTTTATATTTTTAAATTTACGACTAGTAACGTTTTGAACTTTCAACTTCGTTTATCTCCATTTGTTCCAAATGTGACTTAGATCGTTTTTCCTCTGTACTCTTCATATGCAAACACATTTAATAGATATATCTACATTTACAGGGTTTTCACCAGGAGGTCGTGGAGGAGGAAATAGAGGAAGTTTTGGTGGTGGTCGAGGAGGTGACAGAGGAGGAAGAGGAGGCTTTGGTGGTGGTAGAGGAGGAAGAGGAGGCTTTGGTGGTGGCCGAGGAGGGGGAGGTAGACCCAGTTTTGGACGAGGTGGTGGTGGAGGAAGGGGTCGAGGAGGAGGTGGTAGAGGAAGAGGTGGAGGAGGATTTAAAGGGGGTAAAACGGTGGTTATTGAACCACATAGACACGAGGGAGTTTTCATAGCAAAAGGAAAGGAAGATGCATTAGTTACTCTTAACTTTGTGCCTGGCTCAGAAGTTTATGGGGAAAAGAGAATATCGGTGGAGGTGTGTAGCCTATTAATTTAACATAGCATTTTTATCACCAAGATTATTTATTATATACATATGTTTTTTTTTTTAGAATGATGGAAATAAAATAGAATACAGAGTATGGAATCCATTTAGAAGTAAATTGGCAGCAGCAATTTTAGGTGGTATAGATCAAATATACATGCCACCTGGGAGTAAAGTCTTATACCTTGGTGCTGCATCAGGTACTACAGTGTCCCACGTATCTGATATAGTTGGTCCCGAAGGCTTAGTGTATGCCGTAGAATTTTCACACAGATCGGGACGTGATTTATTAAATGTGGCAAAGAAACGTACAAACATTGTACCTATTATAGAAGATGCCAGACACCCACACAAATATAGAATGTTAATTGGTATGGTTGATACGATATTTGCTGATGTAGCACAACCAGATCAAGCCAGGATAGTGGCTCTTAATGCTCAGTATTTCCTTAAGAATGAAGGGCATTTTGTTATATCAATTAAGGCCTCCTGCATAGATTCGACAGCGCAACCTGAAGCGGTGTTTGCTGCGGAAGTAAAAAAACTGCAATCTGATAAGCTTAAACCGCAAGAACAGATAACTTTAGAACCTTTTGAGAGGGACCATGCTGTAGTAGTAGGAGTGTATCGTCCACCACCTAAAAATTAGTTTTAAGTTAATTTTCCTTTTAGGAATAATTATGAATTACGATAATAATTATGAATTGCGTATGTTGTATATAATTATAAGGGCAGAAATGGCTCCTTATATTGTTAAGATAAATTTTATATTACGGATTAAAATGACTTTATTAAAACCTTTCTTTAGATTCTTCAAACAATGTTACCAATCATAAATATTGTGTTATGACAGAAATACATATATTTACAAGGGACACCTCTTGATCGAAAACATTGGTGAGGTATATTGAAAAAGGCCCTCTACTTAGTCGATAAAATATATCATACAAAATCTGCACAGAACAATTTTCTTTCAAGTACATTTTTGTAAAAAAAACTTGTGTTACATTTAGGGTAAAGGATCTAATTGTAAGAGTTGTCTAGTGAACATCAAAGTTGAGGAGAGCTTATTAGTATTATTGAGGATAGACATTAAGAGTTGGCTGTAATGAGGATCAAGATTGGGGAATGCCTACTAGGAGGAATTTTTAAAAATTTTATCGCTAATCTGTATTTTTGTCAAAATAAATCATATTGTAAAAACAATAGTAGGGTAGCTTTATCTTTAGGGTGAGTATGTTATTTAATGGTTACTTGTGATGATAATCAAGATAGGAGAAGATCTATTAGAGATGTGTTTAATTTTCTTCCCAACAAATCTTGTACGTTTTTAATAAGAAAATTCATAGCTTCTTATTTTATGTTTATTTAAATTCATATTATTTAATATGAATTTACTTATTTTTTCCTTAAATAAAAAAAGGTCTTTCCATAAAATATGGCGGTATAATATTTGGGAAGACTACAGACTCCAGAGGGTGGTCTGGTGAATATTGGGGTTGTGGAAAACCAATTGGAGTTATTGTGGAGCTTTTTAAATTCTTTTTGATTTGAAAGGTTTACAACTTTGTTTTCTCCAAATGTGTAATTCATAAGCATTGAAACATAACTCATATTGCTCATAACATTTTTTTAAGATCACTATATCC
This sequence comes from Rosalia funebris, assembly GCA_037954035.1. Classification (NCBI taxonomy): domain Eukaryota; kingdom Metazoa; phylum Arthropoda; class Insecta; order Coleoptera; family Cerambycidae; genus Rosalia; species Rosalia funebris. The sequence continues at coordinate 251,041 of JAZFAV010000024.1, forward strand.
CCATTTGATTCAAATATTTCCTGACAGTAATAGGCATGGCCAACAAAATTATTTATTTTACACATTAACAAACCAATGCCATCCTAGAATTTACACTTTAATTATTGCTTATTAAAGATTTATTTAAAATAGAATGTGAAATACCTGATTATAATTTATCATTATACGAAAGATTAAAAAACAAAAGGTAATTATTTACTTTTAGTATAATATTAGCTATCTAATAGTGTAAAGTGAAAGTTATGCGATAAGAAAAAGTGGTGTTTCGTGTGGAAAAGTTGACCACTCTCTGTGATTTGAGTGTAATCAAACTGTTCTTTATGCACAATAACAATGCAAACTTTCTTGTGTGATTAATTTGAGCCTAATGCATAGCTGCTTTTTAAATTTTTATGCTCATTTATCCTTGAAAGTATTAGCTAGCTATGCTTTTCAATGCAATGGTCTGTTAATTAGTGTAAAAAAGGAGACTTACTTTTGTTTGCTCTCGTTAGAATTGACAACTGCTTGTACCTTCCCGTTGTTGCTAAATCGTATTAAATAAGTATAAATGCATATAAGTTTTGAAATAAAAAGCCCAATTAAAAAATTATATACTTTCTGATAACCGAGGCAGAGATCATCGCATCGAGTGAGGGAGCCAGAGGCAATTTGGCTAAGCAGACTTTAGAGGGATCATCAAATTCAAAGATGTTCCTATCTTCCATTATCCAATCTGACGACTTTGCAAGTGAGATTAGCTCAAAATCCAGACTTTCACTGCAGAACCAAGCACACTTCCATCAAACAGTTTTTTTATCAAGAAAGTAACGGAGGGAAAACTTGGCGTTCGACATCTCTATAGAACATAAGTAGCAAATATTATGACGAAGGCGTTGCCAAAGACCCGGCTGAAGATTTTATGGGATAAGATGGGACTTATGTGAAATAGAAAGGACAATAGACACTTAATAAGATGTTTATTTGTTGTTTTGAAGTAATTGTTTCTTTATTTCATGTTTAATTTTTTTTTTATTCAATACTCGCTAACGGAAAAGGTAATCAAGGGGAAAGTTTTGAAGTGATATGTTAAATTTGAATTGAGTTCGTATATGAACCTATAGATAGTGCAACAATGTCTTGCTTTTGTTTATTCTCTGTGTGGTTTATGGTCCCATGATTAATAAAAATAACCTGTAAGTCGTTTTGTCTTCTGTCAGAAAGTGAATTTTCTCTCGATGTAAAAATTAAATAAAAAGTGATATATAAAATCCCCAACGGACTTTTCAGTTCAGTGAAAAACCTAAACATAAGTAACAATTTAGTTATGCTATAACAAATAACTTGACATAATTGATAATTTATATAAAGGGTCTTTCAATAAGAACGCTCGATTTTTAAATGTAAATAAAACTGTGGTAATGTAAATGGCATTCCTTATGTTGACTTTCAGGGCATCAAGTGTTTGTGGTGTCTTCGTATAGACCTGCGATTTAAGATAGCTCCTAGAAGAAAAAAGTCTAAAGCCGTTAAATCGCGCGATCTCGGTGGCCAGTTCACATCGCCGTTACGCGAGATAATTATGCCCTCAAATCTCTCGGATGCAGAATGTCTATCTCACTTTGATGCTACGAGCAAAGAGTTGCTCGTAGCTTTGATGCCTCATCAGTGGCGGCGCCGTATATATGCAATTATATACAAATTATAGTCTACATGATATATAATACTTATTCAATTAGTATTAAAAACCTAGAGTGGCTTGGCTAAACATATACAGTATTGCATATGTTGTTTCCATAAGTATAGTCTAGTACAATGAAAAAATATTACAGAAAATTACCATTTGACATCTAAAGATGTAACATTTGCATAGGTAAAATGTCTGAATTTATTTAATGGTTGTCAGCACTGTTACTATAAATATATCTTAATCTGAATTTATCCTTATTAAACTGTGGAATTCGAATACATTCTCATAATTTAAAGTTTGTGGCTGTTCCTAATATTCTCAAAGATTCTCCTAAGGATGGTGAAATATTTATAATTCGTTTATAGCATCCACTAGTTCTGCATAATTACTATCGATAGTTTTTAAATCTGCTTCTGCTTGAGCTACCCAAAAATTTTATCCAACTTTCTCTAATAGCCACTGATTCTTTAACATCGAACTGTAAAACTAGACTTTATTTTTTGAAAATTCTGTAATTAAAATGCTGTTTCTATTATAGCTATGCTTATGCAAAAATCGGTTATGGATGTTTTGTAATGTCAGTTCACTGTTTTTGAATGTTTAGGAAATTTGAGAAAAATTACTTCGGTGTAGGCCATTCATGTACCTACAACCGCAACTCTTTCAAATCATTTCTGCTGTAAAATGTACGGCATGAACTATACATGTAATATGTATTAAATTAGGCCAGATTTTTGAACGAACAACCTAAGGAAAGCATACCATCACTAACAATAAGAAATATTAACACTTCATATCTTGAAATTTTCGTGATGTAGTTAATATCAGATGCTGAACTGTTTCGCTGGTACATATTTTCAAGTCTTTTACTGGCTAATAAAAACACATGACAGTACATGGAAGTTCATCAAGTGTATGTACAATGTTAGCAAGTGTTTTTTAGAATTCATCATCTTGTCCACGGCTACATTAGGATTATATTCATGTCTCTCATGCACAGATGTCTTTGCAATATACTTTGGTTGGGCATATTAATATAGGATATTTTCTCCGAAATTTGACAAAAATCTTAACTAGAATAGTGCAGAAGAGGATGGAAAATAGAGCGGAGGAAATACTAGGAGAAGACCAATTCGGGTTTAGGCGAAATAGGGGAACTCGCGAAGCTATTCTGGCGCTAAGAGTAATGTTAGAGAAAACAATAGAAAAAGGAAAGAACGCTTATATAGGATTTGTAGATTTAGAAAAAGCTTTTGATAACGTAAGATGGGAAAAAATGTTCGAGATACTAAAGAGCGCGGGAATGAAGTATAGAGATAGGAGAGTAGTACACAATCTATACAAAGAGCAAACTGCTGTTATAGAAGTAGAAGGGGAAAAAAGGGTAGTAGGTATTAGGAAAGGAGTAAGACAAGGATGTACGCTATCACCACTAATTTTTAATCTGTACATCGAAGAGGCGATTAATGTGGTAAAAGATAGAGTGGATTTCGGGATTAAAGTACAGGGACAGAAACTAAAAATGCTGAGATTCGCGGATGATATAGCAGTATTAGCATCTAGTAAGGAGGAATTAGAATCAGCATTGAACGAAATGGAGGCAGTGTTGACAGAGGAATACGGAATGAGGGTGAATAAAAACAAAACTAAAGTGTTAGTGTGCAGAGGGCGCGAGAGCAGAGCAAAAACGAAAGTACAAATTAATAATGGAAGGTTGGAGGAAGTTAAAGACTTCACTTATTTAGGAAGTAAAATAAATTGGGATGGAAGAAGCGATAAAGACATAAAACAAAGAATAGCGCAGGGTCGAGTAGCTTTTAACAAAAAGAAAGCACTTTTATGCTCGGGTGTAATAAACTTAGAAGAGATTTTTGAAAACATATGTATGGAGCACGGCACTATACGGCTGCGAAACCTGGACGGTAGGGGAAGCAAGTAGGAAGAAATTAGAAGCTTTTGAGATGTGGTGTTACCGAAGAATGATGAAAATACCATGGACTGATAGGGTTAGAAACGAAGAAGTATTGGAGAAAGTCGGCGAGAAAAGAAGTACGTGGAAAAACTTAAAGAAGAGAAGAGATAGAATGGTAGGCCACTTGCTGAGACATGGGGGAATAGTCCGCGATATTTTGGAGGCAGAAATAGGAGTGAAGAAAGGCAGAGGTAGGCCTAGATTAGACTACTGCTCGCAAATAGTAAGGGATGTAGGTTGTAGCACAATTAGCGAAATGCGTAGGTTAGCACAAGATAGGAGAAGCTGGAGGTTAGCTTCCAACCAGTCTTAGGACTGATGACCTAATGATGATGATCTCCGAAATTGACATTCCCCAATAAGAACGCCACATTATACAACAGCATAAAAATTAAATTTAAGATCAATTTAATATGAGGTCTTTGGCCACTATTTTTTTATGTGTTGTAATGTTTACATGCTTTATACATTATTCTCGCATGTGCAGTCACATTACTGGAAAATTTCGGCATGATTACGCTATACGAGTCACAGGGCAAGAGAAATATATTTTATATTTCCTACAAATATATTTTACATTTATAGGAAAAATATATAATTTTTATTTACAAATTTATGCTGCCACAACAAAATAACAGATGGTCAAATATGATGGTAAAGTTAAACTGGATTGCTTGTACCTACATCAATTCAAATATATCAAGTCTACATCTTGGAAATTTGGGTACCGCCAAGTTACTCGAGTGCAATACCACTGATGCAGCACTCATAGCGGACAGTTTTGCCTATAATAAATTATCTATGAAGTCTTTATAAATAATTTGACACTAACACATTATAAAAAATATATTAGGGGTATGTAAGAAAATGCTTTAATAATGAGTTCAATTTTTATTATAAATGATCAATAGCTTAACTAACATAAAGTGCCCATCCCCAGTGAAAGAATTGTATTTATGGAAAAGCAAACATTGCTCTTTACAGCGTATCGTACTAATCTAAGCTGTCATTCTAACAATTAATTATACTTCATAGTATATTACTACATTATTATAAATTTAATGAAATTTAACCTTACTTGCTCTATATACAAATGAAAACATACAAAATATTATACAAACCAAATTAAAAAAATGAGACTACAAAATTGATATTTAGAAAAAGTAAGGTTTTAATAACAAGGTGAAATGTTTTTTTTTTTGTCTAAGTACACTCAGATCTGACATTTTTTTTATGTTAATGTGATCCACTACATTTACATTTAACAGGCAAATAAACTGGGAATATTTTGATTTATTATTACTCCAAGCAAATTGCAGGTTAATCTAATTAATCATCTGTTTGTAACTTGACTAATTACTGAAAATACTTATTATGTGAAAAGGAATTACTGATAGTGTAAAAAATCTAATGAGTAGGTTACTGAATCAAGAACAGTTCATATAATAGGGATCTGCATTAGAAATTAGAATAGCATTTCTTAGTCTTCTCTATCTATTTATACCTTTACCTCTTTTTGAACTCAACAAATTAAATGCTATAAGAAATATTAGCACTGAATGGTATTTCTTCATTTAATGGAAAGAAATTATACTTCTCAATTATTCAATTCATAGGTCAATAATTTTTAGTAATCGTAATTTATTTTATAGTAGTTATAATTCTATCGGTAGCTATTTTGGTCTGTAAATGTATAAGGCAGGCTATCTATGATTCTTTCTTTTCTGAGGGATGCTACGTTATTAAAGATCTGTAATTATTATTCTATTTTTGTTCATAATTTGATGATGTACCATTGAGAAAGAATATAATAAGACACTTTCAATATGAATATAGCCAATAAGGAACTAATTTTAGAATTAATTATGCTCTTGGTAACCAATTCTAAAATTGTTTATTTCAAAGATACATATTAAAGGTATCTCATTACATTCTCTTTCAATAGTACAGATGGAAACATCTAGGGACATGCTCTACATTTTTCATGTTTTGAGCTATTAAGATATTGCCACCTTCAAAACTAAAATTCTTCAAATTTTACTTTTGAAGGTGGCACACAAAAAATTGAAAACTTTTGGTAGAAAACAAAAAATGTATCCATTAAAACATTTTAGATATATATTTGATTACTAGGAAACTAAAATTTTCAGTATGGTATTTATCCATTACAATTAATTTTCATATTATTTCGCTTTAGTTATATCTTATATGGTGATTTGAAATTATAATTGAAGGCCACTAATAATTTTAGGAATTACGGTGTGAATCTATTACTTTATAAATCAATTTTGAGTATATATGTTCCATGTTTAAACTTTTAAGAAAGCGTTTCTTATCGGAAATTTGTTTTCTATAGTATGTATGAAACAGTAGATGCATGTCTCATATCATCAAAGTGAGTTAGTAAGATGCGATGGCTGTTCAATAAAAAACATATCTGCATCTCTTATGAATATATGTATGAATTCTAATGCAATAGTTTCTACCTGACCTCCTTCGATGTTGCCAGTACATATATACATTTTCAATTTCTTAAAATCAGTTCATGGGGACTTTATGTCTTAATTATTATCCTCTTCAGTCCATTAAGCACTGCAATTGCTCGGGCTATAATCTTACATCTGCAAATGGATTTGTAAAGCCTTTTGAAAAAAGTATAAACAAATTAATTCTAAAATCACCTGACAAATGCAAATGCAGTAAAAATGTTAAAAATATTACAATTCTATAATTTAAACATTCAGCCTTACATACAACTTTCATACAATATTTACAATTTAAATTTGAAAAACGCATCAAGTGCTAACGCACCATAAATGTCCTTTCTGCGACTTAAAGTTTCACACTAAATTTAAAATCACGTAAAAATTATAAGCAACACGACTAGACGCAGTCGAATTGTTATAAATTTGAATATGATAACAGAGAAAGGTTATATTCACTTCCAAGTGGAGGATTCAATATTTCATTGGAACTCACAAGTCACAAGATACGAGAAGAGCCAATTTATTCGACACAATTTTTATGCTGCGAAATTGACACATTTATTTCCATATTAGCATAATGCAGTTGTAAAAGTTCTGTCTGGAAATAATAATTAAATAAAAAAGTATTTCCTACTGAAAAAAAAAAAGGAAATCAATTCACTAAATACAATAAATATTTATGACTTTTATATAAAATTCACATTACAATAAAGAAAATAATACAATTTATTCCTATTTTTATTTATTGTTAAAATAATTAGAACACTAGTACCATCTAATAATGTCAATAGTTCATGGTACAAAGATAACGGATGTTTGTTAGAAAAAGAAGAGATCTAATTAATACGTAACTGTACTGTAAGGATTTCATACTCTTTTTCTTCAATTCCACGTATCACAAGCAAAGTCTGAATTATATTTAAAAACTAAATTTACAGAGCGATATTTATACAACTGGTATGTTGACAAAAGCCAAATTGGTGTTTGTTGACCCAATGACATCCGTGTGTTCACTGTTCTGCATGTCAGCTGGTGTGTAATTACCCTGAACATAGTTAAGGGCTGTTTCGCAATAATAAAAATTATTAAGTTGAAAGTCTCTACAGTGCTTGCATTATGTTGGCTCACTAGATTCTGGATCTTTTACAAGCAGTCACAGCTTCAGTTCGTTTGCTATCTTGCTAGCAATATTTTTGAATCCAATACTAGTACCTGTAAAATAATATATTTGGTAGAAATGCAAACTCAATTCAACATTTTTTTTATAACCAAACTACATGCAGTAACTAATGATAGTATATTAAATCCTGGGATATTTTATTAAACCTAATGATCAAAATTTATTTCTGTAATCACTATTAATATCACTCAAAATAAGCTAATATTGTGTGATTATTATAATTTAGTGTACGAATTACTTTCTGCAGTTTAAAGGTTGCATACAACTTCAGACTTTATGTGGAACTTAGTACTGTTGCTACTGTTTCACCTTCCATAACAGGTGAATTCTCCGAGTATTTTTGCTAGGCTGATACTGGTAATGCCAGTTTCAGGAATTGTCCAGAAAACTACACCAGGGAAGTTATATCTGTAATTTATGACGAAATGTTGGTCACATATATAGATATGGAACCTATTCAGAAACTAGAAATAATCGAATTAGCTAACGAAATGTTGGTTAACATATTCGGAGATACTGTTAAACCCTCATACTTATACTTAAACCAGGTAAACTAAATGTATGACTCATTGCATTGTCCAGTCACCGTGGTTTTATGTTTTTCGGAACATCAATGTCTAACAACATTCGATTTGCGGCTATGTATGTACCACAGTGGGAACACCGTAATTCACTACCATCATTTAACACCAACCGTGGAATTTCCTTTATCCAAAGCTCCATTGTGGTAAGGGATGGTTTTGATCGAGACATTTTAAAATACTTATTGTTAAATTGTCATGCACTGTAACTATTTGTATGTAATACCGTAGGCAAATCAAAATACTGTGACAGTCATGACTTATGTACTAACACACACCACTCTCAAAGATAAGAGTAACTGTAGAGCAGCTACAGAACATCCCCGCAGATATTTCTTTTACCCCGCCCTCGCATACCTTTACTATTAGCACATAGCGCAATGCACCTCCAACAATACTTTCAATATTTCTCGTGAAACAAATAGAGCAGCAGGTAGCAGGCGGTCAATCAATATATTTTCTTTAATATAAAATTGTTGGTTGATGTCCTACTAATTTATGCAAAAATGTAGATTGCGATATTTTTCTACGGTGTTTATATTTCCAATAGATATTTCAGAACACGTGTAAGTCCGACACTGAAATGTCCGCATTCAAATCCGGGGCATAGTAATAATAATAAACCTATGACCTCAACCATATTGGCCAAAAGCTTAATTAACTCTATCGCCTATAAAATTATTCTGTATTGCCTATTCAAGGAAATGTATTGAAAGTGTCTCATGATTCATTACATTATTCTTTAATGATACCTATAAAACTAATAAAATTATCTATTGTTGTGTATGAAAATACAACAGTATACAATTTTATATAGTGACAAACTATTTCAGATATAACTGATTATTGGGGAAAATATTGAAAACTAAATATGGCCTCCTAAATATGATAATGGGCACTTCTAAAGAGTCGAATGCGCAAATACCCTAGATAGATTTATTAAATTAGGAAAAACTTAAAAATTTTGTCTGCATGAAAAATAATCTCACTAAATCATAATCCAATATTATAAGTTATAACAGAATAACACAAAAGTCAGAAAAATAGATGATCACAGGAATACCTCAAATATATTCATTGCTTTTGAAAAAAATAATATGCAGAGCTATAAACAAATCAACAGTTTTACAAATTTAAATTCATATGAATACAAATTAACTTTAAATTTTTATATTTTTACTTAGATTTGGAATTTATAAGAATTGTGAGAAGCTTAATAAAGACAAGATTATATTGCAGTTAACAATACAATGAGCTACCTCACTTTTTCAGTAAAATATTGTTTCTTTCTGTGTATGTTTGGTATAAATACTTTTGGTGTAAATACACAAAAATTGGTATAATATATTTTTATTTATCACCATATAATTATATTTTATATTTAAATGCTAGGAATATTAAAAAGCCATGTGAAATGTCATGTTTATAAAATAAACATAGATAGTAAAGACAAATAATTTGCAATTTATAACTGCCTTGAATTTAGAGAGTTTTTGAACATTATTACTTTATATGCCTATTGGAAACACTGCCTAACTTGGAAAAAAAAAGCAAAATCTATTAACTGAAATCTAGATTATTAATTGAATATAAACAAAAAATAGAACATAGCTTTTATCAATCTTAAAAACACCTCATTAAAAAACTTGAAGATACCCAAAACAGATTCATTACATTTAATAACTGCTTTATTATCAATTCACCATATGTTAACACGCAATGATAGGTACCAGAAACAAACAGTTAATCAAAACAGTATCAAATATTCTTGTAAGAGACCACCGGAAAGAAATAGATAAGATATTCCTCAACATATGATGAGAACAAATTTGAAATATGTAGTAACACTACTAACTAGAACAAATTCTATAAAATTACATACATTACATAAGAGAACAGTTGCAATTGAAAATCAAAGTAAGTGTAAAAGTGTAATGTAATATGTGTATATAAATGTATGTACATGTGTATATATGAAAGTATACCAAACCAGTCATTAACTAACCAATCATGAAACTAAATTTGAACCAATGTACTAACCTGAAATTCTCTTAAATCGAACACCATTAAGTGACAGTCTTGGAAGTTTGCAAACTTCAATTTCCCACTGCACCAGACTGTCTGTGTTGGGGTCTCCATGAACACATAATAGAAGAAACCTTTCTCTCTGTTCATAATCGCAATTATTAGCATCTAATACTTTCCGAATTTCAGCCATTATTTCTGCTGGATCTCTGCTAGATGTGGTTTTCATTGACCATGTAAAACGGAGTGATCTTGGTTTAACATGTTCCTCATTTGGGGCACCCTGGCCTCTACAATTAAAAAGTAATAAAACTATGCTCAAATTAATACATATTCACATATGACCCATTCACTATAAAAAATATACTTGATTTTCGTACTGTAACAAATGTCACATTTTAGGTATTGATGGATTAAATAAGTTGGAGTATGGTATCACACACACTGCACAGATGGAAATGAAAAGGGAAATAGATGGAAGCATAGCAAGAAATAAAAAAAAAAACATGGCTGCTGCACAAACCTCATAGGGTAAATTTTTCTAAACAATAAAGCCAATTTTTGTGTGAATCCACTTTTGGGTAATCTCTCTCTAATCGGTTAATCATCAGGATTTATTTAATCAGAATACTGATAATAACAATAGTAACTTAAACTTAACTGGTTGTTCAGATAACAACAGCACCTTAAATGATCTGCTTTTAAGAACCAAAAACACAAATTAAGGAAATAAGCACACTTATGAATTGTATTTTAAAAAATAAAAATATGTTAGTAATACCATCAAACATCAGATAATTGTTAATACTGATTAGGGAAAGAAAATATACCCTTGTGGAATGTTCTCTTCAACTTACCCCACTGTAGGTAATGGTGAGTTGCCATGTTTAACTTGTTGACCAGGTTCTAATGCTCTGAAAATAAAATTGAGAATGATAAAGATGACTAGTTTTATTAGTAATGAGGTGCTTTTATATACATACAGAAAAATGATATTTCTTTAAGTGAAACGCAAATTTACACGCAAGTACTCTATGAGTTACAGAAAAGTAAAGAAAATTAGTTCTTTCCTCATTGTATACCAAATACTCTTATAAGTTTAAGACACAAATAGTACAATACTGAAACCACTGTACCTACATTGCTCCAGTATTAAAATACTGGGCCTTGCCCTGTTGAATATTCTTTTTTCTTTAATTTGTTAATGCATCTTGATGTTGGTTGTATATTTTAATATACTAGATTTTACGAGATTAGATGGCAATTGAAAGATGATATCAAAATAATTTGACAATCAGACGATTTTTAGTTTTAATGATCAAGATTGGTATGTTCGTTGCAGTGATGACTCGTGCAGGGTGGCTCATATGTGTGGCATTGCATCACTAAGTTGCACCAATAAGAATAGAGACATAAAACAAATTTTGATTTGGTTTGTTTGACAACTAGTTCTGACCCTTTAAGTGGCAAAAGATCGAGGGTCTTTTTATTTATTGATAATTTGTTGTTACTGGTCGGTTGTAAATATCATATTTACAAGCTTTTTTTCACCAAAATTTTCAGAAAAAAAAAATAGATGATGGGATATATATATCCTACTGATCATTTACATAACATGCAAAGGATCAAATTCACAGGAATAATAATTTCCCACTCTAAAAAAAGTAAGAGTTTGAATATTTTTTTTATTACGTACTTTTACAGATACGTTGGTATACATTACAATTAAAAAAAATTACTAATTTATGTTGCTGACCTTTTTTTAAGTAACAAAATTCCCTGTCTTTGATCGGTTTTACAAGCTGGTGAGAACCCTATATTAATTGATATAGTAATTATTTTATACATATTTTCCAGTTCCACTATATTGACATTTGTAGATATGATATGATATTTATGTGAATACATTGTTTAATATATACTTATTTTGTCATGCAATTGGATTTTATTGTCGGGCCATAAATGAATTACTTACTTTAATTGAACACTAGTACAATTATTAGCATATTGTACTAAATTCTTTCTTTAATATATAGGCTGATTATATGAGAACGAAAACTAACTATAAAGAAATACAAGGCCTTGTGCTATATTAGAGACACAATAACTATAACAATATTAATAAATCAGCATATTTATTAAAATAAAAAATATTTATTAGGCATTACTTATTACCTCTCCTCTCATTTTTCTCTATAAGATTGTAACAATATAAACGATAAAGCAATATTATTAAACTTAATAAACAAAATAGTAATGAATAGAATGATTAAACTTAGTTCATAATTTAGTTACTGATTATATAAAAGAAAAAGTGACTGATTAAATAAAATTTAATAGCATAATTCCAATTTGTGTTGCAGCTTGTAATTATAACACTCGAATTTGTCGAAAACCACACTATTCATGTCTTCGTGGTAATCGCCCGGTTTCTTGGACACAAATGTTAACAGTCTCTCTTCTACAAAACCGGTTTCACTCCCGATATGGGTAATTATCAGGCGGCGCTCCTTTCCAGCAGGAGTCTTTAATCCCGCCGAGAACCCTTTCAAGAAGGCTTCCCGTCAATTGGTAATGTTCAAGTCTACTCACACTTTAGAAACTGTATGTCCCTCGTTCACCCACGTTTCATCCATATAATAAATTTTTGTTCCTTCACTTCGAAGTTGCCGAATCTTCTGTAAACATTTTCTTCGCCACATAACAATTTCATTACTGTTTATAAGTTTCACTTTTGTGACTACGCCGTAAAAACCGAAAATTTAAGTTGCGGATAGTACGCCTCAGTACTCTGCTTGAAATATGGGGAAGGGAAGGCTTTCATCATTAGCGACTGCGACTTGAATTTTCTTCAGGTTGGCAGCTCGCTTCGATAAAAAAAACTATGGATTAACCGACGAATGGCATATTTCGTGTCTTTCCATCTTCTGCTCCTTTAAACCCCGATATACAGTTCTAACTGACACTTGAATTAAACCACTACACAGTTCCACTCCATCAACTATCGATTGTGTCAGGTTATGTGCCATAGTTCCCTCGTACACACGGCAAATCAGTTCACGTTCCTGGGGCGTTAAAAGCACATTTTCTTTATTACAGCTGGCTGAGGGCTCCATTTTAAACGCCGAATACCGGAGAGAACACCGAATGCTACGCCAATGCTTGAGCACGTGACAGCCAGAGTCACGTGCTCTCAAAATATTTGCAAACATCAAAACTACCCGGAAAAGCATAAGTGGCTTTCGGCTTTCTCCGCACTGTTTCCGAGCGTTCAGTGTGATTCGCTCTTTCAATTTAGATGACATGTCGATCGGTACTCCATTTCATGAAACAAAAGTTTCACCTTGCTTTAAAAGCTTAATAACTGCATAGAATTTGTATGTACACTTCGTAGTGATAGTGTTTTAATATTATGTATGAGTCACTGAGAGTTAAAGTGGTATAGTACTATAATTTATAACTAATAAATTGGAAAAAGTAAAAAGTAGTATCAGATATCTTAACAATAGATACCCCAAAAGGACTTTAGATACGCATTGTATAACTGTTGTCTTAGCTAGCGTTACTTGAATGAATGGCACGCATGCAGGTACATGACAGTAGGCTATGAATTCTATTTCAAATGTTGTCACAATATTTACTTTTGATATATGAACACATATCTGTATGGTTCATGGCATCAAGCAAAGGTTTTGCGACATTGAGGTCGTGAGGCAACCTCAACAAATATCGTCAGATAAAAGAATCCACAAAATACACTTTTACATTACTAATGTGTTAAAAATAAATAATTTGATGCGATGAAACACTGAATAAACGTAGGTTACCAATGTATTATATACACTGGGTGATTTTTTTAAAGGAAAACACTTCTATATTTCTTTTAATAATGGGTTTATGATATAGGTTTTTTAATTTTTTTTTGTATTGGCATATAAGCTACTGAAATGCAAATAGAAATATTTTTTGTATTACTTCCGGTTTCACCGGAAATGGCATTAACTTTCGGATTTTGAAATATTTTCCTATATTTTTTATGCAATTTTATAGAAATTGTAAAAACTTTTTCAAGTAGAATCACAAATCTCAAAGAACAAAAATAACTCAATTATGCGTAAAAAACTTTTTAATGTTCTTAAAATTTAACAAGATGAAGTGTTTTTTTAAATACTAGACTCTCTTTGTATTCTTGTTTTAAAACATTTGTTACACATCGGTTAACCACAGCAACATTATGAGGTGAAACTCCATTGTGCCGAAAAAAGTTGTCTTTCCGCAAAATGAATGTTATTTAATTTCAACATTTGTTTTCAACAAAAAATATGTAAATAAATATCATCATTGAGATTTACATATTAAAAGTAAAGACCAAGCATACGATTGTTTATTAAATCAAGCCAAGCATTGAACTTTTAAAAACTATGAAAATTTGTTTCCTTAGTCTGATACTGATTTCCAGCAGCCCAGTAGTGATGATTATGATAACTAAACATTCCATTATTTGTAAATTCCTCCACAAAATATGATTAAAGAATTATTTAAAAAAATATATTCTATTCTTCCTAGAGTCTATGAAAACTGGGCTCTACGAAAAAACAACTCACAAAATTCGATTTGTCTTGGGTCACAGCTCCAAGTGTTCATAATGCGCGTATTTGTAGGGGTCATAGTTATAAAAATTTTGCATATACTTGAATATGAAATCTGATGCAATGTAGCAAACAGTCGCCGGATGCTACTATTTGAGTTTTCTGTTACTGACAGTAATACGATCAAATCAAGTTCTTTTGTCATTATGGTAGTTTGTCTTTTTTTATTGGTTGGTAATATTACATTCAGGTTCAAACGATTACACAGAGATTTGTAATAATTTAAAGATAGTAAAAGGTTTTATACTCATAGCTAAGGGGTTTTTGATTTTAGAAATATTATTCCAATTGAAAAATTGTTTACAATTTATCGTTCTATAAAACTGCCATCTCCGGTGAAACTGCAAGTGTCGTAAAATATTTCTATTCACCTTTCAGTAGCTTATATACCATTATAAAAAAAAATTCTAAAGAACCTATATCGTAAATCCATTATTAACATATATACAGTGTTTCCTCTCAAAGAAATTACTAGTAATTTAGCCGGTATATATAAAGCAGGTGAAATACTAGAAATATATGTAAAAAAATTATCACGTGGTTTGTTTGCCTTATCATATTATGTGGCTGTACTAAAATAGTTTAAAGGTTTTGGATCTAATTATGTACAGTAGGCTGATAATAGAAAAGTAATATATTCATCAAACTTCAACTTAATAAAGTATTTTTAATCAATAATATGGCCATCCTGTAATAATTCTAAGTTCCGGCTCATTGTTAGTTCCCTTAAAAAAAAAAAAAAAAAATCATACCCACTATATCTTCGTGGTCCAGTCTGTATTTAAAGTAGAAATATAAATATTTCTTGAACATATTGTGTTTGAGAATTTAAAAGGTATAGTCTGTTAATTTTTACAAGTAATTATTTTTTGCTCATCAAAAAAATCGTTTGAATTACTCTCCAGAAGATCTCCAATTTAAGACTACCTTTGTCAAATTGATATTCATATGATATAAGGGGTTCTGATAAATAAAAAAGGAACCTGGTTTTTGACTTCTGGTAAATGAAGTCTTAAATAAGCATGTAAGTTTGTGCAACAGCCAAAGAATATTAGTGTATGTGATCAATGAAAATGTGTCAAATAAGAGGCAATGTAATTATAAAAAAAAACTCAATACTCACAAAACTCTGTTATTACGGTGACTGGTTTGGTTGGATTCAAGATGGCGCATATCACTAGAAAAGGACAAAAAAAATTACAAACTGAAATACAAAATAAAATCGGCATCTTGAATCCAAGGAAGAAACATACAACACATGACTCTTAATATTTCACATACCACACCTTAACAATAATAAAGCCTTGTAAGTATGTTAGTATAATTTTATTTACAAAAAGCTATGAGCAATAATATTTTATAATATGGAAGTAATGTATATAGTATAGAAATTTCTTGATTTCTAATCACTTACAGATAGACGAGCATATTGTTCAATATTACTGCTCAACAATGTTAGTATTAATATACACCATTGAATCAGTTTATCATTGACAAGAACGATATTTTTAAACTATCACAACTTTCATTGTGGTATATGAGTCAACAAAAATATACATGACATGTATGTAAGTATGTAAATGTTATCTAGTACATGAAGAATTATGCTCAATTAAAAACCGTTGTTTAAAACTTAATCTTCGGTATTAAAAACTGTGAAATCAAAATGCAAATTTATGATTATTGATGGTTTTGGCGAAAAGAACAGGTATAATCTGAAATATTTAATTCTTGAGGACTATTGGTAAATAAAAAATTGTGGTTCTGTTTTTTCAATCTGTATTCATCATAAGAAAAGAAATACAAATATTATATAGTAAATATTAATATATAACATAAAATTTTCTACAAATTTACATATTTTATCACTGAATTTCCTTCAAATTTATACATAATAAGAAAAAAAATATTTCTTTAATTGTCAGTTACAAATGTAGCTGATAAAAAGAACTTCATAATATTATCAACGATATTTAGAAAATTTAGATTTAACAACAATATTCATTTTGTAATATAACAAATTCTCAATTTTGTTTCCATAATATTCAACGATTTGTACTTGTATACAAATGTTATTACACAAACTGATATGACATTTGAATTGTTTTAATTCAGTCTTATATATTGATTGTCTAATTGCTGAAAGTACAGAAAAATGTAGTGTTTCACTTTCTAAAAGTTAGAAATTAGTTTATTTAGCAATATTAATTTGCATTCAACTGTAGGTCAGTAAAATCTTATAGATTATATGATTAATGTTCATATTGAATATATAAAATGGAGGGGCATGAAAATTTTTTATTAACCATAATACCAATGTCAGATATTCTCTTTCTGTAAGAGTGATAAAATAATTTAATGAATATACAGAATACCTTTGGTAACATAATTTATGTAGGGATATATATATATATATATATATATATATATATATATATATATATATATATATATATATATATATATATATATATATATATATATATATATATATATATAATTAAAGAATTAATAAAAATAAAGAATTTAAATATCACTAAGAGTCATTGTATAAAAACAAATATCACTTTAAACATTCCATTAGCATTTCTTCCTTCTAAAGTTGTCCATTGTTTTATGGAGTATTAAATATGCGCATATGATGTTCATTCCAGAGCTTGTCTCCCTTGGATGGGTTGGAGAGGTTTGAGGGGCCGATGTGGACTCCAGCATGCAGTGGTACGTCCCTCAAAATCCCTCTCTTAGTTCCTGAACCAGAAATAACGTTGACTGAATCAAATTTTTTGATAAAATTGCCTGATTTTTAAGGGACGAACCACTCGCACACACAAAATCCCAAAGAGGAAACAGTCATTACAAAGCGTTACATCAAATAAACAAGACACAATATGTACACGGAACTCTGTTGCCCGCACCACGACATTTTATCACATAAACTGTAAAATTATAGTTGATAAAAATCAAGGAAATGGTTTATTCACTTTGTCATCATAGGATCATTTCAAAATTAAATTGGCCTTATCTGTCATGAATATTTGACTATAGGAACTCATAATTTTACTATTAAATTGTATATGTGGGTCAAATAAGTTAATTACTAATTTCTGCAAGAAGTTTATTAATTGATTATTTAAAAAATATATCAGAATATCTTGCAGAAAAAGGTTTTATTAATTATTTTTATATATAAAAATAATTATTATATATAAAAATAATTATTATATTTTATAATACAGAACAAAATATGTTTAATAAATATTATATTTTAATTGTTCTTTGTTGGAATTTTTAAATGTAATAAATTGATATCACATATATTACACAAGATTGAATCTTCTTATAATCAACATTCAAAACTAAAAATATTCCAGATCAAAATTATTTCATTTGCAAAAACTGTATTTAAATAGTTTTCCAATATAATGAACACTAGTAAATAAAATGTAATTTTACATAGAATTTGAATTTATATTTCAAACAATAGTTTTTATTTTTGTTACTTTTTGATAAAAATACTATTTTTCACAAAATGTATATTTTGTTAATTTAATTAGTATAATTGTATTACTAATGAAATACTAAGAAGGCTTTCTTGCATTTGTTAATATGTAAGATTAGTTATAAAAAATAGCCTCAAAAATACAAAATTACGGAACAAAAAGTAGAGTATTTAAAAAGAACAATCAGTAAATTGGAAAACATCACTCATCGCCCTACCAAAGTACAACAGTTTTAAAATGTATTTTAGTTTTTGTTCTATAACTAACTGTAACTAACAACAATTATACTGTCTAATAAAAACATCAAATTTTTAAGGTACAACTATCCAAGCAAATAGTAGTTTCCAATGCAGTACACTTGTGGCAACCAAATTGAATGATACCAAAGCGCAGATTAGAAGCGAAATTAAGAAAATCAATTTATGATGTAACACATTGTAATCACCTGAACACCATACTAAATAAAGAAGTTCATCTGAGTTAATTAGTTTTATAAGAGTAATTAGTTTTATGAAGATATTAGGAAAAATAGTTGATATAATATACAACCACTAAAATAAGCAGAATGAAAAAAATGAGGGCCGGTGAACTGTGTTATGTATATGGATCTAGTATTTTCTTATAACATTTAAATTTGAATTATAGATGGCTTATTTCCGTAATTTTTTTAATGACTGCGAAATATATTTTTTAATAATAAGTAAATATGGTGGTATGTTTTTGTATAAAGGAAATAAAGCTTGCAATACAAGTTAGGGTTAAAAAATGATTTTAATTTGAATCATAATTGATTTTAATTTAATTGAATGTTAAGATAAGAAATATTTTCAGTGTTTAAAAAATCATGAAAAAAACTTGAATTAAAATTAAAAAAATCAGAATTTTACTAAAAAGTAAAAATATTACATTTCTTTTAGTAATAGGAAAATTTTTCCTGTTTCATGTTTGACGGAGTAATTGATAAAAGCTTTTAGAAATTCTAAGGCACAAATCAATGTCTTCTAGTTGTAAAAAAGAGATACAATAATAGATTAAAAAACAATAATGTCCACCCTTTAGGGACATGAGTTTTGATGACTCGATTTTTTTTTAAACCAACCTAGTTTAAAGTGTAGAACACATTTTCAAAATAATTAACTATTTTACTATTGATTTTGAATTCAATTCATTAACTGAAAAAATGATCTATTTAAACACCTAAATATGAGTTGTTGTATACTTAATGTTACACATAAGTATATCAATAACATCATAACATAGATAGTAAAATATAATGAAAAAATTTGGTAATATTACTAAACCATTGTGTTTATTAATTTGTTTTTGTAAATTGATTTTTTAAAACATGAATTTAATATATTATATTTAAATTCTGTTAGTATTAATAGATAGTTTAAAACAAAATGAGTTAACTGTTCACTTTACTTTTCACAAACCAGATAATATTAAATAATATTAGATCCGCATGGTCATTAAAGTTCAAGTAATAAAAAAAGGAACTGTAAAAATGTAATGTTATTTAGGTAACTTTTACACTTTCACTTTTTGAATTTTAGTTTCTTCATCTTTTCAAAGATTATTTTTAAATGAAACTTTCAGACATAAATCATTCACACAAATATTATTATTAGCTACACTATTATACTTCACCCTCCAAATTTCACTAATGAACAAGTTTTTCGAAAGTTTGGCAATAAACAGTGTTCATAGCAATAATGACCACTTTAAATAAACAGTTTTAAAACCTTAAAACGGACTTTCTTCGCACGTAGAACAACTCTATCTCGAAATTGAGTGGCTGAGAAAAAATAAACCAACACATAAATGCAGAATGTGTTTTATGCGACAGTTTTACTATTTTCAAATAGTTCACCCTCGTGCTTTCTCATGACCTATGAACAGGGTGGGGTGTGTCCTATCCACCTCAAAATCAATAGATGTCGTCTGGTAGGCGTCCCTAAGCAGAATCAGTCGAAACCCGATTGTGCTAACAAACAAATTTTTCAAATAGTCCACCATTGTGCTTTCTCATGACCCATGAACATGGTAGAGTATGTGCTATCCACCTCAAAATCAATAGGTGTCGCCTGAGAGACGTCCCCGATCCGAATCAGTCAAAACCCGGTCCATCTGACATGACTTACAATTACTTGAGTTATCGTTTGAGTTATAGTCAAAACCCGATCGATCCGACACGATTCAGTTGAGTTATCATGCTAACAAAAAAAAATTGCTTAAATAGACCCAAGGGAGGGGGTGGTGTGTTGCTATCCACCTCAAAATCAATAGGTGTCATCTGGGAGACATTCCCGATCAGAATCAGTCAAAACCCGATCAATCCGACATGATTTAGTTGAGTTATCGTGTTAACAAGAATAAGTGCCGACGACAACGACGACACACACACACACACACACAGCAAAAAAATTTTAAAGTTTTTTTTTTGGTTTTTAGACCGAAAAACGAAAAATAAACTAAAAAAAAATTTTATTTTTTCACTTTTTCTTTACACGATTACATTACTTTTCCGCTTATAGTGGAGTGCGGAAAAGTAAAAATTGGGCTATATGAAATTTCAACTTTACCAATCAATTACTTGCAAAGTTATAGTCAAATTTAGATTTTGGGATTCCATAAAATTATAGGCAAATTATACGCACGCATGATCTGTCCGCATAGATCCTGGTTCACCGTGAGAACGGCGGTACAATTAAGTGGATTGTGAATAAAGGTGGGTACAGAGCACGCACGCGAATGAGGCAATCCAAGGCCACATAAATGCCACTATGCGGAGCAGAAACAAAAAATTGGCACAAAGGCATCTAATCAGCATAGCTCCAATTGTTCATGATGTATAGAAAGAATAAATAGCACGGCTATTCACCGCATACACTGCCATCTACATCTGCATTCTCATACAGCTTTGGCTTGCCTCATTCGCCCGCATGCTCAAGTCTGTACCTCGCACAATACAGCATTAGAAAGTTCTTAGGCTGTTGGCATTAAATAGATGGTGTTAATTGTATGTAAAAATTATAAACAGTTTCACATGTAATTTCAGTCACTAATAGAGGTCACCACATCCTAAGTCTATAGTCACGTCCTATGCGGTGGTTGTCTGATGAGAGTAAAGTTTAAGTGGACATATAATAACAGCGAATAGATGAATAAATTCTATGCTGTGTAAAAAAATGGGAAAGAAACAGGTAATACACCTGCACTTCAATGGGTAATTTGAAATTTATTTAAGGGGAATTGGTCTAGAGCAAAATAGCACAGCATCTTAAATGTTCTGAAATAAATATATTTAATGCTATTCAATATGTAAAAAGGAATAGAGCAATAGAAAATGTGCAGAGAAAGGCCAAACCTAAACTATTATCAATTAACCACGAATAGTTAGAATAGCAAAAGTGCAACCCTAGAAAACAAACATGTATAAAAGAATTATTCTCCGGAAAAAAAAGGAGTGCTTTCAGTACGAATAATCTGGTGTAATTTAAATCAGGGACAACCTGAACTACCCTATTCTTTGGTAGGGTTGTCCAAAAGAAGGCAATGGTCAACAAAAAGAAATCGGAACATGGGCCAATTAAGGTAGTTTCTCCGGTACCGTCCGGTCCAAAAATAAATGCACAAGTAAATGTAAAATATGTGGAATATCAGTAGTCTAGTGTTCATCATTTTTTTCAGAGAGTGTACTCTACCCAGACACTGCATGTATGCAATGCACACAATTCCAGGTTTATTCGTTAAAACCTAAAACATGGCAACGTTGCGTTCTGCCTTATACTTAACCTAACTTTAAACTTCTTTGGAGCGTGAAAGAAAATTTATAGGATTATTAAAAATGAATTTTTGTCCTGATCAGTTGCGGGACAATAAAGAAAAATTTGCAAAGCTGAAAGTAATACAGAAACGTTTAAATTGTATTGCAAAAGTGAATCTTGCGAAAAGTAAACACAGTAACTAACCTAAGCATTAAATGACGTTATGTTGAATTGAGCGAGCCTGGCAACAATTTAAGATGTGAATGTAAAAGCGTTCTTCATTTGATAAAATAAAAAAGGGAAGTTGTTTAGGGCTAAATTCAATTTTAGATATTGTTTGTGACGAATGTGCAGTAATAACATAAAACTACGTTTTCCTCCACAGTCGTCAGTTGCAGACAACCTGCGACTTGGTAGCCATGATTAATTTGCCCAGGCTTCTACATTGCTTTTCAATGCATTTGTTTTTCTAGACTGGATGGCTGCTAGAAAAATAAGTGTATTGAAAAGCAATGTAGAAGTCTGGGTGAATTAATCGTGACTACCAAGTCGCGGTCGTTGGCGACTGACGATCGTGGAGGAAAACGTAGCTTAAGTGGCGACTGATAAAATGCATGCCGCGTTGCCAAATGCTAATCGACAAGTTCTCGACTTACCAACCAAAGGTTAAACTGGCATATTTTAAAAATGTTTATCTTTTCAACAAATCAGGCAACAACCAATTTTTTTAATTCAAGATATATGTAATAAACTAATGCATATGAGCTGTTTTTGGAAGAAATCTATAGAAAAGTTTTCAAGTTATAAAGTAAAATGTGTAACTTTTAGTCAACTGTACATGCAAAAAGTTCCAACTTTGATGGTGAATATCTCCTTTATTGTACGGGCAGAAATTTTTCATTTTAGCAATTTCTTACCGGAAAATTTATTCTTTGTGTACCCGAAATTTGATGAAATTCTATAGAAACGTGGGTTTCCGGAGGAACGACCTTAACATTTGCCAAGGATTATATTTATAGCATTTAACTGTGTTTGTTTGTAGCAATATGGCTATTTGTTTGTTTGTAGCAGTGAAGTAAAAAAAAGTATTTGTGGTAGGTATCTAAATCCCCATATTAATTCAAAAATTGCACATCACATCCATTCACTTATACTGCTAAAATAATAATACGGATCATGTCTGAAAATTTTATAAATAAAATTGGATAATGGGACAGCGAACTGACATTAAAATAATTAAAAATATCACTGATCGGAGGTAATTGCCTGGCTCATTTTGACATAAAGACAACAAATAGCATTGAACTTGTGTTCATATCCCTGAATGTCACTGCTATTCTCCAGTCAAATGTTACTGTTGCTATTAGGCGAGAGTATTAAAAGAATAGATAAGAAGCCATTAAAAGTATGTGTATGACATGTAGTTTGAATGGAAAAGGTTCTTAAAAAAGGATTGTCAATTATTTCCATCATGTGGGTTTTTATCAATACTAACACCGAATGTTACTAACTGAAGCTAAATAAAATTATACGTAATTTTCACACTCGATTTTGTATAACGTACACTCGTTTTATGCAAATAAATTTCATAAACTTTCATGCAGTTCATTATAACCAAGTTTCCTGTATTTCGATTCTGTGTATGACACAGAGGCATAAATTAGTGACATGTTTATGTTGTATGTATATTTGTGCTCTTATATTGAAAAGTACCACAGAAAGGTTATTAGTAAATCATAGGTTAAAAGCTTCTATAGACCATCCATGTATATCTTGGTTTTCAAATAGATCACCCATGTAATTGAAACTGGATACCAACCATTGCACGTGATTTTCGTTTTCTATCTGTCACAGCACAGTTATTGTCTAGAAAACTGCCTTAATGAAGCCACTTGCAATGGTTGACATTAACATCAAATTACTATGTAATGTGGAGTTTATCTAGAAATTAAGAAAAATGACATGAAACCATAGGGGTAGGGAAATGACAAGGACCGCAATTTTATTGTTTATACAGTGCAAGAACAATAATGTATATATATATATATATATATATATATATATATATATATATATATATATATATATATATATATCCATGTGTGAATAACATGAGCGATAATTTTATTCCTTTTTTATATTGACAGGTATATACTGAGTACAGTGATGTCCTCTCAGTAATGTTATGTCAATGATCTGCTTAAAGTTTTGTATGCTACTGATAAACATTTAATATATCATAATTTGTGTGTTTACTGCTTTTGTTTTCTATACACATTATACTCAAATCTCCTGTGGAAAGCCCATGGTAATTTTCTTGGTACTTTGTTCACACTATCAAACTTATGCACTGTATACAACACTGTGTATATATATATATATATATATATATATATATATATATATATATATATATATATATATATATATATATATATATATATATATGCAATCTCCTATATAAGAGAGTAACTCTACTTCACAAGCTGTAATCACCAACGGAATTCACTTCCTTCTTTCTGTTTATGGAGCTCCAAAAAAAAATGACCTGCTTAGATAAGTTTCGATACTTATCTGTTGTAAAAAATACTCGTAACAATAAACGAGTGTAATTAGCTTGCCTTCCCCCAACCTCTGCATCTGCTCATCAACATCTACTTCGGATATATTATCAAGTTAAAGTGTGGCTTGGTAATCAACTGGACCCAGAAGACTGGGGTTGGAAGTTAATTGACAATACATTGGAATCAATCCTGACTTTACTCCCACCTGCACCGGGAAACTCCTCAATACAATTTTTTGCAATTGCAAAAACGGGTGCAGTGCTAAATGCGACTGCAAAAAAGTTGGATTGTTTTGTTCATTAGCATGTACCAGTTGTTAAGGCCAGTCGTGCTCCAATGTTGAGTCGCCATCAGAAGAGGATTCTTACGATATCAGCGAGGAGACATCTGATGTATCGCTGTTAGAGCAATTTACTTGCATCAAACAGGAAGAAGAAGAAGAAGACATTACACTTGAAGTTTCATTAGATAATTATCAATCAGACGAATAGTTTTCCCCAATTACTCATAATTCACACCGCGTTCATCATTTCCAATAGTACCATTTTTTATTTAATACAATATTATTTAATTAAACAGGACTACAATAGATCGTGGAATAGGCCTACCGGAGAAACCACGTAAAAAAAAACGCGCCAAGTACACTGCCTCACAGGTGACGTGGAAACGTGTGCATATTATGGAGAATACAACTTTTTAACTTTTGAATTGCTATATCTCAGAAATGGTGATTTTTAGAAAAAAAAGTGTAAGAACAATTTCTATAGATAATTGCATGATCTACAATTTTTGTTTGATCTATTTTTATAATAAAACTTACCGTTTGGCTAAAAAAATGCAAAAAACCCATATTTGCGAACTTTGACCTTGAATAATTTTTTTGCAAATGTGGGATCTATGGGGACTTTTCACATTTTATTTATAATGGTGTTCCAAATATTCGTACCAATTTTCAGTTCTATGCGAATTTTTGTAAGCTTCCCCTACTTTTTGAGCTAAATTGACCGGGCTAATAACTTACTTTAACTTATTTCAAACACACACATTTTAAGAAAATAGCACACCTTCAGGAACAGATGTTTTTTCTTCAGCGGACTAATTACTTTAGAGAATAAAATTAAATATACACTTATTTATTTTCTTAGGCGCTCCTCTTGAGCTTTTGTCAACAAATTTATATAGTAGAGTAGTTTCTGATACCGATGTAAAAAAAAATGGGAAATATGTTTTTCAAGCATTGGCATGATACACCATTAATTATTTTAAAACTTATATTACTAGCAAACGATTTAAATGAAATGTTATAAATAAAATTGCATTGCATGAATGATCAATCAAGTACTTTACAAGTACAAATTTCTATCATTACTTTGTTGTTGTAGAATTGTACTTGTTATAGCTCAATTATGTATATAGTTAATTATGAACTAGTACTGTATAGTATATAGTATAGCAGTAGTATGAAATATTATGTAACAGTAAATAAAAAATAGAATATACCAACCTGAAATATGTTAAGTATAATTATATTATGGAATATAATATGTTAAGTACTTATTTATATTGAAATAAATTCAAATACTATCCTTAAGCATTTGAATTTATTTCACATTTGAATATTTCAGGTAAATGAAATCTGTTTTTGGTATTTAAACTGTTAGTATAAAATAAAATAATATTTATTACATACTTGATATAAATATGATATGTTTATATTGATTTGATGGTTATATAAATTTAAGATTTATTTTTAATAGGGTAAGATATCCGTGATAGAATAAAATTACGTCTTTCACACAATACACGTAGAACCATATTGCAACATACACTAAACAAAAACTTTTAATTACTAAGATATGTACTTTGGTAATGAATACATGAACTATCGCATAAAGACTTTGTAATTGTCTTTACTTCAATTTTGTATATCAGGCTTATTTAATGGTTTAATTTTAAAATGATTTAAACTACTCCCTGTAGGCTTCTTCCATAATAGAATGTATTTAATATTTATGGCATATTTATAAGTATCAAGTAACTCATCTCTTTTTGCATTGTGTTGACCAAGTTTAGTTTTTGTGTACTTTGAAATTGCTTAATTTTCTATAATACTTTAGATATTAGTGAAATATCTACAATACTGTTAGTAGCATGACTTTAATAATGCAGATTATGGTCTGAGGGTGTATTATCTAACTTTTACCAGTTCACTAATTATATAAGCAGTTATAAAACCATTTTGGATATTATTTAAAATATTCCTTCTGTAATGTTTAAACAATACTTAATATATTTTTTTAAATCAAGTTTGGAAAAATGCAAATCTATTTTTGGAAGAGGTTTTATTTTACTTTAAATGGCTAGATGATTCAGATTACGTAATGAAGATCATATATTACATTTGTTATTTGTATTTTCAAAATGACCTATAACACAAGGTTTGTGAAAGTTTAGTAAAATGTCTTTATTTCATTCTCAAATGTAATTTATAATCTGAAACTTCACCATTATCTAATCTTCACTATTTATCTAGCCAATCAAATTAGTATTATACTTCTAAAAATTATTTTCAACAGTAAATCACATTTCAGAGCGTCCTCTTTTCAAATGAATACCTAAATTTGTTAACACCATATATATTCATATATGTATATAACCATAAAATAATGTATGTATTCCAAGATATTTTCTGATTTAGATAATGACAGTATTAGATAAAAACCTTCCTTCCATTGTTCTTAACTAATTAAATGTTTGTTTGAATATTCACATATGTATTAAATATACCAGCAATAATTTTTAAATCTGGACAAATATTTTAAAATACCCATAGACAAAGAATTAAAACATAACGTTTAACATAATTTATTATAAAATGTATATAGCACAATATTTAGTCAATAATAATTTTTAGGAGCATTAATATTGATATAAGATTAATCTAAAAATCATTTTTAAATATTTAATATGGTTTTTGTCAAATATCTATTTATTGGATATATCTATTAGTGCCACGAATCGATTATTATCTAAATTAAAAGAAAAAAGATAAGCAAAATACACAGAAGTGAAATAAGGCGGTAATAGTGGTGCGATTTAATAGCAAGATGTTAGTAGTAAGCCACAAACAAGCAATGAAGGCTACTGAAGTATACATGAGCAATAAAAAATACAACACTAAATTATTAAAATATAAAATATTCATAATAAACAAATCAGGTTACCATAAATTGAAGTGTACTTAAATATATTTTGCATTACAATTAATTAATGTTAATTGAAGATATCTGCATCTAGTGAAAATACTATGTTTATAACCTGTTCTATTTATTATATTGATATATAATAGAAATAATTTACCTTTTTGTGAAGCCTTTGAGGCTAAACTTGGCAAAAAACGATGGTCTAGCATGGGGAGAATCTCCTGGTGCACCCTGTGCATAGGCAGCCCTGGGCCTAGTCTGGCCAGAATGGAAGGTGCTCCTTGATGACGTATTCCTAGGGAAGGCTTGTTGTTTTGTTGCTGCTGGGGATGCACTTGTGCGACTGGTAAAAAACACATTAATTTTCAGTATTGTGGCAGATTATGTAAATTCACCTTATAACAAGCTGCACCAACAGATTGTTAGAAATGTTTTAATCACAATAAGCTCTAAGCAAATAAATAGTACTGCAAGTAATGAAGTTCCTAATTGGAAAATAATGCAAGCCATCACCTATTTTTTAAATTTAGTGTGAATCAGCAATATATTTGCAAATAATATAGTTAATATGGAGAATAAAACTGGTGCATATTTACAAATGAATACAACTATGAAAAATTACAAGATGTCTAATATGGAATATGATTCAAGGCATATTAGAGGCATAATACAATTGTAAAAATTTAGAGAGGGCATTGCATCCTTCTACACATTTCAGTAATCAGTAAGTTCGAAATATGAAATTATTGTATATTAAACATGATTCTTCATGCCTAGATTGTGTTCTCAAATTAATTATGAAAATTGTATCAAAGGGTAGTGTTTTATCAGGTAGGTACTGAATCGTATTTTATTGGTCAGCTCTAATTACAGTACTTCTTATTTACTTCAAAATGAAAACAGCATATGACAGCATGAGATGCCTATCAATGGGGATTTTAGAGACATGACAAATAAGGACTATATGCATTTTCATTTAAAAAACTTTTAAAAAATTTTATTTTAATATTATGATTATTAATTATATAGTTAATCTAATGGTTAATTATTATCACCAAAACTTTTGTCATCTTCCACTCCCAGTTCCAGTGGTCTTATCGACAAGTGCCTTCAATTTATGATCAATATTATCATTGTAGAATAATAACAGACATAGGATAGTTAGATAGCTAGATGAAGTTAATACTATTTTCTTTAGTGTATTTTATGAGGTTTCATATTTGCAATTATTTCTCTGTACATTTCATTCTACACTATTCAAACGTTTTTGTTTATCACCTTTATTATAATAGTTTGGTTATAAACCCGATGCCCACCTGACCTCTGAACACCCACACACTCAGCCAATTCGTGGAAATAGAATGTATGCACAGATTAATTCAGAGTATATGGAGGCTTTATTCAAGTATTTCTGGAGTAGTTTATTTGAATTGAAAGTCAATGAGTTTTGCAAATAGAAGCACACCAATATTTGCAGCTCCCTAACGATTAACCGAGATTCTACTGTGAAAATCAGGAGTGTTAAATTTATTTAATTCTCTATAGCTAAATAGATCATGTTTTGTTATATCTGATATATCTAATATATCATTACATTACATATTGTTTATAAAAATGTTTCATTAAATCGCCAGAAAAAAATTACACAGCCATATACATACAATTATTTAAAATTGCACAGTATCATTCAGATTCTCAGGCAGGTCGATGTCTCCAAAATCACCATGATCTATCTATAACTGTTAATATTCCAACCTATTATTATTAGTAAATTGTTGCAAGTCCGTAGCATATTTGGTTTCCAAGGTAATAGTATTTTCGAAAAAAAATTCGTATCATGTGTGTTAATATTATTTTAAAGCCACAATATTGTTTTTTTAAATCCACAGAGTAAAAACCACAAAAACCATTCTAATATATTTCACTATTTGTGTTAGTTCATAAAGAGTATCTCAAAATCATTATTGGTGACAAAATATACCACCAAAAAAAAAAAAAGATTGCTAAAATGTAGGAAAAAGGGCAAAGGCAAATAACTTTAAATTTCTTCTATAAAGTCGTATTCATCTAAATAAGAGCTTGGTTGCGAGGTTCTCTACTTTTGTTTTATCCTTGTAAATATCTACATACAAATGAGAAGAAATAAATGGAGGAAGGTAATGGATGTCTACGTGCAAACCACTGGGAGTAAATCAGAAACAATGCAAGAAAATAGATTAATAAGTTTATGTTTTGTTTGTTTTTAAAAACTGAAATTTAAAATTTCATAAAACCGCTACGAACTTGTGTACTAACTACAGTATATATCAGGTAGGAACGGAATACTGCTACTACTTCTAAAAAAGCTGCACAAAATAACAATACTTTGGCCTATAGGTGGGTTAATAAAAAGAATGTTATGTTGCAGATTTATTCATTCAGCATATTTTTCTTCAATCAACCCAAATCTCTAAACCTACCTAGTACGTAAAGGGTCAGTAGTAGTTTCGGGGCCACTACTACTGACTGAGGCGGATTTGACATGACCCTTTCCCGGCCTTAAAGAGTCTCCGGCACCAATCGCCTCAGGTCTGCACATGCGGTTAGCAAAAGATAATACAAGTTTACATTGTGGGGGTTAACTTTCACACTATATAAGAACTAATATATCACAACTATGTACAAAAATTATGAATCTATCAAGTATAAGTATTTAGGTTGGTTAACACTTAGGTTTATAAATCAATTTTGTATTAATTGTTAATTAGTAAACTTCATTATGGGGCTACTAAATACGCAAGAATGTTGGATCACAGGTATTAAAGAGAAGTATAAAATCTACTTACAAGTTCCAGTTTTTTTACTTAAAACTGTTTCGTAAAAACTGATAAAACTAAAAAAAATATTTAGTTTGTCAAGTTGTTTTATTCCAGTTTTAAATAAAAAAGTGGCTCACTTTCTTAACATGCACAAATAACATTAAACATTAAACACAAATAAAGGAAAATGAAATAACGACCCCATCAAAAAAAATTAAACCGAAACATATTTTCTCAGAAGTATTTCTTCAATCCAACACACTTGATGTAAATACTTATCAATAAAATAATGCTGAAAAATATCTTACCCTGGTAAATCTGTGGCCAAATTGGTTTTTTCTGTACTGTCAGACTTTCCATCGTAACTAATTGTCGAACGACGGCCCACCGTAGTTCCTAAAGTAATTGGTGTGTTCTTAGATACAGTTCGAGCTTTAGTTGAAGCTTGTATACCTAATATGACAAAAACAGACTAGACTAAACATAGAACCAGCAATAGCATATACATATATGCACTAATTAAGCAGGTACTTTTATTAATATTCTAATGACTATATGTAAAACCTTTGCATAAATGAGATGTGGGGGTTTACTTTCTTTATGTATTTAAATATATCAATTATTATACCCTGATATTTCTAGGTGAATTTGTTAAGAGATTGCTAATAACTAAAGCTGGCACTGAGCACCATCCGTCAGCGGCACATCATCGAGGTCCTTACCGCGCACGAGTTATGTATGAGTGTGGATGACTGACGGATGACCTCATTTCGTTATGCAATGACATCCCGCTTTCACATCGAGACTCGAGGCTCAGTATGAGGATCGCTAGTACATTGTGGATTAGCTAATTTCTATACATGTATTATTTTAATATAATCATGTCGAATGCGGGCAGAGGTAACAAGAGGCCACTCGCTGATAAAGTGTGAGAAATTATTTGATTTCCCAGACTTCCGTTATGATGGGGCCAAAATTGTGATGTGTAAAATTGACTTAATGTGTTGGAGCACACGAGATTGTAGATGACATGTATCAAGTGTACAACAAAGCAATAAAAACAAAAAGGGTTTGCCTCAGGGACCTCAGTTTATGGTGGACTTTTTATTAATGTTAATTTCCTGCAATGTGCCCCTTGGTATACTGAATAAACAAGCATTTTGAGGGTTTTGGAACAAATACGTTCCCGATGTCCAGTTACCAAGTTGCACGACTTTAAGATGTATGTGCCTGTTACGCGAGGACATCATAAAGAAAATTAAATGTGTGTTAAAAAATTATTGTATTATTTGTATTAAAAATTATTTGTATTAAAAATTATTATATTATTATTAAATAGTTGTGGTTATGTGTTGACGAGATGGATGCTAAAAAATATTCTGTGGTACACGTGGTAGTACAGCTGCCAGACCCTCTTAAACTGACAGTTCCACTGTTACTAGCTAGCAAAAGACTAACAGAGTGTACTGGCGAAGTAATTACGCAGGTGGTGCTCAAGACGTTGGACACATGTGAAATCACAAAACGTCAAGTATTGATGTTTGTGATGGATGGTGCTGCGTCAATGCTTGCGGTAAGCCGCTCTCTTCAAAAACACGGCTGCCAGTTTTTACACGTTATGTGTATAAAGTCCATGCTATGCCTTGTGGCAGAAACCATTCGGAAATGATTTCCAAAAGTCGATGCTTTAATAGCGAATACGAAAAAAGTATTTTTGAAATCTCCAAAACGTCTTGAGAGCATTTCACAGGATGTGTCGCGGTATTCCCGAACCTCCACAGCCGGTTCTTACACGTTGGGGTACGTGGTTGAAGGCAACTCTGTATTATGCTGAGTATTTCCAGCAAATAAAAGCTGTAATACTACAATTTAATCCTGAGGAGGCTGCGGCTATCAAGACAAGTTAGACAAAATTTAACGACAATTCCGTTGAAACTGATTTACAAACTATCCTTGACAATTATAAAGAATTACATGATGCAATAGAAAATAGTGCATTGTCTTCAGCGGAATCATTGCAAATAGCGAACGAAGTCAGTTCTATGTTACATGGTATAAGTGACGTAAACCATGAAGGTGTTAGACAAAGGTTCGAAAGTGTATTACAAAAAGAGACCGGGTTTACCACGTTAAAAGAAATCTGTATTGGTGGATTGACAAATCCGTTAAGTGCGTAGTACAGAGAGTACTTTAATTATGCATGTGTTACGTCAGTATATGTTGAACGATCGTTCTCCACATATAAAACCTATTTTTTTGCCAAAGTCAACTTCTTCTGCAGTCAACCATAGAAACATACCTGATGCTGAAAAGTTTTTATGGATCTGGTGCAGTTTGTGATAGGGACACCAATCCATCTGAGTACTTCATAGATCTGGTTAAGAGGGTAAGTGTGCAACAGTTCATTGCTTTTATTAGTACTGATTTTATGTTATGTTTATTATATGTATTATGAAACGTACGCCTATGCCGGGTGGCGTGCTGTGCCAGCTTTACTAATAAAAAATAAACAATTGTTAATAAAAGATTGTCTATTTCTTATATAATTAAGTGTTTTAACACTTTATTGTAAAATCAAAGTATGTAATAAATTTATCACTAAAGTATGTTCACAAAGTCCTGAGAGCGCGTCAAAACAAATGCATGCACTGTTCACATGAACTAACATATGCTTAATTCACAAGAGCCATCCATGCGTAAAATTATTAGAAATATACTAATAATAATAATTAATGATTTACTATGATAATAACTATAATTTTGTCTTCATTTTAAAAAATTTAAAAATTAATTTCAAATACAACCATTGCAACCACATTTTAAATTAACCATTCTTTAGTGTAAAGTAGTAAAAGTAATAATTATTTTTCGAACAACTAATATTCTGGTTTTTGGTAATGCTAAAGATAATGTATAAAACATTTTCAAATAGTTTTCTATAAAAAAATATTTAGTGAAAACACTTTGATTTTGTAAAAACTTTTGTGGGAATATGTCAGGTTTACCCCTCTCACCTGTTCTGGTTGCCATATTATGACGTCACTATTAGCTAAATACTAGATACTTTAATTATCTCAATTCCAAGTTCTTCAACAAAATATGCAATAATGTTTATGTTTATGAGAAAAATGTAAATATATATTTTATATATCCCTAGTATATTAAATTTAACAAATAAAATCCAGTGTTATGATCCACTTATGATTAATTGTCTGAAGAAAGATCACAGAATTCATCACTGCCACTTTCACTTTCATTTACATTTATAATTATCGGCTCTACATCTGATTCAATTATATTATCAAGTTCCCAAAATGTTTTCTCTACTTTTTCTGTCACATGCAGCACACATTTCTTCCACTTTTCTGCAGTAACTCTACCTATAGCTTCATTAAAAAGTGGTTTGATGTCTGAAAATTTAAATGAAAGTATTCTTTGACGCCACATAATTCTTTGTGTCCGCCTACATCATTTCAATTGGATTCAGTTCACAATGATATGGGGGAAGGCGAATAATTGTTTTATTATGCGCCTTAGCCATTTCGTCTACAACATATAAATCATATGCTGGTTTATGCTGTTTAACTATTTGCAATAATTCCTTTTTTAGCATATCTTCTTCAAAGCTAATATTTTTGGATGATAGAAATTCTTTAATTAGGTCTTTTCTCCATGACGTTGTTGGGGTTTTCTCTATTTTTCTCCAGTGGTAGGAAGCATTATCCATTACAATCACGGTATTGTCCTCTAAAAATGGAAGTATATTATTGAACCATTTCTCAAAATTGTCGGCATTCATCTCTTCATGATAGTCGTTAGTTTTTTTTGACTCAAAAACCCACAGGCCACCATTAACAAACCCTGTCTCACTTCCAATGTGAGTAATAATAAGGCGTTTGCCTTTACCAGAAGGATTTTTTAATCCTGGTGACAATCCTGCAAGAAATGCCTGACGAGAGGATTTTATAGTATTATCCTTCCACACATGTGAAGTTGTATATCCTGCATTTACCCCTGTTTCGTCAAGGTAATAAATTTTTTTGTTTTCATTTCTACACCTCCTTATAGTTCTTAAATAGTCTCTTCTCCAGAGAATTATTTCGTCCCTATCCATCAACGCACTATCGCGACCCCGTTTAACATGCTTGAAATTCAGAGTTTTTATAAGTTTAAAAAAAGTAGTCCGCTTAAATGATGGCAAGTCTGGATCATCATTGACAATTTTCAAAATTTTGTTGATTGTTGGGATTTCGTTTTGAAAAAAAAAAAAAAAAAATTCGTGTATTTTTCGTCTAATAGCTGACCGGTCAAAATCATCAACATTATCCAACAACTTTCGTCTAGGTTTTTGTTTTTTTGGTGACGATACTTGACTGGTAGTTTTATACTCATTATTAATACGATAAACGGATGCCTTAGAAACACCAGCACATATAGCAGTTTTCTTAACTATATCAGATATTAAACCATCTGGATTTTCTTTTACTTCTGTTTTGTATATATTTCTTATAACGTTTTTCTCTGCGCTACTTAAAGCACGTTTAAATTTGCGTTTCTTGGGAGGAGAATACTCATTTGACACTTGTAAACTAGAAGTTGAAGCTTTCGGGAGTTCTATATAACTTTCTATGGTACTAGGCATTATTCAGAAAGAAATTCACGGGATGAAATACAATAGCAATGAAAATAACTATATAACTACTAAAATTAAATAACATATAGAAGTGGAAGAAATACAAATATACTTTTACGCGAATTGTGTACTACTGAAGGAACGATAGTCTGTAACTGGATGTTAAAAATGCAACCAATGAGGATTGGGCTACGTCACGCCCATGTGACAATCACGCACATATGTTTGTTTTGACGTGGTTTCAGAACTCGGCGAATACACTTTAGACTAATTGTTGAAAAGAAAAACAATTGTGGTTGCACATTTTTGTGCATAATTTTATTTGTTAATCATAAAGAAAATAATGAGACGCTTTCCATGTGCTCTCTGAAATATAGGATGAACAACCAAAAGCATAATTAATTCTAAAATTCATTTATTATTGTGTATTCTCCTATATTTCAGGAGAACATATCGAAAGTATCATACTTTTTCAACAGTACAAAGATATAAATTTTAGAAGAATGTTTTTCTATTGGTCATAGAAAATTCCCAAAATCAGTGATTTACATGCCATTCTAAAATAATGGAAAATATCAACTGAAATATTCTTTTAAAATGTCAAATTGCTTGTGAATGTCAAAGTTTTCATTTAAAATTAAGTCAAATTGCTTGTGAACCCTTACCAATAATTAAAGAGGTTGTCAACAATATCATCCAATGAATTTACAACTTTTATTTAGCTACATATTGTGATTATATTGTTGCATACTTTCATTAGAATATTAAATTAGGGGTCAACAGACTTCCACAAAAACAAGACAAAGAACATAAATAACTTCTATTTTAAGAGGGCTACTCAAAACACTATACCAGTTTTAACTTTAAACAGTTTTGAGGATTAGATCAACCATTGAGCTATGTATCTCCATAAGATTTGACAATTACAGTTTAATTTTAGAATTATAAAACAGAAATAAAAAAAAAAAACATTACGCCTAATTCTTTTACATTCAGTTATTTTCAATATTTGTTAAATCATTAATTAAAACAAGATGTTTATATATTGGTTATTTTTTAGTAGCTTGTACGATACACTAAGCTGATTTAAAAAGAATAATTCTAGGATTTTCTTTTTATATGTATTTTTGCAACAATAATCTCTATATTGGCGATAAATAAACATATGAAATTTACTTATAATTTTTTATTAAGGATAAATACAAGTCTCAAGATTAATCAGATTCATTTAAAATTATAATATAATCCATCTCATTAAGTACTTGTGCCAAAAACATGCTATAAAATGAGAAAATATGTAGAAATAAAAATAAAAAGTATATATAAGAATTTCTTTAATGTACATTTAATAATTACATGTACATGTAATTAGATTAAAAAAAAAAATAAATTTCTGTTATTGACAAGCAAGAGAAGTTCAAAAAGCCAGTCAAAAACCATGTTTTCTTTTCAAACGAAAAATTGTTTGGTATATTTACATGCTTATTTGGTTTTCAAATTGCACAAATTATTAGGGAAAAAAAAACATATTTTCCATTTAATGTACCTATTGGAGGTTGTTGTATATACATATGTTTTGCTTTTACTAAATTAATATATAAATATAAAAATAATAAATTCAGCGTTTAAATGGAATATTTTCTCTATTTGTTTGAAAATATGAGTTAAATATTTGACAGTTTTAATTTGAGTTTGTACCAGTTATCAAGTGTGCTACGATTAACAAACAAGTGTCATGTACGCTTATTTATTATTTAAATTATATATAATTTTACATAGAATCTCAAATGAGATTTATTCAGTTGTTAATTACGGCACACTTGATAACTTTGTATTGAGCTTAAATTAATATTCACAAATATTTAAATATTGTTCTCTAACAAAATGGAGCACAAAATCAAATGGGCTGTAGCTTATTAATGTAATTGTTTACATACATCTTTGAATCCAGGAAAAATATATGTAGCTAGCTAGCACATTATCAGTATCAACTCCATCAAAATCAATGCGTATGTCATTGATTATATTTGTAGAATCGCGGTTTGTTTTTTTAAAATAGAATAAGTATGCGTACAAAATCCTTGTTCCTCATTTGTTCTTTCAATTTACATGACTTGTTTGCTCAAAATATACTACCATATTTCAAACTTGAGTTATTAACTGCCATTATATCTGAAAGTTTTTAAGTTAAATTTTGTTGAAGGCATTTATGACAGGAAGTTTTAGATTTAGGTTTTGAACCATACCAAGAAAAAAAAATTTTACAGAATTATTCAGTCAATAAATATTACATACTTTATTGTAATTTTTTATAATTGTTATACTACACACCTGTTAACAAGTAAAGAAGTACTTTTTAGGCTTTATACTCTTTGCATACTTAATGTTTAAAATTATTTTTAATGTAAGAAAAATTTTATATATAAATGGTTAAAACAGTTGTTGATAATTGACATTTATGTTGATACCAAAATCTATAGTTCCAATGTTAGTAAGAGTAAAGACTGTATTCCTATTTTTTTCAAGACACAAAATAATGAAAACAGAGAATACAGGGTGATTCAGCTAACCCGTTCATTAAAAGTTTATGAACTTCCCATTGGAATTCATTTTTTAAAATTTGGTATTAGGGGTTAGCGAGGATGATCTATTCATGTAAAGTATTTTTGCTTTTCTGACACTTCCGGTTATACCGGAAGTAGCTATCAACTTCCTTATTTTAAATAGAACACCCAGTATATTATTACATTTTTGTATTACACTGCTGATGTTAAGTGAACTATCTTAACAATTCTCTATACCTATCTTCAGCAGTTTTTGAGATATTTTAATTTTTTTGAAAAAATTAGGTTTTGTAGTATCCCATTGGAATACTCGTCACTTATTCAAAACAAAAGTTATAGTAGCAAATTTTGGGCTGTAATTAGGCGGACTATTAAGCTTTCAGGTGATGTGTAGTTTGATTTTTTATTATTTACAGGGTGTCCAAAAAATTGAGTTCATTCTGACAAACTTCAACTTCTCAAAAGTCAATTTTCTTAAATGGAACACCCTGTATTTTACTGCTTTATGTGATGGAGAATTAAGTGGTATTTCAATCTGTATTAGGATTCCCTATACCTATCTGCTACCGTTTTCTTGCTATCGAGGTATTTTTTATTCGATACCATAGTTTTCCATTTTATTAATTTACTTCTGACCAGCGGGCCATGAAAATTAAAACAACGTAACATTTATATTAATTGTTTATCATAAACAATGGTGCATTCTTTCACAATTCTTAGAACGGTGGTTTCAAATTTTTTGGAAAATTTGCCACTAAATATTCTAAATACGTGTTGGTACCAAATGGACGGCGCTCCAGCCCACTCAACCCATGAAGTTTACCATGAGTTAACAAATATGTTTGAAGATCGCTGGTTTGGGCGTAATGTCTATGGCCTCCTAGATCACCCGATCTAACACCCCTTTATTTTTTATGGGGCCACATCAAGAGTAAAGTCTACTCAACGCCCGTCAATACCAGAGATGACTTATTACATCGAGTTAGAACTGCCTTCACCGAACTAGATGAAGGAATGGTATTGAAATCTACGACCGTTGAGATTAATAAACGAGTTTTATTGCACTCAGAACACAACGGACGGCACATAGAACAGTTGTTACACCAATAAGACCCAATTGTTAACATTTAGTTATTATTGTTATTATGTTTTATTGTTTAGGCTAATGTAAGTTCCAAATCGTTTAAAATATGCTTTTTATTCATGATGATTTTCTTTTGTTCAATAATTTTGCACCATTGTTTATGATAAAAAATTAATATAAATGTTACCTTGTTTTAATTTTCATGGTCTGCTGGTCAGAAGTAAATTAATAAAATGGAAAACTATGGTATCGAATAAAAAATACCTCGATAGCAAGAAAACAGTAGCAGATAGGTATAGGGAATCCTAATACAGATTGAAATATCACTTAATTCTCCATCACAAAAAGCAATAAAATACAGGGTGTTTCATTTAAGAAAATTGACTTTTGAGCAGTTGAAGTTTGTCAGAATGAACTACATTTTTTGGACACCCTGTAAATAATAAAATATCAAATTACATATCACCCGAAAGCTTAATAGTCCGCCTAATTCCAGCCCAAAATTTGCTACTATAACTTTTGTTTTGAATAAGTGACGAGCATTCCAATGGGATACTACAAAACCAAATTTTTTCAAAAAAATTAAGATATCTCAAAAATTGCTGAAGATAGGTATAGGGAATTGTTAAGAAAGTTCACTTAAAATCAGCAGGCTATTTAAAATAAGGAAGTTGATAGCTACTTCCGGTATAATTGGAAGTTTCAGAAAAGCAAAAATACTTTAGTTGAATAGATCGTCCTCGCTAACCCCTGATTCCAAATTTTAAAAAATGAATTCCAATGGGAAGTATATAAACTTTTAATGAACGGGTTAGCTGAATCACCCTGTATATAAGAGAAAATTTTAATCTTATATTAAAACAGTTATTTTTACATTACATTACGTTATTGGAAACTTTGTTTAGCTAAATTGGATAATTCAGTACTTCTGTATTTTATTCTCAAATTTAACATGTGATCTACAATATTTCTTAATCTAAACCAGTATCTATACATATAAATTAACATTATACTTCTAAAAATTATTATAATACTGAAAAATTCTCAAAAATAAGTCTGAATTTTTACATCTTCAGAATGTGTTAATTTATTTTATTCACAAAATTTTTAGTTAGTAAAAAAAGTTTAGTTAGTAAAAATTAGTTTTCGTTTCTTTTATTATTATTTCCAATATTCTGTTTGTAGTTTCTAATTTATTTATCAAATTTGCAACATTATATTTATTAACAGGTTATTATTCCTAGTTACATTACCATTATTAAATGTTTGTTCTGATAAAAACAATATGTTAACATGGTATATAAAATTCCCATTCTGTATCGATGTTAGTGGAATGATGATATAGCTACAAAATGTTAACCAATCAGAGAGTTGTATTAAAACTAGCACATATTGACATCTCATATTTCAGTTCTAGGATATGATACCTATTAGGCAACATATTTTGAAGTAGCCTTCTTAAAATAGACATAATGTATACTTTTTCATTAACCGACTTACTGTTTTCCGTGGTCGTCTTTGGTTGAGCACTAGCGGGCCTAGCATTAAGTCTGGCACTATTTTCCTTAATGGTAGCACTATCAACAGTGTTTTGTCTTTTAAAACCGGACTGATGGTTATTGGTCTGCGTCGCAGGTACTTGAGGTTGAGGTCCTGTCCTTAATGTCTCACCTAAATAAAGGAAATTAATACATGCACTTGTTATATTAATTGAATTGCAAAAAATTAGCATATTTATCACCCTAACCATAACCCACTACTAAAATACAATAGTTTGGTTTTATAGTATTAGTAAAAAAAGTACTGACCTATTGTGCCACCTGGAAATGAAACAGAGAAAACCAACATGAGTACGAGAAGTCACAAACTCAAACTGTAATGTACTAACCTCCACTCGAGGCCCTTCGATTAGGCTTAGCATGTGTGGCGGATGTTGAACGGTGGACACCACGGTGTGCTGGACTCTGTGCTGTAGGCTGAGACGCAACCTGTTGTGGACCAGATACATTTCTCAGTGACAAATTGCTACCACTACGGCTGCCATCGCTCTCGGGCTGCAATTTTTTTTTTAACAAATTGTAAAAGGGTTTTAAGCCAATGTTTTAAAAATTAAAAATTTTGTCTTGGGACTATTTATTAACCAAAACCCATTAGCCCATTTATTAACCATTATTCAATTAAAGATCATTGAAAACTATTTCAATATTAGGGTCTATTCACATGCATCAGTGATGTTCCAGTTCGGTCTCAGTGGTATTTACAACATATTAGCGATGTACATTTGAGAATGTAAAATAAATGGTAGTGGATTATGCAGTTACTTTATAGCCACATATTTCAAGACTTAATTAATTTATAATTTTCTTGAATTGGTTAATTAAACACGATTAATAAAAAATGTTTGCATCACTGAATACTCAGATAATATAATAAATTATTTTATAATTAAATTATAATTTGTAATGTGTATATAACCATATGGTTGTTTTCTAATGATAACATGACAATCAAAATTTACTTACATAAAAATGAAAATGTTGATATTTATATTTCTGATGTGTTTATAGTTTAGATTTTTTTGAGTATTATATAATATAGATTTTTTGAGTATTTAACCCTTAACTACATGCACCGTTAGGAGTTACTTAGTACACACTAGGGGGAAATCCCTGCATTTACATTTTTTATAATTTTCATTACTATTTTGCTTCAATTTTACTTTGATAAGGTATAATTTTGATTGTAAAAATATCACAAATAATAGGCTTTAACATAATACATTTTTATTTCAAAAACTGGTAACCAAAATATAGACAAAAAAATCACAAACGAAATTATTTCTCTGGAAGTTAATATATCATATTTTTTATAGAATTAAACATATGTAGGTATAAGTAGAATTATTTTATGAAGAGCAAGTCGGCAATAAACCGTGCGACAAAGAGCAATGTATAGCTTACTATACCTTACCTTCTCCCACGCGAATGCAGTAAAAGAATTTTACGCGCGCAAATGATTTATAGGCACGTCTGTGTCTCTTATTCAATCAGACATGCACCTGTCTTTGTCGCACGATTTATTGCTGACTTGGTCTTCATAAAATAATTCTACTATAACTAAAGTTAACTAACGTACAAAGTTTTAGGTTTCAAGAAACAGCCTTTCAGTTTCAATAAATGTTGCGGTTTCACTTTAGTGGTTAATCTAAACTGATAATTCACTAAATGAAAGGTGGTGAGGAATCTGTCCTTCGAACTTTCGTATTCGAAAAAGGGCAGAAGAAAGATAACTGGAACCCTAGTTTGTCATCATTGAATTGTTTAGCACTATTTAATTTTTTCTAAGAATGCGGATAAATCCCCGCTTAGCGTGTAACTAAAGGTTAATAATGTATTATTTACCTTAAATTATATTTTGTTTCATTTACTCTATTCTGCGTAATACTAATTTTAAGAAAACAAAAATAAATTTTACCTCAGAATAATTTTATATTATGTTACTCAAAAGCAATTATCATTTGTTTGAAAATTACTTTCAAGCAGAATATTTAAAATATATTATTTTAAAGTTGTATGAAGGTATTAAAAATATGCGAAAGATGGCACGAATTTTATTGCACCTGAGTATATTGATGGGTAGCTGGTACTTAT
This sequence comes from Rosalia funebris, assembly GCA_037954035.1. Classification (NCBI taxonomy): domain Eukaryota; kingdom Metazoa; phylum Arthropoda; class Insecta; order Coleoptera; family Cerambycidae; genus Rosalia; species Rosalia funebris. The sequence continues at coordinate 293,369 of JAZFAV010000024.1, forward strand.
TTGATTATTTATAATTCATGTCCTGGCACATCATCAATTATGAATATCATGTTAGTAAATATAAGATGTTTTTCGATTTATTGACTAAGTACAACTTACATTTACTTATCTTGTATTTTCTGGTATTTGGTATGATTTAAATAAAAAAGTGGAGCTGCCTCTCTCGTTTATTTAAATGTTATTGAAATATTTTTTATTTAAATTTTACGAAAATCCCAGGAAATACAAGATGAGTAAAATATAAGTTAGTGATTCCTTTCTTGAAAAGGAAGCAAAATAAAATTTATGTGCCTACTTACATCTGTGCTTTTCCTTCCTAATAAAAGGTAGGTTGCAAAAGCATCATCATACTTTTGAGAATCCAAGGAATTTTCCACATCATACCTATTGAAACCTAAACAAACTAAAGCCTCTATCCTTTTCGGATCATTCATATCTTGTTCTGGTTCTACGTAAGGTTTTAGTTCATCATTTTCGTACCTGCAAAAATGACAAATATTGTCACCACATCACTCTTTTCTAATTTAAATAAACTTACATAGTACCACATTACATTTATATGGTATAACAAGATTTTTTTACACGGAATGTGTTGTGCAAATACAGCTACACCATAATAATACACTAGTCACATTTATGAGTAATATAAAAAATATACCTTCACTTCAAATTGTACAAAAAATTACCAAATTATTGTTTATGACATGTTAATACCCAATTACGTTAAAAATATTTTCCACAGAAAATAATTTGAAAAGTACGGAATTTCTCAAATTGCTTTATTTTTTTAATTTATCGGTTGTAGGCTACAACTCATTTTATTAAATTAATCTTCAGTCTTGGAGTCCCATTTTAAAGCCACTGAAACATTTCCAATGTTGCCATTGATGTTTCATCTAAAATTGAAAATATTTCAATAAATTTAGGTGTAACTGTACAATAAAAAAAAAAAAAATGTGACAATTATTGTGGTGTAGTGTTATTTCAATAATTTTCATTAAATAAATATTGAAATTTTAAAGTATTGGCTGTGTAACCCTATTTCTAACTTTAAGTGAATACTATCCACATAGACTACAGAACCAATTTTTTTTTAATCAAAATAGGTATAGCAAGCTTATCTACGAATACTCATCAACAACACATATAAAATGCAATATGACTAACCCCACATACCCCTGGTTCATCCATTTGTCTTTCATGATGGTTTCTAAGCTTGCCCTTTTCGCTGGATTCAATACGAGGAACTTCTTTAAGAGGTTTTCACAGTCGGTACTCATGTAAAACGGAATTCGGTATTTGCCACGCAGAACACGCTCCCTAAGCTCCCGTAACGTTGAGCCATCAAAGGGCAAACTGCCCGATACAAGAGTATATAAAATTACACCTAACGACCATACGTCTACCTCAGGTCCATCATATTTTTTACCCTAAGAAAAAACAAATGAGAAATTTAACATAAAAATTTGATTTATCGTTATTATATTTATGCTTCAATTTACAGTTAGAACCTATTTTTTATGGTAGATGTGATAAAAATAAATCATTTTAGATTTATTTTTATATTCAAGCTTAAACATTTGCTCCATAACAGAGAACTGAGTAATTCTCCAAGAAAATTTTGCATTTGAAGTGGTCCAAATGCATATTTAGTAGGATATAAGAAAATCCAGTATGTTAACATAACAGCGAATTTATTGCTGTGCCTTATTCACCCATCCACAATACTTACTTGGAAAAGTTCAGGTGCAGCATATGGTGGACTACCACAGAATGTATCTAATTTATTTCCAGGGGTAAATTCATTTGAAAATCCGAAATCGGCGATTTTAATATTCATTTCACTATCCAACAGTAAGTTTTCAGCCTTTAAATCTCTACAAAAAGAAATTGTGTTACAAAACAGCAACAAAATAAATATATTGGCCCTTATTTTAACAACTCGATATATAAAAAAATATTGAAGTAATAAAATACAGTATATGAATGTGTTTCTATACATTAAATTTCAAGGTTGTCTTTAGTAAGCCAATCACCAATATCAATTCGTATGTAATTGACGATTAAAGTTTTGTAGGTAAGCTCTTCTATAAATCCTAAAATTTTATGTCGAGCTGCGAAGAAATAATCTAAACCTAATATTTTTCATAAAAATATGTACGAAACAATGTTTCCAACTGATGTAACATTTTTTTTTTTATTTTAATAATTACTGAGGTTTTGTTCTTTCATAGTAAATGTTTATTATTAGAGGTAGACTCAACTAATCCAATATAAATTACAAAAAAAAAAGAATGACAAAAATGGAATGCTTGACATGTTGGATTTCAGTAATTATTTGGTAAATTAAATGTTCAGTAAATTCTATTCATTATAATAAATTATGTTTTTGAATGTTTAACTACCTTTTCATAAAACATTATACAAAAAGAAATCTAACAATCAATATGGATACAACCTGCATTATCTAGCAAAAGAAAAGAAATACAATTATATTAATGCATTAGGATATTGTATAAACGATAAGTCAATTTTCTTGAAACATGAATGGTTAAAGGGTCAAAATATAATTATATTATATGTACTTTATATTCCATAGTCATCTGCCAATTCAGCTATGTTTTATACATTTATAATAGCAAATATATTTCCACAAATATATTTATTAAATGGTAAATGCTATATTTAACATTAATACAAATTATATTAGCTATGTTCTATTTACAATACCTGTGAATTATTCTTTTTTGGTGGCAGTACTGAACTGCAGAGACAATTTGCCTAAACTTCGCACGCGCCTCCTTTTCTTTCATCCTACCATGAAGCACGAGGTAGTCAAATACTTCGCCACCAGAGGCGTATTCCATTACCAGGTACAAAGTTTTTTCGGTTTCAATTACTTGAAATAGTTTTACTATATTTGGATGGTCTAACATTTTCATTATTCTTACCTGTAAGAAAACAAAACATTTCTTAATACTTTACAAATTACAACAAATTCATCATCAGACCCATCAGATTTGCAGGGAAATAACAAGTTACTTAATAAATTAGCTGATTTGGTAGAATCTTAAACAAGCAAAATATATAGATATTTTGCTTGTTTAATATTCTACCATTTTTATTAATCATACATATAATTAATAATTTACTAAACATACTTAAACTAATGTACTTATTAGAACTTAAAAGTAATTTTTATTAAGATTACTTAACATTATGGGTGAATAAGAAACAAGATAACCAAGATAAGCAACAAAAAGTACTTAACAGTCTTATTCTATGTAGTTTTCTCTAAAATATATTACCTTACTGCAAATAAAACAATTTTCATATCATATAATTTTTGTATAACTAATAAAAATTAAAAAATTAAAGATGAATTCCTTTTAATTTCTAGAACAACATCAAACAGGAAAGTAGTTTTATTTAAATTTAATATCGCCTAATTTGGATTTGGTAAATATCTCGAAAATTAGATATATTATTTGTCTAAAAATAAATAGATAAATGAAAATATTACCCACAATAAGTGGATTAATATTGTGAGTGTGATATATTAAACAGCAAAACAATGAGTTCTAAAATTTTGATTCATTCATGGAAATTCCAATCTGAACTACATAAATTCCATCGAGAGAACATATTATTTATATAACACACTATTATCAATACCAGGAAACTTTGAAAGTTCATATTGAAGGTGTTTCCTAGAAAATTAATAATTAATGAGTAAGAAAATCGCAATAATATTGCGCCGCCCCCTCGCTCATATAGAAGGCATCTCCGGAGCATGCCTCTAAAGGCTTCGGAGCATGCCTCTAAAGGCTTCGGATCATGCCTCTAAAGGCTTCGGATCAAAAAACAAAAGTTACCACGTTGTTCGCAAAGGTCGATTACCTTTATTGATTTTGTCACTATTCCGAAATTCGAACGAAAAGCATTTCATACATCGACCTAAAAATTTCGTGACACACACGAAAACAGCCGCTTAGTAAATAATTATAAGTATCATATAATATTAATAACACAGATGCGACTGCAAGTATAAAGTATAGTCATGTACTATTCATTTCATCGCTATTTGCCAAATAAAAAACTTTCTTATCTTGCCGATAAACGGAACAGTCTACCTGAGCCTAGCCATAAAAACAAGCCACGGTATGTTTTGAGATTTTTTATTTGACAAATAGCGATGAAATAAACTATAACTGTATCCACATCAGTGGCGGTTTCTGCATAAGAGCACAGGAGCACGTGAACACCCAAAGCAAATTGGAATTCAAACATTACAATAAATGTAAAATATACTTTGTATTAATAAATAAAATCTATTACGAGACCCTAATACAAATATCTAAACGTTATTTTATTAGTGTTATTATTTGAATTTGTGGAATGCAGCGCGCCGCATGTTTATTTTATTTGGGACTCGGTTTGTTATATTGTATGGCTCGTTGTCATAGTGACAACTACGGAGCACGCGCTACAAATGGGCGTGATTTACGTCGAGTTTATGAGCATCTGTGACTTGGCGGATGGCGGGGGTTATACAATATTTCCGATGAAATGGAGCACAAATTTGGTGTGAACCAGAGGCTATATTGTGTTGTGAATATTACATTACATCGCTATTAGGCGTTCAGTGAACTACGTGCGGTTATTTTGTAGTATTCTTACGTTATTACGGTATAAAATAAATATCGATATAAATATCTACATATGGACCATAACCAAAATTTAATTAAACATTATGGATACGCACAGTTTTACTGTACAATATTTGAAAGACAATTTTAATTCTTTGAGTTATGAGCAAAAAATTGAAATTAAAAATGCGGGCAGACCAAAACCGGAACTTAATTTGACGCAGACTACAAAGTCCAAATCTAGAGATTTTAACAGAAAGTTTAAAAAAGAAATGTATGAAAAAAATGATCGTTCAAAGTATTCAACACTAAAGCGAATAAAAATATTTTTACGGAGTTCTATGAATCAAGAAAGACTGACGGCCTTAGCAATGTTGTCTATTGAGAAAAAATGTAATCAAAACTTTAACGAAGCTGTTATAACTAAGTTTGCTGAGAGCAAGAACAGAAGAATTGACTTTACGTTCAAGCAATGTAATACAGTTTAGACATTAAGTGAACAGTGACTGTACAAACAAAAAATAATGGATTCTTACTGCATGCGAGTATTTTTAATATGATAAAAATTTGCATGTTCTTGATTTTGTGAACCCCCTATGCTTTCGACCACCAGCCGCCACTGATCCACATATTTGATGCATACTGTTCTCTTTTTGTCAAGTATCACAAATATTGCTGAAGAAAACTTATTATAATAATATATGGGGAAAAAAACTGTATACTTACTTCTCTAAATAATTTCTGTAATGAACCAGGGGTAAGTTGGGTTTTATCGATGATCTTAATGGCCACCTCTTTCCCAGTAGGCACATGCTTCGCCAATTTAACTTTGGCAAAGTTCCCTTTGCCAATAGTCTTAAGTAATTTGTATTTGCCAATTGTAGGTTCCTCTCCCAACCTCGGCCTGTTTCTTGTCGATGCCGAGCTGCTTCTCGTTGATTCCACTGTGCTATCATTGCTCTGAAATAAAGAGAAATATATGTTAGACTATACGGTTCTGTAAGAATGAAAGAAGTATCTGCATAATGTTGGATTACAAAATTAATAACCAACATAAAAACATTTTTATTTAGCTTATGCCTATTAAAGTTTTGAAATTATATTTTTCATGGCTGAATTTATGAATTTACGATTTCTTCACAAATAATAGAGATGTGGTTTGATAGATGTGAATGAAACAAATGTGTAATGTTAACTAAATGCAGAGGTGTAAATTAAGTGATGAACATTGGTATACAAACGCTAGGAAGTCTGGGGCCAACATAAAATAAGTATCGGGAAACTCAGTTTTTGAATTTTCATGGAAAATTATGAGGGAATTCATAAAGTGTGTTAGAAATTAACTCAGAAATTAACAATTTCTGAATTAATTCCGATTCTCTTGATTAAGATTTTCAGATCTAATATATCAAATAATGGCAAACAGATTTATCATCCTAATATCAAAGTTCGACAAACTGCATCGGATGATTCAAAAATTAATAACATGAAAATATTACAACATATCATCATAAATTTTATAGATAGCCTTCATATAAATAATTGATAAAAATAATCTTATGATGAGTGTTATTATCTGTCAAAGTTTTCCGAGGACAGAAAAATATATTGTATGAAATTATTGAATGTAAGCTTTCTGCGTAGATGTAAGTATGTATTTATTGAAATGCCACTGTGATAGACTTATACATTTCGCAACAACCTATAAATAATATCTAAAGTAAATATAAATATTTTTTAATGTGTGGGGTAAGTTACCTTCGACAGGGGATTTCTATCTATATAGATATACAAAATACAATTTAACTGTTTATTGAAAACATCATATATGTATGTACATATATTTAGAATGTATTAGATTAATTTTTAGTATTACAAATGATAAAAAAATGCTTTTCAATAATAAATGACATATGACTTATGTACACATATCCTTATGTCTGTACAGTTATATAACTTTATGCACATCCTAGTACGAAATTAGTGTTATAAGACTACGACTATTAAAGAAGAATATATATTATGACCACCTGGTATCAGTATATTCATCGGTTTAAGAAACGATTTGTTAAATATTAAGACGAGTACTAAAGTGAGATAAATATACGTTTGCGATATATTTAACTGAACATTTTTACAAAATATACTGTATTTGTTGGCCAAAATAATCGATGATGTAACAATAAGGAAAGAATTAATTAATGAATATTATAAATTTTGGCACATCACGGTTTTTGTAGAAGCGTGACTTGCCCATGCTTTGATGGCATTCTATTTCATGTCTCTTTCTCCATAAATACGGATCTATTAGATTTACATATGTATGAAGGCGGAAATGTGTCTAGCAAATATTAAAATATTTTCAGTATTTGCTATCAATATTAAAACCATTACAATGACAACACAATCAGTTGGTATCAAATTGCTTTAGTAACAGAAGCTTAAATTGAAATCGGACATTTAATCTTGAAGGTAATCGTATGAACTGTCAAAGTGATGAATGATGATTACCTTGATATATGACGATATAAAACCATTTCTATTAACATAAAAATTGAATGAATTAATCAATACTTTAACAAAACTTTCCTGTAACATGGGTGACATATGAAACTATTCCCATAATCACCCCTCAGATAAATATGTCTACATTTAATCAACATACGTTTTGATTCGGAAAATAAATTGAAAATAACAATTTGAAGTCATAAGTATACAGGGTGTTTGTTACATCGATTCATGGTTTTTAAGTAGTGATAGAAGAGGTTGTTTAGAACTTTTGTAACCATATATATTGTATTTATATACCAAGTGTTATGTATTTTGAGATATCTACGTTGTTTTGTTTATTTGTTCCTGTTTCTCCACAATATGTATAATAATAAATTGGCAATCGATCTCATCAAACCCAATCACTTTCCTATGTATATATGTATATATATATATATATATATATATATATATATATATATATATATATATATATATATATATATATATATATATATATATATATATATATATATATATATATATATATATATATATATATATATATATATATATTGTTAATTCTTTTGCTACACATATGCCATCAAAAAGTTCTTGGCATCGGACAAGAAAAAAAGAGCCAAATAAAACATGTAGGTATATGATCGCAGAATAAAATTTCAAATTTGGACTCGTTTTATATACTAAGGTTAAATCGGGAAGGTTTCAAAGAGTTTTAAAACATCACTGATATATGATTTAATTATATTCAAGAAGAAAGATACCCGAGACGAAACCAAGAGTAAAATTCCTTCATGTAAAAAAAATCAAATATATGTAATACAGAAGTATTTTTAATTTGAATATCATAAACCAGGTTATTCATATTTTCTTAGATATAAAAATTAACAGGTGTTAGATGCACCTAGAAGACGCAAGAACGTAGAAGTAGAAACTAGGAGACCACACAGGACAAAAGCTTTCGATCCACTTATTTGGAAATTGCTCATTTAAAAACTAGCTCATAGTAAGTCAGTGATACGTAGGGCAGCCAGTCAGAAATTTTACCATGACTACTAAACTAGCCGATCAGCTAATATTGCGCTGGCATGAGGATATCAGCACAGTCCACAAGCCCACAAGAGTGCGATAGCCATACAATGCAATTAAAATAAGTATCTAAATTTGTGGATTATATACATTACCTGACCTGCAGGTTGTTATAAATTCATTAATTTGGAAATTGATCTTTTAAAAACTACTTCAGAGTAAGTGGTGGGCAGAGTAGCTAGTTAGAAATTCTTACTTGACTATCTAAAATTCTAAATTATATGATCTCTCACATCTAGTGGAAGTTAACGAATGGAAACTAACTGCGGTACATCATTAGAATAGCCTTAAGAATATTTTATTTGAACTCCTTTTGATTTAGCATTATTTCAATAAAAATCAACGTGGTTAAGAGAGGCTTATAATCATGAAACATATGAATTTTTACTTTAAGAGTTATCTATTTATGTTAAAGTCTTTGGTATCCCAATAAAAAAGACTATGGACGAGGCCACTGTTCTCTCAAATATTATGACACTTAGTGGCACTGCTGTTGAATATTGTGTAATTTTCACACAAACGGTCAAAAAATATGAATATGTGGTTTACTCATATTGAACCATCGGTCTTAAAATAAGTCATAATCCATCCATCCCTTTTGATACAAATCATGTCACGTAATGAAAAAGTAAGTCATATAAATTTATAATATTTTTAACATAATGCACTTTATTTTTCATATCTGTATTACGTGTGCACGAGGCACGAGAATATCACCATAGCCACGAGGATGCGAGAGCCATGTAATTGAATTAAAATAAACTGAACTTGTGGATCATATACATTATATGACCTGCAGGTTGCTTTTAAATTCACTCAAATGCATATTTCGGGTAATGTATATTTTATCTGTTTTAAATTTAAATGTTACCCGGTACCAGATATTTCCATCATATTTTCAATACGATAGCATAATATATTGATCAAATGATCAACAATATTTTTCATACAAGAAATGTTTTTTACTTAGTAAATATGAATATTAAATTATATCTAATATGTGTGCAATGATCAGGGTCTGCTAATATGTATATTCAAAGTTATTATTTAAGAGAAATATTTAGTCAAAATCAGCATTTATTTGTCATAGGCATAAATCATTGACAATAAATAAATCGTTCTCTCGGTGTACATTGACGAGAAATAAAACTCGACTATATGGCATACGCATAGTGCGATATATAGAGAATAAAGATACATACATTTAATAATTAACAATGAAAGCCTCGCGACTTTAAAACTACCTATTAATTAATTGCTTATGTAAATAATTTGAAACAACTGAATCGATGTGAAAAACTTATATTCATATTAAAATTTTTTATTAATGATAACGATTTTATTTAAAATTATTAATATAAATATCACTCATTAACTCAATCCCAATGGTAATGTTTGATTCGAGATAATGCTTAACGAACAAATAAGAATAAGCTTTCATGAGTTAAAATAAACTTTCACGGGTTTGGAAAATGACTAATACTTTAAATTTTCCAGTAACAGGAGATTTTCCGAAATTATTGTTCACCTTACATTCTTATCTCGTGTTGTTTGAATAACATAATGATAAGTTTAAATAAATGCGATAAATATCGCGATGTATTAAATTATTTTACCACAATGTATATACATTCTACTATATTTCGTTATTGATTTCTTTTTTTACAGAACGGTTTTAACCAAGAAAATAACATCTATATAGCAGTAGGAAAACCACGAAACAAAAATAAAGGAATTTAGTATTAATTCTTTAATTCTTTTAGTAACAGATAAAATCATATGTTCTAATTCCAATCTAACCAATGACACATATTTAGTATATCTGGTTCAATATAGTCAACGTTACACATAGTCACATATTCCCTATTTAATTACTGTATATGTAAGTTGCGTAAATAACTGCAATAGGCAAACTATGTAGTTTATTATATGATTTTACTATAGTACTGCAAGATTTTATTATATACATATAAAGATTTCTGTTATACAGTTTTAACTGAAATCTTTTCAGTTAAACGGTTATTGATAACAGATTACTTTTGGTTGAATATTTACTTTTGTTATAACAAAAAGATCTCTTCTTTATACATTATATTTAGAAACCGTTTAGGGAAACACCTAGATTATGTACTATATTATTAGACACTGTAAGTATTCACGAATTAATCTAATAAACTGTGGTGGAATCGTACACACAAACTGGGTCATCGTTTAATATTTGGGTCAATGTTAAACTATGCATACACAAATATATGGATATCTGTATCTTGGCAGTTAAGAGTCTCATCGGCTAAATAAAACAAGTATTTAGTGAACAATAGTTATGGATAATGATGAACGATAATAAATGAAAAAATTCCCAGGGCTATCTAGTGTAATTCATTGATGTTTAATATTAATTGTAATGATAATTTTTATACATATCATTTAACGTAGGTAAATACATGTCTTTTCATATATATGGTATTACATTACGACCAAGAAAGGGTTATGTTACGGCATTCATTTGGAAATAGTGGACATATTCGTTTAAATTAAAGTAGATCGAACCGAAGACACGAAAGTAGCGATATAAATAGCATCGCCCTTTTCTATTTTTGTGTCCTTTAAATACGCACCACACCGGCAATGTTTAAGGATGTGTTATAACACTGTAGTAGAAAAACTATAAAATTGAAACCAGTTTAATTACATCAAATAATACACAAACGAATGGTAGACAATGTATCTATTTCTATTTATAAAACGATAAAATCTATGTATAACAATGAAATATAGATGAAAGTAAGGTAACGTAATAACACGATATTGTTTTTCAATATGGGGATATTAAAGATAAGATAAGCAAAACGTTCATAGGAAAAACTCGGTTGTTATTACGGGTGTTGTAACTACGATATGTGTCATATTATCGATTTATAGAATAATGCAAATTATGCGTAAATTTATTCTACTGTGAGAAAATTACAATGAATATATAACATGTTTTAATTGTACGAAAACGAGACAATATGTGATACGATATATACCAGGTGTCAACGAGCTCTTGTATCAGATCGCCATTTGTCTCCAAATTACTTTAAATACTTTAGTAAAAAATAAAACCAAAAGTTTTCTACAATTTACTTACAACAAAATACGTTATGCATACTTACATCAATTTAAATTAGATCGTTTCCTATAGGGAAACAAAAAATAGGGGTATTCTATAGTAATGTATATTCTATAGTATCGTAATAGTAATTGCCACTCAAAAATCAGGAAAACAATTTCCAAAACTTTTCATTAACGACAATTTTCAGTTACTAATTTCTATTTTCATAAAAAAATTAAGCCTATTTACTCTCATACGTGAGAATTAAATAATTTTATTCCAATTAAAAAATTGTTTTCAAATGTCTGGTTGCCATTAAAGATACATTTGAAATATGTGATATGGTACTTATCGTTCATGTCTTTTTTAAGTACTATTTGGAATGTTTTCAGCAAGATTAATTAATACGTTCAAATAATAAAACAATATGTATAAGTGTGCTTTGTGGTGGTTCTTTGTTGACACCTTAAATAAATTGTTAGTTTTATAAGAATTATTATCCTAACATTCATAACATTTGCGGAACACCATGTTAAACAAGAAAAAGTCTGTAATATAGTAATATCACACTTGATTTTTTGACTTAAAAAATTGCCGACTACATAAAAAAGTAAGATTTAATTACTAAGACGGACTACTAGATTGCTTTAGTATTCTGATACTCTAAGCTGCTCTAATGAATACATACTGAGTAAAATGAGTGCTATTTACGTTAACAGGTATGACGCGGCGTCCTTAGCGAGTCACTCACGCGGGCTGTAAAAATGTCTAAACAATATCCTCATGGTATTAACAAAAAAGCGTTGACGATTTTTCATTCAGTGTATAAGGCGAAGACCAATGACAAGGGAAGACGAGATTCTTCTGCAGCTCATGGAACGATATCCGATACTATCGCTGAGTGCAGAAAAAATTAATTGGCATTACAAGATATTAATGTAAGCTCTAATAATAATAATATAAGAATGCCACTTGTGACAATAATGTGTAGTAACGGACCAAACAATTGAAATCGTTATTAATTCGATGATCAATGTGACTGACGAAGGGCCTGTGTAGAAGAAAATCTGGACCATGATTGATCGAATTCATCTTCAATGAGGAGTCTTCATTTTTGGATTTTTAAAACAAACTTAGATTTCTTACCATTGGATTGCTGAATACAACGTGCTGTTAATCACCCTATAAACACTCATCTGTGAGGATGCTTAAATCAGCGTGGATGCTCCTGTTTGGAGTTATGTGATACTTCAAGGAGTCAACGATCCTAAGTATAGGATTCGTCTGCATACGGAATGAAATAAGGAAAATTGAGTAAAAACAGTTGATTGGCCCTCACATTCTCCTGCCAATTCAAAAGAAAACGTATAAGGTTTTATGAAGATCAAGATACAGGGTATACGCGTTTTTACTATAAATATGATGTTTCTTAAAATTCCTTGGAAATCATTTAGTTCGGAATAGCACATTTAGACAAGATATCAAGTAGTAATTGATAACGAGGGTAACTATAACATCATAAGTAAGATTACATACATCTTACAATAAAAATTGTAATTTATAAATATACAGATTGTAATTTTTAAACACACAAAACTAATAAAGTTTTAATGTCAAATAACAGCGTTGTTTCAATGACTACAATTATTCGAAATAAAACATTTAAATAAGTAACAAATTGAATACTATGACCTTATTATCGTAAGATCTTCCTTTAACCCTAAGTAATACATAGTGAGTACAAAGTTAGAGTTTGATTAAAATGAGAACTTTATTACCATTGTCAGTTCCACCTTACTATTTTTATAATATTATTTGAAATAATTTGTGGAAACGTTAATCAGGTAACTTGATTAATCAAAAACAAACATCTAAGATATTCTTTTTAATAGAACGATGTGGATATTACTCTATATCGTATCGCCTTATTATTGCAGATTGCATTAGGATGGATGTATGGATGCAGTTCATCCTCTGCCTCTTGACACTACAGCAAAATATGTGAAGCTTTGCAGTATGTTTTGAAGATTACTTATTGCGCTCAATAGTCATTGTCCTTCAAATATAAAATATCGTAATTCCTGATACATACCGCCGTATTGAAATCTATTAAAAACCAATCACAGAACGTTGGAATTCAGAACCACAACATTATCTTGAATATAATAAAATAATATTTAAGAAAGTTATTCGTTTTCAATAAACAATATATTTTTAAATTAACGGGACATTACAAAACAGCAGGTTAATATTATTTTTAAGGACCATTCTCTATATATGGCTTCGCCTACAGTTTGGAACAAACATCGTGTAATCTTTCCATAAATCGGTCATTATATACTGGTGTATATAAATATCGCATAAAAGGTCAAATAAATATAATTAAACACATGCGAGGTATTTGCAATAAAATAATACATTCGTACTTGTAAATTGAAGCATATCCATTGCACTTCAATACGCACACGGCATTTTTAAATTAAATATATTTAATTATTTTTAAATTATAATTACGATTAATTCGGCCATATTCGGATGTTATTTTTCATTTCAAATAAAAGTATATTTCACAACGTTTATTTTTACAATATTGTTTAAAAGTACATAATGCCGAAATACGAAATTTATATACATAATATTTTGTGTTAAATTATTTAAAGTGAAATTAAGTAAAACAAATGAAATGGAATCAGAAGTTGAACATGGTTTATTGAGCCACCTCGTACAATATGAGAAATGGATTCTACCAAGTACTGTATCTCGCCGATAAACAGTGAATCCCCAGGGTGCGTGCCCCTCGCTTTTTTTTCTTTAATGAAAAACGACTGTATAACATAGTGTAACATTTATATTTGTCACTGATTAAAATACGAGGAGTTATGTGGGTAATACGCGGTGTGCGAGTTTTGAATATAAGCCTATATATTTCTCACAATAATATAAGAAAATTTGGCAAGTTAAGATTTTTCCTGGTCAAAGATTCATTCATAGGGGTAATCGGTATGTTGAATCAATGTTGGTTAAGTAAAACCTAGCAAAGCTAAAAGTGTTTCAGTGCGTAATTCTATACAATGACGAAGGAAACAAATTCGATATAATTTTAGCATGTTTTTAAATGTTTTTGCGGGAAACGATATGTTGATTTAGCACATTTTGAATCACACGGCAATTTTATTTTAGGGAAGCGCTAGCAATCTTGTCATTTTCAACACTACTTATTTTGAATGGATTGGGATAGGTGATAAAATACTGACTTTTATGAACATAGTAAATATTTGATAGATTTTTAATTTGTCAAAATTAATGAACACTTACTTAATCTACCAGTTTAAAAATGCATTTAACAGAAAAAATAATGAATTGAAGTGATTATTATTATTGGTTTTGAAGATAGGATTCGTGTTCAGCAACTTGTAATTTACTTTATGGAAATCATTCTGAGCGCCCACCAATTATCTGATATTATTAGTAAAACAAGAAGAGATAATTAGGCCATGTTAGAGTCACCTATGGCCATAGCGATCACAAAAAGTACCTGAAGATGTTGGCTTAAACATGTTACACAATCGAAACGATCTCAATCTAACCAAAGATGACTTTGATCGAAGAATTCCATTCTGTAATGCATGATGAAATTTTAAATTTCATACAAACAAATTATTTTTATTCTGATGGGGCTATGTTCTGTCTAAACGGCAACTTCAATTAACAAAATTGCAGAAACTGGCCGACAGAACATTCGCGCTGGACAAGGGGGGGTCTATATACATCATCAGAAAATTAATTGGCTGAGGATGTGCTGGCGAGAGTTCATAATCGAATTCTGAAACCCTACTTTTTTTTTAAGGAACGTTAGAACGTTTAGGTCGAACTTCTCTCTACTTTAACTGTTCTGGTTCTTAACCCACAGAACCCTAACGCACTAAACGACGTAATTTGATTTCAACAAGGTGAAGTCTCTCCTGATCTTACTTCTTTAGGGTTATTATTATGGGATAGTTTAAGACCTAAGGCCTATGTTAATAGACCAATACATTTTAAAATAGAGAATACGCCAGAAAATTAGATTAATTTCACCCGCGATGATATTAAAAATGTCTAAAGAGAAAAAATTATTCCACTTCAAAAATACATTGAAGTAAATGAGCAATATATTGAATAAAGTTATAACATAACCTATTACGTAAATACAATTTTTGACTGTCTAGTAAGCTAGTGTCTTACTTTTTCTTGTAAATTATTATAAAAATTATATATAATAAACTGTTGCAGGGGATTTACTGAAAATGTATTTTTATTTTTTTTTCCAAATCCGTAGCAAAGTACAAGAATTTGCACTTAAACTAACAAATTTGGCAACATTTCCCGGAAATCTGAGGTACTTGTAAAATTGACTTTCGCTGTATGATCAAAATGTACTAATTCAAAATTGCAAATCGATCTGATCAAACGTTTCTTGCAAAAAAAAACAAGTTGTTAAAACATAAAAATTGTAGTTTTCATCGTGAATTTACTGTGTACGAGAATGACATTTTGGGTTTTTGGCAGTGCTTTTGTATATTACATTTACCAAGCATATCGGTTAACCAGGCGCCTTAAATGAATAAAAGCGATTACCCGATATAAGATGATTTACAGTATTTACCAGAACTAATCTAAAACTTGTATTAAAATATATAAAAATTCGCTAATCATAAAGTAATTATGTTTCAATAAACTATAACGGCTTACAAAATTATTTATTTGTTTGCGAATAGAATTTTCTATAAGAGAAGGAGAGCTTCAAACGAGAATTTTATCTTTCTTTGATAACATTCATGCGAGTATACACTCATACAATTTGTTATATTTGCCAGTCACTAAAATATAATCGTATAAGTTGTATAAGGGTAATAAAGTCATATATAGGAAAATAAAACAAACCATGTCTCAAATACACGGTCTTTCAATAGGGACGCTCAAAACTTGTTAGGTTATAGCGATCATGTTGTTAAAGCAACATCCGTCAAATCTGTTGTGAATTGTTCAGTAGTGTATGGAAAATTACCATGGAAGGCTATACCGTTCAACAACGTGTGCAAATCATCAAATTTTATTTTCAAAATCAGTGCTCCGTTCGAGAAATGTTCCGCGCATTACGTGATTTTTATCCTCGCCACAACTGTCCCGCCGAGTCGACTATTCGACGCTTGGTAGCCAAATTCGAGTCAACCGGTTTGATAAATAATCAGACAACATCCGTACGTCACCGAAACGCAAGGTCTGCTAAAAACATCGCTGATGTGCGTGAGAGTGTACGGACAAAACCGAGCCAGTCAATTTTTCGTCGTTCGCAAGAACTTGACCTTTCTGCGACTTCAACTTGGCGAATTTTGCGTCGCCATCCCATGGACATTCTACACGAGCGATTTGAGGGCATGGCTATCTCGCGCAGCGGCGACGTGAATTGGCCACCGAGATCGATCGATTTAACTCCTTCACACTTTTTCTTTCGAGGCTATCTTAAATGGCAGGTCTATGCGAATAAACCGCAAACAATTGATGCCCTCAAAGTCAGTATAACGAACGCCATCCAGTAAAATCAGCCAAAGGGTCTCACCGGGTTTCCATATGAAATCTGCACTAGCGTCCTTGTTGACATTGGAGTCTTTATTATGTTGCTAGTTGTTGGAAATAATTTTGGGTCAATTATTAAACCCTTAGCTTTATTCGTTTTTGGAAAATAGGGATTACAACCCCTAACTTCAAAATAATTTTTCTACGAAACTATGGTAGATTTTTGAATGAAACCAAAGCGACATGGAAGCTACTAATTAGAATTACATTAAATGTTGTTTTCATAATTTTCCAACCAACAATGAAGCAGCAAGAAAAAATTTAAAAAATTAGGGGTGGTATTTCTCGAGGTACACCGACCAAAAAAATCACGTATAATCAGTAAGTATTCAACTCTAATGCGTAGCAATTACATAGATGTGCGATGGGTGGAACATATTTGAAATAATAAAAATTCTATGCACGTAGGCGCATAGTGTATTCTGGCCAATCCAATCAAAATCACTAAAATTAAAATAAGAGCAGCATTTATCATAAAATATTAATAACTTTTATTTTGCGAGGAAAAATATTGAAATAATTCAATCTTCGTCACTATTGTCTTCTATAGTTGTAGTAACATTTGTAACATCAAATATGTGTTAATATTTCAGCGGGCTTAATGATTTTTGATTGATAACGGCCATTAAATAAGTAAATATATATTGATAAATAAATTGTTGATGCTACATGTGAGCAACAACTTATAGTTCTATTTCCATTAGCACAATCGCAGGTGTATCTCTTTATACCCTTATAGTTGTTCGCATTTGGTTCGCATTCAATAAAACATTGATATGCCTTACTATTGATGTGTCGAGAACGAACTTTCATCCTTATTATATTGTCATTTTTTTTTAAGTACTCAATATTGATATCATTGTTATCACCGTCCAGCAGCTCAGCGAGGTAACATATCGCTTGTGACATTTGATATGTTCCTGTAAAGAGTACTTTAAGATCATTTTCAGTTATCTCTGGAAAATTTATGAGGGAAGTGGAAGACAGTGTTGTAAAAGGTTTTTGCGGCGATTACATTTTTTCCCTTCAATTAGGTCTTGTAATATATTTTGTTCTGTTTCACGTTCTCTCATATAACCAATTATGGTGTCAGCAAGTTCCGAATCCGAGTTCAACCTTTTCCCAAACATATTGCGAAAAAATCCAGCAATACGACACAGCGACCCAACTACAGGCAATAACTTGTTATCCAATTAACGTTGCCGCGCCTATAGTATTTTATGATAAATGCTGTTTTAATTTTAATTTTAGTGATTTTTATTGGATTGGCCAGAATACACTATGTGCCTACTTGCATAGAATTTTTATTATTTCAAATATGTTTCACCCATCGCACATCTATGTAATTGTTACGCGTTATAGTTGAATAGTTACTGATTATACGTGATTGTTTTTGGTCGGTGTACCTCGAGAAATAGCCACGGAAAAACACCCCTAATTTTTTCTTGTTGCCTCATTGTTGGTATGGAAAATTATGAAAAAGATATGTAATGTAATTCTTCGCGTTGTTGCAAAAATCTATCATAGTTTCGGAGAAAAGCGATTTTGAAGTTAAGGGTTGTAACCCCTATTTTCCAAAAACGAATAAAGCTAGAGGTTTGATAATTGGCCCAAAATTATTTCCAACACATAGCAACATAATAAAGGCTCCAATGTCAACAAAGACGCTAGTGCAGATTTCATATGGAAACCCGGCGAGACCCTTTATGCCACAAAGTCATTGACAATTGGACCTCCTGAATACGTGTTACCAAGCAAAGCCGCGGCGGATATTTGAACTACGTTATATTCCAGACTTAATGCCATAAAATATTCTTTCAAATAAAAAAAAATTGTGTGAATATCGCATACACAACTTGTTTTATTTACATTTAAAAATCGAGCGTCCTTATTGAAAGACTACTGATATATAAATCACCTTCTAATTTTACGTAACACTGATTATTTGTTCTGTGACTGTCCAGTCGGAAAATACAACCGCACTTACGTAACAGTCAAATATTAGTATCTGGTATACCTTACACAAAATGCTTTTACCTTGGAACAGTCAAGTGGAAAAGCTTGTTATGAACAGAAGCTTAGTTTTAAATCCTTTTTGATGTCCCCAATTAAAACACCTCTTTGAACGCAATGTCCTTTATTTTCCTCATTTCTGAAAAATGAGGTGTTCAGGTCAGGTTTTGACATTTTGAGGAAAAGCTATTTTAAGAAATAAATATTTTTATATATTGATCGTCGCTGAACTAATAACAAAAGCTTGATAAGTAGAAAACTTACCGTCAGTTATGTTACGACTGTTATGACTTATAACACTCGGTTTCGATACATCGATTATAAGAGCCGTTTCATATGTCAAAACAACAATTATAGACGGGCATCTATTATTATCTGAAGGCAATTATAAATAGCAATAATTGTGATAAAAGTATATGATGAAGTAAAAATATATGATCATTTCTTCCTAATAAACTATTACATGGTTATTGTATTGTGGAGATCGAAGGATACGCGAGGCCTCTTCTCGTCTCGTTCTCTCTCCTGGGGAGGTTGAAAAGAGCTATAAAGTTATTCTTGCTTTTCTGTGTCCTTAACATTATCTTTGGAAAAACTTGTGCGAGTATGATAGTACATTGATATAATTTATTACATAGGTTCCCTAAAACCGAAATAAAATTGATACGAAAAATGTTTCCATAAAATATTTAATTTATAAGTAACGAATATTACTTTTTAGAAGTCCTGTATAACACTTTTTAATTGTTTAATAGCCTCCAGCTGTGTCTTTTTATCCTCATTTTAAAACCAGTAATCTTGAAACGAAAAGTAACTTTCGTATAATGTCGAATCTTAATTCGTCTTTATAGCAATGTTATTTAACCTATTTTGAGTTTTTTTTTTTGTAATCATCCTTAAACATTTTATCATTCATTAAGGATAATTATATATATATATGTATTGTGCATCTATCATAGTATTATGTTATGTGGAAGATATTCTTTTACAAAGATATTCAAATATTTCCGTTGTTTTTAATAACGCATTTTTAAAGACGCTCTTCTATATTGCGTGTTAATGAATGGGGTAATATTTTCGCTTATTTTTCGGATTTGGATTTCTGACTAAACATTTACTATTAATTTTTACTTTTTCTCCAATTCATAAATAAATATATTAAATCAAGTGCAATGTAATCAACTATGTTGTTTTGTAACATTCAAACAAATCAAATGGCTTGAATATATAAAAAATAGTGAAGAGGGAGGGGATATATAAAAATTAAATGCGTTATTTCGCACAACTTGTGTACTATATAATACATCTGAATATATTCCACTTAGAATAAGAATAATTCAAAATACATATCAATAAAGCCGGCGCAACTTTATGATACATGAATTTTTATAAGCTAAAATGGAAAAACACTGTAATTCTGCACGCAACACCCACAATTTAACAAACGTATATAATGAAATTTTAATATATTGATAACATTATGTTAACTTATCCGAAGAATGTATGTAATTTATTGAAATTGCATAGATGAATCTTACACCGTATGATTGACGAGTTTTCACATTTTTGTATTAACATACAGGATATTTAGTTTCTTCAGATAACTGGAATTTTCTGCTTTTTATTCACATTTTTTTTTGCATTTTATCTGAAGGTAAATAAATAATAAAACTTCATGCGGTGCTATGGCAAAAGACTATTTCCACAACCGTGTTAGTGAATCGTTCAATCATAAAGTGGTCTTTTTTTTGCCGCTCTCTGTGTGTCTACACTGATTTATTTTCTTATAACTTCCAAATAACGATAATCTTTAATTACACAATTAAAAATTAAAATTGATAAAAAATGTGTACACTTTTCGGGTGTTTAGTGTCTTTTGACCTGATGTACTTGTCATGTAATACATACAAACTAACTTGTACCAACTTAAGTTTTTTTTTTTAACTTGCGCATTTGGGATTATTAAATAATAAATTAAATTTAACTTGCGGTGTGTGAAAAAAAATTTATCAAATTTTGCGCCGTCATACCACAGTTGGAAAAAATAATTTATACACACGCATTTAGGAAGTGTTACTGCCGATCACAGTTGATCCAACAGATTTCTAAATTTTGATAAGGTTAGTCGTCACGCAGACGTGTTGGAAGGATGGATGATGTCATAAAATGGCAGATATCTAATCTCTCTCATATATTTTTCAAAGTTCACGTTATTCAAACTTGGACTTTTTTTAACTAAAGGCAGATAGTATAGTTTTAATGTTTCCTATATTATCGTAACAACTGGAACATCAACTTTCAAACGAAATATTGTGCTTACTAGTACATAAAGTGATAACATTTATAGTTAAAACACTAAGACTTACTTTACGGTTACGCTCCCTAGAAACTCTTGGATGGCGCTTAATTGCTTTATCTTGAGCGTCTGAAGCGGTCCGACTCAAATGCGTCTTGTGGGTTTTGTCCTCTTTCGATGCAGGATGGTCCATACTTTTCCTTTCCTTGATATGTCTCTTAAAAGGCTCGTGACTTTCTCCTTCGGCATCGCTTAGGCCTTTAGCTTGCAAATCCTCCACTTCGCTGCAATGTTTGATTGGGCTTAGAATATGTTCTTGGGATTTTAGAATATCTTGGGATTTCTTAGTTGTACTTATTGGATTTGTGACGTTCTCCTGAGATGTTAATTGGGTCTCAGATTTTTCCGAAACTTTTTCCTTTGGGACGGTTACAGGTTTGGTAACTTCCTTTGCCGTGAACTTTTTTATCATTTCTTCGAATTTCTTAAGGTTTTCTTCTTTCTTCTCTTTTTCGTTTAGTCTCGTTATGATATTCTCCACATTTTGTAAGTGAGACATTGTGTTATCAGGACCCGGTCCATTTAATATAAGATTGAGACCTATGTTTTGTTGTTTAGGTGGAAAGCCAGAAAGCATCGATGATGTTGGTGTTGTATCCGATGGAGTTACACTGTATATGTTAACATCTTTATGCTTTCTTTGCCATTTAGGAGTTTTAGGCGTGTTCACTGGGGAAGTCGTGTGCAATGACGTTATGTGAATCCCATCTGGTACCAACTTATAACCGATGAGGGCGTTTTCTTGCTTGTTTAAATCATTGGTGGCGTTGCTCTTTAAGCAATTTGTCAACCTCATTTTTTCCGTGGTTAAGTTAGAACTGTGTTTCGCACTGACTGTTGGAGATCCTTCCAGTCGTTCACCTTTCGAAACTTTCCGGTAATTGTCAAGTGTATCACGACACATAGCACTTAGCGGAAACTTTTCGTCTTTTGGCACTTCGTGAGGAAAAGCGTCTTTGTAACGATCCGCGTATTTGCCAGCGTTGGTGATTTTCTCTCTTCTGTCTCTCAACATTTTGATCCCTGTATCATACCGATTTAAGCTCCAACTATGACGTAATCGCGGATTATTTTGGTTTGGACTCTTGCTTATTTTCTCTTCGGATCGGTCTTTAATGTCCCTTATGATGCCGTTCTGAATTACTTCGGTATCGTTCATCATTTATTGCTGTGTGAACAAAGAATAATTTTAGGCCTGTTTTTGTGACATAAGCATACCCGCTATACAATAAGCACAAAGCTGTAATATTGGGACACACAATACACAAAAACATTTAATAAGGACACTACATACTGGCTCGACATTATTTTTTATCGCTGCTGTTCTTATCGCTATTTTAATATACTTATTTACCTGATAAACACAGAGTAATCATTGCAATGAAAGTTACAGTCATATTTATGTAAAATATTTCAATTATTACAAGTATAACAATTTAACGACTAAGTTCCTCTCAGATGGCACTAAAATAGCGAAGTGTTATTATCGCACATCCCACCAAAATTGTTTTAAAACTAGTATAGTTGGAATAAAAATCGCAGAGAAATGTTCATTAACGCAAGTACGTATCAGCGCTGTACTGAATGATGAAAAAATTGCAGTCGCATCACGTGGCTTATCAATGGGGAGCATGCGCGGCGAGAGTATACAACGATTAAAAAAATTATCGTCGATTTTTAGGCAATCGAAACAAATTGAACGGCACGACGACGACGACGATTATTAAATGAATAGATAAATAAAAAAAAAGATATACGCTCGTCAAGGTCATCGTTGATTGTTATTTGATATAATGGCGTAGATGGTATGTATGTAATTTGTTAAGGTATCCAACCGTAATAATCTGGATGTTAATTCTGTGAATTAAAATTTTCTATAGAGTGACGAAAATCGTCAATATTTATCATTTGATCATTCCTCTTCTAATTACGGTTTGAAAAGTAAGGTCTTCATTAGAAAAATGACTCATTCTGCATTGCACGCGCATACAGATAAACGATACATAACATTTGAATAAATTTAACAGCTGTAGCAGGCGCGTTGTTTATATTAGTTAACAGTTCGCTTTATCGGATTTAATTGAAGGCTTTAATGAGGACAATAAGTCGGAATTTTAAGTGCTACCAGACTCCCGTTGAATGTTCTACCTACCTACCTACATTTTTGCTTCCGGAATACGGTTCCGAAACTTATTATGTTTATTTTATAAAGTTTAATCTATAATAATACGACGAAATCCACGGTTATCGTAAAATATAACAGGAAGATGTATTTTTTCAAGCAGTTCAAGTTCACAATTACGCAAATAAATATTAGAAAAGATAATCTTTGAACGTCTCATATTTAACACATGATGAAATGGATATTAACAGAAAGAAACAAAAGAGAATATACTCATTAGACGCAGTTTTTAATAATAATACTGATAATAAAACATATAGAATATCACTAACCATTTTATATTAAATTTTACTTCTTGAAGTTAAATAAAGAACTACTTATCTTTATTTATGTTATGCCCGGTGATACTTCATTTTATTTATTTTTATTTAATTCTATTTAATTTATTTAACTATATCTATTTAATCTATTTAATTATTTCAGCTCAAACTCTTTTCTATTTATTTCAGTATATATTATTATTATTCATATTTATGTAGCTTTACTATAAAGAAAATTTCCCATAGTTGTTTCTTATGAGAAACAACAATGGGATATTTCTTCTTTTATATTTGAATATTTTGATCGTCGAACTAACATTATATGTATGAATAGTATTCCGCTGGCAATGAAGGGTTATTTCGAACCTAAGTAAAACCCTCTACAATTTACGAGTATTATTTTTCAAAGTTAATGATTTTATTGAAAGTTAATGCTTTATCAGTATGAACATGGCAGAACAACTTTGAAGAATGGAAAAATGCTTATTATTTGCCGTTAATTAATCGCGAAGTGATAATTTAACCGTTTTTAATTTTTGAAAAATTTTGAATGCTCTGCTAATTTCACATGAAATTAGAACTCTATCAATTTTT
The DNA here is from genome assembly GCA_037954035.1 of Rosalia funebris. Lineage (NCBI taxonomy): Eukaryota > Metazoa > Arthropoda > Insecta > Coleoptera > Cerambycidae > Rosalia > Rosalia funebris. The sequence continues at coordinate 317,733 of JAZFAV010000024.1, forward strand.
TTTTTGTTAAAAGACAAAATCTGCCATTTTTTAACCGAACGTTTTTGTTTTTTAACAAACGAAATTAAAAAAAAATAAGACAACATTTTTTTCCCAGTATCAATAAAATAACTCAAAACTAGAAGTAATGAAAGAAAATATATAAACACGAAAGAAAATTGATAATATTGTATCTCCACAAAAGACCAGAGGATGAATTAATTAAGATTAATAGCTGTTTTGCCAAGTTACGGGGAACAAAAAAAAAATATATAAAAAAAATCTGCAAAATGTCACGCAAATTCGAAGATGTCACGATTAATTAAAAGAACGCAAACGGTAAATTCTTGAATGAATACTGATCCTCATAAGACATTTTCACACGAGATTAATGAGGGTTCGGTTATGTTCCCGGGGAAAAAATCCAAAAAAAGTAATAAAAAATTGAAAAATTATCACGGGGAATTCGTAAACGTCACGATTAATTACGAGAACGGAAACAGCATATTCTTGAACAAAAACAGAACCCCATTAGACATTTTCATACGAGATTAATGGCTGTTCTGCCAAGTTCCCGGGAAAAAAATCCGAAAATTGTAATAAAAAACTGCAAAATCATCACGGCGAATTTGGAAACGTCACTATTAATTAAGGGATCGGGAACGGTAAATGTCTGAAGGAAAACTGACTTCCAAAAGACATTTTCAAGCGAGATTAATAGCGGTTCTGATAAGTTCGCAGAAAAAAAAATACAAAAATCGCAATAAAAAAATACTAAAATCATCACGGCGAATTCGTAAACGTCACGATTAATTAAGGGAACGCAGACGGTAAATTCCTGAACGGAAACTGACCTCCATAAGTCTTTTTCAAACGAGATTCGTGGCTGTTCTGCTAAGTTCACAATAAAAATCCGTAAATTGTAATAAAAAATAGCAAAATCACGTGACATCTTCGAATTCGCCGTGACCGTTTGCAGTTTTTTTTTAATTCTTGGATTTTGTTCCCCGTAACTTAGCAAAGCAGCTATTAATCTTAATTAATGCGTTCTCTGGTTTTTTGTGGAAATACTTACCAATATTTTGCAATTTTACGATTACGATTTGTGAATTTTTTTTCCTGGGAACTTGCATGGAGCAGAACAGCCATTAATCTCGTTTTAAAATATCTCATGGGTGTCAGTTTCCCTTCAGGCATTTTCTGTTTGCCTTCTTTTAATTAATCGCAACATCTTCGAATTCGCCGTGTCACATTTTGCAATTTATTTCAGATTTTTGTATTTTATTCCCCGTAACTTAGCAGAACAGCTACTAATCTTAATTAATTCGTCTTCTGGTTTCTTGTGGAGATGTAAATTGCCAATTGTTTTAGTGTTTATGTACTTTCTTTCTTTACTTCCAGTTTTGAGTTATTTACTGATATTGAAAAGTAATTTTTTTGCTTTAATTTTTTTTGTTTAAATTTCGTTTATACCATTTGCTGGTGGTTAAAAAGCGGCAAATTCCTATATACATACATACTTAAAAATAATCATAGATGTTCTGTTAACTTCATGTGAAGTTAGCAGAACACTCAAAATGTTTTAAAATTCAAAAACGGTTAAATTATAACTTTCACGATTAATTAACGGCTAATTAATGGTAAATTATAAGCCTACGTATTTTTCCATTCTTCAAAGTTGTTCTGCAAAGTTCATACTGATTGTGTTTTGTAGGTAATTGCAAACAATGTTTAATTAAGCTATAATTTTGATATTGCATGCAAATACAAATGCCTTACCCTCTTTCATTCATACATTTCACAATACTTATAATTTCTATAATATATCACGTTGAAAGATTTTTCCACCAAGATTTATATTTTAAAATTGTATTATTTTTATACAAACTTTAATAGAAGTAATCAATACTTACAAATCATAATAAAATACTTTCAACTAGAGAACAATTAAAACTAAAATAAAAATATATAATTATGAACAATATACGGCGCATACAAAAATGTAATAAACTAGAATGCTGCATTACTATTTGGTTACTTTTTAACATTTGAAATGCATGTAAGGTATACTTTCGAGTTATATTACTGTATAAATTTTGGTAAAGTTATATTAGGTGGAAATGTTATAACAGTGTTTAATCTTTTAAATTAAATATGCAAAAATGTTCTCCAACTCATTAGATACCTTTTTGCCAAGGTTGTTAAATATTTGCTTATTTTTTTACGGAACACTATATATTATTCAGCTTAAACAAATTATCAACATCATTTTATAAACTTCGATTTTTCGATGTTAAAAATCGTAAATCATACGTGTGAAAGATATAATCAGAAATATATTTTGAAATACTTTTATATTTCCTAAAAATGATAAAATTGCTATTTATAAATTCATTCAGGTTAACATTTTAATGGAAATATTTTCTTTTAAGCATAGCTCAGATTAAATTATAAAGGTGGTGATATCAATATTATTTTTAATTACCGAGAGCCACTTAAAAGGCGGAAACTTAATGTGGGCGAAGCTTTAAGCAAATGAAATACAAACAAAGATATTAATCAAAAATATCCCTAAATTTTTGATAACAGAAACATGAATGTATTCCAACGAGAACATAAATAAATTCCAGCCATATTGTCATTACTATAAATTACTTATTTATAATTAGTATATAAATTTTGTGGAGCCTATGTGGGTAGTGTCAGATTTTATTAATTAAAACTAAAATTGCATGTACCAAGTACCATTGATTAAATTTGTCGTATCATAAATTTGCCATATTACGGTAGTACTTATTAATAAAAATATTCTTTATGTGAATAAATATAAAATGTTTCCCTCCCACGCCAACATTATATACACATATACGGTAAATTACTATTTTTATCAACACATACAATAAAGTAATCGATTTTAGCATAACCTTCAGTTGTAACATAGATTTCAACAGTAGACATAGTCTTGCAGTTGTTTCTAGCCGAAACAACCGAGCGATGAAGTTGTGTCTGGACAATACATATTTTACACCGCGTGGAAATTTCGACTCGCAAAAAAATCTGTAACTTGGTTATACAGGATATGAGTAAAAATTCCTCGAACAAATCAATTTTTGTTAGTCATTGGCTATATCTGAGAGATAACGTTGTCGGTAACCTTAAGCGGAACGATCCAAATATGTACTTCTACACTGAGAGAACGATTAATTTGAATGTTGATGAATTACGTTTAAGACAAATAAATGTCAGTTTGAGATATGGTGAAATATAAGTTTTTTTTAAGCAAATAATAACTTTGATATATTAACAATCCCTGATCATTGCAAACATACTAGATAGGATTTAATCTTTATTAGGTGAGAAACATATTTCTTATGTGAAGTAGTTTCTATGAAATCAATATTTAGGGTAACATATTTACTGATAAATAAATGAAAATTTACCATTTACAAAATGAATATCATATGGTGCTAATTTGGTTTTACTATTCGTCTCCCTCCCTCTATTATATATTAAAATGTTCATTCATTTTAATACATACGAGGTACCTGTCTGAATACCCATTGTGCTGAATTATCAGATAATTAAATATAGTAAAATATATTCCATTAAAAAATTTCTTTTTTTATTTTTTGCCCTGAATAATGTGTAAATGTGAGTAAAATAAATGAACTGAAATAAGCAGTTCATTTATTTTACTCACATTTACACATTATTCAGGACACAAAATAAAATTACAAAATTTTTAATGGAATATATTTTACTATATTTAATTATCTGATAATTCAGCGCAATGGGTATTCAGACAGGTACCTGGTACAGTGCTATTCAAAAGTCCCCTCCTCCACTCTTATATTTGGAACGATTATACATAAACTAGTGAAATTTGGTAACTGAATATTAAGGGTTGTAAACTTCCCTACTAGTGATGATAGATGACGTATGCGTCAAAGATGATGTCACAAGGTCATTGTGACCAATAATTTTAAATGGAACCCTATGGCAAGCGGCACCTCTTTTAAAAGGTATCGAAAAAACCTATTCAATGATACTAATATTGTGTCTGTTTACGGCAGTTTTGACAACTGGCTTTCAAAAACCGCAAAGCTATGATGAATTAAATCAGTTCATAATAAAATTTAGGTGATAAAGTAGCAGCGATCCTAATACTTGGTGAAACTGAAGAAAATATTCATGCAGCAGAATGCATTTTTAATGAAAGGTTTCCTGATCGCCCAGTTTCGAGGACTTATTTGAGAGAGCTTCTTCGTAAGTTTAAAACAACGGGTAGTATTAATGATGCAAAACGATCTGGCAGACCACAAATTTCTGATGAGAAAAAAATTGATATACTGGCAGAAGTAATAGTAAATCCTACTTCTTCAACAACTCAAGTTGCATCAACCTGTGAAGTCAGTCAAAGTACAGTGCACAGGGTGTTGAAAAAAAAAAAATTTCACCCATACAAATTAAAAATGGTTCATCAACTCTCAGACGACGATCCAGACCGAAGACTGTAATTTTGTGAAAATATGGAGACTAAAATTAACCAACAGCCAGACTATGTCAAAACAATTTGTTTTAGTGACGAAAGTACTTTCTATCTAAATGGAAATGTAAATACACAAAACGTGAGATATTGGAGTGACGCAAATCCTCACATGTTTCGTGAAACACATACTCAGCATCCCGAGAAGGTCAATGTTTGAGCAGGTATACTGGGAAACCACATCGTTGGGCCTGTTTTGTTAAATACCAACTTAACCGGTGAGGTGTATCTGCAGATGTTGCAAATGCAATAGAACCGTTAATCCTTGAAATTTTGGAAGATAATCAAGATGAATTCGACATTTTAGAAATAACATTCTAACAGGATGGTGCTCCTCCACACTATTACGGTGCAGTAAGACGGTATTTGGATGAAGAATATCCTGGTAGATGGATTGGACGACGAGGTTCAATGGAATGGCCGCCTCGATCACCGGACCTCATACCTTTAGATTTTTTCTGTGGGGGTATCTTAAATCGAAAGTTTACGCCACTCAGCCTGACAATATTGATGTTTTAAAACAACGTATTGTTACAGAATGTAGGGCTATTTCCGCAGACACATTTGAAAAAGTACGAGAAGAGTTTCGCAATAGGATGTTTTACTGTCAGGAAGTAGATGGAGCTCACTTCGAACAATTACTATAAGTAGGTACTGATTCTTGAATCTGTAATTAAAATTAGTATCCAAGTTTACTGATTACTGATTTAATCCATCAAAACTACCATAAATACAAACAATATTAGTATCATTGAATACGTTTTTTCGATACCTTTTAAAAGAGGTGTCGCTTGCCATAGGGTTCCATTTAAAATTATTGGTCACAATGACTTTGTGACGTCATCCTTGACGAATACGTCATCTATCATCACTAGTAGAGAAGTTTACAACCCTTAATATTCAGTTACCAAATTTCACTAGTTTATGTATAATCATTAAAAAGATAAGAGGGGGGGAGGGGACTTTTGAATAGCACTATATGTATTAATACGAATGAACATTTTAATATATAATAGAGGGAGACAGACGAATAGTAAAACCAAATTAGCATCAAACTGATGTTAAATGTAAAATTATATTTTGTGCTTTCAAAGAACGATATGTTCACAGGAATAAATGGTAGGATTATACAAAAAGAGTAATAATTTTCTAATCATGTTAAGCCATAATTACGAAGAAAATTGACCAAAATAAAGAAAATAGTACTGAATAAGTCTGGCATTATTTTAGTAAAATACATCAGATTAACTATAATTTAGTATTGTACATTGAATGAAGGTAATTAAACGCTTTCTCTTATCAAAACCGTTATGTTGATGTAACGTTTTTTTATGCAACATTTATGATAAATTTTTTCTAGTAAAAATTTTCACATTCCATGCTTAGCTTCTGCTTTAGTCAAAAGCCAAAGCTGCACAAATTCTAGTTACGTATGTAGTAAAAATTTAAATATAAATTAACAACAATATTCAATAAAAGCTTAATGACAAATCAATGAATACCACTAATTAATTAACGTTCCTCGGAACAATTGAATGTTAAATTTATCGTTTGAATCAAGGTCGCTCGTTAATATACGATAAAAAAAAATGCCGCATAATTTTTACTGACGTATATGCAACCACTTATACATGGGCGACAGTTGTCCTGTATACTGCTAATAATGGGAAAATATACTTGAATTCTTGTAAATTGGGATCTCCTATTGGGAAAAGCAATTTGACAAATATGTACAACAGTGGATCAAAAAGGTATTGCCACTTAATCTTAAATCTCAAAAATATAAACGTGAATTGTTTGACACTACACTTATTTAAAACCTAGCATCCAACCATAAACTTTTGGTGACAATAGATTGATCGAATTAAAAATAAGAAAAGAGTATTAAATAAGAATATGAATTTCAAGAATAAAAAAAAGTATTGGCCCTGTAAAAATTTTTAATTAAACAAATTCAAAAAAAAAAAAGATTTACAATTTAATATTTTGTTACCACACCATTTGCATCAATTACGACCTGGAATTATTCGTCGTATCGAGGATATAAGATTCTGGGTTATTTCCGGTTCAATTATATCCCATTCTTGTAATAAAACCGCTTGTAGCTACTGTTTCGAAAAAAAAAAATATTTTTTCGGACCTTCAAGTCCAGCAAGTACCACAAATACTCTATGGGATTTATATCCAGAGACTGGGGTGGAGTTTTGATTTATCTACGAACATTACAAAGTAACCATTCCTTTGTTTTACTGGCGGTGTGCTTCGGATCATTATCCTGCTGGAAGATAAATATGTTTCTGATACCCATCTGTTCAGCAGTGTTCAGGTTATAGCGCAAAATGTCATACTTGTCTGCATTCATAATACCATCGATGAAACTTAGGTTTCCAACACAATTTCACGACATGCAGCCCCAGGCTAAAATGCTCCCGCTACCGCGTTCCACTGTTGGCCTGTCATGACTCATTTCAAATGCAGCATTTGAAATTTAAGTTTTCTCAAGTGCCGTGCTTGGTTTCTCATTTCGCAAGTTTAATATTTTCAGGTCTGGCGGTCGCAATGTTGCATTTGAAATGAGTCATGTTAGGCCAACAGTGAAATACGGTGGCGGGAGCGTTTTAGTCTGGAGCTGCATGTGGAATGGTGTTGGAAACCTAAGTTTCATCGAAGGTATTATGAATGCAGTACTGAACAGTAGAGATGAACATCATAGACACCAGGACATCAGACACATTTATCTTCCAGCAGGATAAGGATCCGAAGCACATCGCCAATAAAACAAAGGAATGGTTACTTTATAATATTCACAGACAAATCAAAACTCCCACCCCAGTCCCCGGATATACATCCCATAGATCATTTGTGGTGCTTACTGGACTCGAAGGTCCAAAAAAATAAAATTTCTTCGAAACAGCAGCTACAAACAGTTTTATTACAAGAATGGGATAAAATTGGACCTGAAATAATCCAGAACCTTGTATCCTCCATCCCACGAAGACTTCAGGCCGTAATTGATGGAAATGGTATGGTAACAAAATATTATTAAGTACAAATATTTTTTTGACCCTTGAAATTTACATTCTTATTTATTATTCTCATCTTGATTTTAATTCGCTTAATTTATTGCCACCAAAAGTTAATAGTTGCATGCTAGTTTTTAAATAAATTTAGTATCAAACAATTCATCTTTATATTTTTAAGATTAAGAAAAAAGTGTGCCAATACGTTTTTGATCCACTGGATATATGCAGCAAATGAATAATAATGCAATTTAAAAAAAATATATTGTTTCATTGAACATCTGACAATTCATTGAACTACATATTATTTAAAAGTATTAACTGAACGCATTAAAATTTTCATTTTATCACATAATTCATAATTGAGCTTCCTTGATCGTTAGTTGACCCTTATATGTACTATAGAACCTTATAGTAATATGTACTGTCGTAGACCATCATCATTATGGACTATTGTATGATCCATACTTGTGAATTGAAAATGGCAGGGGACATTTCCAATATTTACTGTAGATTGACTATTCTTTGTTTTGTTAATAAGAAAATGGCATTTCACTTTAACTTTCAAACTTGTAGTTCATTATTATTTTATCCCTAAAGTAAGTGTGACAGTACCTTTGTCCTGACCAGTGATCAGCTTTGACCACGATAATTTTTGATATCAATATAATGTACTATTCATTTCATCGCTATTTTCCAAATAAAAAATTGTTATCTTGCCGATAAATGGAACAGTCCACCTGAGCGTAGCCATAAAAATAAGCCACGGTATGTTTCGAGATTTTTTATTTGGCAAATAGCGATATAAACTATACACTATGTTGATACTGCTAATTTCTTGGTGATTTATTTATTTATTTTTTTTTTTGGGTTTATATTTTGCTTGAATTAATTTAGTCGATATAAGATTATATTTTGCATTAAATTGCAAGAATTAAAGAGAGAGTAATATGAAAGGTTGATGTAAAAATATGGATTAAATTCATTCAGGACAAACTCGATAACTTCTATCAATGTAAACAGCAATGACCTCTCGATAACCTAAACACTTTGTTTTAATGTCATCTAATATGCCTGGACTATGTTTATTTTTAATGTGGATTTTTTTTATTCTTTTGTGTTCTTATGGCAGTTTATATATTACTATCATAGTAAACCTTTAATGATATACAATTTGTCTTTTTACTAATGTTTACATATTTTTTAAACCTTTAATACTATGAACACGCCCAATAAAATGAACAGCCTTTAGTAGTTTTGAGGTCACCCTATAGAGCACTTGTAGATTTTTGAATGTTACTTTTAAATCATTTTCTGTATAAATAACAACCATATAAAGCTATTAATTTAAACATATTTACTATTACTTTTATCATATAGGTTTACGTAAATTTTAATATTATTATTACATAGGTTTACGTAAATTTTGGTAATCATATATTTCGTCACACAGTTTTATAGCCCCACTGTACATTTTAAATAACAGCTACAATTAAATTTCAGGGAAATATTAATATAGTTATAGAGAATCGATAGAAGAAAAGATCTAACGCATGAATCGTACTCTTTTATTTAAAAATATCTAAACTATTAAAAATCTAAATAAATGACTTCATTACGTTAACATAGACGGGCTAGGGGTTACAAGTTCAGTAGATATGAGGGAAAAGTTTATTGGCCATCTTTGTGAACGTCTGTTATACACTTCTATCATAAATGTTAGCAAAGGCGAGTTGCTTCCAGTCCACAAATTTTGGTTAATTCCACTTGCGATGAGGTATGGATCTTCACCAATCACCAATTACGCCTAGCTTATATAATCTCGAGCTTCAGTTGCTCGACATTAATTGCTAGGAACATTACTTAATTACTAATCCAATTAGTTTATGAGCAATTCACAGTAGTAGGAAGTTATTAATATTTTCAATCAATAAAACTGCATTCATTCATTATGAAAATGTCCCGGTATTGTTGAAGAATACTCAAATTTGCACCAGTGCGAGTATTCTATATTGCTAACAATACGTAAAAAAAAGTTATTATATCTATAAAGTCCATAATTGTATTTATTTTAAGTGACTAGTGTGAAGTAGCCGCAATTTTTTTAGACTTTTACCAATGAAAACAACCTTTAATTTTTTAAACCAATATAAATGTATTCTTATTTAATATAAAGAGAAATAAGAATTACTGGTAATCGATGCTACTAGACTGTTTTTATGAAACAATGCGATATTAAGAACAGGGTTTGATTAATTAAGTTTGACTAACAGAGACAATTAAGTTGTTAGAGTTAAGGAAAAAAAATATAATGTCCAGGGAACTGCGACTCAATTGCTTGCATTACAAACTACAGATCGCGAGTTCCTCAGCTTCAGCAACACCTACTATAACCCTCGAAAAAATTAAAATTTCTTACATTAATATAATTCATAGGAAATCTGTTAGCGAACTATTTAATGGATACACATCTTTCATTTTAATAAAACAGCGGTATTTGTATTGCGTCGCACGGCCGAATGGTGAATTGCGAATACCATGTTGGTATCTCGACGAACAGAGCCAACTTCTTAATTGTCATTTAAATAAAATTTGCACAGTTAAAATGTGCAATTGATGTGATTTTGACTAATGTTAGTGTCGGATCAATAAGTTAAAACAAGTGAATCAATATTTCCGAGATAGTCGTAAATATGAGCTCTCTTTTAAGAAGCCTATTATTTTCCTTCATTCATGCTGAAGACGTTGGTGTATACTGCGTGAGTAAGGAATGATTAATCAAAGTGTTCATAATTTTTTTCTTTCTTGATATACAAGGTGATTCCTTAATTCGGGCTAATACATTCAATGCGTCTATTTTACAAGTGAATTGCAGAATTTAATGAAATTGGATGTGAAGTACACTTGGTAGCAAGCTATTACAGAGTCCGTCTAAAAATTGAAAAAAGAGAGGCTGAAACTTATGCACGTAACATTTTTTTGACACATGTTAAAAAAGCTCATCCTGTGAATGAAACTTTTATATAGGAATTGAAAGTAGAGGGATAAGTAGTTAAAATTAAAAGTAAAGTTCGTACTGCACATGTCCACATGTAGAAACAAATACAAAATTTTAAAATCAAATGTCACATAATATTTTAAACCTCATTTAATTAATTTTTTGTTAAGACTTATAGAGTAATTAAACTTTAAGGAAATTTTATTCAGAATTAAAATTTTAATAATCTTATACAGCCCTAGTTAATAATTTAAATATCCTAAGATACATATTAAGATCGATTATTAAATTTTTAACAGAATCGATTTTATACATTTATGGGAGATGATGGCCTAAAATAAGTTATCATCTTTATTGTAGTTTATTAGGACACTGTTTTCTTATTAGTATCATTACTCTTTTTAGATGTTCAATCAAAAAGAAAAAAAAGTAAGTTTATTACTTATAACATAGAATTATATTTAATCCGGTCCTGAAATATTGAAATTATTAACAAGGGTGGAGCAAAATTATGAAATTAAATTCCGAATATGATTATCCTTTAATTTACTGTATTAGTTGTAAAAGAAAATAAATTAGAACAAGGGATATATTATGTGAAATGTTATTTTGAATTTTGGATTTTATTACACAAGGAATTTATGCAATTACACAATTTCTGGAATTTACACATTTACATTAAAACGTGCGTCAAAAATATTATTTCCTTAGTTTCAACTGTTTATCTTTCTACTTTTGAATGGCAATATCGAAATTTAAAAATTATATTTTTAAACTATTTTCTTGATCCGGTCCAGGATTTTTTAATTTTTGGGTCTATAACAGAGTAAGTACTTTCAAAAGTGTACTGTACATCAACCAAATTTGATTAAATCCCTGCAACGTACTTACAAAATACACCCATTGAAAGTTTCGGCCTCAATTAAGAAATCATATATATCAATAAGGTAAAGTTGAAGAATCAGCTTGGTCTGATCAATCCAATGAGTCCCTACCTACAGCCGGAGTTTGAATAACTCATCATGCATCACCTGATTTTATTTTCTCGGTTCAGTTCATAGATACTTCCATATAGAAACGTTATTACTTTTTTAATAATGGGACTAATTGTTGAAAATATATTATGAGTTATCAGAACAGATTGCAAAATCCAAGTGTACTGATTATTTTCATATAATATAACCCCAATTTGACTTACATTTACATTTTGCAATATTTCTGGAGTTATCTCTGTTATACTCGTATTGCGATTATTTCTTGGATGTTTATATTGGCTACACTATTGAACTAAAAAGAAATTAACATTGCCATAAATACTTAATATACAATTTACATATACGTATATAATTCACATAACATTGAATATTATCAAACATGCTATTGGCATACCAATCCTCAATAACTGTATAATAGTGGCAGGAAAAATATGACATAAACTATAGTGTGTATGATAATAATTCTAAGTATTAATGTCTTCGAAATATATGAAATTTTCCTTCACTTTTCTTCCTTCCTTTGCTTGCACAAAAAATTGGGAATGTGATATATGTACATACATTATGATTCATAATATCATGAGTGATAAACAATCGTACGTTTTGTATAAATTAATTAATATCTTAAGTTTATACCAGCCCCTAATATTCAATCTGGAATGGTATACTTCATTTTAGACTAGCACAAAATTTAATCTAGCTAGCTCGATAAGACGGCGAAGTTCAAATTTCATTTAAATTTAACGATTAATTAATTACATAAAAGCCGACATATTGGATTTCCCGGTCTAAATATCACTCCTGAAACTTGAAATTTAAGACAATTCATTCAAAAACATTTCAGATATGCAAAGAAGCACTAAAAGTATTCTTGCAGAACGTATTTATTCTATAGTTTTCATACAAGACATGGTTATTTTTTCTAGACTGTCAGAGCGCGAAGAAAGTCATTACGGCTTGGTGCTGTAGATGTTTTTCATGGTTTTTTATGATCTTTTATTTGATATTTATGTGTACTGATTAAATTTTAACGGTAGCACGCACTTATAATAGTTCCGAACCACATCCTTTACAAAATATAGGTATATACCTACTGGGTACTTTATATAAAACACATGTATATTACAGAAGTTTGAAGAAACATAAATCAAATATACAGAGAGATCCATATTTATGCAAAAGATGACGTTACACAGGAAAGAAGCACTACAGTTATTAAGATTAATTCGTATTCTATTAAACTATTTTTTTTTGAATAGTAGTTGCCGCTTTCATCAGTGACATAAATATGATGAATTGATCCCTAGATTTTAGGGATTTTTAAAATGCACTGCAAACCTTTTACTTAAAACAGGCAGATAGAAGAAATATGTAAATCCATAACAGTCTCACGTAAATTAATTTCCGTAAATTTCTCAAAAATTAAGGTAATCTGCATTTTACCTAAACATACTTAAGAAATTGTAGGCTTATTGATTCATAGTAACTATCACATTAGTTGGAAATACTAGCTATATCAGTCAATGGTTTTCAAATATTAACAGCTTGTATTCTGCATTTTATTTTCCCACAAAACACCTATCTTAATAACAACTTAGAATCAATCGACTATCAATTGTGTGGTAAGTAAATAGAATACAAATAATAAAGCTCCACCACAGCATATATTTTGTATGTACGCTCTAATTGACAATATTTAAAGTTGTTAACGAGATGAGAATGGCTGCAACCACTCTATCTATTCATGCTTCTCATTATTTCCAGAATAGCTTTCGAATTGTGAAAAAATCGATTACGAATTTTCACACAATATGTACGATGTTTAGTGGGGAGCTTTTGAAATACTGATAGTGTTTGTAAGCATAGGATCACCTGGAGAAAAAATGTAGTTTTGTCACAAAAAAAAAGTGGAGATATGTTTGTGAACATATAACTGCTAGTTCAACTAAACTTTTGTGTCAGTTAAATAGTTAAATAGTTTTGTGTCAAAATAGTTAAGTAGGAATTTATGTAACGTATATTTAAAACTAAAAAAAACTATATTTTTTATGAATACTTTATCAAGTAAACGTTATTTGTATTAGAATGACATAAAGTCACTGTAATACCGGTTGACTTTACAAGAAAAAAGAGAACAACTACCTAGAAATAAGATAACTACTGTCACTGGTTCAATAATAATTTAAAGAATTATCTTTTTGAAAAAACTTTTTTTTACTGATGCAACATAGTTTCGTCTTAGTGATTATGTATGTAACTTCATAATGCTATCGCACTTGGTTTGCAAAGTCTCCACATTTTAGAAGAATCAAGTCTATACACTATTAAAGTTGGAGTTTGGATCTTGCTGCAGAATTGGGCCGACTTTATTGACGATAAATGTTGAACGATGTTGAATAACTATTCTAGAATAGTTTTTATAGATGAACTGCATGACGATGAACTACAAACGGGTTATATTCAACAATACGATATAACAGTTCATATGTAGCGGCATTCTCGATTATCATTTAAAAAACTTCATTTAAGATTTCATATTTAAGATTTAAAATATGCAGTTCCTAACGAAATCAGACATAATATGAAAAATAATTATATCAATTTATATTATAACAAACTGGTACTGGTCTGTTAATAATTCCTTCGATAAAAATAACGTACACTTTTCGTTTTAAATCTTAAAACAACCAGTTCCTTAAAAAATTAGTCACCAACTCTATCATATACATTTAAAATTTGGTTGATAAATTTAAATCTCTATAGACATTGAGTTATTAATAGCACAAAATGAATAAGTTTTTGGAATTTCTTTTAAACTTTATTATTTGAGTATAAAGGTTATCTAATTTGTCCATCTAAATCATTGTTATCAACTGTATAAATTTAAAATGTTAGAAGGCATTGCAAAACATGTGCAATGAAAGCACAGGAGTACAGGAAAGTACAGTGAGTATTCACATTCTAATTAGATTAATAAATTTCAGAAACATAATAATCAAATTTAATACAAATACATATTTAATGTATTTGTATTAAAAAAATGAAACAATATATGAAAAATAAGAAAAACAAAGATAAAGATGCAGATCAAGCATAACAATGTTTAATAAACAGAAGAGAGCAGTTAAATATATCGAATTTATCACAGTTGTTGTATTTAGTACACATTAAAAACATGGGTGAGAATTTTAAAACATTAGTATGTGGAATAGAGAGGTAAAAGCTTTTGGATGTTCGGGCATGCAATTGAGGTACATATAAATTTTGCTTGCCTAATAGGTTTTGAGAATTAATCATATTGTGTATAAGCTTATATAGAAATATTTGATCATCGCAAATATGATATAATTAACAGAAAATTAAATATAAAATAATTGGAAATCGCCAATTAATTTTTGTTTTAAAATATATTATTATTGTTAATTTACGAACATCAATTAATTTTGCTTTTTATATGATAACGTTAACAAAACCTCAAACTGTCCAAAATAAAAACTAATGTAGGCACTAAAAACAAAACAAAATCTGTTACAAGGAACATCGAGTGTACATATTATGTACCATGCCATGCTTTTATATATGGCTCATAAAAAAAAACATTCGTACGTGTTAACACGGTTTCAGATGATTTCGTATTCGGTAAGAGTTCGTGCATTCACCAGTTGTTTAATTCCCCACGTAGGGTGGTTTGATGAATTTTCTACTTAAGATACTATTGGAAAATATGTACCATCAAGAAATATGTAATGATACATTTTCGATACGTTCCTCTAAAATATAAATAGTAGAATTAAGTTTAGAGTTAATTTTCTTCTTGGTCAATAGAGGACACAACTATTTTGATATCAAGAGCATAATTAAGTCTAAAATTGATTAATTACTTCTTATTTTACACGGGAATGTATCGAAAGTGTGGCACTACGTTCGTTCTCGGTGATAGAAAATTCGGAAAAACCTTCTACTACATATAGCTTTCGGTCGACAAAACATGTCAATTTTAATTCTCCAGTCATTTATTTTCGAATTAATTACATTATTATCACTCTTTTTTAAATAAGAAATTGCCAACACTTCTATCTTTTCTTGATTTAGAAAGTTTTGTTGATGAAACGAAGACAAAATTAAAAAACTATTATTAATTTATAATAATATTATTCTTTCATGTACTATACGTAAAAAATAATAACCACCTCCATAATGTAAAAATAGCAGCTGGGGTCAATATCAAAGAAACCTATCCTGTTCGTTTTTAAACACATCTTTTCATCCCCAGGCTGCCTGTGTTCTCGCACCTCTCTATGTATTAATTAATAAGAAACTAAATAAATTTCATTTGAATAAAATATTATTATTTTTATTCCACTTGTCATGCTCACATATGCTTCTTTGAGGGATAACTTTGGACAGTGTTTTCACCCTCTTAAATCGTTTATGGGTAACCCTGTTACCCATAAACCCGTAATAACCCATAACCCGTTATCCCCACGTAATACACCGTTTAGTTAGAAATATTTGAATTAAATAATGAGACATTTTATGGGATTTTTAAAGATTTCCAAAAGCATATGTATCTTAAATAATCTATTTGGTTAAGGAGCTCTAAATTTTGATGTTTAATTTGGATCCAACAACTGATGTTAATTAAAATATTGCAAATCAATAGGTAAGTTCTTCTTTGTGCAATGAAAATCAAGCACGGATATGCCTACATATATCACTTTAAAGTGGATCGAGTAACCAAAATGTAATGATGGTAGTTCTTAAAAGAGCCACATCATTTTACGGATGTGGCTCTTTTAGGAGCTATCATTCATACACAAAAACGATTGTTAAGAAATAAGTTCGTCCTTTAATTGTTTCTTTATTCCTTGTGTTATTATCAACCAGAGTCAACATGTGGAATTTAAAAAAAAAAATTCGGAAATATTTTGCTGTTCACCAAACCTTAAGATTACTTTTATGATACTTTAAACCATGCTCTTTGGTTCATCTTAAACCGTTTAAATAAATTTATACAAACCATTTCCGCTTGTGGAAGGAAGTTTTCCTTCCTTTTACAAAAACTTTAATAACAAGTACATTTACAGATGGTCTGAAGTCTTGATTATGAATTAGCTCTCACTTCAAAATTTAATTTCAGCAAGAACAATGGATGACAAGTTGTACGTATGTTCTCTGTTCGCGGTAATTTATTCGTTGTGGTAAAGTTGGATTGGATCCAAACAAACGCTACGACCTTTACAACCAAGTCGTTGAATACGAAAGAACAATGAGATTATGAGAGAAATGCGGTATAATTCGCAGGAGGCGCTTAAATTTCCTGCTTGCTGTGTTAAGATTCGATGCTGATGGATAAAATTATAGAAATTTAATTTTGGCTGCAAATCTATAAAACAGAAAATAATATGGCGCATAAAAATGCAATGTTCAAAATACATTGAGACGAAGAAAATAAATAATATGACATATTACTGGCATATATAGCATATAAATATAAATTATTGGCATATATGGCATATAAATATTAATTGGTAAATGGAAATCAATCTATTTAAAAGCCCTGTTCACAACACTAATCATACTAACGGTCAATTGCAACAAAGTTAATTATGTTATTATTTACGTAATATCATAGTTGTTATTGATTCGTATTTATACATTCAATATTTTAAGTGTGTAAAAATAGGTATAGTACATTTTGTAACATGTGATATTACATTTTTAACAATGATAATGTTAGTTTCATATAAAAAAACACCAAATATTTTAAGGTATGAGTATTTAAAAGGTTAAAATTGAATTTGAATTTATATACGTAGTGTGTTCGGGGATAAATTTGAATTAAACGTAAAAGAGAGGAGACAATAAATGACAATACGTTTGGCCTTATTGAAATCACACTTGTTAAATTAGAAAACAATGAAACATTAGAAATGATGTTTCTGTATTTTTAAGTCCATGTAGATGTGTTAGGAATGATAATTTTTTTTAAAGACATTGAAGTTTTATGTTATTTGAAAAATATACTTTACAATAGTTTTTATTTATTTAACTGACCTATTCAAAAATATATATTTATTGTTTTTGACGATGCATTTTTCGAATTTCAAAATATATTAATGAAATTAAATTCTAATCAAGCAAGTCTGGACGGAATGTATTATATATATATCGTATAGATCCAATACGTATGTATGTAATTTTATATTTGCCTATGGTAAGAACACATTTTGTTCAAAGATATACTGAAAGCTTCGTCAGAATCATATATCACCTTTAGTAATGCTCGTTAATACTCAAGCTCGTAAAAAAAATCAAATATGCATCTAGACCTGGGACGATTAGAGGAAAAAAGTAATCCAGTACAGATCTAGATGTATGTTATAGTCCCTTCAAATTAGGAAAATTGAAGGAAATTTTTCCTACAGCTAAGAGACCCATACAGAAAGTTGTGTTGGGGTTATGTCAACATATTTTTCACCTAGCGCATGATAAAAAAAAGGGTTCTTTTTTAGATATAGACATATATATATATATATATATATATATATATATATATATATATATATATATATATATATATACGCGTTTTTGGTAGTTTTTTCGGTTTTTTTGCGTTTTTCTGAAAAACTATGCATTTTTGGGAAAACATGATCTGATTTGATGTGTAGATTGTGCGACTCTCCACAATTTTTGTTCTTTTCATTTTTTCGAGATTATTTAGTTGCGCCGCTAGAGCGCGCTGATATTTTTGAGCTGTTTTTCGATTTTAAGCGAAAACTATGCATTGTAGAGAAACTAATTAAGAGATCAAAGTTATAGATATAATAATTTACGACACATTTTGTTCTTTTGTTTTTTTTTAAGTCGGTTTTGCCACTAGAGAGCGAAAACCGTTTTATTTTTTCTGTAATACTCTTGTGCGAATGAAAAAAACACTCTAGCGCATTATTTTTGATTTATAGGCAAAACTATGCATTTTTTGTAAAAAAAAAAATGTGAGACAATTTGTAGGAAGTTTTTTGCTCTCCAACTTTTTGTGATTCAACTTTTCTAAAAAATTCATAGTTTTGCCTATAAATCAAAAATAATGTTCTAGAGTGTCTTTTTCATTTGCACAAGAGCAATAAAAAAAAAAAAAAAGAAAACGGATTTTGCCCTCTAGTGCAAAAACCGTGCGACATTAAAAAAAAGAACAAAATGTGTCGAAAATTTTTATATCTACAATTTTGATTTCTCGATATTTTTCTCTACGATGCATAGTTTTGGCTTAGAATCGAAAAACAGCTCAAAAATAATTCAGCGCGCTCTAGCGGCGCAACTAAGCAGAATTTAGAAAAACTGAAAAGAACAAAAAATGTGGAGAATCGCAAAATCTACAACATCAAATCAGGTCATGTTTTCCCAAAAATGCAGTTTTTCAGAAAAACATAAAAAACCGAAAAAACGGCCAAAACGCGTATATATATGTCCATATCTAAAAAACAACCCTTTTTTTTATCATGCGCTAGGTGAAAAATATGTTAACACAATCCTAACACAACTTTCTGTATAGGTCGCTTAGCTGTAGGAAAAAATTCCCAAAATCAGTGATTTTTTGTCTAATTTGAAGGGACTATTACTTCTAATATGTAATATTGGACCGCCCACGAGGTGCGCAGTAAATAGCCTGGTCTGTACTCAGTTGCATTGATGAAACGTTTGCAGAATGAATATCGAGTATATATGAATGTACACATAGTTAGATCCGGCTGTGCGCAAAGTGCATGCTTTTCCCTCCGAATGCTGCCTCGCTTTTTCTTCTATGCACACAGAGGATCTTACACTTTTTCCTATCTTTGACAAGCTGTACATTACTTGCTTTTCATTAATAGCGTGAACTTAAAGAAAACGAAAAGAAATTCTATACGTCTGCACTAAATAACAGACAAATATTACGTTTTCTGAATTGGGATCGACCTTAGAATCATGGAAGTAATTAAACAATGAAACATACTTCAATCACTTGATATCTTCTGTATCAAGTTGTATTGATAAGTTTGACTCACGCAACTAACTTTTAGTTGAATCGAAAATGACCATAAATGTTGCAAATTTTATTAACCAATTAAAGAAATGGACTGCAATAATGATTGTTTCTTAATTCTGCTTACATCTCATATAGATACATGATATTGAGGTTTCAAAATTCTATAAAACAAAGATAATTATGTCGTAATTTAGAACAATGAAAAGATTGTTGTTACAGGACTTTAGAAAACATTAACGCAAATAATTATTACGAGCGTTATCGACAGGAACGTTACTGGTTGTCTTGAGTAATATGCGTATATTTGCTTTAATCACAAATGTGGAAATTAGGAATGTTTCTTTGTTGGGCTCCTTCCGTGGTCAAAGTTGCAGAAACAAAGTCATTATCATTTCAAGTACGAAATGTGTTTTTATTAATTATAATTAAAAAGCACTATTAAAATAAAATTCATTAATTACCTAATTTTGTTGTTTTATAATTGATCGAGATAATAGCAAGAATATATGATGCCTTCTTATTTATTTATCATGTTTTGTACTTTTCCACGCAAGCCAAGATTTTTTTAGCAATCGTATGATGTAATCAAACGTATGATAATTGCGCCTTACACGATTTAATTAAAATGTTTTTTATGAAGCTGTTATTTGCACTGCTATTATTTAAATACATTACGTGGGTTCTCTCTGAGTAATAAGCACCTTTGATGAGCTAATTTTGGCGTCTGTATTGTATAATATATAACTTCTTTTGTTTCTTTGTTAATAGTTATTTTACACGAAAAACGTTATAAACTGGAAAATTATTTATGTGATGATTACTCCATTATTAGTTACAGATTTAAATGCTCATTGTGATCATTGTTTTATTTCTATAGATGTTGTCTACAGTATAACTGGGTTAATAGAGAGAATGTCTTTGCATACTGTACTATCTTGATGGGAAAGTAGCTTATGTTTTAATTTAAAAATATAAATGCATAATACGCAGATACTTAAACAAAGTAGAATATGGGGAATATATTTAATTTACATACATTTATACATTGGTTTATACATTTCTGAATACACTAAATCATTCAATCCTCTGAACCGAAATTTTAGCTCCTGGCGCTCTTGCCATAATTTTAATTATACTTTTAATATAGATAGGCAATATTGCTGAAGTATAGAGAGTTTTTGTTTGTCAATCTCATAGAAAACCTTCAAAAGATGTCTCTTCAAATACGTCAGCTGTGGAAATCGTTTGGTTCGACGTCTGCGATGAATAGAATGCTTAGAAGACGACAAGCAGTAATTGATAACGAGGGTGACAGCATTATATATTATCTAAGGCCGTCGTAGTAAAGAGTAGATTCATCTTATAAGAAAAAATATATTTTATAGAAAATATACTTTCTTCTACAAAATACTGTATATTTATTTGTATTATATTTCTATATACTAAACGAATAAATTCTAGCTAGCTATATAACAAATTGTAAATGTTTCAAATACATTAAAACACTTATAGTTATTAACTATATTATTATATAAGGGAATTGTATATAATATATATAATTAATTATTATATAAGGGAATTAACAAACTTTTAATCTACGAGAAAAAATGGGCACTCGAGGCGCAGCCGAGATCGCCCATTTTTTTGAGCGGATTAAAGACTGTTAATTTCCGAATGTAATTCAACGTTTTATCCACGACCACGGGCAAAGCCGGTCAATTAAGAGGTGAAAAATTCTGGTTTTGAAAAACGTCAGATTTGACAGATAATTCTAAATAAAATGCTATAAAATCGATGCGTGGTATTATGAATTTTATCTACGACCGTGCTGTAATATGGGGTTCATTGAACTATTTTGAGTTATGCAATGAGCTATATTACATCACCGTTATGTAATGAACTTATTGCATAACTGTTATGTAATGAAATCATTACATAACTCATTTTGATTTTCAAAAATTATAAAAGAAGTAAAAATTTATTGAAACTAAATACAAATTAAAATTTATTGAAAACAATACAATAATTATTTGTTATTATACATATTAATATTATTTTCGCCTGATTTTAGTAAGATTTTCGACGTAGATAACGCACAACGCGACGAGAAAATCACAAAACTAGGCGTTATTTAAAACAACTGGATTGTTACTATGGTTTTAAGTCACTTTTAACGGATGTCATAATTATTTAAATGTCAAATCTGATTTTTTATTGTAAAAAAATCTGTCTTTAATCTCTTTTTTTTATCCAAGCGGTCGTAGATAAAATGTTGTACATTACACGTGGGCTAGAGCACATTACATCACTAATAATGTAAATAACTATTAATCCACTTGTGTATTAGAAGGCGTTTAATCAATGGAAAACAGACGTATTAAACCTTCCTAATATATAGTGGTAGTGGATAAAATATTAAATGTGTTGACTGTCAAAAGTCAATTCACTAATAATAGTGTTACATGCTTAATTTTCTTATGCAATAATTGTTAACGTAAAAAAATAATACTCAGATAATTGTATAACAGAATGGAAAATATAAGAAAGTGTAAACTATCTTTCAAGAAAATTTGAACCCATATTATATTTGATATCCATATCCTACTGTCTTGAAATGGTTGTTTTATTTGTATAGCAAGTATTGCAAAATATGCTTTTAAATACATACGTTTTGTTTTTGGCTTTTTTATTAATTGTTGATATGACAAAAATTGTTTTTGTTTCTCGACATATTCAGTTTACAAAGTAGATTGTCTTGATGTAATAAAAGAAATGATAAGTTTAATAAAACTGGTGTAATGAGGACCATATTTAACTTAATCGCAGTATTAAAAGAATTAACTGAAAATATAATATAACCAAAAGTAAAAGAATACGTATGCATTTTGTAACAATTAACGTAATTTTTATAAAAATCCTAATCACAAGACTACCAATAATTAGGCTAACATCTAAGATGTTATATCTTACAATATATCAGTCGTATCAGCAACGTTGGTAGACTGAACCTAAATAACATGATTTACAAATTAATTCTTTCTTTATCTTAATTGACGCAGTGGAGCCTGGATATGGTGTCAGCTTAAGTGAACAAACTATTTTAAAAGAACAGTTATTTTAGTTGAGCCGAGAGAGGATAAGAGAACAAGAAGAACCATAAATATGTGGAATTACATAAGGCTTTTCCAACTTTATTTAGACGAAGAAATATTTTCAAAATGGTTTAAAATAAAGATGAACGTCTTTTAGAGTTATAGTAACTACTGAGGCATATACAGTGTTTTCCTTATACTGAGGCATATACTTTTCCGCACTCCACTATACGCGGAAAAGTAATGTAATCGTGAAAAATTTTTTTCTAGTGTTTATTTTTCGTCTTTCGGTCTAAAAAAAATAGTTTTTAAACAATTTTGTGTATGTGTGTAGGATCGATCGAGTTTTGACTGATCGGGGACGTCTCCCAGACGACATCTATTGAAGTTGAGGTGGATAGATCACACTCTACCATGTTCATGGGTCATGAGAACAATGATCAAGATGATGAGCACAACGGTGGACTAGCTGAGAATTTTTTTTGTTAGCATGATCACTCAATTAAATCGTGTCGGATCGATCGGGTTTCGACTGATTCTGATTAGGGACGTCTACCAGATGACATCTATTGATTTTGAGGTGGATAGGACACACCTCACCTTGTCCATGGGTCACGAGAAAACACGACGGTGGACTATTTGGAAAAAAGTAAAACTGTCGCATAAAACACATATTCTGCATTTATGTGTTGGTTTATTTTTTCTCGGCCACCCAATTTCGAGATAGAGATGTTCTACGTGCGGCAATGTCCGTTTTAAGTTATTAACTGTTTATTTGGCTTTAGAATGAGAAAGAGCGCATACAATTTGCAAAAATATATTTTCATATTCAATGTATCTTAAAAGTGTCATGTTATTGATATATTTTCAATGAAGATGCGCACAGACCAGACACTTTATGATTTGTACAATGATTCTTTGCGTGTGCGTCACAGGTAACAATCATATGAATCAATCAACTGACATTTTTTAACAGTGTCGTCGAAAACACATTTTAGGATAATAGCTAGTACAATACAAATCCGTTAACCTATGACAGAGTAATGAAAAGGTTCTTCACAAAAGCATTCAATAGAAATGATATTTCCATTAAAATAAATGAAATAAATTCAACAAGAATCAAGATAAATATAACAGAAATGAAATAAATTTTACAGAAATATTGAGATGCCAATGAATCAAATTATACAATAAAGCTAAGACGTGACTTCATACCTGTATTCTGTTCGGCAAATTAGTAACTGTCTATGCCGTATGTAGTTGCTGCTGGTAATTGTGGCAACAATTGCGAGTGGTGTAGCATGTGATCCGTGCGTCGTCACTAAATTGATACACGCGCAAAGATCCATTATACAAATTGTACATTTCTCTTATAAGCGAAAATATTTATGGAAATATGTTTATTATCTGTCACGCATTATTGTAGACTTCACATTCTTCATTGCCTCGAGTGCAGTAAACCAACTTTCTCTGTAACAGTGATTACAATTTCCTTAATGGATTTTGGACAATAAATTTTCAGAGATAAATATTGTTTGTTAGCGTAACAAGATCGAACATATAATTGTCAAATATTAAATACTTATTATTTATTTGATTCCTATTGGTTTTATAAGTTATTAATATTAGGCCTACTAACTTTAAAGGTACAATTATAGGCAGCCCCATAAATCGTTATATTTATATAACATATTTATAGCTAATATTTATATAAGTAAAAAAAAATCTATGAATTAAATTATCCCATTTGAGTGCTTTGCGTTTGTAATAATTTAACAAAGTTATATGTATATTATCCAAGCAACTTTTACTTTATCGATACCACTGAGTTATATAATAAAATGGGTAATGTACATAGTATAATATTGTTAATCGAAAATTGGAAATTAGTCTTCCGTAAACTTATACTATATGAATAGATTTAATTATCAGGTATGGAAAATTTTAAAAGTAAATCTTATACATGAAATATATAGCGGTGAGCGGTCGTCTAGGTTAACTTTACATATTGTAGACTGATTTTGAATATTAAGCACAGTCAAACTGTTATAACTTTACAACTACGTCACAAGCGATATTCGTATGAACTAACATGAAAAATCAGTCAAATGAGTAACTGTTTACGTACGTACATACTCTATCATCGAACCACTTGCCAATAATAAATCACCTGGAACCGACAATCTACCCGGCGGAAATATTTAAGAATGGTGGAGAAAACCTAAACAAGTGCTATATATATATATATATATATATATATATATATATATATATATATATATATATATATATATATATATATTCTTACATATCTCAGAAATCTGGATACAAGGGACCCTCCCTAATGAATGGAACTCTGGCATACTATGCGTCCTTCATAAAAAGGGTGATATACTGGAATGCTCAAATTATAGGGGGATTAGGGTCTTAAACACTGCATATAAAGTATTTTCCATATTACTCTGCTCACGCCTAAAACTCTATGCAGAGGGACTAACCGGAAGACACCAATGAGGCTTCAGAACAGGTAAATCTACTATCGACCAAATTTCAACGCTTAGACAAATATTAGAGAAGACCCGAGAACAAAATATAGAAACACATCACATATTTGTCGACTTTAAAGCAGCATATGCACTATCAACAGAGGAAAACTTTTTGAAGCGATGAAAGAATGAGACATACCGCGTTTCCTGATAACAATGAAGAAAGTAGAATGCACGGTACGTATCCAGAGTAATCTATCCCCAGTAATTGAAACTAGCAGTGGACTGCGACAGGGAGATGCTCTTTCATGTATATTGTTTAACGTGGCCCTAGAAAAGGTGATAAGATCTGCTCAAATTAATACAGCAGGAACAATTTTTAACAAAAGTATCCAAATCCTCGCCTTCGCCGATGACATAGGCATCATTGGTAGATCAGAAGCGGTCGTTAAAGAAGCATATAGGGCAGTGGATGCAGTAGCAAGAGAAATTGGTTTGGTGGTGAACACAAATAAAACCAAATATATGCGTACACTGCAGCCAGTACAAAAGAGGATATTGCAAATTGATTAAGCGCAAATAGAGGCTGTTGACGAATTCATTTACTTAGGCTCAATAGTAAACACCCGAAATGATATCACAGCAGAAATAAAACACCGTATACTCCTAGCAAATAGGTGTTACTCAGGGCTGGCCTTACAACTTAGATCAAGAAACATATCTCGACAAACAAAATGTAAATTGTATAAAACACTTATACGCCCGGTATTGAGGTATGGGTGTCAGACATGGACCCTAACAAAAAATAGTGAGGAGCTGCGGGATGTTTTGAGCGAAAAGTTCTACGTAAAATATACGGGGCGGTAAATGATAACGGGGTTTGGAGAAAACGCTACAACTTTGAACTTTACAGACTCTATAAAGACCCCCATATTGTAATATCAATTAAACTTAGTCACTTGAGATGAGTTGGGTATGTACTTAGAATGGATCCGGGAGATCCTGCAATAATATGTATGTTCTAAAGCCCAACAGGGTAACGACGTAGAGAAATACCTAGACTACGATACCTAGACGACGTGGAAGAGGACCTAAGAAGCATTGCTGTGAGAGGACGGAGAAGAAAAGCACTGGATAGAAACGCATGGAAAGAGGTCCTGGAGCAGGCCAAGGTCTATCAAGGGCTGTAGCGCCAACATGATGATGATGATAAGCGGTCGTCTAGGTTAACTTGTATATGTTGTTGTAGACTGATTTTGAATGTTAAGCACAGTCAAACCGCTATAACTTTACAAATACGTCACAAGCGATACTCGTATGAACTAACATGAAAAATCAAAGTCAAGTAAGTGACTGTTTACGTAATTTAAATTTATCGCCTTTACAGTCAACTGCATTACTGACACCAAAGGAAACTAGAAAATGCCTTTCAAATAACTTTCACGGCGATAAACCTTATAATCCATGAGCTCTAACAGACATTAAAGGGCCTCAGTATATACGCAATGAAATAGGCTCAAAAATTTGCAGAAAATGAAACGAGATTAGCAGTCAGATGCCAAACAACTATTAATATCTGTCGAAAATTATCTACTGCGTTAGTCAATAGAAGAGTTTCATATTTTTAATTTAATATGTATGCTACTATTTGTCTTCTCCCCGATCAGCGTGAAAATATGAAAACAGTTGTCGGTGATATATTCAGGTCATCTCCGATGACCGAAGACACACGTAACATCACTTGTCTCTTTTTTACCTATTATAGCAAATGCGTTCATAGGGATAGCGGGTTGTCTGTGATATTACCGTATGGTGGTGACGTAGTGGTAAACTTATAACGGTTTAATTTAATAGTCCAAGCGGTGACCGTAGGGCAGCCTAATCTCATCGATTATATTGTTGAAATTAAGCAAAATCATTTAGTTGAATACCCTCTTTAATAATCCGTAAGTGTGCCGAACTTATTCTGGCCCAGATCGAAAATATGAGGTCACTTCCGGTACACGATTTTTTTATCTATCTATCCAATAAATAAAATTGAAAAACTTTGGGAATGTAGTTTAGGGTGTACTAAGCTTAAAAAAATGGCGTGCCTTACCCTCTGTGGCCCGAAACCCATGCGTGCCTGCTTTAAACGGGTTGCAATGAAGTGAATTATCTATCTCAGTTAAAATCAAAAATACCCTTACACTATTTTGTGGGGCATATATATTTCTTTAGCATATTAAACCAGATGTGCCAATGTTTTTATGACCAGGGGCAACTGTCAGACCTGATTTATCAGACCGCGCTTAGACTGTGTCAACGCCATCATTATCAGTACTATCTCATATAATATATTTGGCAGACATTTGTATTATAGTGAAAGAGGTATTAATATTGCGGAACAATTAGGTCTGCCCTGTTTTAACCTGCCATATACCCTAAAAAAATTAATAATAAAATCGATACGCAGAGGAATTATTTATCTTATCAAATGTAATAAAATATACTAGAGACTTCAATAGATTATTATATCATTCTTATGCAAAATATAAAAGTCTGCTTCTCTTAAATTAGCCACAACTGTAAAGCATATCAGATTTTATAGACCAAAATGTCTATACGCGCCTGCCCACACATCCTTGACCATCAACCAGTTTTTGACAAAAAACGGCATGACAACGGTCTCGCACCCCTCTTACTCGCCCGACCTAGCCCCCTGCGACTTTTTCTTATTCCCATGAATGAAGGAAAACCTAAAGGAAGTCATTTTCAAGGCGTAGAAGAGGTATAAGACAGAACAAAAACCATTGGGACAAGTGTATACCATCTAATGGACAGTATTTTGAACGAGATTGATGATTTCAAGATGTTATATTAGAAAATGGCGATATTAACAAATATAGGAAATAATAACAAAGAAAAATAACCTTTAGATTTTTTTAATTTATATCTTTTACACGAATTTTTGGCTTCCCTGCCTTAAAGTCTCAGACTGCGGAGCAGAATGGCCGAAGATACGTGGGTACTAAGACAAATCCACCAACTCTCAGAGAGAGGTGTCAAAATTCTCCCGTTTATTTGAATCCAAGCATACAATGACACTTTCACTATTAGACCCAATCCATCACCCCGCACCACGGTATGAACGTTATTTTGCAGACACCTCTATATGAGAATACGATGGGTCATCGATCCACGTTGCAAACTTAGAGCAAGCCCTTGAATTTTATTAGCTCTGCATTCATCAATGAGCTGAATGTCCATCGTATTCTAAATATAGTAAACAGTTGATTTATCGTGGATGTGACAATTAATCATGCAATGAAAATATAGATAATTAGTAAACATGCCTCAGAAACAAGTACCTGGAATAAATACTCGTTTGCACTGTTCTTGTTTACGATATAACTGATCCATCTATTTTAAGATAAAAAGGAACCAATTCATCTAGTGCATGCCCTCAATCGTGTGGCATATATTTTGGAATACTTTTAAAATGTCGGATAAGATATAACTAAATTACGACATCAAGATGTATCAGTTAATTACCGCTGTCATCATTGTCAATATGTAATGGAAATGAAACAGCTACATGTCAATTTTACGGTATTGGAAACTGTATAATCGAGCTGTCAATTAATCATCAATAATGTTGAACATTCATTACGCAGGAAAACTGATTCTCGAGGGTGTTCCATCACTTATTACATTAAGGTTTTAATAACTGGACGCGTTCTTAATTTCCGTTCGAATATTGAAATGTCCGTAATTGTCTCACCTTCAAATTTAGAAGTGAATAGGAAATATAATTAAAAACCAATATTCCCATATTTCTTTTTAATCAAACGTTATAGTTGTTCTCTCATTCAATTTTTGGTTATAAAACAAACGCAAAATGATGTATGATTAACACACACTCCCTGTTTTTCTTTTGTAATATTAAATAACTGGTATAGCGTAATTAACGTTACAAAGATACAGATAATTCTTTGTACTTTTTTAATCGTTGATAAGTTTCAATTGCTTGTAATTAATGACGTTTGCTTAATTTCCCAGTATTATTTTAACAAAAGCCACCATATTTTCGTTATAAATAATATTGGCTTCTTTTGTCCATTTATTTATGCAATCATATTTAAAAAAAGTAAAATATAAGCGTTTAAACCGTTTTAGTGTAAGTATTTTTTACACTAATGTAGTTTTATTGTGTTAAACCGATTATCAATTTGCTAGTGTCATTGGATTTGCCACAAATATTACTATTTCGAAACCTGACAATTAATGGTTGTTGTAAATAATTGAGATTTTAAATATGTCTCGGTTTGTTTGTATCGTATAGTTGTACATTTGTACAGTTGTAGTTTGAAACACAAAAAAAATATATTCCTGTATTTCATAAGAATCTTGATTAAATGTCACGATAGAATATTAGTGTCAGTAAAATAAAATAGTTATGCTTCGTATTTTTAATACATATTCATTTACGCTATAATTACATAAAAATCAAAGCAAAACGGTAACAACTATAAATCAATAGTTCACCGATTATGTAAACCATAGGCATGTGTTTAATGTATTTTATGTAAAGTACAGTTCTTGTTAACCAATGATATTTACAGAATATATCTAGGAGTCTTGTAGATATCTATTTACATTTTTTGCTAGACCATACACATTTCTCAATAATTTTTACTTCACAAGCCTTAGTAACACGAGAAGGATTTTCAGATCAGGGATACCTTGGTTAGTTTTTAAAAGCATCATGAAGGAAAATGAGAAAACGCGTTGCCACTACTCTTTTTATTTAGATACTAAAGTTATCATTATTTTGGGGTAGAAAATTGTTAAAGGCAATATTAACGAAGAATTACTAAATACCAATTTGGTATTTTAATATATTATAGAAAGCTTTATTGATTATTTTTTAATTCCTTTTCTTGAAATGCGAATGAAACTCACATACCTAGTACTTTAAGATCACAATGGCAATACGAACGCGTCAGTTGACTAATACGTATTTTGTTATAAATTAATTATGTGTATTCCACTTTAACGAACGCTATTAAATATTCTTACAAAAATTATGTAACTTCCTATATAACGCAAAACATAATAAATTAGTTTTTAAACAAAAATATGAATTACTAAAAATATGTAACGTACTGTTTGTGCTTGCAGGGATCAGTTTGGAAACCTAGAAGTGATTATGATCCATGAATAAATAATAGTTAAGGCCGTAATCGAGGCCACTTACTTTTCATTTATATGCTCATTTTTTCCATTCACTTAATTATTCACTATAGAAAAAAAATCTTAGCCACAATTATATAATGGAATGAGTGCAATTGTAATTGTTAGTGTTAAAGCAAGAAACTAGTTATTATTAATATGCAACTGATTAAGTATGTTAAGTATTACCTAATAATGTTTCAGAAAACCACCCTAAAACTGTCATAAGATTCGTGAAAAAACTACATACACCTGAATTTGATGGTGCTTCTATTGCTGATAAGGGACATTAAAATTCTTGACGGCTCTGATGCCGGCATCCTGAATTTCCGGCGTTTTCCGGGCACGCTTTTTCAGGGCGAGTTACTAATGCTGGAATGTACCGGTTGGTGGTAAAGGAAAAATAATTATGGACAGAATACAATAATAAATATAACGTGTTCGGCAATTCGGCGCTACACTTTCAGTAAATACGGTGTCCTTTTTTTTCTCACGCAAACACGATTTCACAATATTTACAAACGTAGCTATTGTTATCGATTAAACGGTTATTCAAGTTATTAAAACCGATGTAATAAATCGGCGTGGGTAATGAGAATTTTAAATGTAATAATTTAATTTCAAATAAATACTGTCATATCATTTCATTTAGAATCGATCTTATTGCAGTATTGATTGAGAACTAGAAGTTCATTCCTCAACAACACAAGGGAAATTATGAAATTCAGGAAGTCTAACCTTCGTTAGGCATCTGACCCATACTTTTATTCTATATGGTCAAAAGAAGCGATTCAGCTTTATATATACTTCTAAAAGAAAAAAGGCTACGTGCCTAGCATAGACCACATTTTACACACTTTGAAATGTCTTTAAACATGATGGTATTTGTGAGTGTTAGTTGTTAATATTGAAGTCTATAAAGTCTTAATGTAATAATTAGTAAAACAATCCTTAAAGCCTTGATTCTTTATTCCAAACATCCAAAATCCACTATATTTAACCTCATCGTAATATCTGTGCAGATAATACAGCTAACTATATTACCACTGAATATAGTCGGTTGTGGTATACATATACTCGTATAAAGCAAATTTACACCTACAAGTATTTCCTATATATCCTGCTGAAGCAGCTCAAGGACATACACCCGCTTCCTTAAGGCAGTTCTTACCGGCCTAACCAGTCTCATTCCTATTTATATATTACATAGTTTGTATTTGTTAAATTGTATATCATGTAAAGCATTCAAATTACTCATAATATCAGCGTACCAAAAGAAGATAACATAATTAAACCTGGAGAGATCATCGAAACTTCAATTTTTCAAATATGACGTTTATAGTGATTAATTGTTAATTTTTACATACTAGTTAAAAATATAGGTTAACACTAGATAATATTCCTGCTCATATATAAACCAGAAGTACCTAATCGAAATATTTTTTTCAAAGATAATTTAAAAACAATTTTATAAATTCGTATCCAACACTTAAATAGTTTACAGCATCAACTCTGTATATCGATGTGTTGTAAGTGGAAAGTGATGGTAAGCGAGGTAAGATTTGTCTGTAAAAATAAACAAAACGCGTATTGTGGTTGATATCTGCCACAAATTTCAAGGAATTCCATGAATATTTTGCATTTCCCGTGTTCTAATTATTTTCGCAGAGTGCCATAAAGTTGTGGTTTACCTATAGATAACCTACTGTAACTTGATAAACTATTTACTATTTTTCGTGTTCACTTCTCTTGTGAAATACTCCCGCTTTTATTGTCCCATTATCAGCATTATAAAATATATTTTATATGAAAAGTAACATGTATATGATCATGCAGGTATTATATATATTGTATGCTTATGTTACATATTGAATAGTTTAAGATATATGCCATTAATCTAGTCTGTCCTCAAGAACAAGTTGCCTACGTCTTAAAAATAACAAATCCACCAAAACGAAAAATTATTTTTTGTTTTATCACATATTTATTATATCGTAAAATAAACTTTATACGATTTAGTATTACCAGTATGAAGTTATAGCTACGTTTTGAGCGAAATGTGTTATATAGAGGTTTTAACATCAAATTAACATTTTACTGTTGAATATTTAAAATTAAAATTGTATTTCTCTAAACATTCAATAATACTAAAGATTAAAAAAGAGATCAGTTCTCCATAAACAGCAAAAGAGTATACGTCGCTCGATGCGCATTTTGTCAACCAAGTTGACAACATTAGAAGGCGATTAACTGCTTCTCAATTTTAATCAGCTCCTGATGATTCACATTTGGTTAAAGACACGGACGTAAATGCTTTTGGTATTTATGGAAAACTGATTTCCTGTTTTTCTTGCCGCATCGAAGATTTCAGGTTAGTAAAAATAGTTCATGTACAGATGTAAAAATACAAACCAACAGTTCACAAAAAAATTATATATAACCTTTCGTTACTAAACCATCATTTTGTCGATCGAATTAAATATACTCGCACCCAATCATGATATTTTTGTAGTTTAATATATTATAAAGTAGGAACGGTTACTAACATCATTAAATTTACTGAAATTATCTAAGCCTGCGTACTTATTTGACGTTTTACAAGAGACTTAGGAAGATTATATTTTTATAAATAATTTTATTTGGATCCTCCATAAAGTTTATTTATAATTTAATTGTATAGGCCAGATTTATTCCCGTGTTTTTTATTTGTTTGGACCGGTGAAGGTAGCACTGAACGGCCAGCGTTTTGAGGACAATGCGGGTGCAAAGGAGTTTGTGTGCAGCTGGCCCCTGACACGTCCTTATACCTTTAAATACAATGGGATCGCCCTACTTCCTACCCGTTGCAAAAATGTACTTTTATAGTAGCGAACTATATAGAATAATATTTCTTATTTTGTAGTTTTAACTGTATTGAATAATGGAAAATAAAACACCCAATTTGATTTAATTCGCGACCTCAGTACGATCCTGACATACACGAAAAATGCCTCACTCTAATACGTACAATGCATAATTAATACTCAATTATTCTTTATTAGAAGTAAAATTTGAATTACCTTTTTATTTTTCCCAACAACAAACGGTAAGCCCTCCACAATGTTCACCACCATTCCGCCATTCCTAGCTTGGGGGTGTACCACGTGATTGTGATGGTAATGGTGGCCGTTGTGTACATGTTTCTGCGACAGTTTCTCCGAGGGTGGATTCGCCGCAGACTTGGATCTTCGTAACAGCCTCATCATTTGATTTTTCACGCTGTACTGTTGTCTCACGTGTGGATGGCGTAGAGCCGCCGCCGCATCTAATTTGCTTCCGCCAAGGCTGCCGACTTCGAACATCATCCGAATGCGAACACACAGCTCTCCAGCGTCAAATTGTCATTTTTTTTTTATTAGCGATAATTCGCGATGTTTAGTCAAACCTGGGATAGATTTATTGTATGTATAAGAACATCTGGAAAAAATATTTCTAATACGGAGATAAAATGATTTAAGATTTATTCACACACATCAGTGACGTTTCAGTTCACAGTCAGTTCAGTTTCGGTGGCATGTCCGATGTATTTAGATGCTTAAGCTGGAGTCTCATGCATCGGATTTCCGACGCTGAATATCCGAATAAATTTTAATTTTCGTATGTACAAATTTTGAAGTTCACATAGATCCGATTTTCGTATCCGAAATTTACAGGAATTTTATATTAGGAAAAAAATAAGTTTGGTACCTAATCTAGAATGCTAATCTTGGTACAGTTTTTGGCGCATTAAACATTTGCAATGAATGTATTCACGCGGTATGGGTCTACATTAAGGTAGTTTCCTCGGAAGCCCACTTTTCTATAGAATCTCATCAAAATTCGGCTGCACATGAAGAATAGACTTCCAGAAGGAAATTGTTTAAATGAAACATTTTTGCCCCCACAATAAAGGAGATATTCACAATCAATGTTGAAATTTTTTGTTCATGGTTCGAATGTATAACATTAGTTTATTACTAATATTTTGAATTTAAAAAATCGGTTGTTGCCCGATTTCTTGAAAAGATAAACATTTTTAAAATATGCCAGTTTAAGCTTTGCCGGTAAGTCGAGAAATTGTCAATTAGGGTCTGGCAATACAGCGGCATGCATTTTACCAGTCGCCACTTATGTTATTACTGCATATTCGTCACAAACAATATCTAAAATTGAATTTAGGCCTAAACGATTTTCCTTTTTTATTTTTTTCAAGCGAAAGAATGTTTTTACATTTACAACATAAATTTTTGCCAAGCTCGCTTAGTTCAACGATACGTCGTCCAATGGTTAGGTTAGTTACTCTGTTTACTTTTCGCAAGTTTAACTTTTTCAATGCAATTTAAACGTTTCTGTATTATTCCGTTTTTCTGTTTTTTTTTCTCCGCTTTGCAAATTTTACTTTATTGTCCCGAAACTGATCACGGCAAAAATTCATTTTTAATTTTTCTATACATTTTCTCTTATGCTCCGAAAAAGTTTACACAGTCCGGTTAAGTATAATATATACACAATCACAACAGATTAAAATACGACACAACGAAACGTTGCCATGTCTTTAGTTTCAACTAATAAACATGTAATTGTGTGCGAATACAGTGTAGAATACAGTCCCTGAACAAAAATAATGAACACTAGACTACTGATATTCCAAATATTTTACGTTTATCCGCGCATTTATTTTTGGACCGGACGGTACCGGAGAAACTACCTTAATTACTTTATTTTGAACACATGTTTCTAATATCTTTTATATTAATTAAATTTTTTCCTTGGAATATATCAATCTAATATTATTTTCGCAATTTTTTAAACTTATACCAGTTTATATTTTCTTACAATCCACAAAACAAGAATCATACAATTATTTTAACTTTATACGACGTGGCATAAATTGTTAAAATATTCGAAACGAAATTGGCGCCAGATACTTTGACAAATAGAATGACCGTTATAGCACCGTGTCGTCAAAAATCGGATGCATATAGGATTTCAGCTTTATCTACAGACATCCTTACACATTTACATCAGCGCCTTTCCGAGATCTTTACAGAAGGTGGGGAACCTTGAAATTAGTACCCATACGTAAAATTACAAAAATATCGCATTGCGAAAATGTAAAATACAACAGTATCGAGACTGAAGGGACTAACAGGTTCAGTTCGGAACTGATCTGAACGAGTGTGGATGGATCCCGTCTATTACACTTCATTAACAAATCCTTTTTCATAACTAAAAAAGGGTTCCTTCGTTGGCTACCTCAGTTCCTTGGACTGAAGTAGCCAAGGAACTGAGCCGGCACATAACTGATGGGTGTCAACTGATCTTCAGAAATCGCTTTTGATGGTTTGTATTTCATTATCATTTCCCTCCCCGACAGAAATTTTTTTCTGAATGTCATAGCGAAATTGTAACTACAGACATTTTATTAGGAAATAGCCGAAGCTTTAGCAAAAAACGAATACACATATTTTCCTTAATTGCAATATCATTAGCAACTGATTATTAGACGAATAACTTTAGGACAATTGCTTAACAAAAGTACGTACTCATTATAATCACGAAAAGGGCTTGGTTTCAAAAGATCTATATTTTAGATTTGGATTTAAGGCAAGCAATAAGAATACATTTTTGGGCTATCTGGTCCACTATCAAAGTAGAAGGGAGTGATGAAGGAAACTTATTTTAATAGTGGACAAGATATTTAATATATATTGTTCGTCGACCAGTATGAGATTAAGAGAAGTTTGGAAAAAATATACTAGAACAATGTCAAGTACTTCAGAATTTGCCAGATATATCTTCAGATATGGACATCATGCGACAACTGGAAGATCAAAGTGATATCTTTCGCATTTATTAATTTGTAGCAACTGCTGTTGGAACGATATACATATGTATTAGGTATAATGTATTATTAAACCACATTCTAAATCACTAATATGAAAATAAGAAAAGTAAACAAGCAGATCACATACTCTGTAACAACACTTTATAAAATTTATGTACCACTGAGAAAGAATGTAATGACACCTTCGATTCATTCATTCATAAAGAAAATTAAAGAAAATAAGGACCGATGAAAGATGAAATTTACGGGGTCATCATCAGTGTTAAAACTAAAAGATTATAAAATATTTAAAAACCACAAATTCTAAAATTTTTCTGACTTCTCTAAATTGGAAGTCTATGTTAATGTTTTCTCTTGGTGTATGAGCTACAAAGAATAAGTCAATTCCAGTAAATTATTAGGGGGCCAACCATGACAACTACGAGTGTCATTCTTGAACAAAGAACAAAGATGAAACTGAAAAGTCAAAGTGCACTGTATCGAAGTATAATCGTATTCCTACTTTAATTTATAATTATTACTTATAGCTTACACAACCAGAAAACTATAAGCATGACGGTAGAATTGATTTGGCGTTTATTATGAGCTCCTTTAGCCAAGAAAGTGAAACCCGCTTATTTAATAGTTGTCGTTTTTTATCTATACTTGGTATTACAAAAGCAACGTGGGCATCTCTGAAATTGGCATCGTGAGATATAGTTTATAATTGTCCAAAGCGATTAATTTGAGACGAGAAAAAATTGTCAGGATATCTCAGATCTACTTAAGAATATGAAAATATGTGAATCGTTTCTTTTTTTATTAAATTTTGTAACGTATGGCAAATTTGTATTGTCTTTTTTAATAGCAGAATGCAGTTTTTGTGATAAAACAAAAACTAGTATAGGCAGTGAGTGAGGTATGCAAATATCACTAAAAAGTTGTTAAAGTCCGACGTCATAACATAACCATGAAATTTAGGACTATTGATTTACATTAAAAAGCGGTTTAATTATTTCACGAGTACATCATTAAGTCTCATATCCCATGACTAATACAATGTTATCTATTTGGACTTAAAATTAGTTTACTTTGTAAATGTAAATTAATCGAATTTATATAGGAAGTAACCTACATTCTAATTATGTACCTACCATGAAAAATTAGAGTAAGTAAACGTGAAATAATGGTAATGACCTCAAGAACAACAAATAAGATAATCACGTTTCGACGAAACTTCTCGTCTTCAACGTTGCCTTCCATAGTGACCCGGCAGTGTCATAAAAAACATGAATCTAAGAACAATGAATGTCTATTTTCGATTTGATTGGTGAATTGTGTGATTGGAACTGGTAAAGATATAAATAAGGCAATTGGGAAACAGTGAGATCAGGAAGTCAGCTCTTTCCCTGCTGTATCGTTGAGAAAGGATTGTTCAAAAATATAGAAATAATAGCTTATTTTTTACATCCATGCTATTATCGAGATTATTATAGTTCTTTTCTTTCATTGTTTAACTGTTTAATAAAATATTAATGTCTGTAAACTATGCAAATTTGCTTGCTCAATTTAAATAATTATTGCAAATGATTTTTAATATACAGAAATGTTTTACTGAAAGAAATCTGGCGTGTCTTTATTGTATAAATAACACCATTTTAATTACATACGATATCGTAAATTGCCAGTTTTAAAAATAAACAAAAGCTTAAAATATACACTTAGTGAAACAAAAGTCGAAAATAAAATTAGCATATCAGAAGTTGTTGGATACGAAAGAACGTAGTGTTTAAGCATACGTATATATGTGAATACATTCACATATATACGTATGCTTAAACACTAGCAATGGATCCACCCCGATTTGTTGAATTTGTAATTTTGAAAATAACTTTTTCCGAGTTCTAGAGAATCTAATGTTAATGCAGCATTACCAATGTAATAATTAAGGGAACAAACTATTATGATTCTAGTTTTTGGTAGTAGTAGTATATTTTGTTGGATAATTTAATTTTTAATAATTAATTTTTCAAGAAAGAGAATTAAATTTGCAGGAATTAAACTTGAATTAACTGAATACCTTCATATAAGTACCACTCTAACTAATCTATTTCAATAATTATTAATTAAATATCAGAAATTTTATGAACTGTGAAATAACTTGAAAATATTTGGTGCCTCACATTCATTGAGGTTTCTGTAATAATATGAAAACATTGATATGTCAGAATAGAAATACATAAAGAACTACTGAATAAAATTCATACAGCACATTTTTCCTAGATTTTTTTTGGATTAAAAATTTTCTTTCTGTTCCTGGCATATGAAATTTTAACTTACAGCATTATTCTAGTGGCAAAAGGCGTACATAGATTATAGAAATTATCGTAATTTTGTTAAAGGAATTTGAGGCTTGCGGAAAGAAAATTGTTCTCTATAGAATGAATGATTGATTACGACAAAATTATTCAAAAGAAATTCTCTATTTGTTCGCTATTCAAAATATGGGTTTTATAAAAAATGAAAGTTAATTAAAAGAATATCAAATGTAACATCACATCAAATAATAATAAACAATAGTTGCATAAGATTCATTAATCGTTGTATAATTATTTGTCTTATCGGTTATTTATTTCGGACGTTTATTTATGTACTTTAAATAATTTCACTCGGATTGTAATTACCATACAGTATGATTATTTAACAAATTAATAATAAAAAAATCTAATTCCACGACTGGTGAGTATTTCGAAAATGCTAATACCTAGCTCCCTGCTACTACTACGATAATTATAATCGATTTTGATCAGCAATAAAGAAAATTTATAAACACCGAAGTGATTTTATTTGTCGTCATTCACTTGCATTATGAAATAATGATTATTTTAAACATTAGTGTCATTTACAATTCTGATGCATAACATTCGAAATTAGTTAACTATTACTTAAATTACTGGCATTCACTGGCATATACAAACAATTTCTTTATAATTTATATGTATGATGCGATTAAAACTCCTAACAAATGATGAATGAAAGTATACCTTCTTTAAGGGTAAAAATATAAAACAAATTTTGCTCTGTTTCATAATTATCACTGCTGAAGGTTACGCCGATGTTGCGTAAACATTTATATTTTTTATAAATTTTAGTTCATATATTAAAATAGAGTTTAAATATATCTTACCCATTAAATATAACGAGCAGAATGCCCCCATTATACCTACAATGGAAAACTATATTTCTGATAATTTCGGTAAATTTACGTATTTACAGGAAATGTAGTGGGTCGGTGACGATGTTTACTATTACAAATAACTCATACGCGTTTTGTCATATAAAATCATCTCATAAATATTTAAAACTTACGAACTTGTAAATACGTATTTAATTTACCTACTTTCATCTGACCTATGACTATCTGATGATGTCACAATATTATTATAAACGTATTTGAATGATGCCGATTCTTTAATTGGCGTATAACAAACAATGGATATTTAATTGGGTATAATCAATATAAAATTCATATGTACCGGTAGGCACTCTTGCGAACTTGTACTTGTATCTTTTTTTAACTCCAAATATCTACAAGAATATCTACAACAAAACTTTTATGATTTTCACCTCCAATTTTCTAATTATATATTTATTTTTGAAAATCACAAATAATGAAGAAAGTTAAGGTGTATGTCATTTTAGTGTTTAGTTTTAGCAACAAGGTTGTATATGTGAACATATAACTTTGTAACACTATTGTTATAATTGTCACCTAGGCTGTTAGTTTGTTTTGTGCCCGTGTTTAAGTAAAAAAAAAAAGAGTGATTCTGAAGATTGTAATAAGGATTCGATGTTTCGGGATGGATACGATTCGGACAGGGATAAAGAATATGTTCCAGAAAAAGTGCCATTTATAAAATTCTATCGTAAGTTGTAAAGGATCATCCAAAAATTAACACACTGACATTTTGGAGTGATATCTGTGTGTCACAAAACCGCAATAGCATTATGACTGGCCATGAGTAATTTTCTTTAAGAACATGGTACTCTTGAGAAAATATACATGAAGTTTTGTGTACCTGGACATTCAGCAATTTAGGAGGTACATGCGGTACATAGATGCTTTGAGAGGGTTCTGCGAGTAGTTGAGTAATATTCCTCTGCCATTAATGAGAATTCTAAAAAATATAAGGGGGCGTAACGCTTACAAGGTTATACAAATGCAAACTCATTTCATAGGATTTGAAAAAAGAGTTTTACTTGCAGTAATATTTCGTTTTCTAGGGTAGTGCCTGTGGAAATATCCAAAAATATGTGTGAAATATGAAAAGTATAATATCTTGTTGCTCCCAAAAAGTTACCAGATCACAAATATAAGACAACATAAACTAAGAAAATTACCAAGTGACAAACCCTACGAACTAAAAGAATGCAGCAAGAAAAGAACCTTTTTACCTCAGCAAAAAGTGAAAGCACTAATGTCCATGTTTCCATGGCATGGATACTTAAAGTTGATAGGGGGTTTTATGAAGCCGTACTTCCAAACACCGCATAAAATAGGACTGAGAAAAATCGAATACTTCAGAAACTAAATTATTATGCTGTTAATTTGTTTTTTAATTTATGTGTAAGAATTATTTTGAATTCCACGTTGTATTTCGTGTTTTTTCTTACAAAATATAGAATAAGTGTTTCTTAGTTTTGCGAAACAAAGTTGTATATTTCAAATTTGGAAATCTTTTGTGAAAAATTACAAAGTTGTGTTTTTTGAAAAAAAAAAGTTACATTTTCTCAAAATATTATTAAAAAAGACTAATTTTTGGATATATTTATTATAATTCAATACAGGTCATCAATATAAAACTTGTACATTTCTTATTTTTAACCTCGTTAAAATACAATAATCGAATTCGTTAAAACGTTTTTCCTCAAGAAGTAAAAATAGTAATATAGAACTCTGTAATATTAGGATGACGATATGATAAACTTGAATCTAATACTTCCTATATAAATCCTTAAAAGTTATTTATCTGAAAATACCTGTAAAACTAAATGTATGGAAATTTATTTCTATACCTTATTCGAGGTCTTAGAATTTTCTGGAATCTTTTAGAAAATATAAGTGTTACGGATTTTTGTAACCTGACGCGTGTGTATACACACCCCGTTTATTTATATTTTGCTCGATATTTAGCCACTCTGTAGTGATCATAGCCACCTCAGCACAAGATAAGATTTTACTAGAATTAAAACAATATTTGCCATTCTAATTGTTCTTTTTTTTTAATTTATAAGGTGTCACTTCAGTCAGTCATACACAAGGGATAATGAAAGTCTAAAAGTAAATGTTAAACAAACCGTATTATCTTCGAATACGTAGAGAATAAACAACGTCTTTTGAGGGACATGTGCAGAGAAAACGCAGATAAAAATCAATTCACGTCACAATCCAATACGGCAAATCACTAGGAACATCACTATCAATAACTCTCAATACACATCACTATAAACAATTGACGGTGTTCGCGCTGGACTTGTCAATCGAGCTAAAACAAGTTCACGGGGTTGGACCGAACGCAACGGCATTTGCGCGAGGCAGAAACCCAGCGACTACAATACGCGTAATCCAGAGCCAGCTTTGAACTTGGCACAGGCGCAGGGTTAACTGTTCTACCGCTGGAGGAAAACGAAACGGACCATGCCTCGCGCAATAGTCGTTTCGTTCTGGCACGGACTCTAAACTCCAACCAGCCTCCTTTGGTCGACGGAACGGTAAAACGGAAAGAACTGCGCATTCATTCACTCACGTTCTCTGTGGGTTATATATTTTTTAAACGCTACAGCCCGTTTAACGCAAAACTAACCATGTACTTTATTTGCCCATTGTGTTCCGTTTATAATTTTTCAAGAACGCGACGACGTACTGAATCGAAATGAACCAGAAATCGTGACGTGAATTAAACCAGCGCCGTTTCTTTTTGTCTGAATTCAAATAAAATGTATTATTTGCTAGCATTATGTCTGGTGGCATTAGACTTAATCCACGATAATTTATATTAACTACGTTGTGAGGTTCAAATATTTAATAGGCTTTAAATGAGTTAAAAGACCGATTTCATTTTTCATAAGGTACAGTTTTTCAGTTTATATGTAAAATAAGATTAATAACTCGCCTTAATTTTAAACAATTCCCATACGAAACAAAAAAGTTCACTTAGGCTTACATGTACACCTCATTTTGGCCGGATTAACTATCGTTTGACTTTAAAAAACCGAATATTAAAGTTACAATGTAACTTTAATGCATAAATTTGATAATGCATAATGCACAAATTAATGCATAAATTTGAATATTGTAGTCTTATTTCTTCCTATAGTTCTAGTAAATCCTTTTGTAAAATATGAAAGTAAATAATCAAGTAATCCATCTAGTAATGAAAAATAAAAGTGACAGTTTTCATTTTCTGCTGTCAGCTATTTGTGAAAATTATCTACAAAATTTGGTTAAATATCAGCCAGGGAAGGGCATATTCGTAATCGTAAATACGAATACGAATGTATTAACAAAAATCGTTTTCGTTGAATATGAATACAAATATATTCTCATGTACATACTTTTAATTACGAATATTTTTGTAGTCACGCCTGTGAATATGAACTCGTGTGAATACGAATATATTCGTATTCATAGGTGTGAACTCAAATTGAATTGTATTCAAACATCCCTAGGAATATTCGTATTCACGGTGTGAATACTGTGTGACTGGCCTATGATATCTATGTAATAATATGCCAAAATCAAATAGAATTAGCGATGAAGAATTCGAATTACGAGTTGTAATCTATTGCTCATTCAATAGAAAAGATTAAGTTTTGCATTTCACTTTTTATGCTATTTTCATTTCAAGTTCTTAATTCAGTTTTTGAAAGATGTG
Organism: Rosalia funebris; assembly: GCA_037954035.1. NCBI lineage: Eukaryota > Metazoa > Arthropoda > Insecta > Coleoptera > Cerambycidae > Rosalia > Rosalia funebris. Next base: position 360,872 of record JAZFAV010000024.1, read on the forward strand.
TTATTTATTTTAGTATAAGAATTTCAATAATTTTAAATGTAAGTTTGTTTCATAATTATTTTGAAAAATATATTATGTTACTGATTGCAGTTTCTTAATTATTTTCTGGTTCAACAGATTTTTGGACCCTCTAAAAATATATCTGTTCATTTTCCCCCCTATTTGACCTACACAAAATTTTGCGGGTATATTGCAACGGAAGGACCTGCCAAACTGCACTTGTGCTTTCTCCTGCCCAACGGTTAATAACAAATTCGTTTTTGGGATCTAGAGGTAACATACGAACGTATGAATACAACTGTATTCGACTTCATAGATATTAATACGAGTATATTCGTATTCATAGATGTGAATGCAATATTCGTACTCACAACCATAAATACGAATATGTTCGCATTAACAACACCTTTGAATACAAATACAGGGTGACTGGTACCGGGACGTATTCCATTGAAGAGGTGTTTTCAGAGAAGGTGTGTAGAGAATATTTGCAGTCAATTGAACCGTAATATGCATTGTACCATTGTTGATAGTTTTCGAGATATTTCAATTTTTGTGTTTTCTTAGAAATGTACCATCTAATAATTGTAAAATAAAAAAATACTACTAATACTATTAATTGTAAAATAAAACAGGGATAATCTTTCCTGTAATTTTTTTTATTTCTACCGTAAATCTGTCATGTTATGTGACAAAAATTATGTTGAATATTTTGATATGACAAAAATACAGGAGCTAAAACCGACAAGGGTTGTTAGAAACTTTAATGTAATTGTACATTCACCAGGATTTATTTTAAAAATTTTTGAATACATTAAAACTTTTATGCTTCATCTCATCATCTTTCGAATGAGGTATCAAGTTTTAAGAAATTTCCTCTTACTTCCTGCTACTAAGAGCTACTCCCGAGGAACGAAACAATAAATTCGGACGTTTACTACGAACAACTATAAAAATAAATCCAAGCCATGTAGGAAACCCGCCCAGAACTTGTAAACGGTAAGGTCGTCTTCCATCACGACATCGCTCTACCTTACACTTCTCTGCAGACCCGGAGGAAATTGTTGGATTTAGAGTGGGATGTTTTACCTCATCCACGCCATCCCATTCTCCAGACCTCGCGCCCTCGGATTTTCACCTATTCCGCTCCATGGATAACAGTTTACGAAGCCTAACATTTGCCAATGACGAGGAAGTCAGAAATCATTTAAAAACGTTTTTTGCAAATGCCATTATGAAGTTTATGAAAGTTTTTAAGAAAATGGTATTATGAAGCTTATTGAGAGATGAGAGAAGGTTACTAAAATGGAGGAACGTACATTATTGATTAAAATTTGTAATAATTATAATGTTAATAATAAATATTTATGAAAGAACCGAACGAACTTTTAGGACAATCCGATACTTTTCGAAATATTATATAAACACTTCCCAATAATTCAAGACATTTGATATACTTTATACCTGTTTTTAAAGAAAGAACATGTGCTTTTGTTTGATAAGTTTATAACTGAGTTAAAAAGGCAACCTGCATGTACTTTGATAAAATGTATATACATATTATATATCAAAGGGTTAGAGTTCGTATCAATGACTGTGAACGAACCAATATTGATGGAAGATTAATTGGCTAGGCTGTGACCTTTTGTTTCTGCATGATGTATGAAATATTTATGACAGCACTTAATGCAATATTTTTCGCCACCCAATATTAGTGTTTGATTTTGAAAATAAAACAGAATGTGGTGGTGAAGGTAGAAAGTATAATTCTTAAAAATAGTCTTCAAAAATGTTCTCTTAACCATTTTGAAACCAAGAGCATCATTAGACCGTATAACATGGGAATGAAGCGAAAGTGTCCTATATTTCTTTCATGATGGTACTGATAGGTGATGCAATTGCGGTTGCACAATTCTTAAATAATTTTATTTAGAAAGTCTAATGGATAGTTACTAAGAATAATAATGCAAACAAATCTAATATGCATTTCAATACCATTTTAGAAATTAGCAGAAAATAAGTGTAAATATAAATTTGAAATATCCACATACATAACGAAAAACAGGTTCCAAGTTTAGTTTCTTAGATTCGTTAGAAATTAGTGACATTGTCTGCCGCTTTCTTCAACTATCAAATAAAATCCAACTCACTTCCATTTTAAATTTATTTCTAAATGATTTATGTCACTGTAAAAGTATAATTTCTATCTACTTTTTTCAGGTCAATAAATTTTATTTAATAGAGCTTTAATATACAAGTACGATTATCCTTAGCTGGTGATAAGATAAATTTCTTGAAGATTTTTTCTTTGTACTCAATTATTTATGAAACCATTGTATTGACTAAATAATTGATATGTTGAAAAAATGTCAAGTTATTTTGCTATGTGACATATATAGCAAAATAAGCTTGACTTTTCTTCAATTATAAAAGCCCAATAAATTTGTAATTGTTTTAATCTATTCATTAGGTCTGAAATAATGATAGACACGTAAGTGTCTTTGTGTAAGTAAAATAAAATTAACTCTTCTAGTTTTATACTTGTATCAAAATGTTGTTGTAAACAATAAAAATACTATCAGGAAGATTATTATGTATGTTTAATAAAAATTGTAATACGATCAGAAAGAGTGGGAAGGTAAATATAAGAAAATTGTTAGATCCTAACTCCATGTTCTATACAGCTTATAAAATGCGAACAAACTAAATAAAATGATACCTATAAATATCCAAGGTATAAAATAACTTACATTATTTGTATAACAATATAAAAATGTATATAAAAAAGTAAATTGAATTTAAATATAGTTAATAAATATGAAAATAGTTCCATTGTATCATACTTCAAATTATGAGTATTTATAACAATATTAGATTTCTCTCGTTAAACCATATCTAAATTAATATCTTTCTACTGATACTGTGTAGTCAAGAATATTATAAAACATAGTTTAGAAATCTATTCTTTATGATTTCCCGTATTATGATTAAAAACATTTATTTTAAAAATGTACATCCTTATATTACACGCCATTGGAAGGTTTAATTTCTGGCGAATGCGCCGGTAATAAAATTAAAAAAATCTAAAATGTATTAGTAATGACAGCAGACACCGTACTAAATTAAATACACTTTTTATCCCGTTTGTTATTGAGATATGTATATCGAGATACTTCTGTTATTTCTCTGACACTAACGACTACATCTCTAGAGAAATATAAGTGTCTTACGATGAATGATGCTAAAGGCAAAATGTGATAACGCTATATTTCGTATATACACGTAAAACCTATATATTTATGAAACGAAAAGAATCTAGAAGGTCTCATTATATATCAATACGTTTTCACAATGATTATGAGGTGTGCCTTGTGGACATGAATTGGGTTTGCTATATTCGTAAGAATATTATCTATATAATAAATAAGTGACATGTATATTATTATTGTCTCTATAATAAATCCGTAATAATTACTACACTAGGGAAAACGGTAAATCTTTATTTAATTAAACTTATCTACTGTGATGTATTAGAGAGATTATATTAAAACCATTCGGCTGATAATTACGTGTATACAATGAATCTTAAATTTTACTCTGTTTATATTGGTTTCTTATTTCCATTGAACGAGTCATTGGGAGTTAACTTTTATTCGGAATATGATAACATTATTTTTGACATAATCATTTTAATATTTGCTATACCTAATCAGAAAATAGAAATGCCGGCAAGAATTGGCAGATTCCTAAATACAAAAATAAATTTGATAAAAAAATGTTTACGTTGTAAGAGTGTAAATTCCACATTATTGAGAAAAATCAAATCATTATTACAGTTTAACTATACATTTTGTCCATGACAGTTTAGCACTGTCCTTATTTGGTGATAAAATTCTCATAAATGTACTCCATACTCAATATTTGTTGCCAATGTGTTGACCAAACAATTATTGCCATATTTAAAATATTTTGAATTAATTTAATATAAAGGGTGTTACAACAAGAGCGCAAGATTTGAATTGCGCACCATTTTGGCTGTCGTGATTCGATAGGTCAATAATTGTGACAGGTGAGACAGATAGTAGTTAGTAAACACGGAGCGCTACACGTTACAGCAACGTGTCCTTATTGTTAAATATTACTATCAAAACGGTGACAAGTTGGTTGATACGATTCGTGAGGTGCGTCTAATTTTCGGCAGAAATGTTCCAAATTATCAGCTATGTAAAGAATAATCGAAAAATTCGGAAGTACTGGTTCAGTTATTGATGTGACACCCATGATACGAGCTCGTAGTGGTCGTTCAGAACAAAACATCACGGCCGGCAGTTCACGAGAGTGTGATTGAAAGTCCAGGAACCTCGATTCGTCATCGTGCAGAAGAATTGGACATTTGAACAGCCACTCTTCATCGTATTCTCACTAAATATTTGCATGTCCTTGCTGACAAAGTCCAATTGATTCAATAACTTCAGTCAACAGACCATGCACAGCGAAGAGAGTTCACCGATTAGATCCATTGAACAACAAGAAGTGAATGTCGATTTTGTGGACAAAATTATCTTCAGCGACGAGGGCTATTTACACCTTTGTTAATAGGCAAAATTACCGCATTTGGGGCTCAGAAAATCCACGAATAATTCATGAGAAAGAAATGTATCCCTAACGTGTCACTGTTTGGTCTGAAAGTATTATTGGGCCATTTATTTTTGAAAACGAGGCAGGTAATGTATTAACGGTAAAGAGCGAACGTCATCGTGACACGATAACCCAGTTCTTTGTGCCTCAATAAGAAGACATGTGGTTTCAGTAGGATAGTGCTAATTTTCGGACCACCTGTGAAACATTGACGGTCTTGCATAAGTTTTTTCTTGGTCGTGTCATCTCCCGTTTTGGTGATCAGAAATGGCCGCCACAATCTTTCGATTTAACACCTATCGACATTTTCTGTGGAATTTTTTGAAGCCTCAAGTTTATGCCAACAAGCCCACGACCACCCAAGCACCAAACACCGAAATTGAACGCTGTATCAACGAAATACCGCCACATTTATGCAAAACAGTTATGGAAAATTACGCCAGAAGAATACTCATGTACCACCAAAGCCGTAGTGGCCATTTACCGGATGTGTTATTCCATACATAACTCCCAATTATCTACATTATACATCAATAAATACTTCAACAATTTTCTACAAAAAATAATGTTTTATTTAAAATTCACATCTTTGCGCTCTTACTGTAATCCATATCTATGTATAAACAAATTCAATAATCCTAACCCTATGTTATTTTTTTTATAACTTTAAGGTTTCTAAATCCATTTTATAGTTACCACTAATTACACCGAGACCGCCTTCTGTCACTTGAGAACTTTTCATAATTAATTATTCAAAATGACGAAAACGACATGGTGTGAGATAATACAGTACCGATAAAATAAATATACGAGTATCAGTAACGCCTTTAAGAGTATATATTAACTGAATGTTTCACACGATATCAGCTCCCAAATTCCCTTAAAACAGCTTATTATGAAAGTATTTATACTGAACAATATTTGAAACCTGCTTAAATCCAAAATTCAGCTTAGAAGATAACAAACACAATGACAAAAATTCCGGCAAATACTAAAAGTGATTTTCTATAATTAAATCATATATTATAAATATCATAACCCGCGACCAGTTAAACAGAAACATATTTATTATTATATTTTTACGTTATTTTAAGTCACAACGCATTGTCCTGTTGTATTGTTATGTACCTAACAATAGAGAGAGGCATTATCGTCTTATCATTTATAAGTATATTACTTAATCACGATTTAAACAGAGTGTTAGGCATCTCATAGTCACGTTCCTTTTTGCGAGAAACTCTTAAAAAAATTAAAGAGTTAACAGAGGATCAGAATCGATTTCCAATATGTGGCTTATTGGAAATTGCAGTGTTTTCGCATATGGAGCAAAATTTGTCAAGTGTATACATACGCCTAAAAATTTTGTATTCCCTATTTCCATCAGACTTTATATTTGAGTGTCTTCAAATTCTGAAAATATGACATTTCAATTATTGCAGGTTGTCACGATACAGGGGCAAGAATTTACGTTGTGTAACAGTGCGCGCTCAATTTAATTAATTTGTAACTACTACTACGTGTATTCCATTCGCATTCATCGAAAACGTACTTTCGATTTTTCGTCTACTTTCCGATAAAAAAATGTAGTTTTTTTTTTGTAAATGCAAATTTTGAGTATTTTGCAATTTTTAATGTTTTTGCATTTTGTTTCAAATTCCACTGTTTTGATTTTTTTAAAAGTTTTTTAATGGAAAGCTTTTTTTCCTATAAAAATATACCCCAATGGAGATTGAACGAATTGGTGACAGTAAATAATTTGGTGTGCGCTGTCGCATTTGTCTCACACTCGGCCTCACGTGGAGTTTCTTTGGAACTGACAGAATTCACAAAATATCACTTAATTGGTAATCAACAACTAAGATGTTTATATACTAATTGATTATGAAGTTATTTATTTACATAACAGTTTTTTATTTTGTTATTGAATTATGTCCACTGAAAGAACACTTTTGATGTATTACCCAAACATTTGGTTGTTGTAACTATATAACTCGAATTATTTACTTTGGTTGTGATATCCAAAGTGATTTGGATCAAGACAAGGTATACTTTCATTTGGGTGCCGTAAGTTATTATTTGTACCACATCAAAACTCTCTTCACAACCAAAAACTTTGGTTTCTACAAAGTAACCTCTTCTTTCAGTGTTGTTTAGGTTATAATTGAAGTTAATTTTCGACAAAGAGAGTTCTTCGAGTGATTCTTGCGTGTTGGCCATATTGTATCAACATCACTTCAATTTCTACAACATGAATAGAAAGATTTTTACCGATCGATGCTGCAATCCTTTTAATAAGGAGAAGCACAGAAAAACTATGGGAGGCGTAGATTTAGAGAAATATACCATTTCTGCAAATCTGCAATTGCGGGTAATTTAAAAAGACTTGCGTCTTAAAAAGATCAAATTTTAACAGCGGACGCTCTTTATCAATATGCGAAGTAGAACTTAGGTGAAACGATCGTTTTTTTCAGTCTCAAAATGAATCATAAAACTACAGCTGAATTGTCAAAGTCTCAATTTGCTTCTGCTCAAACCTTACCAAGGACACTAGAAGATCATTCTTTCGTACCTGCACAAGAAGCGAGTCTAATAGTCCGAATGCATTCATCATCGTTTCAATATGATGTTTTCCCAAAAGAAAAAATATCAAAATTGCACGAAAGCCAATAACAATCAATAACATATATGGATCAATTTTTTGTTTCTAGTCCAGTGTAAAAATGAAAGGGTTGCAATAATTCAGTTAAGTACATGTTCATTATTGTTTAAAGTTAAATGTTGTCTAATGAGTCTTTTTGCTGAGAATATATGTGATGTACTTTTCGGAAACGTAAGTTCTTAATTTACCAATACGCATTTTAACACTTACAAAAAGTAAATAAATAGAAATTAGCCGTGAAAGGCACTGTCGATGTCGCAATGGTCCGCGAGCGCGAGACAAATGCGACAGCGCGCACCAAATTATTTCCTTCGTCACGAATTCGTTCAATCCCATTTCCGTTGGAGAGTATTGTTATAGGAAAAAAGACATGCTTTCCATTAAAAATACTTTTAAAAAAATTAAAACGGTGGAAATTTGAAAAAGTGCAAGAACATTAAAAATTGCAAAACATACTCAAAATTAGGATTCACAAAAAATGACAATTTGTATTCGAAAGTAGACGGAAGGTCCTCGGAACGGAAGGAAATCGGGTCTACAACATTTTTAGGCGGATACACTTGACCAATTTTGCCCCATATGAGCATATAATTTATTTCATCGCTATTTGCCAAATAAAAAATTTCAAAACATAACCTTGGCTTGTATTTATGGCTAGGTTCAGGTAGACTCTTCCGTTTAACGGCAAGAGAGTTTTTTATTTGGCAAATAGCGATGAAAAGAATTATACGTATGTATATTTTTATATATTTGATATGAATAAGACTCATTCTGGTATTAAAGTTGTTTATGTCACAACTAATGAAATAATCATTATGTATAGAGGTTTTTCGATTTATTGCCGTCGTAGGTGTGATTTATATTTTACTGGTCTTGTTTTTCCTGGGATTTCGATCAATTGAATTGAAATAGAAAAGCTTTTATTCCAACGTTTTTGGTTTCAATCACCACCATAAGAGAAACTACAAGGATTAATAAACTATAAAACAATTTTGTGAGTTTTGCAGTTAACTACAATTCGTTTATTTGCTACATTTGCTACATTTTTTGTGTTTTATGTGACAGTTTTGGCATAACTAAGTTATACAGTGTTATGCAATAATATAACAACATTGTATCAGTTACATCACAGCCTTCACATAAAACGCATACAAATAACATAAAATTTCGTGTATAATAAACGAATAGTAAATAATCATAACTACAAAATAATTGAAAACATTATTTTACAGTTTATTGATTGATTTCAATTGCTCTTATTATGATGATTACATCCGAAATGTGGAATAACTTTTTGATTTCAATTTAATCAGCCAAAATACCAGGAAATACATAAGACGTAAAATACGATGTACAGTAGTTGTCAACTAATTAAAAATGATACATTTTAACCGAACAATTTATGGCAAATGTTCCTGGCACGCCTTACAAATAATTTGTCTTTGTTCTGACATCAAATAAGAGAGAAACGGCCGTTAATTGCTTTCATTTCGCGTGTTTATATTCATAAGAAATAAAATCTACATAGATAACAGCTATATTAAAAAATAAAGCAAAATTTTCGGTTTTACACACCTTGCTGGCCACTAAATTAAAAACATGAAGCTGCGTTAGAGTTTTTTCAAACTGTGTGCAGAAATTCAAAGATAATCTGAGACGTACCAGGAGTTTAAGGTTAGTGCCCTATTTTTATTTAAACTAAATTTAATTCAAGTATTTAATAATGATAAACGAGAAAGTTGTGACAAAAGTACACGGAAAATAATTCGAGATTAGCAGAAAAACTGGTTATGTAAAAAAAATAGTGAACTATTTAAATTACACATTTTAAAATTGTGTAAAACCAGACATCATATAATCAATGTACGTAGTAAAAATAGGCTGAGAAAAATAACAAAAAAAAAAACGAATGAACGAATTGTTCGTCTTGCTAAACTCAATCCTTTCCTGATATCCTTAGAACTTCAGAAATAATTTTAGAGTTTAGTAAAACAGTAAAGTGAAAGTAAGTAGAAAGAGTAAAGTAAGTAAATATATCCTAATCACATGATTTGAAAATATGTGAACGAACATAATTTCTTTGGTAGAATAAGCAAACAAGAATATTGGTAAATAAGAAGTAATATCAGAGGCAAGTTAATTTCAATCGAGAACACAAAGACTCGTCAATCCACCAAGGGAAATAAATATTTTGCTCGCGTGAAACTACATTAAATTTAATAGAATCAGATGGAAAAGTTTATGTTTAACATCCATAACATAAACAACAAGATCCAAAGTTCATTAAGGTACAGCTCGTCGAGAATAGGAACAAGTCTCAAAACTGCGATATCGGATAGCCTACGAGGTGCGCAGTAAACAGCCTGGTCTTTACTCAGTCACATTGAGACCCTTGCAGAGTGAATATCGAGTATGTATGAATGTACACAGAGTTCGATCTGGCCGCGCGTAAAGTGTGCTCTGTTCCCTCTGAATGCTGCCTCACTATTTCTTCTACGCATACATAGAGAAATTTCACACTTTTTCCTATTCCTGAAAAGCTGTACTCTTAAACTTAAGTGGGAGAATCATACCATGGAGTCGTTTTTCGTGGAAAAGCGTTGGTCCACTTTATGAAATTATAAGTATAATGGATAAATAAAAAATATATTGACATTTTGACAGGTCAAATACCTTCTTGTGCTGATGTTTGTTACGTGGTTGTTCTAATGATCCAAAACATTCCGCAAGGATCTTAAAGAAATAGTTGGAGGACAACCACGTCATTACGTTAAAATTACCTGCATCCAATCCCGACCAAAACTCTATATAGAATCTATGGATGGAATTAAAAGTTCACAAAATTGTAAAAATCTTGCAATATTCAACCAATAAAATCGAAGAAGTCTGGAATTCATTTCATTGGAGAAATTTACGTTCACTTCTAGAGTTAATGCCATGGAGGTTTATAACCATTATGCCTAATTAGTTGCCTGCGCACTGTTTTATAGGAAGCAAATCAACTCATTTTTGTTTAAACATCTCTATTTCTATTTTATAAATATGTTCAACAATTTATAAAAGAAAAGTTAAGAAGCTCAAGTTTATACTGAATAATTTCGTGTTCTGATTTCTGAGATAATATTTTAGTCATCAAAAAAGTAAAAAAAAAATCTAATATTGTTTTTAATATCGGTGGTAAACCACCACTGCATAGTTGGTGTTTTCTAAGTACGTAAAAAATGTGATTCCATTTTCTTTCTAGAAAATGTGTCTCCTTGCAATGTCGTAGTTATAAGGCTCTGAACATTGTAGCCCGATCAAAATAGACATTCAAGGTTACAAAAATTCGCATAATGTTTGGAACACCATTATAAATGAAATGTGAAAAGTCCCCATCGATCCCACGCCTGCACAAAAAATTATTCAAGGTCAAAGTTCGCAAATATGGGTTTTTTGCATTTTTTAGCCAAACGGTAAGTTTTGTCATAAAAATATATCAAACAAAAATTGTAGATCATGCAATTATCTATAAGAATTGTTCTTAAACTTTTTTTTCTAAGAATCACCATTTCTGAGATATAGCGATTCAAAAAGTTAAAAAGTTGCGTTCTCCATAATATCATGAGTACGCCGCCTATATACATCACTGGGCCCGTAATACAGGTAAAAATATTAGTCTGTGTGACTTAATACGTACAAATTGTACGATTCTGAAAATATAAACACAAAAGAAACCCAGTCCCTCATTTTAAAACAAGCTGATAATGACGTGATGTCCTGATAATTGAAACAGCAATAGAATAATTCAACTCAACAAATACAACTATTATTGTTGGTGAAGATGTTGATTTATTGGTATTACTTACTGCTCGAACTCCAACCGAAAAAATTACTTATTTCTTAAAACCTGGGAAGGCTCAACAGCAATCGGAAATGTATTCATCCAAAAGTTTATCTGCTTTTTCAAAATGCCAAAATCACATACTATTTTTACACGCAATAACTGGTTGCGATACGACATCAGCAATTTTCATGAGGAGTAAAACAACAGTTTTTAAATTGTTTGAAAAAAAAATTTAGTTAATTGTGCTAAAGTTTTTAAAGAGAGTAACTCTACTCCATAAGCTGTAATCACCAACGGAATTCACTTCCTTCTTTCTGTATATGGAGCCCCAAAAAATGACTTGCTTAGATAAGTTTCGATACTTATATTTGTAAAAAATACTCGTAACAATAAAGGAGTGCAATTAGATTGTCTTCCCCCAACCTCTGCATCTGCTCATCAACATCTACTTCGGGTATATTATCAAGTTCAAGTGTGGCTTGGTAATCAACTGGACCCAGAAGACTGGGGTTGGAAGCTAATTGACAATACATTGGAACCAATCCAGACTTTACTCCCACCTGCACCGAAAAAACTCCTTAATACAATTTTTTGCAATTGCAAAAAGGGGTGCAGTGCTAAATGTTTTGTTTCATTAGCAAGGCCAGTCGTGCTCCAATGTTGAGTCGCCATCAGAAGAGGATTCTTACGATATCAGCGAGGAGACATCTGATGCATCGCTGTTAGAGCAATTTACTTGTATCTAACAGGAGGAAGAAGAAAACGAAGAAAAAGAAGCAAGAGATGAAGACGAACAAGAAGACATTCCACTTGAAGTTCCATTAGATAATTATCAATCAGACGAATAGTTTTCCGCAATTACTCATAATTCACAACGCGTTCATCATTTCCAATAGTACCATTTTTTATTTAATACAGTATTATTTAAGTAAACAGGACTACAATAGATCGTAGACTAGGCCTACCGGGGAAACCACGTTAAAAAAAACGCGCCAAGTACATTACCTCACAGGTGACGTGGAAACGTGTGCATATTATGGAGAATACAACTTATTAACTATTTTAATCGCTATACCTCAGAAATGGCGATTCTTAGAAAAAAAAGTGTAAGAACAATTTTTATAGATAATTACATGATCTACAACTTTTGTTTGATCTATTTTTATGATAAGCTAAAAAATGCAAAAAACCCCATATTTGCGAACTTTGACCTTGAATAAATTTTTTTGCAGATGTGGGATCGATGGGGATTTTTCACATTTCATTTATAATGGTGTTCCAAACGTTCGTACCAATTTTCAGCTCTATGCGAATTTTTGTAAGCTTACCCTATTTTTTGAGCTAAATTAACCAGGCTATTGGTAATTTGAAAATTTAGATTCAAATTTCTTGCTCGAATATGTAATTTAATTTGGCGGGCCCAGCTTATACGCAGTATTATTTTCTTAAAACATTTTTCAACTCTTCCGTTGATGTTCGATAAGGGTAAAATCATAAAAAAAAAATTTATAAGAAATTTTTTACTACGAAACTTTTCAATGCGGTTGAAAATGTTTTAAACTATTCACTGAGAAGCCTGATATATTGTGTTTTATCTCGTTATGTATGGAATTTATTAGAAAGCAGCGTTCATTGACTGTTTGCACTTATAAACAAAAAAATAATAAATCAAAGTCTAGTAGGTGGGTGTCATGTCCAAACTGGTAACTTCTTATTTCATCAATGGCTTATTTGTAAAAGAAAAAAAAGATACTTTATGTAAATTAGGTACTAAATGTAATGTTACCTCCACTTTTCATATGCTTGCAAAATAATAGAATTGACTGAATTATAATTATTCGGGAATGTGCAACTCAGGTGAGAGGGGTTTAGGATGTTTATTTATATATATTATATATATATATATATATATATATATATATATATATATATATATATATATATATATATATATATATATATATATCTATATCTATATATATATATATATATATATATATATATATATATATATATATATATATATCTATATATATATATATATATCTATATCTATATCTATATATATATATATATCTATATCTATATATATATATATATATATATATATATATATATATATATATATATATATATATATATATATATATATATATATATATATATATATATATATATATATATATATTTTTTTTTGGCAAGGAATCAAATCGTGGAAGTAACGACGTGTATTTAGGAAATACTCTGTGAAAGAAAATCCTATATACGCATTTTTATGATCATGAAATTTTCATGTGTATAAATTACATCTTTAATTTTAACAGAATTGTTACTATTAATTACAGCATAGTTACACCGGGTCCGTCTATGAAGACACATGAACTATAACGTTCATTTAATCTCTGGATGATCTTTAAATAACACCGTATATTACTGGATTATTTTTCCAGATAGATGTATTATTTAACTAAGTGTATTGCTTTCTTGGAATGCGATCTAGAAAGATCGCAAATGCTTAATGAGAGCGCATAACGCGGCTGCAATAAACGGGAAGCCTAACAAAGGAAATGGAAATCCTGTCTGTCAATGTATTACGTTAAACATTACATTACTTATCGCTTAATATACCTCCATTATATGACTCAATGTGAACCGTCCATTTAAAGTTACTTAAAGTTACAGAACACGAAATTGTTCTGTATTCAAACATGATTTGTATACTATAGATTGTTTGGAAATAAACAACAGATAAGAGAGAACAAGATTAGTACATTTTACGTGAAAAATGTGATATACGCAGGTAAAATTCTTGGAAGCATTTAGAAACATTTTAAAAGCAGAAGAATATGAAGTTATAACCCAGCTTTCTTTCTAGTTTGGGTAATTTTTTGTATTCGAATGAGATACATTTTTTTAATATTTAAAAAAGTTTTCTTTTGATATATTCCTAATTAACTGGTCATTCATCGGATATCAAATTTAAGAATCTGAACTCAGCATTTAATAATTCAAAGAATGTTAAATCAAAGGTTTAAATATACTTAAAACATAAACAATGTGTACTTTAAAAACATGTTAATATAATTGTTATAAAAAAATCAGTTTACTTTATGTCGATTATATGTATATATTACTAACAAAGAATGGCATGAAATATTATGAATTTAGTTATAAGATGTTAGGAATTTATATACAGGGTAGGGTAAAGTTCTGGAAACGGCTCAATTTTTTTCAAAAAGTATGAGTGTCACAAATATTAAATACAACAGTATAATGGATATCAAATTTAAGAATCTGAACTCAGCATTTAATAATTCAAAGAATGTTAAATCAAAGGTTTAAATATACTTAAAACATAAACAATGTGTACTTTAAAAACATGTTAATATAATTGTTATAAAAAAATCAGTTTACTTTATGTCGATTATATGTATATATTACTAACAAAGAATGGCATGAAATATTATGAATTTAGTTATAAGATGTTAGGAATTTATATACAGGGTAGGGTAAAGTTCTGGAAACGGCTCAATTTTTTTCAAAAAGTATGAGTGTCACAAATATTAAATACAACAGTATAATGGATATCAAATTTAAGAATCTGAACTCAGCATTTAATAATTCAAAGAATGTTAAATCAAAGGTTTAAATATACTTAAAACATAAACAATGTGTACTTTAAAAACATGTTAATATAATTGTTATAAAAAAATCAGTTTACTTTATGTCGATTATATGTATATATTACTAACAAAGAATGGCATGAAATATTATGAATTTAGTTATAAGATGTTAGGAATTTATATACAGGGTAGGGTAAAGTTCTGGAAACGGCTCAATTTTTTTCAAAAAGTATGAGTGTCACAAATATTAAATACAACAGTATAATGGTTCTTAGAAATCTAACAGATGACGCCGATATCGTATTCTAGGGAAAAATTTGAAATGGTCAATTTCAATTTCCTTATTGTTGATACAGTCTTTCAATAGGGACGCTCGAAATTTGTTAGGTTGTAGCGGCCATGTTGTTCAATCAACATCAGTCAAATTTGTTGTGAATTGTTCAATAGTGACAAATCACCATGGAAGGTTATAGCGTTTAACAACGTGTGCAAATCATCAAATTTTAATTTCAAAATCAGTGCTCGTTCTAGAAATGTACCGCGCATTACGTGATCTTTATCCTCGCCACAACCGTCCCGCCGAGTTGACTCTTTGATATTTGGTGGCCAAATTCGAGTCAACCGGTTTCATAAATAATTAGCCAACACGAGCGACAAGAGCGTCCTTATTGAAAGACCCTTTAGAAAGGTGTTTCTCGTTGTGGGAATCAAAAAACCAGTAAATTGTACGTCTAAAATTATAGTTTCAGAGGTATGCGACAATGTGACTTATTTTCTGGATTATTTATACATAAAAGGTTAGAGAAGGTCACGGCACAGCTTACTCAATATTGTATTACTGTGTTAGTATTGAGTAAACTGTAGTCACGGGTCCGTTAATTTCAAATAAATCCCCAAAATGAATAACACCTAAACTTGGCCGTTTAGTTGTATAATTTAAATGAAAGGAAGGGATAACCGTACTCATGATACTAGGCTATGGAGATCCTATTCGGGTCTTATAGCGAAGTCGTTAATTTATTTAATGATGCATTTCCTGACCGAGCTTCTGTAAGTAAGTGTAGAAAACGGTAGTATATTTTGAAGAGGACGGAACCGTGGATAGGAAGATAAGATAGACATGGGTAGGAAGGCCTAAGAGTGCCACCACGAGTTTAGAGATGGATCTGGAATCCAATAATTGACAATCCTTATACTTCCCTTCAAACATTAGCATAACGGCATGACATTTTTCGTAGATTAGTTTAGAGAATACTGAAAAAAAAGGAACAGAAATATCACATGTATAAAATCCACGTGATGACGTGTATTGGTGAACATTGTAATTTTGTTATTTATCTTTTTCACAGATGTTACCGCTGAAGAATATTTGGTAATGCTGCAAATTCAAATTGCCGTCTCTATACAACACGAATTTCGTTCTGATTTATTTTAGCTTCAACACTCTGGTATTAACTTTTCTAAACGCCACTTTCCCAGCTAGTTAAGACGGTCGAAGAAGTGTCATAGAGTGGAGTAGAATGTTTCTTTTGGTAACATTTGAAAAGTGTAATTTACCCAACACTATCTCAAGATTTTAATGGATTGAGAAATCGTATCACTGAGACGCTGAGTAAATAAACCGGCGACAAATACAGGATACTTTAATAAACTTTTAGCATACTGCGAAACTATGGAGGAGCGTCACTATGAACATTTATTTAATTAAATTTATTTTTCTTTACTCTGGTAATATCTCTTTAACTGCTCATTTTAGGATTATTGCTTATTAAATTATACTAGGTTTTCAATTTCCGCAAGGAAAAACACCTTAAAATGACCTTCAAATGTCGCCCTTCAGTACACCATTAGCGCCATCTGTAATATTTTTAAGAACTGAAAATTTTTTATTTAATATTTTTTGTGACAGTTTTGTTTTTGTCATAGACAGAATATTTTGTCCAACCCTGTATGCGATGTTTAGATACTCTTTCTCAGTTTATATCAAACAACTAAGCAAGATTAAATGTTCTATATGCAATTCTTCTAAATGCAGTCCCATTCTTTTTTGTGTATAATGTGGATAAATTGCTAATTTTACTTTTCGTATTTGTAACTAACGCAAAGAAAAAGAGTAACAAATAAGATGTATCGCGCATATTAATTAACAATCAAGAAATGTTATATTTTTCAACTAAAACAAAAAATTATATTTTCGTATATAAATACCCGCGCATTTATAAAT
Source organism: Rosalia funebris (assembly GCA_037954035.1). Lineage (NCBI taxonomy): Eukaryota > Metazoa > Arthropoda > Insecta > Coleoptera > Cerambycidae > Rosalia > Rosalia funebris. The sequence continues at coordinate 377,842 of JAZFAV010000024.1, forward strand.
AAAAATATATAACTTTTTGGTTATTATAATGAAAATTATCATAATTATCTTTATGGTTTTGAATGCACTGATTATTTAATACTAAAATTATAGCATTACTGTGTAATTCCATGAAGAGATAGTAACATTACAACGATAATTTCTGGTCCAATGTCACTCGGCATATTAAACCACAGAAGCTCGATACATATAACAGAAATTTAAAGATCCAAGCCAAATTAGGTCAAGGAGGATCTGATTTAAGGTTTTATTATATTTTCCGCATCTCGTGAATGTGATTATGTTCATCCGATTCAACGTGGTGTATTCGTTAAATCGGATGAACATAATCACATTTTTTATGCGTTTCAATGCATTTAATTCTATGATGATATAATAAAATATAGTCAACTTTGCTTCACAGCGTGAAGCAAGCTCTTAAAGAACACCTGTCTCCAGCGAGTGCCGATTCAGACAGTATCAGTCATTCAATACGGGCAATCATTTACAATTTTACAAGAGTAAAACAGTGCTACAAATATTATGGTACTAAAGTAATCTGTTGTGTGTAATATAAGTTTATGCTATTAAAAAATAGTTTTATGTAGAAAGTGCACATAAGCAGTACTGCTTATGGGCTACTGACGTAAACAAGCCGACCAACAACCGTATACGCACGGAGCCCGAATTTTGGATACATCTATACCAAGTAATTTTTTTTTGTCGTTGATTTAAATTTTGTAGAAGTAAAATGGACTCATGATATCTAGGAGATAACCTCTAGACTGTCGGCTGGAATTTATGCTAGCACTAACTGATTCCACACAACTGGCCGAACATATGTAACAGAATCCATGAGATAAAGACTAATTCTATTATGAACTACGTGAAGCCTACTTGAGTTCCTTTATGTCGTTCTTGGTTTATCGAGACCAAAAGGACCAGAAGTTAATTTGGCTTTGTGGAAACTGTCATCAAACGCGAAAGATAAGTCATTAGAATCAAGGCAAGCAAGTTAAAGACCATAATGTGTGCTAGATTTGTAATAACAGTAGATCCATGTACTTCCATATTCCACTAGACTAGGAAAGGGATCGATAGGATTGTGTATCGAACATACGAACAAAACGATAGTATATGCTAATCAGTCAAATATGTTTATAACCTAACTAACAGAATATCAAAGTTCAGGGAGAATATGGATATAATGGTCTCGTTGCGTAATGCAAAATTCTACAGCAAATATAGCTAGAAAAATCACATTACTTATACGAAGCCCTGTATTATACAAGACCAAAAGGGAATAACTTGAGAAGTAACATCGAAATAACATGGAGATATATAAAAAATTAAAAGTTTTGAAATAGCAATGAACTATTGAGTCCATTGCAACAATGAAGACTGTCAAAATTGGACACACACATCGTGGACTACAACAGAATATACTGGTACTGCTTGAAACTGATTAACAATTACTGTTTGCCCTATGATAACAAGTATGTGGATAATTATATAAATTGTATCTTCAATACTGATCACTATTATCGTAAAATTTTAGTAAAAGGATATTATTCTATTTATAGTATTTCATTCAATATTCATGCATTTTTAATTTTCTTGACTCAGTTACTGAGTAAAGCTATAAATACGTGAATATCTACCTACATACCAAACTTTTTACATTATATATTACGTACAGCTGTTCTATGAATAGTATTTTCCAATAAATTTTTTTGATAATTTGGATATTAAAGGTTATTTATATATGTACCCACTCAATTGATACCATTGTCGACTACTATTTAATGATTACAATTTGGAATGTGAAAATAAGAGGTTAATAATAAACCAGTGTTAATATATTGTGTAAGCCCACTGTTCTATTTATTTTTGTGTATAGGACCTCGCTGTTTAATTCGCCAAATTGCACTACATGAATAGTAATATATAAGTATTCAGTCGGTACTAGATAAGTAAGTAGGTATTATTTTGTATGTACATGGTTCCAATAGCGAGAATCGTGAAAACAGTTACTCGTCAACATGATAAAAATATTAAATATTTGCATATTACTTATATTTTAATAAAGCACATATAACATCAGTTCGTTAGTTGATGGAATGTTACAAATTATTACTACGACTTTTGTTATTTATTAGATTTATTAAGTTGGATATCCACGGTGCGTGGTGAAGTTAAATGATGGTTTGGTCATTGGTCTATATTTTAAAATATCCGTGTGTATATATTTTAAAATGTCCGTATGTTTATAACAACATAAATTTGTCTATAATATTAATTAACAAAATATTTAATATTTAGTGACAGTGATGTAAAAATAGATTTAAAATATTGCGGAATCTTGTGAAGGCCTCACCTCCATAATTCCATTACGGAGGTGAGACCCTTCAACAATCCCATTAAATGGTATAAAGGTAATTAAAAAAAGCTGGAATGAAACTCAAACTAAAAGTTAATACTTTTCAGTTTTAGAAATGACATTTTATACACAATGTGCCGAGATATTAATAATAATACAAATCCTTATGGTATTACTCAGAGTATGTTACACCAATTTGCATAAAGGGTGACTTAACATATTAGTTACGGCGACAATATCAATCACTAAACTGGTCCATTGTGCTAATGTAAATCCGGCTTTAGCCCCGACTTTTCATCCTCTGCAACCTTGTAAGCGCTTCCTTATTTCGTTTCCACTTATTTACTTAATTTCATTAAAATTTATGAGCTGCTACGTTTCTTAATAATGATTCGTTTAGGAAACTAAAAAATGCAGTTTTGCAATTTACAAAGGTGTATCGCCTACAAAAAGCACCAGAGAAATAAATATTGAAAATAAAAGTTTTATATTGTGTTGCATTATAAATAAGTATTGTATATTACGTATGTACATTTTAAATGTACTGGGTTAGTCACCTAAAATTGACCCCCCCTTTATTTCTATTAATTTCAATCGAATCGAAAAATTCAAACAAGGATTTTACATGATTTTTTATAAATTTTTTGAATATTTAAACAAATTTTCAAAAACTCTGCAAATTGAAAGGAGGCGAACAATTTTTTATTTTTTTTAAATGGAACACCCTGTATTTTTTTACTTAAAAAAGTTACCCACAGTTTTCAGATCACACAAATATATAATTGTTGTATCTTGGTAAGTATAGTTCTTGAGATATTCATACAAATATATAGTCACATCACAGGAATAAGTTTGGCATAAGACCATCAATCAGGAGAGCTATGTTTTTGAGATATAACGACACATCTTGTTTTTTAAGAAAAAAAGTATGAAAATTCTTTGATGCGGCAACACATAATAATTATAATAAACAAATAAACCTTTATTAAAATGACAACAACAAAGTTTAATGAACACAAAATTTAAATAACGAAATTATGATAAAAAAAAAACAATGCGCAACAATAAATAACATAAAACCAATGAACTTTATTAAAATTAAACATATCTATATGTTCTCCACGTATCCTCCGTTTCTATCAAGGCACAGTTGGCATCTTTTAATAAATTAATTTCTAACGTTTTCAAATAAATGAACATTTTGCCGCAAATTTTCTATTTCTTGACTGATACAGTCCTTCAACTCATCCGAGTTATTATATACCGAATTTTCGTATATGTTTTGTTTTAGTGTTCCCCACAAAAAGAAGTCCAAAGGACTTAAATCTGGGCTATTAGCAGGCCAATGTATAGGACCGTATCATCCTATCCAAAATAGATATTTGTCATTTCGGTTCATAGCTCTCCTGATGTATGAATATGCTAAACTTATTCCTGTGATGTGACTATATATTTGTATGAATATCTCAAGAACTATACTTACCAAGATACAACTATTATATATTTTTGTGATCAGAAAACTGTGGGTAACTTTTTTAAGTAAAAAAATACAGGGTGTTCCATTTAAAAAAATAAAAAAATGTTCGCCCCTTTTCAATTTGCAGAGTTTTTGAAAAATTGTTTAAAAATTCAAAAAATTTATAAAAAATCATGTAAAATCCGTTTTTGAATTTTTCGATTCCATTGAAATTAAGAGAAATAAAGGGGGGGGGGTCAATTTTAGGTGACTAACCCGGTACTATTATATGTATATGCTGTGCAGGTACTGCCCATCATATATTTTATTACTAATGTAATCATCACTATCATAACGGAGCTATTTCATCATAACTGCTGCAGAGCCCAATCAGCGAACACGGCGTTGTCTATGGTCGTTTACCGTAAGTTTCTGGGTCAGTTGGATTTTATACGAGTGCAGACACAATTCGCCAAGTTGAAGTCGCAGAAAGGCCAAGTTCTTGTGAACAATGAGAAATTGACTGCCTCGGGTTTTCCCGTACACTCTCACGCACAACAGCGATGTTTTCAGGAGACCTTGCGTTTAGGTAACGTGCGGGTGTTGGCTGATTATTTATCAAACTGGTTTACTCGAATTTGGCCAACAAACGTAGAATGGCCGACCCGGCGGAGCAGTTATGGCGAGGATAAAAATCAAGTATTGCGTGGAATGTTTCTCCAACGGAGCTCTGATATTGAAAATAGAATTTGATGATTTGCACACGTTTTTAACGCTATAACCTTCCATGGTGATTTACCATACACTACGGAACAATTCACAACAAATTTGACAGATGTTGCTTTAATAACATGGCCGCTATAACCTAACAAATTTCGAGCGTCCGTATTGAAAGACCCTGTAATATTAGAAAAACTTCACTTACGTATGTTTTGATTTTAATTTACCAATGTAACGATATTATGCCAACGCAATAGTTTCATCTTCTATCATTCTTCTATTCAAGCGAAAATCTAAATTCAAGTAAAGTGACTTCATTTAACACAAGTATTTTTATTTATCAAGGATATTTATTAAGAGTCGAAACAAAACAAATTTAGCGGCAAATTATGCGATGAAAAGATTACGGTTAAGTACAAGGTTACCTTTGTAATGTTTTTCTATCATTCCTCAAAATAAAAATCCGACGTTTGTGTCATAAAATACGACATTCTGCAATTATTATGTGGACAATTCTATTTCCGCCTTAACCGTAAATAATTTTACTTCTAGTTTTATTTTTTAAAGACAAAATCTATTTCAATCGTGCCAAATTGCAAAATTACCCAGTTGTTATTCCGTGTGAAAAAAACTTTTCATTTAATTTTAGTTTCCAATAATTTTGAAAACACCTGCAGCAAACGAAAAAAGTATATTGGTACACAGACACACATATATTAGTGGCCTATGCGACCAACTATATGATAATCAGATAATCATAAAGAATATTAAATTAAGTAATTTCATATTAAACGGTGGGAATAATTCAACAGTAGAATAAAACAATATTAATTTGATCAAAGTAAACATCCTTCGCAAAATTGTAGTCTGCAGTCTAGGTCATCTTTATTAATATCCTGAAATATATCTTCCTACTCTTTATAAAGTTGAAATTTGAGTTTTATCCACTTTTGTAAACATAGTCCTCAAACTTGCAGTGAAATATTTCTTCACGACTGTCAAATATGATAAAATACAAGTTGGTATACAATGCTTTCATTTCGTCAAATTTTATTTTTAGGTGCGCATTTTTTAAAATATGATGAATACATACAGGATGATTCCTGCAGGAGGTATGACGTCATCGATATATTTTTTAATGAAAACTCCATATTTTATTGCGGAACATGAAAGAGCACATTTTTACATACGCTACGGTAATCATTACATTGGCACGAGTATAGTTTTGATAAAAAAAAATGGAAAAAACCGATTGTGCAATTTCAAAATATTAAATTTGATGACAATGTTTATTTACAAAATCAACTAAATTAAATATTCAAATTGTGCGGCGTTGGTTGTCTGATAGTAAATAGCCTTAGCGATCAATAATGCTTTTTTATTGCCGTCAGATCTTTAAATCGTACTTCGTTAAATAGTTCTTTTTTGGAGTTATTTCTTTAAATAATGCATTTCCTTGTTTCCCAAACAATGTTAGTATGTGTTAGTTTGGCGAGGAACAAGTGGTGTACCTCTCTCCATACTGTCTCAAGACAACTGGCCGCTCACTTTTGATTCACATAGATTCGCGAATCACATTTAGGATCGCCTCGCGCTTGACTCGCGAGGGATACTCGCTATTGAGATTCGCGAAGAAAAACTCGCAATGTCTACAGCCGGCTTTACGATGTTTATTCAGTAGTAACGTTGTAAAACATGATTAAATTAACTGAACGAAAAACAATTGAAATTCTTTGCATGATTGGATTTGGAGACAGGATGCGCATCCAAAGAGGAGTGGTTAAATTGTTCAATGCAACTCAATCTTCATTGGTAACCCATTAGCCAAGAAATGGCAAGTTCCAAATCGTTGGATAGGGAGAAGGGGGCCGATTGAGTAGCCAGCCAGATATTCGTGAGAAGTTAGTGACAATGTTCAAAAAGAATTATTAATCGTCTTGGCTACTGCCCGGAAGCCAACGGTGAACTATTTAAACATTTAATTTATTTTTCCGTTCCCAGTACATTTCTAATCTCCGGATGAATTAAACATAATGTAGAACAAATACGTTTCATATCAGCCGAACTGAATAACAATATATCTATCTAGTGTAATAAAATCAATTATATCACTTCCCGGAATTATTTAAGGAACATCACATATTCGTTTACGTTCATATTAGTAATGATTGATTCCGATAAAGTATATTTGAAAATAGTTTCCGATAGAAAAATTAGGATACTTAGGTACAAAAGTTATTTACCACATGTCATTTATCATCTTTTTTATTTTTTACATGTTTTAGAGCTGAGTTGTTTCTGAATTCCTCACAGATACGCTGTACCTGTATGATGATTGGTAAAAATGTCCTGATACGACCGTCGCACAGTGGTCGAAAATCCGAAAAACGTGATCGAAAATCATAGCGTCGTAATGAGAAATATCTGGGAGGTAAAAATTGATACAAACATGTTTTTTTGGGCTGTAGAATTCAATTGTGGGGTTATTATTTTTATTTAATAACGATTTCATATTCAAAACAAGGGTTACGTTACAGATTAAGACTTATACTGGTATACTATCGAAGTAGATGCGATGAAATACATAGAACACGTAAATAAAAAGGTATTGGTATAGAAAAAGATATGATATACATGATAAGAGATATGGTAAATATGGTATACAAAGAGATACAACCATATTAAAAAATTAGAAATTAACAAAAAATAAATAAAACGTCAATCTGAGTTATTCGAAATTTCGTCTTCAGAGGTCTTTCAGATATTCCTTTTTTTTATCGCTTCGATAGAAAGAACTGAAATAGATGTTCGAACTGAGCAAAAGATTTTTAAATAAATCCCCGTTATTTTTTATTTTGGGCGATTTTCTCGTATGGTGTTCTCTAAATCGACGAATTTCTTTATTTTTCGTCTCTTGTGCGTCTTCGCATAACTCCCAAATTGGAAGGATTCAGGATATGAAATAAGTTATGTTAAATTCGACAAATACTGCTTAGAAATAGCAGAATGGCACATCCGTGTCATCCAACATGACGGATAACACTAGATCCATGTATTAGTATTTTATGTACAGAGGTAGACATGTAGCACCAATTATACAGACTGATGTACCGTTTTGCTATTTCTAAGCAGTATTTGTCGAATTTAACGTAACTTATTTCTTATTCTGATAAAATATCTCATTTAAATATCCTAACACACGATATTTTCGTTCATCGTGACTGTTTCTATTGGTTTCTATTCTATTCGTTGCTATTTCTAAGCAGTATTTGTCGAATTTAACGTAACTTATTTCATATTCTGATAAAATATCTCATTTAAATATCCTAACACACGATATTTTCGTTCATCGTGACTGTAATTCATCATGATTTCATGCAGCATCACGCCGGTTATTTTTACCGGGTTTGACATGGTACCGACACATAAAAAATGTTTTAAACAATTAATAATAAAGTAAATAGTAACACTACATAGTTTAGAATGACGCACAGAGAAAATAATTTTCGATAGTTGTTATGATTGTTATGATCCGACAACTTGTCACACTGATCGCAAAGATAATACTGATGATAATTTACTTCGACGCAGAGATGCGCAGGTAAAACTAGGTACCATTAGAACCCTCACCCTTCAAGGAAATCATTGGGCCTTAATTCGTTGTGTAACCTCGCATAACATTTCTTATGCAACCTACGTTTTACTAATAATAGAAGTAAAAATAGCATTTGTTAACATTTATCCACAGTGCAGGTAATAATTTAATTCCCGCACGTGAAAAGTTATTTCTAAGTACTTCAAGTACACTCTATTAACCTGGGATTAGCAATTTACTGTACGGGATACCTGTTCAGATTAGTCAGTAGAAGAGAGTGAAAATATTTAAATATTCATCAACTAAAATTTTACTCCACTTTGAGGATTTCTTATAATTTTATAATAGTAATGGGATCTAAAACGAATGCATTTAAAGTTATGCAATATGAGAGATCTACGAGAAACTCAAAAATTTGATTTTCGATCACGTTTTTCGGATTTTGGACCACTGTGCGTCGATTGAAGTATCCCTTTTGAGATTTTCCAATATGAAAACGGTATTCAAAATTTTGCAAGTGGATAATCGTGTCTGATAATATGTATTTACTTTCCTAACTTTTAAGACTCTTATATAATTATGAAGTCTAAATATAATTCTAAAATAAGTAATTTAAAAAAATCCTGGTTAAGGTTACTTTGTTGATGGTAAGAACAATTATCCTTAACTCTACTTCTCTTGAATTTTATTCAATACATTTCACAAGCCTCTAAAGTTAACCATGAATGGTCAAAATTAAAATATATCATTTCTCATTTTAAAGTTCGGTTCAGTGGTTCACACCCAGAGGTGATTGGATGAGAGAAATACCTCCTAATAAACATCTTCCTATTCGGTCATTCTGAAGTATATATTAAATTTTCTTAAATCTGTGTTTTGAATTAAAATTCGATTATGATTAAGAGTTAGAATGACTGAATAAAACATTATATACCTGTACTCGCACAAATGCTTAAGAACTAAATAATTAGTTCAACAGCTGACATGTTTTATGATATAATTTAAATATGTACCATCAAGAAAGAATATAATAGAACATAAGTTCGATAAGTTCTCTTGAAATATAGTCAATACTGAGAGTTAACTGCTCTCGAGCTTTCAAAATGGTCAAGCTTGCTATTAACTAAAAGCACAATAATTAATCAAAAACTAATTGAGTATTGCTTCCATTTCAGAGAAATGTACCGAAAATGGCTTATTATATTCGTTTTTGGTGGGACAAGATAAAGTGGAACTGTAATAATGAAAATATATATACTTAAGGTGTCCATGTGAGAAATTGTTCATTAAAGGAAAACACATAAAGCTATATTGATTAATGATTATAAATCTCCCAAAGATATTTCCTGTTCAGTAATGTGTCATATGCAAACTTTTCCTTTCAGGTCAAACCATTGCAGCGTAACAGCATTGTTAAAAGTTACTAGTGATGTCCTGGTGTCAGTTGATAGTAATAAGTTAACGTTACTTGTATTATTGGATTATGCTAAAGCCTTTGATATAATTTAACTATCGACTGCTTTTAGCAATGTTACATTATATGGGTTTTCATCGAAATTCAGTAGATATCTTTATTGTAAAATTATTTAGATGGTAGACTGCAAAGAGATAAATTATAGGATTGTCATAAAGTGGTATCTGGTGTGCCTCAAGGGTCTATATTTTATGCGTCAAGGGTCCATTATTTATTGTATTTACTACGAGTTTTCGAGATTCATTATCATATTTTATGCTGATCATACGCAGGTCTCCTATTATTTCCAATAAAATGACAAGAATCTTGTACACATTAATGAAGCTCTGTTGTTTCTTGCATAAAATAGATCATTTTCATATATAGTTCCTTACTATTACAATAAAATCTCATCTAATATTAAAAATCTCTCTCCTACTTCTTATTCGCAATTTAAGAAAAAAGTTCAAGAACACATATTTAAATATATTCACAAATTTGACTTCATAAGTTTTTTTTTTGCAAATATACTTACAGCTAAGAATAGTTGTTAATATGTTGCTATTGTTTTTTATTTTTTTCTTTCTTCTCCTTGTCGTAGTGCCAAATTGTTTATAAGTTCATGTTATTTTCTTTATGTAATTTATAGATTATTCAATCTTTTACATAAATTAAATCTGTCCGTAATTTATCACTTACTACTTTTTTATATTATATTATTATTGTTGATTTTATTCTTGTTGAAATTAACTTATTTATTATTTACTTTCTGCTTCATACTTTGAAGCCTATTACTTGCTTTATTTGATAAATTGTTAACTGTATCATATATGTATTAATTACAGTATTTATGTGATATTAATTTGTTAGTCCACGTTGAGGAAAGAATGGAATTAAGTTTCCAAACTCTGTCTTTTAGCAAGATACTGCATTCAAAATGTTATGAAATGTATATATTATATTTTTTCTTGCTGTATTGTTGTCATGCTAAAAGCTATTTATTACTATTATTATGTAATATTATAAAAAGATGAAAAAAGTGTCTAAATATTTAGATTTTTTATAGTATATACATATTCTTAAAATAGTGGTAGACGGTAATGTGTATGGGAATGGATTTTAGTTAAAAAATAATACTATTAAAAAAACATGTATGCACGTTATATTGCTGCAGTACTTATGTCCAATAACTTTGAGTTTGCTTAACAAAAGATAAGTTACATTAATATAATGCAAGATTTTAGTATCAGAGGGTAATTTTCAAACTACAGAAATAAGGAGTTTATACTCCAACCCATCTGCAAATGCCTTATATAATAAGGACTAAACAAATTAGGTCAAAACAGCTATTCTCCTGGCTATATGTCAAACGCCGAGCGCTGAATTACATGACAAAATTTGTCGTATTTTTATCTAATTTGTCGTATTTTTAGTGCTAACTCTGTTAGACAAAAATACGACAAATTTTGTCATGTAATTCAGCGCTCGGCGTTTGGCATATAGCCAGGATAATAGCTGTTTTGACCTAATTTGTTTAGTCCTTATTATATAAGGCATTTGCAGATGGGTTGGAGTATAAACTCATTATTTCTGTAATAAGTTACATTATTAAATAAAATTTGTCAGTATAATATGTGGATTCTCTATAAGGTATATTTGTTTTATAAAATTTACATCAAAGAAATATTCATTCTACCTATAATTAATTATCTATGTGGTTGTTCTCGAGGGAGGGTAAATATGGGGAAAAAGCTGGATATGCAACCAATCCCGGAAACTGGTGGCAACTGCCTCAGTCGAGGATTGAATCTGAACGCCAGATACAATTAAAGAATCTACCCAATCGAAGTGCTTAAACGCTGAAGATAAAATACGGAATAAATAAAATATTCTTCCTACATAAAAACTCAAAATTTTGTTGACAAAATAAATAAATTATAGTTCTAAAATATAAATAATACCGAACGGCGAAATCCAAAATTAAATAAAATATATTAACGCCACATCAAAAAAAAAAATGTAGCACTGAATTCATAAAAAAATATTTCACTGTATGTTATTACAGATACAGAAAATTGTAGAGTGTAAAACCTACGAAATAATTTACAAAAGAATAAAGCCATTTTAAAAACCAAATTATCAGAATACTATATGGAAAATAGGTAGAAAACTCAGTGTTTGATAAAATTGTATACGACCTAAAACGCATAGATACTATGGAAATAGGATATCCTTTATAGGATAAATTATCAGAATACTATATGGAAAATAGGTAGAAAACTCAGTGTTTGACAAAATTTCATACGAACTAAAACACTTCAACCAAACTTCAACCTATCAAATATCATACTATCCTTTTTTTATTTAAACCCTAAATTCATCAAAGGTTTCTGTAAAATATGTGTGCGATACCAATTTAGTTATTGCCCCAGTTAGATTTGCGACCGTCCAATACAATCTGAACCTTAGCAGCCCTCGGGCACTGCCCTTAAAACAATGAAATTACTCGGAAACAAAATGTAGGTTGTAATCCCGTCTAAAAGCTGTTTTTCAGTATCGCTTACACTAATTAAGAATACGATTTTAGATTTAAAGTAACACATACGTCCTATAACGTGCTTCTAAAAATCCGTTTTTTCTAAGGAAAATTTCAGTTGAGAGTTATTTTATTCCATAAGCATAATGGAAGTAAAAAAAATACATGTTTGTTTTAACAAATAGCTAATTAGCATTTACACATCCCATTACACACGAGCCATTGCTTATTTACGCGTATTCTAATCAAAATTGAAATTTTGCTCGTTCGCGGCAAGGTCAGCATAGTATGGATATTACTCATAACTCATAAGTTAATATGTTATAGAAGTATAACAATCTAGTTGTTTATTATCTTGGCGTTATACTAACATTTATGGAAGCAATAAGACTAGTACTATTACCTGCTGTGTAAAAATAAGTAGTATTTTCACAGAGCGACAGCCACTATTATTTTACTGCAATTGACTTTTGGCCGATTAATTAATAAGGTTTTGCTAATTACGGCGGTTATTTGTCTCCGGGAAATATTTATTTGTCCATTTAAGTATATTAATAAAGTCATCACGAGTGACGGCAAAATTATATCGACAATTTTAGTTGTATATAGGATCAATGTTGTAGGTTGTGAATTCATTTTTAATTAAGATAGTAGTTTAAGAATTACCTTTTTGCAATTAACAATATTTTTGAAAATTATTGTTCAACCCACCACAAGCAAGTCAGAAGAAAACATTTTTAATTTTACCGATGCTAAAAATGGCCCACCAAAACGTTTTCATTTATAAAAAGTTTTTATAAAAGAAAAATAAAAATAATTTATTTATCATCAATATAATGCAAAGTTTTACTATCAGAGGGTAACATTCAAACTACAGAAATAAGGAGTTTATACTCCAACCCATCTGCAAATGCCTTATATAATAAGGACTAAACAAATTAGGTCAAAACAGCAGGAGAATATCCTGGCTATATGCCAAACGCCGAGCACTGAATTACATGACAAAATTTGTCGTATTTTTGTCTAACAGAGTTAGCGCTAAAAATACAGTGATTGTTCTAAAACGTAGCAACGTCTACTAGATGTGAGCTTTATCTATCGAAGGTATACTCGTTTACACTGCAGTGACGAGACCCAAGATAGAAAGGTCAAAATCGGTCTGCAGTTAACGATATCCTGAGATAGGTGACAGTTTGCATCTTTCTTGGTGGTTTTAGAACAATCACTGTATTTTTAGTGCTAACTCTGTTAGACAAAAATACGACAAATTTTGTCATGTAATTCAATGCTCGGCGTTTGGCATATAGCCAGGAGAATAGCTGCTTTGACCTAATTTGTTTAGTCCTTATTATATAAGGCATTTGCAGATGGGTTGGAGTATAAACTCCTTATTTCTGTAGTTTGAATGTTACCCTCTGATAGTAAAACTTTGCATTATATTGATGATGTCAAGTCTTTACTTCGATTTAGATTGAACGAAACTACCAAGAGATGACGTTTGGTACGTTCTACTGCGGTGGAACGTAGCAACGTCTACTAGATGTGAGCTTTATCTATCGAAGGTATACTCGTTTACACTGCACTGACGAGACCCAAGATAGAAAGGTCGAAACCTGTCGTTAACAATATCATGAGATAGGTGACACTTTGAATCTTTCTTGGTGGTTTTAGAACAATCACTAATCACTGTATTTTTAGTGCTAACTCTGTTAGACAAAAATACGACAAATTTTGTCATGTAATTCAGTGCTCGGCGTTTGGCATATAGCCAGGAGAATAGATGTTTTGACCTAATTTGTTTAGTCCTTATTATATAAGGCATTTGCAGATGGGTTGGAGTATAAACTCCTTATTTCTGTAATTTATTAATCGGTACACAATTTAAAAACATGAAAATAAAAAATGTAGGGCCAATACTGCTTCACAGGTATCACATTATGAAATAGTAAAATATTTCGATGATGACAGTAAGTTTATTCGTTTGTTGGGTATTTTTCTTCAAAACGTACCAAATATTATTTCTCAATATCTTAGTTACTTTGTTCATCTCCATTAAAAATTACGAAGTAATTTTAGTTATTAATCTAAATTTATCAATGGATTAGAGTAGACATATTTAGATTTTAACTTCTTGATGTACGAGCCTAGATTCATAATAGTTCAGTCAGGAACAATCTTACAACTAATATATTTAAATAAAAGTAATAACTCTCAAAACTATTTTATTAAAGAAACAAAGTATAAACTTTTGGTCAGTTGCTGAAATGCATAATAGGCTAAACATTTGTAGCGTTTTAAAACAAAATAGAATCTCAATTGTTGTCAAAGTGAAATCAATATTATAGTGTTTTGAACGCATCTGTTAAAATGTTCTCAAAAAAAAAAAAAAAAAAATGGCACGTGGTATGGCGAAAATCAATTGTTAATGCTCATAAACAGAGAATTTCGGCTCGGAAAATATCTGCTACGTATTCGCTGTATAAATTTACAATGCAAGGCATTATCAACTTGTATAAAAAAACTGGATGCACAGCCCAAAGGAAAAAAACTAAACGACCATGCTAAAATTTCATGCTTAAATCAACATGTTCTGAAGAGGATTGTAACAACAAACCGACAATCCAGTACAAAATAAATTATGGTACTTTGGAAGCAAGTCATTGGAAAAAAATATTTCTGCATCACAACTAAACACTCGATGAAGAAAATAGGATACAAATTCTACAAGGTAAAGTTCGATTCTTTACATTTTACTTTTGAACTTACCGGTTTTTCCTTCAGGCAAAAGAAAAGCCATTATTAACTAAACGACACAAAATCAATCGGTTACGGTGGGCCAGAGAACATAGGCACTGGACTTTTACAACAATGACACAGGTAATTTGAAGTGACGAATCTACATTTGAAATCTGTTTGGGTAATACCAGAAAACGAGTGCTAAAAACCCCACAGGAAACTTGTCCTAACTGTTTGGTTAGAAAAGGAAATATATCTGCGTCTCTTATGATGTGGGGGGTGTATCAGTGGTATGGGTGTAGAAAAAATGCATTTCGTAAATGGTACTGTTATAGCAGAAAAATATAAACAAATTTTGACACACAGTTTATTGCCGTCCAATACCAATATGTCAAGACACTGACGTACAGTACATTTTCCAGCAGGATGGTGTTTGTGTGCCACATAGCAAAAACTGTCGAAGCTTGGTTTACAGAACATAATGTCCCTGTTATGGAATGGTCCTATAGCAGTCCACTCTCGCCAATAGAAACATTGTGGCACAAAATGAAAAAACAGCTGCGTAAACATCCAGCACGTTCAGTACGTACCAAATTGCAAGAAATTTGGGACAGCATGCTTCCTGAAGAGTGCAACTAAGCTGGTAGATACAATGCGTCAAAATTAAATTTATTATTGTCGATAAAGGTGATGCAACAGTGTTGATGAAATGGCCGAACTATTCTGAACCGCGAATCTTAATGTATTTTTTATTCAAAAAATTGTCACTGACACATCATAACGTAGTAATGTTTCATCGTATTTACGTTAAAAGCTTATACTTTGTTGTTGTTACCAATATTTTTCTTTAATAAAATAGTTTTGAGAGTGTTATTACTTTTATTTAAATATATTAGTTGTAAAATTATGCCTGGCCGAACTATTATTAGCCTGGGCTCGTATATATTATGCTGCTTATATTCAATTTTCTGAATTCACGATATCTACCTTCTAGTAGAAGTAAATATTAAAAAAACAGTGAAATTGTCACAGATTGCTAGAAATTCCATTAAATGCAGGAAACTACAGCCACAGTTGAAATCGTTTTGCCTTGGGCTAAGTTCACTTTTTTCTTGTCAGTTTTTTGTTGCCTTGATAAAACGAATTCGTTTTTTTAATTGGAGGCGCTAATAGAACTGAAGTAATTTTCTTTCCATTGATTTCTTTTGGGTTAAATTTTGGTGTAATTTTATAGCCACATTGGTATTTTATAGCATATGTCCGCAAATATATGTACATCTATTCTATTTAAATGTAATTCTAACTAGGGTTTGAGATATAATTGATCGAATATGTAAAACAATTAAGCTAATGACTTTATTAATATACAAAATACTTTGTAGTTTAATAAATCTTAGAAATACATAATAACACGACCCAGTTCAATGCTTGAGGAGATTAAATGTTTATTAATAAGTTGATCTCTGCTTTTAATCGAGAATGTCTAATTACTATTAACTGGTATTAAATATATAAGTAATTTTTTATAATTACCTTATTTTTATTGTAACAATATATGCTATTTTTTGGTATATGTATTACAGTTATCTTTGTATGGAACAATTATCTAATTTAAAATTTTAGCTTTTTTCTATCTAATTACGATTTAGTTATAAAAAAAAAACAATATGTGATTTATGATTCCATTAACCTTTAATAATACAATATTGTTTCGATTGAAAATATGGTGGGCATTCAATTAAGTGTGGTAATAACAATCAAGCACTTGATTTTTATGACCACCCTCACGTTCGGCAGAGTAGATAGGCGACCCAGGATATTCTCCTGTAGAGATGTCTGAACGATTAACATCTCTTCCAGAGCATGGGCGTGTTTGTCCTCGTCTTTACCTCGCAACCCGAGGTTTTAGGGAGAGAACGTCGAGTTCCGTGTATCTAAATATATTTTAATTGATATTAATGATGACTGAATTTATCGCCCTCACCTTAAGTTAACCAAACAATCAATAATCCGACGTGTAGTAACGATACAAATTTTAAATCCTGACTACAAATGACTTACGATGGTGTTATGGCTAAGTTGTTAGGAAGCTACTCCAATTCAGAAGCAGATGTGGTAAATACGTCTCTATGCAAACACATTTATATCATGTATGCAAGTTTTAAAAATATATTTTTTATCCTGCATCGTATATATCTATATATAAAAAATATATTTTTTATCCTGCAATAAAGCTTATCCTAAATTAATGATGGCGTCTCCTGGGGCAAAAAACTCCGGAGGTAAAATAGTCCTCCGTTCGGATCTCCGGGTGAGGACTGTTCCGGGAGACGTGATCGAGTGCAATAATAGTAAGTGTAGCATTTCACGAGTCGGAGCGTGGAATGTCAGAAGCATGAGACAGGTAGGGAAGCTAGAAAATCTGAAGATAGAAATGGATAGGTTAGGATTAGATATAGTAGGTATAAGTGAGATGCGCTGGCCGGAAGTAGGAGATTTTTGGAGCGGTGACTATAGGGTAATACACACAGGATCGGTAAATGGAAACGCGGGAGTAGGGATCGTTATGCGGAAGAATGCAGGACAGTGTGTAGATAGCTACCTACAATACAGCGAGAGAGTAATGATGGTTAGGTTAGATTCGAAGCCAGTGGAAACAGTAATAGTGCAAGTATACATGCCTACTTCTAGCCATAGTGAGGAAGAGTTAGAAGCCGTTTATTCGGGCATAGAGCAGGTAATAGGAATAGGAAATAGGATAGGAAGGGTCATGAAAATTTAATGATAGTAGGAGATTTTAACGCAGTCGTAGGTGAGGGGAAAGAAGGAGAATTTGTAGGTCCTTATGGATTAGGAAACAGAAACGAGAGAGGTAGCAGACAGATAGAATTCTGTGAGAAGCACAAGATGGTAGTCGCGAACACATTGTTCAAGAATCACGTTAGGAGGCGGTACACATGGAAAATGCCAGGAGGGATAGACAGGTATCAGATAGACTACATTCTGGTTAGGAAGAGATTTAGAAATCAAGTAAAAGGCTGTAAGAGTTATCCAGGAGCAGATGTAGACAGCGACCACAACTTGGTAGTCATGAAAGCTAGATTAAAGTTCAAAAATCTGAAAATCCGGAAGGATAAGAAACGTATAAATGTAGACATATTGAGGGATCAGAATATGAAAGATAAGTTCCAGGATAAAACAGATCAATTAATAAATAAAACGAGTAAGGACGAAACCAAGAACGCAGAAACTGAGTGGGAGGGTATCAAGAATAGTCTAGCTTCCGCGGCTACGGACGTTTTAGGACACGATAAAAGGGAAGCTAGGAAGCCCTGGATAGCGGACGAAATCTTAAACTTAATACAAAAGAGACGAGGCTATAAAAACAGACGAGACGAAGAAGGACTGAAAACTCATAAGTCAATAAAGTGGGAAATCATTAGAAAATGTAGAAAAGCGAAAGAACAATGGATAGAGAATAAATGCAAAGAAGTAGAAGATAAGTTGCAAGTAGGTAAGATCGATGAGGCTTACAAAATAATTAAGAGGAACTTCAGGGATATAGGAACAATAAGTAGAAACGTTAGGAGTCAATCGGGGGACATACTGATCGGAAGAGAGGAGAAAGCGGATAGATGGAAGCAGTACTTAGGAAATTTATACGAGGGTCAGGAATTAGGAGAGATATTAGAGGAAGAATCTAGCATCGATAGGGAAGATGTAGGAAAACCTATATTGAGAGAGGAATTTGAAATAGCACTAAGGGGGCTAAAGAATAATAGAGCGCCGGGTGTAGATAAAATACAGGCGGAAATTTTGAAATGTGCGGGACAGAAAGTAGTAAATAGGATGTTTGAACTGGTAAAATACATATATGAAACGGGCGAGATGCCGGAGGATTATAAGAGGAACATTATCGTTACTATACCGAAAAAGAGAGGAGCCGACAAATGCGAGAACTTTAGAACGATTAGCCTAACTTCCCATGAGTCAAAAATCTTAACTAGAATAGTGCAGAAGAGGATGGAAAATAGAGCGGAGGAAATACTAGGAGAAGACCAATTCGGCTTTAGGCGAAATAGAGGAACTCGCGAAGCTATTCTGGCGCTAAGAGTAATGTTAGAGAAAACAATAGAAAAAGGAAAGAACGCTTATATAGGATTTGTAGATTTAGAAAAAGCTTTTGATAACGTAAGATGGGAAAAAATGTTCGAGATACTAAAGAGCGCGGGAATGAAGTATAGAGATAGGAGAGTAGTACACAATCTATACAAAGAGCAAACTGCTGTTATAGAAGTAGAAGGGGAAAAAAGGGAAGTAGGTATTAGGAAAGGAGTAAGACAAGGATGTACGCTATCACCACTAATTTTTAATCTGTACATCGAAGAGGCGATTAATGTGGTAAAAGATAGAGTGGATTTCGGGATTAAAGTACAGGGACAGAAACTAAAAATGCTGAGATTCGCGGATGATATAGCAGTATTAGCATCTAGTAAGGAGGAATTAGAATCAGCATTGAACGAAATGGACGCAGTGTTGACAGAGGAATACGGAATGAGGGTGAATAAAAACAAAACTAAAGTGTTAGTGTGCAGAGGGCGCGAGAGCAGAGCAAAAACGAAAGTACAAATTAATAATGAAAGGTTGGAGGAAGTTAAAGACTTCACTTATTTAGGAAGTAAAATAAATTGTGATGGAAGAAGCGATAAAGACATAAAACAAAGAATAGCGCAGGGTCGAGTAGCTTTTAACAAAAAGAAAGCACTTTTATGCTCGGGGGTAATAAACTTAGAAACAAGGAAGAGATTTTTGAAAACATATGTATGGAGCACGGCACTATACGGCTGCGAAACCTGGACGGTAGGGGAAGCAAGTAGAAAGAAATAAGAAGCTTTTGAGATGTGGTGTTACCGAAGAATGATGAAAATACCATGGACTGATAGGGTTAGAAACGAAGAAATATTGGAGAAAGTCGGCGAGAAAAGAAGTATGTGGAAAAACTTAAAGAAGAAAAGAGATAGAATGGTAGGCCACTTGCTGAGACATGGGGGAATAGTCCGCGATATTTTGGAGGCAGAAATAGGAGTGAAGAAAGGCAGAGGTAGGCCGAGATTAGACTACTGCTCGCAAATAGTAAGGGATGTAGGTTGTAGCACAATTAGCGAAATGCGTAGGTTAGCACAAGATAGGAGAAGCTGGAGGTTAGCGTCCAACCAGTCTTAGGACTGATGACCTAATGATGATGATCCTGCATCGCATTTACACCTCGTAATTATGAGGTACAGGCGGTGACGAACGTATTTTATTAGAGAAATGGAAAAAATGGCACCACCATTGTAAAATATATTAAGAATCTATTAGGTTAACCAAAAAATTCGTTCGGTTTTCCGAGTTAACCACTTACGTCATGGCCTATGATGTTATGCGCACAGCTACAGCTGCAGCCTTGAAGCCTTCCTCCCTACTTAACCCTAATATTCAACTGTTGTTTACTGCCGTTATATTCGTTAACTTGTTTTATTATTGTTGTGTGTGAGCTTAATTGAAAATGAGTGAAACCGAGCATTTTAAGCACGTTATTTTTTAAGAAATTGATGAGGATAATGCTTTTTTATTTTAAAAATGGTAAGAGCCGCTGAAACTTGCTTCAAATTGTGTTCTGTGTACAGCAAAAACATTCAAGATCGAACGTGTTAAAAGTGGTTCGAGAGATTTCGATCTGTCGAATTTTCCCTCACGGGCGCCCCAAGGTCAGGCCGACCTACAAAAGTCGTTCCTCAGCATTTACGAGCCTTAGTTGAGGCAAATCCTCGCCAAACCATACGTGAGCTTACAGAAAACATCGGGACGTCAAAATCTAGTGTACAGAATCACCTTAAACAACTTGGGTTTGTCAGCAGACTAGATCTTTGGGTTGCTCACGAACTCAGCGAATCCAATTTAATGGATCGCATCAGCATCTGCGATATATTAAGGATTCGTCAACGTAGCGATCCCTTTTTGCGAAATATGGTTACTGGAGATGAAAAATGGATCATTTACGACAACGTCAGTCGAAAAAGGTATTGGAGAAAGTCCGGTGAACCTGTTCAATCCACACCAAAGGCAGGGCTTCACCCCAGGAAAGTTTTGTTGGCTGCCTGGTGGGATTTCAAAGGAATCATTTATTTTGAGCTACTCCCGAGGAACGAAACAGTAAATTCGGACACTTACTGCGAACAACTACAAAAATTGAACCAAGCCATGCAGGAAAAGCGCCCAGGACTTGTAAATCGTAAAAAGGTCATCTTCCATCACAACAATGCTCGACCTCACACTTCTCTGCAGACCCGGAGGAAATTGTTGGGGTTAGAGTGGGATGTCTTACCCCATCCACCGTATTCTCCAGACCTTGCGGTCTCAGATTTTTACCTATTCCTCTCCATGGATAGAAGTTTAAAATTAACGTTTGCCAATGACGAGGAAGTCAGAAATCATTTAAAAACGCTTTTTTTTGCGAGCAAACTGCAGATTTTATGAAAATCGTATTATGAAGCTTACTGAGAGATGGGTGAAAGTTATTGAAAATGGAGGAACATATATTATTGATTAAAATAATTTGTAATAACTATAGTGTAAATAATAAATACTTATGAAAAAACCGAACCAATTTTTTTGGACAACCCGATATCTCCACAGGCTGAGTGTGTGTCCTATTTTTTTTTTAATATCACTTTACTAATATCTCCTGACATTTTTTTCTTTTGATACTCTATATCGCTTTATCGTGTTTGTCCTTGACCATATCATTGGACATATTGGAATCATTTATTTAATTCAACATTCATATAATGATAAATAATGGTTTGTGTTATTCTATATTATTCTGTCCGTTATTATATAAAACGAACCTAATATTATAATACAACACAGAATGTTATAGTAGGTGTAGTTATCCAGATGTGAAATTTATAACAAAAAAAAAGGTTTTAAAAATATACACGAAAATATTATCTGAATTAAATGTATTGGAAAACGATGAGAAAAGTTTAAAGAGAAAAGTTTAATTTGAATACGGCTAACATAAATAAAAGTATATATGCATATACTTAAACTGACCTCCAACAAAATAGAAAAATCTAAGTTAGTGATTACAAAAAGACCACTAAGGAGATTGGAGAGTTCGAAATGTTATTAAATGAATATAATCACGACTCAGTTTATGTCACACACAGAACCGTTTTAATATCCATTAGCTAATAGCTTCGTTAAATATTAGAGTTCAGCTTGAATCATTAGTTTGTGGGAAAATCTAATTTCAGTGTCTCAGCTGATGAACCCAAGGAAATACAGGAGAGGATGGCGTCACTCACTTAACGAACAAGGAGAGACTAGATCCGTTTCATTTGTTTAAGAAAAACAGAATGTTTTACTTGGCACAAAGGAAAACCTAAATTAAGTTAAACTTATTCTTGTTATTCTGTCGAGAAAATAATACAACTTTATATATTTCCATTTTAATCTATATTCTTTATTTATTAAATTCACTGTTTGTCGTAGGTTATTACGTAATTAAAAGATTATATCAAAAGACATACATTGTCGAAAATCCATAGCCAACTTTTACCACTTTTAATGACAGGAAAATGGTATAAAATTTACTATTTTTGGTATAAAACGTGTGTTTTATATCAGCGTCTTTTTTCTTACATCACTAATTGTAAACTTAAATATATTTTAGGTATAAAACTAATATAAATAGTATACTTTACACTATAATGTATTACACTTTACTCCGTTTGGGGCAGATTATAATTCCTGCGTGAACGATTCTAGAGTTTTACGTAAGATGCAAATGCTGATATTATTAAACCGCATGGTTGTTCGAGATTTCTAATTAATTAACTTATGCTCAATGCTGTTTGTCTCAAGAGGCAAACATTAAGTGTGCTGACCAAGTTTATTATTACATTTATTTTTGTATAGAGGACTGAAAAAGTCGCTGGAACGCTTCACGGAATATGTATGTATACCTGTGTTTCGCGATAATGAAGTAAACAAGGTACGATAAATGCATATTTTTTATGCCATTTCTCATTTCTTGTCTACTTATTGGAGTAGATTGGAACCTTTGGTGTGAAGATAACACTGACTTAGTTTTCCACACAACACCAAAACGCTACACGCGTTGAGTGTAGTATATAGTGTTTTGGTGTGGTGTGGAAAACTAAGTCAGTGTTGTCTACTTATTATTTAATAATATATAAATTTTACCAATGACCAAAGGTTTAGCGCAAACAATATCCCTATAAAAATTAATAACAATTACACAATATGCATGTCTATGATTTCTGAACAAACTTAAGCCCAAATGCTTTACCTATCCTAAGAAGCACACATTATAAAGTGGCCACATTTATTAAAACGCGGCTATTATTATGTGGATTAGTTACTGCTAACTGAAAGTTGAAAAGGTATATACGAGGGTGAGTTCAATATAAACTGGAATTTTTATTTTAACGCTTGTTGGGGAAAGGGACTGGCACGCTGTCAAAACCCCTTCAAAGACCCAAGTCTATGACTGGCATAACAAATTCAGTATACCCTGAAAAAGACCTACCTCGAAAAGCCAACACTCGTCTTTTTGCAGGCAAAGTTCTTGCTACTGTTTTTTGAGATTGCAGAGGGGTACTGCTCATTGATTTCCTTCTTTAACGGCATACAGTTAGCGCCGCCTACTACTGCCAGTTCCTTGATGAAGCAAAAGTGGGTTTTCAGCGGAAAAGACGAGATATGCCTATCCGAAATGTGATTCTTCTTCACGACAACGCTCGGCCACATACCCGAGAAAAACTGGAAAGAATCCATTGGGAAACACGTAAACATCCGCCCTATAACCTGAATTTGTGACATGTGACGATTACATATTTGGGCCACTCAAAGAACTTGGAGGACGCCGTTTTGATGACGATTAAGACGTTCAGCGTTTGTGCGCAATTGATTAAAGGCATGACCAATTTAATTTTTCTTAACTCCCAATCGTTGAAAAAAAATGTATTGATAAAAGGGGAGACTATGTAGAAAAATAAGATGTATTCAGAAATGTTCTTACTGCGACAATAAATTTATTTAAACAAAATTCCGGTTTATATACGACCCTCGTGATTCATAGTGTGGGCTAAAATTAAATCATCATTCCATTAAACAAACATTTTTTGACATTGAAATTATCCCCTCTTCGAAAACTGTCATAATCTATTACACTTCTAAAAACTATGCAATTTATATTTTAAGGTTTTTTTTTTGAAATTTCTAGGTTCTGTGAAAATTAATTCTTTCTAGATTTTTCGCTGACCTGTATAATATAATAAATGGATAGTTTGCTCTTACATTAAGCAATAACTAAATGAATCGAACTAGAACATACATATTTTTATATCTTGTCTTATATGCAATCCAGACGGAAATTTTTGTAACATACCTTTAATGATTTATTTTCGATATGGTGCAACACTTCTATATCCCTTAACTTTATATATTTTTTTATAAATTTTCCACAGCGTCTTTAAAAGGCTGGCAAAACTTTCGTGATATATTTGACGAAAAAAGTTAGTTTTTTATCCTGCTTCTGGAAAATAATAAGAAAAGTTACGAGGATAAAAGAATATAATACGGCACACCTTTATCATTTACACGTGTATAAAAAGCTTACAGTAACTTTCAGCCACTTTAATGAAAAAAATTAACTTTGTAGAGTTGTACACAAAGGTAAAGTTAAGAGTATGCATGGTAACTTTTCATCTTATAACGAGATCGATCAATAGAAGGCCCACACTGTTTACACAACACATTGTTGAATATCTACCGTGGTAAAACTTTACCACATTTAATGGTGTGAAAATGATGTAAAATTTCACTATTTCTGGTATAAAACACTAGTGTAATTGGTAAAAATTAAGCTCACTATAATTATAAACTTTTATACATTTTGGGTATAAAACTACCATAAATATATCCCAATATGGTACATTTCAGTCTGCATAGAGTAGATTATAATTCCTGCTAATATAATTCCTGTTAATACTGTTGAAACGTAAGGCAATATGGCTGTTCGTGATTTCTGATTAACCAGTTTATGTCCAAATGCTGTTTATGTCTCAAAAAGCAAAAATGAATTATGCTTTGCCGCCAAGATGACTGAATAAGGTGTTGAATTTTATGAGTCGCTGGATGATTTCACCGAATAGATATTAAAAATTATGTATTAACCTATTTGTGATTCGCGACGATGTAAACAAGGTAATATAAATGCATATTTGTATCTGTCAGTTCTCATTTATTGTCTGCTTATTATTTAGTAATTACATACATATAAATTTTATCAAGATTATTACCAAATTTTTATTTTCAGCAAGAACTAAATCTCAATAATTATTAGCAATTGTTAAAACTTGAAGTAATGCACTTATTTATGATTTCTGAATAATCAACTTATGCCCAAATGGTTTGTATACCCTAAGAAGCAAACATAGTCATTGTCATGGCCAAGTTAGTAAAATTATATAAATATTACATATTTGAAAAAATAGGTTAAATTTTGACAATGAGGATTTCGTTGGGTAGGTAGTTAAGTGACATTTTATATTTGCTATTCTTATTGTGTACTTACTAATAATAACACATTAATATTCTTAAGAATGTACCCAATTATTAAATAATCAATTTAACAACTGGGTACATTCTTAATGTGGGTGGGTACACCGTTTCTATTATATGAACACTATTATAGATTCCTTATTATAAGAATTATTAGTAAATATCCAAATGTATGGATATCAATCAAATATATTTATTACTTATTATTCCAGAAAAACATTCATATTAGGATAAGATTACATTTAAATGGAAAGCTCGATAATACGAGCACTATTTTAAATATGGTAGTTAGGAATTTGTTTGCCTTGTTCGCAAATATATAAATATTTTCTAGGATTGCATGTACATACATATAATGTACACCAATATTTCATGTGCAATAAAGAAATTAACTTTGTATATTAAAAATAAAAATATAATGAAGTGTATTCTACTTCGAAGGCGTTTTATTTTGCTGCATTGTACAATATGTACAGTAAAAGGCATAAAATTGCAATAAAGCTTACACCAAAAAGTGGCGAAGTTTACACCAAACATCGTGTTGATTTTACTCTATTACTGGTATGAAAATTCACTCAGCGAATGGTAAAATTCTACCACGATGTTAATTTCAAACCAAACTGGTGTGAACCTAAGTGGTATGTACCCCGTTAAGTGTGAAATTGGTGTAAAATTTTATACCACATTTCAAACAGTGCAAGGTGCAAACATATACTTTGGCAATGCGGATACTCTTGTTATCATACTACTGTGCAATATTATTACATTACGCTTTACTGTATACATGTGTTAATTGTATTGTTGATTAGAATACATATTTTAATCATTTTAAAACTATAATACACGATATAGGTATTAACAACGAAGATGTATATACTAAAACCGTTATAACTTTATCACTACGTCACCACCATATGGTAATATCAGACAACGCGTGTCTTCGGTCAACCTAAATATATCACCGACAACTGTTTTCATATATTTACGCTGATCGGTGAGAAGACAAATAGTAACATACGTATTAGGTTAAAAATATGAAACTCTTCTATTGACTAACGCAGTAGATAATTTTCGACAGATATTAATAGTTGTTTGACATCTGACTGCTAATCTCGTTTCGTTCTCTGCAAATTTTTGATTTTGAACTCATTTCGTTGCGGATTTACTAATATTTGTCATAAATTCGTTCTTTTCAGAGCGAAACTAGTTTCAGAATTAGCGTTGATGTAAGTAAGCAATATTTTTTATGACAGTTATATGCACGTCTTGTTTCCTTTGATGCCGGTAATACAGTTGACTGTAAAGGCGGTAAATTTAAATTACCTAAACAGTCACTCAATTGACTTTGATTTTTCATCTAAGTTAATATGAATATCGCTTGTGACGTAGTGGTAAAGTTATAACGATCCGACTTTATTATTGGTTGCTTAGGGTACATGAAGAGGTTACTAATTATGGGAATAGTAGGTACACATACATATTTAAATGCGTTATAGGCAGCATCCTCCTAAATTGTCATTTTAATGTGCAACATTTTCAATTGCGTATTGAAAATGCAATAATACTTACCTATACTATTTCATAGGTTTATAGGACAATTATTTGATAAATCAAATATCATAGCGATTAAATAATAAAACCTTCAATTACAATATTTCATGCAGTACGAACAGTATTATAAATAAATTTTATCCGAGAAGGCCACTAATATAAATAATAAAAGTAGAACAACCCCATCAGAGATCCAAAGAATGTACTAGAAGTGGAAACATATTTATTTAAGGATTACTGTTGTTTAACAAATGTTTTCTTAACACTTAGATATTCTTCCGATATATCAATAAAATATACACGAATTTACATTTTTGCAGGATGATAAAATATTAATTTCATTTATATAAATAATTACATTGTTAGTCGGTTATTTCATATTTGATTGTAAACAACAAACGGTTGTATATTTAGTGTCAAATTAATATTCTCTTTTGCAAGATAAATTATTTTTGCATTAAAAGATGACACAAAATTAACAAGACCACATTTGGACATCATACTTTACTGGTTTGCTACAAATGCTTCCCTTCACCAACATTTAAAATCAGTACACACATCTCTCTTTACCGGTTTGACCACATGGAAAGTAAATCTGATGCGATAACTTTCTTCAATAGGTCAACCAATGAAATAAACATGTGCTATTAATCATTAACATTTATTTATAGAGAAATTTTGGTTGTTAAAATTGCAAGTCTATTGTGTAAAAAAAAATACAGTAATTAATAGTTTGTATATATGTATATGCGATTACATTTTACCAAAATTTTTCTATTTTATAATCTGAAACAACGGCGAAATTTGGATATTTTAATCGTCTTTATCACCTCATATTCTGCATATGTAACGCATAAAACAAGTGTTGAATTTGTAGTATAGATATAAGCATACAACAAAATAATTTCTATTATAGTGGTGAGGGGTCTGGGCTGAATTCGTCTAAAAACATGAATACATAAGTAAAAGGGATGTGGTTCAACCCAACATAGTATGTAGTATAATTCGAATTCAAGTTTCAGAATTATTCTAGAATTGAAAAGTTTCTATTACATTTTTGAAAATCGACATTTATACAGGAATAATTAATAGGCTGCACTGCGTTGTATTCACACGGTTATTACTTTTATTTTATAAACACTTACACAACTGTTATAAATTTAGTTTTTTTTTTTACATTTAAGGAACATTTCCATTACCCAAGATGTCGTTGGGGTTTCGTCAAAATATGCGACAGATTTGACAAAGTGCGGCAAATTCCTACTAATTCCATTCAAATGCTATTTTTGCTCTAGTCGAATTTTGGTATGAAAAAGGTAATAAAACGAAATAAGGTAGAATATATTCCAGTAGTCCCATCTGTCCTTGGTGTCAAGAAAAGTGCTTGTCTCATTGTTATCATTTGTCAATTACCGAGTCAAATATCAGTTAACCATGGAATTAATTATATTTGTGTTCTGACTTTTGTTTTTGGTTGCACTGTTCTGAGAATAATTTCAAGATAAAAGACTTTATACAGGTTATTTCAACAAAATGACTCATGAACAAGATCACACTGATGTAGGTAAACTTCTCATATCATCTGCATTCTCAGATTCAGCCCAGGGTCAGATTTTATTGCTTGTTTACGAGTCATGTAACCAACACAGTAACAATAGTCGTGATACAGCTAATGAAAGACCCAAACAGTTAATACAAAATTCTGGTAGGAAGAAACAGAAATTAAGGATTTGCATCCATGAGGAAATCTATCGTGAGGCTCAATTTCAGTGTATATATAATTTTATTTGGATTCCTCATGAGATTAATATCCGTAATATAAAGAAATTTACATAAACACCTAAAATATTACTAGCCATCCCTTATACGCTAAAGCACATGATTTCTCGTGTAATTATTCACTTCATAGAGAACCTTATCAACGAAAAATTTTACATTATATATACAAAGGGTATACGAAAGGAATAAAATATTGAGCCCAGAAAGTTATCGTGGAATTTGTATGCTTATGGCTATAATTGAAAATCAAATCTTTTAC
Source organism: Rosalia funebris (assembly GCA_037954035.1). Classification (NCBI taxonomy): domain Eukaryota; kingdom Metazoa; phylum Arthropoda; class Insecta; order Coleoptera; family Cerambycidae; genus Rosalia; species Rosalia funebris. The sequence continues at coordinate 406,921 of JAZFAV010000024.1, forward strand.
AGGAACAATTTAAAGAATTTAATGGAAAAACAGCAGTCAGAACCTATCAAATAACGTAGATACTTCAAAGAAAATGAGTGGCGATGAGGAAAGAAGAAAAAAATACATGTATAATCCTGTAAACATATATCTTCATAATAGATATATGTAGGATTTTAAAAAATATATATAATTTATATGAGAAAAATTTCGTTTTATATAACACAAAGTAGTTATTTTATTTAGTGGTGAATTATAAAAAAAATGGTTGTTCTATGGGGGGACAGTGAAAATAAAACGTGGGCACATATATTTATAGCCAGTAAATAATTTTTGGCTATGTATAAAGTAAATAAGAAATAATGTAACACCTTCGTTTCCGTTCGACTGTCATTCTCTTCAGTTAAGTGTCATCACCCAATTGTAGATATTACTGTTGAAGTACTATGATTTCGATTGTGCGCCACTACACAGAATTAGGTAAATTCTTAATCTTTAAAATGAATGTTATTCATTATGTAGGTGTTATATGACTCATGGCACAGAGACAGAATGACTATACATTACAAAAGTAGTCCATCCTCCTAAAGCAAATAACTATAATTATCATCAATCAAATACTATTTTATAAGTTGCGCTCACATATATATATATATATATATATATATATATATATATATATATATATATATATATATATATATATATATATATATATATATTGTTGGTTTCCCTTGTCAATTTTCTGCAGAAATGTCTAGGAATTTATCTGATCTAATTTTAGATCAGATAATTTCCTAATTAGTTTAGTAACAAAAGGCCAGTAACATTTGAAACATGATACCTACTTGTGCTCAATTTGCATGTTAATTAGAACTTAGCACATTATTAGTATTTGAGACAAGACTGGAATTAAACATTTGGACTTAAACGAGGGTTATTTATTTATTTCGTTAGTGATTGAATGTTAATTTGTTTATACAAAATGCATATTTCATTAAATTTCGGCCTCTTATTCACGGTATTTAAGAATGCTTTTCTATACCATAGAATATGAGACGATATAAGTCAATAGAATATATGCAAGTTTCATTGCTTTAAAAATTATTGTGAATTGAAAAAAAAGTAAAGACTGAATTTGAACAATCAAAATGTAACTTTATTTATAATTAGCAGCAACACAATATATAATAACAAACAAAAACTGGTCCAGTAATTTGGTCATGGAAGGAATGGCTATTATTATTTGGGCCCTGTGAGGACTTTTTCATTTTGATAATACATGCGTTTTAAAAATCGTGAAAAATAAGAAGAACATTGGAACACTGACATTTTAACACCCATTCAGCTTAACCCCGTAGGCCAAACACTAGTATCTGGTGAAAAGTAGCAACTACAATATCATTTAATACAGGGTCTTTCAATGGGGACACTTGAAATTTGTTAGGTTATTGCGGCTATGTTGTTGAAGCAGCGTTTGTCAAATTTGTTGTGTTGTTCAGTAGTGTAAGTATGTCAAATCATCGTGGAAGGCTATAGCATTCGACGACTTGTGCAAATCATCAAATTTTATTTTCAACCTCAGTGCACCGTTCGAGAAACGTTCGGCGAATTACGTGATTTTTATCCTCGTCACAACAGTCGCGTCGAGTCGACTATTCGACGTTTGGTGGCCAAATTCGAGTCAATCCTTTTGATAAATAATCAGCCAATACCCGTACGTTACCTAAACGCAAGGTCTGCTGAAAACATAGTTGCTGTGCATAAAAGTGTACGGGAAAACCCGAGGCAATCAATTTCTCATCGTTCACCAGAACTTGGCCTTTCTGCGACTTCAACTTGGCGAATTTTGCGTCGGGACTTGGGTTTGCACCCATATAAAATCCAACTGACCCAAGAACTTAAGGTAAACGACCATAGACAACGCCACGTGTTCACTGATTGGGCTCTGAAGCAGTTGGAAGTTGACCCAAATTTCGCCAAAAAAATTAACTTTCGCGACGAGGCCCTTTTTTGGATGAATGGATATGTGATCAGGCAACATTGTCCGATTTGGGACGATACCAATCCACACGAGATACACCAGCACCAAATGCATCCCGAGAAAGTTACTGTTTGGTGTGGATTTTGGTCTGGCAAAATCATGGATCCGTACTTCTTCCAAAATAAAATTAGCGTTGCCATAACTGTCAACGACGAGCGCCACAGATCGATAATAAACAACTTCCCGTGGTCTAAACTGGATGGATGATATGGATACCGACGACATGTGGTTCAAACAGGACGGCGCTACGTGCCACACAAAGCATGTCACGATAGACATTCTGTACGAGCGATTTGGCGGCATGGTTGTCTCGCGCATGGGCGACGTGACTGGTCATCGAGATAGTGCGATTTAACGCACTTACGACTTCTTCCTTTGGGTCTATCATAAAACGCAGGTCTATGAGAATAAACCACAAACAACTGATGCCCTCAAAGTCGACATAACGAACGCCATACAGCAAATTCAGCCAGATTTATGCGACAGTCATCGAAAATTGGACCTCCCGAATACGTGCCACCAAGCCAAGCCAAGTCGGACATTTGAACGACGATATATTCCATACTTAATGCCATAAATATTCTTTCAAATAAAAAAATTGAGTGGATATCTCACACACAACTTGTTGTGTTTACATTTAAAAATCCAGCGTCCTTATTGAAATATCCTGTATAAGTACTTAAATGACTGGATTAATGCTTTTCATATACGTATGTTATTTTTAAAGAACGCCTGATGCTTGATTACATACTACTTTTTGTCTTAGTATTTTAGTGTCCAATGTGTTACCAAAAATATTTCCATTTATTCACGAACAGCTGCAATACTGAATAATTATTTGCTGTCATCTGCAACCAAAAATTACCATATTCGCTATTACAATTCCGTATCCGGTCGAGATTCTAAACGTGCGATATGATACCACCAAAATATGTGTTGTAACCCAATAACAAGTTAAATTAAACACCATTGTTTCAGATCATAGAAAATAGATTATATAGTGTTAGTCCTTCTTTTTACTATTCTTACCTTATTGGTGGAGGATGGAGGGTGGTAATTGTACGACCTGGATGATTTGTTGGCGTCTGAGCTAGTTTTGACTGGGGTTTTGGCACTGCTCGTGGGGTCGGCGTTCTTAGTCACCTCCAGACTTTCGGGTACAGTCTGAAGGGTCGAGCGCATAGCTGCCGACATCGTCCCCACTCACTATCACACTGGCCAGTTCACATTACCTGAAAAGAGCAAGAGGTAATACAATTTATATAGAAATTGAATTTAAACCTAAGACAAATGTAAACAATGACAAATGGTTCGAAGAGAAACTGGAAAAAACGACTTGTAAGAATATTTAGGAAAAAACAATGTAAATGTTGTGTATACAACACTACGATACTACATAAATGTTGCCTTATTAATAAAATTTAAAAATATTTGCTTTTTATTTTATTCTTAAATCTTTTTCGCACACTGTATAATATACTAAATTTGCTTGTAGGTCACGCATACCTCGCGCAATTTTCTTAATTTGTCGGCAACAGGCGCTGACCGCGGCATTATAAAATTAGACAAATGAGTTCTAATGTGTTCTAATTTAAAGTAAAATTCCTAATTTTCACTACAGAAGTGTCAATTTCGAATAAGTCGATAACTTTTCAAATAAAATAGTAAATAAATGAACAAACTGTCTCGATATTTATTAGCTTGATGAGGAATGCCTAAGCGATCTAAAAGTAAAAACTAATAAACGTATAACTGAATCAAAATGTACGTAAAAACAAACTTTTAGGTATAATCTCTCTATTTGGCCGATGTAATAAAATGGTAATAAAAATACAATTTTATTAATATTTTAAACATAATATCTTAACCGAAATGTAGGATTATTCCGTTTATGCAAAACAATACATAATATACAATACAAATATACAAATGTGTGTGTGCATTTGCCTTCACAGTTAGTGTAGGTCATGATCCCAAATATTTCTTGCACATTTCGGGCTATAAGCAGTCCATTTATAGTATAGAGGTCGGTGGTTTCACTTGAGATCATATATATTTGCTACCCACACATCTCTGACATCAAATAAACGGCACCTAAATATTTTTCGAAATTTCCGAGAGGTGAGGACTATAGAACATTTTACTGGAATTATATTGCGAAGGGCCACTCTTCTAAATGAATATACTCTTTCAACGTATTCTTGCATTAAAGTGCCTTAATGGTGCGTAAAAAGACAAAACCTTTTAATTATTTCGCAAAATAACTGCTCTTTAAGCTATATCCTTTAAGCGTTACCCTTATAATGGAAATAAGTTCTCCAAAACAGTTTTTGTTAATAAAACAAATACCGGAAAAATATAAAAAAAGGCATAAAAAATTATATAAATATTACTTGGACATTACGTCAGACATAAATAATTATAGACCGATGATGATTCCATTGGATAAACACAATATATGTATATTATTAGGAATTATTGTAATACCTAATGTAATAAGTCAGTGAAATTATATTAATGTAATTATATTTATCATTTTGAATAAAATACAATATAAAAAAACAAATGTGTCGCAAAAAGTTTGAACGTCAAGTGGAAATATGTAAATGAAAAGCAAACACGAAGCGAGAATTGGTTAGAATGTAGTTGTATAGCTGTTGAAACAACGTATGGTTCGGTTCAACTAAATTTCTATTGCCTCATGTCGCTTGACAATTCAGGACCAAAATATCCGATTCTCATCGATTCGACATATTTTACTGTCTATTTAAATTGACCATAATATATTGCCGTTGGCACAGCTTCATTTGCCTCGGCGGTCTATTCGATACATAATTTCTTCACAAAAGGAAACGCATACTCGTCTAGTCGACACATCAGTCTCTATTTTATTGTGACAATTCAAATGAAAGAAAATTGTCGGTGGGCAAGCTTTCTCGGCCGTCGACTCGACGCAAAACGCTCGGTCTCAACAATAATTCCAGTCTGGTCTTAAAAGATACAGATGATGGTTAAAATAAAAGTTTTGTATTCATATTTTTCCAGTTTATCGCTAGATGATCAAATTGCAGCACAAATTATTGCTTTATTAACTAGTGTAAGGAAATCATTTTTATTCTTCAATGTCACTATTTTCAATTTTAACAAACAATTAAATATATTGATTAAATCGTTATCTAAGATGTACAGAGAGATATCCAGATTGATTGAAGGTAATGCTACACAGAAAATACACTATTTAATAAAACATTTTGTTAAAAATTAAAGGGCAGTTTTCGCATTAATGTTAAAAAAACCTTACGTGATTCCTTAAAAAATACAATTAGTCACTAACATTATCATACACATTTAAAATATAGTTGATAAATTCCATTTCAAGTATCAATAGTAAAAGAAGAGCCATGACACCAAATCAATATAAACTGTATTTGTGGATGTTTTTTAACTTTATTATGTGTTTTGATAAGCGAGTAGGATTTTTTTTAGGCCTATCAGTCTAAATCATTGTTGCCAACTGCATGAATAGATGTTAATAGACATCATAAACCATGCGGGCCGCATATAAAATTTATTTAGAAAGCGACACGTTCAATAAAACTATGTCTTTGTATGAGTTTCTTTACTTCTTGTTGTGGATGACTAACTTCACTATTTACGTAATAGTTACCAACAAAAAGAATTGTTAAACATTTTTTTAATGATTTTTATATTACATATAATGCAACAAAATCGCACCAGTTATCAGTTAATAAAAAAAAAAATAGGAAACTAAAAAATCTAAATTGCTAATTTAATCTAAATTTTACCGACGCCTCTACCAAAAATTAAATATATTGGTATGAGATTAAATAGATCTGTTTGTCTTAGCGGTGTGTAGTAATGCTTTATTGAAATAATTTATACATCTTGTATATGGTATATTTTTAAAAATGTATTATATACAGAAAGTGTATGTCATGAATTATATCATATTGTTAGGAGACTGTCAATTACGTCGTAATTGAGAATGTAGGAAGATGTTACGGCGTTGCAAAAATGATAACATAAGAAAAAATCCACTCGTGGTTACAGTCGGTTCGTAAACTTACTGACGCCTGAAGATTTGTGAAAGTGATTAAACTTTTATACAAATTCTTTAAAATGCAGATGCGATAATAATCAAGGCAAAGAAAAATATGGTACTCCTTATTATTTTTTGTTTAATAAAACTTAACAGAAATCTAGTTTATATTGATATCTATGAATATATATGTAGTTACGAATTATATATAAAATATACAATAAAATAGTATCTTTCTAGTAGACTTTTAAAAGTATTTTTATATCTAAAGGGTCTTTTAATAAGAACGCTTGATTTATAAACATATACAAACATTAAACATAAATTAACAAGTTGTGTGTGAGATAGCCACAATTTTTTTTTATCTGAAAGAATATATTATGGCATTAAGTATGGAATATAACGTCGTTCAAATGTCCGTCGCGGCTTTGCTTGGTGGCACGGATTCTGGAGGTCCAATTCTCGATGACTTTGTGGCGGCATACATCTGGCTTAATTTGCTGAATAGAGTTTCTTATGTTGACTTTGAGAGCATTAATTGTTTGCGGTTTATTCGCATGGACTTGCGATTTAAGATAACACCAAAGGAAGAAGTCTAAAGGCGTTAAATCGTACGATCTCGGTGGCCAGTTCACGTCGTCACTACGCGAGATAACCATGCCCTCAAATCGCTTGTGCAGAATGTCCATTGTGGCATGCGCTGTGTGGCACATAGCGCCGCACACCGTCCTGTTGGAACCACATGTCGTCGGTATCCATATCATCCAGTTTAGGCCACAAGAAGTTGCTTATCATCGATCTGTAGCGTTCGCCGTTGATGGTTATGGCAATGCCAGTTTCGTCGTGGCAGTATGGACCGATGATTCCGCCAGACCAAAATCCGCACCAAACAGTGACTTTCTCGGGATGCATTTGGTGCTGGTGTATCTCGTGTGGGTTGGTATCGTCACAAATCCGACAATTTTGCTTGTTCACATATTCATTCAACCAAAAATGGGCCTAGTCGCTAAAGATTATTTATTTGGTGAAATTTGGATCAACCTCCAGTTGCCCCAGAGCTCAATCAGCGAACACACGGCGTTGTCTATGGTCGTTTACCTTAAGTTCCTGGGTCAGTTGGATTTTATACGGGTATACACGCAAGTCTCGAAGCAAAATTCGCCAAGTTGAAGTCGTGGAAAGGCCAAGTTCTTGTAAACGACGAGAAATTTACTGCCTCGGGTTTTCCCGTACACTATCACCCTTAGCAGCGATGTTTTCAGCAGACCTTGCGTTTCGGTGACGTACGGGTGTTGGTTGATTATCAAACCGGTTGACTCGAATTTCGCCACCAAACGTCGAATAGTCGACTCGGCGGGGCGGTTGTGGCGAGAATAAAAATCACGTAATGCGCGGAACGTTTTTCGATTGGAGCACTGATTTTGAAAATGAAATTTGATGTTTTGCCTACGTTGTTAAACGCTATAACCTTCCATGGTGGTTTGCCGTACACTACTGAACAATTCTCAATAAATTTGACAGATGTTGTTTTAACAACATGGCCGCTATAACCTAACAAATTTCGAGCGTCCGTATTGAAATACCCTGTATAAATAATCAAATACCTGATAAATAAAACATAAAAAAGTAACATGCGTCAAATAATAATGTAGGTTGATGAGACTATTAATAAATCGTTGTTTTTTTTTTTGTAGAAAATGAATACTTTAAATTTTGTGCTTCACCTAATCGATATATAAAAAAAATGTTGAAATTATAATGCATGTTAACCACTGGCTACGGAAGTTATTGTGGTAGTCTTGATGATTTATTTATATATAGAACATGCAAAGTGTAAATTTTAAAGTTTTAGTCAAACGTCTAGTGTCAGGGAAATATTGCCTAGTGTATTCCATATTGTCACCTAACGAGGATGAAGAGAAATAAACACCATCTCAATTTTCTAGATCTATAAAAAAACAAGAAAAAAATAAGACACATTCTACACCTCTTTACGAGATATCTTACTGAGCGATTTCCATTCACCAGACCACTGAACTTTTTCAAAACAAAAATGTTCCATTGTCTCTATTAAGTGACGCTGGCCATGTTTCTTTTATTTCCACGTAATCATCGATTGATGTAACAAATAATACGAATATAAATCCTATAGACTTTGATTAATGCAATATGAAAGCAAGCGTATTATAAAAGGATGAAATGGGGAAATTGTACAACCTAAAGATGAGTGGACAATGTGGTTTGTTTTCTTTTCTTATTAAATAAATATAAACAAATGTAGTTTCTTATATACAATAAAATTGATGATGTAATTATTCGCGTATACAATTTGTATAATGGATCTTTGCGCGTGTATCTATTTAGTGACAACGCACGGATCACATGTTACACCACTCGCAATTCTTACTAATATGCTACAATTACCAGCACGTATGTCTAGCGACATATGTTTCAATCAACTATGTACGGCATAGACAGTTAATAATTTGCCGAAAAAAATACAATTATGAAGTCACGTCTTAGCTTTATTATATAATTTGATACATTGGCTTTTCAATATTTCTGTAAATTTATTTCATTTTGATTCATTTATTTTGATTTTTGTTGAATTTATTTCATTTATTTTAATGGAAATATCACTTCCATTGAATGTTTTTGTAGAGAACCTTTTCATTACTCTGTCATAGGTTGACGAATTTGTATTGTACTAACTGTTATCCTAAAATGTATTTTTGGCACGACACTGTTCAAAAATGTCATGTTGATTGGTTCATACGATTGTTACCTGTGACGCACACGCAAATAATCATTATACAAACCATAAGCATAATTTAATATATTCACAAATAGGCGTAACTATAACTATTCTAAAACAATTCGAAAAGGCAGTGGATAGCTTTACGAAAGTCGGGGTTATAACGTCCGCGCTATATCTCCGACAATGGTGCTAAAAATTCATTTTCTCTTTTTACTTTTCGTTAGATTTCGGACTTTTATTTATTATTTAATGTTTCTATTAAGATTTAGAATTATTTTTATTTAATATTTAGAATTAATTATTGTAAGATAATAATGTTTCAAACTAAAATCACTGGAAATTACTATGGGCTATAGCTGATCAGTAAAGTAATTAGTGTGAAAGCTTTCGTAGATTTAAGCATAAACGTTAAACATGTGAGAATCGGAGAAATTTAATTGTTTTAACTTTAATTTTGGACTTAGTTTTCGTTGTTTAGTAAGTAATGTGAACATTGTTTGTAGAGATGCATCAAGTCAAGTAACTTGATGTTTTTGTAAATTACTTGACTTGACAACCAAACTTTTCAAAAATCTGCTACTTGACTTGATTTTTCATCGTTACTGCTTGACTTGATATCAAGTAATTTCAAGCTACTTGATATTACTTGATAACCAAATAACCATTCAATTATGTACGAGAACGCGCGAATTACGACTGCAAGATCTTGCTTGCCTTAGCAATAGGTCGCGGGGTTCCCCGAACCGACTGCAACGATTGCGTAGTTGCGTAATCTTCAAGTTCAATTGCGTTTCAAGTATGTATAATAATTCGTGTAGATGATAGGGACGTAGTGCGGCATATCCCAGTGTATGTAAATGTGATGTTTTATTAGCAATACTTGTACGCTGAGAATAATGGAATCTGAATGATTTTAGAGCAGTGGGTTAGAATACGTGATAAAGGAAAACACATTCGAAAACTCCGAAATGGAATTCGTCCAGGAATCGAGACCAAAACAAAATAAGGGCGATGAAAAGAAAAAAATTACAGATTATTTCATAGTTGAGCAAATCCAAAAAGCAGGAAAAAGACTGACAAACAAGGAAAATACATCGTATGCACCACGAAACTCACCGTTTTAAAAATGAAAAATTGCGTAACATCTTCATTAAGGCGGAATTTGCAGACCAAACATATTAAAGTGCACGAAACATTTCTTGGAAAGACAGAGCCATCAACTTCTTCCGTAAGCACCACCAGTATATTCAGTAAAGGTAGTACACTTTTAAGTTGGCTTAGTGACAGTGAAAAGGTAAATAATTCATACAAAAAAAATACAACCAAATAAAAACATATAGCGTATCCCATTAAAAAAACATAATAATTAATATTCAAAAGTGGGAACGGAAGCATTAAGAAAAAAATTTACTACTACGTAAAATACTGCATACTACGAGTCGCTTTTAACAAAGCAACAAAACAAAATATTTTAGGTCCAATTCACTGCTCATATCATCATCATCTTCAGAACCAGATGAAAATAGTGATTGCGGTGAATTTAACATCGATCAACTAAGTTTATTTAAGAAATCTCCTGTCAACCCAAAAGATGAAATGGCTTGGCGCTATGAAATAGACAAATATCTGTCTCATTCACGAGCTGTCAGTTGTGAAAATATTTTAGAATGGTAGAAAGGACACGAAAATGTTTTTCCAAACTTGGCCATAATGGCCAAACATTTTTTTTTTCTAAACACTTGCTTCAGCTCCTTTTGAAAGGCAGTTTTCCAGGGCTGCTCTAACTATCACAAAAACCTGTAACCGATTAGGCGACAACTCTATTAGAAGCCTCATGTGCCTTAGATCGTAGATGGCAAGCGATGATAATAAAGACTTCTTTTAAATTTTGCTATTACTACTATGTTACTGAAGAAGAAGAGGGCATACATTGGATAATAAAGACTTCTTTTAAATTTTGCTATTACTACTATGTTACTGAAGAAGAAGAGGGCATACATTGGAAAATCATTTTTATCGTTATCAGTTTTATTATATTGTTTAATATTTTAGAATATGTTATATTATTAATATGCCCAATAAATAGTTTATTATTAGTATTTTTTTACATTTATAATTATATATTTACTATATACATTATAATTTAAGATTTAGTTTTGGAAATAAAAGGTTTTATTGCAAGGTTTCCTTTATTATTATTTCTTGATGATATTAAATGATTAATGAAAGATCAAGTAGTCTTTGAAAAATCAAGTAGTCCTCGAGAATTACTTGATTTTTCAAGTACTTGAAATATAACTACTTGACTTGAACTTGACTTGATGTCAAGTCAATTCAAGTAGCTGAAAGTCAAGTCAAGCCGTACATCCCTAATTGTTTGTGTGTTGTGACAATGCTCTAAAGGTACTGCAAAAGTGTGCGTTTAGAAAAACTATCAGAGTTTTTCGACTGTTGGAGATATCGTAGTTATACGAGTTCGTGAGCTATCCACGGCCATTCGAAAAAAAAAAACTTCTGTATATAAAATTAGAAAGCTGGAAGCATTCCAATAATTTTCTTCAGACTTTTCTTCTTTTAGCTTCAGATGACGTAGAAATAATTCCACAATATGTCATAGTTAAATAATGACAACTTATAAAAATGATGATCTAGCATAACTATCCTAAAGAAATTCAAAGTAATTTAACGATTTGTATATAAAATTTGAAAGATGGCAACATTGCAATTATTTTAGAGTAAGCTTCAGACTACGCAAAAAAGTTCCACAATATCTCATAGTTAAATAATGATAATTTACTCATACAAATGATGCTTTAGCGTTATATAATATCGTTAAGTGGTACTTGAGTAATACAAAAGTTTAATTAGCAATACATATGTAGTTTTCTTGCGTTAACGAGTGTGTTAGGTCTCTAAAATAGTGTAGAGTATTCCTTGGCATTTCAAGGTATTAATATTGATAAGCAGTTACCACACATTTCTAGATAATCCATTATAGCAATTCATTACTCTTGAGTGCATGTACCGTCAAGAAATAATGTAATGAGATAGGTTTGATACGTTGTTTTCAAATATATGTAATAATGACTTCATTTTTGAAGTCAATTATACTCTTGGTTGCAAAATAGTCACGCCTCATATTGACCAAAAACACAATCAACTCAAAAATGTATTCAGTATTGTCTAAATTTCAGGCATATGTATTGAAAGTATCTCATTACATTCTTTCTTGAAGGTACATGTTTGTAACTACACTTTCAGAATACACTGTTAACTGAATGTTCGAAAAAGTTTCATACGTTTCACAAGAAAAATATCAATATATTAAGACTTGGAAAACGAACTGAAATTTTCTGATACGGCCCCGAAGTTCTTTGTGTTCTGTTATGTTGTATGAAACTTGAATCATATTAAATTCTGATGCTAACCGTCAGCTTCCTGGGGGTATTTTAGCAAACTTAAATTGAGTTTGAAAGTAGTATGAAAAATGTAGCCGTATACATTACTGTGGAGATGAGTAAAAATATTCATAATTTGATAGTACTCATCAATACTAAAATAATGGAGATTATCAGTGTACATATATAAAAACTATATTTATATGAAATAAAAGATAAAATAAATAACACATATTTGCGACACAAAAAAAATCACTTTGTTTATTTCCTACGAAACGATATAATATATCGATTATATTACACGATTACGATATAATATATTGATAATTATCGATTATCGATCGACAATGTCATAGAAAACTAGACTATACAAGATCGGGTTAATAATTAACGTAAGCTAAAAAATAGAAAAAATATCCTATAGAAATCAATAGAAAATAGAAATAGACCGTATAATGGTCTTAAATGTTTTGTTATAATATAAAATAATATGTCAATACTGAAACATCTACGGTATATGAGTTATTATATTATATATTATTTCTAAGTAACATTTAAATATTCAAACTTCAGTCCATTGTCAGCACCACATTATAGTTGGTTTTTTTTGTTTTGTATTTTTACTAAAACTAAATTTTGTTTTTAATAAGGATATATGATGGCTATAATGAATAAATTTCTAAAAATAATAGTATGTTTTTTGGCTGAATTTATAATATACAAAATTTGCTTTTAAAAAGACCAAAGTATTTCAGGAACATTCATAAAAAAAGACACATTCTTAAAGAACATTTTTAAAGAACGTCTATCCAATAATATATGTATCTATATTTTACTTTTCCGCACTCCACTATACTAGCCGTAAAGTAATGTAATCGTGTAAAGAAAAAATGAAAGAACTAAATTTTTTGGGTTTATTTTTCGTTTTTCGGCCTAAAAACAAAAAAAAATGTTTTTTAAAATTTCATTACTGTGTGTCATTATTAAAATTTCTTGTTAGCACGATAACTCAACTAAATCGTGTCGGATCGATCGGGTTTTGACTGATCCTGATCGGGGACGTCTCCCAGATGACACCTATTGATTTTGAGGTGGATAGCACAGACCACCCCCTCCCTTGGGTCTATTTGAAATATTTTTTGTTAGCACGATAACTCAACTAACTCGTGTCGGATCGGTCGGGTTTTTACTAATTCTGATCGTGGACGTCTCCCAGACGACACCTATTGATTTTGAGGTGGATAGGACACACCCCATCCTGTCCATGATCCATGGGTCATGAGAAAGCACGACGGTGGACTATTTGAGAATTTTTTTTGTTAACACAATAACTCAACTACATCATGTCGGATCAATTGGGTTTTGACTGATTCTGATCGGGGACGTCTCCCAGACGACACTTATTAATTTTGAGGTGGATAGAACACTCTACCATGTCCATGGGTCATGAGAAAGCACAATGGTGGACTATTTGAGAAATTTATTTTGTTAGCACGATCACTCAATTAAATCGTGTCGGATCTATCGGGTTTAGACTGATTCTGATTAGGGACGTGTACCAAACGACATCTATTGATTTTGAGGTGGATAGGACACACCCCACCCTGTTCAGTGGTCATGAGAAAGCAGGAGGGTGGACTATTTGAAAAAAGTAAAACTGTCGCATAAAATATTCTGCATTTATGTGTTGGTTTATTTTTTCTCGGTCACTCAATTTCGAGATAGAGATATTCTACGTGCGCAAAAGTCCGTTTTAAGGTTTTAAAACTGTTTATTTTAAATGTGTGATAGTTAAATTTGTTACAGAAGCGGAAGTGATCTGAATTCACAGTTACATTCCTCACCAATCATCCAAATTTTTTAGATTACGACACAAACTTATTTACAACTACTATATCAGTACGATAAGACATGTTATGCACTTGCATTATATCTAATACAATTTCTCCGATAATAACCTGTTTTAAACGCATATACTAGTTCGTTACCTGTATGTATGCAAAATTATGTTCACAAGTTTGTAGTTAAATTTATAAACAATTTTTCACAATGCATAGAAATGAAATATTATTTAATAAGTAATTAACACAAAATATATTTTTCTCTTTAGGACTGTAGGTTTTCATTTCGATAAGGCACTTTGTAAATATAATTAAACCAATGTCACCAATATTTCTTGGTAATGATCTGAAGATCAGTAGGTTGGAGGTAGAGAAGCAACACTGATATTTGCCCCTCGTTGCTGTAGATCTATATACACAGTGTGGCCACAAAATAACGAGACTGATGGTGTAAAACTTTTCATTTTAAATTCATACATATTTAATTATTATCCTCTTCCATATACATCCCTCCTCTATCCCTACACCGCTCAATGCGTATTTTCCATTGCTCAAAACTGCTGAAAGTCTTCTGTGAGCTCGTTCATGACGCGTGCCGCTTTCTCTCGCAGCTTCAACGCCAACGGTCTGAAATATTCTCCCTCTTATGCAAATTTGACCTTGGGGAACAGTTAAAAGTATAAATATTTTCACGAGCTTCTTTTTGTTCGATTGTGAGAATTTTCGACACCATTTTCGCACACACTTTTTGCATGTTAAAATTATTATGTAAAATTTGCCTCGCACATTCTTTGTCAATTCCTATAACTTCAACAATCCTACGAATAGTTAACCGACGGTCAGATTGGATCAGATTACCGACTTTTTCAATTTTTTTATCCGTTTTTGACGTGAAAGGGGGTCCCGGGCGTGCGCTATCTTCAACGTCTTCTGGGCCATCTTCGAAACGGTTAAACCACTCAAAAGCCCGTGCACGTGATACATATTCATTGCTATATACTTCTATTAATAAAAGTAATTTTCAGTAGCGGTTGTTCAAGTTTCATACGAAATTTCATGACAATTCGTTGCTCTATAAAAACATTTATCATTTTTCCGGTAAAACAAAAAAACAGATCTTATACAAACAGGCCATGGCCAGACAAATGTGTCTACAAACACGACAGGATGCAACAATTGAAAGAAAAGGCTTCACGCTTCACAGTTGTCAGTTGTACGACTTTGGCGCGTGCGTAGTTTGTATATAGTAGCACCAGTCTCGTTATTTTATAGCCACACCTCGTATCACAAATTTGAATATAACTTGTAGAAATTTAGTAGTCGTTTTTTAATAATAAAAAATAATAATAAATAATAATAAAAATTGTCTTTGGTGGTCGGTATCTTTTTAAAGTATTTCTTGTGTGATTTGCAACTATCGTAGTTTCTCAGTCATCATTGATAAGGGTGTGTATGTAGTATGTATGTATATTATAGTTCTAACTAACTAATTATTGAAAGACGGGGTCAGATAACACGTATAGTGTTCATATATAATTAACAGTTGAGTAATAACTAGAAGTTAATAGTCAAGATTTTGTGAGGAGATATTCCTCACCAAACAGGAGAAATATCTCCTTTTTGAGAAGATACTCCCTCCTTTCGGCCTGACATGAGGCCACGCGCTAGTACATGGCGAATTCATTTTCCGTAATTAAAAAGAGAATTATATCTGCTTCGCGAGTGGTGTTTCGAATATATTTGTAAATACGTAAATTCGTGTGATTATATGAATAATAAAATGACATTCGTTTTTTTACAAGGAACAATTTTGTTGATAACAATTTTCCATGATGTTATGGCCTTAAAGTACGTGATGATACTATATATTGTAGAATATAGAAATATTGAAATGGTTGGTATAAAACACAATGTGTAAGGCATATAAAAATTAACCTACATCGCAGTAATAAAGTAACGTGGCGTCTCTCAGTCGTACTTTCTCGTGGATTTATTTATGTCTGACGTTTTGCCCTTGTAATGTATCATTTACGATGTGTGGCCTGTTTATTTAATAAGAGGTAAAGGATTACCAGCAACACCAACAAAAAGTATAGCTGATGTAGAAAGTGTGTTAAAAACATGCGGCATTGTATACGACAAACGCTGGAGCTAAATTGAAGGAAGTTTAATCGCATGATTGATGTGAGTTCCAAAATAATGTGATAAAGTTGACATATCTGTATCTGCAACGAACATAGGCTTTCTCAAGTATTAGATCGAAGACAGGTGTTTTGTAATAATTACACTAGGCAACAAATTTTCATTTTTTTTGTGTGCATACGTTCTTTTTACGTGTGACTGGTTCCTTTTACGTTAAAATGAAGGAAAACCATTGGTATATATGTTATCCAGTCCAGGAACTGGATTTGTTTTTGCAGTCACTGAATGGTTTTTCCTATTTTTCAAAATTTAATTCTGAATTTTCGCCTTAACTTTGCTCGGGACGCCAACCCAAAGGTCTTTTCGATATAAACGGCTCAAGTGAGTTCCCCTACACTGCGAAAGGTATGTCAAAAGTCATACAAAAGAAAAAAGTAGGTTTGTAGCTTTTATCCCCGGAAAAAAGACAGTTATTTAGTCCTTTTTTGTCACTTTTTTTTTGCAAAAAAATAACGCTATTTTGAAACGTTAATAGATGTGGTAACTGCCTTTTATTTGACATCTAGTATTGTATTTAGAACGACAACATACCATATAGGTTTAAGCGCTAAATACCACGTTATAATGTTAAAATGGGAAATACTGTAATACGCGTAATACAGTACAGTATTCGCAACTATGTATATATCGCTTATGATTTTTTATGACGACGAATATATGTATCATGTTTTCGTTTTTATGTACGCGTAAATACTGCAAAGGGCGCATTTTTCACTTTGTAATTAATGTTCAGTACTTTTAAAAATACATTTAAATGTTGATAAAATGAAAAAGACTGTAACTTTCCATTATTCACACTCTTATTACCCCCTCGTCAAAACTAGCAATGTTAAATCGCAGTTATTTAGATAAACTGCCTAATCAAAAAGCTTAAACAAGTCGTGCGTATTACAGTAATAACCCTTTTAACATTACGAGTATAACGAAGAAACATTTGATTGGACATTGTATATGGATATTGGCTACATTTTTATTCGAGACTTCGAGAATAAAAATTATTGTTGCACCTAATTAATGTATTTGCCCCCCCCCCCCCCTCCTATAAAAAGGCTCTCGCAAACAAAATTGTGTGTAGTCGTTCAAAGTACAATGCCAGATGTCAACTAAATCGCAGTAACTCCATTTATATACGTTTTAAGATAGCGTTAGTCATTTTTTCGCAAAAAAAATTATAAAAAAGGCGAAATAACGCTCTTTTTTCGGGGAAAAAAGCTACAAGTACCTTTTCCCTCTCCCTTTGAGCCTCCTAGACCAAAATTAACTTTGGGTTGGCGTCCACAGCAAAGTTAAGGCGAAAATTCGACAAAAAGTTTGCAAAATCGAAAAAACAATTCAGTCACCGCAAAAACAAATCTAGGTCATTATGCCAATGATTTTCCTTCATTTTAACCTAAATGGAACCAGTCACATATAAAAAGAACCCATGCACAAAATCGTGTTGACAGGTGTTATTTAAACATATAATAGTCGTCAGAGCCGGTTCGCACTCAATAGCGAACTTGGTTGTATATACGAGGGGGTACCCAAAAAGAACAGAAATTATTTTTTCTAATTTGTTTATTTCATTTTTAAAGAAAAAACCTTCAATCCCCTTTAAAGTACTCTATTACTAGCAAATTCAGCTAGATGTATGCGATAAAGTCATCGAAAATTGGACCTCCCGAATACATGCCACCAAGCAATGCCGCGGCGAATATTTGAACGACGTTATATTCCAAACTTAATGCCATAAAATATTCTTTCAAATAACAAAAAAAATTGAGTGGATATCTCACACACAACTTGCTTTATTAACATTTAAAAATCGAACGTCCTAATTGAAAGACCTTTTAGCTATAAATCGGCTTCGAATCACCTTCAAAGCATTTTTTCAAATGTCAGTTAATATTTTGTAGATCATCTTTAATAAATGAACTACTGCATTTTCTACAATTTTTGTCTGGAAACAGTGTATATATTGTGATTTCAGTATTGATGGTCAATGCTACCCGGAATCTTTCACACGGAGAGCCGCAAGGCTTGTCCTCGCGAGCGACAGCTTTTTCGACTCCTAATTTATACTGTTCACATGGGCAGTCGCAAGGTTCGACCTCACGAGCGGGACGAAGGTGCGGAAGACTGAAATGCAAAGAGTACAATGGAGCTTTCACATGGGAAGCACGGACCTTTAGGGCGCGCGAATGAGAGCCCATGTACATTTTCAATTTGAATCGTTGGTATATAGATAGTTAGTCATTTTTCTCTACATTTCTTAAATCCAAGACGGAATATGTTCTTGTATTTCATAACTCTACCAAATATTAATTGCTACAGATTACGCGTACCTACTTAATTTTATTGAACAAATATAAATTAACTCACCTCGTTAGAATACTCATAATTAGCATTTCACTTTATAGGAATAAAGTGCAAATCTTTTACCATTTCAAAATTTTCACAACTCACCTCGTTAGAATAATTAGCATTCAGTCCTCTACAGTGCGCACCTTCTTACCATTTCTAAGATTGCTACGTTATTTGGTTATAATGAAAATTCACAAACACCACTATAGTCAATATGGCCCTGACGGCGTGTCACCTAATTTTCACAAATTGTGCGTGATTGTCCAAATACTGCCTTTCCCAATAAGTGGAATAGTAGAAGAGGAGTTATTAAGTGATTAGCTAGATTTCCAGATTTAGCTCCGCTGAATTATTTCTGGGGAGTTATATTAAAACCAAGGTATATATTAGTAGACTACATTACAATACATTACATTACAATACTAGAGGTGTTAAAAGACGATTCGAAAGGAAGTAGGACTAATTAATGTTAAAATGTGAAATAACCTTTTATAAGAGTTTAATTTCGATTTACATATTATCAAGAGTTGAATGGGAAACAATTTGGTTAATGGTTTTATTAATGTTTTTTATAGAATAAAATTTGTTGTATTATTATTTTTTATAACATTTTTAAACAAGATAGACCTGTCTAAGCATTATTTTCTTACTTGGCTGGTAACGATTTTATCGAATTTGTTACAACTTTTACGCGTCCTTTGAATATTCACGCTATATTTAGGAAAATGAGTGCAACACTTTAAATAAATAAAAAAAGTATTGTACCATCTCCAAGGGAAAAAAGTGTGTTGACGAACATTCTTAATTCACGTTTAAGAAAATTTTATCTATACGTTTTCTTTTTTCTTTACAAAAACTTCGAAATTAAGCGAAGAATTATGAAAATAATGTATTTTGTTTTTATTTCGACTTATTAATAAATAAATAATTCTTTTAGGTTGCGACAATAATATTGCACATGTATACATAATAATTTGGGCCAGCAAATCAATTTATACCGTAACGACTACATACATATATACAGCGATACTAAGATATGCAAAGTATAATTATTTTAAGCAATTAAAATTCTTTATTTTTTAACGATACTGATTCATTGTTAAAGCAATTTTCAGAATAAGGTGACTTACTCAATAATTGCATGCAATAAATAAATGAGTCACCAAAACTGTTGTCAATAAAATTTCCGGATAATTATTCACCTGTATCTATCTATGGCAAAAGTAGAAAGAGTTTTAACATTAGGTATATAAACCCACAATATAAAACGTTACAGATATCTTAGAGATTCGGTTTTTAACGTTTTGTTAAATATGCACAGTTCGTATTTTTGTGTTTAGTACACTTAAGCGTAAAGACGAAAACATTTATAATTTTTTTTACTATCTTATTTATATGACTAATCACGAAGTATGTAATATTATTTATTATTTTCATCGTAACACTGAACGATTTTAAATAAATGATCCGATAAAAATCGAGACTATGTAATTAATGCCTGTTATTTATTTCCCAAAATTGTCCTCATTACGTAACCTTTAATTGCTATAACTAACCTTTTAAAAAACATATTGCAATTACAAAACGGTCGATATTAATTACAGTATTTTTATATAGTATATAATGTCAACGCATATCAATTAATTCATAAATTTACAGATTTAACAAGAATCTTACAACAAATTGTGGGTAAATTTACTTAATTACATCACGTGGTACTATATCGAATTAACAGTTTAATTGTAATAATAAATATAAAAGAATTAATTAAGTTGCGAAGAAACCCCTCTCCACCAGTCCTCCAGTAATACCTTGATATTCCTCTTACCATTTTGAATTATTGCTTCTCAAAGTGGTTATAATTAAAAAAATTTGCATGCAAAGAAACGTCCTATCCCAGTATTGTAATGTAGACATATTAACACATCAGTCTATTCGAGCAGCAATATTGCACGTGTAATTTTTAAAAATATAGATGAATGCCTATGTAATTTATTAATACTAATTTTTTTATAATTTTCTATATTTCTTCCAATAACTTTCAAATTATTTCAAAATTTAAATAGAACTATTTCCATCCGTAATCTTAATAAACATACAGTCTGAATTTGAAAATTATTTTTATTCATTCATCTTTTAAATCTTTCTTCGATGTCTATAGCATTTCCAAAAAAGGAAAAAAGCTACGTATAAAAACTATTTGCAACCTGTTTGCGTCAAGGGTGACAGCAATATCCAATTATCATGTGTTAGAATCTTACAGCAGAATTGACACATTACCGCCAAAGCGCCTGGGTAACGGAGCGGCGTGGTGATTTTTTGCACAATATTCAATAATTATGTTATTAAATGATTTTTTGAAAAACTCTAAAACATCATAAGCTTATAAAAAAACTGCATTTTGTGATCGATGTATAAATTGTCGTTCAGACTGTTTGAAATGTGACATCATTGTAGTATTTTTGTTTATTTTTAAATTGCAACCTCCTCCATTTTTTTTTAACAAAATTGAATTCTTTAAAGTTTTCTGACTACTGCCTACATCCCATACCCAATGATAACTAACCCGAGCCTATTTGGTTTATAAGTTAAAAGATGTATAAATTGTAAAATATGCTTATGTTGTAAAATAAAAATGCTTTGCAAATATACACATAAAAGTAATAAATCTACGAGGGGCATTCAAATATAAACGAGACTTTTACTTCTGAGGACATAGAAAGCGTCCGGAGGTAAGTGGAGAGTAGGGAAGGGTAGGTGAGGGGATCCCCTCTAGATGACTCAAGGCCACGCCAACCGCCCGATCGGCTTGTTTAGTTGTCCTCACAACGAGCGAAAGAGAGGTTCATCCTTCGGTTGTGTAACGCATCATAATAAAGTTTTTAATGAACGAAGGTGTTAAATTAGCCAAAGTTCGGCACCTTGTGCGTGCATAGTTCGGGGAGAATGCACTTTCATGGTTGCGTGTAAAAGCCTGATGTGCCGAGTTTCAAAGGGCGTGAAAAAGTAGAAAATGTGAGTCACTGAAGATGCCCCTGCTCCAGCATTATGCGTGGCAATGCTGCAGCTGTTTTCGAGTTCATTGAAAGAGATCGTCGGCTTCACTGTAGCACAAATCAGTAAGGAAGCAAGAATCAGTGTTGGAACTGTACACACCATCATCCGAGACCACCTTGAATTCCGAAAAATCTCGGCGAGGTGGGTTCCACGTCTGCTTACCCAAGAAAACAAAAATGCAAGAGCTGAAGTTTGTCAGACGCTTGGTTTCAAAATAAAGGGCAGGCGTTTTTGCAACCCATTGTGACGTGCGATGAAACTTGTGTTCGCCACTACACTCCAGAGTCGAAAAGGGCCAGTATGGAGTGGAGAAAAAAGGGGGAGTCAGGACCATCAAAAGCCAAAACTCGCTTGTCAGCCGAGAAGGTGATGTCAACCAGTCTTTTTGGGACTCTCAAGGAGTTTTACTCGTTGATTTTCTTCATGATCGTCACACAATAAACGCTGCCTACTACTGTGATCTTCTTGGCGAGGTTCGAGCTGCATATCGGTCAAAGAGGCGCCGTCAGCCCATCCGAGACGTCCTGCTCCTGCATGACAATGCAAAAGGCTCGTTTATATTTGAATGACCCTCGTATTCTAAATCAAAACTGTTGAAGAAATACACCACTAAACTGTCAATTATTCTGTTATTGTCAAGTAAACTTTTAGTCAAAATTTAAAAGATTATATTTAATAGACAATAACAAGATTATATTTAATAGAAGGATTGTCAGTTGTTTAATCAAGATCGTCCTGATAGTCCACCTATTTCAAGATAAACAACAAGAAGACGCGTTCAAAAACCTTCGAAAACTGGTTGTGTACAATTTAAATCGATAAGGCTGACCTCAAGTCAGTAAAAATACTAAATTAATCGTATTACATGTTCAGCAATACGTAAAAAATATCCTCTCGACCATGTCGACCATTCCACAGTTGGAATATTGAGATTAGAATTTTTACGTTTCCACTTAGTTACAGCCCTAGCACTTCTTTATCCAAATAATCAGGATGATGATGATTCTCTAGCAAAGAATTTAGTTTTTCCTTCTCATTTTGGTGATAAATTACTTATTCAGTGATACGTAAAAAATATCCTCACTCTTTAACCACGTAACTGGTTTTTAATAATCATGTCGACTATTCCAGTTGGAATATCGAGAAGATTAGAATTCCTATGTTTCCACTTAGTTACAGTTCTCTAGCACTTCTTTATCCATTATATGATTATAATCAGGATAATGATGATTCTCTACCAAAGAATTTAGTTTTTCCCCCTGGTTGTAGTGCTGTCCGTTAATTTCTTGACGATACTTTCTTGATATAGATAAGGCAATGTGGAGCAACTAGTCAGTGAGAAACTTAAAAAAATCATTTAATAACAAGATTAGATATATTGTGCGAAACTCGCTATATACATGTAATATTTAGATATATACCACGCTGTATATCGAAGTGTTCTCTTGCAACTTTCTTATGAGGTAAATAGTGTCAACTTACAAAGAATCAGTAATTAGTTCAATTATGTGTCGAAAATATGTAAGCATTTTTAGGATCCATTTGTTACCTACTGTTTAAATGTTATTAAAAAATGCATTCAGGGTTAAATGCATTATGTTTCTCTCTGATTGTATGTTGTATATTTAATAAAAAAAAATGTACTTTTATATAAAAAATTGTCTTCTTGAAAAGTTTTTATTTCGTTTAGATTATCTAAACTTTTAAAGACTGGATTTTAAATGGCCTCATAGGAAAAAAATTACGAAAGTTGTAAGGTCTGGTGGTTGTGAAAACCACTAGTTTCGCTCTGAACCCTTAACGCCTTGAAAATAGTGTATATGTACATATAAATACCTAAACACATTTAGATCTTACTTGATGCTCTATGCGGATGTGAATTTGGCGGATTTCTATTAGGAAAAAGTGCATCAATAACAGCCATATTTTGGCAGTGTCAGGCCATTTTGACAGTGCATTAGTAACAGGCAATAATTGTAAAATGGATTTAGATCGTATCTATTAATATTAGATTATTTACAATCGATAAACCTATGACTAAGTGTAGGTAGATTTTATAAGTTAAGGTTTTTGTTGATTAATTCTATCACAAAATTAATACGTCGGCGTAGGGCCAATTCTCTGCGGATAATTCCTTATTACAAAATTCCTGTAATAAAGTGGTTCCGTGGACGTCGTCTTTTCGCTATCAATATGCAATTTACTAAGCCTTTACTTATATAACTATTTATATAACAGTTTAAGATAACTGGCCAGTTAAAAATATCGACTTTAGAAAAATAGACTGGATGCTTTCATGGGATAATAATTTTTTTTCTGATTTCTGGCTAGGTTCCGCTTCAAAATAAGTGAAAATTTTACGAAAACGAAGAATAAATGTAGAATTTGGTTATGGCTAATAACAGCTTGAACTTTTTAGGTTCCCCTAAACTGCCGCGATTTTATTATCGTTTACAACAAATTGAATTCTAATTTATGTAAACCTTATTAAATATATCACAAGTTTATTGTTAATATACGGCCTTCACAACTGACGATTACTTAAAAATTAAATCGTGTTTCCAATAATTAAATTGCGATTCTCTTTTGCTGACACATTCACAGGAACTCAATAGTTTAATCTTTAGGAACTAATAACGGTTTTTAAATTTATAAATTTAATCGACAATTTTGTAGTATTTCAGTTGGCAGTTTCTAACAAATATAAAAATTAAAACAAACGAATTAGAATAAATCAGAATACGTCTATATTTGCTAGAAATTTTAATAAAAAACAAATTTGTCGTCACAATATTACTAGCCTTCATAATAAAACCTCCTCCCTTTCCCATTTCCTCCTGTTTGTTTTTATTTAAAAAAACATACCGCTTATTATACACTTCATGTTGGGCAGTAATAAAATAAATTCCATATAAATAACTGTTATACTTAACATATTCATTATAATACAAACAATTTTTCGAGCCAGGAAGTAAACTTGCTTGATATGTAATAGAAAGTGACAGAAGTCAGGATATATGCACAGCAGCTTAATTGATCTAACTACTGTTAACATATATTATCATCACAATAAATACAATTGGTCATTTCAAATAAATATCGTAAATATTTTTTAAAGTGATAATAATTCAATAAGCGATTTAAATTCCATAATTAAAACATTTATTTTTATCGCAATGAAAATGTGGTTTCTATATTGATAAATTCCGACTACGTCATTAAAAAAATCAATAGAAACACCAATAACGATCATCTTTTAATGTTAAAAATAACATAATACACCGATGTATAATCATTGAAGCTAGTATTCGGTATAAAAAATGTTTTATATTACTTTCATACATTTATTATAATTATGTATCGTCGTATTTTATCGAAAAAAAAAATAATTATTCAGATTCAGATGACATTGTGGTTTCACTTTACTTTAACACTCAAATTGTACTACTTAAATAAACATTATCTGATTTGAAATTGTTATGTTTAAGGTGATTTATTAACTTATTTTTACTTTTACAACTTTACATCTACATACATTTTGTTTTTCTTTTCTTATTGTTAGTCTTGCTAGCGGTTCACCTTAGGTCAAACCTTGGTGCTTGCATATTCTCATTACAATATTAATATTTTTTTAATTGATTAGTAGTTTATATTAATCAGTTGAGTAGTTGAAAAATCGTTTTTCTTGCATACTTTTAAATTTTATTAAATTATAAAATAGGGCATTATTTTTAATTCGTAAGATAAAATATAAAGAGCTGACGAGTTGTTTTAGAGATTTACACCTGGAGTAGTGTAGAAATAAACATTATGTCCAGATACCTAAATAAGATATATTGGCATAAAGTTGCCATGGCAGCTATTAACACTTTTTAGTTAATGCTGCTTTAAACCTAAATATATCAAGGATTCACGCAAAGGAGTGCAACTCTCGTATGTGAATTATTATGCAAATAAAAGTGTCCATTAAATTTTCTAAGGCAAAACTTTTAGACTCTATTTTGAAAATGGAGATATATTCTCATAAAAACGACTATTTCCGCCGTCACGGTAGCCCAGGTAGAGCGTATTCTATGGCAAGTGCGACTGGTTACCGACTGTTATGATCTTGGTCCCATTCCAAGCGCCGTCTCCCAAGACGACTCCTAGTATTTCGGCGACTCTTCCATGTAGATGGAAATGGGAGTCGTCTGCGCTTTTTCAACGTGTATCCCCCCCACCTAGACTGTTCCGACTTTGGATTTGGTCCAATTTATTTGGAGTGTTTTATATTTTTTGTATTTCTTAATATTATAATCCAAAGAAATTATTTTATTCATAATTATTCTTCGAAAATATTTACTTCTTCCATTCTCTCATTGCTCAAACTTCTTTGGGTTTAATAAGATTAGACTTGCGTTATTTAAAAGCAATCTTGTCTGAAGTGTATTATGTCTGCCTTATCTATTCTACAAATGGAAAAACATATATACGAGTATTAGTGGCTACGAATAGTCGTCCATTTTTAGTAGCATTCTCCACTTTTTCATTCATATACTCGTGCATACAAACATATGTACTATCTCCAGAAATATATATTTTAGAATACATTCCGCATTTAAAGATACAAATATATAACAATATGTTATTGAAATGCTTGGAAGATTCTCTTTCTCAGATTATCTTTATTGTTGGAGGCCACATATTAAAGGTAACATGGTCAAAAATGTTGTCCTCGACAACTTCTCAGTTTTCCGGGCAGTGTCTGCTAATGCATTATCCGGGCAGAACACATATTGTCAATTTCTCCAATCCGAGGCTTGACTACGGTCATCAAAACGTTTTGGTACTCATTTTCCCTCTTAGACCTTCTTCAAAGATCTGATGACGATCGTAGGCAAGCATTGGATTGAAGAACTTACTGCATGAAAACGACACTAGCCGAGAAAAACTCAGATGTGACTCGAGGATAACTTTTTTAACTATGTTATTTCCTGTGTGGCCTTCAAATTCGTCTGACTGCAATCACCTTGACTATTATGGATTCGGCGCGGCTGGAAGGATCACTACAATAAGGCTTCCTGCAAGAATAAAGCTGAAGTGAGAAAGATAATCTGATTTCAAGATTTGTCTTCTGATGTTATAAAATGCGTCTGTTATAGCTTTTGAGGTTGTTTAAAGGCTGTGATTAATGTCGAAGGTGGCTTCACTGAATAAGTTCTATCTATAAAGAATCACTTCTTTCTTATAGTCGGCGTAATTCTAAAAGTAAAGATGTTTTTCCTTTATGTGTTTTCCAAGTCAATTCTACACTCGCACCCTATACTCTGAAGAAGTGATATTTTTATTATTAAAATGTTCTTAAATTTTAAAGCCATAGTTTTTATCGAGTATGAAGTACAAAATGAGTATGGTTTGTAAAATGGATCTTTGCGCGCATGTATCAATTTAGTGACGACGCACGGATCACATGCTACACCACTCGCAATTGTTACTAATATGTCACAATTATGTCTAGCGACGTATGTTTCAATCAACTACGTACGGCATACACAGTTAATAATTTGCTGAACAAAATGCAATTACGAAGTCACGTCTTAGCTTTATTGTATAATTTGATTCATTGGCGTCAGAATATTTCTGTAAAATTTATTTCATTTTGGTTTTACTTAAAGCATTAAAGTAATGGAAATATCATTTCCATTGAATGTTTTTGTGGAGAAACCTTTCATTAATCATCATAGTTTGACGGATTTATATTGTACTGTTACCTTAAAATGTGTTTTCGGCACGACACTGTTCAAAAATGTCAATTGATTGATTCATACGATTATTACTTGTGACGCACAAAAGAACAATTATAGTGGTAGAAATACAACAAATGGAACAATTACACAAATTATAGTGGTAGAAATACACTATATTGAAAATCTGATGAGGGTCACTGAATTTCGTTATATACGAGTATATTATTCTCAGAACATATCCTTAATACTCATTATAGTAAACAGTACTACTCTAAAGTACTTTTTAGTACTTGAAAACTTTGACATTTCTTATTAACAAGAGTAGACTGGTTCTTACATATTGCCTTTTTTATATCTTAGCCGCAAATTTTAGTTGATTTATCAAGTAATGTTTCTTATAACACAGGGCCTGTCAGGGATGTAGGGTGTTTTTGAAAAGAATGACACAAGCTTATTTTTGAACGAATTTTAAAATTTATGGTTTTTATACATCAGTCGCGTATTGCCATTGAAGAATACATAAGTTAGCTGTGAAAAATCACAGTTAGGTGGCGTCCTTTTTTCTCGAGGCATACTTGTAGAAGGGTGGCAAAATCATCATCAATACTCCTTTCGAGCATGGTACGAGGAATCCTGTCAATTTCACGCGTTATAGTTTCGGAAAGAGCTTCAAGAGTTCGCGGTTTGTTGTTTGAAATTTAAAAAGTCTCAAGGATCCTGTTTGAAATTTGTTCGCCCATTTCATAATGGTATCCCGTTTTGGAACGCGACCATGCCGACCAACATTAAAATGGTTTCGAAATTGTCGCTTTGTGAGCCTCACAAAACGACCAGCTTCAATGAAAGTGTTGTAAATAAACATACGAATTGCCACAGACAACGGCTCCATGGCTACTGGAATGGCATTTCGCAACGAGTAGATATCAACCATTCTGAAAATATTCGTTCAACGCAATCGCGCATAACAGTCGTCTCAAAAACACTACACCTCCCTGGCAGACCCTGTATTCTGTATTTATATTAATAATAAATATCCCAAATACAAAATGTAGACATCTGTAGGCAAGAAAATTATATGAATAAGCCAAAGAGATTTTGACTACACTCATAGAAGTTAAAAACTAAAATAATATCACAAAATAGAAAAACTAGCTTTTTATACTTTTCCGTACTCCATTATAAGCGGAAAAGTAATGTAATCGTGTAAAGAAAAAGTGAAAAAACAAAAAAATTTTTTTGACTAATTCTGATCGGGGACGTCTCCCAGAGGACACCTATTGATTTTGAGGTGGATAGGACATACCCCACCCTGTTCATGGGTCATGAGAAAGCACGAGGGTGAACTATTTGAAAAAAGTAAAACTGTCGTATAAAACACATATTCTGCATTTATGTGTTGGTTTATTTTTTCTCGGCCACTCAATTTCGAGATAGAGATGTTCTACGTGCGGAAAACTCCGCTTTAAGGTTTTAAAACTGTTTATTTTCTTTTGACATACAGTAAAACGTTTTATTCTTAACCGCGCGTTTGAAATGTTTTTGTTTTTCTAATTATGTAATATTCTATTATATATACCTGTATGATTTTTCTGGAATTTTTTGACAAGATAAACATTTCTTGATTCTCCAAAGATCTCTAAAGTGTCCAGATTGGTGGAAACACAAAAACTACTCAAAAAGAGAGTGCAAATAAAACTATACTGAGTGTACTGGTATATCTTAAAAGCAAAATTTGCTAAAAAATGTATATTTACATCAGCAAGTGTTTTAAAATATAAATATTACTTATATTACAAATTCGTGAAAAATTATTCGACAAAAAAATTATAGCAAAAAAGTAAAATAATAAGTTAAGCGCAAAATACCAAATATTTGGTCAATGTAGACTTATCAGGTTGTGAATATGACGTCAGTAGCAGTTTTATCAGTGTATTTGATAAAGTTAGGATATAATCTATTCCCATTAGTTTAATTTATCCAACTATGGTTGTTATATTTATACAGATATAAAAAGTGGCGTATATTCGTCAGATAGGTGTATATAATGTGATTGTGACGTTATATCGTCAGATTTGTGGGCCAGTTTTGTAAAATGCTTTTGGGTCTGATGTAGACTTTGTTCATATATAATAAAAAGAAGTACATAAATACAGTGCGATAACTTTCCATTAATACACAAAAAAAGCGATAAAAATAAATAAACGTGCAATATTCTCATATGAATGTTGAATGGTTGATATTCTATAAATGTTAATTTATATTAATTAATTAATTTTAGTAAAAACAAGGCTTCTATAAAAAAGTATATATAAAAATATATATATATATATATATATATATATATATATATATATATATATATATATATATATATGTATATATATATATATATATATATATATATATATATATATATATATATATATGAATATTAAATTTGTCTATCAATTGCTATACTGTTGAAAATTTGACGGGGACAATCTTTAACTTTCACTTAATGATGTGAAAATGGTTGCAAACTTTACTATATACCGGGTCCGGCACAGGATTGAATGGTTTTGAATAGGTTGCTGTGGAAATACTGTTTTGTGTTACAATGGCAAATTGGCCAGTTAATCAACGGGTCTCTGCTGTTAAATCATTTATCCTGACCCAGTCCAACGTACAAACCCAGAAACGTTTTCGCCGTGAATTTAATTTGCCAGTGCGCGCTTCCAGTCCCATCAAGAAATGTAATTTTGAGATGGAGTAGAGATTTCGACGAAAAGGGCAGTGTAACCTCAAAATTTGTCGGAGGTACACGTATAGTTCGTACACAAGGTAATATTAAAAGAACCAGAGTAGCCGTTGAACGGAGTCCACAACGTTCTGCAATTTGGCAATCAATTGCACTGCGAATTTCAGAGCGAAGTATGCGACGAATTTTAAATCTGGATTTCATCCCTATAAAGTACAGGTAGTTCATAGGCTGTTGATAAAGTTAATCGCCTCAATTTCTGCAGGCAATTTCTTGAAACATTGAACAACAATGCAGGAATTCTTGATAAGCTGATCATGTTTGACGAAGCTCACTTCCATCTCAGTGGGTACGTTAATAAGCAGAAGTTTCGCTACTGAACAAAGCACAACCCAAGAGAAATGCACGAACACCCATTTTATGACCAAAAGGTAACGGTGTGGTGTGGAGTGTGCAGATTTGGTGTGATTGGGTCATACCTTTTTGAAGAAAACGGCCACGCCGTTACAGTAAATTCACTTCGGTACGTTGAGATGTTGGAAACATTTGTGGCTGTGGAATTTTAAAGAATGGACTAAAATGAAGTATGGTTCCAACAGGACGGCGCCATAGCGCATACAGCTAGACGGTCTATTGCTGTTTTACCGCGTATGTTCCCGAATCGCCTAATTTCATGGTTCCGCGAATTTGCAGGGTCCGCAGAATCACTGGACCTGAAGGTCCCGGATTCTTGTCTGTGCAGATTCTTAGTGTACTCTACCCCTCCCCCAAACACTTCTGGAACTCAAAGAAAGGATTCGTGAAGAGATAAATTTGATAAACGAAGATTTACTCAGACGCGTTATGTTCAATTTCAGAAACAGATTGTAGCAATGAATAGAAGAAGACGGTGGTCATCTTAGGGATGTGATCTGTGCAAACTAAGTGTTATAAGAAATTTCTAGAGTTGTGTTTTTAGTTATAATAATAATTAGTCCAAATATATTCTTTATTTCTTAACAGTGGCCTATTAAAAACCATCCTGTTGCCGGACCCTATAGTTCTGGTATAAAACTTAACACCAGTGTAAATAGTAACATTTTAATCGCTGTAGATATAAACTGTAGATTTTGGGTATAAAACTAATGTAAATATACCACAATGTAGTACACTTTACTCCGCATGGGGTAAATTGTAATCCTTGCATGGAAACTATTGTAGAGTACGTATGCATGTGGTCTTTATGTGACGCTGTTAAACTGTTAGGCAGTATGACCGTTCATGATTTTCTATTAATCAAATTATGCCCAAATGCTGCTGTATCTCTCATGAAGCAACTGTTAAATGTGTTGGCCAGGTTTATTGTTTAAAAATTTTCGAGTCGCTGAATGATTTCAGAGAAGATCTAACCTACTCGTGTCTTTTTGTTTACTTATTATTATTAATACATAACTTTTACGAAGGATTTTGCCATTTTTTTTATTTTCAGCAAAAACTAAATCCTTGAGAAGAATTATTAACAATTGTTAAAACCTGAAGCAACATCCCTGTTGCTTATTTCTGAAGAATTATCGTATGTCCAAATAGTTCATCTGTCCTAAGAAGTAAATGTTATAGAGTGATGGCCAAGTTTATTAAAACTATTAAATACTAGATGTATGAAAAACGTGTTAAATTTTGAAAAAATCTTTGGAGGATTCGTCTGGCAGGTAGTGAAGTAATAATTTATATCTATCATTCTTATTGCCGACTTATTGATAATAATATATTAATTTATCAAGAATGTACACTATTATTCTATATAAAAAGTAATAAAACGTTTTCCATGTCAAAGTCATTTTGTTTTTATTTACTGGAAAATATAGAGTAAAAGGTGTAACGTTGAAATAAAGTTTACATTAAATGGTGGTGTAAGTTTATATCATACGTCGTGTTGACTTTACTCCATTACTAGTATGAAAATTCACACTAGAGAGTGGTAAAATTTTACCATGGCCTTGGGGTGGTCATTTCACACCAAACTGGTGTGTTCCTATAAACGGTGCAAGAAATACAACTACCATCTTAACAGTAGATAGTTTTGACCTAAACAAAAAAAGTTTTAGACAGTAAGAGTGCTCACCTGTACCATTTACGAGAAAACAAATCAATGAATTATGGGTATAATAAATACATTATGGAACAAAAATAAAAACTGCAAGATCTGTGGAATTTCCTAAATTATTAAGACCATGGGAATGGTTATTCCCATCCCAATGGAATTATTTTATACAAATTAAATTATTTTGAACATGCAAATTTACTCTATTATTTAAGGAATTCGACAAATCTTGCAGTTCTTACTTTTATTTTAATTCCATAATGTGTTTATACACATAATTAGATGATTTACACATTTACTTTACTCTCGTAAATGGTTGAACATCCATGAGCATTTTCTGTCTGTTTATATCCAAATTATCAACTGTTAAAATAATGGCATTATTTGTTACACCCTGTATGTACCCCTTTGTTATCACATTTCAAACAGTATACGTAATGACCATTTATTATGCTTTATTCTTTAAGAAATATCAATTAACATTTGGATTATATCTCAGATAAAACACTGAACATGCGCTGAATTAAAAAAAATCAGCTTTATATATTATATACGACAGGAGTACATCTATTAAACATATTATGTAATACAAGACAATCCACAAATCAGTATAATAAATGTAGAAATATTTAGAAATTTATGAAAGTATACATAAGAAAATTTTACTTGAAAAAATTTATTTAACTAATTAAACTAACTTAAATTCATAATACGATATTTCATTTCATTTTAGATTATGTTCAGGCCTAGTTGCTCTAGGAGCTTTTAAAAGTATTAAAACCGGTTCATTTAATTATAAAAGTCTACGGCAACCGATGTGAAAGCTGTATGAGTAGAAATAACTAATTAGAATGAATTAACCCTAAACTACACTGATGCAAAAGATAGAGTAATCCAATTTGCTGCATAGGAAATTACTGGGTATATTCACAACTTTTCTTTTAAAGGAATTAACACTAACTCACTAGTTGTAAATACACAAAGTAACTACTGTCGTAACTACTCTCAATGGCCAGAAATCGTACAGAACAGTCAGTGGTTGACCCACAGGGTCATGGATCATCCTTTTCGTCTACTGAACGTCTGTTATAATCTAAAACTGACAGATCACAGCTATTAATACTCGGGAAGCCAGAGGATACTTTAATCTAAGGCCCATCCAGCATTAGAGAAGGACCATTTGGGCTTAATACTACTAGGCACTTTTCCAGTTAAAGCAGGGGAAATTATTAAGCTATTACTAAATAGGACTGGGCTACAGTAATAAAACTACAAAGAGACTTGATTGTCTCACAAATCCCATTATTCTAGGCAACCGTGTATCTCTATTTACTAAACGGCTGTTTTCGTGTGTGTCATGAAATTTTTAGGTCGATGTACGAAATGCTTTTCGTTCGAATTTCGGGATTTTGACAAAAACAATACAATAAATCGACCCTTGCGAACAACGTGGTAACTTGGTTTTTGATCCGAAGCCTTTAGAGGCATGCTTCGGAGGTGCCTTCGATATGAACCAGAGGGCGGCGCAATATTATTGCAATTTGCGTACTCGTTTAGCTATTAACGCTTAATGTTATTTATTATTATGTTTACCAGGTATCTAAATATGAAACCGGAATTTGCCCATAGATGCCCTAGCTGCTAATGTAGTTACCGTCATATCGCATCATTGGCGCCATTTTCTTGTTTTGACATTTGATAAAGGTTTTTATCTCACAATACAAGTTTCATACAACAACATCGTTTTTAATAGCGTTAAACATATCGAATTATGTACCTGGAAACTACGATTTTCGGACATCATTTTTCTGTTACCATTTGAAGAAAACTGCTGCAGAATCACATCGAATGCTTGTCGAAGCCTACGGTGAGCATGCTCCTGGTATATCACAGTGTTTTAAGTGTTTTAAAAAATTCAAAAGTGGCAATTTTGAGGTGAGAAACGAAGAACGTGGAAGACCACAGAAAAAGATTGAAGATAGCGAATTGCAAGCATTGTTGGATGAGAATAACGCTCACACACAACAAGAACTCGCCAATCAATTAAATGTCACGATAAGCCATCTCCATACGTTTGAAAGCCATGGGAAAGATCCAGAATATGTTTTGGCATGGAATCCATAAATGTCAGATAGATAGGAAAAATGTATAGCCAGCAATGGGCAATTCGAATAAAATATTTTTTATCATTTTCATACAATAAACGTGTATTTTCTATACAAAAAAATCCTGTTTCATATTTATATATCTGGTATATTTTCCACTTTCCAATAGATCCTCTAAAACTGGCTTCATATGTTTTTACGAGAATAAATATAGCAAATAGCAATACTAAAACTAATCGAGTCATCACAATAACATGTATAACTTGATAGTCAGTGGCGGCTCGCGATGAAATGAAACGGGTGTTCTGCACAGGGCCGATCCTAGGGTATTGGCCGCCTGCGTGCAAATTTCAAACGTATCCAAACTACTGGCGCCGTAGGGGTCGCAAAAAAATTGCGCCGCAGACGAAAATTTTTTAAATTTTCAAGGTCGCGCGTTTTCCTGATACTTCAGAATTTTTATGTAAAATCCGTTTATACAAAAATATAGACTTTCACAAGAAACATTTTTGGAATTTAATACCTTTTTGAAGAACATTCATATTTGCCGTCATATTCTTTGGTTAAAAGAAAAGGCTTGTAAGGTGAATTTTCTACTAGAGGGTCTATAACACTTAAAATATTTTCCGAAAGAGTTTCAGCGTCACATTTTGTAGGTTTCAGGTATGTCCAAAAACGTTCAATCGGTTCACCATCGAGAATATATCTTAAAACTACCACTAACTGAGTTTTTGCAGATACATCAGTTGTTTCGTCTGCCATAACTGCCAAAAATGAAGGTTTGTTAATTTCTTTAATTATTTCTTCATGACATACTTTTAATATACAGTCTAAAAGATCATTTGGTATTTCTTTAAAGGTTCCTTTAAATACTGAAGTATTTTGTAGATGCTTGCTTAAAGTTACATTAAGTTCAGCAGAAAAATTTATCAAACCACGAAGTATCCCCGGGTTTTGAGAGGTTTCAGCTTCGTCATGTCCTCGCAGCGCCAGTTCAAATACCCCACAAAACTTTATGCAGTTTATAATTTTTGACAAAACGTATCTCTTTTTTGTCACATTCTCATTATGCTTTTGCACATTTATCCAATAAGCTGAATCTAGCTGCGATTTAATATTACTTGTTCCTAATAAAGCTAATTCCATTGTATTATGTAGATGGCTTTTGGAGTTGTCGTGCTTTTTTATTTTTTCAGTTAAGTGCACCAAATCTGTCACCCATACCTCCGTCCATGCCTTATCACCGCCAAAAAGTAAGCAAGGAAAACAAAATAACGCATTTTTTTGTTGCACCCACAAATCTAATTGTTCTTCGAATAAATGTCTCTATTAAATTGACGTTTATATGTTTTTCCGCGGCTAACACCTGCAGTCTCAATAACAATATCGGGCAATGGCCTACCATTGTTTTTTAAATCAATTTTTTCTTCATAAGAGTATTTAAAAAATCGCTTCACATGAACTAAATTATAAACTAAATCCATTGTCACTATCACAGTATATAAATATTAATAATTAGTACAATAAATCACTACACAAATTCACAAAACAGTATTTAAAATCTCAAATTAACACGAAATACGAAATAGGTACTATTTGCGCCCGCCAACTGCACGAGAAGTAGGAAGGAGTAAACATTCACTGATGTTGCCTTAGCTGGAAAAAATACAGCTCACTGACCGTGCAAATTCGCGCATTTACGAGCGCCAAGTGTGGATTGTCGCGGGAGTTGAGGGGGAGGACGGGTGTGTCGAGCCGTGCTGAGAACTACCTCGTGTGACCCAGTTCAATGTACCGCGACGCGCTCGCGTAGAAACCCAGATAATTCATCTGGTCTACTACTCAATAGAGGACGGCGGGCAGAATGCGACTTTAACGCAATAATTTGGTTAGCTGCACCAACTAACCAAATTATTTTATTAATAAATTTTAATAATTATGTCGCGAAAATATACAAATATCTAATTTTTTTGGCAATTCTGCAGCTCTGCAGCACCTATACACCAGCCGCCCCTGTTGATAGTAGAAAATAAGCCTCTAAAGCCTATTACTATTAACATTTATTTGTATATACAGACATAAAGAATAAAAGAAGTAGAGTATAGTAATAACATGTTGAGGAAATTGTATTTAATGGTGTCAAAGTGAAAGAAAATAAATAAATTAGTTCTAGTATACAAATTTCAAGGAAATAGGTTGTATCAAAAAAAAAAAAAGAAAACTAATGGTCAGCGTGTCAACTATCAGACAAAACAGGTACGGTAGTTGATTATAATGCGATCCAATGTTGGATAGAGATTACCTATTAATCATGTTGAAGATTCGGCCATATCGGAACGATTAAGATTCGGAATACATTTCCCTGAGGAAAAATAATTGATCACAGACATTCAATTATTATGTTTAAAGCAGAAATTGATGACATCACAAACGCTTTAAGAAAATGTAGATACTCGTATAATGACCTTCATTTATTACATCGTTAGAAGTATGTAAATTAAATAGAGGAATAATTATTTATACGATTCTACGTAGCAGCCATTGCAAAGTCGAATTTAAAAACCAAATTTAGTAAAGGAGGCTCCTGCATCAAAAATAGTACCTACATTTTTATATCATTCTTTGAAATAAATTCGTACCTTTAAAAAGGGGATACTTTATTTGTAAAGTTTGCTTCCTATTTTGACTTTAATAATGCAATTTCATAAAAATAAATATTCGGTACAACCTTGGGTATAATGTGCTTGTATTAAATTATAATAAAAGCGACTTAATTTAATATTTCTTATATATTTAATATTTTCCACAATGTTTTTGATTGTGGTCTTTTTTGTTTTTATCAATGAAGTGAGAAAAGTATATGTGAAAATATAGATAGCAAATAAATGGCGGGATATATCCCTGGTTTTAAAAAAATCAAGGGGACAACTAAAGTAATAACCAAAGAAAGGACAAAATTAAATTGAAACATAGCTTCAGGTAATATTAGTAGATATAACGTACAATACGTCTATGAATGACCCTGGACAGAATATTTTTGTATTAGATACAAGTCATGTAAATTATAATTACTTAAGATAGAAATATATGAAGAGAATGTTTACAATTGTCAATGTATAGAAACAAAATATTGGGTGAAATACTTTTTTTCAGATTTTTACGTAGTACACTAGAACAAATGACTCTTATTTTCAGATGAAACCAAGTTTACAACTGATTAAATAATTTTTTCACAGTTTTGTTAATTTGTGTCAAAATATTTGCAATGTAGAGATCCTGCACACTCCCAAATTTCTTGTCCTCATGATGATACATACTTGATAAAAATGATCGTACACATGTTAGAACTTATGATAACATATGTATGTTGATGGTTGGAAAAAGTCAATTTGCAGGTTATCTTGAATTTACAATAGAATATTCTGTATTCACTCACCATATAGAGTGAGCGTTTAAAAGCGGGACCGTTTAAAAGCGGGACCGTTTAAAAGCGGGACCGTTTAAAAGCGGGACCGTTTAAAAGCGGGACCATTTAAAAGCGGGGCACATTTGATTTTCATGTGCTGGCTGATTATTTTTCCATAACTCTACTACGATGCAAATTTCAAAATGAAATTTACAATGTCAAGGGCGTACTTCAAATTGTGATTAGTTTCTAACAAAAAGACAACATAATTAAAACTTATATTATGTTACCTAATTTTTGACATTTACATGACAAATATAAAGAATCGCCATCTAAATGACAACTATATAAATAATATTTTTATAATGCTCCTTTATACAGTTATAAGTTGAATTGTAAAAAATTTTAACCTACAATAACATTATTCGTAATATTTGCAATCTCTGTTTTTTTATACATATTTTAATTAGCCAGTCATATTAAGGACAATTATTCTTATTAGCAAGCCTTGCAATTATTTTACTTTTAAAGCTACTGTTGGCCGAGTAAACCAAATTTAATCAGCATGGAGCTTTGTTTGCACGCATTTTAAAAAATGATAGTTTACAACGATAAAGACCAAATAATGAACAAATTCAAAATTATTTTACCGATCATTTTAGAAACAGATTAAGAATTGCAAGTTTTCACATAAATTACCATGTAAAACAAGAACACATCTTAAGTACAATAATATGAAAGTCTTTTAAGCAAAAATTTCCCTTAGGAAAAAAATTAAAACCTTAGAAATAGCCAATATTGAGAAGAATGTGTATTATCTTCAATAATTGAAGATATTGATAATTATGAAATAAACTGAAAATTTTGTATTAGATCAAATAACAAATTACTACAGTACAATAAAAAATTTACCAACTTTACGATTTCAAAAATTACTACTCTGTAATAAAATAACATAAGGGCACATAAAAAAAGACAAAATCATAGAATGAATTGACACAACAATTTTTTAAACTAAATTCTTACCAAGTCAACACATTTATTATATCGTCTTTTAATGTTTGCCATAATTTTAGATGCTTGGTTTGGAAAATTAATAGCTTTTTTCGATTTTTAGCTTTCCAAAAACTTGGCTTTGGAAGCAGGCTTTGAAATTACAAATTTCAATCTGAAATTTCGTACCACATTAGAGTTATTGAAGCTCTATCTATCATTTAGAAAAATTGTTTAAATAGGTCAAAAAATATAAATTTTTTAACGTTTGTATTTTTAAGTGCTATTACCTGTTAAGTGAATCTCAAGATATGAATTTCCGCGACATAATATGATCAGAATTGTTTATTAGCAAAGCATTCTAGTTAGCAATAAGAAAACCAAATATAATGTGATTAAAACAAAAGTATCCTTTGAAGTATAGGGGGTGGGGGGTCTATCTACAGAGTTAATATTTCATCTACAACGAACGAAACGAATTGTATAAGTACATGAGAAAAATAAACGAACGTGAATAATAATAAAGTAATTTACTGCGAACATCGTTATGGGCAAGAAATTACTATCCAATTGTTAAGAGATTGCATTATAATAAAGTTATACGTGTATAACGTGTTGAACCACGCACAGGACAAAATTATTCATTCTCCTCACCCTTATTTCTTCCACGGTAACGTACCCGTAACTACCTGTGTAATTAAAATTACATACCTATAAAATATGTCGAACTAATCATGGTGTTATGTTTGCCTATAGAGAAATAATTAGTCATGAGATAAAGATTTTAAAAAGTTTTTTCGCAACCTTCACAGTCGATTGCGTTCCTATAATTAAAACACTTTTTGTTCCCTGGTGTCCCCAATTATGACTAATTGTAAGTAAAACTATTGTCAGATATTAACTTGGTTCTTAGAACTCGGATACAGTACACATAGTAAGTATAATGTAGATAATGCAAGTCCAAAGATATGATTATTTATTTAAATCATAAATATACAAAATTTTACATTTTGCATTAATATTGATAGTGATTTATTATGTAAACATATCGCATGCATGTGTATTAATCATTATGACAAGAATTAGAATGACTTCTTGTAAGTCTTATGGCATTATATTTGGTATAGAATATATATTTCATTGGTAACTTATTTTTAATGGATGTCTTTCTTGTAACAGGCGTCCACAGCAAAAAAAATATCTCATAAAATAAGGTTCAAATGACATTATATTTAATACACAAAATTGTCTGAGGATCTTGGTCTTTAATTTACGAGGGGGTACCTAAAAGAAACAGAACTGATGCTGTGGTGGGCGGAGTCTTTGTAGTACCGCTTTCTGCCGCTAGGAGCGTATAGAGCTACTATTTCAGTGTCAGTAAACCAAGCGTCGTCGATAAAGAAGGTTCCGTTTGACTTGTGTGAATTTTTTAGTGAGAGTCGTTTTGTGTCTTCGCCGTTTTTTGAGCCTCGTGAACAGCACGCGGCTGTAGAGTTTTGCCTCTTGCTCGGAAAAACTAGCACAGAAACTCTTGAAATGTTGAAAACGGCCTACAAGGATGATGATATTGGGAAAACTCAACTGCTTGAGTGGCTTTGCCGTTGCAAAACAGGTGAAATGCCAATTTATGACGAACCTCTTACATGGTTCGAACCGATGTTAAAAACATTCGCAAAAATATCCTGGGTCGGATAAAGGTCGGCGACGAACCATTGATGAAGTTGT
This sequence comes from Rosalia funebris, assembly GCA_037954035.1. NCBI lineage: Eukaryota > Metazoa > Arthropoda > Insecta > Coleoptera > Cerambycidae > Rosalia > Rosalia funebris. The sequence continues at coordinate 447,375 of JAZFAV010000024.1, forward strand.
GGAGCTGTCTGGAGTGATTTGGAGATCAGTTCAGCGAATTTTAACGAAATATTCGAGGATGAAAAGGGTGGCTGCCCAATCACTGCTCATACAATCCCGTCTATGCGCCAATTTTTGACCAAAAATGGCATGATCCCTCTGCTCCATACCCTTATTCACCCGACTTTGCCCCCTGCGACTATTTTTTATTTCTCCGAATGAAAAGAGACATGAAAAGTAAGCGTTTTGCCGACGTTGTTGAGGCGAAGAAGAAACAACGGAGGTGCTGTCGGGCATCACAGATGAATTTCAAAAATGCTCTGAACACTTGAATGAAAGATTAGGCAAATGTACTAGTACCAGTAGAGAGTACTTTGAAGGGGATTGAAGGTTTTTTGTTTGAAAATTAAACATAACCGAAATAATTTCGGTTTCTCTTGGGTACCCCCTCGTACGTATCCTAAATTATGCAACTCGCATGGCATTTAGGACACAACTAGTTTATATGAAAATTAATTATCTTTATTGATTCATCTTTGCAAGTCTTTACTATTTACATGTGTAGTTTCTAGTTTTCATTTAGATAATTAATTTTCATATAAACTGATTGTGTCTTGTCATGCACTGGTTATAGTAAAAACAAATATGTTTCCTTATTGAAACAATTTCAAGCATTAAAAAAACATCCCTACAATATATTTTAGCGATTAACCAATATCGTCGACTATTTCAACATTTTTTTTTTATTTTCTTCCCACCACTCCTCTATGATCTCTAATAGCAAATCAGCGAATCTATATTTGTAAATATAGCTTTGTTTGTATATTACATGTATGGTGTATTATTGTTGTTGCTAAAGTAGTAATAACATGGCAACGCGTATCAGATTTCGAGGATTAAATCAAGGTAATCAAAACTTTATAATTTTAAAATTAAATTATTAGACTGCCGAATACATATCTATGTATACAATAACAATCCAACTATATATTATCACGGGAATGATATACGATATCATTTTCTAGCTCTCTTCTAGAAGAGCTTCATTAGCTCTCTAAGGTTGTATATTAATATGATTATTGATACACAGCCAATTTTACGTCGCTTTGTAGGATTAGGGTGTCCCAGTTCTTGTCATTCTCAAAATGTTAAGCCCTTTTATTAAAGCATGTCACATTTTACCTTTCCGCACTCCACTCTACGCGGAAAAGTAATGTAATTGTGTAATGAAAAATTGAAAAAACAAAATTTTTTTTATCGGTTTATTTTTCGTTTTTCGGCCTAAAAACAGAAAAATAGTTTTTAAAAATTTTTTGCTGTGTGTGGGTCGTTGTATTCGTCGGCATTTATTCTTGTTAGCACGATAACTCAACTAAATCGTGTCGGATCGATCGGGTTTTAACTGGTTCTGATTGGGGACGTCTCCCAGACGACACTTACTGATTATTTTTTACTTGTTTTCCTGCTACATGATTAATTTCAAGTCAATACTCAGTAAATACAATACTAAGTAAAAGCAAAAAAAAAAGTGTACTATACTCTTGATAATATTGAGTCTAGTTTTATTTTTTGGTTTCCATAACACGATTGCTTGGTGGAAGACAAATTGGTGTTCGAATTTCCATTGAGGCAAATCACCTTTCTTGGGTATCAATTCCGTGTTACGACTTATTTTCCATGTGTAGTATCCCTTTGGGTAATCTTATAAATTTTTAGAGGATGGATATATTTCCATGATTTGAATTTGAATAATTTAAATTTTAAGAATAAAAATTGGTACTGATTGATGCATAATTTTAATAATATGCGTAAAAGGCTGTAGAAGTAATATACATAGTGGTTATCCTGATTTTGCTGTTTTATTTTATGAAGAGAGAAAAAATAGAAACTAAGAACAAATGTATTGTAGAACGTAAACGTATAAAATTCAATTATCATCTTTGCGCAAACTAAGTTTCCTTTCAATGCCATATAATTTATGAACAAAATCAAGGAAACCTGCAACAATTACTGAAGTAATTCTACTATTTGTTATTGTAATCGACAAAATTGAAATATTTACTTTTCTCTTTCGATTTCGTTAGATCTACTCTCCATATTTTAATCCGTGATAAAATATCATGAATATTTTTCATAAAATTTTCTTTAATATATAGTCTTCAATATATACATACATCATGACCTTTTAAATGTTAATATATTATGGTTAAAAATAAACTTTTTAATTTTAATTTTTAATGTTGTCGTTCCCGCTAGAGCGAGGCATTTTACGTGGGTATCAGGACTGTATCAGGACTGACATGTTATGGGCTCTATTAAGTTTACGTAACAGAAATGTGGATACGAAAAGTATATAGATTTAAGATAAACTTACTCGGAAAGTGTCCTTTGGGTTAATGCAAGGAATGTCAGTCAGTAGCGCACAGTCATTTATAACTTTTGGATTGGATTAACCTTGTACCTGTTAATTGAGAACGACTCGAATGCATAACGACATTATGCACGAACGTACTTACATTAGTAGATATTCATAATGATATATAATATATATATATATATATATATATATATATATATATATATATATATATATATATATATATATATATATATATATTATGAATGTCGGGACTCTGATAATATCGATTATAGTTAATTCATACCGAATTTGTAACATGGGCTAAGTATCACTCATTCATGAAAATTGCAATTTTTGTTTAATAAAAATCTTCTAGTACGTTCAATGCGTTCTCGGTGCTATTACAAACTCTAGAGTCGTGTAATGAAGAGGATTAGGGTATTTTTAAAGTACCAGGGTACTACACTAAATTGGTGTGCTAATATTCGTTTATCACTAGAAATTTTATGACCTTACATATACCTAATATTGACTGGTTGCAATGACTCATAAGTCAAGTTGCAATCATGTGTATTTAAAGTCTAAATAAACTAATGTCCACAAAATATTCTAAAGCCACTTTCTCAATATACAGTAAGTATACATTGGTTTTGGAAGTAGCGGTACATTTGGAAAAATACAATAGAAATATCACGCATTCACTCTATTTACTTGGGGAAAAATACAAAATACAAGTACGCTTTTTGTACGTAAAGCATACACACATGCTCAGCAGCAATGTTTGAATTTAAGAGGGGACTTCTCGCCACATTAATTATGATTTTAGTTGTGGGGTTCTACTACATATTAAATAAGAAGACGAGACACCATTTATTCCTAAACACTGCGCATAAGAACATGAACAGATTTATTTCATTGTTGGTCAGTGTTTCTCCCACTGTAATGTGGACAATAATTTTTTATTTTACATTATCCATTGGTATTGTATGTAGTGGTGGCTGAAAGGTATTCCGAATTAATTCGATTTAACAGGGTCAGCGCTAAATTGTTAAATTAACTGGACAGATTTAAAAACATTCCGAAAATGTTGGTTCTCTAGCAAATGGAACGTGAACTGCAAGCACTGAATAAGGACAAATTCGTTACCACTGTAGAGTGCCGATATTCCATTACGCTACTGATGTAATACCTAATTCTGATGCCATTTTGGTTGTATATAACGAAATGGAAACACGACAGCGGGCGTTATTCGTTCTCGTGTAACCGTATTAATTAATTATTAATAATATATCAAGTCTTTACAAATAGTTGATGTTTTTCTTAATAAATATATCCTCACTCTAATTGGGACATACAGATTTCAGCAGAGTTACATATAAAAACGATTGCAGTGAAAAATACCAGTTTTCTCTGATATGGTGGGATGATTTGTCATAGATAATAATTCCAATTATTGTCCTGGACCTACCACTCTTATATTCAATAATTTCTACTTCTTTATATTCAATACATAATCACATAGATATCATCATCATTAGGTCATCAGTCCTAAGACTGGTTGGACGCTAACCTCCAGCTTCTCCTATCTTGTGCTAACCTACGCATTTCGCTAATTGTGCTACAACCTACATCCCTTACTATTTGCGAGCAGTAGTCTAATCTAGGCCTACCTCTGCCTTTCTTCACTCCTATTTCTGCCCCCAAAATATCGCGGACTATTCCCCCATGTCTCCGCAAGTGGCCTACCATTCTATCTCTTCTCTTCTTTAAGTTTTTCCATATACTTCTTTTCTCGCCGACTTTCTCCAATACTTCTTCGTTTCTAACCCTATCAGTCCATGGTATTTTCATCATTCTTCGGTAACACCACATCTCACAAGCTTCTAATTTCTTCCTACTTGCTTCCCCTACCGTCCAGGTTTCGCAGCCGTATAGTGCCGTGCTCCATATATATGTTTTCAAAAATCTCTTCCTTGTTTCTAAGTTTATTACCCCCGAGCATAAAAGTGCTTTCTTTTTGTTAAAAGCTACTCGACCCTGCGTTATTCTTTGCTTTTATGTCTTTATCGCTTCTTCCATCCCAATTTATTTTACTTCCTAAATAAGTGAAGTCTTTAACTTCCTCCAATCTTTCATTATTAATTTGTAATTTCGTTTTTGCTCTGCTCTCGCGCCCTCTGCACACTAACACTTTAGTTTTGTTTTTATTCACCCTCATTCCGTATTCCTCTGTCAACACTGCCTCCATTTCGTTCAATGCCGATTCTAATTCATCCTTACTAGATGCTAATACTGCTATATCATCCGCGAATCTCAGCATTCTTAGTTTCTGTCCCTATACTTTAAGCCCGAAATCCACTCTATCTTTTACCACATTAATCGCCTCTTCGATGTACAGATTAAAAATTAGTGGTGATAGCGTACATCCTTGTCTTACTCCTTTCCTAATACCTACTTCCCTTTTTTCCCCTTCTACTTCTATAACAGCAGTTTGCTCTCTGTATAGATTGTGTACTACTCTCCTATCTCTATACTTCATTCCCGCGCTCTTTAGTATCTCAAACATTTTTTCCCATCTTACGTTATCAAAAGCTTTTTCTAAATCTACAAATCCTATATAAGCGTTCTTTCCTTTTTCTATTGTTTTCTCTAACATTACTCTTAGCGCCAGAATAGCTTCGCGAGTTCCCCTATTTCGCCTAAACCCGAATTGGTCTTCTCCTAGTATTTCCTCCGCTCTATTTTCCATCCTCTTCTGCACTATTCTGGTTAAGATTTTTGACGCGTGGGAAGTTAGGCTAATCGTTCTAAAGTTCTCGCATTTGTCGGCTCCTCTCTTTTTCGGTATAGTAACGATAATGTTCCTCTTATAATCCTCCGGCATCTCGCCCGTTTCGTATATGTATTTTACCAGTTCAAACATCTTATTTACTACTTTCTGTCCCGCACATTTCAAAATTTCCGCCTGTATTTTATCTACACCCGGCGCTCTATTATTCTTTAGCCCCCTTAGTGCTATTTCAAATTCCTCTCTCAATATAGGTTTTCCTACATCTTCCCTATCGATGCTAGATTCTTCCTCTAATATCTCTCCTAATTCCTGACCCTAGTATAAATTTCCTAAGTAGTACTGCTTCCATCTATCCGCTTTCTCCTCTCTTCCTATCAGTATGTCCCCCGATTGACTCCTAACGTTTCTACTTATTGTTCCTATATCCCTGAAGTTCCTCTTAATTATTTTGTAAGCCTCATCGGTTTTACCTACTTGCAACTTATCTTGTACTTCTTTGCATTTATCCTCTATCCATTGTTCTTTCGCTTTTCTACATTTTCTAATGATTTCCCACTTTATTGACTTATAAGTTTTCAGTCCTTCTTCGTCTCGTCTGTTTTTGTAGCCTCGTCTCTTTTGCATTAAGTTTAAGATTTCGTCCGTTATCCAGGGCTTCCTAGCTTCCCTTTTATCGTGTCCTAAAACGTCCGTAGCCGCGAAAGCTAGACTATTCTTGATACCTTCCCACTCAGTTTCTGCGTTCTTGATTTTGTCCTTACTCGTTTTATTTATTAATTGATCTGTTTTCTCCTGGAACTTATCTTTCATATTCTGATCCCTCAATATGTCTACATTTATACGTTTCTTATCCTTCCGGGTTTTCAGATTTTTGAACTTTAATCTAGCTTTCATGACTACCAAGTTGTGGTCGCTGTCTACATCTGCTCCTGGATAACTCTTACAGTCTTTTACTTGATTTCTAAATCTCTTCCTAACCAGAATGTAGTCTATCTGATACCTGTCTATCCCTCCTGGCATTTTCACGTGATTCTTGAACAATGTGTTCGCGACTATCATCTTGTGCTTCTCAGAGAATTCTATCAGTCTGCTACCTCTCTCGTTTCTGTTTCCTAATCCATAAGGACCTACAAATTCTCCTTCTTTCCCCTCACCTACGACTGCGTTAAAATCTCCCACTATTATTAAATTTTCATGACCCTTCACAAATCCCATTACCTGCTCTATGTCCGAATAAACGGCTTCTAACTCTTCCTCACTGTGGCTAGAAGTAGGCATGTATACTTGCACTATTACTGTTTCCACTGGCTTCGAATCTAACCTAACCATCATTACTCTCTCGCTGTATTGTAGGTAGCTATCTACACACTGTCCTGCGTTCTTCCGCATAACGATCCCTACTCCCGCGTTTCCATTTACCGATCCTGTGTGTATTACCCTATAGTCACCGCTCCAAAAATCTCCTACTTCCGGCCAGCGCATCTCACTTATACCTACTATATCTAATCCTAACCTATCCATTTCTATCTTGAGATTTTCTAGCTTCCCTGCCTGCCTCATTATTCTGACATTCCACGCTCCGACTCGTGAAATGCTACACTTCTTACTATTATTGCACTCGATCACGTCTCCCGGAACAGTCCTCACCCGGAGATCCGAACGGAGGACTATTTTACCTCCGGAGTTTTTTGCCCCAGGAGACGCCATCATTGATTTGGGATAAGCTTTCTGTTAGCTGTTCTGAGGATTATAATGTGGTGGTTTCCTCTTGCCTTCCACATCGCAGTCGTGTTTGTCATAGCACCATACCAACCCCCACGGTTTCTGCCACTATGACTACTGAAAGAGCTGCTGCCCTCCTTCAGGGACTTGTCTTAGTCTGGTTTTTCAATAAGGACCCTCCCACTATGGTTAAACCTATGGTACGGCTCCTTAAATCATTAAAACGCGCAAGCCGACCCACCCGTTCTAGTTTGCACTAGCACTTCGTCAAGGTTCAAGTCCTATCGGATCGGTAGATCCGATATAGATATATCCGACATAGATATATATTTGCAAAAAAAAATTATTAAACACATATATACACGTACCTGTATAACAATTAACTGATTATTAATATCTCAATCATTATGGCCCGATTTCGTTTATTAGTTTTAATACAATTCATAAAAGCAACATTAACAAAGTAATTGATTAACATAAAAAAGCATGCTATGAACAAAATAAAATTAACATTTAGAAAAACAAAACATTTACTACTTCAAGATATATAAGTAAATAATATACACTACCTACTTTCTAAGGAAAATCCGCTCATTTAAAAAAATATATCAAACTATTATATTAATAAATTAGTTGGTGTGTTTTATTGCTTCAGCTGAATAATAATAATTCAATGGAATTATGGTAACCCACAGATCTTAGCAGTTTTACATTAATTTATACAATAACATTATGGCAAACGAAGGGTTTCACAATTATTACAATTGTTTATTATGCAATTTTTAACACTCCGGTCGTTTTATATTCAATTTAAATAATCTATGCGGTTAAAATAATTTTAAGGAAACAGCACAAGAATAAATTAAAATAAAATCAACTTAAAAAATAATTAAGTATCTTGGGTGCAAGTGAACTAGGTACCGGAAGTGATTCTTTCTATTACCGTATACAATATCTTTACCAATCCTTTACGCTTAAATTTGGGTTAACGGTGAATTCTCGTAACTTTTACGAGAATTCACCATTTAGAGAACATCAGGAAATTTTTTTCTTAAAACGTTATTCTTTATGTGTTTATACATTGAAAATGATATTTTAAATGGGGAACGGAAAAACGGTGAAAATGTATTCGCCGATAATTGTAAAAAAATTGCTTTATGGTTGCACAAAATTACATGTATTTTGGTTACAGTGTAAAAATTTAAATTAAGGTTGGAATAAGTGTCACGTCCGCCATGGAAGCTCGGGTTGACAAAATATAAAAAAAAAACTATGCTTTGTTAGCAGCTAGTACTAACTTTTTTGATCCTCTTAAGTGTAGAACAAGCGGGTAACTTTTTTATGAACCGTTAATCAGTTTAAATGCTTTTTGATAGTGTGAAGCAGAAAAAATATCTGTGTAATATGAACTTTTTCTTACATTGGTAAATGCAAATTTCTGGAATAGAACGACACTCGCGGTTTGAAAAACCAAAAACTTGACTTGCTTCCTTAACACAAACGTTAAGTTTGCCACATGTTCATACTAAAATTCTTTAAAAACTATAGTCTTAACTTTCAAAATATCAATATAACTCTTGCATGAAATAATTTTTATAGGAACCGAATCATAAGCACCTAATCACAAGCATGAATCTGAAGCTTAACTGAAGCTGAATATTGAACTTAACTAAAAAACAAAAGGCAAAGGGGTACGTCGCTTTTTCCAAAAATAAATTCCTTCCTTATTTGTGTCACCAATATAGAGTTTGGACTATAGATTTCGTGTCAACAGATGTTGATAATATATTTTTTATCAAGTAGGTAATTTCCATAACAAAGAATTTATTTTTATTATATGTCAGGTAGGTATAGAAGAAATATATAGAGAGCGGCACGCTTCTGGCCTCCTCCTGATTACTGACTAATAGTCAAGGGGAGGCGAATAGTTAAGGGGAGGCGAAGTCAAGACACCGAACAGAAATTACCAACTAGAAGGTTCACTCTCCGGCGGTACTTTTATCTTTCGATTCCAAAGGGCATACCGCCATGCAGTTGTTGAATGACGGCCTTCTATAAGTATATGGGGGATACTTCGTATGATCCTATACATACGCCGCGTGCTAGTTAGCTTGTATTCGCTGAACGAAGAGACGGGGCAAGGAGGGAAACTTAGCGAGCGGAGCTTAAAGTGAACCTTCTAGTTGTAATTTCTGTTCGGTGGTCAAGAGGACTTACCGAGTGAACTCCTGAGTTACGGCCTAATACAGCGAGCGGCACGAGGTACAGGGGACCAGAGGATCCTGGCACGCAGATGAATAAAACAAAACATTTTATTCCGTTTTCAAAAAATAAAGTATTTATAACTTTGTAAGTGCGTTTTAAATGTAATACAATAAACATAATAATAATTATAATAAACTAATGGATATCTATGAGATTGCCGAAAAGGTTAGACTAAGACAATGTTCGGCAAATACATTTTAAACAAATATTAGATAATTTTTTTATAATCGATCAGGTTACAGTTTAGCTCAAAAAGAGAGCATATTTGAAAATTTACTATAATCGACTTTCTCTTATTTTACCAAATTATGTATATTTCAATTGTTTTTAAGAATGTGTTGTATTGTTAAGTTATCTTCTTATAATAACATTTTCTGTTATTCATTCCGCTAGTATTAATTTGTTACAAGTAGGTAACTATTTATTTAACATTGTCAGCCTTTAATTAACTTACGTTTAAACATAGATATATCGTAATGCCAAGCAATATGCTCCCAGAAATTTCGACATATTAAAACGAAAACTCAATGGTCTCTATCCAGTCAAACGTTGATGACGGTGCTTGGAGGCGTAATAATTGTCAAAGCAGTATTTTACAAGTAACTGTAGCAGCTTGTTTGAGGTATTGATTTTTTTAAAGTTCATTATTAGTAATGAACTTTAAAAAAATGTGACATTACTTTAGTAGTAATGTCACATACATGATATTTAGATATCATGTATGTGACAAATGGGAACGTCAATAAAAGTTTACTTTTATGTTGATAGCCCTAGGTGCTGTACCATACAGATTAAATAAAAAACAATTAAATATATATTACTTCATCACATACATATATCACTATAACGATTGACGCCACTTATACTTTTAGAGTAGCTAAAAGCTAAAAACAGAAATAAGGCTAAAGGCGTATGTATCACTTAGAATAATACACACTTTATCTAACACTGATCAAATTACATCAACCTCGGCGTATGCATAGTACGTAGGTAAATTTCCCCCACTTTGACATAAAAATGTAGCATAAATACCTAAGGATTCGCCTGATAGTTTATAGATTACCGCTTACTGTAATTTTTTATTGCGGCATTTAACATACCGCATGACCAAATGTATTCTAAAATAGGACAAAAAATGTATAGGTACATGGCAGTTTTAGTTTATAAACTATGTTTTACGAATTCCTCTCTTCCTTGCACATCTGATCTGGTAATACTAACTTTAGTAAAGGTTTAGAAATGTATAATCAAAGCCGCAAAATTTCAATAACTTAGCCGACAGGATTAAAACAACATACTTTCATGAGTGCCTATGCCTTAACATACTTTATAAAATATATTTAATAACTGGCATATTAATAAATTATATTAGTAAAAAATGTCTAAGAATAGTTAATTTCTGATAAACGCCGGTAAAAATATTTGTAATTTATATGACTGTGGTTACACACACCATGTAGAATTTAAAAATATAATGTTAGGAAATATATACTGTACACTGCATTATAAAGCAAAAATCATTTTGCTTGTAGTTTTGCTATATAAAATTAAATAAAATGCATTTATCTCTTCTTAGGTATAACATAAAAAATAATTTGTTTTAGAAATACAATTTATAGTTTAGTGTTTATTATTAATTTTAAAGATTAAGGCAGTTAATAAACATTATCAATAAGTATATCATGTAATAATACATGATATCAATAACATCAATAAATTTTATGAATAATACCCCTATAAACTTTATGAAATGTATGCTTCTTTGCTAGCAATAAATTGTGGTGTACTTTGTTGTGGCGTTAACAGCAAATGCCCTATTGACTATGATTAAAATTGGATAGATAAGCTAGGTGGAATTTACCGACATCCCCAACATATGAAAATTAAATAATTATGATGAATACATAAGGTGGTTTGAGTATTTAGGCATAAATTGTAGGATTTTTTATGATATAATTTATATTAAATGATTCTATTAGTACGACAATTTTTAGTTTTACCAATTAAAACTAATAGATATTCAGCCTTGCGGTGGTTTTGTACTTTTAATAACAAATATCTGTAACAATATTTTCTTGGTGTGTCTTAGAAATTATAGTTTATTATTACCCCTATACAAGTATAAACTGCAAATATATCAAAATGATTTTAGGGTGTAGTAAATTTTATTGCATGGGTATTAGTAATAATGGATAATAGTAATTCGTATAACACAAGTTTAAAAAAATAACACATAAAAAAAATTATCAATAAAGTTTTAGTAAATTTATATTTTATTTTATAATTTATTATTTTTTAATATTCTAATTTAACAACAAATTAAAGACCTGTTTTTCATGAAATGGTTTTCTTTTTCCAAAACATTATATTAAATTATACTTTATATACGTTTAAAAGATTCAGCAGTTTGAATTTAAATACCGCGTAATGCTTTAAATTTATATATGTAATCGCGCTTTTCATATACATATAGCGCCAATGGTAAGAAACGAGCGGTGTCGAATTCTAACGAGGATGGCACGAGACAGAAACTTCATAATATTTATTTAACGCAGCGCTGGATTATCAAATATAATTATTTACCATTTCTCCAAATAAAAGAGCAACGAAACTTGTAACATCTTGAGGTAACTTTATATTTGCCTCAAGCCAATCAGACACGAGACTTTAAACAATTTGTGCTGTTACTTTCCGAAATGGACAGTTCGATGTGTGGTGTTGGAAGGCACGACTTTCGTGATTGTGGTTGCTTAAATTTCATTGTACAACGAATGGGTATTTATTACGTTACTTTTTAAAGTAAAGTTAGTGGATGTGATGAACTAAGTGTATGTTACAACAACACAGTTGTGGAAAGTGAAAAATTTATTTATACTTTAGCTGCCTTTTATTATAAAAAAAAAAAATGGCGTGAAAACTAATTAATCACAAAATAAACTGTAGTGATAGCACAGATTTTGACAAAATTTCTGTTAAATTACCTTCTGTTTGATGATATATTGTGTATTAAAGACAGTAGAAAAATATTCTAAATGCTAAAATCATATTTCGATTGCTTGTAAATTACATTTTAGGAAGTTGTTAAATCGACAATCAAGTTTACAGTCAACTAAATATTTTGTTGACTAAGAATGTTCCTTTTCAATATACATATATCTTGCCAAAGTTCTTGATCACGAGCCGCCCCTAGCTGAATCGTGTATCACTTCAGTTTTAAATTAGGAAATTGGTTTTAGCCAGGAATCTGTCAAACCATAAACGTCATCTTTCAACTGTCATCTGATCTCGAGGCATTTAGTAGAATATGTAATCTTGATGTTTTGTCTTGACATAATAATAGTGCGATTCACATAATTCTCGTTAGATATCACCGTGGTACTATCGGTTTAAACAATCCACAAATAGCAATGATTTATTTTTTTTTTTGTGATATAAATCACAATGATTTATTTGTATTAATTGTCATTAAATATACGTGATCTAAATGTTTCAACTTACTTCAGTTAATTGAGTATACTACTATTTCTTAAGAATAACTAATAATAGCAACGGTAATTAGATCCATTTGGTTATCACACAATGGATGCAACGACGGTGTAAGTTTGTGATCCCTATATCTATATCTCTGGTGTTATCTTAGGAATTATATTAACTACTATTATTATTTGTACATTTCAAGGAATACAAAGAAATAAGTTTTGCTGTATATTGCTTTGCAACATTAAAAAAGATGATTTTAAAAAAGAAAATGCGAAAGATTGTCAATTATAATTATATATTCAAACAACAAGAAAACTATTATGTAGGTGGTGTAAAAGTATATAAAAAGTAAATACAAATTTATATATCCTATATTCATTATTTACCACAGGTTGTAGTATAATAAAAAAATAAACTGTCATGAAAATATAAAATGTATTTCAAATTATAGATTTAAATAATTAACTTTATCTTGAAACGCTAAACCCAAAACGATTATGAATTTTTAGATTTTTAAATTCCTCTACTTTCAGGAAAACATATAAGTAGAAAAGAAAATATTTACGAAAACGACTTACCCCAGCATGTAGATATAAAATAGTAATGGATTGACCAAATTCACTCTAGATCACTCTCATTCATTGTAGTTTTTACATTTAACTGTCTTATTACTTACTTTACATACTTTTGACATTTTTAACAATGAGTGACAGGGAACTAACAAATGTATTACTATAGTTTACCAAGTCATGGCAACAATTTACGAGGGTGGGGTGAAAAGTATCCGGCCTGAGCCAGAGTTGGCACCATCAGTCTAATTTTTCGTATTCGTATCTACAGTACTATCCCTGTCCAAGCTTATATAATAACTTTCAAGTCGATTGCTCTGTTAGTATATGTTTGACAGCCTATTGAATAGGACGCCTCGCTTGCTTACGTGAAAAAGGAAAAATTGGAGAAGCATGCGGTCATTAAATACAACTATTTGAAAGGCTTAACACCACTTCAAATCAAACAAGAAATGGATTTAACAGTGAAGGACACTTCTCCATCATATTCAACAGAAAAACAGTGTGTTTCTGAATTTAAGGAAGGTCGCACGAGCACTGATGGTGAACAACGCTCAGGACGCCCCGTTGAGGTTACAACTGCCGAAATCATCGAGAAAATTGATAAAATCGTAGTAGAGGACTGCAGATTAAAAGTGAATGAGATATCTGTGACTACTGGGATATCAACTGAACGTGTACGCAATATCTTACATCAACATTTGTGCATGGAGAGGCTCTGTGCTTGGTGGGTGCCGCGTTTGCTAACTATCGATCAAAAATTACGTCGGAAGATTGTTTTCATCGAGAATTTGGTATTGCACCGAAGTAAAATCCCAGCGAATTTTTGCGTCGATAAGTGTTGATGAAACTTGGGTCCACCATTACACTCCTCAAAGTAAACAACAGTTAAAATAATGGACTGGAGCAGGTAAACCAATCCCAAAGAACCATCAATGGTGAATACTACGCAGTAGTATTCACCATTCACCATAGTGAGCTTTTAAATTGTTTGAATGACAAAATGAAGGAAAAATTATCTCATTTGGCGAAGAAAGAGATCTTCATTCGTCAGGCTAAAATCAACGAATTGGAGTCCGAATTGTTCCTCCATCCAGCGTATTCACCAGATTTAACCCCCATCGACTATTATTTGTCTCCTAACCTCAAAACATGGCTCGGAAGTAAAATTTTGTGGGCAACGAGGAAGTCATTAATGCTGTATGCTGCTGTATTATAGCACTGTTATGAAAAATGTGTTAGACTCGATGGAGATTACGTTGAAGAATAAAATAAAAAATAAAAAAAACTTTTTTTATTTTTTGTTTTATCTTCATCAGGCCGGAAACTTTTCACCCCACCCTCGTATATAGAAACCCCTAGAAAAATTATTAGTGTTGTTGACTTTTAACTTGTGTATTTGGAAAATACATCGAAGGTACGTACATAAAATTCATATTTGATATTGATTCAGATAATTCTTTTGAGATGGATCAACGATTTGAATATAGAGTATGTCCAGTCCTATTATAAAGGACTTAATCTACTGTCATAAAACGAATATAATACGTAATCCATTTTTCTTCTTCTGCATCCTTTTAGCTATATATAAAATATTTCTGCAATTTACAGATTCGCATTATTTATAATGGATAGTGAATAAAATATAATGATTCACCCTGTATTCTGAATTTAAGACGTCCGCTTATTATGCTACTTAATTCGTTATTGAGATATCATTTGGTATCATACAAATAAAATAAAACAATCATACTTAAATAACTGTTTAATAGCATTAGGGTAAGTGGGCCAAAATATATATGTCGGGAGTGATTTATATTTACATGTCAGTCAACCAACCTACAATGTACATATATTATAGAAAAGTTATATTTTCTACTGTAATTTCTGCTGTGCATATTGTGGTGCCCTCTCTCACAGAATAGCCGAAACAGTCAATTTTCAAATAGTAGATAGCATTTTTGAGGTTCGTTACTTAAATAAGCCACCTTGACCTATTCTCTACGAATAACTTGAAATTTGCTATTTTGGCACTAGCCTTTACATTTTACATTTACAATTTTATTTAAAACATAAACTTAAAAGCTTTAGTCTTAATGGAAGTGTAATGTACGTAATTCCTTAAATTCAACTAAAAGTACACGTTAAATAATTTTAAAAATGCTAGCGATTTATTGAAATTAAGGTTGAAGATTCGTCACGACATACTTACAATTAGTGCATATTCGAGGCATATGATTTCTGAACACACATTTTGTATAATAAGGAACACAGTAATAGGGAATTTTAAGAGGACAATAGTGCGTAAAATGATCCCAGAAATAGAATAAGAAATCATCTTCAAAATATTTAACGAAACAAAAAACTCAGTGATCTAGTCAGATCGATAGACTCTCAAAATATTTCAGGTTATTTGCACCTTTGCACATTAAGGGAACTGCCACTTTCTAGGCATTAATACCTGAAGTTTGTTACAGTTTTATGATTGATTAATGATTATTGATTACTATGTATCAGATCTTGTTATAAAATTTAATGTTTCTTATTTTACAACATTAATGAATTAACAAGCAAGTGGATACACTTGTTCAAGAAAACCAATTCGTATATATCGAGACACCTTCGGTATGCTCTTCTGAAATATAGGTATTAATAGGTTTAATTTTGGAGTTGATTATGCTCTTGGTGTAAAAATGGTCGCGCCCTCTATTCTCTAAGAACATAATTAATTAGCTTGAAAACTAATTCATTAGTTCGTAAATTTTAGAGGATATTATTTCAGGGGAGAGATATATCGAAAGTGTCTCATTATATTGTTCCTCAATAACATTCGACCATTGATTTAATTAGCAGACTCAATTTAAAAAAAATGTTTCATGTTTATCAGTATAGTACGCTTTAGTGGAATGGATATGATTAAATGTTTTAAAATTCGTAATATTATTAGCAACAGTAATAATGTATATAATCTCAAAAATCAGCCAATAGCGAATATGGTTGTTTATTACTAGAAATTATACACTCTAAACCTCTTGAATTTCACTTGTTAAATTAACAGCTGATACATGCTCATAGATAATATAAAATAGATATTAAGGCTTATTTGTCAAGCGCGTAATATATTATCCTGGGATATACATGCTGTTCCATTATTTTTGTGTGTTCAATAAAGTTACCACTTAATTAACAATTAGTCATACTTACATATTCATTAACTTCACAAAATAGGAAATAATCATAAACGTATACGGAAAAAATGTTTAACAGAACTATAGTAGCGGTAACAGCATTGCAATTTAATTATATTAATGGCCTTGAATGATTTATCATTATCAAGAAAATCCAAACTGTAAACAGACTTCACACATATAGTTCATTGAATGGAGAAATTACACATTTAAAATTAAGTAAAGGGGAAATGATATACATATTACAAATGTTAATTAATATGAAAATTAGTGTACACATAATTAATTATTTAAGCGGCATACTGAAAAGCAGAAACTGACTGTCGTAATTTCGTCAGTGGTGGTAGTTGAAAAGGAATGGGTGCTTGTCAAAGTGTCGAAACTTTTTCTCTACAGCACGAGGGAGATTTCGAAGGACCACCATTGGGAAATAGAGAAAACCGTTATAATTATATCGTGATGTACGTACATCACGATATAATTATAACAAATACTAAAAAATGCATATTTTCAAAACTGTTTACCATTTTACCTTTTAAGGCAAAATGTCTGCTAGCAGTGAAACCTAAACTTAATATTTACAGCGATGTTATGTAGCAAATATAATTAACTACTGTCTAGTCTGACCTGGGTTCGAATCGCAACACCCACACTGGCAATGTCAGTTGAAATTAGTGTTTTTTTTATGTGTATCCCTTTTCCAGATAATAATATATTTATATAATATATAGTTAATAGATAAGTTACATTTAGTTTTATTTTATAATCGAGGTTATATTTAGTTCATCTCAGCTGGGGCTGATAAAGTCACCTTTTGTAAATATCAATTATTGATAAAAAATCCAAGTTTCTTTATTTAAATAAAATGTCAAAAACTTGGCTGTTAGACATTCTACTTCAATAAAAAACACAACCAATTATGTTATAAATAAATGCATCAATAAAATTCTTCAAGGCGCCCAAATTTGGAAATTATATAATGAATTAATTAATTGTTATTATTAAATTATTTTTAAGTTGGCAAGTTGGATGGATTCAAGACGGTGGCCCAAAAAGAAAAGCCAATACTTAAAAGCTTATATTATTAAATTTTGTCACTCACGAGGTCATTGTCCTATTTTAAATTAAAAAAAATCTACAGTATTGAGGACAAGCCTCCAGAAAAAAAAATAGAATAAGTGCATTAATAATTTAAATTACATAGTGTCCTAAAAAACATATGTTTTTAAAAATAAATTTGAAGTACATAATGAAGTAGAAAACATAAGATTTTTGCAAAAATGTTACAATGTTCCAATTATAATTTTGAATTATCATTTTTCGCTGATACCACATTTTCTTAAAATATAAATTTTTTATATTTGTTGTTTTGTCATAATTGATAATTTTCTTCAAGCTAGCGTTATATCACCTTTTGACCATATCAATTTCTATTTATTGATCGTATATAAATTAAGATTTATTGCGTCCGGAATTATGTACTTATTAAAAATCATTATATCACTATCGATTATATTAATTGTTATAGTATACATTTTACTTATTTCTAAAAGTTCATCAGCTCAGCCTGCAAAAATTGAGTAATAATAGTAGAAATAAAATAATACTATAGATAATAAAAGTATTGATAATTTCCAAACAATTTTTCGGTTTTCCGATATTTTGTGGTAGGTACTCCCTACCATAACAAATAGTAAAGTGTGTTAAAAACTCATTAACTGGCATAAAACATTTTGCATACAATCGCAGTTTATAAATTTATACTGTCATTGACCTTAAAGCAAACGATAAATTGATAATAAATTGATAATGATAAATGTACTTTGAAGAAAATGTGATATATGAAATTATTAAATTAGTCAGGAGAAACATACAAAACTACTGACGGCCGGCTAGTTCCAAAAATCATATCTGTTGATGAAAAGCAACTGTTTATTTATTATAAAACTTCCCACAAAACGAGAAATTCCAACATTTGTCCTAAGAAATACAGACATTTTTGATGAATGAACTAAGAATTTGGAAATGATAATTAAAACCTCTTCCTTTTCAAATATTCTATTCGTACTGCCACGATTATGAACGAATGCATTTTGTTTGCCATGATAAATTTATGTTGGGATAGGTCAGGAAGTAATGTGTACAGTAATGACCTATAGACAAAACCCGCACTTAAAGTTTATCTCAAATGCATTTTTAATAATAATACTATTAATCCTAATCAGTTTTAATAACGTCTGTATCACTCAAATGATATAAATAGTTTTAAAAATCATATTTACTTAATTTCGATAACACTTGACAGTCCATTGTTTATCTTATAAAAAAAAATGTATTAATTTAGTTAAATAGCAATTTCAATATATACATATACCTATAACTACTATAAAAAAAGATTTCACTTTTGTCATGCAGACATCTAATAATATTTAAGGATGCGAATTTAATGAACATATAAACGAGAAAACTATACAGAATATTGTTCGACACAAAAAATAAGAAACTCTAGAGGTTAGAAAGTTGATGTTCTAAATTGGTTCATTGAAAATAAACTTTTACAAATACAATTAAACAGATCGAATGCAATACCTTGCAACATGTCTTTTTATAGAAAAATAGTTTCTCTAAATATGTTATAATATAGAGACAAAAGAATCTTTTGGTATTGTTCAGGAAAAATAAACAAAAAAGGTATAATGTATTCTCGAATTTACAAATTATTGACCTCGCAGTTTTCTATCAACGATGACTCACTAAGCAAGATACCTACACTAAAAAAGAAGAACCTGTCCTCAAACACCTTCCATTTTTTAAACAAGCTTTATCAATTTCCGGCCGTAACTTTGACTTACCATAAAATAATACTGCACCACATGTTTTCCATTCTATAATAATAGATTGGTGTTAAGAAATTCCTAAAGTCTAATATTTTCTAATATGCAAGTCAAAGGTCTGCCTAATAAGGCTAACAATTTCTTCAAGCAATATTGACCTCTACGTCTTCTCTGAAAATGACAGTATACTAACACAAATAAAACACTAAAGGTATGCAAGATTAAGTTATCCTATACAAGTTATATATATATATAAACATCTTTTGTATCCACTGATATTAATTTCGGCATTTTTAGTTATTTTACTGTATTTACGGACCAAGTGAAAGCTATGACAGGGGCACACTTTCCGACCAAGAATTACAACTTTTCCACTTGCTTTAAAACTTAAATCACTTATCGATACAACACTATATCTTCTAAAGATTAAAACTCACCCATAAAATAATCCTGGTCACTTTATAATCCTTTAAAATTAACACACACCTCAAATAAGCATACTTTTAGGTTTCAACAAGATGGCTGGGAGACTGAACGTTTACACATATTGCAATCTAAGACCCGCCCGACCTAGTTCGCCCTAGGAAACGCATACGGTGTGATCGAACCGTAGGTCCTAGCTTGAGGCTCTACTCCATGACGTCAGTGACAAGGTGAATAGATATACGCATGCGTCGCTGGGTAGCAGTAGTTTCAGTGGTATCCAAACGTTTATGTTTCTTTTTTCGAACTCATTTAAAGCATGACGTTATTAAATTTATTAATTATTTACGTATCTTATTGATTAATTTTTTCGGTTATTTAACTTGTCGTATATAAAGACAGCTAATGTCTTTTGTAGGTTTATGTGATCATTTCAACAGATTTATCTTTTACATGAAACACGGACCCATAATTTGAATTAATGTAAGGACCACTGTAGAAAATCTCATGGGCGTCCTGTGTAGGCTCCTGACTCGATCTTAAAAAATATTTCCCCCAATCGAATACTTTATTTGGTGTTATTAATGGTCAAAATAAATGCATTAAATAAAAGTAAAAAAATAATGTGGGTTGTTGAAATATTATCCTGTCACCGAAATTTGGTATACATACAACGTTGAGCACATAGCTGTATAGCTATGAGAAATACATACAATTTGAAAATATAATTTAAAATATAGGTTTATATCGAAACATTTTTAAAATCTAAGTATCTAAATATTGTTAATAAAACTTTTCGTCGTTTTTATTTTCAATATAAAATTAATGTAATCTTTTTTTATTTTGTTTTGGTATCTTCTATATTGGCATACTGTAATAGGTATCAATTTATAAATATCAAATACATTAATATATATAAGAATTTGCAAATATATACTTTGTAAGTATGTATATGTAGGTATACAATTTCTTGAATGAGTTCAATTTATAATATTATTCTTAAAATAAGTTTTTTTTTCGCAAGTGTTAATTTTTGAAAATTAATACTTGTTTTTAATTCTTTCTAATATGCTTTGGATGTGTAAAAGAAAATAGTTCTCTGTGTAATCAAAATCGAAGTAACTACTATTACGTTGTAGGAGGCATAGACAATTATAATTATTTTTGAATACCGCCAACTTGGGTGACTTTGCCCAATTAAAAAAAATGTTTTATAGCGGTGTAAAACTTACTTAATTAATTATTTGTGGCGCTGCAGTCGGCGAGGCATTCATTTTATATGTAGATGAGACGACCTTATATTTGGGCGTATTTTCTGATAAGTCTATCAGATGCTTTTTCAACCAGATTCAATATCAAGGAAAATTTGAAGACTTTTTTGTATCTACTAATAACTGATGGGACTCACCTCGTTATCAAAAAGCCTGCACTAATTAAGGTTTGAAGTCTTCAAATTTTCCTTGATATTGAATCTGGTTGAAAAAGCATCTGATCGGCAATTTCACTTATCAGAAAATACGCCCAAATATACGGTTGTAAAGATCATAAAGCAATTTCAGTTTGGGTTTTGAACTTTACCTGATTTTTATTTTAGTAGGCGATATCCCCATTTTTTTTTTAATATATTGTGATGTTTCTGCCAATTATTCTGATTAATAATGAACGAATTGAATGGATCTATCTAACTTAGCGCTTTATATTGTTTCAGAATCATGAGAACTTGCAGACCGAAATTGGGTTACCGTTCATATATTAGGTACTCTCCCGAGACGTTAAAGAAAGCAATGGAAAATAAGTGATACACTGCTGGTATATCTGGAACAATGGAGAAAACCTGCTACCATCAACAGAGGAAAGTTCTTCGGGAAAAAGTATCTGTTCCTGCAGGGGAAGCGTGAAAGATCTACAGGAGGATGACACTCCTATCTCTTCAACTTCACGTAATCCCGCTTCAAGGAAGAGACGGCAAGAAGATGAAGATCTGATCAACTAGGAGGAAGATGACATTTCTTTGCATGACTCCCTGAGCTCTAAAATAACTGAACGTGACAAAGAAGACGAGATCTTGAATCAACATAATATTCAGTCGCAGCCACAGCATTTCGAAATTGGGGACTTCGTAATAATAAGACATTTTGTGGAAAAAATTTCAGTTTCCTCGGGTGCCGAACGAGTTTAGTGTGTATGTCTGTTAACGATGTTGTGCTCAAGCCAATTCCCCCTAAAGAAAGGCGAAATATCTTTACGAAATTACCAGTTTAACGAAGACATTCTAAATATTTTTGCAACTAAATATTTAAGATTATTTTAAATTTTTTTTTCTATTCTTTCTCTATTTTTTTAATTAAATCATTCAATTTAAATAGTTTAATAGAGTTATGACTTTCTTTTTCAATTAAGGCATATGTATACAAAATAAAATTAATTGTTTTGCGATATTTTTGTTGTTATTGTAGTTCTCTTGACATACCTTGGGGGTCACATTGCCCTAAATCCACTCACAGCTTTGTTATATACACAAATCAGATGGTGGGCAAAGTGACCCCATTATGCCAGGTGACTTTGTCCATCTTGTTTTTATTTTATCATAAAAAGGAGGAGCGATCCATTAAAATAACAACTACATAAATTGTATCTACGGACCATGAAAACGTACAAATTTTATTTTCGACTTTTAATCAACGGGTAGAATGAAAATTTTTAATTTCAATTTTAATATCGAACAAAGTCACCCCAGCTGACGGTACGTGATGTGTTTAGAAGGCCCATTATAGATTAGCAAAATCTAACATAAGACTAACCTGAACTTAAAAATTTGCAAGTTCATAAGTGTCCCAAATGTTCGAAATATGGTAGTTTTTGTGATATTTCCCTTATCAAATATTTTATC
Source organism: Rosalia funebris (assembly GCA_037954035.1). Lineage (NCBI taxonomy): Eukaryota > Metazoa > Arthropoda > Insecta > Coleoptera > Cerambycidae > Rosalia > Rosalia funebris. The sequence goes on from JAZFAV010000024.1 coordinate 469,875, forward strand.
ACAGACTTCTATCTTTCCCACATTTTTCCCTACATTCAGAAACTAATGAATTGTAATATTTTTAGTTGTACTCCAGATACAGTCCATAGTCCAATAACATTGTTTAGTCAATATGAAATTTTCGATGAAATATTGAAAATTTCATTCCGATATTATTTCTTTTGAACTAAAACATTCAATTTAAAAATTTTACCGAAAAAGTACATTATTAATTTCGAGTGACTAATACAGAAATACCGAGTGAAATTGAAAAGGATATAATTGTAAGGATGCTGGTGGATCAAATAAGGATGATGGGCATCATCCTTAAAGAGGTTCTCCTCAAACTCGACCAAAAAATCGACATTTTTTGCCTTTTTTGATACCGTATTATATGTAGAATATGTTCCTAAAACGATTTGGCCGAAAAATTTTTTTATAAAAAAGATATTGCATAATAATGGAACTCATTTTCTACGAAAAATTACTCAAAAATAGAGTTCGCGCAGTAGAGCATATTTTATCCTAATATTTTTGAAATGCGCGTTTATATTAACATTCTATTGTAAGTATAGTTACGCCAAGTGCCACTATATGCCAGAGTATAATATGATATAATATTAGATAGTTTGCCTCTCTATACGTTAATGTCGATGGATATAGCGTGAAGCGTCAGTCGAACACGCGTTTTTCTTGAAACCATATTTTTTAAACTGGTGGAAACTGTAACTCAAAAACTAATTAACAGATTGTCTTGATTTTTATTTTATTTTAAAGTAAATTAAATTTATTGGAGCTTATACCTAAGAAAACATTGATTTCACTGTTATTTATTTTTTTTATAACACTTTAAAGAGCGAAAAATAAGTGAAAAATCGATACCGAAAATTCGCAGGTCCGCCATTTTGTTAATTTTCGATTTTTTTTATTGGTATAAGCTCCAACAAATATATGTTTTATAAATTTTTTTGGAATTTTGATTTCAGGTGATGTTTACAAGTGCTAGAGTTCCCACCGATTAGACATCTTTTTTTGGGACGGTCACATTACCGAGTGGTTCCAACTACCAAGAAAATACGATATGGGATGCCAAAAATTTTTTTAAACGTTTTATTACTTACTAGACATAATGTACATTAAAGATACAAAAAAATCAAATAAACAAATAATTACATTAATAAGTTCTCATTTCAATATCGTATTTTCTTGGTAGGTCAATCATAAGTTTTGGCCTGCTTGCAACACTTTAAATTAAAATAAGTATCTCAAAAATGAAGCCATAAATCAAAAACTTGCAAGGGTAATTTTTTTCCAAATTAAATATGAAATCCAAAAATTGAATCTTCTTTGTAAAATATCCAGTGGCGCCGAAGATTGGGGGAGAGAAGGGTGTGCCGACTCCCCAGTATCTACGCCACTGGAGAATTTCTTTAAACGATTTTAATCATTACTTAGAGATGTACTACATTAGTATGTGTGAGAAATTTGATGGAAATCGATCGAGTGGTTTAGAAGTTATGAGAAAACCAGTTTTTTTTTACAACTTTGACACCCTGTATCTTTGTTAGGAAACATTTTTTAACAAAGTTTTCTTATGAAAGTCTACTTTTTTCTTGTTGTTCTATCGCCTATTAAAATTAATGACGTTTAACCTGGACCACCCTGTATAACTAATTACCGTGTCATTTTTTTTAATAAAAAATATTTTTCTGTATACCTGAATACTTGATAAATATGTATAAAAAATTTTGAGTAGGTACTTTATTTACTTCCTTCTATGAAAAAAAAAAAATGAAGAAACTCATGTAATTTTTAGGTCGCTTGAGGAGAACCTCCCCTTAAATATTGAGGGACATCATCCATGGAAAAGTTTTCCTCAAGAAATACGATGTATTTTCTGAGGAACAGTAATTCTTACCTTATCTTCCTTATGCTCTAATTCATATGGTTCATCAAGTGCAACATCTTACTTCCGACATGATTCCTAATAGTAGTTTACAATGAATTACTTCTACTTCTCCCGTATTTTAATCTTCCAGCTGAGTTCTTGGTTGCGAAAATATGTACGTACGAAAAAAAGGATATAATTTGTGTATTATGTTTATTCATCCAAGGGGCTAGTTTATATCAACTATGATAGGATATTATTTAATAATTAATAAATTTCAGTAGATAATAATATAATCAGTAATTAATCAGCGTCTTGTAATTTATTTCTGTCGAAAAGTTAAGCTTCACTAGTATTACAAGTAACTGAAACATAATGCAACTAATGCAGATTTTGTGTTAAATATTTGTTAACACTAAGAAAAACTGAGGTATCATTTAAAATACTGTTGATATAATAATAAGAACAAAATTATTACAAATAATTCAAAGATATCAAATATTGTTCAGGTTGTCAGGAATGGGAACAAGTCTCAAAACTGCGATATTCGACAGCGCACGAGCTGCGCAGTAAATAGCCTGGTCTTTATTCAGTCGCATATAGCCCTTTACAGAGTGATGTAAGTGCAATGTGAATGTACACAGAGTTCGATCTGGCAGCACGTAAAATGCGACCTTTTCCCTTCGACTGTTGTTTCACTCTTTCTTCTACGCATACAGAGAACCTCACATATTTTCCTATTATTGACGAGATATACTTATTTTGTAGTTTCGGGGACTTTCTGTGTTATGCGATTTTATCACAATACTGATATTTTTATCAGTCGGAGGTTAAACATTGTCTTACCTTAAAAATTTGCTCATCATGAGAATCGATATTCTACATAAAAACACATTTTCACAACATATGATATCCTTATGATTCTTTTGTTAATTATTTTTAATGATTCGGAGTTACATCTAACATGCTTTTAATATGCTAGATATATTATTGTGAAATTTATTTTGTGTGATAAGTTTATGACGTATATATTTTTTAATAACATATGTAATTAATTTAAATATATTAAAACTATATGCATTTAAAAAAATTAAGCAAGGGTCGGTAGATAGGCATTGAAAAGGAATTTAAAAATAAATAATAGTTTCTTAATTATTGTCTTGTAAATATATGCTTTGAAACTCCATTCATACACCTCCACCAGAAGAGACCTTATTTTTAGAAATATATATTTCTACAACATGGCGTTTAGCAGGGCCGTAATAAACCTAAATTGAAATATAGGCTCCAGAATTTTTATTGAAGTAATCAAGTTTAATTCAACATCTAAAAGAACATCTTTATGAATTAAAATTGACGAAGAATTCTAGTCTATTTCTATCTATAATTTTTGTTCTAATTATATTTAAAAGGTGTATGAAGAATTAAATAATGGCCTCTTTTCTGGAACAAGAAATGGTTGTCGGTTTAACTGGTTCGCTAATTATATTGTCATCTCTTTCAGAACTAATTCAATCGTTAATTAGTGCCCCTTATATTCTCCAGTGCTATGCTGGATGTCATATATACATATATTTGATGATATGTCCTGCTATAATGTTTGACAAGCAAAATAAGAGCTCATTTCGTCAATGACTTTAGTAGGGTATCTTAATACCTGCGAATTTTACAGACTATGTGAAGTTTACACCGATTTAATTCATAATTTAAATTATCTTTAGAAGATCTCCTCTATAATACCTCAAAGGCTAATAAGAATGTTTATACACTATTCAAACACTATTCAAAGTTTATACAGTCTTATTATTAAGCAGTTGCAATTTTAGTATTTAGTAAATATCATCTGTAAGAGTTTAAATGTAAAGTAGGTAAGATTGCTTAAATATATTTATTTATAAATAAATCGTAGCATACATTCTAATAGTTTGTATCTTTCACTAATTGTAAGTCTCTGTTCGACCGTTCAATTCTATGTAAGTGGTCTTTTAGAATACAATGTTCCTTCAGCACATAGTGTTGCTCTAAGAGATCTATAACCTATCATTAGATGTGATTTTATAAAATTGCTCATAATTGAAGAAAATTACAACGAAATTGTAATTTTTTTCAATTATGAAGAAATTCAACAAAGACCTGAAGTAGTTGAAACTGGAATAGCCTGATGATTTTTTATCGCGTACTATTGATTTTTACATCGTACATCGCTATTTGCCAAATAAAAAAACTCTCTTATCTTCCCGATAAACGGAACAAACTGCCTGAGCCTAGCCATAAAAACAAGCCACGGTATGAGATAAGAGCCGTATGGTATTTTTTATTTGGCAAATAGATATGAAATAAACTATACCTCTTCTTAAGGTTAATAAATATTTTAAATTTGACTGAAATGAATTTATTTGAATCTCTACCATTAGCCCATTCTAGTTTCTAACATGTTTTGCTCATTAAACTGATGTAGCTACACTACACTGCGCTCTGCTTAAGAGGGGGAATTCTGCCGCAGTGAAATAGAATGGCTCCACTTATACTTTATTTATATCGTATTGATTTCTGTTACAAGAACAATATCGTTCATTTCTCACGATAAGATCTTTTAAGGATGTTAGAAGGCAGGAGTTCACACATTGTTTATAGCGTAATATTTGTTTATAAACGAGATAATAGCATTTATAGTTTGAACAACAAAGTCGTATACAATATCACATACACATTTGCTTGAAAATTCCTTTATGCCAACTCCTACTATAAACTTCCGTCTTAAACCCCTAAAAGTACAACACGATAGGAAACTAATTTTAGGAGATCAATAAGGATAAAAATAGCTTGCATTCGCGCTCAAGTTTGTTGACATTATATAGCCGTTTTATCCATCTTGCCGTTATTTCAATGGTATAATTAGTTCAGCCTCTGTATCACAGATGGCGCATTTGACTACAGTTTGTGTTACCGATATTTTATAAGAACAATTCAGACGTACTTGAAAAAACTCAACTGTGAAATGCGTAGAGAAAGAGGAGAGCACACGTCAATTTCATACCGTAGCTCATGTAACAGTACGTGATAATAAGTCATACTGTATCACCATAATTCAACATTATTATATATTTATTTGTCTTTCTAAGTTATTTTTTATATTAAATTATTAGTATTGAAATATTTTATCATATTTTACACTATTTTACGTACATGTTATCATAAAGTATATATTAATAAAATAATAAAATACTATTCAATAAATGTCTGTTTATGACATACATATAAACATAAAATGTACAATGAGCGTGAAAAGTAATGTATAAATTCGATAAAATTGGTAGTTCTTTTTTTAAATCAGACATGCCAAGAGATATATTGGATAATGCCACTTTGAGAATTACCCTTAATTTTTCGAGCTGTGGTTTTAAAATCCATTACGTCATCGACATTTTTTTAATGGAATACCCCATTTTTGTTTGTGTCATTTGAAAGAACTCTGTTTTCGTACAACAATGTACAACAAGAAAATTGATTTGCACTAAATGTTCAAAGATTATACGCAATTTGATTTGTTAATTATATAATATGTAACCTAAATATTAATTTTTTTAATAGTCATTATCTACAACTAAATATTACACAAAATAACTGTAATAACCACAGTTATATTTGTCATTATAGTATATAATACATTTTTAGTCTTTATCTATTTATTTATACCATTTTATCATCATTATTCGCCTGAAGTCAGAAGAAAACTCTGGTAAAGCAAATAATAGCCGAAAACCACAATATGAGAAATTCAACTAAATACTCGTAACGTCTCCCATCTCGCATCTACATATTCCGAGTTTGCGTCATAAAGGAACACGTGATACCTTATTGGCGGTTTTTTAAATTGTCTGGTAAAAAAGTCTGCTTTGCCTTAGCTCAAACTCAAATAATTCCATGTTGTTTAAATTTAATTTAAATCTAAATTTACCTATAAACTGTTAATTTTACTGTTTCTAGCCGACGCGTTGTGTGTAGTTATTAATATAATAATGGTCTATGGAGATGATATTTTGATACACATAATATGTACATATGTCAAATGAACGTATTTCGTATGAACATAATTATGTTCATACAAAACAAAAAGCAATGCACGTCATCATGTGACATAATTCATTATCGCTACACTTAGAATTTCAACCGTTTTTAAACAGAAATTTAAATTTGGCGCTCATTTTGAGATTAGCAGCAATTTACATATATCGTGCGTGGTGCCAAAAATAAGAGATTTTTTCCTCTTCTGGAATCCATCCTTTTAAATTTTCTTTCAGAAATTTTTCAATAAAAATTGCGGGAAGAAAAATTTTTTGACGGATTATTGTTCATTCACGTATCTAAATGGTATCAGAATTTAGAATATGCATATTCTAATGAATTGAAAACATTCTATATATGAGGGAATCGTGTCAAGTGCACGGTAGTAGTTTTAATCACTATTTTTACCTTTAAATTAAAATTATAAATATTGGTATAGAGTTGGGAATTTCATTTAGATTGTTTCCTGGTCTTTAAGGATCTTTATTTAAATTTGGGACATCTACATTAGTTTTTGAGATATCCGCGAAAAACGAATCCTTTTTTTTTTACTAAATTTATAACTTTTGTAATTTATTGGGACGCCATTTGAGTTTTTTCAAACAGTGTCTAGATACTATTTCAGAGAAGGCGAACTGGAATTCACAAAAAGTGCACTTGTTGAGTAGACTATGTTTGTCAAAACGTCAATAGATAGCAAAGCTCCCGTTGCAGTTCCGATGCTAACGAATATAACATACACGATGCGGATTTCGTTGATATTCGGATCTTGCCGGACGTTCGCGGCATTTGACAAAACAGGATTGTTACTTAGACTTGCATTTCTACATATACGTTTCGTACGTGTACATATAAATTTATTTATGAGTACATAAATGACATGCCGCCATCTATTGTTTAGTTACGAAAAAAATAGATCTATTAATACTAGTCACTACATTATTACAACAGTTTAAAATATTTGGTCCTCTTGAGGCGGTGCCAAATGTTGATTGTTTAGAAGTTAAAATACCTCAATATTGAGAGGTTTATTGAGCTTCCCATGACTCTTGGCAACATTTGTAATTTCTTCTTTGATTATCCTCGTCTAAGATTCGCTGTACAGATCTTTGTTTTGAACATACCAAGGAGCATTGACGTGCTCCTTACCATTGTTATATATTGCTTTCTTTGGTACATCTCCATAGCTGAAGGCGGTATGCCCATATTAGTTTTAGGACTTACTGGTAGACCACGTCTTTGTTCGTGATAGACAGCTAGGATATTTTTCTTAACAGCCAGTAGGTATATGTTTTTATATTTGGGTTTTAATCCCTCTGTTTTGTTTTTCACATGTTCCTTCCATTTAACCTTGGCATCCAAATTTAGACCCAAATATTTGGTTGTATCTTTATATGGAATTCTGTTGTTGTTTAAGGGGCTATATCCACCTAGAGACATGCAAAAATAGTCGATTTTCGAGATGAACTATAAATGATATTTACGAATCTTTAAACCCGGACGAGATATTCCCGCCGGAAGTGGAGCGTCTGCTTCTTCTTCTGCTACTGATCATCTGAAATCAAAGGTAGTAAGCTATCATGAAGTTAAGTGCATACGAAGCAGATTGATGATCGCCGTTTCCGAAAATTGTTTATAGAAAAAAACAGCACATGGGACTGAAGTACGAAAATTCGGTAAAAAATTCAGTTATACTCATAATTTTTTTAAACAATTTTGGTTATATTTGAAGAATGCGATTATCAGTTTATTAACAACGGCTTAAGGCGTCAGTGTGCAAAATTCCAAATGATTTTGTCGATCAGTTCTGAAGATATGACGGTCACCGTCTCAGATTTAAAAGACGTTGCCTTTTTTTCAGGATTAGGAATTCTCGTGCTTGCTTCATCTTTGTTAGAGCAATAAATGTGTTTACATTAATATGCGTTGTGCGTTTACATTATTACAATATACTAGGAAAAGATGCATGAAACAATGATTCCTCAAGTTTATTGCTGATTAGTTAAATCGATCATTGTTCCACACTAGATGATGGCGCTCATTGAGGAGCGCACGTAGCAGCATTAGCCGCCTTCTACCTCGTGGCTGAAAGCTTTATATCTCTGTAAGTTTTAAAGATATCGACTTGAAACTTTCAGAATATATTCCTAAGGAATTATGGAAACTTTTGAAGATTTTAGGTAGATTTAGCCCCTTAATTATATTAGATGATATCCTATTTTTCTATTTATAAAGTTGATATGAAGCTAATTCCTAATAAGCATAAACTCAAAATCAGTATAATGATGGAGAGCTGCGTCCATTTCATATATATTAGTTTGTAAAATAATAATGGATAAACCATCTAGAATATATGAAAATAAAATGTTTTTAGATAAACGTAATTTTCTTCTTTTTCGTGAATTTGGAAACATTATTAGATATTTCCAGACAAAATAAGTTAACATTAAGTTTGCCTAGAGTTGTTTTAAGAGTAGACCTATTGCTTGGGACTTTGGACATTAATTGCGAACATAACTTGACTTTCTGATTAATTTGAAAGTGTTTGATAATGTTGCAAGAATTTTAATTTTTCAGAAGTACGTGAAAATATCGATGTATGTCGAGGATATATATCTATTATTATATCATATTTAGCATATCTTATTCGGTTTTCGATTTTTATTAACATTTTTCAACATGGAAATTGTTAAAGGAAATTATCTATACCTACATAATTTTGACATTGATTGCCCTTTTCATTATCTACCATTGAAATAAAAACAGAAGCATTAATTAATTATTTTAATGCTTAATAATAATTCCCCAAACAAGACAATTGAAAAAAGGCCTAGAAAAATATGCAATACTTTACAGAACTCTAATTATGAATTAACTCAGAGGCAGAAATGAAACTTTAAATTAGTCGATGTAAATTTAAATTTTAAAAATGAAATGGAAAGAACATACAAACTATTTTATTTGAAACAAAAAACGATTTGGTGGTTTCAATTAATTCCAAAATAATTTATAATCAATTACCCTATAAATGTATTCTATAAATCGTGTCTAACAGGGCTCTCGCTGTATATAATTCAACGAGTTATAAAACTGTATATTTTTTAAAAGATATACCGTCTCCACAAAATTTTCACATATTAGGAAAATTGTCGAAGAAACTACATTTGGGTTATACAAAAAATTTTTCACTGAATAGAGCAGGTTGAAATTAAAGCGTAGCTTTATGAAATTTTGCTATTAATTATGTATAATGATGAGAAATGAGTTTCAGTCAATCATTCTATATATTCTTCCACTGTTAGTAAAAATAATCATATCATTGTGGTTATAAATTTTGAAACATTATTGTTAATGTGGCATTTAAGGAAACGAGTATCGATACCGTTTAGTATTTATTAATTAATATTTTTTCTTAGTGATTGATGCAAATATTTATATACCCTGTAAATGTTCACACTACATTCGTAATTTTCTTATTACATGATTTTTGAAAAATCTTAAACATTTAAATTTTATTTTTACTTTAATATACTAGCGATTGATAACATTTTATTGACTATAAACATTTTATTTTTTTTTTGAGTTTTTATGTTTGCACTATGGCGTTATCATAGTCTTTTTAAACTGCAATTCCCACTTTCTTTTTAACAAAAATGAATTCCTTAATGTTGTCAGAGTATAATGGTACTCCATGTTACCTGTTTGTTATTTACCGCTTATAGAATGGAGGGTGCTTTTTGAAAACAAAATACAACAAAGCAAATACCACTTTATTTTTGACATCATTTTCTGTCAAAAGTTGTTTAAAATGTCCTCTATTGATGATACGATATTGGCTAGCAAGGCTGATTTCCAGATTGACATTGTCCACTTCGAATCGAATTCGTTCCTCATGATCTTCTAAATTATTAAAATATGTTCAAGGCTTTAAGTAACTCGCAAAAAACCCAAGGGTGTCAAAATTATCAGTCTACCAGTGAATGTGGTGGTCCTTCAGTTGGTCCTCGTCGCCCTATTCATCTGCCAGAGAAAATAACATAAAAAAAATTACTGAAGCGGACGAAATGACGAGGCGTTTTGACTTATTGACATAATTTGGAGAGAAGTGTTATAATTTTCATTGTCTGGATAAAGAACTGCCAGTTGTATTTGTTCTAGGTTGCATCTATTACGGACAAATCAAGGTTCATTCTATTTCTTATTTGTTTCACTTCAGGAACATCATATTACAGCTGCATAGGTATAGGGAAAATTACTCTGTGAGGCTGAAAAATGTTATTTATACTTCTACGATACATGCTACATTTGATAAAATAGAGCATTGTCATCTTCCACATTAAATTTGAAAGGCAACAGCAACAGTAATAGAAAATATATATGAAATGTAAAATTCCCCAATACAAATGAGGTTTTTTATGTGTTCGAGTACAAAATTTCATTTACGTTGGTTGCTTTACAAACAAAAAATTGAATTTATGTAAATCTAACTTGATGGAAACATTCTGGCTTTAACGGTAGTGCAGCAAATAATTTATGTAAACTTCATGTACACACAGTGGTATCAAAAATATTATTTATATATACATTTTGTTATGGCGTAAATAAAACTAATAAAGTATACTATTTACTCATTGATGTGAATTAATTTATTATTTAGTTCATTCGTAAAATAAAAAAAATATATTAATGCATGTATATAATTCTATTATGAATGTGTTACCTTGCCGAATGAAATGAATGTTGATTAATAAAATTAATGTTAAACCCAATAGGAGATTTTAAAAATGTCTATCAGACTATCAAACTCATAGACTCAGACTCATATTATCAGAATACTGCTTTCTAGGCAATAGAAACGCATAATATAAACAAAACGTAAATAGCAGGGTCGTAGCGTGAGAAAAGAATCTAGGGATGTGATAAAAATTTTATAAGGGAAGAAGTATAGTCAGATGTATGGTAGGTCATATGAAAATGGTAGAAATAAACAAAGACACTAATCTAAAATGATTATGCCGAGGTATATACCCTAATTTTTAAAATGAAGATCAATTCTTCGGTTTTTGTTTGTCCAGCGAAAACGTCTATCACTGTTTCTTAAAATGTTGGAGACGATCTCATATCTTCTACTAAGGCACTTTCGATATTTATTAATGCTAAGCTGACAGTTTTTATTGCTTTTGAGAATTTCACAGATGAGTATTTTATTCTCTTTAAACATGAAAATGATCTTTCTGCGGAACTGCTTGTGACAGGAATAGTCAAAATTAAACAACACAATTTTGATGACTCCGGGAAAACAGAAAATAATTGAAGGGACATAATATATTGGTGAAGCTCAATCACAGTGCTCTTTTTCATATAGGGATCACTATAAATCACTGAAAGTTCACTTTTTAAACGATTTGCGCCCATAGAAAGAATGTTCCATATGTATTTATCAAAGAAGAAAAAATTTCGTCACGAAAACGTTTCACGAATGAAGTAAATTATGTGGAATCTAGATTTAACAATTTCAGTTTAGAAATTTCACTAAACCCTTCACTAATATTCAATGTAATAACGCCCAAAATTTCATAAAACAATCATGAGTAGGTGCTTTTCTTATCTTCTTCTGGAATTAAATTCAAACGCATTTTTTTACTTGGTGGTTGATTTTCTAGCATAAATCTGTCCAGACGGTCCCAAATGTCACTAAACTCGTTTCTTATTTTTTGAATATGTGATTTGAAATCGGCGATCTTTTTATTACAGTAACTAATATCTGATATTTTTTACTCTAGAATTTTAAACAAACTCTCGGAATAATGCAGAAAAATGTGGGAATATTGCAGAAAACAATGCTAAGAAACAATTAAAATCAAAGTCGCGCAATAATGTTAAAATGCCTCTAGCACAAATAATGGTTTCTAGATCCCATTCCTCATTTTCATTTTCCACAATTACCTGAAACAGCGCTTCCAAATCTTCCTTATGTTATGGCGACAGTTGCCAAGATGCGTTCACATAATCGCATAACTAAGTCTGGAAATAACGACAACACTCACTCGAGGTTCCACTGTTGACTGTGTAAGCTGTGTAAGATCACTGACCTTTTCGCCCATCTATTGTGTAGCTTGGATGTAACGTGGACCATTGCATTTCAGCACTGCAGCAAGTAAACGCGGGAGTCCAATAATTTCGGGCGCCTTCACGGCTGATTTGAAATAAAAAAGTTGATGGTAGCATTTAAAGTAAATAATGTATGTTTGTGGTTGGTTTAAAATAATTAAAAAATTGTAATAATTGAATAAATCGATTGAACTTTTAAATAACACTAATTTGCCAATTTTTTAAGGGATGCGATGTATCACTCGCATCCATGTACGCTACGCCCCTGATAAATACAACAAATTGTATTAATTCTATATCCTTGCTATTTGGATTTTATAATGGGGAGAAGAGACAGAGTCCACATGCAGTTAAGCCATCGTATCGGGCCCATTGTGCTACCTCTACTAGAGCTGCCAGTTTGTGGACAATACCAACCTCACTGCCTCAGTCATCCGACAGCATGAATATATAGGAAGACAGAGGGTAGAAATAGGGAGCAGAATACATAGGGTACTCGGTGGTAATCGAAGTTGATTGGTTATTTTCACAATAATATCCTATGTACAACTATATCCTAATATAGCTCTCCGTTCTATTAAGAGTGCAGAGTAGTTCTTTAGAATATGTTCCACAATCTCATCCTCAAGATTGCTTCCTATGTACATATATAGGACTATCAGGTCTATGTGCAGTAATCGATAACCAGTATTCTTACTAGTATCCATAAATTTGAACGCGACAAATTCAACTATAGTAGAATTATTTTATGAAGATCAAGACGGCAATAAATCGTGCGACAAGGACAGATGCATGTCTGACTGAATAAGAGACACAAACCTGCCTATAAATCACTTGCGCGCGTAAAATTCTTTTACTGCATTCGCGTGGGAGAAGGTAAGCTATAGTAAGCTATACATTGCTCTTTGTCGCACGGTTTGTTGCCGACTTGCTCTTCATAAAATAATTCTAGTATAGTAGTTTACAGAGTGGCTGTAACGTGTAGTTAATAATACTTCTGCTTGTTAGCAACTACTAATTTTGGCTCACCTGAAGCATATTCAGTAACTATTCATATTGCAGGGTTAGGCCTACAATCGTCATGGAAATTCTAATTATAACGGCAGTAACAGTTTCTTAAAAAAAATAAGCTGCAAAAGACGGGTCACCATCATTCCAGTCCATACGTTTACATTGGGGCTGTACCTGGCTATATGATTCTTAAATCCAATGTCGAATATTGTAATCTGCAGACCACTATCTGCAGTTATCGCGATGCACTATCTGTCCCATTTAAGGAAAAATTCTTTATAAAAGTTGTGATTTACATCACAAAGTAACATAATATCTCCGCAAAAATGTATGAGATCATTTAGATCATATACAGATGGTACTTTATAAGGATGAAACGTTTCTTTTTTTTTTACAATTTTCCAATTGTGATATAATCGACATGATTGTTTACCTTCAGTTACCCGGTAGAAATGTGAGGATATTATCGGACTTCAAGTAATACGTTTAATTTAGTGTTTTCAATGACTTAAGATCTGCCGTGTGAATATATCTTTTATACTACAGTTTCTAGAAATTGTTGAATTGGTGTGAATACTCTTCATTTTGAAATAGGAAATATCAGGATGGATTTGTTTTAACTACTGACAACTCTGGCCATATCCAACAATAGTTAATTGAATTATCTCCCCTTCAGTTATATAAACCATTTTTATTCACACTCATTGCTTATTCAATACGGCCTTTCAAAACTCTGCTTAACAAAGTTAAATTAACAGTAACAGAATAATTAATCAATTTAAAAATTTAACATGTCTTCAATAGTTCTGATTTAAAGTAATTTTTGAAATGTGCAAAAAATGTTTTATTAGATATTCATGCACATTTTTCAGCCATAAACTGATTTTATCTACGTCTTCAATTTTGAAAGTAAAATTAGTGAACAGTCCGAAACTTATGTTTAGTTAAAATGTTTACTAGATCCCTAATGCGAGATACCGTATGAAACCGTATTCTTTATTTAACCCCCTTTATCTTACGATCGTCTGATATTGACATTAACTCACGTACGAAATTTGTACTTTATGCCAATGTTTTTTTTTTTTTATTAAATAACAATTAATATTATTGTACCAAACTTCATCAGTACGCTGTGTATACAATTTTATATGCGATGTGTAATAAAATGGTGGTGTTATTTCCATACGTCTGTATTTACAATACTAAGGAAGACACGCCTGCGTAAGTAAATGGTATATTTTCGCACTTGTTACATAAAATAGCAATTTCCACATGTAAGTAACATTCTTTCGGTCACTGAGTAACTAGACCCTCTTGGACAGAGAGCTGGTAGGTATTAACTCATACCTGATTTCTTATTATTATTATTTTTATACACAGAAATAAGACAATTTATTAGATTTCCACCAACATAGTAAAATAAGCATCTGTCATAAGGTCGTCACCCACGTTTTATCAACTCCCGCATGCGCTTCTTTATTGATAGGGGTGTCTGATTCTGCGTAGCTGTTAAAATGGTAAAATTTCTTTCAGTTGATGTTGAGATTAGAACAATCTCATAAACCTATGTGAGGTTGTGAGAGGTGCTGCCTAAGAACATGGCGCGTCTTTGTTCGGCTGTTTATTTAAAATGTTTAATAATTTGTAAGTAGATAACATGAGGTGAAACTATGCATGCTATACTATTATCTTATTTATTCATAATAGTTTCCGGAAGGCACAAAGTGAAAATTAATGTGTCTATATATTCGTTCTGGCAATATTGTACAGTGCACTCTTCGTATTGTTTCAAATCTGATAAACGATTTTAATTCACTACTACATATTTTCTAATTCAACTGTTTTTATCATAATTAAATTTGTTTCGTTTTGTAGAATGGTATGTATAACTAAAGGAAAAATACTCATAATTATCCAGAAAGTCTCCAAATAACTTTTAAATTATTTGGAGACTAGCTCTTGAACTAGACTTCATAATAATATATGTTATTGTAGCAATGTGTATTAAACACATCTAAGCATTTTTGTTTACGTATTTATTTTATGTAAAAATATTTTAACGTGCAATTATTGTTGATCAAGAAAATTATTGTCAGTAGCGTTTTACTACTCAATTTTTCTTACCCAGAAAATTTTTAATGATGAATATGTTACGTAGGTATATCAAATGTAAGTTAATATGCATTATAATGAAAATACTAAGATATATCTAATATCAAATTTTAAATAAATTTAACTTTCAGTTTTTATAACACCTTCATATTAATAACAAACTCTGAGTATTCCATGACAATAAAATTGTTCGATTTCAACCTTATAATAAAAATTCTTTTTTTCCATTATAGTAAAATTTAAATGTAAGTGGAAAATATTGAATATTATTAGGTGATGATACTGAATTGTAAATTAGGATATGAGTACTTACAGCTTTTCATATTTAGAAATTCATGTTCTTTTAAATAACGTTTTCAAATATATTTATTTTGAACGATTTTTTTAATACGTCTTTAATTGATGTTTGTTATGCATGTACATTTTGCGTACACTTTTGTAATGTGATCATCCGTGATAATACAATGATGGCGTCTCTATAGTCAAGGAAATGTGTAATTGATTGTCTATATAATGATGAACAGTATTTTGGGGATGAAGATGATATATTTTTTTATTCCAGGAAATCTTGTAATATCGCATTTATTCTGTTATTTTTTTTGTAATTTAATCTTAAATATGAACCAGGAAGGAGATTATTTTGTTATTAACTACATTTTGTTTTCATCTTTAGTTTTTACGAGAAAGTAAAATATATTCAATTTAAAGTAGTATTTATATTTAGTCTTCGAGGAGTTCATATTCCTATTTCTACTAGCCTTCCACTATATAATTTACATTAAAAGAAGGTAAATTCCAGTAAAGAGAAGGTTCCAAAATGCAAATTTTTCATGACGAAAATGTGTTAACTGAAAAATAAAAATGAATGTAATTATTGGGAGGAAATAAAATATATTAGTTACACTAGTATTTTTGTGTAATTTAAATTAATATTTCTGTTTACGTTTCAGTCTAGGGTAGGAATCCTATAGAAGGCAACTCCCATGAAGATAAGGTTTCCAAAAATGCAAATTTGTCACGTCACGTTTTTTAATTAAATTAATAAATCGATTTTTTAACGTTCTTTGTATACATCGACTAGTATAACAACTATGAGAAAGATGCGATTAATTAATTAGAAAAGTTAAGCGTATTCATACATCAACACCAGCATGCTAATTTGGTAATTACCGATACGATAGGTAACAAAACTTAATTCAAAAAACGATTCTAACACATTCTAATGCAATGGCTCCTATTTTTCTTTCTCATTGGATTACACAATTACACCTAAGTTCCGTAAATGTATTAGCGTTGACTTTGGCATCACATATTGAAGTTCTTAAAAGTTCATTTTATGTTATTTTTCGTAGATAGTTTCTAGCCTCCTTGAATTATGCCGGCTGGTATACTTTCAGTAGACTTTTACACGATTGTTCGTGTAAAAGTAACAATGTCAGTGTCAGTCAATTTCCGAATCTTTGTGAGAATTTTCGCTTCGTTTTATTTTACTAACGTGTAACCCTGCGCAAAAGTAAAATATGTAACAATTATAACTGTAACTATTAACTTACATTAGCTATACATAAAATATTTGTTCAAATTTACAATAATTTTGTTAATTTTATAATCTAAATAACGTTGCTTTATGAATATAATTCTACTTTTTTTTTTTTAGCAAATTAAACTTCTATCCTTACAACGGCCTCATGGTATACTTATGTTACTGAAATCTAGGATCAAATACTACCGCTATATATCAAACATTTTCGTCAAAGGAGGTGGTGGGCTATAAAAAATATCGTATTGATTTTAAGAGTATTATTGACCAAGTATTGCGCATTTACGTCAATAATTTTTTTAATTGTCAGTATTTTTCAAACAGTTCTGGTGATGTTCTCATGCTATTGTAATTTCAAACTATTCTTGACTTACGATTTTTACCACAGGGCTCGAAATGAATGTGATTGAAAATTATTTTTGAACTGGTATGTTAGTTAGTCGAATATGAGAATACAATTAGCGTTTATATTTGAACAATTTTCGAGAGCATTTACAAGACTTGGCAATAATACCAAGGATTTTCATGTATACTTTAAGAAATGTTGGTGTGTTTCGCGAAATTAGCTCTGTAACTCAGAAAAAAGATGCCGGTAGACCAACCGTTCGTACAAAAGAAAGAATCTTAAATGCATTCATCAACATATGCAATCTACAAAACCTTTAAATCATTTGTCTCAAGAGATTAGAGTTTCTTATGGGATAGGCGAATGTAATAAAGAACTACAACCTGCATCTATATATGATGAGATTATATCAAGCCCTTTTGCCGTCAAACCACCCAAGAAGTCCAGTGGTTCGTTTGGTTTCATCTATTGAAACCCATCAATATTAAAAATATGCGAATATGGAACGCTAATAATCTACATTTTGTTAATAAATCTCCGCCACACACATTTGATGTTTGGATAGCAGTTTCTACGACAAGAATTGACCCCTATTTTCAATTTAACATCAATACAGAACAGTACAGAAACAGAATTTTGACTAAATTTGCTGAACAACTGCACCACGATTAGCTATTTTCTGCAAAACGAGATACTATACTTCTCTCCCTATTTCCTTCTGCATACGCTAAGTTGAGTTTCCTCTGAGGTCTTCTTGTTTGACCATATGAAATATTTTCTGACCCATTACTTAAAAAAATAACAATCTTCAGAATTTCTGCAGTTAATTTATAAAAACTGAAGGCGCGTACTCAGATTCTGATTTTGCACACTCAGAAACATATATCCCCATAGTTTGTATCCGATTGGAGTTTTATCCATCGGAATTTCGATCACGTTTTTTGAGTTTCAGATCACTGTGGCATAGTCTGTGGCGCATCGTACGAGTATGTTTATTTACAACACTTACATTGAAACTGGTCGTTCTGTGGTGCTCTCCGGAACGTTTTCCTGAGCGCTTGATTTCGTTGCGTGGGGATGTGGAATGGCCTTCTCGGTCACCAGACCTGTCACCTTGTGACTACTTTTTATGGGGCTATTAAAAAGCTAAAGTTTACAAAAGCAAACCGCGAGCTCTTGAAGCTCTTTCCGAAACCATCATGCATGAAATTGAAAGGATTCCTCGTATCATTCTCGAAAGGAGCATAGAGCTACTTATGTTATGTATTCTTCAATGGCAATACACGACTAATGTATAAAAACAATAAATTTTAAAATTCTCTCAAAAATAAGCCTGTGTCATTGTTTTCAAAGTAATAATGCCTTCCTGACGGGCCCTGTATATATTTAAATTATTGTATTCACTGCAGATGTTGTACAGACTAACAATAAGTCGGAAATTAAAAAAAGAAACATCGAGGAATAATACCGTGTGTTAAACCATGTGTAAAATTTAGCCCAAAGGTAAATAGAATGTCTTAATAATATAGTTAAATTCATTATATTAATTTATTTAAAGTATCATAATAAGCATCGAAACAGTATTACGTTATTATAATATCATAGTACTGTTTTTTAAATTTGTAATTTTTATATTACTGATATTGGTCGTTTATAATGTAATAATCTTGTTTGCATAGGTATAACTTTTTGAAAGCTACATGTTCCAAGTGTCTGTTTTACTTACATTTCTTTGACACTCTGCTTTTATAAATCATAAATGATGGTGAACAATCTTTAACTTTCATCATATCTTTATGAATTACATTATATGCTACTGAGTTTCATTTTAAATTTGAAATTGTCTGAAGTTTATACCTATTGTACTATTTAAATTTTATGGACTGTAAATGATAAATTAATAAATATATAAGGAGAATAATCGTTAAAATCTTCGATTATTTTGGGTTGCTATGGTTTTATTCCTTGGAAAGTTCTGTTGTTTAACAATTTTAAATAAATACATTTCTTAAATATTTTATATTCTAAAAGTTAAAAAAAAATTATACTTCAAAAGTTCATCATCAGCGAACACTTAGCATATACTTGTAGTAAGGATGTGTCATCATTCGAGGCGAAGTCTTCTTATTCTGCTGATCTCAAAATATGTATATAGTGTAGTTAAAAAAATTGCAAATGTTGAGGTGCTCTTAATTCAACACGAAAAGAGGGGGGGGGGTGGTCACCTTTTCTGAATCACGTTGTATATTATAACACTGGTATTGGATACGTTATAGATTAAACTTCCAAGTGATATATAGGGATAATTATTAGTATGCAGGAACCAATATATTCTTGCATTAATAATCCATAATATTGTGTGGAATACATTTATGTTAATTATTTGTTTATTTAACAATTATTGATTATTAAATAAATAAATAATTAACAAAAATATAGCCCACTATACAGTAAAAATATACAGTTATACTCGTAGTAGACGACGATTAATATATTTCAACATTTTTTATTAAAATATTAAAAGTTAACAGATGTTTTAAATATTTCTAGTTTATATATATATATATATATATATATATATATATATATATATATATATATATATATATATATATATATATATATATATATATATATATATATATATATATATATATATATGTATACCTCAGTCAGTAAAAAGAATGAATGAGACTGAATGTTCTTTGTACGAAAAAATATTTATTTCTATAAGAGGTTTTTTTAATATTTAATATTAAGGCAATTTGTATATCTTTAACAATAACAGCTTTAAGTGAATCTTGAATAGGTAAATATTGTTTTAAGTGTTTTTTTATGTTATTTTTCTTTGATGCTTAAATATGATATTGTAATTGATGTTGTATAAGATCCTACATCATATTGCTAATATATCACGTAATGAATAGTAAAATGCAACTAGTTGCAAAACAATACGATGCTTACATAGAAGATTGATTTTCTGAAGTTAACAAATACTTGAAAGCTTTATAGAAACCATGAGAAATTTCACTCAACAGGAGAATTTAATATCAACCGTACCAAAATAGTTGATAACCGCCTTTACACATAAGTTCAATCTATGACATGCTCATATTGGTGAGGTAAATTAGAAATGTAACTTCTACACATTTTCTCTTGCTTTTGTATGGAAAATATTTAACTTAAGTCTATTTAATTGAACGAGTTAAGGCATTAGTCACTTAGAGGTTGTACATTGAAATTAATCTATTACTACTGATGATTTATTTAATCAAATTCCATAAATCCAGTGTTCTATAAAACTATGGTTCTAGCGTTTTGTAACATTTCTTTTATTTTGTACAGGCATATCAACAGCTTCGTTGGTGGTTAGTCTCAATCTCAATCAGGGAAACCCTAAGCCCAAAGTTACTAAATACTCATATAGTTCGACCACGGATTCAGGAAGCGACTATCAAGTACCTAGTACCACTGCCAAAGATAATTCAGGCATATCGGTATATAGATTCTCCAAAGGAGGTACTACATGTATACTTCTCAAGACTGATGCTTTAGTTGAGGTGAGATAATAGCTATAAATAAAAATGTAAAGGATAATTCTTCTGATTGAAATCTTATGAAAATATTTTGAGTTTGAAAGGAAGACGTAATGGTAAGGGATTGACACCCCTAGTAATATCCTTTTAAGTTTATTAATTAACCTACTGAAATTTTAAGTAATAACTGTTAACTTTCCAACATCAATATTTAATCTCTTTGTCTCAGGTATCACAATATATTTGTTTGAAAACTTAAAAGTTGATTAGGAAACTAGCAGACAATTATAAAGTCATAGGAAAATAGTGGAACTTCATTTTTAAATCTTCGCAGTTACAATTTTGTAATAAGTTTAAACCGATGGTACAACAGCATATCAAATGCATATCAATTTATTACTTATTCAACTTTTTACAGAATATACAAGGATAATATGTTATCAAAATAAATCAGGAGTTTTATCAAAATTTTAATTATTCTAGTAGACATTGAATCTTGAAACTCCAACTATAATAGAAATTTTATAACAACTCAAACCGAAAAAAATTAAAACATTAAAATTAGAAAAGAAAATTATAATATATAATAGTAAAGTCAGTAGTGTTTTATTGGTTAGTAGTGCTTTATCGGTATACATTTAGGGCCAATTTCATGTTATTTTTTTACTTTTTCGAACAGTCTCTAGCACACTCTTTTTTTAATTATTGTAATTTTGATGAATTTGTTGAACCTGAAATAATATCAGTGAAAGCTTGCGGATCCATAAATATGTAGGTACGTGAGACAAAACCTGTTAAAAATAAAAGATAGAATTAGAAGTTACCTCTTTGAGTTATCTGTTGAGTCAACATGGCAATTTTTAAAATTAGACTAAATCAGCTATAAATTTATTTTGAAAAACCTATTTTTGATAAATTGTATTTATTTTATATTTATTAATCCTTTAAAAAATAGCAAATTTATTCATAATAATTTCACAAACTTCTACATTGTCTCTAAAACTACCAGTAAGTTACTACTCATCAATAATAGGAAAAAGGGTGAGATTTCCCTATGTTTGCGTACACGAAAGAGTGAGCCTATTTACTTAGATTAGGCTATTTACTGCGCACCTCGTGGGTGGACCGATAGAGACTTGTTCCTATTCTTGGCGAGCAGTAGTTTTCGGTAGAAGTTATTGATAGAGAAGAAAGCTTTTCTAGTGACATTTAATTTCGGAAATATGTCTTTGGCGCTTTGAATATGAAATATTTTTTTCTGTAGAAACCCTTTCCTACAATTTTATTATAAAAATAGGAATTTTTAAAATTGGTAACTTTGGTTCAATGTGAATTTCTGAAAATATTTTTTTCATTAGAAATATTTTTCATTATTTTCAGGTAAAGTTTAAATTGCATGGTCTAGATGAGCTGGCGGATTCCTACATACCAGATAAACCATTAGTTGAGGGGAATTGCAATGAGGATTCGTCATTCATGAGAATATCCTGGACTGGATATAGCTTAGTCATAAACTTCTCAAAGGTACGTTTTTATCACAAATATAGGACATGGTAGCAGCTATTGTTAATTCTCTATACGAGGGGGTATCCAAAAGAAACGAAATTATAAAAAAAATATTTAATTTTTAAACAAAAAACATTTAGTCTCCTTCAAAGTATTATTTATCCACTGGCACTAGTGCACTTGTCTAATACTTTATTCCATTGTTCAAGAGTTTTGAAGTTCGTCTTCTGTGATGCCCGACAGCGCCTTCATCGTTTTTTCTTCACTTCAGCAACGTTGGCAAAACGCGTTTTCTTTATGTCTCCTTTCATTCAGGGAAATAAAAAAAAGCCCCAGGGGGCAAATTCAGGTGAATAGGGGTGATGGGACAGAGGGGTCATGCCATTTTTGGTCCTTGTCTTTGTTCAGAAATCAGCAGTTGAGGCACGAATTTAGCAGCCACTCTTTTCACCCCCAAATCTTCGGTTAAAATTCGCTGAACTGAACTTCATATGCCACTCCAGACAGCACCACAACGTCGTCAATGGTCTGTCGTTGATCTTCCAGGATGATTTCGCGAATTTATGCAACATTTTCATTGGTTAGAGCCGCGAAAGGACGACCAGAGCGAGGTTTGTCATCAATTGACATTTCGCCTCTTTTGAATCGGAAAAACCGCTCAAACACGTGACTTTTCTCAATAGCATCAGCCTTGTAAGCTGTTTTTAACATTTCAAAGCCAGTTTTTGGGAGCAAGAAGCAAAACTTTACAGTCACGCACTGTTCACGAGAATCAGTCATTGTAAAAACGACGAGCACACAAAACAACTCTCACTAAAAAATCCACTCAAGACGAATGAAATCTTCTTTAGAGACGATGCTTGACTTACTGACTCGGGAATGGTAGCTCTATACGCTCCTAGCGGCAGAACGCGGTACTACAAAAACTCCGCTGACCACATCATTTCGGTTATTTTGGGTACCTCCTCGTAGGTATATTAGATATTTATTATATTAATTGTATATTAGCTAGTTAGTTGATCGTTTTGAGATTTGAAGTAGCAAATTAATTTATGTTACTACCAATATATATTACTTAGTTTCTGTAACGGGTTAGTCAAAAATATATCTGAAATTATCAATTAAATTACTAACCAGTTCCTAACCACTTAATACTAAATTAAGCCTGTAGGTGGCCGTGCCAAACAAGATGCTATAGCAAACTGGTAGTATCACATTCACATATATTAAATGAGGTATATACTTTTCTGTATCAAAATACGGTTTCCTTTACACGATATGTTTTAAAGGAAACTTACAGTAGAGCAATATTGTAAAAAGAAAGCATGGTATTTAAAAGTATACGTTAAAGTAAAATTAAACATACTGCCAATTACATCGAAGGTCCTATAGACATCGTTCTTAGGTATAAAAATGCGCCTTAACACGCTATTTTGCCAAATATGGTAATTTTATGATATAAATTACTATATTTTGCAGAAATGCATTAAAATGGTTAAGGAAAAATAATTTTATTTAACACGCTATTTTGTCAAATAGGGTAATTTCTAGAAAATGCATCAAAATGTTTAATGAATAATGTCAGCTTTGGAGATCTTGTCAAGTAAAGGAATATCAGATTACACATTTTTTTTTAATAAGCAGTGTAATTTTTGACGTTTTTCATTATCAAACGGAATATAACATTTTTTATTATATAAAGTAAATTCCTCCGGGCTATACCCTGGTCGTCGATTTTAACTTAACGTCCTCTCTTAACTTGATAGAATCTACTTCATTGGACAACGGCCGGGAGAGCCTGCATTTTACCAATTTAATATTAAGACGTAAAAGGCGAATCTTTGAGTTGTACGTACATTTTGTATAGTGCCATATATTGGTATATAGAATATTACTACATTTTTATAAAAAAAAAAAGGTTTTGTCTTAAAATTCTATCACATGTTGTTTACTACTGACCAACCGATCCGGCTGTTGCCACTTCAGAATGAATTCTCGTTTCAGCATAGTTCGAGATAAAGCATATATAGACAATATTCTTATGTTATTATATTTGTAATTATAATGAAACAACAAAACTATTATTAAAAACTAACTAACCGTATAGTTGACACTTCATAACATCACTATAAGATTATTAATCAGTACAATTTTTATTAAAAATAGGATTACAAAATATTCACCGTTGTGTGTACATGTTCGTAATATTACTAACAGTTTACAGATATTGCAAATATTTCATGATTATTTCTTATTAAATTTTCTGCTGTACTTTCAATATTATAGTTCAAATATTCCATGGTATCAATTGATATTAAATAAACCAATTGCTTCATCTGGCCAAAGAGAAAGATTACATGGATTTAAAAGAATTGATTTACAGTGCTGGAATCGATTTACTGTGTTCCGTGGATACACATTATAAAAAATCAGTTAATATATACTTTTCGAAAATGAAAAGCAAAGATTCGCCTCTTTATAAGCTGAATAAATATTGACAAACTGTAATGGCCTCACACTATCATTATTTATTGACAATATATTTATTTAGTTTTGCGCGGGCAGTCAATAATGTCAGACTGTCAAAAAACTTGTTTAGCTATTATTTTAGCTTAATAGTTTTTTTCATTGATTTTTTATTCATTTTATTAAATTATTATTTTTTAATTCATTGTATTAAACAAATAATACACAGGTTTGTTCATGTGTACGCTAGCACAGTTCAATACCAACTGAAGTAAGATTGTCAATCTCTCCCTTAGACGGTCAATATTTATTGTCAATCTTGCAAATATTTTGGTTTTCATCAATCTAGCCCATCAATATTTTACATATTGACAATCAGTCAATCTTTCTACTCACACTATCAATAATATTGTCAACACTCCGATATTGACAATATGTATTGATCGTGTGAGAGCTGCTTTATAGGGCTACAATATTTTACCGTTACAGTTAGTTAATTATTTTAGACTTTTTGTTATACTAATTAATGTTAGTCTCCTTACGGTAGTCGATAGATATGTATGTTCATAATATCAATTAAAATAAATGGGGTGGTATTTTCACATAATGTTTTTATGTTGAATTTTATTTCTTTTTCTTATAAGACAAAATTAGGAAGATGCAATGTAATAATACAGCGTACTGTAAAGATAGCGTTCTAGACAAGCTCTGTAGATAAGAAATTATTTGAGAGAAAAATTGTCATTGTCGTATTAGAGAGTTTTGAGTATAAATTATGTTAGGGTGTATGCCAAACTAATGAATATCTGATAGTTTTCTATTTGTAAGGAACGCGAACTACCAATTTTTTTTATCTAAGGCTATTTGGAATAAAATCTATTTTTGGCCATCTATTTTTTAACAACAGCATCGAAATGCGGCGAGGAAATTTGACAGATATGTTGTCATATATGTTATTACAACGATATTTTGTAACTCATATCTGCTCCAGTAGCTCAGAGGTACTAAAAAATGATGTAAATATTCTTAAGTGGCCCCTAAACGATCAATATTAACGTCAATATATTGAACAATAATTGATATTGTACAATAATATTGACAGTCTGTAAATCACATTGAAAGACTGCGTAAAGATTGCACAATATATTGAGTCAATCAAGAAGAGTTTAATTTTTATTGTGTAATCTAGTAAATATTGCTACGTTTGTGGGCAATATTGCACAATACTGGTTCAGTTCTGTTTTTGGCAGTTGGCAGTTTGAATGTTGGAGTAAACATCGACTTACCTATAAAAGATGGCTTATCTATAGAATATGTATATTTCTTTTTTTTGAACCATTCCTTTATCCACCTGCGTTTCTTTTTCTCCTTCTTTTTTGAAGCTATGACTGATGCAATGGCCACACAACTTGCTGTGTTCTTATTATTCCACATGTTAACTCCAGAAGTGAACTAATTTATTGTGCAATAATATTGCCTCGTGTGGGTTGGACAAGGAATACTATTGTACAAAATATTGTGCAATATATTGACGTTAATATTGATCGTCTAGGAGCCGCTTTATATGTTTCAAACTTCGATTAATAGCGATTCAATTAATTGCAATCATTTTCATCAAGCATAATATTCACTAGAATCAATTCTTAGGTGTAGATATTAAGCAGGCAAAATATACATACAATTTAAATACTAATACTTGTACTTATAATAATAATTTTTTCTTGTGTCTTTTAAAACATATATTTTAGAAGCCGTTGATATCTGGCGGAATATTTGAACTATCTGCATGCCTCTTATTTCGTTTGATTATAGTAATAGCATAATTTCCAGTTCTATATCCAAACTTTAATGTTGTGCCACATATCATATAAGAAACATTAAATTTGTTTTTAACTTTAGGAATGTATCGTTTTTGAATTTTAATCAATTTATATGCTTTGCAGACGCCCGGGGGTGATCGCTGGTACATTAGTAATCTGATACTAACAGTTAGTCCAGACCTGCCACAGTTTCTTGGCATTCAAACGCAAGGTAAGAGTATGTGATACATACAAATATGATAGGATAGAAGCTGGAACAATATCTCTCAATACAACGAAATGGTTTATTTCTGATAAGAATACGCGTTTATTTGACCTTCATTTGTCTACATTAATATGAGTATGCTAAATAGTAGATAAATAATCTAATGCATTTTACATCAATAGAAATAATTGCATAACTGGAAAATTTATTAATTTATTCTTGTGATCAAAATTATCTTTAACATCAGAAAATATATTCTCAGTTTAAACTACATATTTGCAAACGTTTTATTCTAGATGATAAAATTAGCGATTTAATTTGTGTCCAACTGGGGAAGAGTTAATAAAATTAATTTAGAGGAACTAACATTAACTGCAAATTGTACCAATCGTATTTATATAAACTTATCTTTAATTTATTAAATTTATTTATATATATATATACATATATATATATATATATATATATATATATATATATATATATATATATCTATATATATATATATATATATATATATATATATATATATATATATATATATATGTTACTATATGTTATGTAGTATAAATGGGATTAGACACAATTCGTGGTTTATTTGTTTTTAACAGGTTTAGAAATTTCCATTATTTTCAGTCATGTAAAGTTTATAAATCAGTGTATTTAAAATCTTTCTGCTTTTTATTTATTTTTAATTCAAATTATAGTTTCTAAAAAAAAAAATCATGGAATAGAATACTCTTAGGGCAGTAAAAAATTAATGAATTACAGAGGTACATTGTTGTATGTGGAAAAATACATGATACATCACTTTTATATTATAATTATACATTTCTGTCAAAATATGTTTATTCATACACATGTCCAGTGGGCTGCTGATAAATATTTTTTATTCAGTTAAAGCGTAGAATATAATATTCTATAGGATGCTTCAATAGGGACTCTCGAAATTTGTTAGGTTATAGCGGCCATGTTGTTAAAGCAAAATCTGTAAAATTAGTTGTGAATTGTTTAGTAGTATACGGCAAATCACCATGGAATGTTATGGCGTTCAACAGCGTCTGCAAATCATCAAATTTTATTTTCAAAGTTAGTGCTCCGTTCGAGAAACGTTCCGCGCATTACGTGATTTTTATCCTCTCCACAACCGTCCTGCCGAGTCGATTATTCGACGTTTGGTGGCTAAATTCGAGTCAACCGGTTTGATAAATAATCAGCCACATCCGTATGTCAACGAAGCGTAAGGTTTGCTAAAAACATCGCCGCTGTGCGTGAGAATGTACGGGAAAACCCGAAGCAGTCAATTTCTCGTCGTTCACAAGAACTTGACCTTTCTGCAACTTCAACTTGGCGAATTTTGCGTAGGGACTTGGGTCTGCACCCGTATAAAAGCCACCTGACCGAGGAACTTAAGGTAAACGACCATAAACGACGCCGTGTGTTCGCTGATTGGGCTCTGGAGCAGTTGGAAGTTAACCCCAAATTCGCCATAAAAATCGTCTTTACCGACGAATCCCATTTTTGAATGAATGGATATGTGAACAAGCAAAATTGTTGGATTTGGGACGATGCCAATTCACGCGAGATACATCAGCACCAAATGCATCCCGAGAAAGTCATTGGTTGTTGCGGATTTTGGTCCAGCGAAATCATCGGTCCGTACTTCTTCCAAAACGAAATTGGCATTGCCATAACCCTCAACGGCGAGCACTACAGGTCGATGATAAGAAACTTCTTGTGGCCTAAACTACATGATATGGATATCGACAACATGTTGTTCCAACAGGATGGCGCTACATGCCACACAGCGCATACCACGATGGATATTCTGCACGAGCGATTTGAGGGCTTTAATCTCTTCCGCTATTCTATACTATTAAAAATTAGGACACATGAAAAAATAACTACACATTGATATTTCCGTTACAACTGAAATTCAAGGAAATTGTTTCATGTAGAATCATTACATTTAAGTTCTTATTTAGCTCCTGATTAATTAATGATCTCTCTTGTTCAGTTGCAGTAATTTTTTCTTTCGCATTCTTTGAGTAAATGCATTATATATTTTACGCGTTTATTGGAGTAGGATAGACCATGCATTGGAAGTTTAATAACTTTAGGAATTACCTCGTCGATTATATGAATTTTTTCGATTTGGCACTTAATGTTTGATTAATAAATGAATTATAAGTGGTCTTATTGCTCATGATCATCCAAGATTATAGCTGCGTTTTCATGGACTTATTCATTATTGGTGGATTATTCAAATTATTGGTTCATAGGAGAACATATCAAGGCGTTGCTATCAACCATCAAGTGTTTCGCTATAAATATATAATTGAAATACCTTCGACATGTTTCGCTGAAATATAGGCAATAGTGAATTAATTTTAGTCATTTAGTTAACTATACTCTTAGCCAATGAACTACATGACCATCTTGAGA
The DNA here is from genome assembly GCA_037954035.1 of Rosalia funebris. Classification (NCBI taxonomy): domain Eukaryota; kingdom Metazoa; phylum Arthropoda; class Insecta; order Coleoptera; family Cerambycidae; genus Rosalia; species Rosalia funebris. The sequence goes on from JAZFAV010000024.1 coordinate 498,905, forward strand.
TCAAGAACATAATTAATTTGGTATTACCTGTAAGGGAAAATATCAAAAGTGGCCTATTTTTTCTCTTTGGTACATATATTAGGTTTAGACCTCCATTTTTCTTCCTACAAAAATATTTATTGTATTGAATTGGAAAGAGTTATTTAGGAAGTAAAATAAATTGGGATGGAAGAAGCGATAAAGACATAAAACAAAGAATAGCGCAGGGTCGAGTAGCTTTTAACAAAAAGAAAGCACTTTTATGCTCGGGGGTAATAAACTTAGAAACAAGGAAGAGATTTTTGAAAACGTATGTATGGAGCACGGCACTATACGGTTGCGAAACGAAGAATGATGAAAATACCGTGGACTGATAGGGTTAGAAACGAAGAAGTATTAGAGAAAGTCGGCGAGAAAAGAAGTATGTGGAAAAACTTAAAGAAGAGAAGAGATAGAATGGTAGGCCACTTGCTGAGACATGGGGGAATAGTCCGCGATATTTTGGAGGCAGAAATAGGAATGAAGAAAGGCAGAGGTAGGCCTAGACTAGACTACTGCTCGCAAATAGTAAGGGATGTAGGTTGTAGCACAATTAGCGAAATGCGTAGGTTAGCACAAGATAGGAGAAGCTGGAGGTTAGCGTCCAACCAGTCCTAGGACTGATGACCTAATGATGATGATTGAATTGGTGAGGTACATGTAAAACTTAAGTAGTATGTCAAAACTTACAAATGTATCATCTTAAAATTATACATATATAATGGTGATTATCTATAAAACCCGAATCATGACATTTTCCTTCGTACCGATAAGAACTAATAACAACTTTATTAATTTTGCTCTGTTTGTAGACGCATTAGACCCTGATTCATAAAAATTAGTTATCGTTTCTAATCTCTTAAGATCCTCTTTAGCTAGTGTGAAAAATAAGTATGTGGAAATGGCTATGTGGAGTATTGTTTACAGAATACTCCACATACTTCATTCATCCATATCTATACTCCATCTCTTACAGTAGTAATGATTTACTGTGGCATATCTATCTTTCATTTATTTCATTATATTTCATATATATTGCTAGTTAACTTTATTAAAATCTTGGTTAAAATCTATTGCTTTTTTTTTCAAATGCAGAATAAGGTCTTTCGTTAACTATTTAATGGACCAATATTTACCTCATTTTCAGTCGCATTCTAGTAATTTTAAATCTTTTAATTATAAGTCAGTTAATGTTTTAGGTTTTATAATAATTTAAAACCAATTTCAAAAGGGCTATGATGATGATGGCGTTGATCAGTTTTGTCAGTGCTTTTGGTTTTTAGTTATGTTCGCGTTATAATAACTTCAGCAAATTTAGGTGGCCCAACACATTATGGAGAAGGGTTATTTTTAGTTGGCATGGTATATTTTTATCCGATTGTTGAATGTGACATAAATTTAGATTGTTCTTGCAGTCTAAATACCCCGACAGTCTAAATACTGTTTACGTATTATAAGCAGTTTCACATAGCATCATTATACATATAAATCATTTTCAATTTGTTTAAACTTGATCAGATAACTTTTATTTTTCAAGAAATGGGTAATGTGTAGATATTATTAATTTATGCTAAAATAATTTTGAAAATTTACAGGACACTTACTAAATAAGACCACAAAGGCATTTTAACGAATACAACCAGTACAGATAAAATCAATTTTATTATATTTGTAGTGAAATATAAATTATAAAATAAATATTTGCGTTCCAATTATAATATAAAAGAAAACAATGTTGGTAGTGTTATTGTATTATGGATAAATAAACTCTTTTAATTCATGAGATATTTTATAACATCGTCTATTACGAGAATCGGAAATTATTATACAAAAATCCAAATAATAAGTTTCAAAAATGTTACTATGTATCTTATATGCTTGATAATTAGTTTATATGAAAGGGCTTGCAGTAGTGCTAAATATTTTATGGGGGTCAACATAAATATATTTTATTTTTAGTATATTGTAAGTATTTATCATTATTTTATTTCTAGGAAAATCAGCTTTTAAACTATACCACAAAGATACGCTTATAGCAACCCCCGTGGGAAAATCATACACATGCAAAGAGTTACAGGTTGATCTTCAAACAGACGAGGATGACAATCCTCCGCCGGGAATGAGGGGATCATTATTTTTGAGATATCTCCAGGTACAACCATTTATGTATAAAGGGTACGACTTCGAACCGGCCATCGATTGTAAATCTCCAATGTCGTTCAGAGATGAGACGGCACCAATTGCAGTTGGTTCCACATTGGCTATTGCCGTATTGATGACAGTAACCGGGTATGGTATTTATAGGTATTTTAAAGTGAAAAATGTACAGTATAATACAATGGAGTAAGAGGAAATTGCTGTCACCTATGTCGTCTTGTTCAAATTTTATATATTATGACTATTACCATGAGTATGCAAACATGATGCACACATGCAATTTATGAGGGCAAAGTCTCCATTCAATTAACATCGACACATTATATACACCTTTTCTGCTTCTATCTACAGGCGCAATATTAATTAACTAGGTGTACCTACTCCTAATTGATGAGGTTAATAGTAACGTGGGGCTTATGAGTTGAATATTTTATTAATTACAGACTTTGCCATCCTAAATTGTCATGATTTATGAGTGTGGGTTTCCAATTCTATTAAATGTGATGCACACTTTACGAAATAAGGGAATGATTTTTGTTATTTTCCAATCAGGGGAGTTGTTAAAGAAGTTGGGCAAGAGCTATTAAAGTTGAAAAATAGAGTTTAAAGTATGATTACTAAAAGGGATATAAGCAAAGTTTTATTTACTACGATTTACTTTAAAACGTAGAAGTGTTTTTAAAGAATGCTTGGAATATACAAGAATATGGAGAACGTTAAATTACTCAACAAATCAATGAATGTATGATTTATAGCTGATCAATGTATCAGCTTTAAGTGACAAATTATAATTTTTGATATTATACCTGGATAATTTTTAAAAAAGTTTCATATTCTGAAATGTATATCGTTATGTAAAATAATACATATCAAACTTCGATATTGTAATTTGGAAATAGAAAGCAATTTATCATTCTTTACATATCTAAAAATATGTATCCTTAAATGTCGGCCTCCTGGCATGATTTTGATGAAGTTCTCATTAAATTAGTCACACAGCATATTATTTTACATAGTATGAAAGACAGGGATTATTTCAGACCGTGATTAGCTAAAGCAATGAACCATATATGATTATCTATGGTAAATATTGATACTGTATCATAATGTTTCTAGTATCTAGTCCCTTATCCTAAAAAAAAAAAAACATGATGCATATAATGCACATAGTACATATCATATTATTGTATCAACTCTTTTTGCATTAAGAACTGAAAGATGATAACTGTTTTTAATTATTTACTAAATTATTTTTGGATTAATAGTGTTTGTAGATGGAAGTATGGAACGTTATGCATATCAAATGTTTGTAATCATTATTGTATCTTGAACAATGTGTAATAATTACTTATTATGTTCGTGATTTTAATACTTTCAAATGGTAATGGTTTAAGTTTAAGTAATATATTGTCCAGGTTGCAAATATAGGCGTTCGAGAATACAAACTATAAGAATAATTTATAATGAGTTATTATAGATCTCCATGTAGATTGTACAATGTTATGTATCAACCTTCCGTGTAGATTATACAAGAAATATTTGGGACATATATATGGCATCAGTTAACAATGTCTACAACTGGTAAATTCGAAATCACACTACAGATATGTTTGTATATATAAAATAATAGTGTATAGTACTGTATAGCCTGATATAATTATTGTTATAATCATATATCGCTAATTATGATTATAAATCAACGTTTCTTTAAGTTAAAAACTATTAAAACGGGGTAAATTCTGAGGATGAATAAGTATTGTTTATCTATACCAGTAATATTAACATATATTTTATGTTTTAAATTTATATTACTGATATTCATAACAATAATTTAAAATAAATTAATAGTTGGTTTCATCAATTGTTGGAATACATTACACTAAAGAAAACATTTTAATTTAAATATGTAATAATAAATTCCTTCTTTCAACTTTATAATACTATGCAAGTTGAGACGCCCTGTAATATTTATTTGCATTCCTTCACTTATGCAACCAATATTTCAAGTTAAAATTGTAAATAACTTTTTATATATCTACTTCTGCACATTCTTCGTGTATTTTTATCTCACATAAAATGTTATAAAAATTATATTCAATTTATATACAATATAAATCAAAGCATTGTTGATAATATTTAAAAAGAAAATTGGCTAACTCGTATTTTATTTGATATGCTATTAGATTTAAGTCGTAGCTATTGTCTTATAAATATTTGCAGTTAATATTGTTAAATCCATTTTTAGTTTAGCAGATCATAAATATATAAACATAGAAAAACTGTATAGTACATAAAATGTAAACTATGGAGATTTCACTTTTAAAAATTACATAGGCTGGTCTCCATTAGTCTCTATAGTTGTTTATTTCTCCAAGAAAACAGACGTATCCTATGTACAGCATAGGACTTAGGATTTGAAGTATTATTTGCTATTTAACTTATTTTATGCAGATAAGGGATTTTTTTAATGAAAGCATTCCATATAATGTCATTCCAAGGTTTAAAACATTGCCAATTAGTTTTTTAGAAGTAATGTAGAGTTTATCTATTCGTAAATCATATCAGATATTTATAGGCTTGAAATCATATCAAAGACCAAATATTGGATGATACAAATGCTCTTAGATATACGGAAATAAATTTTGAAATCGAATAATTGGACTAGATTAAAAATAGTGAAAATAGTTAAAAAATTGTGGTATTTAACATATCTGTCATTTTCTTAGCTAAGTATATAAGAAAATTAGAAATATAAAGTAAAAATGTAAGAATAAAGTTAATTCAATGTTTATACTTCATTTTTTGAAGAGTCTTTCATGTGAGCTTTATAAAATAATAGAAAACGTATAATTTCTGTTATTATCAAATTTAAGTTTTATAATAATTTTGTCACATATTTACAAAATGTAATAATATAATTAATGTTAAACTTTACTGTAAATATATTTTTAATATTATGTAAGGGATTTACGGAGAATTATTTATGAAAATTTGTATCATGAAAAATATCAATTAATGTCAATTTATTACTAATAGTTACTCTGTTTCATGGAAAATCGATTTGAACCTATATAAGTAAAATAATATTTGCAAATTTTCATAGACAATTTTAGAATTTGCCATGGCCTGTCTTCCATATGATAATTATATGAAATGAAACAAAGTTGATGTTTAGGTTAAAGTAAATGATAAAACTGTTTAAAATATATGATTAAAAACAATATACAATTATGTAATTAGAAATAAATTTATTAGAAGTCTATATTGCAGTTTGGTTACATTTTCAGACCCGTATTTTCCCCAAATAATGTAGTTTATCCCTTAAGTACCTAATAATTTAAATTATGATAATTAAATTTGAAATATAGTGATACTTGAGATTGATTCTGATGAGTACATATACGTATATGTGAATATGAGTACCTACTGATTCATAGGAAAACATGAAAATTGTTTTTTTTTTATAAAATTTTGCAAATCACGTCTTCTAGAAGAAATTGATCTATACGTATTGTATTCTTCATCAAATTTGTAAATGTTTTTTTGGTATTATAGATGTAGCCAATTGGCTTATAATACCAGCTCGAATATTTTAAAATCTTGTTCTACTCTAGATATGCAACCAGATTTACCGTTTGAGGTACCGTACGAAAAATAAATACCGTCTGTCTGAACTAAAATTAAAATACCATGGGAATCAAAAGGAAGTTTTATTTTTGATAAAAGGAGTTTACAAACTTTCACACGAATGTTTGTATACTTGTACACAGTGGCGGATTTCTAGTCTTGGCCGCCCTAGGCCCCAGGCCATGTAGTAAGTACCAGCCGCCCCTTTCTCAGCGCCCATAATATAGACTACATAATGAATTTACTTTATTGCCAAATTTTATCGATTCAGAAATTTAGTTAACTATAATAGCTGCTAGTTTGTAATATTTTCCGAGGTTTCAGGGATAATTGCACATTTAAATAAAACATTTAAAACGGTTTTATGTTTTATTTATTTAACTACAGGTTTATTCTCATACAAGATAAGATATAATAAGTGTTTTACAATGTGTTACAAAACTCGTCTGCACTTAAGTGCAACAAAATTATTAATTAAATCTTCGTAATCCAATTTTCTTAAAAACTCAGCTTCTATGTTAAGCAAAGTAAGATCGTTTAACCTTTGTTCCGTCATTGTTGTGCGCAAGTAATTTTCAACTCGTCGCAAACAAGAAAACGATCGTTCTCCAGAACAGTTACTGGCGGGAGTACACGCACACGCATACGAAGAGCAATATCTACATGTAACATATCTATATTTTACATATAAAATGTACGAAAGTTATTTAGGAAGATTATTGTTATACGATGCGGTGCAGACTACACTGTACAGTGCGTTTTTTTTTTGTGTTTTTTTGTAATGTATTTTTTGTAATGACTGGCCGCCCCTAATATCTGGTCGCCCTAGGCCCAGACGTACTAGGCCTTCGGGCAAATCCGCCACTGCTTGTACACCTCAATCTGTATACCTAGAAATGACCAGAATAGATTTTTCAGGACTGTTCCGAATTATACTAGTTTATATAAATCAATTCGAGAAATTGTGAAAGACTACCAAATTATTAGGGGTAGTCCATATATATATATATATATATATATATATATATATATATATATACAGTGTGGAAAAAAGTATGGACTACCCCATATGGACACGTCGATTTAGTTTTTCAGTTTTCCACATTTTATTAGAATTCATGTTAGTGGATTTACTTCAAGCTGCAGTGTTATCTTCCTGGTACTACTCGAAGGATCTTCTTCTATCTGTCTAAGTATAGCTTCTTCTAACTCAGGCGTTGTTACTGCTGCAGGTCTACCAGGAACTTCCCTACTACGTGTAAAACTCCCAGTTTCACACACTCTGGCATGCAGCTTTCTAGATATTCTAGCACATGGCGTTACTCTGTTAGGATAGCGTTCCTGGTAAATTCGTCGAGCTTCTTTCACATTTCCATTTGTTAAACCATAGATAAAGTGCATATCAGCCATTTCAGTGTTAGTAAAGTTATTCATTTTAATGCAAAATTTTGATTGAAGTGTAGACCACTGACATAAATTTGAAGTTTAGGTTAAGGAAAAACGAGAAACAAATGAAAAACGTTGTACAACTTCGTTTATTTATTTGCAAAAGTATTGATTTTTTGATTTCTTTAACACCCTATATCTCGGAATATAGGCGTCTCCGGACACATGTATATATAATTTTTTTTTAATTAAAATATCGCAAGGAATTACACCCTGAAGTTACGGACCGTATTTAGGAAACACCCTGTATATATATATATATATATATATATATATATATATATATATATATATATATATATATATATATATATATATATATATATATATACAGGGTGAGCCACGGCGGATGGAGTATTAAAAGTATATGGAGAACGGATCTACCGATTGCTTTGAAATTTTGGTTACCAAAATAGTCGGGCATGATCTATGCAGCTAAAATATTTTCGAAAGTGCGGTATTACCACTTATACGTAAAACTGGTAACATCTTCGTTATTTTTAAATAGAATACCCTGTATATTTTTGCATTTTTTGGATTGTCGTCTCTTTCTGAGTAACTTTTGTTAATATTTCCCTATATCTATCTCAAGCCGTTATCGAGATAATAATTCTTTTCTGCATTTATTACCAAAAATTTTACTTTCAGTAAATCGTGTTTTCTCCTACCTACGCAGCAATTAAAAGATAATTTTTCAGTTGTATCTAGGCCAGGCTTGGGGGCATCTTCTTCATTAATCAAATGTTTCCAGTATCATACAGGGTGAGTGAGAGAATGCTTTCTATAAGTGATTTAGAGAAATGCACGAAAGTCAATTTTTTTAATGGACTGCCCAGTATATTATTACTAATTCGGAAAGGTGATACATTTACCTATTAAAAAATGTTAACGTCCCCTATACCTAATGTGCACCGTTTTCGATTTATAGGCACTTTTCTGTAACCCTTCCAAGAATATTATATCTTTTGGTATGTTGTCATAACGGGTGGGCCATAAAATTTTTATTTTATCATTTTGTAATGATAACAGACATGCTATTTTTCTAAATAAATTTGACATTAGTAATATTTGCAAAAATTAAGTTTTCGTTTTACAGGTTTGTATTTTATTTTTTACATGTTTTTAAATTTGTCTCCTTATAACGGGGCTTGCGAGTGGATGCTACTGATATGGAAAATTACATTTGAATAGTATTAACTTGTTCCTAAAGTTTTGTCCTGTTAGTATAGTAAGTCTTCGTTTTACAGGTATGTATTTTATTTTGACCTTCTTTTACATTTTCGCCCTTATGACGGCTTGCGAGTGAATGTCATTAATATGCAAAATTACATTTAAATATTATTAACTTATTTCTAAAATTTCTTCCTGTTAGTATGGTAAGTTTTATAGTTATAGGTACATACTGCATTTTCATATGTTTTTGCGTTTCTCTCATTATAACGGCTTGCAGCTTGCAAATGGATTACACTAATTTTGAAAATTTCATTTAAACATTATTAATTCTTAAAGTTCAATTTGCTTAGATTCCGTTTTACAGATCTCTATTTTATTTCCACAAATTTTTTATTTCGGTTGTGATATTTTTATTTCACTCTGACGGACCACAAGAGCCATTAACTATAATAATATTTCACATAGTTTAACTTTCGTGCTAATATTTTGCCCTTTGAGTAGTATTATGGTTTTTCGATATTTCTCTATATAGTTTTTCTTTTCACTACCGTCGACAGCATGTATGATTGTTTCCCGTTTTAGAGTAATTGTATAACGCTATCACTGTTTTTACCATTTTTACAGAACTCTTAAACATTCCAGTTACATTGAATGTGTTATTTAGTTATCTAGCTTATAACTTTAGACAACATGAATATTGTAATTATAGTTATTATTACTCATGTAAAACTAAAAGTAAAAATAGTTAATATAATTATTGTTATTTTTTATCTTTTACAGTTCATGATAATAGTTTTGAGGAGTGTTAATTAATTATTAATATTATTATTAAAATTATCCAGCATACAAGAATGTCTTAATGGTGTTGAATTTCAAAGTATTAAAATGTTCCCCTTTATTGACGAACGCTCCTGGGCGTTCGGGTGTTTCCGTTATTATTGGCCGCTATCTTTGGCTGCTGTCTTCACACCGGTATGAAATGAATAGTACATACATAATTTGTACAGTGTGCGTGCGTTACGAAAAAATGTCCACAGTGCCAAAGGCGAAAAAACGGCCGCTTGCCGACAATGTGAATAAGATTCCTCGGGACTTTCCAGATTTGATGTATGATGGGGCGAAAATAGTGTGTAAAATTTGTGAAAAATATTTATTGTGTTGGGACAAGAGAAACTACAAAAGTCATATAAATAGTACGGAACATATTAATATAAAAAAGGGCCTGCCACGGAAAACGGACTTCATTTTTGATCTACTTTTCATGTTAATTACCTGTCATTAGTGTCAATTACCACTTACATTACTTGACACAGCAGCATTTAAGGACTTTCGGGAATAAATACAATCCTAAGTATCCATTACCGACTAGAGCCTCAGGGCGCAGCTACATATGTACCACCTGCACATAAAAAAGTGGACAGTCAGATTAAATTAAACTCACGTGCTCGAGGCCCCCGCTACACCTTCCCAAACGTAAGCCACGTGCACGCGGCACCGATTATACAGCTCTACTTATAAGCAAAAACATTTTTATAAAACTGAAATCATTAGTACATTTTAAAATGTACTATATTTTATTATGTGGAATATTTTCATATGTAGAATATTTTGATATTTATATGTTGACTTTTTTTTAAATATTCCTAAATTTAATATTAATAGTTATATTCACTTAAAGTGTAGTAGGTACACTTTAAGTGAATGATATAGGTATCAGTTTATGAATTTAAGCTTTACTAAGACTCTTTGAATTACGAAACTGACTAATAAAATAAGAAATTTCAAAATTATGAACTATTTATGTCATTCTTAATTGAAATCATTTAGGGAGAACAATTTTCGTGATTATACATATATCGTAATTCATTATTTAAAAGAATTATTAACGTTTATTATTTTTTTCTGATCGATATTAGATAACAATAACTCTATCTAATATTTGTTTAGTTTTTCTTAAATTTTGTTCCCGTTTGTGTATAATGTAACATTAATAATTGATAAATGATTATTATTTATTAAAGGGACTTAAAATATAAAATTAATTTTTTTTTAAATATGTATTATGAAATTAAAATGGGTGGTCACTATATATTATATTGTACAGTCAATATGGTTTTTCTGTTGATAACGGATTGATGTTCTCTTTAGAGATTTAATGCTTATAGTTAATACTGATTTTTATATTGTTTAATTCCATACAGCACAGCATAAACGAGAACATTTTAAATATATGTACCTAATTCATTTTATTGCGATACAGCTCTCTATAACAGGCTATTTATATACAAATTTTGTAAATATTTCTTCAGAAGATGGCTGCCTAACGACAAAAAATGTATTTTCTTTTATTAATACTTTATATATACGTTAATAACCAACTAAAGAGAAATAAGCTGCCAAAACATTCGACAAAATTATTTACTTATTGATAATAGAAAAAAAAACATTTGGCAAAATACTCGTACGTTTGACGACCTCTGCGATATGGAAATATTTTATGGAAACTAAATATGCACTTGAAAAAACTCTTCGAAATTTAAGGAAGTGTTTAAGATGATCCCCATTATAATTCACTTCCTAGTTTTTTAAGCACACCTAAGGTATCATAAAGATAAGGTATGCCCGTGTCACTGTACACCTTACACATGTAGGTGTCAGATAACGGCACTCCACACTGGCGTCTGTCACTGATAATGAATGACTTCTGTTGCTCTCATCAACCTCATCAAAATTATCTTGATGAGTTCATCAAATGTTTGTCCCACGAAAGTGTACTTTATTTAAATATTTAAGTCGTCGTAATATAATGAATTAATATAATATTTACGTTCTATAACACATTTCTGCCTTAAAGGTATCGTGTTACATAATGTCACATATAATGTTCATTTAGACACGAGAAGCATTTCAATAATATATTATAAAATTATATAATAAAAATATATAACTAGATGATTATAAATCATTCTTACTTATAATAAATCTTAACAGTGTTCAATATAGTAGTATAGAATTAGATTTATGGATAAAGCTGTTATGGTTGTTGTTATAAACAAAACTATCTTTTGTTAAATCAACTAAAACTATATATCTGGATTATTATGAAGCTATGTTTCATTAAATATTTCCCCGCCGTATTTTATGTATTATTGCCTCTTGAACACGATTTTGATAATGGAACTTAAGTTGGCGAAAACTCACTATACAATCCTGCTTTGAAAGCAGTTTTTATGTATCAATAAAAATTTAAATTTGCAAATAAGAAAATAAATTATACGAGCTTTCTATCATTCCTCAGAAATATCTTATTATTCGCCAAAAACGAGTTCCTACTTTTTTATTTGTTTATTTTCCACTTTAAATAATTTGTGAATTAAAGTACGAAAGTATGAAGTCTTATGTAAAATAAATTTGAAAAAGGCACTACCTTTTTCAAATTTATTTTAGATAAGATATTATTTTATAATCACATTAAACTGGTATTATCCTTTACACAACATTCTAATTGTGTACTGTATATGATGTTCGTAAATAGTATAAATATAAGAATTTGATTAAACAAATTGGTGTACAGTGTTTTCACTTCGTATTAATAATTTTGACGAAGATGCATTTTAATTTTATCCTAAATATGTTAGTTAATTTTATCCCAAATATGCAAATAATGAATTAATATATTGTTGTTATATCATAATTATGTGACAAGATTAGTAGGTAGAAGAAGAGTTTAATAAACTTAAGATGGAAGTAATACTAATGAATGCATTCTGTGTAAGATAATATTATCACCAGGAGTTATGTAACAGTGTCAGTAACAGTTAGAAAAGATATCTCAATGGTAAAATAAAATTAAACAAAACACTGTTCGAATTTAATTTTAGAAAAAGTTAGACAGAATTTTTAAATGTTGCTATGACTCACGACTGTTGTAGAAATACAACAATATTAGCAACATTTTCAAAATAAGCGTCAAGTGCTCTTCATTTCATCGCTATTTGCCAAATAAAAAACTCTCTTATCTTGCCGACAAACGGAAGTCTACTTGAGTGTACACATAAAAGCATGCCACAGTATGAGATAAGAGCCGTTTGGGATTTTTTATTTTGCAAATAGTGATGATAAACTATACAGTGCTTTCATAAAGTTTAAGTTTGAAGTTTCCAAGTTTCCAAGTGTGAAATGTGACGTGTGAAGTGTGAAATGTGAAATGTGAAGTCTGGAATTCGAAGTCTGGAATTTGAAGTCGAAGTCGAAGTCGATGTCGAAGTCGAAGTTGAAATTTGGACACACGGAAATTAGACATCCTTCCCCAGAAAGCCTACAGGAAGGTTTGTGTAGGGGTTTGTGTACACATATAAACGCGGACAAACACCCAGCCCTGAGGGAAGTGCCAAGTTCCCTCTGGTGAGAATCGAACTCACGCAGACAATGTGCCCAGTATTTGGCCCAGTTGCCACCCTGTTACCAAATACTAAGTCAGCACCACCGCGGCACCATGAGAATAAGACCATGCGTCACCCATCCAAGTCACAACCGTGCAATTCGTTGCTTGACTTCGAACAGCGCAGGTCCGACAATGAACGGAGTACGCTGCCTCATCCTCTATAAAATAATGAATAAATTAATTCTAATTTTGAGAAGTAAATTTTTTTAAAACAATTAATATCTAGAAGGTGATTCGTGCAGGAGGTATGACGTCATTGACATTTTTTCTAACGGTAACCTCCTTTTTTATTACCGAATGTGAAAGAGCAAATTTCTTTACAATCATTATATTACGGTAATAATTACATTAGTGTGAGTATAGGTTAAATAAGAAAATATGAAGAAAAACGATTTTGCAATTTCTAACTACTAAATTTAATGTGCAATGATTATAAAAAAAAATAACTAAACTAAATGGTCAAATTGTATATCGTTGACTGTCTTCCAGTATCCAAGATAATTAATAAATTCTTTTTGAATATTGTCAATAACCTCAAGGGGTATACATCGTATCTTGTGACAAATTTTGCTTTTAAACTTTCTAGATTTTCCGGTCTGGTAATGTATATTTTGCTTCTTCAGTATCCCCACGAAAAGTTGAGGGTTCTAGGATTGTCAAATCTGGAGATCTGATTGGCCACTCAATTGGTCCCGTTGTTCTAATCCAACAATTTGGGAACATCCTACCTAAATAAGCGCGGACATGGTGCTGCATAATGGAGAGGTTAACCATTTGGTTGAAAGAAAAAGTCATTTCTGGAAAGATCAGATACTTCTTCATCTGGATATAAAGTTATTAGTGCAGGAATAAGGTCGTCTCGAAGAAGATCCAAATATCTTGTACCAGTTAGGTTTACGTCTAAGAAATAAGTCTTTTTTCGACTATGCCGCACCACTCATTCACTGTTACACTAATGGGAATTTTGAGTATGATACATTATTATTTTTTAAAAATTCTCAATAGCCCAATAATGCCAGTTTTGCCTATTGACATGGCCGTTTACCGTTTAAAACAAAATTTGCCTCATCAGAAAAAACGTAATTTTTTTATGGTTTTTTGTTTTAATTATTATCATTATTGCATAGCTACTGTTTTGCTGGTAGAATAATTCAGACCGAGGCCGATCAAAGACGCCTTCAGTCAGCTCATGAACAAGATATACCTGATGAGGATGGTGCTTTGCTTTTTACTTTTACTCACTCCACTATACGCGGAAAAGTAATGTAATCGTGTAAAAATTTTTTTTTCTAGGGTTTATTTTTAGTTTTTCGGCCTAAAACAAAATAAAATAGTTTTTAGTGTGTGTGTGTGTGTGTGTTCTGCATTTATTGTTGCACGATAACTCAACTAAATCGTGTCGGATCGATCGGATTTGGACTGATTCTGATCGGGGACGTTTCCCAGACGACACCTATTGATTTCAAGGTGGATAGAACACACTCTACCATGTTCATGGGACATGAGAAAGCACAATGGTGGACTATTTGAAGAAAGTAAAACTGTCGCATAAAACACATATTCTGCATGTGTTGGTTTATTTTTTCTCGGTCACTCAATTTTGAGATAGAGATGTTCTACGTGCGGAAAAGTCCGTTTTAAAGTTTTAAAACTGTTTATTTCACAATTTTACGTACTATAGACATTGCCATATTGAAATCAGAAGGCACTTGGTTATGCGTTGAGTGACGATTTTCTTGCATTGCCAACAAAACATTAAGCTGCTCTTCTGATGCTGAAGGTCACTCAGATTTAGAATCACGAACATGCTCAAATTAGTATTTAAACTCAACATTGCCGATCACAATGAACTGCATTGAAGAATTCAACCACATCTCTTTGTATGCGCATCCTGTTTTGAAATTCGATAATGCAAAGAATTTTAATTCCTTTTGGTTCAGTTAATTTAACCATTTTTTAGGTTATTCATAAAACAAGTCAACTTTTTATCAAAAATATGCTGTCATGTTAATTATCTTATTTATTTCTAATTAATCTTAAGATTTATAAATACATGTATAATCAAGGATTATAGCTCCCTTAAGGATTATAAATATACAAGGTAAGTAAACCTATGAACATAAAGGATTATTATAGAAACTTCAGAAGGTAATAAATGGATGTTATAAATGAATATTTAAAAGAAAATATCTAAATAGTAAACTAAAATTAAAGGAAACATCTGTTTGAATTTAATGCTATCATACTAGCTTCGTAGAAATATAACAATATAGCAACATTTCCGAAATATCGAAATTGCCTA
The DNA here is from genome assembly GCA_037954035.1 of Rosalia funebris. Classification (NCBI taxonomy): domain Eukaryota; kingdom Metazoa; phylum Arthropoda; class Insecta; order Coleoptera; family Cerambycidae; genus Rosalia; species Rosalia funebris. Next base: position 514,072 of record JAZFAV010000024.1, read on the forward strand.
GTACTTCAGAATTTTTTATAATATACAATTTTTGTTTCTATATAGGGAATATTAACTTAAATAAAATGAACTTCTCAAAGGCATGTAATACCTTATGGTTAAAGGTTTTATTAGTAGGTAGTTATGGATATTAAGTTCCATACTACATAACTAAAAAATTAAGTTTACAATGGCTTTTACAACTATTAAAAATTTGCAATGCGTTATGGTTAAAGGTTTGATTAGCAATTATGAATATCAAGTTCTGTTATACATAATTGGAAAAATAAGTACACAATGGTGATTCTCAAAATTGTAAATTTCATTGATGAAAATGTGGCAAAAAGTAATTATCATCGGATTAACTATCTTTAAAGAAAACTGTGGCAAGAGCTATCGTTTCATGTTCTCATAAATGTTTCTACAGTATTGTGCTGTGTTGTACACTACTGTGCTATATCCAAAATGAAAGTGGATTTTTCGACTTTAGTGTAGTAAATTTAATGCACATCAAATTTAATCACATTTTCATTTAATTAGGTTGTCGGTCTAAATAATAATTGTACTAGAAATATATTTAATATTGTTAAACTTGTGCCAAATTAATAAAAATTCATAAATACTATTTAGGATCACTTAAAGATGATATACACCATATGATCCTCACACTAATGTATAGTCGAAGCTATATACGAGTATATGTGTTTGTACAGATGTGACAATTCGTAAGTACAGTACAGCTAATTTTTCATGACATTATTTTTTATCACTTAAATATACTTTCGAATTTACTATATAGACTTACAGTATGTTGGCTTATATACTAAATTACCGCTTTTACTGGAAGCTGCAAAAATTAATATTTTTTCTTTTTGGAAAAGCTGTACTTATTTTTACTGTCCAAAAGAATAACACATGCTAATGAATGGTATATAATATTATTACTATATTAACAATTGATCTTTACATTATCAAAAGCTTATATTGTCAAGGCAGTATATAATATTACTATATCAAATATTGTCCACGCATTCATGTCCTAAACTTCATTAAAAGTTACAAACATTATATTCATATCTTCACCCAGGAAATAATGTAGATAATGAACAGTGGCGGCGACAGGGGTGGGCGAGCGGTTAGGCAAAATACTTTTCGCCCAACCAGTCGCCCAACCTTTTATAACACCACTATATCACATAAAATAATATATTTAATGCCCTCGCCCACCCTAGCCTCTTGCCTATTTTCGCCCAACCGTAAAATAATGCTAGCGCTGCCACTGACAATGAAGTGTTTCATTAATATTTCATTAATAATAATTCCGCATCAGAGTCGATGCTTACATTTATTTTAAATAATACTGAACTAGAATAGCAGAAGTTTAATAATAATTTAATAATAAAATAATTTTTTTCTAAATTATAAAAAATCGTTTAAGGATCAATCTTGAAAACAATTTTTACACATTATACTCATAAGTAAATTTCGGACAGAACAGGACTACTCCTCTTTGCCTTTTGCAATGAAGAGTACATAAACAAGGAAAATTCATCCATTTTGTAATATTTTGAAATAATACGAGCTCCTTTAAACGACGAGTTTCGTTACTGACCACTTAAGAGCAACTGATGGGTAACAACAGTCATATCATGACATTTTTAAAGTTTGTTGAAGCGATTTTTATGTATTTCTGAGGGTCTAAGTTTAATTAAATCGCTCTGTTTAGATTATTTTAATGGTACTCTATGTTTACCTAGATTAAAATTTTAAAGTTAGGTGTTCCATAAGTAACTAGATATGTCCACGTTAGCTGGAGTATAATGATTGGGTGTTTTAAAAAACTGCATTCAGTTTCCTTCGTTTTCACATTAAGCTATAAGACACTAACTTATCCACCTTATAAAATTCCCACCTTCCAAGAAAAGATTGCACATCTCTCTCACCTTTTGTCGATCCAAATTTACAGCATATTCGACAATTTTTTGGTCGATCTATTATTCAACGTGGATATTGCACCTTTGCCTATCTGATAGGATAACACCAGTAGCTGTCAAGTGACGTGGATAAAGCCGTTTTAAGCTCATAACAATCCGAATTACCACGCCCCTCATACAGATTTGTACAATTCTCTGCTATCCTGTCTGTCTCTTATCAAGTTATCCTTATTTATCTACAGGAAAGACGACAGGGTCGTATTTATCTATCTTTGGTTACATCAATTAACAAATCGTAGAGAGATTAGTGAGGGATGGCTATTTATTCCAGTTTTATTTTTAAATGGTGTGGACATGTGAACTAATTATAGAACTGATGCGAACTAATTTGGCTTAAAACATTTGTTGTAATACAGTGATCTATTGACAGTACAATAGTATATTAACTGATATTCGGGTCATTATCTAATTTTCAATATGACTATTATGAGACTAATTTCTGAACGTAAAAATAAATAAAAAATATTATTTGTATGGGTAAATACACGATATTACTACCCATGTAGAAAAAAGTTATTGAAACAAATAATACAGAAAAAATACATGTAATAAGGTAATAACGAACATGTTTTTAGATATTTACAACTCAAAGTGTTTATGTCATTTACTTGGCATATTTGTGAATAAGAACGAACTTCATGTAAAGTTATTTTCAGTTATTTTTGCCTTATGATACTTCGTTTGAGATAAACGGTGAAATTGAAGGCATTTATTGCTAATATGATTGCATAAATCTTACAAAAGTAGATGCAACCGCATATATTTTACTTTTTAAGAATATTTGGGTTATTTGAATTTTTCATGGTTATTTATTTTAGGACATCCAATGAAGAGTTGTATAATTATGTAACTGTAAGGAAATTCTTCAATACTCTGATGTGAAAGATAATATAATACACGGTGAAGTATACTTTGTCCAGTACGATTACAATTAGAGTAGATGAAATAAATCGTCACGCGAACTTAAGAGAATATAACTCTGGTTACTAAGGGACATAGTCAGTGATATGTGGCTAATTTTTTAGGGGTTAGATAATCAATAATCAGTCGAAGTTAAACATTTAGTTAAACATTAGTAGTTAAACATTAGTAGTGAAACATTAGTAGTTAAACATTAGTAGTTAAACACTTCAATGAACTTGGAAGTTATTCTAGAACCCTAGAATTAGGTCGTCAGAAGTTTACAGATGCAAGAGATGAGCGACAAATTATCCAGGTCGCCTTAAGAAATAGGTATTCTACTATTTCAGAGCTAAGCAGAGCCCTAGCAGCATATCGAAATGTAGCAATTTATGTTTCAGGAGAGAGCTTAATGAAGGAGGATTCGACAGTAGAAGATCAGCTGTTGCAGCACTGCTTATTAGACATAGAGGTACTAGACTACGTTTTGTAAAAGAATACGTATATTGGAACATGGACAACTGGAAGTAAGTTTTTTAGACGAGACAAGAGTAAGTCTTGATTTCGTAATCGTAAGTCCTGACGAAAGCTAGAAGGCAGGTTTGATGCCCTCAATATCTCTTCCAGGATCCTATTTTTTGGTGTATCAATAATGTCCAAGAGAGAAACTTGTTTCGATGGTCGTACGGATTTAGTTCCTATATGGGGGAGATCCATGAATGCATATTTCTATGTAGAAAATATCGTAGAAGAACACGTGATGCTATTTGTCCCATTTGTCGAGGACAATTTGAGTTTCATATGGGATAACGCTCGGCCCCACGTTGCTAGAGAAATACTGGACTACCTTCGATTTGTGAATATTCCAAGTATGGACTGGCCACTAAAAAGCCCAGGTACGAACCCCATAGAGCATCTATCGGATGTACTAAAATGATCAGAAAGGCGCCACGTACCTGTCCCTATGACTCTCATGGAACTTGAATAAGTAGTTGTTGTCGAATGGGAGAACATTTTTCAGGAAACTATTTACTGCTTGATCAATAGTATATTCAGACGAATGGAAGTAGTAGCTAGAGGAGGATTTATACGCTACTAAATCGGAATTCATAGGATTTAATTTGACCTCCAATTTTTTTCTACAGGTTTTCATTAACATTGGTTTTCATTGCATTTGACGTTATTACTCCTCTCTGTTATTTATTCGCCGATGATACCATTCTAATTTGTTAAACATTAGTTGAAATCATTTAATTATAATATCATGTAGGTACTATGATTTAAATCTTTGAAAAAATAAAAGTTCACTGTAAAATACATCACTGATGGGTTAATTTTGTCTAGGAGTTTAGATATTAAATTATAAATTTGGTGATTATAATGGGGACGAAAAAGTAATAATTAACGTATTCTTGAGTTTGACATTGTACATTTTTTATTTTATTATATACACAATTCAATTTGCTATGTCCTTTGCAACGATATCAGGGCGGATACGGTCCTGAATAATTGTACAGATGTACACCGAGGGCCATCCAAACACCCTGCATAATCCTGTAATATGAGTTAGGTATTGTCAGCAGTAGCGCCCCGTAATAATGTCGCAAATTTGTTCGTGTTGCTCCATTGAAGAGATTTGTTTGCCTTTTACAGTCGTTTTGATTCGTAAGGATTACATTTATATTGTGCACAATTTTATTTGCGTGATATGTTAACATCTTTACATTGTTAAGTAAATAAAAACTGGGTAAAAACAATGTATGCCTTTACAGAAATAAGGTATCCAATATGAATATACAGTGTCTTAATTACAGAATATACTGAAAGTTAATTGATTCATAGAGATTTGTCTGCCACATTAGTAGTAGAAAACATTGACAACGTTAGTTCAAGGGTCTCTAATTTCGAATGTCATTGGTTTGCATTTCGCATTTTTTTTCTCATTAAACTTCGCTTTTAAAAATAAATCAGTACTCTTCAACGCTGATATCAACTGACTGTCAATTGTGTGGTAAGTTAATAAAGAAACGTTTTGTGTATATTTTGTAATTCACTCATTTCTAAGCGAAACCTAAAAGTGAGTGAATTATAAATGAATAACTTGGATACGAATCTTTAATGTTAAACGAATCTAAAATGTCTTTCTATTTAGAAAATGATATATTTCTACTCGAGCCTTAGTTTCGAAGTGGAAAGAAAAAAAGACATTTTTAGAAATGTCATGCGATTCTGAATATAAAACGATTACATTTGCATCTGTACATAATTAATTAAACCATCCCCTGACTTTAAGAAAAGAGAAAACAACAGTCACTAGTTGACTGTTGTTACGGTAATAATTTAAATAATTATGACCCTTTGAACATTTTTTTCTGATGAAGTAAGGACAATCTTAATGATTATATAAATTCATAAAACTATCTTACATTTATAAAGGGTCAAGTTTGCATCCTATTGAGGTTGAGGCATTTTTGTTCCAACCTGAGGCAATATTCAAATTAAAGATACTAGAATCACTGACCTCAACTTTTCAAGTAGAATTTTCAAAGTAGTGATTTCGATCTCTATTTTATTTGCAATAACGGAAGCCTTCAATAACCATCAATCTATCAAAGTAAGATCTTCCGCCATTTTGTTGATATTCTTCGTTATTTTCTTTTCCGCAAGTTTCATAATTTAGGTCATCCTGAATCGATACTGAATTCATTTCTATTGAAACTAAGTGGGTTAGTATTTCACCTCAAAATAAGATAGCCCATCCTTACACATAGTGGGGGCAATCATACTCCCGTAGATAATTATGTCATCTAAAGTGGTAGACAAATTAAACTGACTTGTAGTTATAGTCAGTGGCGTAATTTATGTTGCTTTCATAGTTCAAGTTGATTTTTCTAGTTTTGTGATATTTTTGAGTAGCAAGTGATAGTTAAAACAAATCATAGGTTTTGAAGTTTTTCACCATTATTATTATTTTTTACGGTAAGGATCATAAATTGAATATTAAACCACTGAAGTAAAGCTACTCATTTTTCGAAATATCGTTGGAATCCGTCGATTTATTTTTTTAAATTTCTATGTACTGCATGGTAACATATTATCGTACGAGTATGTAATATAGCTATAAAATTATTTTTAGCTCTGGGAATAGGTTGAAATCTGCGACGTGCGGGAAATAAAAACGGGGGTTCAGTTTCTTACGAACATCAAAAGATTCCACATTAATCATCTCCCGATGACACTAACTTAGTAGACGAAACGTACGTCGAGTAATGTGTAATCTTTCGGTGTTCATGAAAAATTTTGAGCACTTTCATTTTTATTATGATTTTACATATAATATTTATATATATATATATATATATATATATATATATATATATATATATATATATATATATATATATATATATAAATTTTAATGTTATTATAAAACGAACAAATGCATTTAAATTTGGACTAGAATAGTTGCTCATATTGACTTTTGAGCCACTATTAATATATGAGTAAACCTAGTTATAGTATTAGTATCTGAGTAAGTAAACTACATTTCTATTAGCAGAATACTATATACAGGGTAATCTTTAGCAGTGGCGGCGACAGGGGTGGGCGAGAGCCCAGGGAAAATTCTTTTCGCCCAACCAGTCGCCCAACCTCTTTTAACACCACTATATCACATTCGCACATAAAATAATATATTTAACACCCTCGCCCACCCTAGATATTTCCTGCCTATTTTCGCCCAACAGCAAAATAATGCTAGCGCCGCCACTGATCTTTGGAAATCATTTTTGTAATAAATGTTGATATATGTTGCGAAAATTCATTATTCAAAATAATTGCATTTTTGTTTAGAAATCTATTTTCTTTGAATAATATGTCTCACAATGAGAAAAACAATAATAAAACAAGTAAAATACGAGAGAGTGTAAGGAAGCCAAATAATATATCTAAAGCTTTGTAGAAACCAGTCAGTATTAATAATTTAATTGAACAGAGGCTATTGCGTAAAAGTAATATGTATAGATAAATCATAGATAATTTGATGTAGACTAAAGTAGCAGTAGAATAAATATCACTCTATTTAAAACAAATAGTTATCCATGTATAATTGTTTTAAAAATTTCTGTATTAGTATCTTCACCACATATAGTAAAACATAGATTTCATACTAATATTTTGTACTTTGGTAATACATTATAAAAATGTGACATTAAAATTACATTTAAAAAATACACTGCAAATGTAGGGTTTGCAAATCTTCAAAAACCTTAAAGACAGATATAGAGAAAGAAATAAAAGCCAAAATTAAATTAGCAGAATAATTTAAAGATGCAATGATATACAGGATGTTCTATTTATAATACGAAAGTTAGTGGGTACTTCCTCTACAATAAGAACGTAGGCTCTCTTTATACTCGTGCATATAGTGACTATATACAGCATACTTGAATAAACGTTATATTTATTATTTTTGTGAATTATCCTAGAATACACAAAAGTTATCAGTATATTTCTATTAGTACAAAAGTTTGACTTGTTCTTCCAAATTCATGGAATTTCGTAGGGTTCTATATGTATGTATACATTGACGTATAAAATACAGAATGCCAGTGCTATGTAAGTTTACGTCGATATCATTCAATTGTTAATGGAACTATAAAAAAAATGAGAATTCAGCTTGACTTGATTTTTACATTTTAATAAATTTCGAAGTGCTGAAAATTTTACGCATTAATGTTAGTACGTACAGTAAGCATTTTTATTTTTGTATTTCAAGTGTGCAATAATCTATACTGGAATGAATATAAATTGTTTTTATAAATAAATCAATAACATTAAACATAATTAATATAATTGATTAATTAAGTGGTGATTTTATTAATATGTTTGTGATAATAACTTATATTATTAAGTTCATGAAATCATATGTATTATTAAATCACCTCTTTGTCACAGTGATTTAGGTTATGTATATTATGTAGCTGCAGTGAAAAATAATCTCAGAAGTTCTGAGAATGTGATAAAATAAACCACATTATAATACAGATTTAGATCTAGAAACTAAAATATATGCCCACTATTACACAATAGGTAACACGGTAATAACAGCGCCCGCAGATTTTGTACCTGACGAACAAGCCCTTTATTCCAGTCAAGAGGTGTTGACACCTTCGACAGTGGGCCTTTTCAACCGAGTAAATAATGGATAAGGGTCATTATTCATTATATAGAGCGTATCCTCAAAAGATTAGTCGTCCTATAGAATATAGCCATACTGCCCTATGGAACCGCTTACAGCATCTCTTTTACGCGATGTCGTGACTGGTGGCTCAAGCGATTAAAAATAATAATTACAGAAGTAAAATTAATGTTATTGTAAATAGTTTAAATAGCGAAGAGAAAATAACTTTGACTAAATAAAGAGATACATGGTAACAATGAAAAACAAATAATAATTGAGTTGACAGTCTTAAAAAAATAAGAAATACTTGATTGTTCCCTCCATTAACGATTTTGCTATTATTAAAGAACGATTGATAAAAGAGAAAATTTGTTAATAATTCAAATTGAGGGAAATTAATAGGATGTTAGCCATTGTCTTCTTTATTATATAACCTTATTTAAAGAATATTATATAATATTCTTTATAAATTTATTGCATGGATGTTATGTCTAAAGTGCCTAAAAATAATTATTAGGGATAGTATATGAATATTAAATGTTCCTGTCATGTTTATTGATATTTATTTAAAGAAATTTACAGTCAGTAATGTTATTAAGTTTATTATATATTTTCATTATATTAAACAGTGAAGGTCCTAATACAGACCCCTGCGGTACGCTAGGCCACAAGACATTATCTTGATATTGTCTTTGAATATTAACAACAGTATTCAATGTACTGGTGTCTATTATCTGGGTATGATCTAAAAAATTGCCTGTGGCAGATTGAAAATATAATATTATGATCACGTCTATCACAGGTGCTATTACAATCTACCTACGTTACATTTACTTAAAAACTATCATCTATTGTGTAGATGCGATTAGAAATAAAATGAATGATAGTAAAAGTAACATTTTTGATATCCATCTGCATTCAATATCAACTCATCTTTAATGTTTGATTTCACCTTACTGTTTTTGAAAAATAAAGTTTTAGTTTTATTACCAAAGTTTTAAAGTATATTTTTAATTTAATTGCCTACGTTAAAACAATTCTGAATAAAAGCTTATGTACTGTAATATAACTAGTAATAATAAATAGAATGCAATTCTGGCAATTATATGATATTTGGAGTCCAAGAGATGCCTTTCTATGCGGCTGATAGCGGGTGATAATGGGTACATTCAATTAATACACAGATAGGCAGTTGTAGTATAGCAAAATAGGTTGTTTGACTTTTCAGATTACTTCTTATAAGTTTATGTGTTAAATGTACCATAATAAGTAAAGAGTAAGTGCAACTGACTTATTTAAAAATTAATAGAGAGTGTCATAACATGTTGTCAATTAAATAGTATTAAATATGCGTATATTGCCCATGTCGTTTTGTTGTTTATTTGATATCCATGAAACGTTTGATATTTTATTGAATGAGACTATCGTTGTTTTGAGGGTTATTAATGGTAGTTATATTGAAAGTTTAATATTGTTAAGTGCAAAATAAACAGATAAAATATGTTTCCTTTGATATTGCATGTGGCGAATTTGGAATTCAAACTCAAACCAGAAGTAAAACGAAGTACAACTACTTCTTTCTTTAATACAGGTTCATATCGAAAATAAACAAGTTGGTGAGAATTTTGAAACCAAGCTGCTTGTCATTTCCAAGGCTATCCCGGAATCACATATCGCGATTTCGTCATTATTAGGGATCTTCAGTATACCAGATTATGCCTGGCGATCTAAGAATGTTCCCCCAGAATAATTAATTTGATTACCCCCTCCCGTAGTGTCACCATGTGAAAGCCTGCCTTAGATGAAGTACCGATACTTCAGAACCGGTTAGTGTGATCAATCTGAATCCTGACCTTATATTTCCCACCGTCTCGACGTGGACGAAACTTTGATATTTTCTAGAACTTGAAGTGGTACATATTTTGTTGATATTCTTATTAGCATTGCTAATATGCATTTCTTCTACAGCTGTTTCATTTATTTAATGTAAAACTCGATTACCAGTCCACTTACCATTGCTTTTCCTATGATGTACAATTTCCATGGAGTTGTGAAAAATAATATGTTATGTAGAAGTAGAATGCATTTTAACTTGATAATTATGAAGTTTGTGTGGCGAGAGTAAATGGCCCTAAAAATATTCAAAGAGAATATTAGCTTTTTTAACATCGTTCTGGTTGTCGGACTTACCTCGAAATTTTTATTTTTAATCCTCTCTAACATTGCAATAATATATATTTTTTTCGAAATGTTTATTACTTACACATTTTAAGAAAAATCAATAATTCGCTTTGCGCCCCATTGTTTATTTTTAATACGGACCTGCATTGAAGGTTAATATTCTGTAGATATACGTCATCTTGTATGCAGCTTTCTACCAGAATATCGAGCCGATTGTGGCAGAGGCAGCCAATTCCCTTCTAATCCGGCTCTACCCTTTGTGTATATTTTTTATGTTATCAATAACACACATCATTAGTCGTTAATAATTATGTAATAAAAAACTATCAATAATTCACGAGATGATTGAGTATATACATATAAGTATTAAACGTGTGTATTGAAGAATTGTTAAAGATGAATAATTGTTAGAAGCAGATGCAGATATCAGAAAGAAACATCTACGGATGTCAGGATGTCGATTTAGTAATTGTGGGTGACGTCAAATACTTCAGTAATACTAATAGACAGAAATTTAAAAATCTCAGTTAATATAAACAAGCATATTGTAAACGACTACTGAGTACAATAGTAAATAAAACCTAGCCATATAGTACGAGTATATTAAATATTATCACATTCTTGTACGTTTAAATGTATAATATCTTGCATTCTATTATAGATATGTTAATGAAAATAATTTAAGAAAGTAGATTTTTTATGCCAGGTTAGCTACCCTAAGAATTTTTCCACAAAGCAACATGAAATAAATCAAGGTTATCTCACTGGAGTACTCAAATTCCCGGATAAACGTCTCATATATAGAAATCGTCTGATAAGGACAATGTTTTGCGAGTAAGACATGCTTGTTACTAAGTACATCGCAATATTTTATTTGATGTACGGAATGTCAGCACATTGTAACTTTTTTCGCTTACTGGTATATCTCAGGAGTCTGAAACTTCAGCATATTCCCACGGTCTAAAAACAATTATTTACTTATGGTTGTAATATTCAGTAATTTGCAAGTGGAGGATTTTTTCTAGAAAACAGGAAATCAAACGTCAATCATGGGCGGATCCAAGGGGCACTGCAACATTCTAAGGTATTAGTTAATTTTTATTCCAAGGTATTACTTAGTGAGTGAATTTAAAATATACTGGTATTAGTTATATCATACTAAGTAAAGCGTAAACTTTAGTTTGTTTAAATATACTAACTACTAATGGAAGCATCTAAAATTGTCGGTTCTTAGATATCAATATTTATAGGAAAACATATAAACGTAAACGCAAAGAAAAAGTGGATTTATATAACGTTTATATTGTGTAACTTGTGTTATAGAAATATAATTTGAGTGCATGGATCTGCATTCATAGTTAAATAGGTCCATTTACAGTGAAAATTAATGTAAGTTTATCAAATATTTAATCAATGTGAATTAATATGTTCAAATATGCATAAAACAAAAGTAGCTACGCTTGCCAGATATGTACAAATAGCAATGTGGTGAGGTAATTAATGTAGTGTATGTACATAGTATGTACATGTAGATTATTTGATTTGTGACATGTTAGGTGTTTTCACTTATTACACCATGTATATTTTGGAGTTTGCAGACACAGCTGATGATAGAGAAAAATGAAAAGAAAAATGGTTTCTTGCACCATTTTTATTATAGAAATGAATTATATACAGGGTATTTTAATTTGAATGGACACCATCATCAAATTATTTATGAATGCATTTTAACCGGATTTTTGTTTAAGTTGTAGATCTCTGAAATATGTTTATTACGAATAAACAAGTGTTATGGAAAAAGAAAATTTTGGCTTCCTATGTATATGAGACAAAAATCATAAAGTCATGTTAATAATTTTTTAATTGAAAGGCTACAATAGAATAATATCACGCTCTCTGAAATTTATTTGGACTAAGTTTCGTGCAAAAATATTTACTTCTTTCTTTTTTATAGAACAGCAAAATTATAGTCGGAAGGAGTTGGAATTACTTTTATTTTGTAATTATGTTTTGAGAGAATGCCATGAAATGACAAAATAAATGAAACTTTGTTCTATGTACAAAACAAATATCTAACTAGACCTAATTTGAATTCTCTTAAAAATATTTAAATTAAACTTGTGTGAAAAACACATTTTTATTTAAAAAAATGCTATTATTGTAAAACAATACTAAATGTTTTGTTTTCCATTCTAAATGGAGTAACTGTAGCTTTTAGAATCAAATACATTTTTAAATTCATCTATAATTTAAACCAATTTTACTCAGGTTCTTTTGCAGGGATTGCGTGGCAGGACTGCCTTATACAGTTATATAGTTTATCCTGATTTTTGAGCTGGTTTTTGTAAACACTATTCTTTATTGTACCCAAAAGTAATAATCAAGGGGATGAGATCAGATGATCTAGAGGGCCATCGAAGTAAAGGGTATTTCAGTCAATCCATTTATTAGAAAAGTGTTCACATCGAAGCAACCATTGTTTCACATCTAATTACAACTAACATTTCTGACTTTATTGTAATGGTAGATCATGTATAGTCTCCCAGAATTAATTGTTTAGGAAATTTCGGAATTTATTTAAATGTTTCCGGTAAAATAAAGGACCAATTACATTACATAATCGACCTATTCGGAATATTGCTGTTGGAAATTTATTACAAAATGTGGATTCTCTTCCAATCAGTAAAGAGTGTTTTGTGAGGACACAATCTCGTTTGTTATGAATGTTGCCCCGTCTGTGTATACGATAGTTTTAAGAAAATTACTGCTGTTTAAGAAGTTACCCTGAGTACAATAATAAAACTCTAACCGATGATCTCGATCTCTTGTGTGTTCTTATGCATTTCTAGATCAACTGTTTTCCTGATCCTAAATGTTGTGCTGTTTATTTTTATTTGATTGATGATTAGGTTCTCATATTTTTGATTTTAAAACGATGCCTATCTCATAAAATAATCAGTTTATTTTTACTTCTGTATAAGTCGTCGCTAGATGATTTAGGTGTCTTATATTGAATTCTATGGTGGTTTCTCTAGCAGAGCGCTTATGGTGATCCACAAGTTTAACAATTTCAACTTTTTCTTAGAGATAATTTTTTCCATCTATTTCAAAGTAATAAATGCAATAACAAATAATAACACAATGAATAACAAATAATAAACTAACAGTAACTATTTTTTCGCAGTAACAATTCAAAACATGTAAAATGAATTTGTGACAAGTTCAATCCCAGATTTCAACTTTCATAAAAATGTACAACATATCAGTAAATTACATCCTCAAACTTCTAACATGGTTAATAAATTTAAAATGCTTTTTTTAACTAAGATGAATTTTATGAATGAATCAAAATTATTTTCTCTCCAAAAAAGGTAATGCCAACTCTCTTCCCAAAACAATTTTACTTTTCCTTAAGAACAAATAAGTAAATATTTTTGTACGAACTTGGCCCAGATACGTTTCAGAGGGTGCCGGATATCATGATACACTCAGTTTTTCAATAAAAAATCGCTAACATGAGTTCCTGATTTGTGGCTCCGACAAAAATCAGGATTATTTTTCCATAAAACGTATGTATATACCCATGGTCAACTTAACTATGACTATGTCTAATCAAATGAAAACCTCCTGTATTTTAATTATAACACTATTTTGAAGAGATTAGATTTGTAATTTCCGTGTTCTAACATTCTGGTGTTAAATAATTTGGTCTTTGGTTCAAAATTAATTTGTAATCCACAGCTCAAATTATCAACTTTTTAAAATCTAGTTTAATAAACTAAATACTTCAGAATATCTTAGCGAATGCGATTTTCTCGAGTACTTAGATACTCGGAGGATATAGGGGAAATTTAGGTCAGTTGGCTCACGTCGAGGTAACAAAAGTGCAGTACTTTTGTGCATGACCAATGCACAATGATCAATCGTATTCTCATATAGAGATATCTACGATAATGATACTGGACCCAGTATCATTGTATGGTTGGGTTCGAATCATAATGGGGAGAGTTTGATTTCCTTCTCTAAGCATGGGTCTGTTTGTCTTCGTCTCTACATGCAATCTTCATCGCAGCGTAAGGTTTTAAGGGTAGAACGTCTATTTCTGTGTATTCACGTTTATTCAATAATAGCATGCACATATTACATACTGTAGTAGATTTACATATAGATTGTGGGATTTTGACCTAGTTAAAGTCATAGAAACAGGAAATACCATATGATTGTGGTATAATTGTGGATTTTCTATTTACATATTACATGCATAGTTCCGAGGATTTCCTGTATATGGTATTCTCTTTTACATATTACAGACAATTCAGATATCGTCGCATACGTACATTCACTGAGTATCCATTTGGATGTTCTTGCACTGAAGGCCGTTTCTCTTTTCACATACATTTGATATTTGGTATATGGGTTATAGTGGAAAAGTAGTGTAGTAGTGGCTGTGGCATTCAGGTCAAATGGATAAAACTTTTACTTTGTTGAACATACTTCAATTCGTTTAAATAATAATATTTTGTATATTCATTTATATGTAACTATTCAATAACTAACTAATTTTACATTCTGATAAATATATTTAAAAAGGTTTAAATAATTTGCAGAAAATTATTTTTATAATTTTTCACATATATATTTATAACATCATAATAGAAAGAGACGCCTTACTCAATTATTTTTTATTAATAGATCAAATGAATATTATTCTGCAGAATACTCTGTGCCCTTTTTAGTTTGTCTGTTACTTGCCTGATTCTTTTGGTATTAAATTTCTATTTCTCATACCTTATCGTTATTTGCAGTAAATTTTGCAACCTATCTATGGTTGCAAAATTTACTGCTACACAATACTGCATTTATTTTCAAAATGCTTGGGACATATTTTTTCAAAACTATAGCATAAACACTATTAAAATGCAGTTCACAATATTATTAATGTTATTAACAGTTTTCTTACAACTATTTTTCTTATATCTAAAATGAATTGTATTAAGATATATCAAATTTTGATTAATTTTGTAGTGTGATATTAATAGTTTTGAGGTATGATATTTTCCTAGAACTGATGAAATTTTTTACAAAATTTTCATTTCTTCAATAATTTATTAAATAGCCCTCTTTCACTTGATTGCGAATAAGTGGTAATAAATGTTTAATTTAAAATAGAATACATTTCTTAAAAGCTAAAACCTACATAGAAGAATATGTTACGGCTGCCTATGATTGTCTAGAGACGGTATTAAAAATGCATGGAATTACATTTTTATATGAGCTGCCTACTACAAATTGCCGGTAGTAAAACATGAAATAAATAAACATTTAATTTAATAAATATTTTCATAAAACTAGATCACCTACATGTAAAAAGATATAGTGGGTCATTTTAAAGCAATAAAATAATTAAAAATATAATAAATCCCTAAAATACAAAAACTGCCGTGAAATTACAATATTAATTAAAAAAAAAAATCACATAAATTTTCTTATTATTTATTAAAAGTTATTATTATTTATTAAAGTTAATTCTTAAACCAAAAAACATAATTAAAACATACTTTTATATTAGGATCAATTTGTAAATTGTTTCAGTAGATTATTTAAAGTAAAATTATGTAATTATAATGTAAATGAAAAGTCTACCACTTCAACAAGAGAAATGTAAAATTTACCAGAACAAAGTGAAAATAAGTGACTACTAGTTTACAAAAAACTGAATTCTACTTGATATAAATTTTGTGATTAATATATTCTCTGTTAAATCAAACTCAAAATTATCTCGAAACTGATAAACTTTGAATCATATTAAAATACTAGTTGTTATTTTAGAATGGTAGGAATAATTTTAATATTTTATATATTTTATAACTGTTAAATTAATGTCGCGTATCACTTTAGCCACATACATAGAAAATAATAATCTCATTATTCTCAAACGCCTACTTTGATGTTATCGCTAATTGAGTGGTGTTTTATAATGAAGTGTAATTACACATTGAATCTGTTAATGTTATGTGATTTATTGGTATTAAGCTAAGGCATCACGTTACATCTGTCCTATAATTAATTCCACCGGGAGTAGCAATCATTTCAATTAAGCCCTGTACACCCTTGACTGAGGGGGTAGCAGCTCATAACGACCTACTTGTATCCCTTATTGCGACAGCAAAATGCGGTTGCCATGGTGCAGGCAGGTGCTTAACCTGGCTGGGTATATTCTAAATGCCGCCGTTCATGGTTGTTTTGATGTTTCTAAAATCTTTAATTAAACACATTTCTGTTGTACAATTATGTTCACAAAATAGGTTTTGCTTTCGTGGTGTAAGAAATGTATATTGAGAAGAGGGCCATCAAAAATGTTTTGTTACTTTCACAGGAGACCGGAAAAATAAGTCAATAAAATAACACTTCAATTGGACGAAAATAGAAATTCAACTTCTGGTTCTCGACGGTTACGCTAGGCACCACAGTGACAAGAAATTATAAGAAGTAAATCTTTACTTTCAATGTTATAGGTAATATTTATGGTACTGATAAAAGAGAGAAACTTGATGCAGTGTATAATTATTCATACATGTTGATCATTAAGTAGTATTTCCTAGAACTGAGCATGAGTACAAACGACATTGTATTTTGTTACCGCGTCCTGATTATTAAATAACCAACTATACAGCGCGGTAATAAAGTTCTGTATAATGTTCATAATTTTGTTGATGTGTGTTAAATAATTTTTTAAAAACCTCTAAAATACATTAACTTTACTTTCGATTACACATTTTTTTTTCAGATTTTATGTTTGAATTTTATCATCACAGTGTTTGTTAAATTGCAATTTTTTTGTAACAAAAAAATCCTCAAAGGTCTGTAAATACCACAGCACCCCATATTAAGGGTTTTCTATTTACTGTTTATACGATGTTAAAATTAAAATTGTAAAATGTGGTTGAAATGGTAAACATTGAAAATTAAAAATGTTTTGTAACCACAAAAGTATCTCGTAGTAGTTTTACTAAACAAAGATTTGTATCATACATTAATTTTACTATTGAAATTGAAAACGTAAAAAAATGTTTTTTTGCTTATAGCCTAAAATGTAACGAAACATATTATAAATAAAAACTATTGCAGAAATATCAGTATAAAGATCAAACTATGAGGGTCAACTGAATGGCCACTATATTTGCCTGATTTCATCTCCATGGGTTTCGTCTTTTGAGGTTAGTTATCTAGGGTCTATTTTAATAGGTCAAATAATTTGATGGATATGAAGTAACTGAAATTACCGTTGAACGAAATGGAGGCAGTGTTGACAGAGGAATACGGAATGAGGGTGAATAAAAACAAAACTAAAGTGTTAGTGTGCAGAGGTCGCGAGAGCAGAGCAAAAACGAAAGTTCAAATTAATAATGAAAGATTGGAGGAAGTTAAAGACTTCACTTATTTAGGAAGTAAAATAAATTGGGATGGAAGAAGCAATAAAGATATAAAACAAAGAATAGCGCGGGTTAAGTAGCTTTTAACAAAAGGAAAGCACTTTTATGCTCGGGGGTAATAAACTTAGAAATAAGGAAGAGATTTTTGAAAACATATATATGGAGCACGGCACTATACGGTTGTGAAACCTGGACGGTAGGGGAAGCAAGTAGAAAAAAATTAGAAGCTTTTGAGATGTGGTGTTACCGAAGAATGATGAAAATACGGTGGACTGATAGGGTTAGAAACGAAGAAGTATTAGAGAAAGTCGGCGAGAAGAGAAGTGTGTGGAAAAACATAAAGAAGAGAAGAGATATAATGGTAGTCCACTTGCTGAGACATGGGGGAATAGTCTGCGATATTTCGGAGGCAGAAATAGGAGTAAAGAAAGGCAGAGGTAGGCCTAGATTAGACTCCTGCTCGCAAATAGTAAGGGATGTAGGTTGTAGCACAATTAGCGAAATGCGTAGATTAGCACAAGATAGGAGAAGCTGAAAGTTAGCGTCCAACCAGTCTTAGGACTGATGACCTCATGATGATGATGAAGTAACGAATACGAACCGACAAATTACTGACACATATATCAGCCCACAAATTACTGAACGTTCATTGAAGTTCTCACACGTGTGCCGATTGATGTAGAATTAATAACGAAGGACACAGTTTTTCAGAAAATTATTTAATAACAAAATTATGAATATTGTGTGAAATTTTATCATCACGCTGTATTATTATGTTATAAATTATGATCGGTATTTTTGTTAAAGGCATAAATATACAGGGCAGCTCGAAAAAGTGCTACATATGTTTGCAAAACATATTTTTGGGGAAAGGAATCCTGAGAGGTATGTGTTGAATTATATAATGCTTTTTTTTTGAGTTTGAACAAACATTTTGAGTTTGTGCATCGCTTTATGTACAAGAAAAGGAAAATCTATATAAGAATCTATTCCAATAGACTAGTTCTCTCAAAGTGAAATAGAAAATAATTTTAATAATAAAGAAATTGACGAACGAAGAGGTAAATGGATTTCATTATCAGAATATCCATACATTTAGAGTATGTATTTAAACCCTACTTTAACATTTTAAGACTCGATATTTGGGCTCAATTTCCGCCAGTTTGGAAAATTTCATCATCTTGGATCACAATACGAATGACTCTCTCAACCACCTCTATATCGTAGAGATCAAAACAATATGATACGTCACCCATCTATGATAAATAATAAAATCATGTTAAACTTTTCTTAATTCTAGGTTAGGCATTGAAGTGAATGTTCACTGTCTTCTCATTCACTGAAGAAGAAAAATGTATTTTTAACAGAACTTGTTGTTGAAGAAAAGGCGAACCGCCATATTTACAATAATATTTTTTTAATAGATCAATGTCGTATTGTCAGTAATAGAATTACCAAATAAAATAAATAGACTATTTTAAGGTTATGTTTGGTGCAGGTGCTACCTTATTGAGCACTATTTTTTTGAAGAAATACTCATCCGTTATAGATATTTCCCTTTTTTTTTAAGATTTTTTAAATGAAACTCAAATAAACTAGATATAGATAGACACATCATGCTACTTAGTTCGATAAGAATGAGTTAGCAAGCCACCTTGCTAAATTTAGATAGCCTAAATCGCTGGATTAAACATCATTATATTTATTTTTAGGAGATTCAGGCTATAAATATAAACTATTAAAAAACATTGGAATATGTGTGATAGTATAAACATTTTCACAAGAAAATGTTTCATAAATAGAAATGTATTTCTTAATTCAATAATATATTTTACTTATATCCAAATTCTCGTTTCTTAGAAATTGTTGATCTTAATATTTATTAGAAATTCCAAAGTTTGAAATAAACAGTTTTTAGACTTTGGGAGTCTCAGTTTTTCAAAAAATTTTCGAAGCAGGCTAGTTAAAAGACTTGCTATTCGTTTAGATTTTTAGTTTCTCTCTTCACACACACCATTTATATAACCCTATGTATTTTGTTCGTATCTTTCTATATGTGAATAATGAATTTCTTTTTATATTTTAGAGAAATTTTAGAGAATAAAAACAGTAGTTCTTGGCCTTTACAGATGGCATTGTTCATGATGAGTCGTAACTCATTAGGACTATGTTACCACATAAATATTATAGACTATTATAAATAGTCCATAATTAAACAGTATCGGTAACGAAAGCGCCTAAAAACTACTTCTCTCTTAAATGTTCATAAAATGGAAAATAATCTTCATTATCCAAATATAGCAACATCATCTAAGTTCAACCTAAATACATAAATCAGCTTTAAAATTATATGAAAAAAATTAGATTCCCTTTTTGGCGAAGAATCATTTTTATTAACTAGTCTCATACATAACTATTACATTATTATCATTGTTTAAATGGATATGTTATTTTATATTGATTTGGAGTTCCTAGGAACTCCATTAATTATCATTATCAGAACATCTTAAATGAAAATGTTACTGAAGTGTTACATTTTTATGCCTAAAATAAATGCATATTAATAATTTGAAAACTAACTGCAAGCTTTATAGTTTGTTTAGTTATAAATAATTGTAATTAGTTAGAGTTGTAGACTAATTCAGGACTAGGTGTCACACAAACCTTTAAGAGAATAAACAAACTTAATTTATTTAGGCTCCTTTGATAATTATAACTAGTTAGCGTTGTAGACTATACATTTAAATTGGAATAGGTAAGAGTTATCCTAGTTAGCGCTAGCTCGGAATAACTAATTCAGGATTAGTTGTCACACAAAACTCGAAGAATATAAATAAACTTAATCTAATCGTCCCTATGTGGTAGTCAAATAAGTATACTAATACTATGGTTTGGGAAGATTGAGATAACATTTATTCTAATTCTTAGCTAGAGTATAGTCCCACATTAATATTTATTTTTTTCAATAACATTATTTACAAGCTGTATATGAATATGATATATCTATCTCTATGTTATAAAATTCTCAATTAGATAATTTTTCATATAATTTTAGTTACTAATCACTAGATGGCAGCACCACCATATCAATAAATTGTAATTATATTAACTAAAGTTTAGTTATGTATAACTAAATTTTCCTTAACCCTTTGAGACACGGGCGGGCGCACTGAGTGTGCTAAGGAACTGATTCTTCCCGTGAATTACAGACAAGTAAACAATGGACCTCCCCCCTCCTTTTACCCTCTTAATAACATCCAATCAACGAGATAAGGTCGTTGTCAGTGTTTTGTCGATTGTGCTAGGTATACAAACTTCAGTTTTTCGTGATTTAATCGTTTTGACCCACCGAGTTATAATGCCACAACAAAAACTAGAAAAAGCTGTTGTGCCGCCTGATCTTTACGTGTGTGTTTTACATGATTTGTCGAATGATGAATAGGGAGTTATTGACGATGCATCTGATGTCGATGAAAACGAAGTTGTTGAACACAGTGACCGTGATACAGACTCGGAAATTGACGGTGACGAATCGACCTCAAATGAAAATTACTCAGGTGAAGACAGAAAATGGAAATTCAGGTGTTGATCAATTTTTTGTAAAAACGATTTTTAAAACCAGAACTGTGAAAAAAGGAAGCCAAAGGAAATATTAGAAACTCATAAATGGGGAAAAACCCCATTCGTAGTAAATTTTCACGGACACCCCGTAAGAACCTCCTCAAAAAATTCTGCCCTCATCCAAAAACTGTGGAGACGTAAAAGACGAGTTTTCTGCTTTTCACAAGATCATAGGTGTAGATATTATAGATGCCATTGTGAAGTAAACAAACTTGTACATATAACAAAGACCATTTAAAACAGTTCAGTAATGAGAAGAACCGATCAGAAATGTTGGCGTTCGTTGGAATTTTATATTTACTGGGATGCAAAAAAATGTCGAAACTTAATCTGACTGAAGAATGGGCTACTGATGGCATAGGCATAGAAGTTATACAAGGGGTTATGGGCTTAAATAGATTCAAGTTTTTGTTGAGTTCTACACAGCTTGATGATAAAACTACAGGACAAACACGAAAAGAAGTTGACATCTTAGCAACAATACGAGAATTTGTGAGCTCTTTTACCAAAAACTGTAAACAAATTTTATTCCCCAAGTGACCAACTTACAATTAACTGAAAATATTAGCAATCGCTGAGTCACGTACGTACTACTGTATCAATTGAAATTTACTGCGATTTACAACCCTTTGGTCCATACGAAGTTTCCAATGCCAGCTCGGAAATCGTCCATCACCTTGTTGCTCCGTACAAAGGATCCAACAGAAATTGGATCACTGACAACTGGTATACAAGCTATCCTTTGGTACAAACTATTCTCAACGCTGGAATTACTCTTGTTTGCACACTGAAAAAAATAAAATAAAAAAGAAATCCCGGTTAATTTCCAACCTTCCAAATAAAGACCGGTGGAATCATCTATTTCTGGATTTCAAAAAGATGCACTCTTGTATCACACGTTGCTCGCAAAAATAAATGCGTTATTCTAGTTGGTACTGCAGACGACGATTCAAAAATAGACCCTGAAACCATTAAGCCACATATCGTTTTGGATTATAATAAGTGTAAGTGGGGAGTTCATGTAATTGATCAACTTGGGGCGAATCATTCAGTAGCTCGATAATCTTACAGGTGGCCGTTGGCGATTTTTTTATGCAATACTAAATGCAGCTGGCATAAATGCCCAAATTCTTCTGAACTTCGCAAACCCAGACTCTTCACCCAAGCTGAGGCGAATTTTCTTGAAGAATTTGGCAACCGCTCTCATAAAACCTCACCTCTACCATCGACAAACTTTGCGTTTCCTACCTGTTCACTCAAAAGCCATAATAAAAAGACTGCTACCACCTATACAATTAATAGTTGATTAGACGGAATCACCGGTAAAAAAACGAAAAGAACGTTGTGTATTGTGTGGGAGAGTTAAGAACATAAATACTACCGTTATTTGTTCTGAATGTTCTAAGTTTACTTGTAAACGCCACATCTCAAAACAAATATGTATACAATCCTCTAGTCACGATGTATTCGTATTTGACACTGATTGATACCTAACTAAAAAACTTCATACCTATTTTTATATCGAGTTTTACTCATACTTTTATCACTTTACTTAGAAGATAGTTTTTATTAATTTTTGTATTATTTACCCGCAAGTTTTATTATAGGTTTTCCGAAATGATTTAATTTTATTTTCACCTCTAGTTTGTGAGATTGTGAGTTTTCTAAAATTATATTGATATTTACAAAATGAGAAGTTGTCATTGTTTGTTATTCCAAGGTGACAATATTTTTCAGTACAAAATAATAAAATTTTGCCAAAAAATTTCTTCATCTTAGTATATTGTCTCTTGAAATGTGACCAAAATATTTTGGACACATCACTTGACCTTATATTGACCACAAATTAGGACATTTGAATCAAATAGATATAAAAATCAAGAAATAGTGTACTGGCACACCGAGTGCGACGCCCATGTTCAGTCGTTAAAGGAAATCGCCCATGTCTCAAAAAAGGGTTAAACAATAGCTTTATCCAGTTCCAAATCTCAACTGAAAAGTACATTGTTCGAGTTATATTAACAGTATCAAACAGTTTCAACTATATTTTAATTTGAAATTGTTCGGCCTATCAAAAAAAGCTAGACAACAATCGAGTAAAAAGAAAAACCAGATTATACGGTGTAATAGATCTAAGAAATTATAACATATAAAATAAGTATGTATTTCTCACGTAAGGTTTTTCGATCAACCGAATAATAAGAATAAATTAATAACTAAAGGAAAAATTATATTTTAATGAACATTATATTTAATAAACATTAAGAAACATAGTAGAAAACAATAGCAGAAATAGTTTTGAGTCTCTAATTACATTTGTCTTTGAAAATCGTTTCCTCTTTAACAAAAATCTTCGCTTTGTAGTTTTTCTTGATGAATCATTCGTTGGATGTTCTCTTTTCAGCATCCAGTAGTAATCTGCCATATTCCATCGACCCTGGTACGTCCTTTCCATCTCCTTTATGTCTTGGTGGAACCTTTCACCTTGCTCTTCACTAAGAGCACTAAGATTTTTTGGAAAGTAGTCCAGATGAACATGCAGAAAATGAAAATTTTTATGTTCATATTACAACTAAGTTGTGTAAACGTATCCAGCATTTTATTGACAATTTCCTCATACTGTTGATATTTATAATTTCCTAAAAAATGTTCTGTTATATTTTTAAAGCATATTCAAGAATATTTTTCAATTCCTGTTATTGTTTCTTCAAATTCTTGGTCCTGCGTTAATTTTCCTATTTGTGATTCTACGAGAATGCCTTTCTTTAATTTTGCTCCAGAAAGAGCTGGAACTTTACCACATAAGTACTTAAAATAATTCCCATTTTTATCTATAGCTTTTACATATTTTTTCATTAATCCTAACTTAATATGAAGTGGCGGCAAAAGAAGTTTTTGTGGATCAAACAAATTTGCATAAACAACGTTTTCTGAATCAGGTGTTAAGTTTGTAGCAAAACATATTCGGTGTATTTTTACAACTTCTAGGCATTTTTAAAACAAAATAAAAACACGACGCGATGTCACGAGTAAACGTACACACAATAAAAACGTACTACAGCGACTGTGTACATTCCCGAATGGTATAAAACTGGAATATCCCCACCGGCCAACTCTGTATCGGTATATCCCCCACACTTGTGTATACGTTTCGAACCAATTAAATACAGGGATGCCACATGGATTGAGGCAAAAATTCATATATCTCAGATTTAGAGATAGGAAACTACAAATTATTATACAATGTACATTTACAAATA
This sequence comes from Rosalia funebris, assembly GCA_037954035.1. NCBI lineage: Eukaryota > Metazoa > Arthropoda > Insecta > Coleoptera > Cerambycidae > Rosalia > Rosalia funebris. The sequence goes on from JAZFAV010000024.1 coordinate 538,622, forward strand.
CTGGTGCGTGATGGAAACAAAGAAACAGTGTTTCTGTAGTTCATTGTATGTAATTAAGCCAAAAAGTCAAAAAAAGTCCGATCACAAAACCTTTGTTGGCCTGTGTAATGTACAGTCTTACAAATTTTGTTAAAACTGAAACACCCTGCGTTCATATATCATAACTCATAAGATTCATATAAGTTTCTCGATCGCTTATGTGACCTGTCGGAGTTATTTATTACCGCGCAACACCCAAACATTAAAAACGGGATGTGATTTTTGGACCATCACATCTAAATAACTTCTGCTACCTCTTTAGAGACTACACGATCGAATTTCACACATTTAAAAAGTCTCTAACTAATTGATTAAGAGTTATTGCAGGTATAAATCAAAATTAAAAAATGAAAAAGGAAATAGATCCGAATTCTATAAATTCCTACATTAATTTGAACGCTAAACGTGTGAGTCGAAGGTCAGGAATGCTCTGCTCGCCGACTACTTGTTTCTTTAAGGGTCATAAATTTGCTGAAATTTATGGTCTTCCAATTATTTCAAAACGTTACCTCTTAAAAGTTATAACAACGATACGACTTTGGCCCCTAAAACAGAGGATATAAAAAAATATTGCAGCAAAAAATATGTGAATTTTACTTCATTAAACTTGGCTACAATAGCAATAAAAGTTGAATGAAGTTTTGAATTATTTATTAAAAAATAATTAGCCTATATTATTGATTTCAATACATTTACGTGTATATTTAATATTAATATATACATACCTAATTAATTATGATATCCCAATCTAAAGGCGTAAAAATTAGAACAATAAAATCTTAACAAATGCATCTTGTATTGTAGTTTCACTTAGTATGCAAAATATCAAAACTCTTTTGAAACTATAACAGTGTTATAAAGTACAACATTTTTTTAGATACTTGTATGTTCTGCACAATAGCGTAAACATACAATCACGGGCATTAGGCTCGTATTTCTAAGCCATTCCTAGCTTACATTCTAATCAGCATTGTGTGCATCATTAACAATATTTAAATTATAATAAAAGAGGAGAATAGTCCATAAAACGAGTAATAAAATTTTAAACTATTTCAATCAATAAAAAGGTAAAAATGTAATAAGAAAATAGAACACAAAATAAATGGAATTGAAATAAATTTAAAATTAAACAAACTTGAAAAAACATACAGATTAATTTAATTAAAACTTTTTCATTACAATTCTGGATCTATCTAGTCTTCTAGTAGATCTTCTAAGTCGATTATTGCAAACTTATTTTCAGTTGAAACTAATGTAAAGCCAGATAATCTTTATTACTTCATTGTGTTTTACAAAAAAAAAAAAAAAAACAGTGTGTAGAAATTCATTACCAACTAGTCAGGACTGTTTGTAGAATTTTCAGATTGTTTGGGTTTATAGGTCCTTTAATGGGAACATATGAATATCAATAGCAAAAATGTTTACCTTCCACAGAACTATTAATAAAAAATTTAAACATTTTTAAGAAAACTTCAGTAATGGGAAACCACATAATTAGCATTGAATATATTCAGTTCTATTAATCTCAATTTCAAATATTTACTTCCTGCAAAAGGTTTAAATTATCTAGATAGATTATTTATATATTTTAATAAAAGGCCCATAAAGGTAACTATTTTAAATGCTAGACTTTCCGATCACCAAGGAAAAACTCTTAGTATAATAAATATGCCTCTTATATCTACAAAAGAATAGCTTTACACCTTTTACTGCAAATAGATTATATAATTAACATTATCAATTTTATTTGATTTACTGGAACTTTATTAGTCTCACCTGATATAAAATATATGATATTAAATATTAATTGTAAAGTGTGTATTAAATTGCTTCGCTTCTTATATGAGAATGACATACATAAATATTACAGATAATTTAAGATATGTTCGATTCGATGTAATTAATTCGAAAACAACAATTACTATAACGAATAATGCTTGTTTGAATACAAGAAAGTACAGTTTTATTGAACAGCATTCTATGTTGGCAAAAGCCATTGTGGAATATAATAAACAATAATTATAAAATTAGTCAACATATATTATAAATGATAACCTAACGATTTTAGTAATTAATAACTATTTTGGCAATATTGTTGTGTAAGATTTAATCAAAGATCTATTTGATATTAATATACAACTGAACTTTTATTTAAAAAAAGTAAGGATAAACCAACTACATACATCAGAATTTATGGTTTACTTTCTCCCCAATCACTTATGTTTAGGCACTATCTATTTTAAATAAAATAGACTACGCCTACTCTTAAATGTAAATGCGTTTAAGTTGATGGTTAAATTAACCGCTTTATAACATCAAAATACTGCAAGTCACTGTTTAAATAATTTTTTATTGTTATCTATTACAATTCATGTAGATAAATTGATAAATTCATGGGATATTGAATCCACATTTTCTTTTTTTTTCATTTCCTTTTGATCAGGAACGATTATTTTTGTATTTATTTGTATTTTTAAATCCGAACAATATAACTAAAAACTAAGAAAAATTCAGATATCTAGATAGAAATTTCAGTAATTAAGATATTAATATTGCAGTTTTAAGGCACTATTTGCATTTGAGGAAAATAAATTTACATAGTATGTCTAATTGAGGGTTCGAGGTATTTAAAAAAAATCATTTTTAAAATATTTAGTAGCTAGTGAGGTACACTGTGAGTACTTATAAAAGCATTGCCTAAAAGTTCAAAAAATGTAAAAGGGAAGAAGAGAAAAAACTTTAAATCAGCTAGTTGATTATAATATAATAAAAAAGTGAAGTAATTATGATAATTGTGAACCAAGGCAGAATTTTTAAGAAATATTTACGTTGAAATAGACTTCTTCGATGACTTATGTCATTGGAGTATTTTTTGACAAAGTTAATAACTAACTTTAAATATAAGAAAATAAAAATTGGATTAAAATAAACGTCTTTTTTAATATTGTACATTATATTCTTATAAGCCAATTAAAATAAATTTTTTCTAAACTTTATGGAATTTATAAATATTTTTGTGTCTAATGTCCAAGTATTTTGTAAGATTCCTGGGTTTCTTACGAAAAATAAAAAAAAATAGGTCAGGACTAGAACAGTTGAAAAATGTATCAGATACAATTTTTGGTCAACTGATTTCATTTATAAACTGTTCTATATGATTTAAGTAAGATTCAAGTAGGGAGTTATATGAATGTATGTTAATTAAGTAGGTTTAGAGAAATTGTAACTGCATGCTATATTCTTCTTATAATCCTTGTTTTGAAAGCGTCAGCAAAAACATAAATTTTTAAATTAGGATTACCAAAAAATATTTAAAATCCTGAATTTAAAGCAAGAAAGATTATTCAGTCTTGCATTAATTTCTGCTGAAAACTAGAGAAATTATTTAAACAATAGATTTGTAAAATAAAATTAAACATTTACGCACTCTAAGCGAGAAGAAAACATTTAGAGTTTAAGACTATGTTTATAATAGTTCTTTTTTTGTTTCAATTGTATTTTTTGCGTATATTGAATTTTCTGGTTACGTTCCAAATTGTTCTTTTTTATTTAAAGTTGTTTTTAAGTTGTGTTAAATTCAATCGATATAACCAAAGAGAACATACTTATAACGTCAAAATTGTTATAAAAATATTTGAAATTTAATTATATCCCGATAATACCAACATGGTTGGCGAAATATGCGTCGAGTAACATGTAATCCTTTAGTGTTCGTCGAAAACTGATATCATGCTTTTGTTGCTTCAACAAATACTTTAGCCCCATCGAAATGGTGTTAAAAGGTAAATGCATTAAATTGGATAAGAGTACGACCCCGGGTGAGTTTAGGAATACAAATCTGTGATTACATTGTTACGCTACTGTTGGAGTTCTAATATCTATCTAAAAAAACCGTTATGTATTTATATATAATAGAGATTTATTGGTAAATACCTTGCAAAATGTGTTTTAACATAAATCTCACATTTTACAGAAAATTAAATTGACGAACTTGCTGGGTTGAAAATATTTATTATCTATTAGACCTTTACAGAACTTGTGCTATTCTTGAAAACAAATTATTTGGATCAGTCATGGTTTAACGTTCTTATGTAGACCCCATTAAATCAGATTCCAGTCTGAACTTCATAAAAATGCTGGGAAATAATTTCTTCCCTTTTAACAATAAGTGCTTTGCGAAATAACATGATTGGTCGATCGTCGAGGGTAGTTGGCATGACGACATAAAAGCTCGACGCCTCATTGGAGGACCCGAGCTTTTGACCACACCCGTCGGAGACAAATGCTCTATATAGCTTTACATAATATTACCACACACGTAATCTAATCCTTGTAGATAGTAGCATGTTTACTTTGCGAACTTTTAATGAATCCGGTTAAAAACTTCCCAAGATAAATGGCATGTTTACGAGGATTATTTGAGTGAAAATTGAAGTAAAAAATGGAAATAGATGCAGCATCGAGTGCGTCTAGTGACTCGCATGTTGGAAATTATTGTCAGTCGTCTACCAATTTGAATTATTATCCTGACAATTTATATTTCACGACTAACTGCAGGTTAGATAATTATTTTGTGGGTGATAAGTTGGTGAAAAAAGTGGATATAACTAACAGAAAATCGGACTACTATAGGAGAGACGATTATTGTGCCGTTTTGAGTACTGCAAATAGTAATAAGGGTGCCATAAATAAATGTGATGTTAACGTTAATAAGCGGACTTTCGCTTACAATAATAGTGACTGTTTTGGGAAGAAATCCGATGCCGTTGAGAATAGGAGAGTGCAACTGGATTATTACAATAATAACAACAATAATAGCAATAACATCGGTAAAAAAAGTACAGAAACTACCATTCAGTTGAATAATGTGAATAGTTACGGAAAAAAGCCAATTAGTTTCTCACCGGATCAAGTATGTATTAATAAAATGGATATATATTATTTAGATATTTTATATTACAATGGATAAATGTTATTGATACATTACAATGTATTTATTTCAAAATAAGATTTATTTACATTTACAAATAACTTCTACAAAATACCTACATGCAACTAGTGCTATAATACAAATTAGTACTGTAATTTTTATTATGCATGTAAACAAATTGTTTGGTCTTTAAAATCTGATCTAAATAATTATCTAGGAGAATTATACACAGCATTAGTACTACATTAATTAATATAAAAACTTATAATATTGGCTATAGAATATTTTAAGACATGTTATCAAAATTCAAAAAATTTCGCAGTGATAAAGTAATGGCATCCTTTTAATTTATTTGTACATGTAAGATTAGCATTTAGGGGTTGATACTTGCTACATTTATAATCTGTTATTATTAGCAGTATTAAGAAAAAGCGATAATATTAAAAGACTACAGTTTCTGCTTAAATTACAATTTTATAGATCCTAATAATTTTTTTAATGAATGTAGCATTAACAACCTTGTTAATATTCCAGATTATCTAAAATTTTAGTAAGGCAATGTAAATGCCACAAAAATACATACTGTATACTGTAGAATAATTGTAATCCCACGGATTGTAATCCACTTCATGTAGAGTAATGTATATTATACTATGGTGTATTTAGGTATTAATTTTATAACTAAGGTATATTAAAGTTTGCTATTATCGCGATGTAAAATTGTGCAGATTACTTTGATGTTAAGTTATTTACAAGAAAGAATAAAATTTTACACCATCGTATTTTAAAAGAGGTAAAGCTTTACTCTAATTGATATTCAATACTGTAGCAAATATAATAGCGTATTGTTATGCTGTTTAAAAACGTTGATTGCTGAACATTTAATTGAGCTGTTTATTTATGTTTCTATGTTTACTGAATGTTCACTTCATTCATGCTTATTATTTGAATTAGCGGTCGTTTATGTTCTAAAAGTTTAGCGTTCTTCTATCATGTAATTTTCTATACATAAAGTATATACATACGTAATATAAAATAGTTCGATAGAAATATAGGAACTAAATTGTAGATTTGGCACATAAATATATATAAAGATATAAAGCTATAATCTGATGCAATCATTATTGAAATTACAACATGATATGTCATCGAAGGCCGCAATTACAAGAAAAACGAATTAGAATCAAAAAGATTAACCTTTACTCCACAAAATGGTGGATGAAAATGTTGAAATTAAGATATTTCGGTTAATGGGTAAAAGGGTATATTAAAATAATATAATTCTTTTGGGATGATACTGTGGAAGAGAAGTTTTGAACATCTGAAAAATCTCGCAAAATATTTTCTTAATGCAAAAACAATCGAGGGGTTCAAAAGGTGTTTTAAATTTTCCGTCTTTTACTACTCCTATTTTTTTTCGATACAGCAAAAAGAATTTTTTTGAGTATTCTTATAAATATTTCATAACTTACATAAAGAGAAAGTACATTACATACTTACATAAGTTTCGAGAAAAACGTAAGTAAAATTTTAATTCTGAAAATTGATTTATTTATAAAAAAAAAACTAAATAAATACATTAACTGATAATACGTTCACATGTTCAAACTATTGTCCATTAACTATTTGACAATATATATTCTAGTCTCAAAATACATTTATTAAAATACAAAACCTCATAAGAAATAATCAAGGGGTGTAATATCTGCGGAATGAGGTGACCATTTTATAACTGCACGTCGCCCAAACTAATAGCCGTGGAAAGATGTTATCCACGTAAGTGATAACTGGAAGAGCGTAATGAGGAGGTGCATCGTCCTGTTGATACCGAAGTCTGTCCGGTACAGTTCGTCAATAATAGGAAAAAGTGTGAGATTCTCTATGTTGCGTAGAAGAAAGTATACGGCAGCATTCGGAGGGAAAAGGATGTACCTTACGTGCGGCCAGATCGAACTCTGTGTACATTCATATTTAATATATATTTCTCGATATTCACTCTGCAAAGGTCTCAATTCGACTGAGTAAAAACGAGGCTATTTACTGCGCACCTCGTGAACGGTTTGATACCGCAAACTTGTTCCTATCTTTGACGAACTGTATGTCTGGTTCATGTGCATTTGAATCTAAAGCTGTTAGTGCTGGAATCAACTCTTTCTGTAAAAAGTGCAAATATCTTGCTCCACTCAAGTTGTCATAGAAAATATGGGCTGAAAACTCTGCCTCTGACTACATCTGCCTAAATGTTCACTTTTCTTGGACACTGTGTATTATTATTTTATCCAAAGAAATTATATTTTTTGTAAATATATCATTATTACTACGTAATTGCATTCTCGCAGAATTTAATTCAACGGTCAACATAATCTTTCTCATTATTATTGAGTCAATCTGAGGGGAACAGGAATGTGTTGAGTTTCACTAACTCTTACTGAGATGTCAAGTTTTTTCTTGATATTTTAAGATAAAATAAATCTGTATTCATTGCTTGGCGACCAGCTCTAGGGTACATTCCTTACATATTGTTGTTCTCTGTATTCATCTTCAATTTTACTCACAGTAGATGCGTGCTATAGGTGGACGATCTTGATAAGCCTTATTAGAGCCCCATTAGTTCTTCTTCTATTTCCAACATAATAAAAATTTCAATGCAATTTTTCCGAAGGAGACACTGTTACTAAGATTATTTGACCTCAGATGACATAAAATCACAAACGCTAATTTTTCCGAAAGCTAACTTGACGTAATTGACACAAATAAATTTCTCTCAAGGCCTTCTAGGGGACATATCAAATAAATAAATTTTCACAATTAAAACTTTATTTTCATTTTTATCCAAATTTTCTTTCTGCAATTTAATAAATTTCTTACTCTACGGAAATTACAACTACTGAAACTAAGTACTGTACTTAGTTTACAATACTCAGAAAAATGTGCTCTTTCATTGTATTGAACAGAAAATAGGGTTTTTCCTTTAAAGACAATTCGCCCCGTTTGACTCTGTAAACATACGCCACTGTACATATAACTGAAATATTTTAAAGAGCGGCAAATTTAAAATACATTTTGACTTCTTCGAGCGCTCTTGCAAGAAAAAAATATTTTGTGAGATTTTGTAGATTCTCCAAGCTTCTTTTCCACAGTGTGTATTCATAAAGAAAATAATTTATCTCTTGAGAAAATAATATTACAAAAAAAAAGTATTTGTTTTAATATTACATAACAAATATAATTAGTTTTTAAACATATTATATATTTGGCATATTTTTATTATCGTCTCTTCATTAAAGTATTATTATAGTATAGTATATTATATAGCTAAAAATTTATCATACCTAAATATTAATATTTGCTTTTAGCAAATAACACCGCTTAATAATGTGTTAATAAATATCTTGTTATTCCTGAAATAATTTTGCACGGATTAACTTTTTTTCAATTCTGTCTTAACGTTATCAATTTCTTGGAGGAAAGTTAAAATTTATTTATTATTTTAAGCTATAATGTATTAAATATCTCGACATGATGTAATATATTTTTTATTTCACGAATGAGACTGCTGGGAAATTAGATACCTTAGATAGTAAATACACTGCCTCGTTCATTTTAAATATATAGGGTGACTAACTGCACATTTCACAAAACTTTACTTTTCAATCATAAACACATTGAATTTTATTGTATGAAACTGATAAAATATATAGGGATGTTGGAGAGAATACGATGGGCATCAGGTCAGATGCGTGACGAGGGAGTTAATAAAAGGGTGACCTACCGTATCCTCCTATAGAGGGAGCTACAACAATGCCATTCATATTGTGGACTCGGGTGGTGAACTGTTATTTTATAAAATCATTAAAATACGTAGATGAAGATATTTTTATGTATTGCATATACAATTAAAATAATACTGTGTAGTAGAAGAATGGTGGAGTTATTTAAAAAGTTTTTAGGCACACTAAAATCGATGTCCTTCACTTAAAACCTCATGCCGTGGAGGGGGGGATACATTAAAGATGAGGACAAATACGTTCATATTCAGGGAAAAGTCTCTTTCTATCTTCTTTTATCTATTTCGAGAAAACTTCTTCTCTTAAGACTCGAACACAAATACAATGACAAATTCAATACTCGGACTAGTCGACCACCCGGGTCCATATATAAATAAATGGCTACCTTACATATACCTTTTCAGGAGAATACTATATATTACCCATCCATGTTGCAGACACCGAGAAAGTGCTTGACTTTTATTGGCTCTACTTAGCGCACTGCTATTATATGCTGTTATTGAGGGCTTCTCGTTATAAAATATATTTTAAGAACATACGATAAATAAAATATATATTATGACTTTTTATTTTACGACCTAAACATTTTTAGTAAAAGATATTCGATAAGTATTAGTAATATAAGCTGATGTAGTACTATAAGTAGAAAAAAGGTGGAAACTAGAGTTTTGTATATTTTGAAAAATATATTATTTTTCGTTGAAGATTGTTACCCAATATTATTCAACAAAAATAAACGATAAACGCCACATTTTATTTAAATATATAGCGTTTCATACAGAGTGTCTCATACAAAATTAACCAACCTGCAGAATACTTTATTTTCAATAAAATTTATATATGTATAACTATGGAATTTCTGTTTAAATGGACATCCCTTGTGTATGAATTGGGTGAAATTTTATCTTATTGGGTTCGAGAAACAAACTTATATTTTTAATAAAAACTGCAGTTTTTATTTAATTTTCAATAAAAACTTTAGTCCCAATATGACCTAATTAAAAGTCAAACACTTGCCCCGTGTCTACGACATGAATGGGTGCCATATCGAAATCTTCTGTAGATGCAATTACAACAATTTCATTCGTACTATAGTCTGAGGTGGACTAAGTCCGATCAAATGATAACCCAGTGTCTGGTTCGTTGGCTGGGATTTTTTTGTTATTTGTTTATGGCACAAACAGTTACATACATACAAGTAACCCCCAAGAATGTATCACGGGTTCATTTTGAAACCCTATCAAATGCTATTTATGACCTGCCTGTGGTTCTGGTAATTTACTCAAGTTACAGAGCGTCCAATTTTTTGATACTAAAATCCCCAAATTATGTCATTTCCTCCAGTGTTCTCGTTCGATAATTCTATTACTAATCTATTTCATTGGTTTCCAATTCATATTATATTGTCATGTTGGTTGTGTGCATTATATAAGCACTGCGACGTTATACAGTTCATTACACATATTGGTAGCAGCAATTCTAATAATAACTAATCATCTCTACAAGCTGGTCATTTTAGTTGTTATCGAAATATTGGTTTATATAAGCAAGGGTTAGTAAATTTCTCTCTTCCATGTACTATGATTGGAAGAGAAAATAAATTTTCATTATTGTTTCTGTAAATGACTGTAAAGGTTACTGATTATCAGTAGTCATCCGAAAGGGATATATAGTTTTATGGTCACTTCAAATGAACTCTACTGTTCTGTTGATTGTACAATTGCTGACGGTTGTCTTCATTTTACTTTAAGCAATAGGTAAAAGTAGCATGTCCTTCTATTTATTTTGTTTTAGTTATTTTTGAAGTAAATATTTCTTTGGCGGCGTTCTGATATTTGACGAGAATGGAGAGTGAATTGGAAAAAATTTAACTTTTCGAGATTTCGTTACATGAGAGAGAAAAAAGTTATAACAAAAAGAAAAGGAGAAAGAGAGCTATATATTTGGTATACCTAAAACACAGGCTTCGTTACAAGACAGAGTACACAGATATATAACATAGAGAGAAAGAGAAAGAGAGCTATACATCATATATATCAGTTCAGGCTTTCCGCGTCTCCCTTTTGTGCGGTCCTTCGTCTTTAACGCCCACTCATATGCTGAGTCCAAGGTCTAAGTTGCTTGAAGGGGGAATAGTTTAGGAAGCATCGTACGAGCAAGAGAGAGAGCCACGTATTCATTGAATACTAGGCAATAGAAAAAAATATAGTATGACGCGCATGCACGCGAGTACGTACAACTCTGACACCACACGGGAGTGGAGCAAGAGAGAGCAATATAAACCCAGTACGAAGCGATAGAATAGGATAGATAGATTGTCGCGCATGCGCGAATTATAGATGTACGCGTCCAGACGATATATATATTAACAGCTGAAGCAGCACGCGTGTGTACCGAATATTTATCATTGTGTTTTGTAATTATTTACGTTATTTACATCTGTGTTCTGTGATTATTTGATAATATCCTTGAACCGTTTAACTTGTTAAAATCTGGAAGATATAATATCTTTAATTCACCGCTCCCTACTGGTTTACAGCCACATAGGTGCAAATGCACTTGGAAGAGGCGAAGACAAAATCCCTTTGATTCTCGGGGGAGATTTCAATGTAAATTTCGGATCCAATGATTCTTTGACGTTGATTAACTTTCTTCGAGAAACATTTGGTCTGCTTATAAATAACAATCCCAAAGAATCAACAACAAAATCCGGAACAACAATAGATCCAATTTTTACAAGTTATCTAGAAAATATCGAATCACGAACATATATTTTATATTTTAGTTATCACAAACCAATCATATCAGTATTACCAATTGAACCACCAGCCGATGATAGTGTAGATAATAAATAAACCGAATATTTTTTACACAAATTTTATACTGTTATATTTATTTTGAAATTATCCCTCTCCCTTTCTCTCTCTCTTTCTCTCTCTATTCCAATCTCTCACTCTTAATCTCTCTCATTCTCTATTCTAGAGAAGTATTCACTTCTATCACGTGTACTGTGCTGCACATGACATTTTTTTTTTTTGGATTATGTGAATTATCGTACATTTATACATTTTAGGTATCTGATGATGCGATCTACGTTACCTTCTGCTCGTTTGATTAATCTATTCATTTGTGCGGTATTACAACTGAAGAGGTGTGTACGTGGTAGTGTGTAATAATAAATGTATTCAAGAATAAAGTTGAGCGAAGATATCGTCAAATAAAAGGGGAAAAGTAAATATATTTCATTATCTCATTAATCTGCAAGGATTGTGAAAAGAACAAGTTATTAGTAGATTATTAGTAAATCTAATCTAATGGGTGGTCCAACCATAATGCACGATGTTAATTGTGAGTCACACCTTAACGTCAAGTTTTTTGCCCAACTTAATTTGACATTTCTTTGTCTTAGTTTTTGACAAACTCAACCATGGAGAGGTACACAATTGAGCAGCGCGTTAAGATTGTTGAAGCCTTTTACGAGAATGGGCGTTCAAATCAAAATGCATTTCGTGCACTTCGTGACTTTTTTGGTCAGCATAATCGACCAAATGTGTCCACAATCGGGAGAATTGTGAGCAAATTTCAGCAAACCGGGTCTGTAGGAAATGTGAAAACACCTGTGCATGCTCGCCCAGTTCGTCCTGCGGAAAACATTGCTGTTGTTCGCGATAGTGTAGCAGAAGAGCCGTCAACCTCGACTCGTCGTCGTGCCCAACAATTGAACATCTCATGAACATCACTGATGCGAATTTTGAATAAAGATTTGAATTTACACGCTTACAAGGTTCAATTGACTGAAGAGCTGAAGCCTACTGACCATTTCAAGCGTCGTCAATACGCCGAATGGTTAGTTGAACAGACGGAAGTGAATGGCGACTTTACAAAGAAAATCATCTTCAGCGACGAGGCACACTTTCACGTCAGTGGATTCGTTAACAAGCAGAATTGCCGCATTTGGACAAATGAGAATCCGCAAGTGATTGTTGAAAAACCGATGCATCCACAAAGAGTGACTGTTTGGTGCGGTTTATGGGCTGGCGGCGTCATCGGGCCGTACTTCCTCGAAAATGAGGTCGGCCAAGCAGTTACCGTGAATGGTGTTCGCTATCGCGAGATGATAACGGACTTCTTGTGGACAGAAATTGAGGATATGGACCTGGACGACATGCGGTTCCAACAGGATGGTGCCACTTGCCACACAGCCAACGAAACAATGGCACTTTTGCGCGAGAAATTCAATGGCCGTGTTATCTCACGTCGTGGCGATGTTAATTGGCCGCCACGATCATGTGATTTGACACCGTTGGACTTCTTTCTTTGGGGATATTTAAAATAAAAAGTGTACGTCAATAAGCCAAGAACAATTCAAGAGCTAAAGGATGAGATAATTCGGCACATTAACGACATTGAACCTTAATTATGTCTCAGTCATTGAAAATATGGACCATCGGATAGAGGTATGCCACCGAAGCCGTGGCGAGCATTTGGCCGATATTTTGTTTCACACATAATTATCATAGATCCTTCTATCATAATAAAACATATTAAGATAATTCTCTGAAAACTTTTTGTTTTATTTACAATTAACATCGTGCATTATAGTTGGACCACCCTTTATAAAGCAATTTATAGATTTCTGTATATATATATATATATATATATATATATATATATATATATATATATATATATATATATATATAGTGCAGGATATACCAGGGTTTTTGTACAGAGATGTTTCTTTATTGGCTTCTGCTCTAAACTTTAATTTACGGAGCTCTTCTTTGCGGTACTTTTTTCCGGTCTTCTTATGAGTTCTTCTTTATGGTCTTTTCTATATCATATTCTGATTCATGGATTTTTATTGATTTTTTCTTCGTTTTTGCTCGACATGGGTTGGAATATGGATAAAAGGCTCGATATCCACCCGAAAGTCGGCATTTGGTTGTATTCACTCAAGAATTTCTTAGAGTAGAAGCTATGTAACTACTATCTTAAACACTTGGATGGAATAAGATAAGCACCGAATATCCCAATCGTTTAATTTTGAGTTAATATTATATCATTTTGTATATTAATGTAAAAAAATAGGAGATCAGTTTCCACGAACACCGAAAGATTACACATGATCTGACCCGCACTTCGCCAACGCGATTGGCTCCATCAAAAGATAATTAAAACTAATTTTAAATGTAACATGTATTTATAACAAACCTTTAATTAGATTCAAATATTTTTCTGTTGCATGCACTGTTCACTAGTAAACTCGCTTAACTTGATTATTCTTCTTCATAGTCAATGAACAATGTCCCGAGGTATATAAAATAGGTTGCCAAGATTGTAATTAAAATTATATTGGGCAAACGAAAACGCCAATTGTAACTACGTTTAAGGAGTACATGACCCATCTAAAATATGAAAGATGCATTCAAAGATAATCATAGAGTAGATTCTAGTAAATTGAAATTAGTAAAAAATATAACTAACAACAGACTGTTAGACGCCACAGAAATTATTAAAATAACTAAATACGATAATAGCATAAACAATGACAGAGGCCCCATACCTAATGGTCCATTGTTTTTGTTGATACGGTGAATGACGATACTATGAATCAGTGAACCGAATGTTTATATCATTATGGTCTACTAACGATAAGTGAAAATAGCTTTAAGATATTAAGTATTAGAAGGAGTGGTGCAGTAAACAGAAATAAGTTATTCCTTCACTGTTCAGTGGACATGAAACAAAATAGTCTATTTGAGGGAGTTTCTAGTGAAGAATGCATGAAACCGGAAAATATCTGTAACGATTTACTGAGAAAATCTTTGGTATGAATATAAATTAGGGGTAGCTTAAAATTAGTTTTAATCAATTCATGATTATGCGAATTTGGTTGGCAAACCGCGCGTCGAGATACGTGTAATTTTCCACGGTTCGTGAGAAACTAGTCTCCTGTTTTTGTTGTTGAATCGAAGACTGTAGTCCCTTTCCATCAACTTTAATGTAACTTTGCAAATTCTATAGTTATATTAAGCTTACAGGTTATATTAAGCTTACAGCGGGAATTATTTGTAGCTACATTTTGGTAGTAAAGCCACAAATGATTTACATTTATATCAGTTAGCTATTATATCTTTTGATATAAATTGAAATAATGTCAAAAGAGAGATAGTTTTAATAAAATGTAGATCTTTTCAATGCTGTGAAGGATGGGATTAAAATTTAAATTTCTAATAATTTATTATCTAGTTAATATAAATTATAAAATAAATCATAATATAGTTTGTGCCTTTACCCTGTGCTTTTTTATTAGGCTGTAAGTGATATAGTGAGATTCTAAAGCCGAAGTTTATCAGAGATTAAAACGGTGGGATGTAAGGTAACCCTAATATGGAGGTGTAAACAAAATACATTACAGAACTAGGTGGATATTTATTCAGTGCCCAGAGAATAGCGAAAGGAAAAATAGTTAGTTGTGTCTTGGGCCAGGTAATCTGAGTGGCTGATTTACCGTTTTTTCCTCTAAAAGTTCTGATATGATGTTATTTTCATTATTATCAGAGATGGTGCCCAGAATTGAACGTGCCATTGTATGCTTGGGTTCGAATACCAAAGGGGAGAGGTTGGCATCTTTTTTCTGGGCAGGGTTGTGTTTGCCTTTATCTTTAAGTATAACGCAATTCGAGGTCTTAGAGAAGTCGATTTATACGTGTTTGAACTTTTATCTTTTAAATATTTATACTGTTAAACAGCAAACACGGCCCGTACACTTGACTGCGGTTAAAAGACTGACTCATGCGTATTAAATATTAGTTATAGGTATAGTCAAAGACGGGAAAATATGAACACTGCGACAAAAGAAAACTAAAAAAAGAAAAATATTTGCTTTTGTATTAAAAAAAAAGAAACCGAAAATTTATTATATTTTAACACCCATTGTTGGTCAAACGAAAATGTCCAGTTGATTAAGAAAATACGTTTCCAAACAGTTTGGTGTATGAAAGTTTCGGCGCATTTATTATTTTATGATAATTGGACTATATTTTTATAATAGAGCATAAGACACATAGATTCTCTTGTAAATACGTTGCCGGAACTTATAGAAGATATCCCTTTGGAGGAACAGGACTTAATAATCTAGAACCAAGATGGTGTTCCTTTCCATGATGCAGAACTCATTACTAATCATTTAAATAACGAAATTCAAGATAGATATAATCGCAATAGGGGTCCGATTAATTGGTCTGCAAGGTCCTTACACTTTACGCCATTAGATTTCTTCTTGTGTAGTAATCTCAAAGTTCTCGTGTATCAGGTGTAAACTTTAAATTTTGATCACCTAAAAGATAAAACTCGTAAGGATTGTTGACATATTATATCAGCTATGGTTTGAGCTGCGTATGACAGAGAACTTTTACGTCGTTTTGAAACCTGTATGGAGCATGCAAGAGGTAATTTCGAACATTAATTTGTATAGCATGTTATATTTCTGTATTCAGAATGAAGTGGAGATTAATTTTCTATTTTAGAAAAAAGCACAAAAAATGTTGAAACAAAATGTTTCAAAAATGTGATGAAATATGGAAAAAATTAAGTGGTTTTATAAGAATTTGAAAAGGCAAGAATGTTTTAAGGATCTTGCTAATTACAAAAATCAGCAAGGCTCTTTGGTACAATTTAACATAGTTTTTGGTTTATATTTTTATCGTATAATAGAGATAGTGACTATAAAATACATTCTGCATAAAGGAACACTTTGTACAAAAATACGAAAAAAGTATCATCATCAAAATCATTGCGCTTTATTATATCAAGATAGAAAGTCTCTGCTCTAGGAACCTTATGAGTAGTTCTTAGATCGGTATATGGCCTAATTATGCATAGAGTATTGTCAATAAGGCATATCCCAGAGGATCTAATGTGGAATTTCATGAATGTAATTCAGGAAAAGGCGCGATTTTCTATTTCTATGCATTCTCTGTTTCAATGACGGCGACGTGTTGATTTTCTATTCTAATAGTCGAAATGACTGTAATCGTGAATTTTGATTTTTTTGTAACTGTCAAGTGAAGCATCGAGATTCCGAAATAATGTATAAACTCCAGGCAAAATAGCAAATCAAATTTCCTGCCATGGAAAGGATGTAAAAGAACATCTTTGTTCTTCCCACTGGGTAAATGTTATATTAAATAACTGCTGCTGTTCTTCATATGATGCAGCTATATGACATATTATCTAACTTATCTTATTGTCGGTATGTTGAAGACTTAACCATACTCAGATCTAGAGTGTTGCCAATTATTAAACCTTTAATGTTGATAAGCAGAAAATACACTAAATATATTAAGGAATTTCACAAATCCTGTCCAGTAGTTGAAATTCGATGGCTAATATTAATGGAATTAGGGTACTTCTCTGTAGCTCCCCATTTTATTAAAATTGATTTAAATATAAAATTTTTCTAAATTTAAACTTATTGGTGATGGTGATACTTCTCTTATTGGAACATTTACGATATAATATTAACAAATATTTTTTTCATTAAATGATGACCTAATGATGATGATTTATTTTGATGATTTGATTTTGTGGTATTATCTGCAATACCAGAAACACATTAAATGTATTAAATAATTTCATAAATCATGCCCTGTTACAAAAGTGTTGTGGCTAATATTAATGGAATTAAGGAATTTCTTTGTAAACCAAAGTTTTGTTATTATAAGTTTAAGTATATGTAATTTCTAATCAAAATTTTGTAAATAATTTGTGTATTCTATTTAACGTATTATTTCGCAATGATGGTTTGTAGTGTGACTCTTGTCACACTACAAACACACAGGTAGATATACTCTCAATTAGAAATCGAAGAAATAATCGACACAATGCAACTATTGACAGTATAATATGAGGACAATATGTTAGTTTAAGGTACTTTTTAGTAACACGATGATGACCAAATGGTCTGTAATATTCATAGAAAAATATCTCATATGAACTTTCAAATTATTGAATATTAATTTAAAAGGAAAGGCCAAAATGGTGAATACATTTGGGTAACATTTCGAAATACTCGACTTAATGCAATTATTAACAATATAATATGAGGCCAATTTATTTGTTTATGTTAATTTTTAGTAACACGGCGATTAATTATTAGTTGAATTAGTTTTTAATTCACCATTTAATAATTTAATTACCATAATAAATGGTAATTACATTTGTTAATTTGTATGTTTGTTTCTTACCATGTTCATCTGTTATTAATAATATTAAATATTTTGTAAAATTCTCTGCAAATAGTAACAATTTTATGTTTTTTCATTTACTGCTAGACATGATATTGATGATTCCATTTTGAGTCTTGATGGCTGCTTGGTTTGTATTGACAGATTAATCAATCGCAAGTTGTAATGAATTATAAAAAATATTAAAATACCTCTTTCTTTAAATGTTCCGTAGTAATTCCACTGGCGAGAAAAATACAGTGTTCTACGTTTTGGTGCAAATTCATTATTAAGATGTACTACAATGTAATTAAAATTTGTCTCATTTTTGTACTTTTAAAACTGTCTGTTTATCCGTACTAACTACTGGCGATTAAAAAGTTGTTACATTTTGCTCTTTCCAAATTCAGTGCTGTTATTAAATAGAATCTCCTGGATAGTCTTACATAATAATTGTGTAGTTGTGCTTGCTTGCTGTCAAGCATTACCACGTTACCATATTAATAGATAAGTATAATAAAATAGAAATAAAAACAAATGCTGCTCAAAATATTTTACAATCTTTCATTTATCAAAAAAATTATTATTTTCAGTTTTAAGAAACACATTTTTCTATTATATTCATAACCGCTCAGTATATTTAATATACAGCGTGACGTACATGATATGAACTCATCTTATACAACTGATGACTATTTTTTTTGGAACTTAAACTCTCAAACGTTTGGAGACTTAAATTCTCAAAAACTTTACTGCCGCAAGAAGTTTAGGATTTAATTTTAAGACATTATTTTTCATCTCCGAAAATAGAAAAATTGAATTAGCAATTTTTTAAATAAAACTTTAAACCAAAAAATTTTAAAATAGGTTTGGTCGCATTTTATTGAAATAAGTTCTCAGATAATCAATTTTTAATGTAATATTAATAAAATAAGTCTTTATTTGACAACAATAATTGTCTGTAATTTTGGCAGCCTGTACAAGTAGTGTAAAATAAATTAAATAATCGTTAACATACTTCATTTATTTTCAAGTAAATCATAGATAATGGCCAATCAATTGTCACTACAATAAAAAAAAAAGAAATTGTTCGTCTTTATAGAAAAACTGTTTGCAGTAAAAGAGAAGTAGCTACAATCTTTAGATATAGATATCCAAATCGTCCAATCAACAGGTAATTAACTAGACCAGATTGTGCTAGATTGCTTTGAAAAATATGAAAATGATAATTTAAGACTAGTTTAGATTTAAATTTGCTAAAGGAGAATATTCTGTGATGTCTTAAAGAAATAAAATAGAGGCATTTAAATAAAAATTTGTGCACACCCAAACTAAGGCCCAAGTTAAGTACCTAAATGACAAATTCCTTTTAAAAAAGATTTTATTTAGCGATTTAATAATATTTTGTTGGAAAAGTAGCTTCATTCACAACAAATGATGTATAATATTTAATATCATTTTAGTGTTCGGTATTGGGCGACTGAAAAAATTCAAACGTGTGATCCATTGCAAAAGTATTCTGAACATTTGGTGTAGGAACTGAAGAATAATTAATTATTATTCGACGGAAACGCCAGTACGTTTTCTTTGAAGTTTTTTAGGAATGATTTCTCAGGCGTGATAGATGAATTTTGTATGGTAGAAATACGAAATTTACATTTACAGTTAGGTGATTGTTTCATCCACCAGTTAATATATCTGAAATAGTGGCTAAATTAAAATTTTTAAAATTCTTAGATAGGCCGAGGCAGTGTGATAATTGAATGGCAACCTAAAACGCCCTATTTAACGCAATATATCTATTTCAGTTTCATTTTCTAAAAACTTTATAACGTGCAGAATATATGAAAGAGTTATGCTAAGTTTATGCAGTTGTTACGCCTCAGTATTGAAGAAATACTTCAAACAAATATTCGAAAGCGATATGATAAATGTATGCAAATAAATGGAGGCTTAGTAGAAACCACAAACATTAAAATATTCTTAGTTAATTAAATGTCGAAATTTTTTTGATAAATTGTGCTTTAATTTTTCAAATTCGTTTTATTGATAATTGTTAGTTCTTACGAGAGAAGTACATAAAAATGTTTTTATTTGTTATTTTGGGGTGTTGTTGTTTTTGACATGAAAAAGAGAAATTAATAGAAAATGCGTTAAAAATTTATATTATGTTCTGAAATTTTGTTACGCAGTCGTACGTTTGACTAGTTTTTTAACCCTAATAAAATGATTTCAATTGGTCGTAAAATATATCATATTCGTCGTTTTACAGGGGTGCTTTTAAATATATAATCCATATGGGGAAAGCTGAGACATAAAAGTAGATAATTAAACAATAAACATATGCATATACAATATACAATTAATTGAATTCTTATAAAAATGTTCCATCGTGTTAATAGGTGCAATGTATGTGTGAAGCCCTCCATCAAAGAGGAGATATCGAGCGGCTAGCGACTTTCCTTTGGTCCTTGCCATCCTCCGAACTTCTGCAGGGCAATGAAAGTATATTGAGGGCACAAGCGGCAGTCGCCTTTCATAGAGGTTCTTATCATGAACTCTACTCGATATTGGAATCACACGCATTTCACACGCGATGGCATCCGGAATTGCAAGCCCTTTGGTTCAAAGCACATTATAACGAAGCGGAGAAAATAAGAGGAAGGCCTTTAGGTAAGTGTCTATCGTAGAATTATACATTATTCAATAGTATCCTATTCAATTATTTGCAGGGTAGGAACCACTTATGGGATATACTCTTATCGTTATTTCATTATTATTATTATTATTTGATTTATGAGAAGTGTTCGGTTGATATTAATCTACCTTACCTCTTAATTAAAGTACGTGAAGTCTCCTAAATGATAAATTTAGAGTACGTCTTCTAAATTTTAAATATACTTAGATACTATTTATACTACTTTAGAATGCTGCCTGTATACCGCTTCATTCCATAGAACTGTTAGAGCACTGCAATTGGTTCGACGGTTTTTCTTTATGATACGTCCCAAAATTCTTAATTCTGCAGCAGTCACTGCGATTTTTCTACCAACACGAGCTTTTCCGACTGTGGAACCCGTAACTTTATACAAACGCACAATGTCTCTAACAGTACAACGGGATAATTGTAATTCTTTTGCAGGGCACATTTGCCCTGATGGCACGGTTTTATGAAAACTTTCCGTAAATCTTGCGATAATACTTTTTCACGCGCCATTTCCACTCTAACTATCAACAAGGTCGTTTACAAGATACAAAACACCATCTGCAGAGGTATCAAGATCTATAGTTTTATACAAAATAATGGTTTGAGGCCAATGTTTACGCTTGGACTTCGGTAGCAAGATTTACTCAAATCAGACATTTAAGCACAAACTATATTTTCGAAGGCGATGTTTTTGTCTATTACTATAAGAATTACTCAAATTGATCCTACTTGGCATTAGGAATGAGAATTATCATAATAGTCTTCCTGTGTGATAACGTTTATAGCTCATTTAACTAAAAAGTCAGTACGGGCGAACTCAAGAGATTTTGGGCTCGTATATCGATAGAAAGTTCCTGCACTACTAACATATGCTTCGTCCTTCTAAATAGTATTTATGAAAAATACAGAATATCGCATTGTTTATCGAAGATACATTTCAGAAAATATCAATAGAAAAAAATTTTGCTTCGTGTCGTGCAGAATCAGTTTGATAAAGTTATTACTTTCTTATCGTATATGGTCTAAATCTCTTTCGCCTTCGTGATATACTGTACTATTCATTTCATCGCTATTTTCCAAATAAAAAACTCTCTTATCTTACCGATAAACGGAACAGTCTACCTGAGTCTAGCCATAAAAACAAGCCACGGTCTGTTTTAAGATTTTTTATTTGGCAAATAGCGATGAAATAAACTATACTCATACATTTCTTTTAATATACGATTTACAGAACTTTTAAACCGAAATATTATAAACAGTAATCAAATATATATCCAACAACTAAACGTATTTATGTTAACACTTCTAATCATTGTCATTTTTCAAAATGATATTTGTTTATTCTGCAACAATCGTAAAATAACATCTTTCTTTAAAAATATTAAGCTCATTTTTTTTTAATTAAAATCGGTATACAAATTCAGGATTGACTCCACATGAATATATGGTCAAAACAAAAATGTTTACTTTTATGTAAATCACAGCGAATTATGACTTTCGATATTTAAAAAAATACATAAGTTTACATTATAAATCGGATGATAATAAATATATAAACATTGTTTAGAAAATATATTCTCACAAGAACTCGCAAAAGTACTTTAGGAATGTACAAATAATTTTTATCTAATTCCACCAACAATTAAGTTAGCGACAGATAACGCAAACTACAAAAAAAAGAATTTTTGTTTAAAGCTCGAAATCGAAAACACGAGGGGCACTATTTATATTTTGAGCCTAATAATAAAAAACATTAATTTGTCATTCAAAATTACTTTACTTTATCCTACACACTTTACACACTTTTGAATGTGTTAGAAGTACTTTTCAAAGCATTTTTTCCATTCCGCTTGAGGTATCTCCAAGTCATGGTTTTTGAACGCGTCAGCGGCTTCTTCTGCCGACGAACATCGTTGTCTACGTAATTAATTTTTGACGTTCAGAAACAAAAAGAAATCATTTGGTGCTAAGTCAGGACTGTATGGCGGATGACCAATTAATTCGATTTTTTGAGTGTTCAAACATTCGGTTGTTAGACGCGTGAGAGTTAGATGCAACGGGGCTTGTTTGTCTTCCCTATTTCACAGAACACTTCCGGCAAACAAATGATTGTGTATCATTCAGAATTGACCTTCAGATTTTACGTTCTTCTCAAGGCACTGTTGCCACATCAACACTTTTTCCGAAAAAACAGGCGACCATTTGTTTCGAAGTGCTCGAGCCCGAACAACTTTTGTTGGATTTGGTTCATTTTGAAACACCCATACAATCGACTGTTGTTTACATTCCGGCTCATACGTATAATTCATACTCGTCACCTGTTACAATATTATATATGTCTTTTGAAGCACCGCCATTGTATTTCTTGGGCATTTATATTCACCAATCGACACGAGCATCTTTTTGAGATTTTTTCGAATTATGTGGTATTCAATGAGAACAAACTTTTTTAAAGCTAAATGATCATGCAGTATTTTATATAGGTATGCTAGTAAAACTAATGCCTAAGGTTGCTGCAATGTCACAGTATGTCACATGATGATCTTACATTATCAGTTTTTGCACAACATCAATGTTTTCTGGCACAACAACTGATTTTTGATGACCTCCATGATTTTCGTCGGTGAGCGAATGGCAGCCACGATTAAACTCGTTATATCAGCTTTTCACAGTGGCAAAGGCTGCAGTTTCATCGCCAAAAGTAGAAGTAATGTGATCAATGCACTCTTGTCTTGATAATCCACGTCGAAACTCGTAATAAATAATTGCACGGAGATTTTCACGAGTTAATTCCGTTTTTTCGCTGAGATATAGTTTTCAAAACACTATAAACAACACAAATCTTCTGATTCTGAAGCAGGTAATTGACAAAAATGTAAAACTTTCCATCGGAAACGTCAGATGGTGCTGACAACACTTCGAGAAATTTCACCATTAAATTTATTTCGAAGAAATAAATCGAGAATGGGAAGGTCCATTTTTTCGTACCACTTATAATTAGCGAGATTCCCGATAAAAATATCGATTTGCATACCCGGTACATTTGAAGATGTACATTTCAAAACTCATATATTTCCATGTCGTTTTATAATCTATTAAATTCACAGGTGCTGTCGATAAGTATAGACTCCGAAAGAAGTACCCCCTTCCGAAGACTATATGGGATGGCGAGGAAACCGTGTACTGTTTTAAAGAAAGAAGCAGGAACGCCCTCAAAGAGTGTTACTTGAGGAACAGATATCCCACCCCTGACGAAAAAAGGGCGCTCGCAAAAAGGACAGGTTTAACACTGACGCAGGTTTCGAACTGGTTCAAGAATAGGAGGCAAAGGGACAGGACGCCGCAATCTAGGCCGTTAGTATTATTTCTTATTAACTATTTTCTTGGGAGAAATACTATTATAATAGTATTTCACATCAATTTTGTTTATTCTAATATATTAACTTTACTTGTTACCATTTTGACTAAAGTCACGTGTAATTAAATAACAACTATAGAATATATCCAAATTTCAAATCGAAATACGTTTATTTAAAAATAAAAGAGTTACAACTTCAATTGTTACTACTCGTACATAAAGAAAAAGAATGATTTGTGTTGAATGTTCAATATAGGAGCATTACATTTATTGCATTTCTCTCAACTATGAACTTTATTTTAATGCAGCTGCATATGCATATCTGAGGATTCAATTCGAATTTACATTCAAGCAAGAATATTTCCTGCTGATATTGATGGGCACTGCTATATGCAAAATATGCATATTTGGGTACGTTATGGAGGATACAATAAACATGTTGTATTTTTGAGTAAAACCACAGAAATAGTATCCAGTCTCAGTGCTTTTTAGTGCACAATAGTTCAAACTATAATTCTTTAATCTATTTAATATATTAAAAATAAATAAGAGTAAATGTTTTTGTTAATTTCTTTTTCAATTTCACATACTTATAGAGAATTATATTTTATAATTCATCCATTACTTTTCGACGAAACTTTGCGTACTTAGATCAGCGATTTGTCTCATTATTTTTTATATAGGTCCTAATATAATAGGTTTTTCAAAGTCTCAGCCCAATCAAGGCAAATGTGGTTTCAGAAGTTTTTTAAATTTAAAATCTAGCAATTAAAAAAATTTATTTCTGAATCTATTTAACCGATTGATAGCATCTTTTTTTCGCTGAACTCTCTATTTATCGAAAAAAATGATATTAAAGCTTAAATCGTATGCACGCTTTCGGGAGAAGATTTTAACTGATTAATTTAACCGTTAATTTCATAAAATTTTACACTTTTTTAAAATGCAGCTATTGGTACAAATTTTAAAATTAAAAATTGTGTATGGGCTCATATTGTTTGGCTTGATTCATAATTTCAAAGTTAGTAAAAATTTTAAGTAACTAATGACCCTTCGTAATATGATCTGTCAAATTTAATCGATTTTCAAAAAATAGCTATTTCCAATTAGCTTCAACTTTTTTCTTTAAATTTAGAATTATTTAAAACATTCATAAAAATTTATTTATTATATTCTTAAAAAATGGATTAGGAAACAGAAACGAGAGAGGTAGCAGACTGATAGAATTCTGTGAGAAGCACAAGATGGTAGTCGCGAACACATTGTTCAAGAATCACGTTAGGAGGCGGTACACATGGAAAATGCCAGGAGGGATAGACAGGTATCAGATAGACTACATTCTGGTTAGGAAGAGATTTAGAAATCAAGTAAAAGACTGTAAGAGTTATCCAGGAGCAGATGTAGACAGCGATCACAACTTGGTAGTCATGAAAGCTAGATTAAAGTTCAAAAATCTGAAAACCCGGAAGGATAAGAAACGTATAAATGTAGACATATTGAGGGATCAGAATATGAAAGATAAGTTCCAGGAGAAAACAGATCAGTTAGTAAATAAAGCGAGTAAGGACGAAATCAAGAACGCAGAAACTGAGTGGGAGGGTATCAAGAATAGTCTAGATTCCGCGGCTACGGACGTTTTAGGACACGATAAAAGGGAAGCTAGGAAGCCCTGGATAACGGACGAAATCTTAAACTTAATGCAAAAGAGACGAGACTACAAAAACAGACGAGACGAAGAAGGACTGAAAACGTATAAGGCAATAAAGTGGGAAATCATTAGAAAATGTAGAAAAGCGAAAGAACAATGGATAGAGGAGAAATGCAAAGAAGTAGAAGATAAGTTGCAAGTAGGTAAGACCGATGAGGCTTACAAAATAATTAAGAGGAACTTCAGGGATATAGGAACAATAAGTAGAAATGTTAGGAGTCAATCGGGGGACATACTGATAGGAAGAGAGGAGAAAGCGGATAGATGGAAGCAGTACTTAGGAAATTTATACGAGGGTCAGGAATTAGGAGAGATATTAGAGGAAGAATCTAGGATCGATAGGGAAGATGTAGGAAAACCTATATTGAGAGAGGAATTTGAAATAGCACTAAGGGGGCTAAAGAATAATAGAGCGCCGGGTGTAGATAAAATACAGGCGGAAATTTTGAAATGTGCGGGACAGAAAGTAGTAAATAGGATGTTTGAACTGGTAAAATACATATACGAAACGGGCGAGATGCCGGAGGATTATAAGAGGAACATTATCGTTACTATACCGAAAAAGAGAGGAGCCGACAAATGCGAGAACTTTAGAATGATTAGCCTAACTTCCCATGCGTCAAAAATCCTAACTAGAATAGTGCAGAAGAGGATGGAAAATAGAGCGGAGGAAATACTAGGAGAAGACCAATTCGGGTTTAGGCGAAATAGGGGAACTCGCGAAGCTATTCTGGCGCTAAGAGTAATGTTAGAGAAAACAATAGAAAAAGGAAAGAACGCTTATATAGGATTTGTAGATTTAGAAAAAGCTTTTGATAACGTAAGATGGGAAAAAATGTTCGAGATACTAAAGAGCGCGGGAATGAAGTATAGAGATAGGAGAGTAGTACACAATCTATACATAGAGCAAACTGCTGTTATAGAAGTAGAAGGGGAGGAAAGGGAAGTAGGTATTAGGAAAGGAGTAAGACAAGGATGTACGCTATCACCACTAATTTTTAATCTGTACATCGAAGAGGCGATTAATGTGGTAAAAGATAGAGTGGATTTCGGGATTAAAGTACAGGGACAGAAACTAAAAATGCTGAGATTCGCGGATGATATAGCAGTATTAGCATCTAGTAAGGAGGAACTAGAATCAGCATTGAACGAAATGGAGGCAGTGTTGACAGAGGAATACGGAATACGGAAAGTGTTAGTGTGCAGAGGGCGCGAGAGCTGAGCAAAAACGAAAGTACAAATTAATAATGAAAGATTGGAGGAAGTTAAAGACTTCACTTATTTAGGAAGTAAAATAAATTGGGATGGAAGAAGCGATAAAGACATAAAACAAAGAATAGCGCAGGGTCGAGTAGCTTTTAACAAAAAGAAAGCACTTTTATGCTCGGGGGTAATAAACTTAGAAACAAGGAAGAGATTTTTGAAAACATATGTATGGAGCACGGCACTTTACGGCTGCGAAACCTGCACGGTAGGGGAAGCAAGTAGGAAGAAATTAGAAGCTTTTGAGATGTGGTGTTACCGAAGAATGATGAAAATACCATGGACTGATAGGGTTAGAAACGAAGAAGTATTGGAGAAAGTCGGCGAGAAAAGGAGTATGTGGAAAAACTTAAAGAAGAGAAGAGATAGAATGGTAGGCCACTTACTGAGACATGGGGGAATAGTCCGCGATATTTTGGAGGCAGAAATAGGAGTGAAGAAAGGCAGAGGTAGGCCTAGATTAGACTACTGCTCGCAAATAGTAAGGGATGTAGGTTGTAGCACAATTAGCGAAATGCGTAGGTTAGCACAAGATAGGAGAAGCTGGAGGTTAGCGTCCAACCAGTCTTAGGACTGATGATCTAATGATGATGATTCTTAAAAAGTCCTGAAAATTTGAAATTTCGAATCGAGCGACGAAACGAGTTACAAATTTTCAAATAACCCGAAAATCGTATTGTAACAGCCGAGCAGTTCATTTTTAGACTCATTCATAATACTTTAGAAAGTACGTAAGTACAATTAATGATAATACTTTATTTCACATTAAATTATTATCATAAAATATAACAAGATTTTATTTTAGTGGTTTTTTAGCGTATTTCAGAAACTTTTGTTTATAAATTCAGTTGAACTATTATAAATTCTTTTTCAAAACAAGTTACTCTCATTTCTAAAGTATAAAATCACAAAGTAAATACAAGCAAGGTGCAGTTTTTTAATAAAACCTTGTTTGTTAATATGATTTAACCAAAAAGAAAATATTTGATTTTTTAGAACAATATGGGTAGACAATAAATATGTTCATAAACATCAAAAAAACTTCATAAAACGATTCGAAGCTCTGAAAACAATTACAGACACTCGGATTCACCATTTATTTATATCAATTAATGATAATACTTTACAAATAAGAGTAACTTATTTTGAAAAAATAATATAAGTAGTTCAACTGAATTTATATGAAAAGCGTGCATACGATCTAAGCTTTAATATAATTTCTTTCGATAAATAGAGTGTTCAGAGAAAAAATGCGATGAGGTTGAAATGAATCGATTAAATAGACTTAGAGAAATAAATTTTTGAAAATTGCTAGACTTAAAATTAAAAAAAAATTCTCCTGAAGCCATATTTGCCTTGATTGGGCTGAGACTTTGGAAAACCTTTTAGGACCTACTTTTATATAAAAAATCATGAGACAAATCGCTGATCTAAGTGGGCAAAGTTTCGTCGAAAAGTAGTGGATGTGCCCATATATATTATTATTTATATATAGAATTCTTATTATTAAAAAACTTATCAAGGATAACAACATATAGGATGCCCACCCTTTTGTGTGGGTTTTAAGTATCTATTTAAAAAAGTGATTTGTATCATTCTAGAAAATGAAAATATGAAAAATTATATTATAATTATAACATTGAGCGAATATGTGCTTATTAAAAGACCCGCTAGAAAACTGACTTACAAGAGTGTGTACATTTTCAAGTCTCTATAAATATAAATCATTTTCAATAAAGTTTAGTCACTGCTACAAGCTATTTGTAAATCAATCTCAAAATAAAAGTCTGTTTGTATAATTTCAATACATTAGTACTCGATAGTATGAAGAATAATAAAATAAAAGGCTATTATTTATAATTTTATTACATGTCGTTTCTGACAATATTGGATAAAATAAATTGAATGATTTTATTTCTTATTTTTTATGTATTTTTTTCTTTGATAAGTTTTGGCATCAGGGGTTACTGTTTAAGTAACTCCTTATAAATATATTACTCAACAAGGACCTACAGTATGGCACGTTTATCCCTCTTAGATCCTACTTAGAGAAAATGTATTTTAGAGTCAGGTATGAATCAGAAATAGCAGAATTACATTTCGCAAGATCCAGGGTTCCTCAGGGCAGTGGACTTGGACCAGTATTATACCTAATCTTCGCAGATGAGTTTCCAATTAATGAAGGAGGTAACTACCTAGACCTTAGACAATGACACTGCTATTCTATCTGAAGACTATGATCCAAGCAACGGTCCACATTTTGCAAGAAAAGGTAGACCAAATAGAAAAATGGGTCAAAACCTGACACATTAAAAAACAAAGAGAAATCAAACCAAATAATATTCCCAAAATGCCACGGAAATCTTTATCTTCAATAAAACTTAACAATAAAGATATAACTACAATAAAATTTGCTAAATATTTAGGAAAACACTAAGATCCGAAACTAATCTGGGATGTGCACATATGGAAAAAGTGTAAACAATTTGGAACTAAATTTCGGAAACACTATTAACTCCTCGGAAGAAAATCCCAACTTCTTATGTTTTAACATATAATATAATCTTTAAACTTGTTTGGACATATGGGATTTAGCTATGAAGTACAGCAGCCAAATCCAAAACTGCAATCATAGAGAGATTTCAATAAAAAATGCAGCACGCAATAATTAATTACGTGCAGTATTTGCCCAACTTTGTAACAAATAAAGACATACAACACAACTTGGATATTCGTACAGTTGACGAGACAATCGGGGAATGCAGTAGGCGAAATCGGCAACAATTCGAAAGACATCCATTCTAATCTACTAGATTTTGACCTTCTAGATAATAGCGAAGATGTCAGAAGACTGAAACTTATTTATTAAACGATGTATTTTAGATATTATGCTATAAACTCATAAACATTGAGTTATGTCATATAAAGTTGTATTCGCTGGAATAGAGATTCCTCACGCCATTTATATCTTAAATTTTTCATATATCCTTATTGTCTGTATAAAGACAGACTACATAATAAACATTAAACAAAAAATTATTTTATGAAAGATTCCGGAAGATAATACATTGCTAAAATTACAAATATCTAATCGTGAAATTAATAAATAACTACGTTGACTTGTACCCAGCCACTAAATAATATTTACCTGCTCTTCTTGAATATAATTCACTTATACCATTACCATACATACTCATTACCTACAATATTAATTTTCTGTATAACAGTATTTGTATACAGTATTTGTAAAATAACGTAAATACAAATTAGTTATAATTATTCAATGCTTGTACGGTTTACTGATAAATTTGTTATGGTATATAAAATATAAAATGGTTTCTGTTATGGAGAAAAGTTCATATTAATTGTATAAAATTGGCTGTTAGGGCTAAATATGAAAAACTAAAATAGAAC
Organism: Rosalia funebris; assembly: GCA_037954035.1. NCBI lineage: Eukaryota > Metazoa > Arthropoda > Insecta > Coleoptera > Cerambycidae > Rosalia > Rosalia funebris. The sequence goes on from JAZFAV010000024.1 coordinate 569,059, forward strand.
ATTCTATTTGAAGTTTTAACCAGTTTATTTCCATCTGAACATATTTATTAAACATCCTATATTATCATTGACATATTTTACTACTTCATCTATTGAAGCAGCTATTTTTGGACAGCTTCTGGAATTATTTAAATAGCATTGTCGAGGTAAATGAAAAATAGTTGAATTTCATAATAAAAAAATTCAAAATGAGCGATATAAAAAGTAAATGAACACCATATGTTACCATTAATAAACTATGTTAGTACCAGTGGAGAAATTGCGATATTCTTCATGATCTAACATATATTTTTTCTTATGCATAGAAAAAAAAGCTACCCTTTCATTTTCAAATTTAACTCAAATACTTTAGATCTACGCATTAACCCTCTGTCTATATAATTTACTAATCTAAATATATTATTTTATATGCTATTCTCTGATCTTCAAATTACAGATCGTGCAGAACATACAATACTCTATTGAAATAAGCATACAATACTGAAATAAGAAATTATTTCGAAGAAAATCTGTTTCTTCTGTTACTACTCGTATAAAATGTGACAAAATAAAGTTGCCGGTATCTAAAACAAGTTCGTAGCCATCTATTGTTTAAACGTTATGTCGTGAAGCAGAGCGTGAATAAATGGTAGAATGTAAAGACAGGCACGTTCCTCATTATGAGAAGCTAATCGGTATATGGTAGGTGAAAATAAATCTTAAAAAGTTATTTCACCTTTGCCGTCTTTCAAAGGCAAGTTGTTGTAAGTTTATGCGATTACACTTGTATATAATATATTGCTTATTGGAGAAATATGAGTGTACCTGGAAAAACAACTTCAGTATTTCCTTATACATTTTTTAGTTAAGACTTAGGACTGTCATCAATTTAAAGAAAGAAAATGTTAAATAACATTCCGGTGAATATTTTGTGGGTATTTACAACAAAATTATCTTAAAGTAACTTTGTCTATTTGCCTATAAAGATCTTCATAACGTATTTGACAGACATAAATTAAAACAGCATTTTCTTACTTTTCATACCTTTCAAATACGTTCGTAATTACATAGAGCGTAATTATATATTCAGATACGTTCGTAATTACATCGTATATATTTTACTAATAACTTCAACATTTAACAACTGTTAAGATACATTCAGAACATATTCACTTTTTACTTTGTTTGTGTACAAAAAATATGTTTTTATGCACTCAGAAATCATATATAACTATTATTTACTTAATTAAAAAAGCGTTAAGATATGAGACATTTAGTTGAATACTATATATTGAATATAACATATATATATATATATATATATATATATATATATATATATATATATATATATATTATAATCAATATTTGAATATAATATAAATTATAATCAACTTGTTTTATAAAATCTCCTGTATAAAAATACTGCACTTTATTTAATATACATTTATGATACATGTTTTTTTGTATTGTACCGGGTAAATAGGAGATTTAATTTTATAATGATGCTATTGTAGTTAAAAATGTAGTGAATAGTTATAGTTAGTTAACAATTAATTTATTTAAATTTAACTCTTACTGAATATTTGGAATAATTGTATGTATAAGATCGATGAAAAATAAATATGTGCTTACGAATATACTACGCCTACGTTCATATTACATATATTTCAAAGCCTTCAAAATATGAATATGTAAAATTTTATGTAAAATTTTGATTCAAATTTTATAGGTAAACTAAAATAAATAAGAGAAAGTAGTGAATAGAATCTATAAATAGTAGTATACATTTTAAGTTTGTGGAGAAATTGATAAAGAAAATATTTTATTTTAAAATTCAATAGTTGTACAGTATAGTATAATCACAATTTGGACAAAATTTACTAGTTTATTAGAGCTGACGAACGAGTGTATCGCGATCAAGAAGTGGTGGATTTGAAACCTTAATATTACGTTTAAATCGTTTCAGTTTACGAATACATCAAATACCTTGATTTCGTGGTTAGAAATACGACATCATTTAATAACCCTTCTACCTTGAAATTTCTATATCTAGCGTTAGCTCGTTGAAAATTAGAATATTGTAGCCTTATTTGGTATCCCCATATATTAAGTCATATGAATCAAATTGAAAATATTCAAAGGCGTTTCTTAAAGTGTCTGTCATATCGCATAGACATTTATTTCATCCAGTAAGAGGTTACGATCCTACTTTGCTTCTATGAAGATTTGATATCTAGTCATTAACTATTAGAAGTGTGATTATTAGCCTCTCACTTTTATTTATATCGTTCCATAATAGTATAGATGCATCCACGATACTAAGGATGCTTTATACACGCATACCCAGGTTAGATCATCGAGAATAAAGGATATTTTATTAGCCAACTGTAAGAACTAACGTGCTGTTAAAATCGCAAGTGTTTATAATGTCACAAAATTTTAATATACAAACAAATTACTATTATTTACTAACAATTGACTCCTTGCTATTATTTACTAACAATTAATACTCTCATTTGAACAATTATTCTTAAACGAGTTACTATCTTTAGGGAAACAATATTTTTTTACTGTCGTGTAAGTTATATGTTACTGAAGTATTCCATTGTTTAATTATGTTAAAGTTATTTAGAGCTCATCATTTTTTATTAATTGTTCAGTTATATGATGTACACATATATATTTATTTATATTTTTGCCTATAAATGTTTTTGTTTCTGGGCAATAAAAGAATTTCTCTACCTTAGAGAAATAATGTAATGATATTTTCAATACCATGAAATATAACAATAATAATTTTAGTTAACTTTGTACTTATACTCCTGGGCAATACAATGTGATAATATTGAGACCAAGAGTATTACTAACTTTAAAATTAATTACTTATTGCCTGTATTATAGATAAAAGAATCGAAAGTGTGTCATTAAATTATTTTCCTATGGTACATGTTTAAGTACAAAAAAATAAGTTCATTAGATTAATTCTAAACATATATATCATATTGATTTTAAATAAAATTTGTATGCACCTCAATATAAAACATTAGAGAATTATTATATTACAGAAATTATCATTATCACATATTCAATGTACCATATATATATATATATATATATATATATATATATATATATATATATATATATATATTCTACTATACCTTTCTCCTTTGCAGGGATCTTCTTCTTAGCAATATGTCCTTGGGCTCAAGCAATATGATGAACACAATGGCCAACCATCAAGGCAGCTTAGATATGACAGCCTTCCAAGCTGCATCTAAACTTTTCGATCCTAATTGTACGGTTACATCTTGTTATTCAGATTACCAAATAACATAGTAATATTGGTCAATTGTTTACCTTAAATACGTACTTGTTTCTTTGTAAATTTATGTAAATATTTCAATATCATTACTTAGTTGCAATGTTTATAAAAGATCTGATTGTTAACTAGTACCAGTAATTTCTTTTAAATAAAATAAAGTGAATATTGTAAACAATGCAATGTGTTCTATATTTATATTGAGATTTAAGCATGTAATATCAACAGTAGACCTGTTAGTGTTATGTATAAATTTTTATTTACATTTGCCTGGGTATAAAGAAACTATAAATATGTATACTAGTAAAAATGGGCAGCTATAAATTTTTCCTTGAAATTTCAAGAAATATTTATAATATATAAGTTCACATATATTTCATTAAACTAAGTAAAGAAAGGACATATTTGATGTATGTGAGGAAATAATTTAACTTCTATAAGGATATCTTGGTGATTATAAAGGACTCGCCAATGTGAGTCCTTTGACAGACATAAAAATGCTAAGTAATTTTGTGAAAAACATATATTTTACTTGAAATGTCATGAGAAATACATAATAGACAATAGTAAAAATGTTCGCTGGATAGACTGATTAATGAGTCTTGAGTTTTTATCTCAGGGAAAAATATTAATCATTACATTATTAATAAATTATTTTATTATAAGATGGTTTAAATGCTTTAATCCCCGATAACAAAGAAATGTCCAATTAGATACCTTTATTTTACTTTAAAAATATCTTTATTGCTTTCTAATAGTACATTTTTTACATGACAGTACAGCAAGGATTGGTTTTACTTTTTAGTGGACACTATGTGCCTATCGTATGAACCATTCCCGACGACGCTCCATCCCTGTAAGAGAAGGGGATAATGACGTCGCCCTGTCGATGTTAAGACCTGTCATACTTTTTGTCATTTTTTTATTTTATGTAAGTTTCACTGTTCCCTATAATACAGTTAATTTTATATTTATATTAACAGTTGTTATTCAGTTTATTTTATTTTGTGTTTGTGATTGTTTTATTTATAACTGATGTTAACTTTTATATACCACGGATACCACGGCAATGCCGGAGTTGTATATAGGCAACTACCTATGCGTTCTAATAATTTATATAATATGTCTTGACATTTATAGAATATGTGTAGTGTAGGCGGTCAAATTTGACGTTAAAGATAAATCACTAAATTTAAAGAAATACTTCTTAGGAATTCATTTTGGTGTATTCATTTTGTTCTGTAATTTGCTTTACGAAGAACAGACAAGTACATGTTTTGCGAACACCTATGGTAGAGAAAGTATAATATTTACAAGAGGAATATAGATATTATTAAAACTTACTTTGTCAAAAGCAGAAATATAAATTTCAATTAAGAGTTAGCTGAGCGCGAGTTTATAGAAATTAAAAACAATGCGATGTGAAAAGATTGTTTATTTTTTACATATTAAATGCAATTGATAGTGTCAATAGTATGCAATCATCTGTTCTTTAAAAATCACAAGGGGTAGAGATGACATATGTTAATTTTGTTAAATTTGTTGGTATTTGTTTGTAAATAAATTTTGGATATGTAGAGAGGACTAGAAACATAAATTTCTATTGTCTCCTGTATTCTATTATATTGTGTGGTTTAAATGGAAAATACCCTAGTGTTTGGGTCTTATTTAAAGAAAATGCTTAATTGAATGTAAACGATATATGTTCTCAACACAACTGTGTCAAGAAGTTTCGTATTTATTTTTTAAAAGTCATTAGCAAAAAGAATACGAATAAAAAAAATTAAAGTATATTTATAAAAGCTAACATTTCGCAATAATTATTATATTTCTTATTAATATTAAATATTGTCCTTTATATAATTATATAAAGTATAATATTTGACTTTAATAATTTCAAAAATATTGGAAATTCATTGCAACCTAATTAGTTTTTCGTGTTAGCTTTTAAATTTTTTTACTCTTAATTAGAATACTAAAGATACAAATCTTAATTATCAGAAAAGTGTAGTGAACAGAAATTAAACTACCGAGTTCTAGTGAAAGTATTACAATAGTGATAGTAATAATACTATGAGGTCACGTGATATGGAATGGCATGAAATTTACTCAAGCAGAGAGACATAATTATTATAAGTGAAATAGAAAGGGCTAAGAAAGATTTAATCAAAGTAAGAATCATTCTAAATGTGGTTTATAATAATTTACTGTAAATGAAATTGAAAATGAAAATGGATATTTCAGTTTTGAGCACTTACAGTGAAACTAATAGGCGGGAATTCTGTGCAAATAATACTACAATTTGTGACGAAGCCATGTTCAAATAAGAATAATAACATTTATTTTTCCAACAGGGATAATATAATAATACAAATAGAACTTATGTCATATTTAAATACATCGCATACGTTACTGATTTTAGTATTTAGTAAACCAACTGCACATAAGTGATATTGGACATATGGTCAGAATACTTGTTTTAGGAAGGGCATAGTAAGGAAGTATTTATTGCCTCGAATTGTAGTGTAAAATTTTATTGTTTAAGAGGTTATGCAAATATCGTATTAATATATTAGGATGAACTCTCATAGTTTCCAAATTAATTCTATTTAAGAGCTTAGAATTATCAGATCCTCATGGTGGACATGTACCATTCTATGTAATAAGTATCATAAATTGTAGCGCATTTAAAGCAATTCCAAAAGCTGACAATTAGTGTCATAGACTCATACAAAATTATTCATTAACTACTTTTTAGTTATTGTTACATAGTAATAAGAATTAGACACAAAATTGTAAAAATCAATAACCTTTGAACATAAACCACTCACATTTTAATGAAATAAACATGATGTATTGTAAGTGGGCGACGAAACTAATTTAAATTTAAATTAGTTTAATAAAACTAATTTAAAAAACCACGAATATCATTTAATTTCGTCATTATTTCTTATTTCCTTGCATATATCAAGTTTACCCTTTAAACTGTTTGTAGAACTATATTTGCTGTGGAGTCGTTTGACGAGATCTCGGATACTATCATCCAACACCTTGGATGATAGTATCCGATTTTTTTTTTCGTTTTTTATTAAACTTGTTATCTCTCGTTCATTGCGGAGATATGTACATTTGTGTAGGTCTGATCTATTATCTAGCGACTTGGCTAAACTGAATATAAGTAATTCTGTTTCCTTGATAGGAAGACTCTTGTTGTTATTTGAAAGCAAAGACAGTTCTTAATTCGTTCAATTGCAATTAAAAATCTACTTGTATTTTATTAAGTAATGTAAGTTTATTAGCAACAATAGTAATTAGAAATTTAATATTTTTAAACTACGACATATTATTGATACACATCCCGCAAATGACAATAATAGTATCTGACTTCGCTTAGTCCATTTTCCATCGGTTTCTAATAAGCCTGCAATGATCCCGTAAACATTATAAGTAATCATCGATGAAGTATTAAATTTTATATCCATTTAGTATCTATACTGCAATTTAAACGAAATTTTAAATATATCCTGTATTAAAATAATAAATAGCGAGGATACGGTTATTAAACTTTTAACAGGGATACAATATTTCTGATCTAGGGGTCTATTAAGGTGTTTAACAAATACACACACTATCAGGGAAGCCATTGATAGGAAGATAATGTTAAAATAAAGAAATTTAAACATCGCGGTTATTCTTTTCATCAAAAACTGTTAATAAAATCAGTGAAATATTAATGAGTTATTAGTGAGTTATTAAAATTACTAATTACGTAGTAGCAAATGCAACTAACTATATTACTAAAATAATACGATATTTGACGGACAGTGAAAAGTACGGAATAGGTATAAATCCAACTAAGCCATTACCATATTAAATTCTTTAGAAATAGTGTCTGGCAAAGTCACGATTAGTTAATATTACAATTCAGCTATAATACAGCGCAATAGACTATTTCTAAAATAATTAAAAGCGGACTGTAATAGGACTTATCTAATTTGCATAGCAGTTTCTCTACTGGACTCTACTTCCGTTAAAGGGTTGAAAGGTGGAAGGGTAAAAAAGGAATGAATAATCGAAATATAACGCTTATTCACTAATATAACATTTTTCAGTTAATACTTTCAACTACTTCTTTTTTAGACAGTTATTTTTTCTATTAACAAAATTTAAGCTTATAAATTAATCAATAGCTATGGTTAGTGTATACCAGTAAGATACTCTTTCTCGCATTCCAAATAAAAGAAATATTCATTACAATAAATAACACAATATACAATATCTATTACATAATAGTATAATTTTCGCGTAAATATGTAAAAAGTATGTAAAAATTATTTACTAGGTAACGCAGCTAGCAATACTACTTTTGCTTCTTCCTGATCCCTAGATTCTTCCCTATGAGGTTAAAAAGTAGGAATACGAATAATTAAAAATTATACCAACAATACAGTTATTTAGTCAATTCTTAACGAATTGGTGAAGGTGACACTCAAGTAAGGCAAGTAAGTAGTTTCAAGTAAGTTGGCATACACCAAACAATATTTTAAGTAAATGGCGGAGTCGCCAATGACACTTTAAAGTGTTTATATCATCTTTAATTATCTTTTCACTGCCACTGTGTCTTGTTTCCAAATTATTAATCATTGCAGTGATGTTTAATTGTTGTGTAATAATTATGAATTAAAAAGGAAGAAATAATATAACCAAGATTATTTACATAAACGTACAACAAAATACGAGTATCCATACACATCGAACTGATGGTGACAGCTTCGCCAATTATTTAAAATAGCTTGTATATGTATATTAACGTAATAGACTTTATTTAATAATTTCCTTACGGTTACTACAATTTCTTACTTGCTATCCTCTAACCACAATGAATGTATTACCGTTGAGTACATAGAAGGTGGAATAGAATCAATAAAATCATTACCAGATAGTAGGAAAACAATTGTCAGACAAGTCGACTTTGTTTTTTATATGTCTTTTTATGTCTTCCTTTGGTATCTGTGAAATTTTTTGAAGTTATCGACAGATCTTTAGGACGTCCTTATCTGATGATGCTATTTAATAGAGCATATTTTTTACGTATAGTGAGTCAAATTTGTGGTAGCTTAACTGTTTTCAGAAATTTATTAAATTAATATTTAACAGTACATTTTTATACTTTCTCTCTGAAACGGATTGTAGCTACTGTTTTGGAAGTTACGCTTTCTTGCTGTTTCAACATTTTGTTATTGCTCTTAGGTAATTGATGTGACATTTTTGAGAAGCTTTCAAGTTTGTTTAAGATCTTGTACTATTTTTGTGTTACTTGATTATTCGTCTTTATTAGGCTATACACCAATTGTTCGTATTTAATGCCATAGGGCCTATTTAGGTGAAATAGAATGAAGTAAAAATTTAATGATTGGCTACGGAGCCGTTTACAAGCTAAGGTTTGCAAGTTATTTAATAATAAGTATCTTAAAAAAACCTATTACACGCCCAATTATAACTAAAATAGAATAAACACTTAAAGATTTTCATACTGAGAGAAATGACTACACCAAAGATTGTCCTGCGAAAATCATCATAAACCAACTTGTGAAATCGCACAGAATGGTGTAGTGTCAGTATTCTGCTTTGAAATGGCCAAAAAAGAATAAAAGAATACAATGTATAATTAGTTAACGAGTTTCTGGAAGATGATCGACCACAAAATAGAATTCTATAGTAGATGTAATAATGGAACAATTTCGTAATAATCCCTAAATCTCAAACCAGATGGCTTTCCCTGATGAGTGCATATATTCTTTGAATGGCTAAAATTTTTAAAGTAAGGTAAAGGAGTACTTATAGTTTTCAGAGGAAATTAACGCGTAGGCATGAACTGTTGGTACTATAATTGTAGGTCCTTCTTTTACTGTGGATTATTAATACTAGATTTGGAAATGTTACAACAGTATATATTTCCATCACCACCTCCAATATATTAGAACAGACCATATGATACCAACAGGATGGCGTGCTCAACATTATTATTCACGAATTGTACGTGAATACTTACATACCGCTTTTCCCAATATGTTGAGTGGATAGAAGTTTCTATGGGGTGTATATTACTGGACTATTGTTGAGGCATTAAAAGACATAATTTTAAGGAAGTAGGACTATTAACGTGAAAACTCTAAATAAGGTTTTACAACAATTCCAGTTTCGACTTGAATTATTGATTTGACACATTGTCAAGAGGTCAATGGTAGAAAATTTGAATACTTCATATAAATAGTCTTTGTTGGCCTTATTATTTTTCATAATATTGCTCTAATTAACTGGATAAAATATTTGTTGACTATCAGAATAATTATTACATAATATACCACAAACCTTGATCTATCAGATGTATAAAAATGCGTTTTCTTAAATAGCATCATGACCCAAGGATATTTGTCCAAAAAATTCGAATTCAAAATGAAAATAAACTTGTACAAGCATTTTTCATTTTACTGGTCCAGTAACGATTTTATCAATTTTGCACGAACTTGTATATGTATTTTGTTTCGTATCGAATAGAGGTAAATCAGACTATAGAGCATTCTTGGCTATTTAGTTAGCCCTTTAATTGCATGTGATATGGATATGTGATGTTACCTAAGCATTGGTATTTAAAATTACAATGGCTTTTGTTTACAAATTGCTGGTAATATAGAAAATATTTATAACTGGCGCATTCGCCATTTACTTAAAACGTGTTGAAGAGATTGAGTTGACCCTCGATCTTATTAATTCAGTTATCTCACTGTGTTGTTGCATTAATGAAGAATATCTGATTATAGTTATCGCATATCAGCAATGTTCTATCACTACGTCTCAAGTATAAATCCTCTTTTAGTTGAAGGAATGGAGGAGTTTTCTAGAATTTTTTCAGTCTCATTTTCTAGATCATCTTCCATCATGTAGGACTATAGAACAACATCCAAGGTGTGGGCTACATTATCATTATTATTACACGCTAACATTCCAGGTTGCCTTTGGATACATTTATTGTATTATAGTTGCCGTATTTATAATATTTATAAACATTTCAATACATTGATTATTAGATTAATGACAAACAATCCCTCCTGGTCGGATGCATAATTGATCATTGTCATTGATAATTGATCATGTCCAGTGTTACAATATAAAAAAGTGAATACAAATATAATTACATTATATACAACATATACTCTGATTTGTTAAATGTTGTACGAAATATTTATTAGTATTAAATCATTATCGCTATTAGATTTCATTAATTACCTATGTATACCATGAGTGTCTCCAATTCTCATCTCTCTTAGAATGAATTTGTTTCTTCTCTTCTATTGGAGTGGAAACATTTATATATTACTCATCATCATCAGGTCATCAGTCCTAAGATTGGTTGGACGCTAACCTCCAGCTTCTCCTATCTTGTGCTAACCTACGCATTTCGCTAATTGTGCTATAACCTACATCTCTTACTATTTGCGAGCAGACACCTATTTCTGCCTCCAAAATACCGCGGACTATTCCCCCATGTCTCAGCAAGTGGCCTACCATTCTGTCTCTTCTCTTTTTTATGTTTTCCACATACTTCTTTTCTCGACGACTTTCTCTAATACTTCTTCGTTTCTAACCCTATCAGTCCACGGTATTGTCATCATTCTTCGGTGAAATCACATCTCAAAAGATTCTAATTTCTTCCTACTTGCTTCCCCTACCGTTCAGGTTTCGCAACCATACAGTGCCGTGCTCCATACATACGTTTTCAAAAATCTCTTCCTTGTTTCTAAATTTATTACCCCCCAGCATAAAAGTGCTTTCTTCTTGTTAAAAGCTGCTCGACCCTGCGCTACTCTTTGTTTTATATCTTTATCGCTTCTTCCATCCCAATGTATTCTACTTCCTAAATAAGTGAAGTCTTTAACTTCCTCCAAACTTTGATTATTAATTTGTACTTTCGTTTTTGCTCTGCTCTCGCGCCCTCTGCACACTAACACTTTAGTTTTGTTTTTATTCACCCTCATTCCGTATTCCTCTGTCAGCACTGCTTCCATTTTGTTTAACGCTGATTCTAATTCCTCTTTGCTAGATGCTAATACTGCTATATCATCTGCGAATCTCAGCATTTTCAGTTTCTGTCCTTGTACTTTAATCCCGAAATCAACTCTATCTTTTACCACATTAATCGCCTCTTCGATGTACAGATTAAAAATCAGTGGTGATAGCGTACATCCTTGTCTTATTCCTTTTCTAATACCTACTTCCCTTCTTTCCCCTTCTACTTCTACAACAGCAGTTTGCTCTCTGTATAGATTTTGTACTACTCTCCTATCTCTATACTTCATTCTCGCGCCCTTTAGTATCTCGAACATTTTTTCCCATCTTACATTATCAAAATCTACAAATACTAGCTACAAAGCTACAAAAGCTTTTCTACATCTACAAATCCTATATAAGCGTTCTTTCCCTTTTTTATTGTTTTCTCTAACATTATTCTTAGCGCCAGAGTAGCTTCGCGAGTTCCCCTATTTCGCCTAAACTCGAATTGGTCTTCTCCTAGTATTTCCTCCTCTCTATTTTCCATCCTCTTCTGCACTATTCTGGTTAAGATTTTTGACGCGTAGGAAGTTAGGCTAATCGTTCTAAAGTTCTCGCATTTGTCGGCTCCTCTCTTTTTCGGTATAGTAACGATAATGTTCCTCTTATAATCCTCCGGCATCTCGCCCGTTTCGTATATGTATTTTACCAGTTCAAACATTCTATTTACTACTTTCTGCCCCGCACATTTCAAAATTTTCGCCTGTATTTTATCTACACCCGGCGCTTTATTGTTCTGTAGTCCCCTTAGTGCTATTTCAAATTCCTCTCTCAATATAGGTTTTCCTACATCTTCCCTATCGATGCCAGAGTCTTTCTCTAATATCTCTCCTAATTCCTGACCCTCGTAAATTTCCTAAGTACTGCTTCCATCTATCCGCTTTCTCCTCTCTTCCGACCAGTATGTCCCCCGATTGACTCCTAACGTAAGTATGTGGAAAAACATGAAGAAGAGAAGAGATAAAATGAGAGGCCACTTGCTGAGACATGGGGGAATAGTCCGCGATATTTACGTATTACTGTTTGCTACAAAATATTTCTTAGATCTATGCAAAGCTGAATTTATTTCACAGGCAAATCAGACTCTGCATACATCTGCAACCTTGGCCGCTTAATCAATCCATAGTCCATAATACTGAAATATGATGGTACCCAAACAATGGTATATAAAATTACAATGACATATTTCCCATTTGTTTAAAAATTGCTGGGATATGTAGCGATACTAATTATTACTGGCACATTCGCCATTTAATTAAAATCTGTAAAAGATATTGAGATGATCCTCAACTTCATTCCCTCAGCTATTCCTCTGTGTTAATGTATTATAAAAGAAGAATGTGCGATGGTATTTTTCGCATATCAGCCATGTCTTTTCAATAAGTTCTAATTATGAATCCACTTTTTGTTGAGAGCATGGGGAAGCTCTTTAGAACTATTTTTACAGTTTTATTTCCAAGATACTTCTCAATCATATAGGGCTATAGAACAACACCAGTGATGTGGTAATCTATGTGATGCGAGTGACGATTTATAGCGTTTAATCATTAAGCGTTAAAAACAAATTGATTTGAAATTCAGAAACTTGTACTGGCTACTCGGGAGAAAATCGCATCTTTCCTCAGAAAGCAAAGTTCTAGAACGAGCAAAGAAGGAAATATATAGGGCGGTCATAAAACCTATATGGACATATGGAACAGAACTCTGGGCATGGGCTAGCAAGTCGAGTGTTAACAACCTTCAGAGAGCCCACTCTAAAATACTTCGATCAATAGCAGATGCACCGTGGTATGTATCAAATAATACAATATACAACGACCTTGGTGTTTCATTCATCAGTGATGTTATCCAGGACAGGAGCAATAAACATCATAATACACTCGAAACATACTGCACTGTTACGACCACACTGTTACGAAACACAGTGCACTGCACTGCACCCGATGCACTGTTACGACCTCTCCTTCGTCAACAAAATAATAGGAGATTAAAAAGACGACTACCAATGGATATAAAATAACACTAACTTAGTTTTCTACAAAACACCAAAACACTATACACTATACTCGACGCGCGTTTCGCAAACAAGGTTGGAATCATCTGGAGATGATTAAAACTCTGTTTTAATCTTCTCCAGATGATACTAACTTTGTTGGCGAAGCGTGCGTCGAGTGTAGTGTATAGTGTTTTGTGGAAAACTAAGTTAGTGTTATCTTCACACCAAAGGCTTCAACCTACTCCGGTATGATATAAAATAAATCAAAATGCGAAGAGGGTTCTTCGCTGGAAGTATCCTCATCTCGTCAACTAAAGGACTTCTCTTCATAGGTCCTATAAGATCTAATTAATCTATAGAAAGTTTTCTATTTCTGATTGCTGATATCTTAAATAAAAAAAATTTCTAATAAATAATATAATATTCTGAGTAACAGTATAGCTTCCAATCAATTTTTGATATGTACATTAGATTTATAATTCTAATAATCCTTTCCAAAATATGTACAAGAATAACTAAAATGTGACATTATCCAAGTAACATATATTAAAGTATGTAATATTGAAAGTATGGTGTTGAATATTTGACACAATACAAAATATAACTTAAGTCATTTTAAAAGTAAAACCTTAAAGTATTTTTCTACAGATATCTTAAAGCTAGAAATTTTTGGATGATGTCAACTTCTAAGGCCAATTATCAGATTTCATTAATTACCTACGTGTATCATGAGGGTGTGCACCTCTTAGTTTTCCTAGAGTTTGGGTAATTTTTTTCATGGGTGGTAGATTGAATGAATTAATTTTGTGTTGTATCGAAATCAATTTTGTATCGAAGTGGGTCAAAGTGCTTTGCCAATTTATTTGAAACTGTCTGCTTTAAAATATCTTTTAGATTTCTGTTATAGATAATTCAGACTTTAGAGCATTATTGTGTGTTTAGTCAACCTTCTTATTATTGGTTTGATATACCGAAACGATGGTATATAAAATTATAATGGCATCTTTGTCATTTAAAAAAAAATGCTGCTAACGTAGAAAACAATTATACCGTGCGCATTCGCCATTTACTGTGTTGTAAAAATGTGTTGTAAAATAAATTGAGCTGACGCCCGACCTGACTCCATCAAATATTCCCCTGTATTGATGCATTTAAGTTCGATGTTAGTTTTCGTATATCAGCCATGCCTTGTCAATAAGTGTCAAGTATAATTTTTTTTCTTGGAGAATAAGTTCATGGAGCAATTCTCTAGAATTTTTTTCACGGTTTCATTATTAAGATCCACCTTAATCATATAGAACTATAGGACAACACCCGTGGTGTGGGTATGTTATTGTTATGATTATTCGCATTCCAAATTGCGTTTAGAATAATTTATTTTATTATAGTTATCGCATTTATAATATTGTAAACATTTCAATATATTTATTACTTATCATTAGACTAATGATAAACAATTTATCCTAGTCCGATGCATATGAACTTGATTATAGACCAGTATTACAGTACAAATAAATAAATATGTGAATACATATAAATAATTAGAGTATTTCAGATTATATTGTATATAATATAATTATGTATATGTTCAATATATCTATGAGTGTTAAATAATTATCCCTACATTTTACCTTATTTAGGGAACGAATCAAAGAAACATGTTGAAGAAGATCAGGAGAAGACATAAATGATAACACGTGAAATTTGATTTATTTATTTTTCATATTAAGGTAAATTGTGAATTCTACATTTTTCAAACCAAATGTCGATATAGTATGGAGGAACATCTAGTTCATTGGCAACTTGCTTTAAAGTGTATAAATTGAAATCCTTGTCACATATATTTTTGCTCTTATCTTCAGAACGTACGATATCTCTTACAAAATTTGAGTAATTTTCCTGTGTTGTAACCATTCGGTCGTATGACTTTTCTTGTATTTTGCTTGATAATACAAATCTAAAAAAATAGATATGTAACGTAAAAGGGCTATAGCCATAATATTCATTTCACAACTGTACAGTGTGTCCAATTTTCGTTGTGTTTGCAGGGTTTCTCCTATTTCCAGCGGAGATAGAGACTTGCAAGTTTTACATACCTTAGTTTTACATATTTTAAATACTTTCGTCGTAAACTGCAATTAATGGAGATTGTGACATTACCTATGAGGCGGAGATAGGTATGGAAGTCATAATTTACAATAAAATTTACGAACAGACATGACATATTGAAATAAAGCTCGGCGGTCATAAGCATTTCTTGACTTTAAAAATAAATAGTAACTGGCGCCTAAAAACTAAAAGTATCTGTCTTAATATCGTTGATCGGTTTCATTGACAGTAGGCTATGGCAGATAAACAAAAAACTATTCTACCTGTCAAATTTATTCTATTTATCCAGTCTAAATAAAGCATTTAATTATAATAAAGCCTAAAATTTATCTTGATATAAACAAGTAGGTATGGCAGTAAACGAAAGTTTTCAATATTATGAAAAGTATGATATGCTTTGTTGTTTTTTTGAATGTCAAGAAAATGCTGATGATGCAACTGAACTTTATTTTAACAGGTATTTATTATTTAATTTCTTAGCAACTGACTTTGTAGGTTACATTTTAATTGTTGTAGATATCCAGAGCGCAGGCAACCAAATAAAGTGATTTTTTCTAGAATAAAATCAAATTTGTTAAATTATGGTTCCTTTGGCAAACCTAGGCCCAAAATTTATAATAAAGAAAATCTGGAAGTAGATACCATCAATGTCTTGGATATTGTGGAAGCCGCACCTAAAACTTCATGTAGAGAAATAGAAGAAAATGTAGGTGTGAAAAAGTCGCGGGTACAAACAATATTGCACAAAAATAAGTTCACGCCTTACAAAGCAAAAATAGTTCATAGTTTACGCCCTGGTGATGCAGAGCGACGCATGAATTTTTGTGGATGGTATTTGGAAAATATTCAAAATGACATAAATTTTGCCAGAACAATTATTTGGTCTGACGAATCTTATATCAGCAGTACTGGCAATTTTAACAGACATTGGTCGCAAACAAACGAATTTATTACAGTGAACAGCAAGGCAGGTTTGGATTCAGCATATCTTGTTTTATACTTGGAGGCTGAATAAAATACGAAATTTTTGAAGAAAGACCGATATCTACAAATTTTAGAAAATATTTTACCAGATTTGTTAGATGAGATCCCTTTGGGACATTTGCCTAAAATATACTTTCAGCAGGATGGAGCCCCAGCTCACAATTCTCGAATTGTGATTCAATATCTAAACCATCATTTCCCGGACCACTGGATTGGTACTAGAAGGCCCACACACTGGCCTCCTAGGTCACCTGACCTGTCTGTGCTGGATTTCTTTGTATGGGGTTATATACAAAATAAAATATATAGTGTGCATAATGAGACTAAACATGATCTTAGGGTTGCAACCGAACAGGCATTAAGACAATTACAAGAGCGACCTGTCATGATTATTAATGCTTTGAATACTATAAGAAAAAGATGTGAAATGTGTATCCAAAAAAATGGAAACGTGTTTGAACAGTATTTATAATTTAACATTCATTGGAATAGCAGTTATTTAGTCATTCGTTACTTGTTTGTTGTGTTTTTATTTTATATATTATTTTGTTATTAAAATGTTTGTTCTTGCGTTTTTGTATTAGTTGTTTTTTATTTATTTATTTCTATATTATTTTATTATTAAAGTATTTGTATAGCACTAAATATATATGGACACTTAATTTCAGTTACAATTTATAAACTTACTATTCTTAGAAAAATTAAGTTACTGGGTTGTATTTATTTTACCTAAATGTCAAAATCTCCATTAATTGCAGTTTATGACAAAAGTAATTAAAATAACTATACACTATATCATATTTTTGTAAAGAGTAAATGGAGCTGAATCGAATTATGAAAAAATAAACAGGGTGTTTCGTTTGAAAAAAACAACGTTAGTTATTTTTCTCCAAAACTGCCGCCCTGAGAAAAAAACTACGTACCCCAGTGGATTCCACGCAAAAAGTTCTGTAAGAAGGCATTTTCACATTGTTGATAAGTTGCAGCATAAGCGAGATACAGGATGTGCCGGATTATGCTAAATTGTCAATTTCACCCTGTATCTCGGAAACAAAAAAGCTATCGACAATCTGTTTGCGTCATCCTTCATTTCTCAAAAAAGTAGTACAGGTATGTAAAACTTGCAAATCTCTATCTCCGCTGGAAATAGGAGAAACCCTGCAAATACAACGAAAATTGGACACACCGTACATATAGAACTAAGAAGAGAGACACTCTGAAGAAAGGGGCATCTTTCTGTGGAAAATTATTAATTATTATGGAACAATTCACCAATATATTCTGGTAGCTTAACGAACATTATTTGAGTTTTAATTTCTCTTAATAGAATATCGCTTATCATTTGCTATCTGATATTAAAGTTAAAATATTTTATTTTACGTTATAACATGTTGCTAACAAATAATATAATGTTATTAGTTAATTGTGTCGCTTCAATTCAAATATAAATAAATTAGTTTAATAGATCTAATAACTCCTTTCAACATACATATAAACATAACTAAAATATGAAATAATTCAAGTAGCATTATATTAAAAATAGGTAATTCTGAAATTATGGTGTTGGAAATACAATTCAAAATATAACTTAACTTATTTTAAAAGTAAGACTTTAAAGTATTTATTTGCATATATCTCAAAGCTATGAGTTCTTGGGCTCTGTGGATTTCTAGCAAGTAAACTATGTTACTATATTAATAAGAGCTTTGTGAAAACTTCACCATTCTGAGGGGATTTGCTTTGTGGTAATGTGATTACTGTAGTACTTGCAGGATGGTCGATTAACAAGTTTAATTAATTACGTATGTCTACCACGAGTGGATCCAGTTCTCAGCTTTGCTAGAATGAGTTTGTCTCTTTCACTCTTCTACCTAGGTCAATATCGTGTTGAAATGGGTTGAAATACGCATTATATTTACAAATGTTTGTTTGAAAACATATATATTTTCAAAGCTGGACTCCTTTCATAGATAAATCAGACTCTAGAGCACCCTTGGTTGCTTAGTTAATTCTTTCACTGCAATCACACTGATATGTGCTCGTACCTAAACGATAGTATGTATTGAAAATTATAATGGCATCTTCGCCATTCGTTAAAAAATTCTGGTTATATAGCAATGCTATTATAACTGGCGCACTCGCCATTTAATTAAATTGTGTGAACCAGGCTGATGCCCGATTCCTTCAACTATCTCGCTGTATTGGTGTATTGAAGAAACATGTTCGATGGTAGTTTCCACATAATAGCTATGTTCTGTCAATAAGTTTCAAGTATAAATCATGAGATGGTTTCCTAGAAACGGTCTTTTTCATGGTCTCAGTTTCAAGATCTTCCTGGATCTTATAGGACTATAGGGCAACACCTCTGGTGTGGGGTACATTATTGTTATGATTCGGCATTAGTATTTTAAGCAGATTTTGGACAAATCTATTGTATTATAGGAAGGGTATATAAAACATTGTAAGCATCTCAATATTTTTATTATTAGAGTAATTTCCTACACTCTATTCTAGTTCTTAAACTTAAATATAAAACTGAAACATAAATTAAAATGTTTAAGTTTTTGGATATAAATATACAAGAGATATAAATCAGAAATTGCAACATCAACTAAAATCCAAAGCGGAAGCCTTCCCTATCGATATGTGAACCCAGATCATTATAGTTACTGGCTATTCTTGTTTGGCATAGAAGGAAATCTACCCAACTAAACTACCGTAGTGACAAATGCATGTTTGTACAATTAAGTCTTGTAAAGTTCACTTGTCATGATATATATTAAAATATAACTTTTGAAAAAAAAAAGTATAAGAATTGAGAGGCACATAACTATAAGTTATATGTTTGGTTAAATTTTCGTAGTAAAAGTATTTCTTGTTAAATATGATAGTGTGTACCATATTTGGCTATGACTTGTCTATCACAATAATTTTAGGGGTTTTATTTTAATTGATGTATAAATTTAAACCTTCATTTAAGCCTTCCTATATAATCATTTTTAATATAATAAAGCAATTTGTAAATATTGAGAGTAAACTAAATACTGATTTTTAAAGATAAGCTTTTAAAAATTATTGTTTATTATATATTTGCATGAGCTCGAGTTTCTTCTGTAGGACCAAAAACGTTAAAATAATATTTGTGGGTATAAAATAGATACTGATACTCTACTGGTTCCATAAGTATATTTAATATACATCCATTGTTTATTAAGTAAAGATATGAGAAATTTTAGAAATATTTGTAGCGTTAAAAAAAAGGGTTTCTTCAAAAAAATAAAATTATAACAAGTCATCCATGCAGTAAAGCAAAAAAAAAAGAACTTCGTAATTTTCACACAGGTTAATTAGCTTGATGAAATATACTAGAGAAAGTAAAATTTTTATTTTCATAGATATTTAGATAAGTATTTAAAAGGTATATAAACGTAACATTTTAATCAAAACAAAATATATTAGGCTCACTTTGGTAGAAAAGAAAATGTTCCATTATATAATCCAAATAATTTTTTGAATAGTAAATAGTAAATGCTGTAAAAACTATTTCTTAGACTAGAATAATCTGTTTAATGAAAAGTCTAGAAACATATCAATTACTGATTTTGACATGCATAAGTAAAAATCTATTCAAAGGTTCATGTTTGACTTGTGATTTCATGCATTATTTTCTAACGGTTTTTTTCCTGAGTTGAGTAAAAAGTACATTAAACTATTATTTGGTTCTAATTTGAAATGTTAACAGTTACTAATATTTCGTACGTCCAACTGAAAAATTCGATGTCTTAGAACAAAACTGCACCACTCTTTCGGTGGTGATACAATCCTGTTCTATCTACTTTTTACTTCCAAAGGCTGCATAATAAGATAAATATCACTTATTTTAGAAGTCAATTCATTATCATTTATATGTTAAAGAGAGAATTCTAGCTGATAGTAAACATATGTTTGTATTCGAGAGAAATTACATTATAATATTGTTTTGTTTTAGAAGTTTTTATCTCCATGTGTATGTCGATATCTGTAATTATATGTTACACAATTATAGTTTGAGTCTAATATTAGTCTAATATAGAGGTACTTACGGTTCGTTATGAATCCCATAATCAGGTTTCACAAACAGAGTTTTGGGAGCTCTTCGTAGACACGTCTTGTCCTCGGTGATATGAAATTTGTTCGAGAATACTCGTTCATTTTCTTTTTTGTCTTTATTGAATACGTAGTATATTTCCCTTAGTTTATCCATGTAAGGCTTCCATTCCATGGCGCTAAGGAATTTTTCAAGCGCCGACAATTCCCTACGTTTATGTAAAATATGAGAATAGACTTCACAAAAGTAAAACAGAACATATGCACTGGCATATTCTGCTATGATTGTGTTAATATACAGGTTAAGGTTCATTTCCACATATTATGTAATTAATATTAATACGTGAAATAACACAAATATTATTCGCAAGAATACAAAATACAACGGTCGGTACGGAAAGTGAAGATATTAATCATTAAATTAATATTAATACGTGAAATAACAAAAATATTATCGGCGAAAATATTAAATAAAACGTTAGGAATAGTACAGATATTATTTTTTAAATTAATAATTATACGTAAAATAATACAAATATTATCTGCGAGATGATACAATGTATCTGTATGGATAGTGAAGATATTAATTTTTAAATTAATAAGCTAGCCACAAAAATTAAGGGATGTAAAGGAATCCTACATATATAGGTGGTTTTCAAAGGGCTGTAACGTGGAGAAATATATACGCAGAGCAATTTTAAGAAAATAAAATTCAAGCTCTAAGTTTCTAGTTTTCAGATATTGCGTTCAAAATTTTACCGTCAGCAGTTTTTGAGTAATCATAAGAAAACCATCGGAAAACAATTTCTCAAATTCTTGTTTGCCTTTTGAGAGATCCACGGACTTCAATAAATTATTTTCAATGATTTTTCCACAACACATTTTTATCCTCTTTAACTTGAGTAACCGATCCGATAGGACTTGCACCTTGACGAAGTTCTAATGCAAACTAGTACGGGTGGGTCGGCTTGCGCGTTTTAATGATTTAAGGAGCCGTACCATAGGTTTAACCATAGTGGGGGGGTCCTTATTGAAAAACCAGGCTAAGTCAAGTCCCTGAAGGAGGGCAGCAGCTCTTTCAGTAGTTATAGTGGCAGAAACCGTGGGGGTTGGTATGGTGCTATGACACACACGACTGCGATGTGGAAGGCAAGAGGAAACCACCACATTATAAGCCTCAGAATAGCTAACGAAAGGCTTATCCAAAATAATGATGGCGTCTCCTGGGGCAAAAAACACCGGAGGTAAAATAGTCCTCCGTTCGGATCTCCGGGTGAGGACTGTTCCGGGGGACGTGATCGAGTGCAATAATAGGGTTAGCAAGAAGTGTAGCATTTCACGAGTCGGAGCGTGGAATGTCAGAAGCATGAGACAGGCAGAGAAGCTAGAGAATCTGAAGATAGAAATGGATAGGTTAGGATTATATATAGTAGGTATAAGTGAGATGCGCTGGCCGGAAGTAGGAGATTTTTGGAGCGGTAACTATAGGGTAATACACACAGGATCGGTAAATGGAAACGTGGGAGTAGGAATCGTTATGCGGAAGAACGGAGGACAGTGTGTAGATAGCTACCTAAATACAATACAGCGAGAGAGTAATGATGGTCAGGTTAGATTCGAAGCCAGTGAAAACAGTAATTGTGCAAGTATACATGCCTACTTCTAGCCATAGTGAGGAAGAGTTAGAAGCCGTTTATTCGGACATTGAGCAGGTAATAGGATCTGTGAAGGGTCATGAAAATTTAATAATAGTGGGAGATTTTAACGCAGTCGTAGGTGAGAGGAAAGAAGGAGAATTTGTAGGTCCTTATGGATTAGGAAACAGAAACGAGAGAGGTAGCAGACTAATAGAATTCTGTGAGAAGCACAAGATGGTAGTCGCGAATACATTGTTCAAGAATCACGTTAGGAGGAGGTACACCTGGAAAATGCCAGGAGGGATAGACAGGTATCAGATAGACTACATTCTGGTTAGGAAGAGATTTAGAAATCAAGTAAAAGACTGTAAGGTTATCCAGGAGCAGATGTAGACAGCGACCACAACTTGGTAGTCATGAAAGCTAGATTAAGGTTCAAAAATCTGAAAACTCGGAAGGATAAGAAACGTATAAATGTAGACATATTGAGGGATCAGAATAAGAAAGATAAGTTCCAGGAGAAAACAGATCAATTAATAAATAAAGCGAGTAATGACGAAATCAAGAACGCAGAAACTGAGTGGGAGGGTATCAAAAATAGTCTAGATTCCGCGGCCACGGACATTTTAGGACACGAGAGAAGGGAAGCTAGCAAGCCCTGGATAACGGACGAAATCTTAAACTTAATACAAAAGAGACGAGGCTACAAAAACAGACGAGACGAGGAAGGATCGAAAACTTATAAGTCAATAAAGTGGGAAATCATTAGAAAGTGTAGAAAAGCGAAAGAACAATGGATAGAAGATAAATGCAAAGAAGTAGAAGATAACCTCCAAGTAGGTAAGACCGATGAGGCTTACGAAATAATTAAGAGGAACTTCAGGGATATAGGAACAATAAGTAGAAACGTTAGGAGTCAATCGGGGGACATACTGATCGGAAGAGAGGAGAAAGCGGATAGATGGAAGCAGTACTTAGGAACTTTATACGAGGATCAGGAATTAGGAGAGATATTAGAGGACGAATCTAGTATCGATAGGGAAGATGTAGGAAAACCTATATTGAGGGAGGAATTTGAAATAGCACTAAGGGGGCTAAAGAACAATAAAGCGCCGGGTGTAGATAAAATACAGGCGGAAATTTTGAAATGTGCGGAACAGAAAGTAGTAAATAGGATGTTTGAACTGGTAAAATACATATACGAAACGGGCGAGATGCCGGAAGATTATAAGAGGAACATTATCGTTACTATACCGAAAAAGAGAAGAGCCGACAAATGCGAGAACTTTAGAACGATTAGCCTAATTTCCCACGCGTCAAAAATCTTAACCAGAATAGTGCAGAAGAGGATGGAAAATAGAGCGGAGGAAATACTAGGAGAAGACCAATTCGGGTTTAGGCGAAATAGGGGAACTCGCGAAGCTATCCTGGCGCTAAGAGTAATGTTAGAGAAAACAATAGAAAAAGGAAAGAACGCTTATATAGGATTTGTAGATTTAGAAAAAGCTTTTGATAATGTAAGATGGGAAAAATGTTCGAGATACTAAAGAGCGCGGGAATGAAGTATAGAGATAGGAGAGTAGTACACAATCTATACAAACAGCAAAGTGCTGTTATAGAAGTAGAAGGGGAAAGAAGGGAAGTAGGTATCAGGAAAGGAGTAAGACAAGGATGTACTATCACCACTAATTTTTAATCTGTACATCGAAGAGGCGATTAATGTGGTAAAAGATAGAGTGGATTTCGGGATTAAAGTACAGGGACAGAAACTAAAAATGCTGAGATTCGCGGATGATATAGCAGTATTAGCATCTAGTAAAGAGGAATTAGAATCAGCGTTGAACGAAATGGAGGCAGTGTTCACAGAGGAATACGGAATGAGGGTGAATAAAAGCAAAACTAAAGTGTTAGTGTGCAGAGGGCGCGAGAGCAGAGCAAAAACGAAAGTACAAATTAATAATGAAAGATTGGAGGAAGTTAAAGACTTCACTTATTTAGGAAGTAAAATAAATTGGGATGGAAGAAGCGATAAAGATATAAAACAAAGAATAGCGCAGGGTCGAGTAGCTTTTAACAAAAAGAAAGCACTTTTATGCTCGGGGTAATAAACTTAGAAACAAGGAAGAGATTTTTGAAAACGTATGTATGGAGCACGGCGCTATACGGTTGCGAAACCTGGACGGTAGGGGAAGCAAGTAGGAAGAAATTAGAAGCTTTTGAGATGTGGTGTTACCGAAGAATGATGAAAATACCGTGGACTGATAGGGTTAGAAACGAAGAAGTATTGGAGAAAGTCGGCGAGAAAAGAAGTATGTGGAAAAACTTAAAGAAGAGAAGAGATAGAATGGTAGGCCACTTGCTGAGACATGGGGAATAGTCCGCGATATTTTGGAGGCAGAAATAGGAGTGAAGAAAGGCAGAGGTAGGCCTAGATTAGACTACTGCTCACAAATAGTAAGGGATGTAGGTTGTAGCACAATTAGCGAAATGCGTAGGTTAGCACAAGATAGGAGAAGCTGGAGGTTAGCGTCCAACCAGTCTTAGGACTGATGACCTCATGATGATGAACTTGAGTAAACTAAAAACTTCGTACAATGATTTTCTGTTGAATTATTGTCGTTCAAAGAAAAAAGTTAGTTTTTAATTTGATAATTAATTACTCGGGAAATAATGGTCGTCAACCAGGGTTTTAAAAACTGCAAGGTACTGTTTACAAGTGATAGTTATTGGCTTTGACAAAATAAATTTTTATATGGGAGAATGTTGATTGAAGGAGTGGTAAAGAATTCCGTATTTAGGGGTATTCGCTTAACCTCGCATAACTTTGCAAATAAAGGAAAGACTAAGTTTCTTTTCAATACTAAAGTAACCCAAAGAAGCCTTGAAAATTTCTGCGAATTTATTTTTCACTGTGTCGGAAAGACTGAATTTGTTGTTTTTGTAAAAAATCAATTTAAGGATGAATTTCTCATGTATTACTAATTTTTTGAGGATGAATACGCTTCTTCTTAGGAACAATCCATATTATTATTATCAAAAGATGTTAATTATTGGAAGAAAGCAAATTTTTTGTACGAGCATTATTTCCCGAATAATTAATTACCAAAGTCAAAACTGACTCTCTTGCTTTGAACGACGATAAATCAGTGAAAAATCACGATAAAAGGCTTTTAGACTTTAGAAGGTCCGTGGACCCTTCGAGATGCAAGCAAAAGTTTGGAATTTGTTTTTTCGATGGTTTTCATATGATTACTCAAAAACTATTGACGGTAAAAAATCTGAACACGCGATATGAAAATTAGAAAAATGTGGAGCTTACTCCACATGTCTAATTTTTGCTCTGCGACTATCTTTCTCCAAGTTACAGCCCTTTGAAAACCACCTAAATATGTAGGATTTCTTTCACATCCCTTAACTTTTGTATCTAGTGTATTTATACGTGAAATAACACAATTATCTATGAAAATCTAGACACCCGGTAGTGTGTCAGCTAAGTTTGGAAAAGAAAGGGCGATATACGGGCAGTATGTAACATTACATGAGCCATTTCGGGCTACTTTTGACCCCAAAATAACTCAATGCCTATTACACCTACACACTATGTGCCTTGAATACCTAGAATCTCAAATTTCATGAAGAAACCTGTTATAGTTGTCGAGTTATTAAGGTCTGAAAAGTACTATTTTTATCAGTTTTATCATTCACTGATTGACTCACCTAGACCACTTCTAGGTGACTTAGAAACTTGAAATTCGGCATTAAGGTAGATAATTAGAATATAAACAGAGGAAAATATTTTAAACTACAATTTTTTTATGTTCGGTGTCGACAAAGTTATTGGTGCGGTTAGTTTCAAGTACTAAGTATCAATCAATCCAACAAAAAGGGATGGTTGCACTACACTACGCGATTTGTTAAATTATTTTCTTCTTACGAAATCAGTCGCCTAGATGCAAAACCCGATAAGTCACCCTTGCCTCAAAAATGAGATTGTTATGGTAATAGATTAAAAATGTAAATGCCGACTCCAAGGGGATATTTACAACAAATACCATTAACTTAAAAGTAATTTCATTTTAAAATTTCATGTCAGATGTAAAACCCGACATATACCTTGAGGTCTTAGATGCAAAGGTAGACATTGCCAATGAACCAATAAGAGTTAAATATTTCATCATGTGATGCAGTTTAATTTGTAAATTTTGTCAGTTAAATGACATGTGTGTGATGGATGTGGGGCACAAAACAAAATTCTACATACTATTATTGGTTTGTTGAATGATTGGTTACAATTTCAAACTCCTTCACATGTAGAGAAAATAGAGTTGCTCTCATATATCCCCCCCGATAGCGTTTTTAGTCAAATTTAAAAAATCTATAAGAAGAAAATGGATGTTGTTTATCCAAAAGAGTGCATCAATATGATCAAAAAGTTTGCTACTGTTCATAAAATTGGAGAAGACTTTGTAATTGAAACTCAAAATGTTTTAAAACAACCAGCATATTGGCGCTTTCAATTTCAACCTTCAAAAGGATAATCATTGTTAAAGAAATAATAATAAACATACCTCCTGTAAGCGACGAAGCATTTTACAGGAATGAGAACATTATGAATACATTCAAAAGCTTATGTAAAAGAGGAAAAAACATCTTGCAAATGAGACCAAAGGAATTGAAAATTCGAGTACCGATTAATAAAGACAAGAAAAAAGTATAGCGAAACTATTAGAGAAACACTATGGAAATGAATGGGAAAAAGAAGATGCCTTCATTTTTATTCGAGAAGATTTGCTTTCCAAAATGTTTCAGAAGGAGGACAAGCAGTCGAAGAAGAGGGTAACTGCAAAGAATAATCAATTAACTTTGGTATTTGAAAATGTATCTTGATAATAATGGGAAGTACAATTTATTTTCAAAAGTTACACACATTTTTTTGGAACATTTCAAACAGAATTAGGTGCAACAATCGATATGTCCATTTTATTTCCCAAGTTTGAGAGCCATACGGATGCTTCTGATTTCTAAACTACAACTTGTTATCAATTAAAAACAATAATGACCTATTTTACGAAATTTGGTCACTGCATTCAATTGAATAAATATGTTACAAGTTTTTATTAATTATCTCATATCATGTTTGTCTGAACTTGTCGCATTTTGCATCTAGACAACTGAAGTATCAAACATAAAAGTAACATAAATATTCGTAACTATTTATAATAAAATCGACAATTTACATTTAGGTATATCCACAACAACCATATTGCGTTATTTTAAATAAAATTTTTCAAAAATTAATTGACTTCTCTCCAAAAACATAAATGTGGAAAGGGGGGCAAGTTCGGTATGAACGACGTTTGGGGTTGTCGGCTTCACCAATAAAAGAGTTGAGATCTGAACTGGTGGTAAATTCCATAGGAATTTACAATAGGAATGTATAATGGTCTTCAATTGATTTAAAAGAAAATTTGTTACGTCTTTTGATATTGAATTTATAACTTGGCAAGTCATATATCAAACTAAATTGTTGGTAGTATAAAACAGAAGAACTAGCAAAGTTAAATTTTAAGTTTGCATTAAATATCATCATGCTAAACGTAATTTATTCACTATTAAAACTTGCCAAGTTATAAATCCATTATAAAATAACGTAATAAATTTTCTTTTAAATCAACTGAAGACCGTTGGACATTCCTATTGCAAGTTGCTGTTATACATTCCTATGGAACTTCGCACCTTTGTGAAATAAAAATAATATCCACCAGAATATAAAGTATAATGGTATGGATAGTGAAGAATAATTAATTTACAATTTGTATATAAAATAACACAAGTACATAAAATATAATATTAGGCGTAGTGAACATATTATCTTTAAAAACTAATATTTATACATCAAGTAACAAAAATATAATCCGCGAGAATATAAAATATAACGTTAGGGATAGTTAACTTAAATGTAAGAAGTTTTCTACTATATTTGTTTTAAATGCTCTTCTTTGTACATTTTACCATTATCAACACATTTAACTCGTTAAAGCTAAGTATATCTATATTTTGATTTCATGAACATGTCATTTGTACATGAGGGCCGTTTTGGCAGGTACAATATCTCTATTTACTAAACGGCTGTTTTCGCGTGTGTCACGAAATTTTTAGGTCGATGTTCGAAATGTTTCTCGTTCGAATTTCTGCATTTTGACAAAATCGATATAGTAAATCGACCCTTGCGAACAACGTGGTAACTTTTATTTTTTGATCCGGAGCCTCTAGATGTATGCTCCGGGAGTGCCTTCGATATGAACAAGGGGGCGGCGCAATATTATTGCGATTTGCTTACTTGTCTATATTTACTAAACGGCTGTTTTCGCGTGCATGTAACAAGGTTTTTAGGTGGATGTGCGAAATGCTTTTCGTTTGAATTTCAGCATTTTGACAAAATCATTATAGTAAATAAACCCTTGAAACAACATGGTAACTTTTTTTATCCGAAGCCTCTAGAGGCATGCTCCGGAGGTGCCTTTAATATGTGCGAGGGGGCGGCGTAATGTTATTGCGATTTGCTTAATCGTTACATTTTGTTATTCTGCAGCTTAGACTACATCCAAGTAGGGAAATATTCCAATTAATTAATATAAACGGTGCAGTATTGGCAAATTAATGACCTAAATGTAATGGCCTCATGCTTCGTGAACACTAATGAATGTACTGTATAGTATTTTTACATATGTTGTAAGCTACTTTTTAAGAAAACATAAATGGAAAAGGTAATTTTACTGAGATTTCAATAATATCATTATTAATCATATAGTTTCGAGATTATCGAATTCTATGAATATTCTATGAAAGAACAAATCCTATGAATGTACAACTTTTTGACAGAAATTATAATTTATTTAAAAGAAGGATTTATATTTAATGCTTGAGGCATAGATAGCTAAAAAAATTGTAATAAAGTATAATCAAAGAAGTGTAATAAAGATTAATCAAAGTAGAGATATCAAAATTTTCTGTGTTAAATTTAACATTACAACAAATGTTTGTGTGGGTTTCAGAGAATACTAGTACGAGTGCATATGTTAAAATCCAGGAAATTAGCGAAATAAAGTAGAATGTTGTAAATGAAATATTTACTGGTGTACATTAAATATAATGTACTTTAAGCAAAGATGAGTTTTAAATGTTAGAAGTGTTTGTGTAGTTTAAGAACTGCTAATACCATCTATATTATACATATATTATACATATATATACACATATATATATATATATATATATATATATATATATATATATATATATATATATATATATATATATATATATATATATAAATGAATACCTATTTCCCTTGGTCACGCCATAACTTGAGAACGACTTAACCGATTTCATTCATCTTTTTTTTATGTTTTTCAATACTTTGTAGAAGGTTTTTACGGAACGAAAAATTAAGAAAATTGCGCAAAAAATTTGACAAAACTTAACAACTATTTTAACTTCGCGCGTTTGACAGTTCGCGCATTTGATGAATGTGAATCGAATTGTCTATGAATTTTTAAAAAACTGTCAGATATCTGCTACATACACACTCATCGCGTTTGACAGTGTCAGTCGCGTGTACTGCAAATGTCGTTTAACAGCTACATCGGTCGGCACATATCGATCAAAAAATTCATTTATTCATTTCTTAGTGCACACTGCACAGTCGATTCGATTGAAACGTTTATCCAGTTTTCAGTTTGTTCAGTGAGTTTCTTGAGAAGTGTTTGTTCATCGCAGTTAGTTCACCGCAATCAATCCTTATATCAAAATTTAATTTAATATCGATTTTTGGTAAATTTTGATAGAGTAACACGTGATATACATGGTTATACAGAAAAAAGAAGGGACTAAATTTTGGCAGGTGATTTTCGACAAACATTGCCAGTGATTCCACGATCAACGCCAGCCGACGAACTTAATCCATGTTTGAAGTCGTCCATTTTATGGAAATACGTCAAAGCACTCAAATTAAATATGAACATGCGAGTCGAATTGCAGAACGACCGATCTGGAGAAGTTTTTTCCAAACAATTGCTCGACATTGGTAATGGCAAAATTCCTGTTGACAACATCGTCTGAATACATTACACTCCCTGCTGATTTTTGTCACTTTACTGAATCAAAGACCGAACTCATCGAGATGGTGTTCCCAAACATTGCTCAAAATTACAAAAATCATGTTTGGTTGAGCGAACGTGTTATATTGGCTGCAAAAAACGTTCATGTCAACGAAATGAATTTTCAGATTCAAAATAAGATAGCTGGCGAATTGATGATATACAAATCGGTTGATTCCGTTACTAACCAAGATGATATTGTCAGCTATCCAACGGAATATTTAAATTTGCTGGAATGGCCCGGATTACCACCTCATAATCTGCAATTAAAAGTCGGATCGGTAATAATTATGTTGCGGAACATAAACCAGCCACGTCTTTGTAATGGCACCCGGCTTGCGGTGAAGAAATTAATACAGCGTCATCGAAGCCACAATTTTGAAAGGGAAGTACAAAGGCGAAGACGTTTTGATTCCACGCATCCCTATGATTCCGAATGACATGCCACTCAACTTTAAACGGTTACAATTTCCAGTGCGGCTTGCATTTGCAATGTCGATAAATAAATCGCAAAGGTAGTCGTTAAGTGTTTGTGGCATTAATCTTGAAAATCCATTTTTTCACATGGCCAATTGTATGTCGCATGTTCTCGTGTCGGAAAACCATCAACATTATTTATTTACGCTCCAGAAAACAAAATTATCAATGTTATGTATCAAAAAGCATTACAATAAACACTATGTTTTTGAAATATTTTTTTTTATTATTTATTCCAGTTCGAATTGAACATTCATAGATAAGACAGGACAACGTTTGTCGGGTCAGCTAGTTTAAAATAAAATATATCAAAAAGTAGAGAAGAGTGTAGATATTTTATAATTTTTGTAATCTATGATCCAATATAAATAAATATATAAAATATCGTTAACTTTTTAGTTCAGCAAGATATTTACCAAAAGCTTTAAAACCATTGGAATTTTTAGATATCAGTAATGGTATATCCTAAGATGATATAAATTTCCTAAATGAAGTGCTAGAGTAGTGAAATTTTGAAGGTCTTTCTAATATTTGACATATAGTACTTTCGTGAAATAAGGAATAAATTCGTTAAAAATTTGAGGAATAACTTTTGGGGAAAGCTGTTGGACTCGTCAAACTTAGTTTTTAGTTGCGCATTTTTTAAATAATTAATATATAATCTATATGTATAAAATATAATTTATACATATAGAGTCATTCCTGTAGGATGTATGAAGTCATCGTCATACAGTTTTTAATGACAACACTATGTTTACTTCGGTATGTGAAAGAAAACATTTTTTTACATATGCTACTTACATAGACGTAAACTGGGCATAACTAGTGTAATTATGATGATAATGTGACTACTACTGTAGCAAAAAATGAGCTCTTTCACGTTCTGTAAAAAGATGGGGGTTGCCATTAAAAAATATATCGATGATGAAATTATATCATATCTTTTACACGAATCACCCTGTATGTATTAATTATCTTGTAAGGAATGCGCAAAAAAATTAAACTTGATGGGGCTGAGAGTTTTTTCTAAAACTTATTATTTGAATGTTTAACGAATGTGTTCATTACCTTACGATAGTAAGTACTATATGTGAAGTATTTATTGAATATTAGTATTTTATGATAAATATACGGAGCTTAAACTGTAAACTACATACTGTGTATCATGTTGTGATAATACTCCTTCTTGTTGATATGTTCTCAACAAGTGATGACGGTCGAATAATGTCGACAGTATTTTTTCTATATGTGTTTTATGCCTTAATACGTAATTTTTCTTTTTCTGTTCCTGCATCACCTTCTGGATTTCTGCATTGGCTGCTTTAATCTTTGCTCTTCTTTCTAGGATATCCTTTATGCAAATTTCTTTCCTAACCTAAATATTAATATATCAACATTTGTTGACACAGTTTAGTGAATGAAGAAAACATCAACACTAACGATATCATAGGTAGTTATAAAAAAACTATAATAACTAATACATATATCTTACTTTGTATCCCCTCCACAGGGCCTGTATTCGCGTAGCCATGAAATTGTAACAGTTCAAGTTAATTCTGTCGTAATATTCATGCAAAATATCTGGTAAGTGATACCTTACTAACCAACCTCTGAAAGTCTTTTGTATTAATGTTGCTAATTGGTTTAATCTTTTGATCTTTTGTCTAACTAGAAATCCACGGAAAGTGCTTTGGATTTTAACTACCGCAAAATGCAACTGCTTCGATTCATTGCCGTGATCCCTGTAAATGCACTTCGTTGCCAAAAATAACTATGTTTTATTGATAAAAAATCTCACTTATATTTGTTCAAAATCTCTTCTTCCGTATGCAGTGCATCATCATACAAATGATAAACAGACGCCATATGGTGAAAATGTACGTTTAATGTGTCTCACACCGTCGTGTGACATTTTTGACAATACGCATATTATATTCAGTCATCTTTAATCAAAAAGTTAACTATGGAAATCTGACAGCTTTCGACAGTTACAATTGACATGTTCTAAATTATCGGTTATTAATGGTAATTTGGGTGATACAATTCAAATACTGTACCCTCAATGTTTGTTATATTGCAAGACAAACATATTTTTACATTTCAAAAAATAAAATTTGGCTAGTTTGTTGGCTCCTCGTAACAATTAACAATTTTGTGTACTTATGGAGTTTGGGTTGTACATTATGAACGCGGTGAATTAAATCGGTGCTCCTTCGCAATTTTTGAAATATTCGGATATGGTCATGAAGACCATTATACTTTTCTCTCTAATATCGAAAAGTTCCTTTCTGTATTATTAAGATACAATTATTTGTAATAAAACATTAGTACAATTATTTGTATGGATATTTGTATATCCATAAAATACAAATGTAGTAAGTATACCGAAAATGTAAATGTAGTATTACCGAAATTCCTACTAGTTTCATTATATACATATCATCATAAAATATGAATATGCTGTTAAATATTAAATGGTAGTATTCGTCGACGAACATGGGGATTTTTTAAGGTTAGTATTTCATTTTGGTGCCACTTAACGGTAATGCTAACGTTATACTTTTTTTATTTAAATTATTATCGTGTTTATAATTATCCATTTGCTATGATGAATTACTTAGAGTACTCGGTTGGTCGATAATAAAAATCAATTTGTTGATTATTTAATAGAAATAGGAGTTTTCAAAACAGAAATATAATTGTAACTTGTCCCGTGTCCAAAAAAAGTTCACAAATGTTCACAAACTTTATTATTATTTACCATTTCGAGTTGGAAAAAATATAAACCAAAATATACTTAATTAATTCACTTATTTGAGAAACCCGACAAGTCCTATAAATATAGTTCTGATATATTGAAGAAAAACTGTTTAACTAATTAATTCAAATTTCATCTTAACTTTGGTTAATGTTAAGACGAAGTACTGAAACAGTGTTTCATAAATAAAGCAAAAATATTTTATGTAAATGTTGAAAAAATACTAGTTTTGAAAAATGAACATTAAACATTTTTGTAAAGAAAATAAAATGTGTTCTCAAATAAAACGTTTTTTTATTTTTAAATTTTATTTAAAAGAAAATAAAATAAAGTTATACACATAACAAAATAATATTATAGAACATCATGTTCCAATTCAGTACCTACAGTGGACCATAAAAAATTTCCTGATAGAATCTTAAAATTTATTCATTATGAGGCAGATAACTTGCAGCCTTTTTAACATTAGTCATTTTATTACTCTTAATAGGCACTTTAATATTGAGGTAAACTGACTCCGTACACAGTTGGTTAGGTCTAGAATTATTTGTGCCAATTAGAAACTTATAGTTTGTTAATCCATCAATGTAGTCATATGCTTTACCTACGTCTTTAAAGTTGTCGTTATAAGAAAATTGCATAAACGTCGATATGCTTAAAAAAACCTTGTCACCTTTTATGGAATCCATGCTTAAACAATTTTGTTTATAAAATCTGGGCCACCAACTTTTAAAATCCTTAATAATACTGTTATCATCCTGAATGAGATACACCGTAAACTTGTTTTGTTAACTCGCCAATACAAGGAGTTCGGTATACTGTTTAAGGGTATACACTCTATCATATTTCTTAAGAAATATCTTAACAATTCTGAAGTCCCTATCGCATGGCAGGAACACAACAAAAAACCTGGATATATCGTATTTTTAAAGTAAACGCAATATTAAATACTAGCTACTGTGCAGGAGAGTGCACGGATTCATCTAGTCTCTAAAGCAAACAATGCGCCTTACTATTAAAAACGGATTTACTTATTGTAAAATATCAAATGATGTCATATGTGAATTTGTCGAGTTTCTTAAATAAGTGATTCAATTAAGTATATTACTTATTGCATTTTAAATTTTTAGAAGGCAGTATTATCTGTTTGTTACGTCTCATCCCCGATGCCAAATAAAAAATAAAAAAGAGTATCTGTCACACTAAGTATTCTAATTGACTGGAGCAATAACTGTGGAGAGGTAAGTTATATACGTTATTCATGCATTCAGTGATGTACAATTTGCGGAAGGACAATAAGCATTTTTCTTGTTTGTTCAAAATCTAAGTGCGGAAACCTTGATGAGTTTTACAAATCGGTGAATTGAACCAGGAACAATAAGTATATTTGATTTTTGAAAAGTATATTCTGGTTTAACGCGAGAAAGTTCTCGATATTTTACTGTGAACTGTAGATACAATTTTGTAGACCCTCTCCCCCAATCTGGTATTATCATATAATTACTTTACATTATAAATACAATGTTTGTAAGTATAAAATCATCGTGTATTCTGCAAGTATATGTATACAATAATATTTAATTGCAGAATGAGTAAAAAACCATTCGTTATTTAATTTCCATTTTTGTAACAAACCTCAAAGTAACATAAATATCTGATTTTAAATGGTTCTGCTGATCATAAATATGTAAAATTATGTTCTTTCATTTTGTGGCAATAATTACAATATATGTATTTAAAAGAAGGATTATGTATTCTACTTATGACAAGTGACTAATAAATAAGTAATTAACCTATTTTTTGAACAATAATATAAAACAATTTTAAATTTACCATTCACAAGTTTTGCTATATTTGTATGGGCACATACTTAAAACATTGAAAGGTTCTGGAGGGATGTCAAGAATATTACTATATTTTTCATATTACTGTGCTTATGAAAACATTTTCTCACTCTTATCCTTATTGGCGCCACAAGCCATATAGTGGGGTATAATAAGAATAGTATACAGAGTACATCATCTAAATTTGTTTAAATACTAAAATGCGAATCACCCTTTAAACAAATTAATATTTTGTGGTCATACCATTATTTGCTTTTAAAATATGTTTTTCACATTCACACTGTTATTGGTGCCACATGTTCTATAGTAAGGCGGAATACAAACAGGATACATCGTATAAAAAAAAAGAATAGCATATACAGGGTACTTCACGGTGAGTGGCCTATTAGACGTGTTCGAAAGGCTATAAATAATTTGAAACTGAAAATTTGTATGTGCGGGCTCTTGGCGATGCTCTATTGAATTAAAATAATGTCAGTTATGTCATACTTCCTGTTATACTGGAAGTCTGCAACAACTTCGTTATTTTAAATGGAATTTTTTAGACCTGAATCAAATTCTACTGATTATTTTGTGGTAACTTTGTATATCATCACCCTATCCCTAAAATTAATAGCTTTATAGATACTTCGATTTTAATAAAATCCTATGCGAAAACTGACACATGCATAGAAATTAATAACTCTCGCTAAGATAAGTTTCATTAACCGATAATTTTCCCATATGTTAAAGAGATATGAAGCTTATGTATGTATAAATTATAAATACTCCTAAATATATATGGTGTGCAAAATGGAAAGTTAAATTTTGACAACTTCGACCTCAATAAGTGGCTTATTTCAAATGGAACATACTATATTTCATAACCTCATTCATTTCCTTCTTTAATTAACTTTGTACCTATATGGCCATTTCATATACCTAAATTGTACGGTTTTTGAGTTATCTAGAGTTATTTAAAATTATTGTTAACTTAACAACATAAAGTGCAGTGTGCAATGGAAAACAAATAAATGTTCGTCTTGTCATTCTAAATTATTCTGTAAGGGGGAAAAGCACACAAAATGTATAACTATTGGTCTACTAATGCTCAATATTTTGAAATGATTTTAATTCACATTCAAGAAGACAATGACTTTTTGAAAAACATTATCTGAACTGACGAATCGAAAATTTCTCATGAAGGAATATTTAACAGACATAACTGTCATATTTGAGTAAATCAAAACCCTCATGCTATTAGGGAAAGAAGATTCCAAGAAAAGTCATTCCATATTTACGGCAGAACCTTAACTTATCAGCGTTATATGGAGATACTAAAAACAATAGTTATCGGTTTTTTGGATAATTTGCTACTATTTGAATTTGAAAATTGTTGGTATCAAAATGACGGAGTTTCTATTCACTTTACACGAGATATATCAAACATTCTAGATGATATAGTTGAAGATGGGTGGATTGGACGACACGGTCCCTGCATCCCCGTATATGGCCCGCTAGAAGTCCGGATCTCACCCTGTTTAATTTCTACCTTTTGCGAAAGTTCAAAACCAAAGTGTATGAGACGCCCGTCAATTCACGAGAAGAATTGGAATTCAGAGCAAGAAGGGTGTTTGAAGAATTAAACGCAAATGAAATTCGGCGAGTAACCACTAGCGGTATTATGACACGATTATTAAAATGTTTGTTAGTTAGTGGATAACATTTCGAGAAATTACTAGATTAGAAGATGTGCTTGTTTTATTACTCGTATTGTACATTACTGCTGTTACCTTTAATAAGCTTGTTAATTTTTCATAATAATTATTAATAAGTAATTTAAAAACAAACTAACAATTTTCGTTTATTACCGTTTTCAACTTCGACGTGAACAATTTTTATTTCTGTTGTATTTTTTTGGTTAAATTTGTTATAGATACTGAACTTTATTGTGTTGTTTTCAATAGCTCGCAGACCAGTCTCTTTTCTGGTCTATTCTCTCTTTGTCTGGTTTTGGATTACCATCTCCAAAGTAAAGCTTATGCCCTTTGCCCAGCAGAAGATTTTAATGTATCCATAATAATACGTACCTATGTATTTTGGCTAAATCTGACTTTTTTTCTGTTTCTAGAGTTACTAATGTTTCTTCAAACGCCCAAATTCAATAATAAGTAACATTTTTGTCATCTTTAAGATCGTCACGCATTTTTAATGAGTCCGTCCTATTTTAAATAAAATTATTTTAATTTACTCCATTTAACTTTGTTCTTCATGGCACACTATGCTTAATGTTGATGTTAATTCAACAATGTTTCTAAATAACGCAAGAGAACAATATAATTTAGGTATAGAAAATGCCCATAAATTTCATTTAATTTGCATGGAGCGTAGATATGTAGAGGTGTATTTAAACTATCTACTACCCTATATATATATATATATATATATATATATATATATATATATATATATATATATACTCTAAAATGAACTACATAGATTTTCAGAAAATTTTTAAAAATTTGGCGGAGGCGTCAGGGTCACTTAAATTTAAATTGATGGATTTATTGGTTGTACTCGAAGTTATTTAAATATATTTGCGTTATGCTCTCTAACATCCACCCGTCATATATAGCGGTTATACGTGTTTATCTTTTAGCGGTAATTGGAGGTTATTGAGGGTATAGTAGCCACTTCATCACGATATATTAGAACGTTTAATACAAAAATGTATCTAAACACTTCAAAATAACTGATACTTTTGGCACTTTTTTCAAAATTGTTTGATGGGTATATTTGGATAGGTCAAATATATCTTTATTA
This sequence comes from Rosalia funebris, assembly GCA_037954035.1. Taxonomy (NCBI): domain Eukaryota; kingdom Metazoa; phylum Arthropoda; class Insecta; order Coleoptera; family Cerambycidae; genus Rosalia; species Rosalia funebris. Next base: position 607,324 of record JAZFAV010000024.1, read on the forward strand.
TAAATTTCAGGGTTGATTTAAATCAAATTTGGTAAAGCAGTGGCTCCAGTAAAGAGGATTATACTAAAAAAAATCAAGTGAAATTAGGTCTAATTTAATTAAATCTTCTGGTTCTCGCATAATGAATATTAATTGAAATAGTTTAGCACAGTATTTTAATATGTGGCGGAGGTGCCACTACAAGTGTAATATGTATGAACGGCTAATTCCAGTTCATTTATAAATATTTTAATATCCTTCTCTAATATCTTTTCTCCCAGAATTTCAGATTTTAAAAACATGTTTCAAAAATAAAACATTGTCGCAAGAATTCAAGTAGGTCACCATACTAACAAGATAACAATTTCTGTTACTTTTCTTCTATAAATAGTAATTATGAAAACTTACCTATACTGTACAATATCATAATTGAAGAAGGTATATTAACTGGTCCAGAACATTTTGTATTAATTTCTGTTTGTTTCCTAAATTTTGTATAATTGACGGCAACCTAATTTCTGTGAAAAGCAATTTGACTATAGTTCACCTACACTTCGCTGGACTAAAGACTTCTGTACAATTCTAATCTTAAGAATAGAAAAAGAATATCCTGCATTATTTCTGTTTACTTTTTGAAGTATTGCGTGTTTTATAAAAGATTAATTTTTGATTTTTTAAATTTTGTATGTTTGACGCAATACAAATATAGCATTATGTGTATTCTATCTACATTTTCGCAAAATTCTGAATAGCGCAACCACTAAAAAGGCATTGATCTGATTAAAAGAATGTTTCACATGTTCCGTTTCACTTTTTATGGTTTGTGAATATCACGTGACTATAATTTCCTTGTTAATTCCTTCTTAATAGAGACATACATGAACATAGAGATAGAGGAAATGAAACCAATCACAAATTTCATTATTTTTTCATTTGACTCTTTCTAGGTGTGCTAATCTTGTTTAAAATGTATTTATATATTTCCAGTACTTTTTGTTTCTTAGTTTCCTTAGCTGTGATTGGTTTCATTTCCTTTATCTCTATGTTCATGTATCTATTCAAGTTTGTCGAATAATCTGTCATGTTCTTCATTGATAGTGTATGAAATACTTAATTTTTGTGTTTACTATTGTGTTTACACTAATAAATATACACTGATATATTAATTTCCTTAATATAATTTTATATCATCAAGTCTCTGGGTGTAATGTAACATATAGTTTTAATTTTGTACTTATGGTACAGTCTATTGAGTTATGCAGTAAATTTCACTTCAGTGATTTTGTTCTTGAATTTTTTTATACCTATCAATATATATATATATATATATATATATATATATATATATATATATATATATATATATATATATATATATTGATATTATTGATATTATTGCATATACATAGGTGAAGATTTATTAAGCTCCTTAAGCTATTAAGACTTATAAAACCAACTCTATCAACTTCTGTGTATTAATATCAGTGGTATACAAATAATATATTTGTAATTAAAAAGTTACATCCCCTTCATAAAGATGAACACTCACAAAGGTGACACAGATCACCACCCTCCACAGAGAGGTAAACATATTAAAGCAATGCAAAGAATTGGAATGTATAAGCATATATATTGCATAAGGTCTAACAGATTAAGGAAAAGAAAATCGAAAAACTTTTGTTAATCACCAAAAGGAGGCTTGCACCAAATCAAAATGTGTATATAAGACATAAAAAAAACTTATCTTGGACGAAGAAATATATACCGCAATAGAGTAATTTACTTGGTATCTAATGTAGTGTCACAAAAATAAAATTTATAAACCTGATTTCTCTAATTTAAAAACAGAAAAGTTACAGATTCATTTATTGTAATTACATATAAGGTATTTTTTCAAGGTATTCTAAAAGGGTTTCATCTACAACAAACAGTTTTAGCGAAAAATGTACGATTCTCTTAAGTAAATGAGAATTTCGCTATATTACATTAAAATTCAATTTTCGTAAATTCAGTATTTCAATAATTATTCTGTAAAATTAGACTTTTACAATGGTTTGTATAGATGTAAAATTCAATTTGCATCAAACGTAGAAATAGTGTATTTAACTTACAGTCTACACACTTTCAGAACATTGTTAAAGATTTGGGGGAGGCGCCATTGTAATAATTTTTATTGAGGGATTTTTGGTTGCACTCGAATTTATTTAAATGTATTTGGGTAATTTTTTCTAAAATATACTCGTCACATATAACGGTTATACGTGATTAATTTTTCGCAGTAATTATTGAGGATATAGTAGCTGTAATGAACCACTTCATTACGACACGTTACAGGGTTTATTACAACAATGTATGTAAATACTTTAAAATAACAGTGGTTCTTTTGGCATTTCCTTCAAAGTACTTTTGAAATTTCTATTTCAAAAATATATTTAATGGAAATTTTATGGTTGATTTAATATAAAATTTGGTGAAACGGTGATTCCAGTAAAGACAATTACACTTAAAAAACCGAAGTGTAACCAGTCTAGCACAATATTTTTAAATGTAGCGGAGGTGCCACTGTTACTTCAGTATATATGGACGGTTATACTCAAGTTCATTCATAGATACTTTAACTTTTATATATCCTTATATCCTATCTTTTTTAGGATATATCCTTCTCTGATTAGGAGGCTTTCAGAGTGGTAGCTTCAGATTTTGAAGACATGCTTAAGAAACAGATGATTGTCATCACAATTCAAGTAGGTCACTATATTGACGAGAGAACAATTGCTGTTGCTTTCCCTTCGACTTCTTAACTTTTCTGTATTTGACAGGAGGCTAGAATTATATTTTTGAAAAGTAATTTTAACAATATACATTATACCCCTTATGAGTCATGCTGTTCGTATGCTAAATTACACGAGTATGCTAAATAGACAGTCACTTATGTTGCTTTTGGTTTGGTATCTCAAGGTCTGTGTGTTTGATGGGAAGCATCTTTTCCTTATTCAAATAGTATTTGTGGAAACTTACCCACAGTGAACAACGTTGGTACACAGCCAAAAATAGCTGAATAGGATACTATTCATTTCATCCCTGTATGCCAAATAAAAAATTCTTGTCTTGCCGATAAACGGAACAGTCTACCTTAGCTTCGCCATAAAAACAAGCCACGGTATGAGATAAGAGCCCTTTGGGATTTTTCATTTGGCAAATAGAGATAAAATAAACTATATATTAACTGAAAAAAGATATTTTATATTAGTTTCTGTTTGGTAACCCAAATTTTTTATAATTGACGGGAATCAGGTTGCCGATTCCCGTGAAAAGCAATTTGACTATAGGCCACCGTTATCCTTCACTGTACCATAGACTTCTGTGCAATGCTACTGCTAATATAGGGGACAAGAAAGAAAAAAGGAATATCTTGCTTTATCTTCTCTTTACTTCTTCAAGTATTGTGTTTAACTGAAATATTAATGTTCCTTTAATATAGTTATGGTCACCTAGCTATACAATATGTATCTTTAACTTAACAAAACACACTTTTCGGCAAAATTACCACTAAAGTAAATCATTAAACTTTGAGAAAGACGTTCTATTATAAGTAAGATGTGGTTGTAGCAACCTGACTATACTCTTCCTAACCTCAATTCTACTAATTACTTCTGGGTAATCATCAGTAAAGTGTAAAATTCGGAAATTCTTGGTTTATTGTATATAATTATGTTAGATTCATAGGTAAATAATGTTACACACACCTACAAGAATTTCCGAATCCGGATATACCAAACGATAAAGGGCATGATTTTTCCCTTTGATTCCTTAAATTTTGTATATTTGACGGAATAATCTATTTGTATTCCATCTACCGATTCACAAAATATTTCTTTGTGCAACTACTAAAAGTACACTGATCTGATTTAGAAAATATCTCATACGTCTCTTTCCGTTTAATTTTTTATGCTTTGTGGATTTCACGTGAAGTTATAATTTCCTTTTTAAAAATAATTGTGATAACTTGATCCCACGCTAAGCTCAAGATTATTTGCACAATGCTGATACTGTGTAGTATCGTGAGTGGTAGCTTTAGTTTAACGTGTTGTTAAAAAAATTTCTCTATATACATTGATAGGTATAGAAAATTTAAAAAACAAAAAGATCTTTGTGGTGAAATTTACTGTATAATTCAACAGACTTCGCTGAAAATACACAATTTAAACGATATTACACCCAGAGACTTAAAATTAGTTAAAAGAAATTAAAATGTCTTATAAGTGTAAATTTAAAAGTGAATAAAAAAGTTAAGTCTTCCATATGCTATCAACGAAGAGTATGACAGATTATTCGACAAACTTGTAAATTAGGTATATGAAAAATACGAATGAGAAACACGTTAATTACTAAAAACAGTAGTTACAGAACTAAACAAAGAAATGAAAATAGAGATAGGAGAAAGAATACAAATTATAGCTGGGGAAATTAAGAAATGAAAAGAACTGGAAATTAAATAGATACATTTTTACACAAGATGAACACACCTAGAAAATCTAGTAAGAAAGATAATATAATAATATATTTCTCATCACATACAGGTGAAAACTTATTATGCTATTTAAGCTGTTAAGCTATTAAAACTTATTAAACGAACTCAATTATTTTCTGTGTTTTGATATAGGTAGTCTACAAATAAATATATTTCCAACTAAAATGTCATAGTAACATCCCCTTGACTTGATACAACTCACCACCCTCCACACAAAGGTGAACATATCAAGGCAATGCAAATAGATGAATGGTACAAGCATATATACTGCGAAGGCCTAACAACAGAAGGAAGGGAAAATCGAAAAGGTCTTGTTAAGTACCAAAAGTAGGTTGGCAATGAAAATCAAACTGTGCATATAAGATAAAAAACTTATCTTAAATGAAAAAATATATACCGCAATAATAGTTATTAATTATATAAGGGAGTTAACAAGCTTTTAATCCACGAGAAAAAGCGGATTAAGGACTGTTAATTCCCGAATGTAATTCAACGTTTTATCCACGACCACGAGCAAAACTGGTCAATTAGAAGGTGCAAAATTCTGGTTTTGAAAAACGTTAGATTTGGCAGATTTATTTTGATCAAGTATAGTGATTTTGAGCTGAAAACTAGAAAGTCTTGGAGTCGTTTCTAGGATATGCGTTTGAATATTTATCAACAAGACCGACATTATTTGAAAATCGATACAAAAAATGAGTGACAATGCTGAAAATTTTTTCATTCCGACTGAAATCCAGCAAGAAGCTCAATAAGCAATATTACTTCTGTTACCAGCGAAAAGCAAAAGTGTATACGAGAAGGAATTGGTGGAATTCGACAACTGGCGAAAAAAAGGGACATAAGAGAAGGAGCAATTACAGAAGAGGTACTACTATCCTACTTTCTCAATGTGGAGAAACGGTTAGCTATCTCTTAGTTAGCTAAACGGCTAGCTATGTGGACAAAGTATTCGATGCTAAAATTAATGTTGAAAGTACACAAAGGTGTTGATATTTCAAAGTATGGTAAACTTACTTCATATTTGAAAGCCGGATCAAGAAATTATAAAGCAAAGAAGGTAAAGATACTGGCGAGAGACCAAATCGAAGATTTTTTTCAAAGAAAAAAGCACCGGATGATGAATATCTACAAGTTAAGGTAGGAAATACACGGTCAATATTTTAATTTATACATGGAGCTTTTTATTTTGAACTCTTTGCCGGTTCCAACGATCATGGGAGTCGCAGGTGCTTGTCAATGCAATGAATTAACTTTTTTGGATACCAGCTATATCCAAGACAAAGCTACAAGACAAAAGTACTCATTCCGGATACGAAAACAAATATTTCAAGAAGTTTCACGATCTTGGAAGAAGCTTTTTCAGTCAATACTGTAGAAATATATCGAAAATACATCAATCTGCAACCTAAAACTGCCGATGGGAGATTTTTTGTACGATATGCGGCTGGAAAATGTACGAGTACTACACAACATGTAGACATCAACACAATTTCGAAAAATTTTTCAAAAGTGGCTTCATTCCTTGGATTTCCTGATCCGGAAAGTTATACCGGACATGGAGGCGTTCTTCAGCAACATTATTGGTCAATGCTGGGGGCAATATTACCACTGTCAAGCGTCACGGTGGTTGAAAATTGACTACGGTAGTAGAAAGTTATATTGAAGAGTCCAGCAAGATGGTAATTGCTGAAAAAATTCAGGTCTACTTAATGTCGGAGAAGTTGTGGGCCCGTCTAGTCCTTCAAAAACTCCTTATCGAATGAACTTGAATAATAATAATTAAAATGAGAAGATCGTTCTTGAGATAAATGTTAATGTTAATAATAATTTTAAATAAGATGCTGTAAAATCGAAGCGTGGTATTATGAATTTTAATCCACTAGTGTATTAGAATCCATGGAAAACTGACATATTAAACCTTCCTAATATAGTGGTCGTAGATAAAGCATATTTTTTTACCTAATTTAGTATCATAAAAATCAAATTTCTAAACTTGATTTATATAAATAGAAAAAAAAACCAGAATAGTTATAGTTTCATTCAATGTAACTATATACAAAAGTATTTTTGGAAATATTAAATTACTAAGGTTAGTACATCTATGGATGATACAATATATCATCTACAACAAATAGTTCACGGAGAAAAATATGCGATTCTGTTGGATTAAAATTAAAATTTTGTGTCATTAAGGTCAGTTTATCAAAATTCAGTATTTCAAAAATTATTTGTAAAATTAGGCATTCTTCTGTACAGATGTAACATAAGATCAAAAATGATTATTGTGCATTAATATATTCTTGTGTATATCAGTTAATTTCTTTATAATGTAATAAGAATACATTTTAAGTTTCAAAGCTGTCGTCTGGTTTCATAATATTAAGTTATAAAGTTTGACGAATTTTATATTGTAATATTAATTTCGATCAAGTCTATTCTGAGACTACAGAGATGACTACAAAACATTTTTAAAGCTTCTGTATTTCACTTAATTGGCATGGAACGCAGAAATAGTGTATTTAATTTATAAACTACATATTTTCAGCACATTTTCAAATATTTGACGGAGGCGCCACTGTCATTTTAATTTGTATTAATGGATTTTTTGTTGTATTCGAGTTTATTTAAATCTATTTGGATGATTCTTTCTAATATCTACTCGATACATATAACGGTTATACGTGGTTATCTCTCTGCGGTAATTGGAGGTTATTAAGAATATAGTAGCAGTAATGAAGCACTTCATTACAACACGTTATAACCTAACAATGTATCTAAACACTCTAAAATAACATTAGTAAGTTTGACATTTCTTTTAATATGGTTTTCTGAGTATATTTGGATAGGCCAAATATACATGAAGGGTTCGGGTGTAAATAATGGTAGATAACTGACATTTTTTAAGTTTGGAGATAATCATACCTAAATGTTGAACTGAATTCAGATTTATATTTATTTTATTTTTGTTTTTACTTTTATATACATTTTTTAATTCGAAAGTCACGTAGATACCATTATTTACCTTGCTTTATGCTTTTTCAAGGGGAGATACCATGCAGACACCATTGTAATAAGTTGTAGGTAGATGCGTATCGTATTTTTTAATTGTATTCATATAGTTGTATCTTAGCTATATCCGAAATCAACTTAGAAATTATATCTTTTGCAATATCTTCAGGAAGAACTGATTTTAGTGTCGATGTTACTTGATTATCTGAAATGCATAGGACAGGATCACGATATTACATTTTACCTTTCCTCTTGATTCAGCAATTTTGTAGTATCGTTTTGTAGTAACTACTTTCCTGTTTGGATAGCTGTCTCCTCTTTTTAACTGGATAATTTCTCAATCCAACAGATTAATCTCCATCACAGTTGACACACTTGATTGGGATTGAGCAAGGAGCTCCTACGTAGCTCTTTACCGCACACTCAGATTTAATGTTCATGACATCTTGAGGAAGTATGCCCGAAACGTTGGCAAAGGAAACAAAGTAATAGGACTGGTATATAATCCCTTACTGGTTATACATAGATACCCGATTTCATACATATATCTTTTTCTGCAGTGTTACTCTATTGAAAGTATGAGCGAGACAGTCTCCTTTAGTATACCATCTCGTTTTGCACCATGATTCTTTTTACATCTATCACACCCTCATTTTTAGATATTTTCTATAATCTTTACCAAGGAATAACCAGAGAAATCTCTGTGTGTTATAACCCCTTCTGTAAAATTAAGACTATTATGTGAAGCGACTGTTACATCGAACTCAATATTTCAGTCTACATGCAGAAGATTAATATTGACGATGTCTTAACTAAAAGCTCTTCACGAATCTTTCTCAGCGATGAAGCAATTGCAATTACTGGAACCTAGTACCTTATCAGTAAGAAAGGGGTGAATTAGTGACGTAATCTCTCGTTTAGGTGAAATTGGGACCCAAGTGATGTGTTATCGCTCCATGGGAGCGAAGCCCTTCGACATGGCATGCTCAATCGCAAGGACTTTCTCATCTACTGACACCGATCATCGCGCACAAACAGGCAGGTGACTTTTACACTGCACTACGGTGAGGAAAGAACAATTTTGAGGAAGATAAGTAAGAAAAGGGGTAGGTCAGTAGGAAATGAAGGTAATAGGACAAGCGCTCCACATAGTCGCCTCTTACGACTGGTAGGAGATTCCCCGGGTCTATTGTACCCCCGAACCCGGAGGGGAAATTATTGTATTATTAAACTATTAAGTCGATGTAAATGACATCCATTCGCTTGCGTTGGTCAAGAGTTTCAACTATGCTTTGGGTAATATAAATTAAGTTAGATGTTGTAGATCATCCTTGCATAAAGCCATGTTGATACTCTGAAATTTGTATACTTACATTACGATAAATTGCGTCATGAATTAATATTTCAAGGGCTTTGAGAAAATTACATAAAATAACGATTGGTCTAAAGTTACTAATATCCGTGTTGTCGCCCTTTTTAAAAACTGGACAGACTTTAGAGTATTTCCAAATGGCGGGCATAGAAGAGCTTTTTATGCATAAATTAAATAAAATCGATAATGGATAGCCAAGAATTGGTGCACAGTCTTTAATTAGGAATGAGGGAACGCCATCAGGCCCAGTGGTTAGCTTGGGTTTAAGCTTCTTTAATGTCGTTTGAACTTCCCGTTCACTAAAGGGAGTAATACTGACGTCAACATAGCTAAAACCACCACAGAGATCAGGGAGAGGTTCATCAGATGGGAGTGAAAATGATTTACTAAATAAATTAGCAAATGTCTTGACAATTTCCAAAGGGTTGTCCAGAGTTTGATCGTTATAATGCATTTGAGATGGTATGCTTCCACATGTTCTTTTACTGTTTACAAAAGTCCAACATATTTTTGGTTCCCTGGATGTATTGACTTCTGCATTTTTAATATAATGGGAGTAAGTAACATCAATATCGTTCTTTACCAGAATCCGAAGCCCTTTAAAATTATTATGAGCCTCTTCGTCAGTGTGGTTTTTATATCTACGCCAGTATCTAGATTTAAGTCTAATATTTCTTATAATAGTGCTGTTGAACCAAGGAGTATATGTTCTCTTACGATATTTAGTGTTATTTTTAGGCACTATGAGATCAAATAACTAATACAGTTTGTCATAAAAGACTTAACATGCAGATTCAACGTCTGAGAAGACGGCAAGAAAAGACCAGTCTACATCGAGTAGAGCGTTATAAAGTGTCTGAAAGTTTGCTCTCTTAAAATTATAACTGGCATTAGAATTTTTGGGAAAACGGGTTTTTGAATCAGAGTCACCATTTACTTCCACAGTAATGCTTAAAGCAGGGTGATAATCATCCTCGCTTGTTAGAACTTCATCAGAATTCACCACATTGCTTCTTCTGTTACACAAAATTAGGTCTAGAAGTTTATCGTCTTTGTTAAAAATAAAGTTATACTGCTGAAGATTAAGCAGATCGAGTAAACTATTTAGGACTTATATCTTACCATCAGGCTGCTGCCCAGCTAAGTACGAAGCGTATTTTGGAATATTAAAATCTAATATTAATAAATCCTTATTTTGAATAGCAGGCAAGGATGAAAGATATTCAAATAGTTTCTCATAATCTGCAACTCCAACACTTACATATAGGAGGAATATACATAACAAATATATATGTTACTGTGAAAGACCGAAATCCGGTGAACGTCCAGATACACCAGTGAATGTCAACATTCTTCAACTGACCATTGGTTTCACAACAATACCTTCTTTAGGCGCACTGTGTTTCATTTGACATTGTTTACACAAATTTAAATACAACATTACAACTTCATATATTAACGGAAAAAGTATATTTAACATCTCATCGTTTGTAACATAATACTGGATATTCGTTTCTCCTGGTTTTAGTGGCACAATTAACTTTTCTTCATCGCTAACTTTTAAAATGTCAAAACGTTTTAAACGTCTGTAGTCCAAAGGTGTACTACACTTACTTTTAGCAAAAATCACTTCAGAAACGATTTTAGAGTACCTTTCTTGAGAAAAATAAAAGCAATTGTCTTCTCATTTACTTCCAATTAAGGCATGTAACTGTTCAAAAAACTGATCACGATTCACTGCAGTAGCCATTGAATACAAATTATAATATCTAATAAAACAAATTAAATTAGCAAGCTTGCACACACGCTATCAGATCTTGCGTAAGACTGACGAAGCCAAAGCCAACAAACAGGATGCAGGAACCGCCCAAAAGCAAGTTACAACCTGTCATTTCCGACATTCACCGGAGCCAATTTGTGTTTGTCGACATACACCGGTGATATATACAAAGTTCGAGTGTATAATGAAATTAATAAACGTTCGGTCTTTCACCAAGGCATTTGGTATTTGTCGACATTCACCGGTGAATGTTGACATTCACTAATTTCGGACTTTCACAGTAACATATACATATTCGAGTGATGTAAATTAATATTTAAGCATAATATTTAAGTCAATGAGGGGAGATAGTTCTATATCACTCACGCTCAGAGGTACCAGAGTCGAATTAATGTTTTTGCGGATGGCTGCAAGTACACCACCACCTCTAGTGAGACCAGTGGCGGTGAAGTTTCTGTCAACATGGTAATACTGTATTCATTATTAGATATTTCAGCATCTAGTACGGAGCATTCTAACCAATTTTTAGTAATAGCAATGATATCCAAGTTAGAAGAAGCAATGTAGTTATAAACAGCCGCAGTTTGATTTTTTATGCTACGAGTATTTTGATAATACATTGAAAATAAGTTTGTAGTGGGATGCACTGTAGGAAAGCAGCGGGGATAATTGGCAAAAGTAAAATGCAGTGGGGATGATTGGTACAGAAAAAGCAGGTATTTCTGGTAATTGCTATTGAGCGGACAATATGGAATTTTTAATATCACTGCAAGTTCTTTTATGTGTAACACATCTAACGGTATCCCAAGCCGCATGATTGACGTCAACCGCATTATTATTATTTTTCAAATTATGTCTAATGCATTTAGAGCAAGTAAGTGTTTTAGACTTACACGCTTTAAGATCATGACTTTCACCGCACCGAGGACAAGTTACAGAATTTTTACACTTACTTGCAGAATGATGATATTCATTGCAGTTATAACAGCGAAGTATTTTAAATGCATCAAAAATTGCACAACTATCATACTTTACAAATATATTACCTGCTCGAGAAACTTTTTCATAGGTACTTTTATCAAGCTGTAAAATTGATTGATTTTTCTTTGTAGGGAAGAATTTTATTAATTTACACTCAGAATCTTCGGAAAAAAATATTAGTATTACATCTGAAAATATAATCAAGCAGCTCCTCGCCTTGGTAAACGGACGACAATACAACAATTCGAACTCTAGGGCGTACATCACCGAATGTAACATAGGCGTCGGGCAAGTTTTTCTGAACCATCTGCTTAAACTTCGCGTTATCATCTTTATTAGAACAACTTATGAGTAAGCCTCCGTTTTTAATATTAACGACTTTAGATAATTGTATGTTAGATGCTGCGGGGTTAATTTTTTGTAATAAATCAGATTTGGTTACCATTACCATCCTTAGGTTGAACAATAACAGCAGGGCTAGTTTTATTTTTCCTCAGAATTTCAGCATATTTGGGCTTGTCGGGAATTCTATAAGCATTATTAACAGGAGAACATTGTTTATTTTCGGCTAGTGCTGACAATTGAGATTTCAGGTTTTAAACGGTAACCTTAAGAGCAGAAATTTCACTAATAATCTTTTGCTCAATAAGTTCATATTGGACTAACTTAATATCACAATAACTTAACTCCATCAATTTGGTGGATAGTAATTTTTAACACACAGGATGTTAGTACATACATGCAACACTGAGCAGTGTATCAACAATAAATATTCAATAAAAACCACTGAAAACACATAACAGGCAAAGTCGAATATATTTGATGTATACTCGTCTGCGAGCAAATACTATATATGGTGAATTATGCAATTTAAAAGAATAGGAATCTTAGCGTAACAGAAAACCTGAAAAAAGAAAACAAAATTAACTTTGTTGAATGCTTGATTTTTAATAATAAAATTGAAAAACCATTACTTCAAATAATTTGTTATAATTTCTGTGAAATACTGATTTGCCAAAAACTATCACAACTAAAAGCGCCACCGCCAATGTTGGCGCTTTTAATTTGTTAAATTATTCCCCTTCTACAATATTACCTTATGTACCATGATTGGTTATACTCACTCTGGTTCGTGCTTATCCCAATAGTACAGTCGTGAATTCCCCTTGACTTGGTAATCCGCTTAGAAATGCGCAGTGTGTATATAATCCCAATGGCACTGTGACCATATGTCTGCTACTCCAGGCTGTTTACCTGTAATTGGGCCCTCATTTGCGACAGGCAATGCACGCGGAAGTGGAAATCCACAGGGTACAAGTATATTTAATATATTCCCTACGCGGAATATATGTAGAAATGTTGTTTTGTTGATGTGAGTTCTATGGTGTTAACATATATTCTTCTTTGTGGACAATAAAGAAAACAACGAAAAAAAAAATAACATTTATGGTGGCTGTGTTGCTCATGCTTAGTATAAAATAATACGAAGGTTGTAGAAAATAAACTACGTGTTTATCATACATTTATTTATATTGTAACCAACTTATTATGTACATATTATATTCTTGTACAATAGGCATAATGAAATAAATATTACATCTAGAGCTATAAATTAACTAATAGTATACATTACTACAAGAAATCACTTATGTATCGGTATGATGGATATGAAGCAAAAAACTTACACGTACAAGATTTAAAGCAATTTATAAAAATACTTTTGAAATACTGTAAAATATAAGCATCATCAGGTAAACCTAAAGCAAGAACATATTTCTTGCTCTTCGTTTGCCCGACTAATAAAACTAAAGTAATAATAAAAATAAGTTAATTTATAAAATTATATTTTATAAATTTAAGTCTTAATATAGGAACAATCAATTTACGTCTATACTAAAAATTTATAAATTATCTGTTGATCATGATTATTAGTTTGGAAAAACGGACTTATCACATTAAAAAAAATACATGTTATTAAAATGTATTGTTACAATTGTAAGAAAATATACATATAACCATTAACTTGAATTAGTGTAACACGACTTTGCCTTAGCGATACCAGGTGAATTCAAGGGCGGTTGTTAACACTGGAAGCTTTAAGAAGTGATATATGTTGCCCAAGAGACTAAAATTCTTATTTACTATTCATATTATATTGTTGCATATATTGCTATCCATATATCACATGAAAATAGTAAAAAATAACATTGTTCTCCTGGATAGTGGGAAATATTAACATTCATTAAGAAATGTTTTCATATCAAGAATAGGAATAATATCGGTCGACGTTTCACATAACAAATCCATTTTAAATTGTCACTTTTTCCATTTTTTACATTTTCAATACTTTTGGCTATGCCACATATTAAAAGAGAATCTTAAAATCAAACACAATCAAACAAATAAAACAATTTTCGAGACCTTAACAAAGAAAAATAAATAAATTTGTTTCACTAAATAGTCATGTTCCTTTTCCTATATTTTATAATTTTGACACCACAGATAAAAAAAATTCATGTCCATAGATGTGTCGAGTATAATTCAAGTAATTTAATATGCAAAATGAAAAAGAGACACATGTAGAGAGACTAATATAAAATCCCTAATCAGAATCCCTTAAAAATTGCTATTTAAGTATCATTCCAGAATCCATCAAGAACTACCCGAATTTCCACGTTTTTGATTTGCCCTACTTATTATTTTATATTTTTGGTCTGTTTGTGGCAGCATATTGAATTATTGAATAACTGTTTTAATTGTAACAGATATAAATCATTAATTGATTTATTCAAAGAATTGATTTATGTGTCTAGAATGACAAAAAAATGGTTTATATTTTAAACCTATGTTTTCAGAATGGATAGTATGACCGTTATGTATAATAAAATGAGCGAGGGAGCCTTAACCTTGGAAGAAAAAAATCTCAGAGGTTTTCTTTTCTACAGGGAAATCTCATATGGAAGCACAGCATTTTGCATTATATAATCATAATCAAGGAGTCCGTGAATTTAATCTGAGACGGATAATTTGCAGGGTTATGTTGTTTGAGATTATGCTCACTAGTCCAATTTTGCAAATCAACAGATAATTATTTTGGCTGTATAATTTTTTTAACAGGCGTCCATTGAAAATATCTACTAAGCTATTTCTTGCAAAGCAGCTTAGAAGCTGTTTTACAGAACTAGGTGTAGCTCCATGAGACTCACATGAACGTTTATGAATCGTGAGATAACTGAAAAGGAAATTATTTTTCTGATGAAGCACCATTTCCCGCGAAGGCTACTCTTTGGACTACAGTTTCTACGAAATGTGTATATCTATAACTTTTTTATTTAATCGTGACTTTTTTAGTTATCGGAGAGGGATAAAAGGGAACTTTTCAAACATAGCTTTTGTGTTTTCCCTTTTGTAAGGACATTATAAAGAAATTCGTGTTCATGCAAGATTGGGTACCACTACACCAGACCGAAAAAGTTTCAAAAGTGATTCAAAACGCTTATGCTGGTCATACAGATTTGCACTCATGCGATTTTTTACTTAAGGATCTTACAAAGGACGGGTGTCGCTTAAGACTAGTAAAAAAACAGTTTCTGAGCGAACTACTGAAAAGTTTCGATAAGAAATTTTCGATAAGTTTAGAAATTTTCGCAAGCGCATTGAAGACTGTGGCCAATTCAAATGGAGGTCACATCGAAATATAATTAGTTTTTTTATTTTTGTATTAATATATGACATAATTTCTTGTTATGTGAAATAAAACTTATTACTAATTACGTGTAAACAAAATCACGTTATTTCTGCTTATAATTAATAACTTCTTAGTTTATTTAATTGTTTGTCTCGTTCTGTGTACCAACAATCCTTTTAATGCTCTCATTATAGTATAATGTCATAGTAGTTAACGTCATATAGTAGTTATAATACATTTAACCATTGAGTTACTAATATTATGCTATCATAAAGTATTTAGATATATATTCTTGATTTTTACTCACCACATCTACGAAAACCCTGCCTACCGATTAATAAAACTAATATAAAGTAAGTGTAGGAAGTTGTGACATTTTCTTACAATATTCTTCAGTTTGATGATTATCAACACCAACTTAAACACATTTAACACTATACAACTTGCAGACTTCTACTACGACCATTAATTGCACATATTGATAAAATTATTATTGAAGTGAATAACTACTGACAGGGTTGTCATCATGACTCAATGGAAAACTTGGTGTGTAAGTCAAATCTATTTTCCTATTATGTAGAGCCTACCAAATAAATAAAAAGTATTCTAATTGCCTTAAGTGCACCTAAATCTCCGATTAAATCTTGTTAACATATTTACTTTTGTCAGTAACTGAAAGAAAATGTATCACTAAGGCGAATTAAAATGCCTTGGCTACAAGCAAATCCTGTGAAAAATGAATTTACATTATTCACGTATTTTTTACGTTGGTAATTGCAATGGAATTGCGTATGTAGAATACCAATTTAATTTAAATAAAATATACCAGACCCTTTTCCTGGGGGTATGATCAAAACATTTGTGTATGTGTGGTTTTAATTATAGTCCTAGAAAAAAATATAGAGAACCTGAAAAGGTCTATAAAGAATATCCACATTAAAACTGTTTTATATCACATCACACAAAATAATCTTACCGCATATAATCTGTGGTCGTAGCAGGGGTCTCTACCTAACAGCAAACTTTCCATTACCTTAAAACAGAATTTCCCTTAATTTTATATAATATATAAATCATATATAATATAAAATATATTATAAATTACGTATCCTAAATATAATGTAAACTATATCATCATTTGTGTTTACAAGTTCACATATTATAAATTACAGCGCAACTGCATTTAATGGAAAGTTTATGTTACTAAGAAAAAATGAAGCTTGGTTATTTCTAACACATGTTAGAAAACTAAGTTACTATTATTCAAAAAGCTCTAACACGATACAAAAATTCTAATCATAGGGGTAAAAATAGGTGTATAAAAAATATTGTAGTATATAAGATAATAAATTACAAATAATAGACAACCAAACTTAACGCACCCGGTATATTATTTTTATTGTGAGCGTGGCTAAATTAAATCCGACAAATCTGAAAGTTAATAAAATAGAAACAAATGTTACTTTTATCATTTTCCTTTTCGAAATTTATAAATATACAAGAGTTATTTAATAAATTTAGTTATTAATAACAAATCAATAATATACCTTTTAAAAAAATACAATTATATTTTTACATCCCATATTATAAAAATAAATTAACATTCTTAATTCATAATAACAGTCACAATTTGATTATATCAACAAATATTTCACATTGCAGTTCTAACTTACATATACTACTTAATTATACGTTACACCAATATAATAGGAACTAATATACGTAGAATAATATTTCAAGGGATGTGGACACAATTATTATTATATTATGTGTTCCTATTGCATTGATTAGTACTGTATAAATATCGTTCAGTGCTTTAGTGCAGTGAATTCAGAACCATTAAAATTAATCGATGTATTTAAAAGATAAGCTATGTAAATTAAAAACTATTATAATTGGCGTGAAAAGTAATTGTGAGAAAAGAAAACAACGAATACTCTGAACGGCAGGAAATTTTCAAATTTGGTCATGTATTTTGACGATTGATCAGCTGTGTAATATACTCTAATAAGGATAAATTGCAAATGGATTATGTTTACTATTTCATAAATATTTTTCCCGTTTTTCCAAGATGATGCAGTTTTTTTATTACATCTGAAAAGTTATTAAATGCTATTATTGTAATAATATTTTCAAACATTTCGCGGTATTTTTGTCTACAACAAAAATATTGACATAATAATCTACTTGAAATATCATCATTATATCAATGTCCAGATAATGTATGTTTTTCTGAGTATTACTATAGTAATTTTCTTATAAGGCAATAAATTATATATAAGCATACTACAGTTTTCACAATACCAAGTGATTTTATTCTAAAAATTGTATAAAATATATAAATTGCTTACATCCTCTAATAGGAAACATTTTGAATGTTAGAGTCTAATGTGAATATTATATATTTCAATAATATTCATTTTAATAGTTAAAGATAAAATATAAAAAACTGTTTCATCAGAGTGATTTATTTTTCATGCTTAGAAAGATTTGTAATTTACAAATAGGATCTCTTGTGCCTAGAAACGTTTTGTGTCCATGCATGATAATAACTTGATACAGAAAATGTGGAAGAGTAAAGTAAATATACCTATTCCGCAAGTAAAACAAGATTTCCTGAAAAGTGCTTTTACAGATCAGCACGCGCGTTGAGTATTCAAAAGTTTAACCACCCCTTTTCACCAACTAGGGTCGTAAAAAATTCTCATCTATATCTAATCAATGTGCATTCATTAGGAGGCCTGCAAAACTAAATTTTGTGCACTGATTTAATCGGAACGATATGTTGCATTATGTATCACAATTTAAGGTAATTATAGCAATTGTTCAGTTTTCTTAACAGTGTTGTTGTTATTCAGATTGTTAACGCTGTCATAGCGATAGGTAGATCCATGTGGTAGATCCATGCTCCCCTTTTTCTTACAGATGCACATCACAATGACAATGACGAGAGCTATACATCCTATTGTTAGAAGTGCTAAGATTGGTAGTGCAATGTTCCAATAATCTGAAAAAAAATGTAAAATAAAATTATAAAAATATTGTCCTGTTTCGCGGGGGGACGTTCTCGGTTCCCTCAAGATTGAAAAATGAAAAATATATTATACATCATTATAGTTTAGATATCTATGGGGTAAGTAATAGTGAATAGTGAATTAATAATGAATAGGAAATATTTTTTAATTCAGTGAACGTTTTATGTCTTTAGCTTCACATTACTTCCAATCAGCAATTCCTAAAGAAGGAAGGCAGTCATCACCTTTGCCATTTTGTACATCCGACTATATGTTCAATTTAGCCCACTAGTTTTTAAGTCAATTACAATAATAAGGCATACAATTTTAAGAAAGCTAACTTTCCTGGCTTATATAATACATTACTATAAACCAATTGGGATTTCCGAAATGGATATACCGTTGTGTGAAGCTCTCTACATATAATATAGTATAGAAATATACATATAGTATACTGGTGTATACCAGTGTACAAGAATAACAAGGGCAAATACCCGCTGCACTTGAAAAATAATTATAATGATATACAATTTTACATTAATTATCATAATAAATTTAGAGAAATGAGTACTTTAAATATTCACAATGAATTTAAATGATTATGACCAATTGTGAAAAAATGCGCTGCTTTCAAAAATTATTTAAAATCAATTCAGGATAATTTTAATAATGTTCCAGGAATGTATTGATTTTCCGTGTAAAGTAAAACATTCTACAAGTATTCCATTAGCTGCTTTCTTAGACGAAGAGAAATTTGATGTGCCACAAGAAACTGTATATGGTTTTGCAATTAACGATATTGTGTCAATACCGTAAACTTTACTGAAAAGGACATTCTCCAATCTATTAATTAGCTAAAAAATAAAATTAGTTGTCGATCAGATTTCTAGTTTTCTTATGAAGGATTGTGCTGGGATTTTATCGAACTCTCTCATACTATTTAATCTTATATTTATTATATACATATACTTTCCTTGGAAAATAGCAAGGGTTTACTTTGTTTTAAATAGTCGTAAAAGTCGTATGTTTTAAAAAGTAGTGTCTATAATTCTGTGTCATAAAAAATTTGGTCCTACTATATTTTTAGATATTGCAAACTTATTCGAAATTTCATTGTATATATAATGTTTGTTAAAATGCTAAGGTATGATATCCCCATACCAACAAGGATTTGTAGAGGAGTATTAAAATATAACGAATTTCTTCGAGTTTATACACATTGTCACAAATCATGTAAATAATAAAAGGCAAGTCGATATTGTGTATACGGATTTCTAGAAAGCGTTTGATACACAACACAACATTTTTTTTTAATTGGAACTATGTAGATTTGATAGTGATTTTAAGTCTATAAACGTAGTTGTGTTTATCATAGCGCCAATTGTTTCTTTCGTATACTGATCTTAGATCGAAACCCTTTATTGTCGATTCTGGTGTGCTTCAAGGTACGAATTTGGGTCCACTACTATTTAATATATTCATTAATGACTTGTGTTTAACCCAACAATCGAGCCATTCTCAATAAAGGGTATTGATCATACATTAGGTCTATATAGATTTGATATGATATGAAATGCATTGAATACTAGAAGAGTGCTTATTAGCTTCTTATTTTTATTTAAACAATTACATAACGTAGATTCATCTACATTATTAGGCATGTTGAATATATACGTATGTTCCTAGACTCGGCTCTCGTACGAACACCGTCTATTGTTATCAAAATGCAAGAAAGAATGTATTATTAAATTCTTCAATGGATATAATGAATTACGCATACCTTTAACCAAATATCGAGTAGTTGTGATTTGCACAACTATACTTTGAATGAATCTTTGTAATTAATTCATACATTTCATACGTTACGTTATTTAATACATCGTAACTGGAATTAATTCTGTTAGACAATAAATGTATTATAATTATTATATCGACTTAAAAAGCACTTTCTAAAATTGCTGGAAACATCCATCTACTCCTGAAACTATTTCAGGAGTTAGGCTCGGACGACAAGGGAAATAAATTACTCTATCCCTATCTGCCTACGAGTACTTTTTGTTTATTTTTAACCATATGTCTTTAATCTGGTAAATTATCATTACGTTTATTTTTTCCTTAAAAGTATCATTTGTGGTTCATAAACATTTCTCATCATGTCCATTGAAGGCACAACGGATAAAATGGAATTTTCACAAAGATAAATTTAAAGCAAAACAAATTTATTTTCACTTTACAGTAATATAAACAAAATTAAAATGTTCCAGAGAAATGATGTTGTGTACAAGTATTTGGCAGTGGTACAAATTTATATTAAGGACTATTAATATAACGAATATAATAATTTAGAAGAAGGGCTAGCTATGTTATATCTGGTATATTACATTAAAACATCAACACACAGGTTGTGACACGGCAACTCCCGCAACGCAGAAAATTTGACTCAAAAAGCCCAGCACTTGTAGACACAGTTTAAGTATTATACTCACGTCTTCACATCTTTAAAATTTCGATTTTAATTAGGACGTAAACAGGAAAGTAGGCGGACATTACTAATATTTTATGCTCATGATTTTATGCTCAATATAAACCTAGAAATGAAGTGGATAAATTTGTACTTATGATGAAAATATGTTATTAGTTATTGGGTTGGGTTGTCCAAAAAGTTCGTTCGGTTTTCTGAACCATTTACGTCACGGCCTATGATGCCATGCGCACAGCTGCAGCCTTGAAGCCTTGCTCCCTATTTAATCCTGATATTTAGCTGTTGTTTATTGCTGCTATACTCGTGAAGTTGTTTTATTATTGTTGTGTATGAGCTTAATTGAAAATGAGTAGAATCGAACATTTTTGGCATGTGATGTTTTTATTTTAAAAAAGACAAAAGAGCCGCTGAAATTTGCCGCAAATTGTGTTCTGTGTACGGCAAAATTGTTAATTAAGATCGAACGTGTCAAAAGTGGTTCAAGAGATTTCGATATGGCGATTTCTCCCTCATGGACGCCCTAAGATTAGGCCGACCTAAAGAAGTAATTTCCGGGAATTTACGAGTCTTAGTTGAGGCAAATCCCCGCCAAACCATAAGTGAGCTTGCAGAAAAATTAGCACGTAAAAATGTAGTATACAGAACCACCTTAAATAACTTGGAATTGTCAGTAGACTCGATGTTTCGGTTCTTCACGAACTCAGCGAATGCAATTTAATAGATAGCATCAACATCTGCGATATGTTAAGGATTCATCAACGTTGCGATCCCTTTTTGAGAAATATGGTTACTGGAGATGAAGAGTGGATCATTTATGACAGCATCAGTCAAAAAAGATCGTGAGAAAAGTCCAATGAACACTATGTAGTCCAACAACTACAAAAATTGAGCCAAGTCGTGCAGGAAAAGCACGCAGGACTTGCAAATCGTAGAAGGTCGTCTTGCATCACGCCAAAGCTCGACCTCACACTTCTCTGCAGACCCGGAGGAAATTCTTGGAGTTAGAGTGGGACGTTTTACCTCATCCACCGTATTCTCCAAATCTCGCGCCCTCGGACTTTCACCTATTCCATGGATAATAGTTTACGAAACTTAACATTTGCCAATGACGAGGAAGTCAGAAGTCAGAAACGCTTTTTTGCGAGCAAACCGTAAAATTTTTATGAAAATGATATTATGAAGCTTACTGAGACATGGGACAAAGTTATTAAAAATGGAGGAACGTCCATTATTGATTAAAATACTTTGTAATAACTACAATGTTAATAATAAATACTTACGAAAAAACCGAACGAACTTTTTGGACAATCGATATTTGTTGAATTAAATGAAATGATTTTAAATACACTTATAAAACGTGTACTCACTTGAACTTTTGTCGGCCGGTACAACTGAAGGTTCTTTAGTCGTAGAAGATAGGGGTTCCTCAGCAATATTCATTTTACGAACAGTGACTGGCGCATCAGTACTACTGGCATCAACAATCGGAGTCGGGGTAGTTGTAGTCGTAGTTGTGGTAATACTGGTCGAGTTTCGTTGATGGACATAATTTTCCACAATCGTTATCAAATCTTTCATGGTGATGTTGTATTTATTTAAAATATCCTGCGCGAACCTTATACTGTTGCATTTGCAAACCTCACAGCCTTTCTTGTTAATCTTGAATCCGTTTATACAAGTTTTATTACAATTTGCCAGAGGTTGGCATTCGTTCTTCTTAATATCGGGCTGCAAGTGGCCCATATTGTCTGTACATATCTTTTCACCGTAAATACAACTGTATGAAGTGCAGTCATCGTTTTCGTTCCAGGACTCTAAGTGTTGATATATTCGGTCTTCAACTAAGCATGGTTGTGAATCGTTCTTTTGAATCTGACTTTCTTTGACTTCGCAGAAATGAGATATGCATTTTTCTTCGCCATTAAGGCAAGTGCACTGTGTACAGCCGTCTTCTTTTGTCCAGCTTTCATGATGTTTGTATATCTTGTCATCTTTGAAACAAGACTGAGATTTTTGTTCGTATTTAATAATATTCGAACATAACGATAAGCCGTTTTGGCATTTGCATTTCTGATGTCTGTCGACAGTCAGCCACTCTTCTCCATTTTTGTAAAAGATGTCGTCAACGCGGCAACCCTTCATTTCATCGAGGTCTTTGCATTCATACAAATCGCAGCAGTTACCAGGATATCCTGTACCGCGCTTTTTTATTTCAACTGTTCTATTATTCCCGCATTCAGTTTTGCAAGGGAGACAGACGCAGTGATCATCCAAATTATTGTTCTCATAAGACGTTGACTCGCTATCGGAAGGACAAGGCTTGCAAATAGTTTTATTGCAACAACCATCGGCTATGATGACAGCGACGGATTTCTTGTCACATAATGAGGGAAGTTTGCATTGTGATGGACTGCAAACACATTCTCCATTTACCTGAAACGTAACAGATCTTTTTAGTATTAACGTATTCATTTAGATACGAAGGTAGACAGCAGTTAAGGCTCATTTATATATGCTAGCGCATTCACTCGCAAGAGTGTTAGTTAGTGTTTACATATCCTAGTCCACTTGCTTGCTAAATCGCATGCGAGTTTATTTTGTATCTCATTATTTTACTGCGAACCCACGTATTTAATAATAGTTTTAATTGAAATAACCGCGATATGAGTAAAAAACTTATAGCCAACTGTACTGATAACTTAATAAATATATTGCATGAGGAACTGGAGGAAATATTAGAGCGTGAATTGAAGGGAGATGGCAGAAGATATTGGCAGAATTTGGGTTAGAAATTGGATTGACAGGCGTTCATCTCTGTGGGCGTCTTGCACTCTCTTGCAAGAAATAAAATATGAAGATATTTCCTGTTATAGGAATCATTTTAGAATGGGAATAAATGAATTTGAAGAATTACTTTCAAAAATTTCTAATGACATTCAGCGTCAGAACAGTCATATGAGAGATGTAATTCCTGCTAGAAGCAAACTCGAACTAACTACGATTTCTTGCAATAGGAGATTCCTTTGGATCATTAGAATTTTTGTATTTGTTATCTATACTTGTAGAGAACAGCATTATCATAATTATTATGCTGTGAATAAATTGATCGAAAAGCTTCCGTTACAACTCATTTTGCTCTTCATTGACATTGATCATTTGATTAGAGTTTGAAGAAATTGAAGAATTATTATAAGACCAGGAACTTGAGCCGGATGAGGGCGAATGAATACAATCTGTATCTTCTCTCGATACTTTCGTACTGTAACGATTCATCAAGGAAATTTCGACTTAAATTCGACTAATAATGTCTGTATTTTTGTTTGAAGTCGTCGTGAATTTTGTAGAGGAATTTTATGGAATTGATGCTATAATCATTCCAAACAAATGAAATTCATCATCATGGAAATGATTTTCTGGAGTGGCACTTTTGAATTATTCTCTTTGATGGCATTTGACACGGTTGCTATTCTGTCACAGTTTTTTCTTTTTCTAGTAGCAACACTCACAGAGAATATGCTAGTGCGTGTTTACACTTGCCAGTGATGTCCATTTTAATCCCCACTCCTTACTAGCACGAAAAAGTAGAGCGTTATGCGACTCAGCTTACACGTCCCATGTACTAGCACTAGCGAGTGTTCACACGCATTATTTACATGCGTGTGGTTTGCTAGTAAAGTACTCGGCCGAGTTAACTAGCATGAATAAATGAGTTTTTATGTCTGATAATTATGGCTGGAAAAAATTTTATCGGTGATTATAATATGAACTGTTTAAATTTTTTAAATTTATTAATTGAACTGTAATAGTTTATTCACTAAATTGATATTTTAATTTGTTTTATGATAAAATGCCTAAGTAACTATAGATATATTTAGGGCATAGTAATATATCCATTTATTCATGTATAAGAGGTATACATGAATAAATATATATTTTGATATCATAGATTGACTTTCATTAGAAATTTTTTAATCAAATTTACATGGAATTCATCCACGTTGTTTGGTTTAAAAGTTACCAATGAAGTTTATTATGAAAAAGCTACTTAATAGAGATTAGATTCAAGAATCTACAAAATCTTTGTGCAGAAATAATATGAAGTCATTTATATGAAATATTAGGCCACCATTACCATTCAGCATTTTAACTATCTCGAACTGATTCTATGTGTAGAATTTCTATCTGCTACCTTATATAGGTAGAGCAATAGACAATTTGGTTGGGTAAATAGCAACTACCGGATGACTTTTCAGATATACAGAGCATAAGAACTTAGTTTATGTTGTTACCTCGGTCTGTAGTTTTACAACTACATATTAAACCACAATCAATTTCTTTCAGCGCAGGAAGGTAAGTTTAAATGTATATTTCATTACCCCCAAATAATACTAATTTTTACAAAACCGTCTTTTTTAATAATGGAATCAACTGTAAGTTGTAGTGGTTTTATGAATGAGAGTAGGAATAAATAAGAGTAGTATGAAAAATAGAGAAAGAGAACCATAATAAAGACACAGGTATATGTGTAAACAGTTTTAAGGAAATATGCAGCTCATTTCACAAAAGTGTATGTAATTAGTATACACTAGGAACAAAAATTAAGGGATGTAAACAATTTTAAATGTATAGATGATTTGAACTTTAAGCTATGTGTTTAAAATAGTGTTATTACTGATTTGGGGTTTGCTCTGTCGAGACAAACGTCTTATACTACCAGTTTCTGAGAATGCTTGAGCTAGTGTAGGTACTAGCAATTGATCATGAAGTAGGTTGCCTATCAGGATGTTCCTGTTTAAACAATTAATAAGTCTCCTTGCGAGAATCTGGAACCATATGTAACCATTAAACACGCCAATTCTGTCTCGTCCAGTTAACTGAACTATTCCTATTCACACATTATTTTTTATTAGACAGTATTAATCATTTAGTCAATTTTATGCACATTTAAGTATTTTGCGACACATTTGGTAATAGTAATGAATTTAATTATTAAACAATAATAATTCGTATTTATTCATCGATTTGTCGTTATGTTTTTCTGTCAAATAGATAAATACTGTATGTAAATGAAAATATGTAATAGATAATTATTGTTAATAATATTACAATAGCTGTTCCATTTCATAATCTCATTGAGAACAATACTTCTTTATATCAATAAAGTTTTCATAATAAATGAATAATTACAGAAATAAGGAGTTTATACTTCAACCCATCTGCAAATGCCTTATATAATAATGACTAAATAAATTAGGTCAAAACATCTATTCTCCTGGCTATATGCCAAACGCCGAGCACTGAATTAAATGACAAAATTTGTCGTATTTTTGTCTAACAGAGTTAGCACTAAAAATACAGTGATTGTTCTAAAACACCAAGAAAGATGCAAAGTGTCACCTATCTCAGGATATCGTTAACTGCAGACCGGTTTCGACCTTTCTATCTTGGGTCTCGTCAGTGCAGTGTAAACGAGTATACCTTCGACAGATAAAGTTCACATCTAGTAGACATTGCTACGTTCCACCGCAGTAGAACGTACCAAACGCCATCTCTTGGTAGTTTCGAACAATCTAAATCGAAGTAAAAACTTGAGATCATCAATATAATGCAAAGTTTTACTATCAGAGGATAACATTCAAAAGCATTATATTGATAAATGAATAATATTGTAGAATTTTAAAATATTCGAAATATGAATGAGAACAAGATGGCAACTGTAGCCCAAGTAAAAAAGAGTTACCTGGGCAGGAATAAATGTTTAGAATTGCTGTTAGTCTTTTATTAGATTTCTGTATACTAGAAGAACGATTTATTTGTTGGTAATAGATGACAAAAAAATTCCGATTTTGACGAAATACATATAAGTTCATCTTAAATAATAACTTCGATTACATTAGCAAAACCTGATTATCGTTCATTAGGTTAGATATATATTTTTATATGTATAAATAAATGTTAACATTGAAAATAAAATTGTTGGGTAACATACTGAGTACGGTAATGTATAAATAACTTCTATGTGAAATAATTGCTACCTTTAGGACAACATATTTAGGTTGATGTTAAGTAAATAAATATCATGTACCAAATTATTACCATATACTTATTTTAGTTCATTTGTGTTTACTGTCCTCTCGTTGAAAGATACAAAATACACAAAAAATAAAAAAATGACGCTCTTTAATTGAAATATATATTTTCCGTATTATCCTGTTTCTACCGATGCCACAGTGGGCTCAATTCCAAATCTTGCTGGACAAAATTCACTAAATATTCATTTCAATAACACTTCTGACAAAATAATTCATTATTAAAAGAGAGTCTTACAGGTAAAAGATAAGTGTGGAGAAAACTATAAAAACATAGTTTTGCCAATATGTATTGAATGTACAAAATTTACTGATAAAAAAGTTATAAATAGATGTCATTGTCATAACCAGCTTCATAACTTTCGTCTATTTCAGATAAAACATAATTATCCAAGGATATTTGGCTTAGTTGGGAGGGCATACTTTTGGTGCGTTGTGATAAACCTCTAACGTTTACATCAAGAGAATCTGGACTATTTTTAGGGGATTCTGGAAAGATGTTTACAATGGTGTCCTCGCAATCAGCAACAGTCTTTACGGTGCGCTATACGAGCTTCTCTGGATAGTTGTACTATTGCCAACAAATGATGTTTTATCACATCGGCACCATCCACAAGAATTTTATGCAATAGTACAGATATAAGGTACCACGAATAAATACTCTAGCCTTTTAAAATATAGCCCTCTAGTTTCCAATGTATATTTTCCAAATACCTCAACATGTACTTCATATCCTGAAGACAAAGTTCTTATAACAGCACCTAATCTCGTAATAAGATCTACGTTTATACCACTAATAAGGGAATTAATGGCAGCGTGTTGAAAACATAATCGAGCCGTGTTCCCATTACTACTTGAATCACTAATATGTTCGACATTTTCCAAGCCGACTACGGATTAAGCCAAGTTATGAGTTGAAGAGATTACAGATTTGAAATTTGTGGACTCTCATTTTGTATTTATCGCCTTTGTCTTACATGTACCACTTCTGTATTTATAAATGACACGCGATATGTAACAAACATTAAAACGTTCTGATTCAGGAATATAACGTGGATAAACCACAACTGCAGTATTCACTAATGGTGGTGTTCTGTCCTTGCTGATTTTCGTTACAATTTATAATCGTACATGTGGGTCCACAGATATAACACCTTTGGCTGAAGACGTTAAAATACTGCATACTTTTCCGTCGACCATAGTTAATAATAAGAACCTTGCCAATGACTACAATATGTAATGGTTTCTAACTTGACAGTTCCTCTGAAATACGGTTTGTCTCCATTTGAACCAGCTCATGCATTTGTTGCATAAATACAAACAAAATCTAGTAGATGCAGAAGAGGTGTTTAATTAAGTAAGGGTTTTTACATTGGCTTGTTTATACAATTCTAAACTACTTAATCATTAATCAATCATTCAAGCACTAATCAATTCTCTAAGAAAAACTGTATCTGTCTGCCATGGTTTGAACTTCTGTTGCATTTACTAACCACTGTATATTTATTTAATCCTAAATCTAACTTAAATGTTCTATTTATGTAATCGTGAGTGCTTAGCACAGGATTTTGAACGGTACAAAGCTCCTGCTGAACTGTAAGGTCTAATAATAGGGGTAATTTCAACTCCATTTGTGTTTGTGTTACTTATATACGATCAATAGACGGACAACACTATTTCTTTGCCTCTTGTATATTTTCGTAGGACGAATAAAGTGTCCGATCCACATTTATTGTCCTTTTTTCTAAAACGTCAATTTATTGCTCTTTTTTCCAAAACCTACAATTTACATAAATGGCCAGGGCTCCTCTTTCATGTTGGTTCTTCAAGTTTGTGAATTTTTTTTAAATATGTTTTACTTCGATTGCTGTAAGTGACAGCGAAGAAAAACCTTTAATTAAATTTAAGGCATCGCGTTTATCAGAAGAATGAAGGGCAATTCGCCGGAACTAAAAGACGGCAAATTTTATACGTTCCTTTTTATTTACCTTATCATTACTGTCATAAAAATGTTCTTCGTTACATCCTGATCTTGATGATGTGAAAAGGCCTTCTAAATGTACGAACCTCTAAATATACGAAAATTTTTTAAGAAATCTTTTTTCCAACCATGGACTAAATTTTTCGAGAAAAGTAGTATTTGTTCGATGAAAATTATTCCAAAGTTCACATAATTATTTCTTGAAAAATTCTGAATTTTCTTTAGTGTGAGTTGCAATACCCCCGCAGAAAAAGAATCTATATTCAATTTAACATTTATAGGGTCCAATAGTGGTGTTATTTTATGTTTTGGAGACGCACGCATCGAAGCTTCGAAAAATTAACTTCCTTCTTGTAATGAGGCAATGTTGCCTTGACAAACTTAAACGACCATAGACAACGCCGTGTGTTCGCTGATTGGGCTCTGGGGCAGTTGGAAATTGACCTAAATTTCGCCAAAAAAATCATCTTTACCGACAAGACCCTTTTTTAGATAAATGGATACGTGAACAAGCAAAATTGTCGGATTTGGGACGATACTAACCCACACGAGATACACCAGCACCAAATGCATCTCGAGAAAGCCCTGTTTGGTGTGAATTTTTGTCTGGCGGAATCATCGGTCCGTACTTCCTCCAAAACAAAGCTGGAATTGCCATACCCATCACATCAGCGGCGAGCGCTACAGATCGATGATAAGCAACTTCTTGTGGTATAAACTGGATGATACGATATTGACAACATGTGGATCCAACAGGACGGCACTACATGCCGCAGAGCGCATGTCATTATGGACAATCTGCACGAATGATTTGAGGACATGGTTATCTCGAACTGGCCACCGAGATCTTGGGAATTAACGCGCTTAGACTTTTTCCTTTGGGGTATCTTAAATCGCAGATCTATGCGAATTAACTGCAAACAATTGATGCCCTCAAAGTCAACATAACTAACGCCATCCAGCAAATTCAGCCAGATTTATGCGACAGTCTTCGAAAACTGGACCTCTTGAATACGTGCCACTAAGCAAAGCCGCGGTAGATATTTGAACGACATTATATTCCATACTCAATGCAATAAAATATTCTAGCAAATAAAAAAGAACAAAAAGTAGCGGACAAAACTTGTGTTATTTACGTTAAAAATTCGAGCGTCCTTATTGAAAGCCACTTTATATACCGTAACCCACAAAATAAATAACAGATTTTCGTTGCCTTCTGAAGGTTTTATCCAAAGACTAAAACATATTCATACAAAGAAATCACTAGAAAAGTCATATACCTCAACGACTAGATCATGTGAAAGAATATTTAATTATTATCCTTCGGTGTAACAACTTTCAACTTACAACTTACCTGAGGTTTGATACAATATAGTGGTTAAGCACCTTACATAGTGCTATGAACTTTGAATACAAATCGAGCAGTACAGGTGGGATTAAGACTCATGTACAAACATAACAGGCGGTAAAATACTTGATTAAAACAGTTTAATCAAGTATTTGATGAAACTCAGTGCTCATAGATACCATATCCATATTATAACGTAACAGTAATAAAGGGTCTTTCAACAAGGACACTCGGTTTTTAAACGCACATAAAACAAGTTGTGTGCGAGATATACACTCAATATATTTTTTTGTTTGAAACAATATTTTATGGCATTAAGTATGGAATTTAACGTCATTCAAATGTCCGCCGAGGCTTTGCTTCGTGGCGAGAATTGGACCTCCCGAATACGTTCGGGAGGTCAAATTCTTCGATGTCGCATAAATCTGACTGAATTTGCTGGATGACATTCGTTATTTTGACTGTGAGGGCATCAATATCAATTGCTTGTGGCTTATTCGCATAAACCTGTGATATAAGATAGCCCCAAACGAAGAAATGTACTGCGCGAGATAACCATGCCCCAAATCACTCGTGCAGAATGTCCATCGTGTCATGCGCTATGTGGTACCTAGCACCATCTTGTTGGAACCACATGTCGTTGGTATCCATACCATCCAGTTTAGGTCACAATAAGTTGCTTATCATCGATCAGTAGCGATCGCCGTTGACGGTTATGGCAATGCTAGTTTCGTTTTGGAATAAGTACGGACTGATGATTCCGCTAGACCAAAATCCGCACCAAACAGTGACTTTTTCAGTATGCATTTGGAGCTCGTGTATCTCGTATGGATTGGTATCCGACAATTTTGCTTGTTCACATATCCATTTATCAAAAAATGGGCCTCATTGTTAAATATGATATTATTGGCGAAATTTGGGTCAACTTCCAACTGCTCCAGAGCCCAATCAGCGAACACACGCCGTTGTCTATGGTGGTTTACCTTAAGTTCCGTTGACTGATTATTCATCAACCGGTTGACTCAAGTTTGGCCAACCGGTTTGGACCAAATATCGAATAGTCGACTTGGTGGAACGATTGTGGCGAGGATAAAAATCACGTAATGCGCGGAACGTTTCTGGAATGCAAGACTGATTTTGAAAATAAAATTTGATGATATGCAACCGTTGTTGAATGCTGTAACCTTTTGTGGTGATTTGCCATATATTTCTGAACAATTCGCAATAAATTTGATAGATGTTTCTTTAATAACATGGCCGCTATAATTTAACAATATTGGAGCGTCCATATTGAAAGACCCTGTATAAAGCAGGGCGAGCTATGATTAATAGTATCAATTTACTACCAAACATGACTTCTTAAACATAAAAATTTATTTTGTGTAAAAAAATTATTATAGTTTTGCCTATTTAACTTGAACAAGTGTAAGTCAAATAGACGCGTAATTTTTCAGAATAAACTGTTCTCTCGAAGAAGTACTATGACTTACAATTAGATAGAAACATTAAGTGGCTTACCAACTTTTTCTCCTCATCTATGCATTTACACTGGTTCTTGCTGTCTAGCACAGCTTCAGGCGCACAAGGACATTTGCCGTCGATGAGAGTGTCGTTCTTGCAGCCGACGCAATCGTATACAGGACAACAGGATCCTGGAATATCGCTGCCGTTTATAGCCAGAGACAGAACCGACAAGCATGGCGGTTTTAAGCAGGATTCTGGATTACACTTGCAGATATCGCCGGTCAAAATGCTGTCGGGTGGGCACGACTCGATATCAATGGATGGCGCTGCCTGCACCACTGAAATGAAAAGGTATAGCTTTAATTAATAACAAATGGGTTAACGATTTTTGATTAATTTAATTAAACGATAAATTATTTCAACTGAATTCTAGTAAATCCACTCTACATTGTAGCTTTTAAAATAATAACATATTTTTTTATAGATAGTTCCTCAAATGATATTTAGAAATGTGATCGTCAATCACATCTTATGTATATTAGAATATAAACACTTATATACCTATAATTCGGTATATTATCGCTTATATGACTATGATTAATGATACTACTGCTAAAGAAAATAAAATAATTGTAGGTATACGGCGTGGTGAATTTCGCACGGTATTTATAATTTGGTTATTAAATAATTTTGTGAAAATTCTGAAACACACACCATAAGTTTTTAAAAAGACATTGAGTGACGTAACAAATTATTTTCTTAAGATTTTGTTTAAGATTTCTTAAAGATTACAATAATAGAACTTCAGCGCACAATAATAGCCTATAACAGGCGTTTTCTATTTACTGTTTATAAGATATACGAGGGTGGGGTGAAGTTTCCGACCTGATGAAGAAAACATTTTTTATTTACTTTTCGTTATTCTATTTTTCAATATAATCTTCATCAAGTCTAACACATTTTTCGTAACGATGCTATAATGCAGTGATACCATTTTTTCTTTAGAACGATTTGTCGAGCCCTTCAAAAAACGCATTTACAGCATTGATAACTTCCTCGTTGCTCACAAATCTTTTACCCTTGAGCCATGTTTTGAGGTTAGGAAACAAATAATAGCCGCTGGGGGCTAAATCTGGCGAATACGCTAGATGGAGGAACAATTCGAACTTCAATTTATTGATTTTAGTCATTGAAATGACTCACGAATGATCAAGTGCATTGTCATGGTGGAACAAGATCTCCTTCTTCGCTAAACGAGTAATTTTTCCTTCATTTCGTCACTCAAACGATTTAATAACTCTGCGTAGTATTGACCATTGATGATTATCCGGGGTTGATTTACCTGTTCTAGTCCATTGTTTTGACTGTTGTCTACTTTCAGGGGTGTAATGATGGACCCAAGTTTAATCAACAGTTATAAATTTACGCAAAAATTCACTGGGATTTCTCTTGTCCAATGCCAAATTCTTGGTCAAAAAGTCCTGCGGCGCAATTTTCAATCGATAGTTGGCAAATGTGGCACCCACCTAGCACAGAGCCTCTCCATGCACAAATGTTGATGTAAAATATTGCGTAAATGTTTTCACATCCCAGTAGTTTCAGCTATCTCACTCACTTTCAATCTGCAGTCATCTACCACGACTTTATGAATGTGTAAGTCCATCGGGGCATCTTGAACGTGGCTCTTCATCAGCGCTCGTGTGACTTTTCTTAAATTCAGAAATATACTGTTTGGCTGTTTAATATGATGGAGAAGAGTCATTCAGTGTCGAATCCATTTCTTGCTTGATCTGAAATAGTGTTAAGCCTTTCAAATAGATGTACAAATATTTGATGACGGCATGCTTCTCCAATGTTTCCATTTTCACGTAAGTAAGCAAGGTGTATTATTCAATAGGCTGTCAAACATATAGTAACAGAGCAATCGACTGAAATTTATCACACAAGCTAATCAGTGATAGTACTATAGAATACGAGTTAAAAATTTCCGATCTGATGGCACTATCTCTGACTCAGGCGGGAAACTTTCCGCTCCACCCTCGTAGAGTATTAAACTTGAAATTGCAAAATATGGTTACATTAAAATATAAAAATGTATTGCAAATACCGAGGTATTTCGCATCGCGGATCTAGTAGATATTTTCACTAAGCATCGGTTTCCTACCGTACACCAATTTTATTTTCAAAATTGAAAACGTAAATTAAATCAATTTGTGGCTGAAAAAGATAAATTAATGTCTAACAACAAAATATATATTTTGCTCATAGCCAAAAACTAACGCACATTATATTAAATCAAAATTGTTAACTAATGATCAAATCACCAAATTTATTATTTTGTTACTGTTACTGTGAAATTAAATTTTTTTACTGTATTTTATCTGTGTAGATAAAATACAGGCGGAAATTTTGAAATGTGCGGGACAGAAAGTAGTAAATAGGATGTTTGAACTGGTAAAATACATATACGAAATGGGCGAGATACCGGAGGATTATAAGAGGAACATTATCGTTACTATACTGAAAAAGAGAGGAGCCGACAAATGCGAGAACTTTAGAACGGTTAGCCTAACTTCCCATGCGTCAAAAATCTTAACTAGAATAGTGCAGAAGAGGATGGAAAATAGAGCGGAGGAAATACTAGGAGACGACCAATTGGGGTTTAGGGGAAATAGGGGAACTCGCGAAGCTATTCTGGCGCCAAGAGTAATGTTAGAGAAAACAATAGAAAAAGGAAAGAACGCTTATATAGTATTTGTAGATTTAGAAAAAGCTTTTGATAACGTAAGATGGGAAAAAATGTTCGAGATACTAAAGAGCGCGGGAATGAAGTATAGAGATAGGAGAGTAGTACACAATCTATACAAGGAGCAAACTGCTGTTACAGAAGTAGAAGGGGAAAAAAGGGAAGTAGGTATTAGGAAAGGAGTAAGACAAGGATGTACGCTAGCACCACTAATTTTTAATCTGTACATCGAAGAGGCGATTAATGTGGTAAAAGATAGAGTGGATTTCGGGATTAAAGTACAGGGACAGAAACTAAAAATGCTGAGATTCGCGGATGATATAGCAGTGTTAGCATCTAGTAAGGAGGAATTAGAATCAGCATTGAACGAAATGGAGGCAGAGTTGACAGAGGAATACGGAATGAGAGTGAATAAAAACAAAACTAAAGTATTAGTGTGCGGAGGGCGAGAGAGCAGAGCAAAAGCGAAAGTACAAATCAACAATGAAAGATTGGACGAAGTTAAAGACTTCACTTATTTAGGAAGTAAATTTCGGGGTGGGCTGCAATGCAATGATGCCTCATTTCTTCAAAAAGTCCAATTTTAGTAAATACTATTTTCCTACATGATCTCATCTTAATTAGCCGTAATACATGTTTAATATATTTAGAAGGGGGTGAAACATGGAACACTTTCACTCTATTGTAGGTAGAACATTGATATCCTTTTTCATATCCAAAGTTTCATGAGAAATACAAATATCTTATTTTCAACCCCTTTATCATTACTTGAAGTTGGTCCAAAATGGGGACTACCTGGAACCGTTTGGTTGTAGGAAACACATCTATTATCTAGTGATACTTACCCCTCCATGTAACCAATATACTTTTTCTCATATGCATTGTACATTATAGTAACAGTATTGGTTACTCAATTATACATATTATATATTTCTTGTTAGAGAGTAAACAATTGATAAATATTCCAGTTGATGGACAAAAATAAAGACGATATCGAGTGGTTCTCCATGGTCGTTAGATTTACCGCCAGGGGATTACTTATTGTGGTGTTACATAAAGTAAAACTTATGCATCTGCATAAATTTCTAAAAGCTCACATTAGTGAACTGTCAACAAATGTTAAATTATCTCACAAGTGTTCTAAATTATGTATCTAGAGTTGTATGGATTATGTTTTAAACATCATTTAAATATTATATGCATATTTAGTGTTGGTACAATACTACTTGGTAGTAGTACAAATACCAATAATACTAACAATAGTAAATATTATTCTTTCTTCTCTGATAAAAAATTGTTAATTGACCCCGAAATGTGTTAATTGAAGTAAAATATTAGTGACCCTAATACAGTACTTTAGAATCAAGCAATATGTATCAACTGTTGTTAACAATAAGGCTGTTCGTGTTTTAAATACGAGAGACCATCTCCCACGGGATAGCCTAGTCAGTAGCTTCGAGTCAGGTCGGAAGGAACGAATGTCTGCCATGAACGATTTATGTTAACTCATTAATTATTTATAAACAATTAATTAAATATCAATGATATTTACAAATAGGTGTATTTTACTACTCGTTTACTACGTATTGGAAGAAATGTAAAAAGTTCAAGAAAATTTACAAAATGTTTCTGTTCTGTTTTTATTTTTAAATCTTATTATTTCAGAAAGTCAAACAATTCTTATGGGTCATAAATATTCAATATTTTATGTATAAGCAATGGGAAAGATAAAATAATAATCAACCTTCTTTTTTATTTCTGTGGGTAGAATAATGTAAGGTTTATTACAGTGAATTTATTTATTACAGTGAAAAATTATTCAGCGATAATCATAAAAAAACTAAGTAAAATCATCTGTTTTACTTAATTTCTTCCTAATTTACTTGGTTGTCTACCTGGTCTTTAATAATAATTTTTTTTAATACAATTAAACAAAAATTGTATTGATGTAGTCATAATTATAATTTATGGCGAATGCGCCACGAATAAGTTGTGATGTCTTATTCATGGAGTTGCATATAATTAAATATAAATAACGCATTAAGATCTATTAAATAAATGAGGCTATATTTTATACTTACTATTTGATATTTACATAAAGGTCATATGCTTTTTGTTGCTTTGTTTAGTTATTCTAATGATATTGTCCGGATTGTAGCCCATTGAAGATGAATATGTTAGATTCATATTAAGGTAGTTTCTCCGGAAACCCACCTTTCTATTGAATTTCATCAAATTTCAGGTAAAGATAAAGAATAAACTTCCAACAATACAGTAAACAATATACTAACAACAAAGCAATAAAGGAGATATTCACCATCAAAGTTGGAACTTTTTGCATTGTTTGAATGTACCAGTTGACTAAAAGTTACACACTTTACATCATAACTTGAAAACTTTCCTATACATTTTTTCCAAAAACAACTCATCTCTACATTACTTTATTACGAATATTTTGAATTAAAAACATCGATTGTTGTATGATTTGTTGAAAAGATAAACAATTTTAAAATATACCAGTTTAAGCTTTGCTCGGTAAGTTGAAAACTTGTCAATTAGCGTCTGGCAACACAGCGGCATGCATTTTACCAATCGTGATTTATGTTATTACTGCACACCCGACACAGACAATATTTAAAATTCAATTTTGTCCTAAACGCCTTTCCTTTTTTATATTTTCAAGTGAAAGAACGTTTCTATATTCACTACATCTTAAATTTTTGCAAAACTCGCTCAATTCAACAATACGTCGTTCAATGCTTAGGTTAGTTTACATATTTACATTTCGCAAGATTCTTTTTACAATGCAATTTAAACGCTTCTGTGTTACTTTTCATTTTGTAAATTTTCCTTTATTGTCCCGCAACTGATTACGACAAAAAATTATTTTTAATTTTTCTATAAAAATCATTTCACGCTCCAAAAAAGTTTACAGTCAGGTTAAGCATAAGACATACACAGTCACAACAGATTAAAGTACGACATAACGAAACGTTGCAATGTCTTTATTTTCAACTAATAAACAAGAAGTTCTGTGTATACGTACACATGCAGTGTCTGAGTACAGAGTACAGTTTGTGAACAAAAATAATGAACATTAGACTGCTGATATTCCAAATATTTTACGTTTACTCGCGCATTCATTTTTAGACCGGACGGTACCGGAGAAACTACCTTAAAACTTATTATTATGTATATTATTTCTACCTTATATAAGTGTACAACTTATAACCTCCAAGAATTATACAATATGAGTATTTATGTTCTCATTATATACATTTTAGGGGTTATGGGGAAAAATATTTAAATACCTATATAAAAAGTATATACACGAAATTTTCATTTTATATTATAAATGGTTATTTTGTTATACCGTTATTCATTTTAAAACTGTACATAGGTTCCACCGTTCGGTCCTTCTCGGAAAATTAGCCACCGCTTAGGTGGGGAGTCCAGCCGTACGCCGTGATGATGGACGACTTAGATTTCACATTTACCGTCGCATACGTGTTTGGCATTTACACGAATGAAATTCGCAGTAATACGTGTAATTTTAAATAGATTCTTTTAATTCTAAACTTAGTAATTATGACGTACTCACTTGAGGAAAAAATTGATTTGATATCATGGTCTCTTCAAGGACATTCATTACGTGCAATAAGGGACCTTTTCTCAGTCAAATATGTAAATCGTCCGATCCCTGCCTTGAACACAATATCGACAGTAGTCGAAAAGTTTAAGTCAACGGGATGCATTTTATGTTGTAAATGCCACAAGACACCTAGAATTAACGAGGATGCTGAAATACAGGAATTAATGGTGTGTGCAATGGTAGAAGGAGATTCAAATATTTCTATCCCAAAAATTTCCGAGGAGACTGGTTTTAGTGTGGGTAAATTTCACAAAATTTTAAAGAAAAATAAATATCATTCCTATAAATACGTAGCCCATCAAAAAATTTTCGATGAAGACCAATACCGTAGTATGGAATTTTGTAACACGGTAATGCAACGTGCAAATGCCGATGACAATTTTATTTATAACATCGTGTTCACCTATGAATCCACGTTTTCGTTACGTGGTAGGTACAATCCATCAATTCTACGGTATTGGGCTATTGAAAATCAGTATCGCCTGTTAAATACAAGGACACAATATCCCGAGAAATTGAATGTTTGGGCTGGTATTTATGGGAATGATATTATTGAACCATTCTTTATTGATGGAAATTTAAATGGGGAGACTTATTTGAATCTTCTTCAAAACCAAATTGTTCCTGCATTGGCAAACATTAACCCCAATTTTGATAACGTTTGGTTCCAGCACGATGGAACGTATTCAGCAAGATATTTTTTCTTTAAATACCTTGATCATCTTTTAACAATAAACCCATCAACATCACTTCCCACGTAAAAGTTTTTCCCCGTTACAAATACGATGTACACTCCCTCACGTGTAGGGAGTGTAATTAGCGGCGCTACGACAGTCACGTAACTGTCGTAGCGCCGCTAATTATCGACACTGGACAACCTGAAGCAGGGCGTACCATCCACGTCCCCTCTCTACACATTATACGAAATCGACCGATTGACTTGCTGTCTAGTAAAAAAATGAAAGAACGGTATATAACCATTACATGAAAAATACACAAAAACAAAAATAATAACAAAGTACACTGGTGGAATGACAATCTGGAAACCCTTGTAAAAGAAAAGAAGGCACTCCACAGGAAACGCGACGACATTTCAAGTTACCAATAAAAAAGAAAAGAAGTCCATAGAGAAATTAGAAAAGTTCAAAACAAGTACTTGGAGAAAATATGTGCCCAAGTAAATACGAACATAGGAAACACCAGAGCAAACAAAGCTTCGAAAGTAGTCAATGGTTTGGGAAAACAGATAAAGACACAGCAGGAATCAGCCCAATTGGAATTCAGGAGTGGAAAGAATATTATAAAGACAGATTCTGATCCCTGCCTGCTGACAGAACAGAGACCCGAATACATAACGTAGGAAAGGGAACACCAAGAAACCAACGAGAGTCACACTGTACAGGAAACAACATCACATGAAGTAAGAGAAGCCGTGATACAGATGAAAAATGAGAAAACACCTGGCCTGGGGAACGTAAGTGCGGAACTACTCAAAGCCGCCCCCGATATACTCATGGAGCTGCTGGCCTGTATATTTAAGAAGTGCCTAAGTGGAGAGCACCACCTCGAGAATGGAAAAGAGCAACAATTACTAATCTACTAAAAATAATCTATATATAAGAAGGGAAGTAGACAAAAGTGTACGAATTACCGAGGGATTAGTGTCATATGTGCAGTCGCAAGGCTGTATGGGCGCGTGCTAAAGCAGAGAATCGAAGAAGAATTTAGTGAGTGCGAGGAACAAAATGGATTTAAATTAGGGCGCTCATGTATAGACGGCATATTCACTATTAAAAACGTCATAGATAAGAGAATAGAAAGGGGAAGAACGGTCCATATGGAGTTTGTAGATCTCCAAAAGGCATACGATACCGTGTTATTAAATAACTTATGGCCTTGTATGAAAAAAAGCAATATCTCCAGAGCCTATATTTACGCGGTGAAAAAACTATATTGCAGATGTACCAGTGCAGTGAAAGTTAATAGTGAAGTCTCCAAATACTTTGAGGTATCTAAAGGCCTGAGACAAGGATGTACACTGGCTCCGCTATTATTCAAGATTTATTTGCAAGAAGCACTAAGGCATTGGAAGCGAAAATGTGGCTGTATGGGCATACCCATCGGTGAAGAAGTGTTATACACTTTATTGTTCGCTGACGATCAAGTAGTGATGGCTACAGATAGAGAAGATGTAGGCTATATGCTGCGCAAACTAAAAGAGGAGTATGAGAAGTGAGGCCTCATCATAAATACTGAAAAAACAGAATATATGATAGCAGGTAAAGAAAATGATCAAAGCGACCTAAATCTAGATAACTGCATGGTAAGACATTGTTCCTCATTTAAATATGTAGGTGTCACTCTATCCTCAAACGGAAAAAGCAGCGAGGATATTTCAAATAAAATAGGATAGGGAAGAAGAGCAATCCGGCAACCAAACTCACTGTTGTGGAGTAAAAATGTTAACAAGAAAACTGAAACCACCTTGTATAAAACTATTGTGCAGAGTATTTCTACATATGACTCCGAAATATGGGAATTGAACAAAAGAGACCGCCAGAAATTACCATCCCTCGAAATGGACTTCTGGAGAAGAAGTGCAAGGATCTCAAAATTAAACCACGACGAACCTTAAACAGGAATGAGAGAATACAGGAGATCATGAATGTGAAAGAAAATATATTGGACATAATTGGAACAAAACGATTAATATGGTATGGACACCTTCAACGCATGGAAAACAATACATGGCCCAAAAAAGTATGGAGCTGGATACCACCAGAGCGCAGAAAAAGAGGGAGACCACCTAGAAATTGGAAAGAGGATGTAGAAGAAGCTATGAAGGCCAAAGGACTTCAGGAAGGAGATTGGCAAAATAGGGACTACTGGAAGTTGAGATGCGAGAAGCGGCCAAGGCCATAGAACCTCGCTATATATATATATATATATATATATATATATATATATATACAAGCAGCTTTATATCTGATTCCCTAAATAAATCAGTCCTTCTCTCATCCTCGATCTGAGCACCTACTGTTTTCAAAATTCCAACAAAATGAGTCTATAATTTTGTAAGTATAACGTCTATTAAATTTACTCGAACTTTATAAAGTCACTTTAGTTTTAAACATTGTCTGCTCTTTAATGAAAAATAAGATATCGCTTTGGTCTAACACTAAATACAAAACACTGCACACTGAATACAAAAAAAATCTCTTTAAAAATGTTTATATTTAACGTTATTTAAAAAAATTGATTGCTTTTTATTCTAACAAATAAATAAAACATCAGAGAACATTTAAATGAATATTAAATGTTCCGTAATGATTCATGATTAAATACTCGTACATAAATAAAACATTCCCAAATTTACGATTCTAATTCTAATGTTATTGAATTTGTTATTTGTTAAAGATTATCGTTACTATTTTAGTATAGTGTTAGTTGTACCCGACGATAAGCGGTTATTTTTTTAACTAACAAAATGGTGAAAAAGAAAAGATATTTACATCATCCTCAATGAAAATAGAAGTTTACCTATATTATTGAGCTGTACCAACTTGACCTATATATTCAAATAACTATGATTTGAAATTCACTTTGAATATTTAATTTATGTAATGATAAAAACATAATATAATAACACAGTCTGGTAAACGTCACGAATGATTGTCCCCGTATTGTATAATTATGTTATCGTTTTTATTTGGATACGTATTGAACACCGACAGTTTACACAGATGCATAAATAGGGCGTGACTTATATTTATATCGAAGTTTGAAAAAAACTGGCGTTCTGAATATCTTTGTTACAGATCTATTGTTTCACAACCAGAGGCCGTATCCTCCCTTCGGCTAGCCGGCAACGTCACTGTTTTATTATAACTGACAGACACACAATAGCCATCGCGGCCAAGACTCAAGCCTCAAGGGATGTATAAATAGTAAATTAAGACCACCGCAGAAACTGCCCACACACATAAAACAGAATAGAGCATACAGGAGGCTAGGAATGATAATTTAAGCGTGAACGGAGTGGTTGGTCTATTAATGCCGCGTGAATTATCCTTTCCTTTATAGATTGCTCCACTTATGGACATACACTTTTACTGTTTATAATTTGATTTACTTCACGGTTCATTATCATTATTTAGAATACAATTAGTGAAGGTAAACATTGAAATTATCAGTATTAAGATTTATAAAAATGAATAAATAAATATGTTAATATTCATAAGATTTAATGCCGTTTAAAGAGATCAATATTTAGATGTAAACTTAATGGTACAAACCATTTTACATTTTAGGTAGTAATTTACATATATGTAAAATAAACAGTTTTAAAACCTTAAAAGGGACTCTTCCGCACATAGAACATCTCTACCTCGAAATTGAGTCGTCGAGAAAAAGTAAAACAACACATAAATGCATAATATGTGTTTTATACGACAGTTTTACTTTTTTCAAATAGTCCATCATCGTGCTTTCTCATGACCCATGGATAAAGTGGGGTGTATCCTATCCACTTCAAAATCAATGCATGTTGTCTGGTAGACGTCCCTAATCAGAATCAGTCGAAACCCGATCGATCCGACACGATTTAGTTGAGTTATCCTGCTAAAAAAAATCTCAAATAATCCACCATCGTGCTTTCTCAAGACACATGGACAGGGTCGGGTGTATCCTATCGACCTCAAAATCAATGTGTCGTCTGGGAGACGTCCCCGATCAGACATAGTCAAAACCCGATCTTGTAGAGCTGCTCGATAACGTCAGTGAGGTATTGCCATCGCATATGTATGTATACATGTGGGTATCGTGAGTCGGTAAGCCAGCGTCTCCTCTCTATAGATCGATTATACATGCTTAGAACTTTTGACATTTTGAAAGTTGATTTGGGTTTGATAAGTAATTACAAGTGAGCTATTTACGCTGATTTCAAATTTACCTTCAGTATTTGCCTTCACGTAAGGTTTTTTATCAACTGAATAATCAAAATAAATTAAAAACATAGTAAAAAGCAACCACACAAATAATTTTGAGTCTCTAATTTCCTTTTTCCTTTGAAAATCTCTCCCTTTTAAACAAAAGCTTTCGATTTGTAGGTTTTCTTGTGTAATCATTCGTTGGATGTTGTCCTTTCAGCATCCAGCAGTAATCTGCCATCATCGCCACATCCCATCGACCCTGATACCTCCTTCCATCTCCTTTACGTATTGATGGAACCTTTCACTTTGTTCTTCAATAACAGCACAAAGATATTCCAGAAAATGAATTATGCTCATATTACAACAAAGTTGCACAAACTTATCCAGCATTTTGTTGATAATTTCCTCATATTACGGATGTTTATAATTTCTTAAAAAAATTCTGTTACATTTTTAAAACATATTTTTCAATGACTGTCATTGCTTCTTCAAACTGTTGCTCCTGCATTAATTTTCTTATTTGTGGTCCTACGAAAATGCCTTACTTTAATTTTGCGTTAGAAAGAGCTGGAAATATGCCACGTAAGTACTTAAAACAATTCCCATCTTTATCTACAGGTTTTACATATTGCTTCATTAATCCTAATTTAATATGAAGTGATGGCAAAATGATTTTTTGCGGATCAACCAAATTAGCATTGAAAACGTCCTTTGAACCAGGTGTTAAGTTTATAACAAAATATATTTGGTGTATTTTCACAACTTCTAGGCATTTTTAAAACAAAAAAAAAACGCACGACGCAATGTCACGAGTAAATGTACATACATTAAAAACGTACTACAGCGACCATGTAAATACCCGAATAGTATAAAACCAGAATATCCCCACCGGCCAACTCTCTTTTGGTAAATCCCCCACACTTGTGTGTACGTTTCAAACTAATTAATTATAGAAGCCCCGCAAAGATTGATAGAAACAAAAAAAGTGTTGCTGTAGTTCATGGTATGTAAGTACTAACTCATGGTACTAAGTACACGCTACTACATGGTGCTAAGTCAAAAAAAGTCCGATCATAAAATTTTTTTTGGCCAGTGTCGCTGCAGT
Source organism: Rosalia funebris (assembly GCA_037954035.1). Classification (NCBI taxonomy): domain Eukaryota; kingdom Metazoa; phylum Arthropoda; class Insecta; order Coleoptera; family Cerambycidae; genus Rosalia; species Rosalia funebris. Next base: position 651,479 of record JAZFAV010000024.1, read on the forward strand.
TAGAAGGCGTTGAGTAGTTAACGGTGCATTTTGATACGAATGTTTTGGCACTGCAAAGTGCTAATTAATTATGTCGAATGTATATGGTGTTAGAAAACGATCACTTATTGATAAAGTAATTAAACTTATATAAGAGTTTACAGACTTGAAATGCGGTGGTGCAATAATATGTTTCATTTGCTATAAATGTACGTTGTGTTGATACCAAATGCCCTATAGGAAATATGTAAGCAGTATGTGTATAAAAAGTGGCCTAACACCAAGGACCGATTTATGATTGACTTAAATTTTATATTGTGTAATTTATTGGAGTAGATCGGAAGGTTTGGTGTGAAGATAACACTGACTTAGTTTACCACAAAACACTACACTCGACGCACGTTTCGCCAACAAAATTGGCGTCATCTGGAGATGAATAAAACTCTATTAAGACGCAGTTTTAATCATCTCCAGATGATGTAAGCTTTGTTGGCGAAACGCGCCGTCGAGTATAGTGCATAGTGCTTTGGCGTTTTGTAGAAAACTACGTCAGTGTTATTGTGTAATTTACCATTTCCTTTACTTAATCAACAAGCATTTCCATACCTCTCGGATAAACATAATCCCACCATGAGGTTATCAGGCTGGGAAAAATTGCCGATATATGTATCACGTATGTGGGAATAAATCTAAAACGATAGAGATCTGAATGACACAATCAAAAACTATGCTTGTGTGGACGACATGATTGTAAAAAAATCTATTACTAATGTTATAGCATGTACACTGGAACCTCTTAAACCATTCGTTGATCCTTACTGGCTAGCAAACGATTACAATAATATACTGACGAAGCAAGTAGTGGGGTGGTGTTAAATTTATTATAAAAACTGCAAGTTTCAAGAAATCAAGTCTTTGTGTTTGAGACCGATTTACACTGCAACCATATGTTTGTGGGCCGTACTACTTTTATTTAAATATATTAGTTGTAAAAATATGCCTGGCAGAGCTATTATGAGCCTGGGCTCGTAAATACAATAAAATTCTTGCGAAAATTAGCTTTGTCCATTACATGTTGGGAGAACTCGTCCGATATTAGATAGGGAAATATCTCATTAAATTTTCTTACTTTGTATGAACAGCTGTGTATAAAAAATAGCAATACAGGAGAGTTCCGAAAGGAATAGAATATTAAGAATCAGACTGGTAGGAACTAACATATCCCTATATATAAGAGTGAATATCTGTTTCTGTGCTATATGAAGGAGTATAAATTAGTAATAAAAAAACAAATCAAGTGGAAAATAATAATATAATAAATAAAAGGTACACATTTTAGCGGTGCAAAAAAATAGCTGTATTATAGAAAATAATGAAATAATTAAAAACGAAATGAAAATAATAGCTAAATATACCCTAATGTCAATATTTTGTATTATAGCTATTACTGCCTTACAGCGGCGAGACATGAAATCAATTAGACTTTGACAGCGTTCTACGGCAACAGCGAACCATGCATTTCTTACAACTTCCCACAAATTCGCGTTCGTAGTTGGATGTTTTTCAAAGCCAGTCTTTTTTATATCTGTCCATAGGTTCTCTATGGAGTTGAGGTCTAGAGACTGGGTTGGCCAGTCCAAAACCTCAACGTTATTGGCAGAAAACCATTCTCGAGACCTTTTACTGTTATGCTTAGGATCATTATCCTGCATAAAACACCATTTGAAAGGCATCTGTTCCTCAGCATAAGGCAGCATAACATCCTGTAATATATTGATATAAGAATATTGATCCATAATACCTTTAATCTGATAAATAGGTCCTACGCTTCTATAAGAAAAAAAAAACCCCATGCCATAATACTCGCACTACCATATTTTATTGTATTTATAGTGTACTGTGGTCGGAATTGACTTTGGTGGTCTGTGAACATACATTCGGCGTCCCGGCAAACCGTATAAAATAATTTTTGTTTCCTCACTCCATAGGATGTTTCGCCATTTGGACGTGGGCCACTCAACATGCTCCTTTGCAAATTTTAGTTGGCGGGAAACATGTTTTGCTGTTAACTGTGGCAATTTACGTGGGTTTCTACCCATTAGTTTTGCTTCCAGCAATCGTCGTCTAATAGTCGAAGTGTTTACTGAAAGGCCAAGCTCCTGCTTAATTGTCGAAGATGTTGCAAAAGATTCCTTTTGTGCTGTATTATCAGGTTATCTTGTCTCACTGTCGTTTTTCGCTTAGCTCCTCGCATTTCTAGTCTTGTGGTCATGATAAAGCATACCTAATCATTTTTGCAGAGCAGCCAAGTGTATTTTGGATAAATTTATAGGTTTTTCTTTGGCGACTTGAACTCGTTTGTCGCTGCTCTTTTGTACAATATCTGACACGACCCATTATTACTTCTAAAACCTATACATTTATTAACTACATGTAGTTGACCATACATAGTTGACATAACAATTAGTACCTATTTTTTTAATGTAATTTGATAAAACAGTCGATATCACATACCAATAAAATATTACAGACACTGCTATTATTTTGCACAAGAGTGACATGAACTCTATACAATAAACAGCTGACTTTTCATAATCTTGTATTTGTCTGCAATAGTCATCTACATTATCTTATTTACTATGTAATTACCTTTTCTCACTCTTAGACTTCACTTACCTACCTCAAGATGTATGACGATAATTTTAAGTATGTTTTCAAGTATCAAGTGCACTGCTATTTTTTTGTGCACACACAACACAACACAACTGTCCGTAACTGGTCTTATACTTTACAAGTCTTATATTCAAGTCATACTGGTCCTATCACTAGAATCTATTGCGTCAGCAATTACTTTAGATGTGTCGGATGTTTATTAGCAGTACTCAGAATATGTGTAGTAGCCAGAATATGTATGTCCATTTCGGCCTCATTATTTACCGAGACGGCTGTTTTTATAATGTCTGAGAGAAATGTATCCATGTTTTTCAAGGTTTTAAATAATATGAGGGATTGTTATTAGGGAAAGACAACGTCCATATGGAAATTGCTCATTAAAAATTTACCATCGATAAGTTACCAAAATGCCATTTAATTATTTGCACTTTTTCGGCAACCTCATAAATATCCATTTTTTTTATTGCACGACCGGTATTTAAAATATCCTTACATGAGTACAATATACTCGCTTCTTCGAAACGGAATAAAATGTTTTATTCTATTCCTTTCCGTATTATTATCTCATACTCTCACCACTCTAGCTCGTTTCGTCCTTAGTATTATGGTTACACGCAGCATTCTAGCGCTTATCCGAGGAGTTTGCTTGGTAATTCCCCTAAATAATCCGCCTAATAGCCTTGCACACACTTTTTTAATTGTTCGGAAAGGATTGAGAATTGTCTTAGTACATTAATTTAAACAAATAATCTTTATGTTATCATTCCCATTCAGATTACTCGTATATTTTTAAAAGTCGAATTATTCTTTGTCAGAAAATTTTAATTATCGATGAAATCAGTTGAGTTTCCTGACATGCTCATCTAAAACTGAATAGTATTTGCATAGGAAGATACCGCAGCTTGTTTAAATTAAGTAGTATATGGAACGTTGATAGCATTAGTAAAGCATAAGTTTGAACTAATAAATTTATATATCAAATAGCTTCAGTTAAATGAAAGAAATTAAGTTTTTCCACGATAGTAAAATCGTAATGCAGAAAAATAACGAAATAGCGAACTAAAAGAATAGAAACGTAACAAAATATTCCAATAGCAAAGTAATACAACAAACAAAATGACTAAATAATAAAATAACAAGACAGCAGAAAGGTAAAATAGTAAAATGAAGAAATAGTAAGGTAATAAAAATAATCAAATAGCAGAAAGGCAGATTAAAATATATATTAAAATACCAACACAGTAAAACAACTACATATATAGTATATAATAGAAATAGTCAAAATAATAACAAAATAATACTACAGAAAAGTAGCAGAACATATATTCATATACTTTCTACTGAAACATTTATGTTATCATTTCAGTTGTTATCTAAGGGCAAGTTCATGAGAGTACAGAAAATTGTATTATTGATAAATACTGTTTTAGGTTGATTTTCATATATACATAGATTGTATGTTAATTTGCTGTGTGATTAAAAAAATATGTAGCACTCAGAAATAGAAACATTGTATTTATGACAGTTATACGGGATTTTTTACATAATATGTATAGGTTTATTTCCATTTTAATGAAAGAAGCTAGAGAATAATAATTAAAATTGTAGTAATGAAGTAAATAATGTGAACAGGTGGTGTTCTGGTAACACCAGAATAGTACACAGTAGGTTAGACAATTAAATAAATTAAATAACATTTAATTTATTTAATTAATACGTCAGATACATAGATGCTATGTAGGGAGTAAATACGGTTCGTCCAGATGTTTACTGTTTTTTTCCGAAAAAATAAAATAAACAGTTTTAAAACCTTAAAACGGACTTTTCCGGGCATAGAACATCTCTATCTCGAAACTGAGTGGCCGAGAAAACATAAATCAACACATAAATGCAGAATATGTGTTTTATGCGACAGTTTTACTTATTTCAATTTTTCTCAAATAGTCTACCATTGTGCTTTCTCATGATCCATGGACAGGGTGGGATGTATCCTATCCACCTCAAAATCAATAGATGTCGTCTGGTAGACGTCCTTAATCAGAATCAGTCGAAACTCAATCGATCCGACACGATTTAATTGAATGATCCTGCTAACAAAAAATATCTCAAATAGTCCATCATTGTGCTTTTTCATGACCCATGAACATGTTACAGTGTGTTCTATCCATCTTAAAATCAATAGGTGTCGTATGAGAGACACACCTGATGAGAATCAGTCAAAACTCGATCGATCCGACATGGTTTAGTTGAGTTATCGTGTTAACAAAAAAAATTTCTCAAATAGTCCACCGTCATGCTTTCTCATGACCCATGGACAGGGTGTGGTGTGTGCTATCCACCTCAAAACCAATAGGTGTCGTCTGGGAGACGTCCCCGATCAGAATTGGTCAAAACCCGATCGATCCGACACGATTTAGTTAAGTTATCGTGCTAACAAAAAAAATTCTCAAATAGACCCATGGACAGGGTGGGGTTTGTTCTATCCACCTCAATATCAATAGGTGTCATCTGGGAGATGCCCCCGATTAGAATCAATCAAAATCCGATCGATCCGACGCGATTTAGTTGATTTATCGTACTAACAAGAAATTTTAATGCCGACGACAACGACACACACACAGATAAAATTTTTTAAAAACCGTTTTTTTGGTTTTTAGGCCAAAAAACGAAAAGTAAACGAAACCAATTTCTTTTTCCATTTTTCTTTACATGATTACATTACTTTTCCGCTAGTATAGTTGAATATGTATTTCATTCCTACGAAAAAATGTTCAATTATTTAGATATATTCACATTGAGACATATTTCGAAAATATTATAGTTAGGATAGTCTTAAAATATTAAAATATCTAAATATATCTTTACACGTTTCTTCAGCGGATATCCGTAACGTACAAATCTTTGATGTATTATATCAGAATGTCATATTTTGTTAGTTAACGGATCCTTTTAAGAAAAAGTTCAACATGAGTTACCTAAGCTTATTTAATAACAATTATCAAACTATCCATTATTTTAATAATTCAAAAAGAACAAAATATTTTTAAGAAATGGGTCACTTACAGGTTAAATAAACAAATTGAACCATCGTTTCATGTCCTTAAAAACTACCTAATTATTTCTTGGGTGAATTGGATGTATCCATTGAAATACATTTTCAACTATTTTTTGAACAGGAAAACAACTGGCGTAAGTGTTTGGTAAATCAGACGTTCTCCCTATTAACACTAGTAGAAATAATACAGCCATACGTTTGAATATAATGCCTTAAACATTCAAAGGAGCTTTGTGAGCAGTGGCAAAGCCTTCTGCTTAATAATCATCACGGAACGGACTAAAGAAAGGGCGTACTAGATACATTGCATACTGGAGAAATGAAGTGAATTATGCACTTTGTTTACAAGGTATAATTTGAATCTGTTACATGAGTAGCTCGGTGGCTTTAGTTGTACTCTTATTTGTAAACTGAAACTGCTTGGAGGTTTTCATTTGAAGGAAGTGAAATTATATAGGGTGTAAGAAGTATAACTGCAGTTGTTTCAACAGTTGATAGTTTGCACATAAACAAATAAAAAAGGGTTATATAACATGACTGCTTAACGCTACCATTCATAGGAAATAAAGGAGTAAATCACCTATAGGTATAATATATATGTTACGGCAAAAGTACGAATTCGGTGAATGTGTACATTGTCCGGTTAAAGTGAATATCGTCCAAATCGAGTGGTAAATGTAAGTATAACACTAGTAAATGACGAATATTGCCATTTTTACCGGAAAATGTACACATTTACCTATGGATGGTGGTAAATGTGAGTACCCTAGGCAATTATATCTATTGAATTTCGGATTTCAGATTTGAAAATAAAAATGAAGTAAAAAAACATTGTCTATTAAACGAAATGTACAATAGTTATAGAAATACAAAAGAAAACCATTATTTAAACATGAACTTATAAAATGACGGTAACTTTTTTTCGTAAGTAGGTATCTATGTATGTATTGCCTACTATTGAAACAGTATGCCTCATATAAACGCAGTTATGATTCTTATTTCTTATAAAATTATAATTGTTCATTGAAAGTTACTTCCATTTCCTATTGTACTTTTAATAGGTCAACTGTTAACTACATATCACATCGATTCAGACCTAAACTAACTTTTCTCTCAGACAGAGTCAAACCTTTACCCGTGCAGTAAAGTAAGTAGGTATGCCTACTTTTACCGGGTGTGCTTGGGAAGTGCGCACATGTACCGTTTTACACCGGCCAAAGTAAGTTTATCGACAGATGATCAAAGTTTTACGCACTTTTATCAACAAGGCAGGTAAAAGTTTACATTTTCCGGCGAATGTGTACATTTGCCGTTATACGTACTCTTACCGTAACATAACATTATTGAATAAGAGTAAAAGTAAAACATACACAATTTATAGAATTCTTTAAATGGTGTTATTCCATATAATAAGCCATATCTTATTGTTTATTTATCATCAGTTAATACTGTAGAAGACTTGTAAGAATACTTTAGAAATGTAGCCACTGTAAGGAAAAATATCATCAAATAAAAAATATTCAAAAGTATCCAATGGTGATGTCCAAAATGTCCTCTATTGCAGACATTTTTAACACTATGATTTTTTTAAGAATAAAATTTAGAATAATTTATTTATAAGAATTGTGCTAAATAATAATGTCATAGCAGTATGTGATACGATGTATATGCGACTTGAATGAAGTGCCTTAATTTTTTATGATAGGATAAATATTGATTCTGCTTATAACTATTTAGTTAGGTGAGTTTTAACTATTTTCTCTATAGTTCTTCTATTTCTACTCCTAAAAATGTTTTTGAACCCAATGTGGATTAGTATAGTTTTTCACTTCACTGCAATTGAAAATATCTTGGGAACAAATTGTAAATGCTCTGTTTTTAAGATTTATTTATTTTTTTTTATTTATGCAAATTCATTATGAACAAATGTAACTCGCCTAAAAATAAATGGTTTTTATTTTGCAGGAGAGATTTGTTTTTAATTTTTAATAAAAAAATATTTAACATTTATAATTCATCTAAGACATCTTCTAAAGCATTCTTCTAAAAGAACAGTACATAAAAAATTCAAAGCGTTTATCTATCTCATTCTGATAAATTATTATTGAACAGACAACTCCATCTTTCAGTGATAGACTGTTAACCATAGATGTTGCGCTTCTCCAACAGTAAAATATGTCAAGAGATCTTAAGCAATTACCTATTTCAATAAAAAAAAAAGAAAAGAAATAATATACCATGTTTTTAAAATGGAATAAAAATTATAAAATAACTTCTCCTAGTTCCATACATATTCCTAAACATATACAGATAGTCCTGAGAATTTGTGATTGTGAATTTTTAATAGATATGAAAATACTTCAGATTTAAGATCTCTGTTCATTAATCCGTACCATATTAGGCCAGTAACCGTCTCGAAACATGCAAAAAAATATAATTCGCATCAATTTGTATCAGACAACGTCCCCTAAATCGTTCCATCACCAGCCAACATCGTAGCGTGCCATGACCAGACCACTGATACAAATTATACAGTGCTATTCAAAAGTCCCCTCCCCCCTCTTATCATTTTAACGATTATACATAAACTAGTGAAATTTGGTAACTGAATATTAAGAGTTGTAAACTTCCCTACTAGTGATGATGGATGACGTATGTGTCAGAGATGACGTCACAAGGTCATTGTGACCAATAATTTTAAATGGAACCCTATGGCAAGCGACACCTCTTTTAAAAGGTATCGAAAAAACGTATTCAATGATACTAATATTGTTTGTATTTATGGTAGTTTTGATGGATTAAATCAGTAATCAGTAAACTTGGATAATAATTTTAATTACAGATTCAAGAATCAGTACCTACTTATAGTAATTGTTCGAAGTGAGCTCCATCTACTTCCTGACAGTAAAACATATTATTGCGACACTCTTCTCGTACTTTTTCAAATGTGTCTGCGGAAAAAGCCCTACATTCTGTAACAATACGTTGTTTTAAAACATCAATATTGTCAGGCTGAGTGGCGTAAACCTTCGATTTAAGATACCCCCACAGAAAAAAATCTAAAGGTGTGAGGTCCGGTGATCGAGACGGTCATTCCATTGAACCTCGTCGTCCAATCCATCTACCAGGATATTCTTCATCCAAATACCATCTTACTGCACCGTAATAGTGTGGAAGAGCACCATCCTGTTGGAATGTTATTTCCAAAATGTCGAATTCATCTTGATTATCTTCCAAAATTTCAAGGATTAACGGTTCTATTGCATTTTGCAACATCTGCAGATACACCTCACCGGTTAAGTTGGTATTTAAAAAAACAGGCCCAACGATGTGGTTTCCCAGTATACCTGCCCAAACATTGACCTTCTCGGGATACTGAGTATGTGTTTCACGAAACATGTGAGGATTTGCGTCACTCCAATATCTCACGCTTTGTGTATTTACATTTCTATTTAGATAGAAAGTACTTTCGTCACTAAAACAAATTGTTTTGAGATAGTCTGGCTGTTGGTTAATTTTAGTCTTCATATTTTCACAAAATTGCAGTCTTCGGTCTGGATCGTCGTCTGAGAGTTGATGAACCATTTTTAATTTGTATGGGTGAAATTTGTTTTTTTTTCAACACCCTGTGCACTGTACTTTGACTGACTTCACAGGTTGATGCAACTTGAGTTGTTGAAGAAGTAGGATTTACTATTACTTCTGCCAGTATATATATTTTTTTCTCATCAGAAATCTGTGGTCTGCCAGATCGTTTTGCATCATTAATACTACCCGTTGTTTTAAACTTACGAAGAAGCTCTCTCAAATAAGTCCTCGAAACTGGGCGATCGGGAAACCTTTCATTAAAAATGCGTTCTACTGCATGAATATTTTCTCCAGTTTCACCAAGTATTAGGATCGCTGCTACTTTATCACCTAAAACACGTACCATTTCTCTTCTTGAAGCACTTAAACGTTCAGCTCACAACAATACACAAATTATTAAATGTATAAAAACTTTGACAGCTAAGAAAACATCAAATTGGGGAGACTTGCAAAAACGTCAGATTATTTACTATCCAACTATCCAGTGGCGGAGCTTGAATTTTAAATTTTATTATTAACTGATTTAATTCATCACAGCTTTGCGGTTTTTGAAAGCCAGTTGTCAAAACTGCCGTAAACAGACACAATATTAGTATCATTGAATAGGTTTTTTCGATACCTTTTAAAAAAGGTGTCGCTTGCCATAGGGTTCCATTTAAAATTATTGGTCACAATAACCTTGTGACGTCATCTTTGACGCATACGTCATCTATCATCACTAGTAGGGAAGTTTACAACCCTTAATATTCAGTTACCAAATTTCACTAGTTTATGTATAATCGTTAAAAAGATAAGAGGGGGGAGGGGACTTTTGAATAGCACTGTATTTGTTTGCATGTGTCGATAAGGTTACGGTCCTAGTATGGTACGGCGTAGTGGGCAGAGACCTTTAAAGTGACAAACGTGGGACGCATGCAATAGATGGATGCATAAATAATTCACTAACAATTTTATTGCACTGCAACTGATATGAACTGTTGTGTGAGTTTTCTCAACGACAGCTACTCTCTACACTCCTTACTATTTACCCTACGTACTATTATCTATTTCATGTATTTCATTTTAAATTTTACAAGTACTTTCACAACTATTAAAAATTCACAACCACAAATTTTCAGAATTATTGTATGGGGTTAGGAATTTGTATGGGGCTAGCGGAAATTATTTCATACTTTTTAAAAACATAATATATTAATTTATTTTATTCAAATCATTATTTCTTTACTTATTTTTTTCAATCTGAAACCTCTTGCAAATTGTTAACAAACTCGCTTTCTTCAACTGTCATCAAGTTATGAGATATATTTAAAGTTTCAGATTTATAGCTCATCGGGAAGCTAGTTGAAAATAAATTGCAAAATCTGCACTGAACAGACAGACGAAGAAGAAAACGAGAATAAAAATGTGGTAAAAAATTGAGAACATTTTAATTTTTAATTTGTGTATTATTTCTATAATAGTGTTTCATAAGTCGAACTAAGTATATTGCTCTCCATTAATTTAGAATTTATTTTTAATGTAAACACAAAATAAAATTTAAATATGCAAAAATATCGAATGACTTCGACTGATTTGTCCAAATATCCAATTGTAATTTGTCCAATTTAAAAATAATTTTCAAAATAGCGCCGCAACAGCATCTTTGACGATTATATCACTTATTAACTAAAACATCGTCATACGTCATTATCAAGACATTGTCATTTTTACATTTTAATGTATATTTGCCAATTAGTTCATTGAGATCTGTCAGTTCCAAAGTTAAAAGAGGGGAGAAATTCATACAGTGGGCGTCACTGTATGAATCAAAATATTGATGACTAAAATACATAGTTATTGCTACTTTCGTACATCATGCTAAAAAATAGCCGTATTAATGATTATGCTGTTAATCTTATTATTAATCAATATTGTTTGTTATTTCTTTCTATATGGTGTATTAGAGACATTGGTTACCAGTTCAAATTACTCGGTTTGGGTTTTGGGAACGTATTAAGTATATAAGTCATTACTTATATACTTTAAATATATAAGTAATGGCTAAAACTAATTAGGTAATTAGCCTTAAAGAATAATGTTTACATAATAAGATCATTTACACAAATTATTCAAAGACGTTTGATATACTGGACCATAACATATTATTGAACAGTTTACTTGACTTGTCTGTTTCAACGAATGTTGAAAATCTTATTAAATTTTATCTAGAAAATCGCGATTAATATGTAAAATATACAGGTCGTAAATCAAAAAATATTACCATCCTTTCTGGTGTACCCCAAGGGTCCGTCCTTGGTCTTTCATCATTTTTAATATATTTTTATTAATAAAATTACATTGCTATTTAGAAATTACAATATCAATTATTTATTTTAAGCAGATGATATAAAAATATATCTACAAATACATTTACCAGATTGATTGGTTTAATGACTGGTATCTTATACCCAAACTCCCTTTAAATCTGCAAAAGTGCAATATCATAAGCATTAGAAGGAAAAATAATTGCATAACTTACGATTATACGCTGAATAACGTCTCTATAGATCGTCCTAATCTTTTTAGAGGTCTGGGTGTAATTTTTACACAAATCTAAGGTTAATGGATTATTACAATATATTCATAATATAACCCTATAAATGTCTGGGATTTGTGATACGAAATTCAGAAGATTTTGCTTCCAGTGACGTTAAAACTCTTATTTAATTCTTATGTTAGAACTCGACTTGAGTATGCATCTACGGTGTGAGCTCCCACACGGAGGATGCATACTTCAATGCACTGCAAAAATATCGAGACGGTATAAAAAAAGTTCTTAAAGTATTTTAGATTTCGGATAGCTGGGGTATATTTTGCACATGAATATGACCACCAAAATTTATTAGATTCGGTTAACGCTATATCCTTAGAAAAGAGTAACGCATTCCATTATAGTTGTATTTCTTTATAAGACCATTAATTCTTCTTTTGATAGACCGTCAATATTGGAACAGATCAAGTTAAATGTACCAACATCATCGGGATTTCCACATTCACAACACATTTTATTTTCATACATACCAATTTACTCCAATCGTCTTCAATCTATTAAATGAATGCAAACTATTCACTAACGCAAGATTAAATAGAATTTTTTTCTGTATAGTTGCAAACATTACAAATCATTTTAAAAATCAGTTTATAACAGAAAATATCTACTATGGAAAAATACCTACACTGGTAACGTATTTGCAACGGAGTATGTTTCTGCTCCTCTTATTAACGATAGACCCTTCTTTTGTGAATATATAGTTTCTGTACTTATTGTATTTTATATAACTATTGTATATATTAGACATAATTAGTTTCCATATTAATTCTATCATTTCTATTGTGTTCCTACCCTATATTAGAAATGTTTAATTTCTGTTACGTAGCTGTATTCTAAATAAAAAAATAAACACAAATAAGTATTCCACCAACTCTGTGTACACACTCAAAGAGCTGTATCATGTGCCATGCATAATAGGTATATAAATAACTATAGAAAATATTTATAAAAGCAAACTGACTTTGTAACTAACTGAAGTTACTTAATGTTGCGTGCAGGTTCAACAATAAAATCGCATTATTACGATATAAAACCTCACATTCAGGGAAATTCGCCAATATGCATTATTTTAACTACGAAATGCATTATATATTTAAGTGTATAACATGGTAATACCATCCTCTATAGGAGTCTGACGATATAAACGTATATTCCAATATAAAGAAAACCCAGTGATGCGATACAATTTTAATGATCCCCATTTAAGAAAATCTCTAAAATTTGCAGGAAACTCGTAATGTACAATAAAGAAGTAATAAATTATTGAGGAATAATACAATTACGAGTAAGCAAATCGCAGTAATATTGCGCCGCCCCTTGCTCATATCGAAGACACCTCCGGAGCATGCCTCTAGAGGCTTCTGATAAAAAAAAGTTACCACATTGTTCGCAAAGGTCGATTTTCGATATTGATTTTGTCAAGATGCCGAAATTCGAACGAAAAGCATTTCGTACATCGACCTAAAAATTTCGTGACACATACACACACACACACACGAAACAGTCGTTTAGTAAATAGAGACGAGTAAGCAAATCGCAATAATATTGTGCCGCCCCCTCGCTCATATCGAAGGCACCTTCGGTGCATGTTTCTAGAGGCTTCGGATCAAAAAACAAAAGTCACCACGTTGTTCGCAAGGGTCGATTTACTGTATTGACTTTGTCAAAATGCCAAAATTCGAACGAAAAGCATTTCATACATCGACCTAAAAATTTCGGGACACACACACGAAAACAGTCGTTTAGTAAATATAGATTTCGTCACTATTATTTCTCGTCAATAAGCACTCGTAACTATATGTGACGATATTTATTCCTAATAATAGATGTTAATTAACAAGCAAGATATGACGGTCTTCGGGGTGCTTGTGTGTAGTGAAATGATACTAGTGGTGTGTTATTGCTATAGCTACGTTTATTTGGAATAAATTAAATAGCGAGCAAGCTAGTACCGAAAGAGGAGAATGTTTCGGGACCAGATGCGAGAATAGACTGATTTAAAAACTTATTCCAAAAGCCGACGCCACGCTTGCTATAAACCATTAACCTACTCTGAAAAGGTCTTAACAAGTGGCTGTAATCACGTAATCTATATCCAGTGATAATCGCATTTTTACCCCTAAGAAACAGATATGCCCTGGTTCCGAGTAACTAGCTAAACAAGGGTTTCTACTTTCTAATACTTCAACTTCAAATAAATATATACAAAAATACCATAACGGCTATGTGGATTCAAGAGTGCCCACAAAGGTACAGTTTATTGTGTAGTTCGGTTTTTAAAACCTCTTAATTACCAAATATTCACAATATAAGTCAAGTACTATTCATGTACGGAATGGTTACAAATTTTAATGGTTTGGACATACATAAATCAACTTTCTTCCCTTAAAGTCTTATGCTATTGAGGAAAAGATTACATCTAGAGATAAAGACAAATATAACTCTGCTTAGGAAGAGATGTTTTAAATTCCTGCTGTTGAAACGTAACACCAAGCAACACCAACCCCAATATTGGACCAAATTGGTCATCCGAGATCATAGTACAAGTAACATTGTGCCAGGTCACTCACCCATGTTGTAGACGTGGAGTAAATTCTTGCATTTTCTTTATCTTCGTCTCGGAGAACTGATCTAAATGTCTACAGTATCCTTAAAAATGTCTGCTAGATATTATCGGGCATTACCAAGATTATCATAAGTTATTCAATATTATAGGACAATTAACTTAAAATGTGTACAGTGTTCTCATATATTATATTGTGATTTTTGTAAACTTCTTGTGGTTCTTCTATAACGAAATTTTTCTATAAAAACTATAATAAAGTTTTAATTTAATCTACAACATCGAGTACAAATTTAATTTAAATCTAATATAAAGAATTACTTCAGCTATTCATCTATGTGTAGAAAAAAACTTATATTTAATAATGAGTTAGATATTTATCTGTTGTCTATTTTTTATCTGTTGTCTAATTATATCCAAACAATTCTATAATAAAGAAACTCAAGTAGGTTGGAACTTTTGGTGTGAAGATAACACTAACTTAGTTTTCCACAAAACACGAAAACTATACGCTGCACACGACGCGCGTTTCGCCAGCAAAGTTGGCATCACCTGGAGATGATAAAAACTTAGTTTTAATTATTCGGAGGGTTTTAATCATCTCCAGATGATGCCAGCTTTGTTGGTGAAACTCGCGTCGAGTGTAGTATATAATGTTTTGTGGAAAACTCAGTTAATGTGATAAAGAAACTCAATTATTTATGCATATTATCACGAATTTCTCAATTATTTGAAGTATTTCTACTATTAAACGCCTCTGTAATAATTAAATATTTTATAAGAAAATATTTAGTTAATGGATTTGGTATATACTTACACATATCATCTGATATATTTTAATGAAGAAAAAATATTGTTCCGTAGTTCGAAGAAGTGTTATAGAATCAATTTATTACTTACTTATTTTTGTTTTTTATTTTCAAGGGTGCCAAGTGATTTAATAAAACAGCTCTATTAAAATGAGAATACCTAAAATCGTCAAAATAAGAATAGCAAATCATACGAATGAATAAATAAATAAAATAGGGTGGTGTTACAAAAAAATTACATTTAATACGAAAAATGTATTAAAGACGTAGGTTACAAATGGTGAATTAAACAGCGTATATAACAAAATTAGTAAATGGTCAATATTTATTCTTGAGAGTGGATCCCTCAATACAATTTAATATAAGTACTATTCACTTCATCGCTATTTGCTAAATAAAAAACTCTCTTATCTTGCCGATAAATGAAACAGTCTACCTGACCTTAGCCATAAAAACAAGCCAAGGTATGTTTTGAGATTTTTTATTTGGCAAATAGCGATGAAATAAACTTTATACATAGCTATCTATACGGATTGGCTACAAGTGAAGTGGGGTTAGAATAATACTATATTGAGCAATTGATGAGGCTGAAACAACATTTGGAAGGTGCAAGTAAAAACATTTTCAACAATGATATACTCCAAAAACAAAAAGGTGAACATAATTAAGTGGTATTACGAGGATAATTCTACATAGATTTGTTTATGGTGGGTTCCGAAAACCAGACCATGCCCTGAGCTAACCGAATATATAGCATTATAAATGGTTATTCGCTATATTTCATTACAAAATAATTTTTATTTTACGTGTTTATACCAAAACTACTGCTAACATATCTTCTAAATTCAGAAGGGACCTGAAAGTGTCTCTTCTATAGTTTAATTACTTTATTTAAATATTTGAATAGAATAGAATTTTTAAAAAAATGAGGATGAATAACACAACTCTGACAACGGTGTAAATGTTACTTACCAGCCAAGACTCTGGACTGAACTGCTAACACAAATTCGCCTCGGTAAGGGAGTACAGGCAACTCCCATGTTGATTGTGTTACTATTCCTACTCTTCACTTTTAATACCCACGTCGCTCATTGTTAATCTGTGTGTTCGTATATATTACATGTATGACGAAATTACATTAATAAAATATAAAAGCGAGATGATATTATACGTAGTACCTACGAACTTTTTCTTATAAACAAAAATCAGATAGTAATAGGAGATGGTAATAATTAGCTGACCTTTTCTAGAGTGAAGGCTTAGGCGGTGGTGAATTTCAACAGATTCTGACCCTGACGATCAATATTAATATAAAGGGCAATACCACTTAATTTAAGATTCTCTAGCTCCACGTATTGGACAATTATACGTGGAGCTAGAGAATCTTAAATTAAGTGGTATTGCCCTTTATATCAATACTGATCGTCAGTAATACGCTCCACGTATAATTGTCCAGTACTCTGGTCCCCGGTAGCCAGTAAAATATTTTCCAGACGATAAGGTGATGTACTGAGTCATAAATATGGATAGTTTCTAATCTCAAAAGAGGTGAGTGGGAAACCACCATGTCTACTACTTTGAATTCACCCATAAATTAGATAAAAACCAAAACATATAAAAAAAAACAAGAATAAACCCCTTGATACCATCGTACTGATCTAAACAACCATATGAGTATAAGAAAAATAAAGTATGAAGAAAACTCACCGCTGGTGTGATGTATCCCATTTGTTTCCACATATTTTACAACAAAATTATCTCTTCCTATGATCGATAAAGATATGATGCACATTTAATTCTAGTTTAATCAAAAATCAGTAACCATGATAATTCTTAAATTAAATTTACACATTTCGGTAATAATGTGGTTTTATTATTCTAATGTTATCAGACGGTGTTGATTCGTATTTGTTAAATTTTAAAAATATAAAGCCGCTAATGAAATAGTTTGGCGACTATACAACATACGCCATTACTAGTATTAAATATTGAACATTATTTAGTAAACATAATTTACAAACAAAAATACGTATCAATATATACATATTTGCATAAATATGTAGGTGACTCTATTAAGGGAATACCGTTACAAAATCTCATATCATATTGCAGCAAAAACAGGTAGCTGACTGTAATTCTCCTGAAAATACAATTCCCTAAAAATACGCTTGTTTCTCGTGAGACAAGTGCGACAATTGATGGCTTAGTCTTTTACATATAATTTAGAATAAATCAAACAATTACCACAATTGATGACTCAGTTATTTCTATACAATTTGGAACAAATTAATGAGGCTATGGTCTATTGTGATTTTTTAGAACAAAGCAAACACCGATTGTAAACGACGTTTATATCTTTCAATATCATTTTTTCGAGTTAAATGATCTCTACAGAAGCCTCTTTCTCATATTATCATTCCATCATGCAAACTATGTATTTATTCTAATTATACAGGTGTGCATAATATCGGTTCATAATGAACAATATGAAAAAAATCATAATATCGGTTGTGGTTATTTCAATAATTATGTTCACTTAAAATAATTATTGCTTATAAAGGCTTATCGTCAAGATGATGAGTAGACTATTTTTACCAGCGCATCCGGCAATTATTATAAATATACTTGCCAGTAGGCGTTTTTATGTGTCACCATCATTATTGCACATTTTTATTACCCAGTATTTATCTTACGTTTGAAAAATCATATTAACCTATCAGTGTGTTATTAGGTAAAGACCGACCAATAACAACTATCAATAAAAGGTCGAAGATAAACCCAAAAGAGGTGAGTGGAATACCCCTTTAATATATTTATTATCAATAAAGTAATTTTTTCTAACTAAATATTATTCTTGTATTCTAAAAATGCAAACATTTCGAGAACTATCTCATTTAATATTTCTGTTAACATTTTGGTAAGATTCCTAAATTGATATAATTATGTAAGTGAGTTGCGCAAACTTGTAAACTTATTTAGCAAAATTTATATTTCATATTAATTTAGAAGAAAATATAAAGGATATGCAACAAGCTACATGATAAAGTTATACATAAAATGGAATACCACAAGGTATTCTGATTTAAAGAGGTAGAAGATTCTATAAATAACTTTCAGTGTCCAAATGCTGAAAGTATTACTTAAAAACTAAAAGTAATGTTGGAAAAAATTCCCAAGTTAGAAAAACTGAAACATTCACACATTATTAAAGGCAGCAGTACGTCAGATATAAATAATTTTGTTTCATTTCTAAAATATTGTCCATTAATCTCAACGGATTTTGAAATGAGTTTCTCAGTATATGAACACTTGTAGAAGAGACAATTTTATAGTAATTAATATATAAAAACATTGCTATTGATTTCAATTTTAAACATTTGATTATAATTTAATATACTACTATTTATATATTTTCTATTTATATAGGTTTAGAAAAAACATACAGCAGAGTAAACTTTTGTAAAAATATGTTAATTTTTATGTTAATAAATCCGAAGCAAATGTTATGTGACTTTTATTGACATCAGTTTTGATCGCCCCGAAATAAGACATTATTAACTGAGGAAAATGCCGGAATTTACTCATCAAGTAATGCTAAATCAAGTATTCCTCCATTACGATTAAGAAGAAATGAGTTCTATTAAATATGTAGATGCAACACAACCATTATATATGTAATATATAATGATGAAGATTAAACTTGTATCTAGTGAGATTAACTATAGATCTAGAGATCACTTACGCTTGCTAGATCAGCAAGGGTAAAAATCAAAGAGCCGTTTGATGGCATGGGATAAATCTTTCCATCAATATACGCATGAGGCATGAGATCTGCAAATTGATGATTATCAAAATATGCATAAAGTGAGACCAACTATAACAAGATCAGCAGACTTGAGAATTAGACACTGTCAGGCTATAATTTTTAGCAAAAATTCAAACTGCTGCTATTAGGAATATAAATTTCTTTGAAAGTTGCTAACTTAATGTACGGGGTGAGCGAAACTCGATGTCTCAGCTCTATTATAAGAAAAGGAAAAACGATAAAAAAATCTGAAAAGAGGTTCTTAAATGGGATTGAATAAGGTCCATTTTAAGCTGAATTTGCATATTTCTCCATATTTGGAAACTGAAGTAATGACTTAATTGAATTTGTTTTCCCAGAAACATACCTATATTTTGGCATATTCAAAAAGAGCTATCTTCTTCCGTTAAAAAATTATAAGCAAATTTGTAAAAAAAAAGTGTTATCAAAAATTTACAATCGTTACGATTTATACAAGTAACCTTTGGAAACACATAGCAAGTGACATCTGTCAATAATTAATCTAATGGTTGACAAATATTGTTTTGTTGTCATTTGACTTTGAAAAATGTTCACGTACAACGAAAAAGTCGATATGTTATTAGTTTATGGGGAATGTCAAAAGAACCCTAGAAGAACAGTTCAGTTAAACGCCCAGAGATACTTCGAACGATATTCCAAGCTTAAAAATATTTGCAAGATTGGAAACGCAATTTACGTGCAAATAACGAGGCATTTTGTTCTCGAACGAGAAGAGAAATTGTTGAAAGGGTCAATTCTGACAATACAGTTGCCACTGTTTTGCAGCATTCTGAAGACCATC
Organism: Rosalia funebris; assembly: GCA_037954035.1. Lineage (NCBI taxonomy): Eukaryota > Metazoa > Arthropoda > Insecta > Coleoptera > Cerambycidae > Rosalia > Rosalia funebris. Next base: position 671,364 of record JAZFAV010000024.1, read on the forward strand.
CAAGGAACTCGATTCAGCAAGCATGTCGTGAGTTGAATTTAAAATATAATTCGGTACGAAAAATTTTTGAAAGAAAATAATGATCACGATTATAAAATTCACAAGTTAGAACACTTGTCAGATTAACATTAACAACGAAGAATTAATTATGTTGCCCAAGTGATGGTAGAGATCAATGACAATCGGTTTTTTCAGCATGTGTTGTGGACGGACGAAAGCCGTTCTGTTAGTAACGATAAGCCCAAAAAAAAAAATGAATATTTTTGGGCTACTGATATATATATATATATATATATATATATATATATATATATATATATATATATATATATATATATATATATATATATATATATATATTAGTGGTGACGTAGTCAACTGATGATTATCACTATTATCAGTTACGACTACGCCACCACTGAAGATACCGTCAGCGAAGCGATACATTTAGAGAAGCACAATTCTTTAGACTAAGACAGACAAACCTGGAAAATATTAGACCATTATTAAAGACAAAACTCTTTTTTATATACTCGTACACTGTTTTGTTTTATGCAATATAATGGAAATTATTGTAATGCAATAATTTCTGAATATGACTTAGCATATATAAAATGCAAAAAAACAATTATTTTGCATACCAATAAACAAAAAAAAATCATACGTTCATAAACACATTATTCATAAAGTAGATATTTCACAAAAAATACTTCCGAAAAGTTAAGTCTGTTGCCAATAGTTTTATGCACTCTCTGAAATTATTATTTTTGGAATTCAATGTTGAAATTATCAAGCTGGGTTGATTAAGTACAAATTTCAATATTTTGGATATCACTAAATGTATGGATTCCATTTTAAGAAGGGTCATCGTTGTCCGTTGTAAATATTTTGAAGGTCATTATGTACCAGTGACCAATGCATATATAAGACATTAAGGTAATAATTATTTAAAGTAATATTCATTACAATTCAAATTTATCTACAATGCAGCAAACTATACAAATTTTTTTTATCCATTTTCTATAGTGAAATATTTCAATTTCATAATTAGCATAAAATTGCATCTGAATCCTGAGATTTATAATGCATAACAGTAAAAATGGAAGTAACTAGGTTTTCCTTTCTTTTCATTACTATGTGCATACATATACAGAAGAGAATAATAAATAGAATACTGCTTCCACAGAAAATAGCTTTATATATTCTTTTATACATTTTGTAGTCTGTTCCTAATATTCTGAAAAAGCGCATCTTATGCAGCAGCGATTTTAATCCTAATAGAGGCACAGTTACAATCATAATCCTTTGTACAATAATTCGTGTAAAAAGAAACAAGATGCACAATACAATTCAAATGAATTCTTACTTACCAGACACGGCAAAAAGGAATTCCTTACGCTATTCTTAATATCACGGATATATTTCATTAAAGTTAAATGCGCATTGTTTATGGACAAAGGGATCCCTTACGAAATCAAAAGAAAATATAATTTAATAAAGTTGATGTTTCATGCTAAAGGTTCATCGCAACGGGAAACAAAAGAATTTCATTCGTATACCAAAAGCACACTATAAATAAAGGAAAACAAATAAACTGTTTAAATTCAATAGAGAATAATGTGGATAAGGGGCGACTATTGCGTCACCGATCGTAAATTCAACCTCTGTAGTTTATTTCACTTGTTTTATAAATTAATTGCTTTAGATAGAAAGTGGTATGCGACTATATCCAATATATGTGAGGATATTCGGTTCTATAAATGTACCAATTCCGCTTATTTTATTTAACGTAATTTAATGAATATTACGATTTGTTGGATATGTGGAGATTTATCTAGATATGCTTATTTGAATATACCTAGTTAAATGTTAAACTCAAATTTAAGATAACGGGCATATACAATAAATTATATTCACTACATCACATGAAATACTTGTGAACGAATAACAAAAAATAAATTGCATCATAACTAAAATATGAAATACCTAGTATTAATTGAAAATTTTAATTCATCTAGAATTCATAAAATCATAATGGACTATCCTTATCGGATCCGATAACCTATTCGATTTTTATTTATGGCATATAAAATGAATTTCTCATAAAAAGTATAGTAGATACAAGTTCAGGTCTTCTAGTGCTTAATATGGATTGAGTGTAAGTAATTACATAGTGAGTACGTTGGTTGGAAAAGTTGGAACAAATTTGATAAAATCGTTACCAGGGAAATAGGAAAGAAATGTGCATTTTCTTGACATCATCACTCTTATGTTACATGACACGGAGTTATTATGATGATATAGACAGTTGTTTTAATGGCAACACCTTTATCTAATAATGCCATTTTAGAAACCATATTTTTACATATGGTGCTGCAAACTCTATTGGAGATTATATAACAACCTTCGTTTCGAAATGCCTGAGGAAGAACAAGTCACACTTATAAAAGTATTCAATTAGTCCGTGCCTTAGTCACGAGCTTTGGGAAGATACTTTGGACCGAAGAATTTTCATGAGTTAATTATGGGGCGACGTGATAATAATCTCAATTACCAAACCCGGTTGTTTTCTCTAACAAGGCTACATTTAGTTTAAATAGCTCAGTGAACAAGGGGAACAGGTATTACAGAAGAAAACTTAGAGAAACACCTAGTGATAAACTTTCATTATCAGAACTGATTTTATATGTCAGATATCAGATATGTGTTAGCTTTGCTTATCTCTACTTAGTAGATAAGCAAAGCGGGTACGGGACCGGAAGTGCCGTGACAGCGAAGTGGATGGCATGTGTCCATCGGGAGTGTCCATTGTGCACCCTCTGGTCATTGTCGTCGGAGTCTTCGGCCTCTGGGTCGTCGGTGGGGGGCGGGGTCGGGTGAGGGGCGGGGTCGGGTGGGGGCGGGAGAGGTAGGCCTGCGGTGCGCGGTTTTAACGGAAATCCACATCCTGTAACACGTATGTGATATACAAAGATATGTATACATAGGCGGGGTACTAGGTAATAAAACTTAGGATATTTAATAAAATTTAATAATAATATAAATATAAATATATTTCTTTCTACAAATAGAAAAATAACCTATGATTTTTCGTATAATAACATTTTTTGGAGAAGTATTTTTAGTTGTTCATATAAAGATAAGTTTGGACAATCAATATTAAAAATACTTAAATTAATTTTATCGCTATTTTGCAGTGATCCTGTGAATTCACTATATTCAAAGTATCGACCATCTTGGAAGAAATATAATAGTCCATTAGTGTATCTAAAAACGCCATTCATATTGGGAGGAATACCTTTAAAGTCGCGAGATACGTAACCATAACTTTTTGCTTGCATTGAGGTTTCATCTATTTCGACATATAAATTATCTTCAAAAAATAAGAATGTTTTTCCTGTATAAGTATTTACAGCTCCTACTAATTTATGTTCGAACGGAAGTTGGAAATGTTTCATATCAATTTGTTTGCGAATTTGATAACTCGGATAGGTAATAAAATATATTTGATTATTTACAAATAAAACTATTTCATCATTAGGTCGTTGGTATACAGCCGTTATCGAGTTAAATTTGGTTCCTATATGTAAAACGTTATGTATGTTTAAACATTGTGTTGTAATATTACGTGTTTCGAGGTTCATTATCCATAACCACGTTTTATAAAATATATATAAATTTTTATTCATGACTAAAAATGATAATTTCTTGACATCTATGGTACATAAATCTTTAGTTTGTTTGGGTTCATTTTGAAGAATTTTCGATGTCGGCTTTTCGATTAATTTTGTGTGAGGGGTTGTTGGATTTTTATTAAACGTTGTTCGAGGAGTTATAGCTGATTTTGTAGATGTAACTGGAGACCCATATAAGAATTGAATTCCGGTTATGTCATCTGATGACAATTTGGTAGTGCTATAAAACGGATACATAACTGACGTATTAACATCAGAATGATGTAATCCTAAAGTGTGACCAATTTCATGTACTAAAACTGAATATAAATTTGTTGACGTCGTCGAGGAAGGTTCATCAATTTTTAAATCCCATTGTTCTCTTGAATCTAAATGGATTTCGAGGCATGTATCTTTATTTGGAAAAAAAGCATGTCCTAAAACTCCCCCCTCCCCATCAAAAGGCCAAGGACATTTATCTTTAAAACATTTACTATGTCCTTTATGCCAAGAAATTTCATTAGACTTAGTCATAGATATAATTATATCCGGGTTGTGATAGTTATACTCAAAACTCAAGCTACATACATCCTGCCAGGTTTGAAATGCATTTTTTGCTATATTTTTCATTTGCACATCTGCCGGTGAAAAATACCACCCAATTTTACGTTTCGTCCATTTGTCTCGATGTATTGCGAAAGTGTTGTCCGAAATACCACAACGAGGCGTTTCCATTAATTGTAAAGTTTCCATGTTAGGCTTTCCATCTGTCGGTAAGTTGTAGGTTAATTGAAAGTTCATTAAAGCCTCCTCTTTCTGCTCCTCTGTCACATCTGTTAAATCAGTCTCGGACAACGTTAGGTATCCATATTTTTGCAGATACCCAACAAAATCTTGAGCATGACATAAATAAAATAAAAATAAAATAAAAAGCATGTTTACTATTCGACAGCTCTTATACAACTATATACATCAACATGAATTTCATATCTTTATAGGAAAAAGAGCATCGAATTTGAACCAATGACCTATGGATGTCTTATTTCCACTACCACCGCTCTACCAACTGAGCTATTGAATATAATTTGAGGAAAATAAAACAAAAATATAATTTTATAAAATTTATTATAATTTAAATTTTTATAGGGACATTATAGTAGCTTCTAACTGCTGATTACAAGTCATACATTTTTTAACCTTAAACCCACATTCACCACATACATTTTGATGATGACATGGAAGAAATGTTGTGTTAATTTTATTCACAAAACAAACCTTACAATATTTTGTATTATCTTTACACAGCTTGAAAATTTGCAGCAACAGGTAGAGCAACCTTACTTTATAGGCAAAACTGCCTACAGAATCCTCTGGAGCTGAATATGGAAATATCTGAATATGGGCGTTCATTGTGGTTATGTTTTAACAATACACCCGATACTCTTCTGTCCAAGCCTAATGAGACACTTTACGAGAAGTATAGATGTACACACGGTTATATAGTAGATTAATGCTGATAGTGGGTCTTGTGGATTTGGCTTTTCATTAGCAATAGGTGGACATGCTTCATTCATTTGTTTCCAACCTGTATCACCTACGGTGTTATCTTGAAACCGTATCCGAAACTTGTATTGGATTGTTCCGTTCAACAGGGGGGCGACAAGCGTAGGCACATTATTATTAGCGGAATATGGCGTCATTCTTATCCAAGTTGATGGCCAGCTATCATTTTTACTTCCGTTATTATCAAAACATACTAGAACTTCACGTGAATTATACGGTTGATGTATATATAGAAAATTGCTAAATATCGCTTGCAATATTATAAAATGAGAACTTAACATTACCATTTTCGATTTAAGACTGACATGTATCACACTGATCACTTAATTTATATTGGATATTAGTACTTTTACACTAAATCATGATACAGTGTATAGTTTTACTCTCCTACTTTTGATGGGGCTATTATTTCTGCGCAATCTCAGTAGGTTTTTAAATACTTTTTCTTCCCATAATGCTACACTAGGATCCCATTTAGTTATACATAAATTGGAAAAACTATTGAACATATTCTGCTTATCTTCATACAATCTTATATCTTCTTTTAATAGTTTAAACTTACTAACATACTCTTCTAACCTCACTTTATATAAGTTATACACATCCATTATTAAAAAAAAATCAAAACACACAACTGGTTTCAACGCATGTGAGGAGAATACTGTTACTGAAGATTGACTAAACCTAAAATTATAATCAAAGTAATAAATAAGGTAGTGGGGAAGATCATTAAAACGTGGTGATATTAGATATATTTATTTTGGTATACAAGAATATAACCAATTATACAATTGTGTACAATTCTTTACACTACAATAAGCTTTAGAAGTATAATGATTAAAACAATAAGGTATAGTTTTATTAAATAGAGGAGGCTGTTGAAAAGCTTCATTATTGATTAAACTCTCCACATTAACTATAGTAGGGATCGACAATGGGGATTCCTCTAATTCACATAATTTTCTCTGAAGAAATTCTTCTTTCTGATGACCCTTTACATACACCATATTAGCACTCCCATTTAGCAAGTGCTTACGTAATATATCATCAATCATATCATAATCTACACATCCATCATTATATTTTAACCCATGATGATAATGCTCCAAGTACTTTACTTGTTTCTTCAAGTCTCCGCTTAAGGAATTGAACGGAACTGGAGGCTTAAACAGATAGTGGGCACTTTGTTGAGCACTCATAAATGAAATTTCTTTCGGACAAAAATCCGGTAAATTAAAACCTTGAATATCGACAACTAAAAGCTGCATCTTAAAAGGTAAAACTAATACTGACTGAAATATATACCATACATCATTATTTTATAGTTTATTTCCCCCTCTTCTTTAAAACGCATCTCTAACGGTTCCACCAAGCGGTAAGAATTCTAATACTCTATCGTGAATAATTATACAGCATACTCTAGTATTATCTGGGAAGACTGTGTTAGTTTCTATCTCTAATTTGATATCAACTGTACTTGGTTGTGTTGCAACATTTCTTTTTGAACAGTCGATAACAAATAAAGCATGAGTATTAAATCCAACAAAGTCCAACAAAGGCTCATCGTTTAATGCGAATATTTTAGAAAATTGTGTATACATGAGGAAAGCATCACCATATTTTCTAGTTGTAAAATCAAGTTCCATGTTTTCATACGGATAATATTCTGAGCTTAATTTTAAGCTGATGTTGTATATGTTAATATTATCGAAGTATGAAATGTCGCTTTCTTTATTACCATTTCGATTTGTTTGAAAAGCTACAATTACATATCTCGGACTCTGCACATTATTACAAGTTTTTACCTGCCAGGTCTCTTTCTTAGCGCCTGTCTTTAGGCTAGGTAATTCATGATACTCCCATTGTCTAAACGGAATCAGTATAGGCTTATTGCTATTGATTCCCGATAACCAATTCAAACGTAGCACATCATTTAAAAATATATGTTTAACTTTCAGTTCAATGTTATCTATAGTCAACTCTCCCTCAGTATCAGCTTTCGATACTTTAAAACAATTGTTATCAGTTCTCGCTCGTATTAATCTGATTGTATGTTTTCCAAACATTACTCGCTTGTAATCGTGAAACAACCCAAGCAGATGGCTTAACGGTATTCGCATGAAAAACTTTGTAGTTGTAGGATCATAAGATACTAGCTGGCCACTAGGATAATTCCACCCAGCGATAGTTAACGCAGGATCGTCTTTACTATAGCAACAATATGCTTTTATCGCACTTACGGTGCCGGGGTCTCTTACTTTATCCAGCTCTCTATTATGTAATTCATAGCTAACAGATTCGAATAGGTAGGCGCCCGCATTATTAGTAAACTCGACTATACCAGTGCCTGCGATGTTCTTTGTCAAAGTTCCCTCGATACATAACGCTGCTTCGTACATTAGTAGTAAAACATCTTGTTGATTAATTGTGATTTCAATTTCATCACTATTTCTGAATGATTTAACGAAAGGTTGATATGTCCGAGTTTCTTCTCTGATAATGGAATCATCGAATTGAGGGTCGTTGTACAGCTGTAGTTCGTCTAACATTATAACCCAAAGATTTTAAGAATAAAATATTTGCTGGTGTTAAGGATGACGTAGTAACCTTCTGTTCCAAACGCTTAACTGGTACTGACTGTACTTTATCGGGGCTGTGAGCGTATATATACTTCTTTGAATTATTAATTATCAAGCCCATAACTTTTTTAATTCCAATCTCGCAATAATTTCCTCACCTCTAAAATTAACAGGTTCAGAGTTCTGATCCAATATGGTTAATGTAATATTATGTATATATCGCTTGTTGATTAACGGAAGAAATAACAGATTTCTCGGCTCGATGTCTATAGCGTATCCTGGATTAACAGATGGAGCAAATTCGAAAATCGTATGAGATGGTCTATTATTGTAGAATGCGCCGGAAGTAATGTTACAATCAATGTGTACTGTAACAACCTTTACTATCTGTACAGATAAATCTGATTGATGTAAAATATTCGGTTCCAAATTTTTCTCTGAGAAACCTAGTAATTTTCCTAGCGAATCCTTGGGTGTAAAGTTAATTTCGTGCTTGCTCTTGATTTCACACTTCAACGTATTGTTATTAGGTTTCAATGAAAAATAATCTTCAATATCAGATTCTTTCGTACCTTTTGGTATAACTTGCTTTCTCAGATATGATTCAATATCGGTTATTTCATAAGATCCCGTAGGGATGGCTACAACCTTTTCATGTGTCTCACCAAGTTCCCAGTAGTAGAGTTTATTATTTTTTCCTTCTTCAATATTAGGAATACTGTTGTAAGTATGAAAACCAATTAGAGCCAACCCGTAATCGTATTGAGGATCTAATTCTATTGGATTTTCGAAATTAATGGAGAGAACAGCACTCCGACCTCTTATTGTGAATATCTGAGACATAATGAATGCATCTCATCTAAATCAATCGCTTTTGTAGAGAAACTTTAAACATAAATGACCACAGTTCTTTGTATCATATTTTTGAAAACTATCAGAGTTATATAAAATTTTATATTTGTTACCGAAATAACGCACGAGTTCTACAGGAGGTTTTAATGCGCCGAAGCTATCGAAGTAAAGAACTTTATCATTAATTTTTTTATAGGCTACCCAATGTGTTCCAGGACCAGTTTGATCATCAAGGTTAATAATTGCGCTTTCGTATCTCCTAGGAGGGTTTTTAGGTAGTGAATCTCGCATAAAAACACCTCTGAAATGTGGAATTTTTAACTTTTTAGCATATTTTATTAAATCGATGTCGTAAAGAGGCCTAGATGATGAGGGTAGCCTTATAGGGAGTTTTTTTGTTTTTTCAAATATAAGCCATATCCTTTTCTATAAGGTTTTATGTAGAGTCCGGATCCTTTTTTCCCTAACGCTACTGCCTCTAAAACTTTATTGTGTCTCTCGTCTTCTTCCAATTTTTTCTTAGAGTTTTTAGCATCTATTACGGTCTTCGCCACTGCAGCAGCTCCTCCCGACAGAGCTCCTAATGCACTTAAGCCAGCAAAAATTGGTAGTAAAGGTAGTATACCCCCAGTCTTGGGCAATGGTATGATGCGTGGAATATTAATATTTTTTCTACCACCGTCCTTTACTACCTGTCTCGCTGCTCTTAAAGCTAAAGTAGCGTTTTTACGTAAACTGTTTTTATCTGATGTTTTAGTTAATTTTTTAACGCCGCTGACTACACCATTTTGAAAATTTATTTTACGATTTTTATGTCGACGATTACGGATACCCAAACCCATTTTCCTTTTGGCTTTCATGACAGTAGTAACAAACCAGGCTGCTGCTTTTTCACCTAAACCAGCGTCCTTGGATTTTACTCTTTCCCAAGCACGTTGTTCGAGCTCGTAGTCGGCTTTGTGTTGGTCTTGTAAATTTAAACTTTTACTATACGCTATATCGTGCGCTCGGCAACTTCGGTCGAGTTCGTTAATTCCAGGATCTCCTCTTGCTAATCGTTCACGGAGTCGAGTATTTGGCCCGCAATATTGGTAAGAAGGGAGATGAAGCTCCCGTTTCGTTAATTTACTGATAAACGAATGTGCACCACCACCGCCTTGTTTCAACCACAACATCTGATGGAACAATGACACTAATTATGCTGTGGTACTGTATATAACCAACAATAAACTAATAAAATAAAGAGTTTACAATGCGTCTTACAAGACAGCAGGTGTCTCTTCCCGTAGAGAACTTGGATGCATTAACATCCGTCTCTGGGGAGGCCGTGAGTATTAATAAACATGGAACTTTATTTCCTAACACTGTAAGGGCTATTATATGTGGACCAAGTGGAGCTGGTAAAACCAATTTGTTGCTCAGCTTATTATTCAACCCAAATGGCTTGTGGTTTGAAAATGTATACGTTTATTCAAAGTCATTGTACCAACCTAAATATAAACTGCTTGAAGATGTAATTAAGAAAGTGAAGGGTGTAGGCTATTTTCCATACACAAATAATGATGGTGTAATCGATCCGTCCGAAGCTAAATCTAATTCAGTGTTTATTTTCGATGATGTTGCTTGCGATAAACAAGATAAAATTCGAGCATACTTTTGTATGGGGCGACATAAACTTGTTGACTGCTTTTATCTCTGTCAGACATATACCCGCATACCTAAGCATCTTATACGAGATAATTGCAATTGTATAGTGTTATTTAAGCAGGATAGAATGAATATGAGACACGTTTTCGATGATCACGTGACCCCAGATATGACTTTCGAAGAATTTGAAAAACTGTGTAGTGAATGTTGGCGAGATAAATACGGTGTGTTGGTAATAGTGAAAGATTTTGATTTAAATAAAGGACGTTATCGTAAAGGGTTTGATCAATATATAAATGTGAAATAAAGCAATATCTGTTAATACTAGTTCACTTGTTAATAGATGAAGACTTGTCACATTATAAATTATAAGGGTTGTAAAACTATAAGGTTGTACCGTACAAGGGCTATAAAACTACAAGGTTGTACCGTACAAGGGCTATAAAACTACAAGGTTGTACCGTGCAAGGGTTGTAAAACTACAAGGTTGTACCGTACAAGGGCTATAGAACTACAAGCAAGGGTTGTAAAACTACAAGGTTGTAAAATATGAAGTCTAAAAGAAATTTAGCTAAGTACAACCCCCCAAAGGTAGCATCACCCAACTTACAAAGGGAGAAACTATTAAAGAAAAAAATTTGTAACGCTTCGAAAGCTATAAGAACAAAGTATCTAGCTTTAAAGATGGGAAAGGCTGAGGAAGATGAAACCATAAGCAGGGTATTGAATCCTATTATAACACCGCTAGAAGATATTAGCAGGAAAGTATCTCACAGTAACATACCGACGACAACAACAACAACAACAGCAGCTCGCGTTAAAAAAGTCTATGAAACGAAAAAGCCTTCTGCAAGCTTTTTACCGGAGGAAATGGTAGGTGAAGTATTTTCTGAAAAAGAACCTGATGAGCGTGCTACGGCTGATATTCAAGAAGAATATGAAACTTTACTGAATTACAGCGAGCCTGTTATACGTCAGTTTTTAGAGCAATTCCCACCTCTAGCGAGATATTATATAGAAGGGTTTTTTTCAGATCGAGATAAATTTGATGAAAATTATGGAGCACGTTTCGATTTTAAAACGAATAAATTATCGATCGGTAATAAAGAATTGCTTATAGGAGCTAATAATGAATTCATTATTGATGGTAGACCTTATACAGGAACTAAAGGTTTATATGAGTTAATATTTCTGAAAAAACCTATTGGATATAATGATGCAGATTTAAAGAATTATAAAGAAATTCTAGAAATAAGTAGCGCACACAAACGTAATTATGTACCTGAAGAACGGATAAAAGGAAATAGGTATTTTAAATATGTAAGTGTTATAAAACCTCTATTTTCGGATATTATAGGAAGAACTACTAGAATACAATCGCAATCTAGCATTCCAACATTTTTACCATCTACTCCTTCTTTGAGACGGCGTCAATCATATTCAACGCCACCACGAGGGGGGTTTGGTATGATGGTCTACAACGAAAAACCTATAGAGTACGTATATTGGGATGATGTGAATGAACTCGTTGATCGTTTAAAGCTATTAATAGCTTCAAAGTCTGCGGGTAATACGGATTCACATGATAATGAGATTGAATCCATAATTAGCGAACTTAAAGAAATTGGAGTGATTGCCTAAATCACTATCATTCTCACCATGAGTGTTGATAAGTTCGGTCGATCTATTTCATACACCAGTGATGGAGATACTCCACATTTATTTTCTCCATATAGACATGGATTCATATTTACCAATGATGGAAATATTGATGTCGAAAATTTAAAACTTTGTAACGTTCAACCTCCTACTCAGAATAACGATGTTGCTAATAAAAAATACGTAGATGACATCATAACAATGGAAAATACTAAAATATATGAAAAGTGTAAACAATATGTTGAAACAGATAATATAACGAGTGAGGCTACACGTAAGAAATACATTAATGATATTATATCAAAGTTAAAAGCAGATTTTGCTATAGCTTTTAACAATTTTGCTAATCAGTTTTACAATAGATTAGATGCCTCTGATAAAAAAATTAATGATATGGAACAAATATTAAAAGATATACCTCAACAGAAGATTATATTACTGACTTTAAACTCCGAAGTAGATAATATGAAAAAAATATTACAGGATGTGAGCAAGGAAATAAGGAATATAAAAAGTGAATATGTTATGAGTTCAGAATTAAATGAAAAAATTAAGATGCTGGTAAATGATAGAACAATGATAGTTAACGATTTATCACAAAAACATAACAATTTAAATACTAATGTAAATATAAACGCTTTAAATCTAGAGAAGATTTCCGAAACGCTAGTTCAAATGGAAAGTGATTTGAAAAATGTACAGCAACTTACAGAAAATGTTGAAAAAGGGAATTAAATCAATTTATATCTACAGCAGCAGTAAAACAAATAATGAGCTAATTTTACTTTTTAAAAATGAAGCGAAACCGATAAGTTACATCGTTTTAATTAAATAATTGTAGCATACATGATCATTATCAGTTGTAGTTTAACGTTCGATTGCTATCAACATGAGAGTAAAACATTCAAAAGAAAAAATTCAAGTTGTTAATGAGCTTCATAAGGCTATACGAAAAAATTTCAAACGTAGGCGTACCGTTATAAAAGGTCTGAATGATTTATGGCAAATAGACTTGGCTGAGATGGGTAATTATGCTCGTGAAAACAGAAATTTTAAGTATATTCTAGTAGTGATCGATTGTTTCTCAAAATTTGTTTGGACCAGACCTGTTAAAACTAAATCTGGGGAGGAAATAACGAAAATGCTTGCCGACATATTTGAGAAAAGTAGGAAACTCCCTAAAAACCTACAATCAGATCAAGGTAAAGAATTTTACAATATTCATTTTCAACATTTAATGAAACAACATAGCATCAATCACTATAACACATATAGCGTAAAGAAAGCTGCCATAGTTGAGAGAGTGATAAGAACTCTTAAAGAGAAATTATTCAAATACTTTAGCTTAAACGGTAAATATAGATGGTTAGATGTGCTTCCGGAAATAACTGATAATTACAACAAACAAAAACATAGTACAACTGGTGTGAAACCATGTGAGGTAAATAAGAAGAATGAAAAAGAAATTTTAAAATCCTCCTATAATCACATTAAGTTGGCGACAGGTTTGAGAAAATTTAAAGTTGGAGATATGGTTCGCATTAGTAAGGTTAAGCATGTATTTGAAAAAGGATATACCCCGAACTGGACTGTGGAATTATTCAAAGTTGTAAAAGTTCGTAACACTAACCCAATTACGTATATGTTGCAAGATGATAGAGGAGCGGAAATAAAAGGTGTATTTTATACTGAAGAACTACAGAAAGCTAAATACCCCGACATCTATCTAGTTGAAAAAGTATTACGTAGACGTGGTAACAAGGTTTTTGTTAAATGGCTAGGGCTTGATAATTCTCATAATAGTTGGTTGGATAATACAAATATGTTTTAGAATTTGTGTTTCGAATTATACGCATTTAAATGATAAAATGTTTCAGACCGCTTGTTGTAACTAAAATTGTATTGATTCTTATGAAAAATACACACAAATCTTTTGTTATGAGGGGCCTTTTGAAATACCGGAAACAAATTTAACTAGGGTTTGAGATAAAAACATAGATAAAAACATATATAAGCAGTACTTTAAGAATGATCATCATTAAAGTTAAAAAATGACTGAGTTAAACACTCCTAGTTCGAGTCCTACGTTCTCCGAAGAAGATTTCGATTTTAACCATGAAATTGATAAAATTACCGAGCGGTATAGACTAGCTGTACAAAATGAAGAAAAATATATATATGAAAATTCTTTTAGTGTAGATAACTCAATATATAAAATAATAACCGGTTTAAGTGAGGCAAGAAACTACATTCCGGCTGTAAGAATATTAATGACTACCAGTGAAATTATCAATAAAACTACTCATGTTTCCTTTAATGAAGAAGAATGGTGTGACTTTATTACTTACCTTAAGGAATTGTTTAATGAATATTTTAAAAATACTGAAACATCAGAGGAGGTGATTGAAATAAAATTTTCAAACAACACCCTCAGCACATCACCATTTATGGATAACAAAATGTTGAAGATAACTAATGGCTTTACCACCTTTTATCTATCTGAGAATACTACACAGGAGTTTATAAAAATTGATAAGCTTATTATATCTAATATGTATGTATTGCATAATTTAGATTTTGCTGGATTTTATAATAATTTTTTAAATGTTACTAATAATATATTATGTGAATCTAATTATGAGTTATGTTCAGAAAATGTTATGCAACATTTATGTGATTTATCACCATATTCTACTCACATGTATTGTATACGTGAATGTTTATTTGTAAATAGAAATAAGGTTCTGAATGATTTAGATAGAAAAATTCATATAAAACAGGTTTAAATAAATATAAATAAATTGATATATGTTGTTTTATTGTATGTAATACTATATTATAACAATATATGTAGTTAAGCTGCCATCCGAGTTTATTTCCACCCTCCTCACCAAATTGGTCCGTGCTGGTGGTGGTGGCGGTGGTGGTCGTGGTGGTGGTGTCAGTGCATGGTCCTCTTCATCGAGAACGCTTTAATAAAAAAAAAAAAGAGAACTTTGTTAAAACTTGTTATAGACATGCATTTTTTAATTAATATATAGACACACCTACCATATATTTGGATCATTTAAAATCACGCAGTGGAAAGGTGGCTCAGAGCTGTAAAGAAAATAATCATAAAATAACCATAATCATAAATTAATCATAAAAAATATTACCATTCGCCTAAAGGTATCACTTCCGGTTCCGGATATGGTGATGATATCATGGCCTCTTTACAAACTAAAAATTTGTTTTTATGGCTTCTGTGCCACTCTATGCTCCTGGCACAGAAACAAAATATTCTTTGACACACCGAACAGAATTTACTCTCATTCGGTGTATCGATGGGGAGGAGCATCGGAGGAGAGTCTGCTTCCTCAGTAAGACTATAATAAAGGAATTATATTTAAACTATGTCTGTTAATTTCTACTTTTATACACTTACTCATCCATTAATATATCATCTTCCTTATTCTCCCAATCATCACTGTCATCACCATCGACAGCGCTGGCTGGTGAATATGGATTCCTAGTGCAACTGAAATAAAAGTAATTTATAGTCAACTTTTAATACAATAGTAATTACAAATCACTTACTTATCTAAATCTATAAATATGGGTGACGAAAAATTACAATAGCAATACATATGCCCACATGTGGTGCATAGTTCTGCTACATCTCCCTCCTCCTCCATCAATAAGTCGCTATAATAAAAGACATTTTATTTAAACTTAAAACTTCACGTCACTTATCACAAATATTACACACATACACTTACTTTTCAAACAAATACCTCTCCACATCAAGAGGTGGAGTTAACCTGTTAGTTAATTCAATCAGTTGATTGTAGCTGTGAAGCATTTTTTCTTTCACTATTAGGTGTACTGGAAACTGAATGTAAGTAGACATGTTCTACTATTATATATATAACCAGAATCCCCCGCGAAAACAATATCTGGAGACCGGAAAAAAATTTAAAATGGACAAACTTGATAAGCATAACCCCAATCGAGTGATTACAAGAAACGTTAGTTGTGATAAAACTTTATAAAACCCACAAGTAGAGGAAATAGATTATTTTGAAAGGAAAGACCATGATGCATGAATGGCGGATGTGATAACACATTATCTGAGAACCACAAGCAATCTGAAAGGAAAAGGTCATGATACATGAATGGCGGATGTGATAACACATTATCTGAGAACCACAAGCATAACAATAAAAATTAATTAGCACTGCTATCAAATACGCGCGCAGAACACATTGCGATAAATAATAGTTTGTTATAATAAAGTCATTTTAACTTTATACAAAGTAAATACCCCCAGATGCATTGAAGAGGTGCAGGTGTATAAATAGTAGATTGCACAACAAAAATTTCATAGTACTTTTCTAACATTAGACCCAACAAGTTGTGCTTGAAATCAACTCACATAACTGAAGTAAACAGTAAGTTTTGTAATTTTTTAAATATTTTATTTATTTTTTTTGTAATATTTTTGTACATTATTTTTTATTATATTTTAGTGAATCTAAGTAAAATTAACGAAGTAACGAATATCCGCAGGAAGAACATAATAAAATTAAAGGACTTACCGGAGAATATTCCCTTGCCCATTATTGGTGTAAAAATAGTCAACACAAAGTATGGAAAATCAGCGTTAACTGAACTCGAAGAAAGCGTAGTATTCTTACCGCAGCGAGCTGTACCTGCTATCGAAGAAAACATTCAAAACTTCGTACCGAAGAAATACTCATTAGTCTTCAAAGGACTAGTTGATTGCAACAAACCAAATAAAGCTGTGAACTTTGAAATACAGGAAACTAACCATTAAACTGTAAATTTTCGATTTTTATATTGCCCTAAGGTAAGGTATTTTAAAAGATATGTATGAAGATACTATTAATATTTTTCAAAAAGCTTTGATTGTACTTACACAAAATTCAAATATAATTGAAAAAGAACGATGGATTAAATTTGCTAAGAATAATATTAGATTACTTAATAGAGCTATTAAAAATGGTGATATTGTTCCTGGTACTCTTAAAAAATTTGAGTCAGCTCTAAAATATTTACGATATTTTCAAGCTAGAGTAAAAAATATTTTATTACCAAACCATATTGGGGAGGGCTTAAAAAAAGAAAAAAAACGGAGAAGTGATTGGGTTAAATGGGAAGATATTCAGTCTGCATTTAAAAATAGAATTCGAACCAGTATTATTTTAAATTTAAAACATAAAGATGTATCTAACTTTTTTAGTGATGCATTTTTTCTTTTCAAAACACGAATTAACAATGTTTTAAAATCAATGAATTTAATTAAAGTTAATGCAGTTTTTTGTTCAGAATTTATATTGAAAAAGGCTGATAACGAAATTTTAGAAATCAAGTTCTTTCCAACAAAAAATCATATTATTGATCGTGGTACAAATTTACGTGAATGGTTTGATACATTTGTTATCGATAAAATTAAAAATAAACTTGAAGAGTTTCAGGAATCCGGGAGCGGGGGAGCATTTTATAGTATAATTGGGTTAGAAATAAATATTAATAAGTATGAAGTAGGGTCTGGAGTATCATCATATATAAGGTTACCAGAAAAAATTGTTAGAAAACAGGCTTGTGTTAACATAAAAAATTATGATGATAACGCCTGTTTTGCGTGGGCGGTAGTATCTGCCCTACATCCAATTGAAAAACACTCTGATAGAACTTCTTCATATCCACATTTTTCAAATGTATTAAATTTAGAGGGAATAGAGTTTCCAATGACCATAAATCAAATTTCTAAATTTGAAAAAATTAATAATATTTCTGTTAACGTATTTGCTTTGGAGATGGATTCTAAAAATAATTTTAGCATCGTACCAGTTTGCCTTACAAAACATAAACTTAACAAACATGTTAATTTGCTCATTATTCAAAATTCATATTTACCAAAAAATGATTATAATGATGACGAAACTTTAGATATTTATAATGAAGATAATTTACAAACACAATATCATTATTGTTGGATTAAAAACTTATCAAGGCTAGTTTCAAAACAAATTGGTAAGCATAATAGAAAGTTATTTATTTGTGATAGATGTTTAAATTATTTCGTTACGCAAAACAATTTGGATGCTCATAGTATTTTTTGTGAACAACTAAATAACTGTAAGATTTCTTTTCCATCTGAAAAATTTATAACTTTTAAGAACTACTGTTATCAGGAAAAAGTACCTTTCGTTATTTATGCTGATTTTGAATCAATACTAATTCCTTTTAGCGAGAATCAAAACGTAGTTAAAAACACTAGTAGGTATCAAAAACATGAAGCCTACAGTGCTGGATATTTTTTAAAATGTTCCTATAATAATGATATCTCATATTATAAAAGTTACCGTGGAGATAATTGTACGGAATGGTTTGCTAATGAGATGGATGGTATTGCTAAATACGTTAATTCTATTTTGAAACATACAGAGCCCATGAATGTTAACGTTAGCCTGAAAGATGCTTCTTCTACTTGTCATATTTGTAAAAAATCATTTAAACCTAATGATAAAATAGTTAGAGATCACTCGCATATTACTGGCGATTTTAGAGGTTTTGCTCATTCCCAATGTAATCTGAATTATAAAAATTCATTTATAGTTCCTATTATCTTTCACAATTTATCTGGATATGATTCACACTTCCTAATAAGGGATTTGGCAAAACGAGACCGAGTAACTGTTTTACCAATTAATAAAGAAAAATATATTTCGTTTACTAAACATGATAAAGAAACAAATATTAAGTTTCGCTTCATCGACTCATTTCGATTCTTAAGCTTTTCACTAGAAAAATTAGCATCATTTCTCAATAAAGACAAACTAGTTAATCTTAAAAATGAATTTGCTAATTTAGATGGGGAAAAATTCGATTTACTTACAAGAAAAGGAGTGTTTCCTTATGATTATATTGACTCGCTTCAAAAATTAGATGAAACTAAGTTACCACAAATAGAAAACTTTTATAATCAGTTAAACGATGAAAATATTAGTGAAAAAGACTACATTCATGCGCAAAAAGTATGGACATCTTTTAATTGTCAAAATTTAGGCGAATATTCCGATTTATATTTAAAAACAGACATTATTCTTTTAGCTGATGTTTTCGAGCAATTTAGGCAAAGCTGTTTTGAACATTATAACCTTGATTGTGCTTTTTATCATACACTTCCGGGCTATACTTGGGACTGCATGCTTAAATATACGAAGGCGAAATTGGAAACGATACAGGATGTTGATATATTGTTATTCGTTGAAAGAGGTATAAGAGGCGGTGTTAGTCAGTGTAGCAATAGGTATTCCGTTGCTAATAATAAATATATGTCCAATTATAATTCAGATGAACCATCAAAATATCTAACGTATTTTGACGTTAATAATCTGTATGGGTGGGCTATGTGCCAAAATTTAGGGTACGGCGGATTTGAGTGGGTAAATAATTGCGACAATTTCAATGTTTCTGAAATATCTGACGATTCTCCTGAAGGGTACATACTTGAGGTAGATATAAAATATCCAGAATATCTCCATGATTTGCATCGCGATTTACCACTTTGTCCTGAACACCGAGTACCACCGGGATCAAACTTATCTAAATTGATGACCACTCTGTACAATAAAGAAAAGTATATTATACACTACAGAAACTTAAAACAGTGTTTGAAGAACGGACTTATTCTGGAAAAAGTGCATCGCATCCTCAAATTTAAACAATCTGCATGGTTAAAACCGTATATCGATTTAAATACAAAACTAAGAGCTCTATCAAAAAATGATTTTGAGAAAAACTTATTTAAACTTTTAAATAATGCCGTTTTTGGGAAAACTATGGAGAATATACGGAAACATCGCATTGTAAAACTCATTTCTAAGTGGGAGGGTCGTTATAGTGCAAAAAATTTGATTTCGAGACCCAATTTCCATAGTACTACTATATTTGATGAAGATTTAATAGCTGTTGAAATGAAAAAAACTCATATTATTTTTAATAAACCTCTGTACATTGGTATGACCATTCTAGATATCTCAAAAACATGCATTTTTGATTTCCATTATGACTATATGTTAAAAAAATTTAGCCCAAATGTTTGTAAATTACTTTATACTGACACAGATAGTTTGATTTATGAACATACATGTAATGATATTTATGAAGAAGTTATTAAGAAAGATATTGAACATTTTGATACTAGTGATTATGCTCCAGACAATCTTTATAATATACCGCTGGTAAACAAAAAAGTTGTTGGCCTAATGAAAGATGAAAATAACGGTGCTATAATGACCCATTTCATAGGTTTACGTTCAAAAATGTATACTTTTTTGGTCCAGAAAAATGAAAAGAAAAAATGTATAAAAAAATCTAAGGGGGTAAAAAATGATATAATTAAAAATAAATTAACTTTTAATGATTATCTAGACTGTTTACTAAATAAAACAACTAAATATGCAACTCAAAGGAATATAATATCACATGCTCATAATGTTTATTCCATCAAACAAAATAAAGTAGCTTTAAATTCATCTGATAATAAACGATATTTGTTAAAAGGCTCTCATGACACCTTACCTTGGGGCCATTACTCTATAATGGATATTAATATTAAGTTACACTGATCAATGTATTTTTTTCAGCCTGCTAAATGTATATTTCATAGTTCTGTAATAAACATGTATTAAAATATTTTGTAACAGAGAGAAGTGTATTATAAACTTCTTTTTTATTATTTTGTATAACAAATCATTTAATAATACTTAATGGAATCTTTACCAGACCATGTTAATTTTATAAGTCTAATTTTTGTATTTGCTTTGGTAACCATTACTTTAAGATAATAAAAAATATATATATATAACTTTATGTCTTTTTTTTTATATAATGTTGGGGTTGGGTTTGGGTCTAATGTTAGAAAAATACTATGTAACATATTTAACAATAATAAAATTATAAAACTTTATTGTCTTTTTTTTTTTAATTTTTAATCTAACGCTCTCCAAACTGAGTTTTCTCAGTAATGTGTGGTAATTTTTCTTAATACTACTTAATCTGTGGCGTCACACACTTGAGCAGCCTCCGGGCCTTGAGGATCTAAACTTAAATAACGCTGCAATAAAACGGTGGGTATCGGTAGCCT
Source organism: Rosalia funebris (assembly GCA_037954035.1). Taxonomy (NCBI): domain Eukaryota; kingdom Metazoa; phylum Arthropoda; class Insecta; order Coleoptera; family Cerambycidae; genus Rosalia; species Rosalia funebris. Next base: position 692,495 of record JAZFAV010000024.1, read on the forward strand.
CCTGTTGTTACAGGATGTGGTTTTCCGCTAAAACTGTAACGTCACCGCCACCATGTTCTTTTTCCCTCTGCCATCTTTCAACGTCATGATTTTTTTTTCCTAATGCCACCATCTTTTCGCCCGCCATCTTTCTTTTTCCCCGCCTGTGGATTTCCGCTAAAACCGTTCAGTTTTCCGTCCGACTTACGCCCTGATGTCAACGTCTCGTGCCCGCCGCCCTCCCTCTGCCAGAACGCCATGTTTTTTTTTCCCTAATACCGCCCACCCGACCCCCGACGCCATCTTGTTACAGGATGTGGACGTTAATACCGCGACCGCCGCCCTACCTCTGCGCCATGTTTTTTTCCCGCCCCCACCCGACCCCGCCCCCCACCGACGACAATGACCAGAGGGTGCACCGAAGACTCCGACGACAATGACCAGAGGGTGCACAATGGACACTCCCGATGGACACATGCCATCCACTTCGCTGTCACGGCACTTCCGGTCCCGTACCCGCTTTGCTTATCTACTACTTTGTGTGAATTTACATACTAGAGCGTCGGTGGGGGCGTCGGGGCGGGGGCGTCGCGGTGGAGGGCGTCGGTGTGATACAAAAATGACCAGAATGGACCTCCATAAGAAAATACATGGGATTTTGAGCCCGTACTCTCATAGCTTATACCGCGGTGGAGGGCGTCGCGACGCTCGGCGTCGGTGTGGTACAAAAATGACCAGAATGGACCTCCATAAGAAAATACATGGGATTTTGGTCCCGTACTCTCATAGCTTATCTACTTACAGCTTGTCAAGAATAGGAAAAAATCTCAAAACTGCGACATCGAACCACCCACGAGGTGCGCAGTAAATAGCCTGGGCTTTACTCAATTGCATTGAGACCTTTACAGAGTGAATATCGACGAATATATAACGAATGTGACTCATGTACACATGAGTTCAATCTCGCCGGGCGTAAAGTGCATCTCTTTCCCTCCGAATGCTACCTCACTGTTTCCTCTACGCATATAGAGAGAATCTTACATGTTTTCCTATTCTTGACAAGCTATAAGTTTTTTTATTTATACACTTTTTCCCATTTATCTGTTTACTCGCGTCTACATTAATATTCATTATTGTATTATCATGCATTTTCTGTGTCTTATCCCTGTATGATAATAATTACCTGAGTTCCATTCTGATGCGGCTCACCGAAATAGACGCTCTAGATGTCACGCTACAGCATATCTAATACGTTTTTTTCGAGATTCACTAATTTAAGTGCAAATAATTACATAAGCAGCTATTTATAAACTTGCTCGCACCATTTCTAAGATGTATTTTAAAGTTTCAGCTAAAGGTAAAATTGTTAACATATAATTAAATTTGTTTCAAATTCGTGGAATAGTATCAAAAGCTATTGAATAATCTAATAATATAAATAACGCACTTTAGATTTCATCACAAACACTAATATTATCAGTTACATTTAGTAAGTTGATCTAAAGAATATCTAATCTAACTAATTTAGATATAGCTAAGCTATATCGAAACCCATACTATACTGATCGTAACATTTTCAGTTATAACATTATCAGTAACTAATAATGTTATTAGTTACATTTAACAAGCTGATCTAAAGAATATCTAGCTAATTATATTATATATAATAGCTAATTTAGATATAGCTAAGCTATATCGGAACCCATACTATACTGATCGTAATTAGAATATTTATCTGTTCGAAATACATAACTATTTAATATATTTTGGATATAAAGGGAGCAGCGTTAAATTTAAATTAAATATTATTCAATTGTCAGCAAAATTGAAGGATAATATAGTAGTATCATCTCTGAGTTAATTTGCTTTCAAATGTAGTCCTAGTTTTAATATTTAATAAATGTTACATTTCAATTTTAAAGTTTTAAATATGCATTTTTATGTTAAGTATAGTAAGTAAAATATAGTAAAATTTTGTTTGTAGAATAGTTATTATCATATAACGATTCTAGAACAGTGCTAGCCGGGTTGAGTATTAGCCGGGTTATTATTTTTATTAGTGTATATGTTAAATGAAATAATATTTCTTTAACTGTAACTAGCTACCATTATTAATTCATTGTCATTTAAAGTAAGTAAGTTAAACTGCTTTAAAACATTATAGGAGTTAATATAATGTTTAAATACAAATTTAATTTTATGTATTGGCGTAGAGAGTTGAGACAAAAAAATGGTAAGTGCGGTCCTGATTCAACCCTAACAAAAAATAACCGCAACCCCTTATCCTCGTATCCTACACAGCCCAAGTTGCGACACACCGTAAATTTAAAATACAAACTAAAACAGTGTTGTTAAAATGTAGTGGTGTTCTCCTTTGCATAAACCATGGAAAGATAGCATAGATTACATCTTATATCGAGCGTTTTATCCTCTAAAAAGACACCTCAGTTATGTTTAAAATTTAAACAGAGGGCGCTATTATACCCTTTGTTAATTTAGATGCATCTATTGAAGGATCCCGAATTTAACATTGTTTTAATTCATGTTTCAAATATCTTTGAAACTTAATTTAACTTATTTTTAAACCACTATGAGAAACAAAAATTGAAGATTTTCTTTAAAGTTATAATAAACATAAGCAGTTACACAGTATGTAATTATGCAAATAATTAAATAATAACACAGTATGTAATTATGTAAATATAGCAAATAGCGTATAATTGCATCGATAATACAACGTCCTGATTATCGATCAGCATTTAGGATAGTATCCTATCGAATATTGAACTTCAAGCATATATAACAGTTGAATAGACTTCTTTAAAAAGTACAGAAAAATGAAATTAAATGATAAATGGGTATAGAACTAACCAAGGTTTGATAATGTTATATTATGTCGGTTCGGGTATAAAAATAACCAAAGTTTTATAATGTTAAGTAACTGTTGGTTTTTATAAACTTTCTCATTTATTTTGAATATTACATTTTAAGTAGGTTATGATTATATATTGGTATATCATCTTTGGTGAAACTAAATATTGAACTTCCTTTAAAAACTTCTTTTAAAACTTTTGTTGTTTTGAATGTCTCCGAATATACCAGGATATTCCAACGAATTAAATATTTTCAGACAATTGTCGGTGATTCTCGTACAGGATGTAGAAGAGCTATATAAGGATATATTTAAGGCCTGGTTACACAGTGCGAGCTAACATGCGAGCTGGCCTAGTCAGTTACTGCAGTACAGCTATTCGCACCGCATGACCGCCTCATATGAGTTACTGTCATGTGCGAGTCGGTCAGTAACTTGCATCCGAGTTACTTCAACATTTTTGTTTTTACTCGCCCATCCCCTTCCCCCCACCACCCACAAGGCAGCAGCTCGCATGCGACTCGGACGTCAACTCGCACGATTTTGCAAAATGTCAGTAGCTCGTACGCTCATTACATTTGCACACAACGAAATTCACACTTGACTGCAGTCTCTCAGGCAATATCTGCTTACTTGTGTCATGGCACCTACTCTTATCGTATGACTGGTCGAGGCCAGTCGAGCTACTGTCACGCGAGTATACAGTGGCAGTAGCTGTCTACTGTTACATCAGCAGCTGGTACTGTGTAACCAGGCCTTTAGATGCATGAAGTGAATTAGATTGATAGCCCGAAATGGTGTTCGTTTATTTGAAAATGACTGCCCCAACTTTGTAGCAATACGTCAGCATAACAGTTAATCTCTACACATGAGACATTGGTTCTCATTTCATTACTGAAGTTAGAAGTTCTTCGTTTCTATGTAGATTTCTTTGGCGAAAATGTAAGTAAGGCGTATCAAGATACATCAATGATACAAAGGAGATACCAAGAGAAATGGGACAGTAACGTGATAGGTGAAGGATGTATATGGTAAATATAAGACAGTCATTCATTACATTAAAGAAACTTTAGATAAATTGGCTGATATTTAGTGATTATTGCTTTTCGTGCAGTATTTTATAAATAAATGAATAAAATATTCAAGCTAATTCTTTATTTCTAGTGTCTAAATTTGAAAGAAAACAAGGAAATGTAACTATCTGAAAAGGAAATGTAAATATTTTCAGACTGTACAGTAATAAGCTAAGATATTACTATAAAGTCATTTATGCACTGTTCAAAATCTGACGGGGGTCAAGTTTTACCATTTTTAATGGAGTGAAAATGGTGTAATATTATATCTCAGATAAAACTTAACAACAGTGTAACTCGTAAATTTTACGCTACTATAATTGCTATATTGCACTATAAAATTCACATATTTTAGGTATAAAACTAATATAAATACACCGTAATGTAGCATACCTTACTTCTTATGAGGCAGATTTTAATACGTGAGTATCATCTTCTGTAACTGCAATTACAGAATTGTAGCTTGTATCTGCAATTCTGCGAACAAATGTAACAGCTATGCAATAATAATAATAATTTTGTAAAAAGCGTATTTTTTTATGATGAGGCTACTTTTGTTTTGAACGGCTATACCCGTAATAGGCAAAACCGAACTGAAGAATTCTGGGTCCCTATTTCTTTGACATGAACCTAAACGGTGCAAGATATTTGAGTTTTATTCGAGACGGCCCTATTCCTACACTAACAACTTTATCCAGATGTAGAGTAACCTGATCTTCCCTGAAATGGCTTTTCCTTCAACAAGATGTACACCTCCCCATTATGCAGCACCTGCCTGCGCTTATTTAGATGGGATGTTCTCAAATTGCTGGATAGGGAGGCAATTGAGTGGCTAGCCAGATTGCTATATTTGATATTCCCCAGATTGCTTTTTGTGGGGATATTTAAAAAGAAAAGAATAAGTTTATTATTTAGAAAATTAGAGGATTTAAAAGCAAGAAGTGGTTTCTCTTCATTTTCCTTATCCAACCTATACTCACACTGATGTAATTATTACCATAGCGTATGTAGAAAACTGTACTTTTTCATATTTCCTAATAAAAAAGCGATTTGTCATTAAAAAAAATTGATGACGGCGTAACTCCTTAGATAAATCATTCTGTATGTGTTAATTATATTTTAAAACATGCGCAATTAAAAATAAAATTTGACGAGTCGGAGAGTTTTTTCCAAAAGTTATTGCTAGAATTTTTAAAGAATTTATTATTTACTTCATGAAAACACTATTTATCTTACAGTATGCGTACATTTGGCCATTATGTTGACATTGTCAAAACGTGAGACAATATGGTTCTTCGTGAGTTCTTATTAACCAATCTATACCGGAATGGCAATAGTTGTCCTAAGAAAGAAACATTAAGAGTGTTGGCCAAATTTATCACAAATCGTCTAAATTACTGAAAAAAGTGTTGAACATTGTCAGTAACTTATAAGACTTCGCCTAAATTGGAAGATTTTACTGATAGACATATACCTAACTTATTTGTCTCGTGAAAATGAAGGAAGCAAAGTAATATAAACGCATATTTGATATCAACCAATTAATTCATTTGCTGTGTCTACTCCTTATTTAATGATAAGAAATAAATGTTACCAAGGACATAACTAAATGCTTATTTTTAGTGAAAACTAAATTCCTACAAGAATAATTAGTAACAGTTATTAAAACTCAAAGTAATATGCTGATTGGTGATATCAGTCACTAAACAATTTCATTGGGTATGCGATGAAATAATGCTTTACATGTATTTTCTATTTATTGCCCACTTATTCATAATAAGAAACATATAAATTTTATAAAGACTGTACCCAATTATTAAATTATCAATTTTGTGGTTCACCGTTACCACTACACTAATATTGCTTAAATTGTAAATTTTTGTTTTTAGTAAGGGCTAAAGTCCCTCATTATAAGAAGATTAGAGATGCCCAAAAACGTCTTCTTGGCTTTATCAGATTCTAAAAGGAAGGGGTTGGGTTTTTCTGGCAGGGAATGGTTACCTCTGAGAGTGGAACACATATTATAGCAACTCAAATTTAATACCATTTCAGGCAGAGATATATCAAAGAGGAACATTTATTATGTATTAACATGAAAAAACATTCACATTAAGGGAATAAGGTCAAATAAACCATAAAACTCGATAAACCAATGGAAGTAGTACTTAAAATATAATAGTTAAAATTTTGGTTGTTATTCATACATATAATATACAATATAATTAATATATATATTTCCTAAGCTTGCACCACACCACTACACCACTACATACATATATGCAGATGTTGTTTTAGTTCCACACATCTATTTTAAAATTAAAAATGCAATAGAGTGTATATAGTAAAGTGTACTCATATTCCATTCTAAGGACTGGAATATGGATACTGAAAGGGGTTCTGTTGATTTTATTCCACTAATAGAATGATAGTTCACATCGACGGATGATAAAATTCTAAAGCGGCCTTGTGCTGTTCTGTTCCTTACACAAAACTGGTGTGCGCATTGTTTGGTATGCAATTGTTGTCAAATTATACACCACATTTTACAATTTTGCTATATTATGTTATTTTTAAACTTTTTATAAGCTATTGAAAAAAATTAGGGGAGCAAAAAAATTTCGAAAAATTTTCAGTGATTTTTGAAAGGCTGTAAAAATAGTCGTATCGAGATGAAAAAAAATAATTTTGAAGCTTGAAGTTTCTAGTCTTGAAATTTGATGAGATTGTAAGCGAAATTGTAAAGAAAGTAAAGAAACAATTTTGCTTCATCCTACTAACCATTAAATTATGTTTCAAAGCAATAATCTTATTCCTTTAATTCTTTTAAAAACTTTTATCATTCGAGGAGAAAACCGTTGGGCGGATCAATTTGAAATTTTACAGGGCTATTGGGAGTACTATAAGATACAAAAAACAACTTTAGTGTTTTCCTCAATATTTATAAAATGGCGGTTGATGTTTTAAAAAGTCAGAAAAAGTAATTTTTTGTATTTTTAAAGTGAGAGTAAAATTAAGGTAAATTAAGATAAAATAATAAATTAAGGTAAAATAAAGACTAATTATGTGCTCAAAAACGACATATCATTTATAGAGGTTTTATTCAAGTGTTCAAAACTATCCTTCGATCATTAATTTCTGAGATATCGATGATCAAAGACAAAAACGCCATTTTTTATTTAACCACCGATATCTCAGCAACAAATGGCCGTACTGAGTTTATTAGAAAACCAAATTAAAGCTGAATAAATAGGCCAATCGCCTCTTGCTTTGATTTAGTGTGAAAATAAAATCCTGAATCCGGGGATGCTCGTAAAGAAAGTGGAAAATTTTTCTCTCGCCTCTCGTTTTTTGCCAAAAGATTTCAAATGTTTTTCAAACTTGAATCTGTTTTTTTTCATCTCGATACGATAATTTTTTATAATGTTACAGCCTTTCAAAAATCACTGAAAATTTTCGTTTCCTTAATATTTTTGAGTAATTTATTAATATTGCTTATAATAATACATTACTGCTTCAGTGTACAAATTTATATATTTCTATGTTTAAAATTTGCTCGAGCCATGCCTTGTAATGACTATCAAATTTGCTCTACATCATTCATCCGTTCTGGACCTATAGCTTTGAAATCCATTTCCCACGTGGGCTATATAATCCGTGGCTGTTGCAAGATGTAAATAAATACCATTTATGAGAAACGATATCCAAAAGCTTAATAGAAATCTGCAGGAAGGCGATTAATTTTAATTAACAGGGAACACAGGATTTACACGCGCAATGGCAAATTTCTTGACCGCAGCCGTAACAGACCTTAATTTATACATTGGTGGACGGCCAACCGGGACTGAGATACAGCTATTAATTTATCCTGAAGTAAAGCACGGAAGCTCAAAAGCTTTACGGTGAATGCTAATCAGAGTTTGTAAAGGTAAATAAATATGGAACAAATCGATTTTGATCTAGTTTGCAAGCTTTGTTAGGTAAATATCGTAGTAATATAGTTTAAATAATTCTCGTACCTACCAGGAATGATTTACCTGTCTATTTGTATGGTTATTATAACATCGCCGAATTTGATCTAGTACTAAAGTTATATGTAATGGAAATATGAATATGTATGTATACTATAATACAGGGAAGTAAGGCGATTATATAGTTTCTATGAATATAGAACACGAGCGATACAAGAGAAATACGATTTAATTATTAGAATAAATAATAGTATACAATTATATGTGTAATATGTTATGCAATATATATTGTACCATAGATCCATGCTTGTGAAAAACCAGAATTACTAAATCATTGTACAGGGTCCGTCAGGGAGGTATGGTGTTTTTTAAAAGAATGACACAAGCTTATTCTTGAACGAATTTTAAAATTTATTGTTTTATACATTAGTCATGTATTGTCATTGACGAATACATAACATAAGTCAGCTTCATACTCCTTTCAAGCATGGCACGAGGAATCCTTCCAATTTCGCGCGGTATGGTTTCGGAAAGAGCTTCTTCAATAGATCGCGGTTGGTTGTTTGAAATTTTAAAAGTCCTAGGCCTCCAGGATCCTGTTGTTTGAAATTTGTTTACCCACTTCATAATAGTATCCCATTTTGGAACGCGACTATGCCGATCGACATTAAAATGGTTTCGAAATCGTCGGTGTGTGAACATCACAGAACGACCAGTTTCAATTAAAGTGTTGTAAATAAACACACGATGTGTCAAAGACTACGGCTCCATGGCTACTGGAAAGCATCCCGCAACGAGTAGATATCAATCATCATGAAAAACACTCGCTTCACGCAGGCGCGCATAAAAGTCGTCTCAAAAACACCATACCTCCCTGACGGCCCCTGTATAATGATTGTAATCTATGGATGAGCACTGAGCGCTATTGATAACCCAGCTCTGATTACTTTAATTTACTAAGTTACAGAACGTTCAACTCTTCAGTAACAAATTAAGTGTTTTAGCAAGTCTTACAAATGATAAATAATGAGCCAGATGATCAGTGGCGAAGCGTCCATTAACGCTGTAAGGCGCAGCCTACCCTACATATTTTAGATGGTAGACCCCTTTTTGATTGCCACTTGCCTTTGCCAGAATGATAAACATTTTCTATTCATATTATCATACATATTTCCATTTAAACTAAAGCGTCGACAACCGGCAGTGCGCAAACCTTGGCCGGCCGCTGTCTGGGCTGTCGACAGCCACCCCAAATAGCGGCTTAGTTTTAACGGACTTATTCGCGGTGCAGGGGAGGAGAGAGGAATACGTGAAAAATTACATGCAATTTAGCTAGCCTGATCGATCAGTTTGCGTAATACAGTGGCTATAATAGCCAGGAGAATAGCCGTTCTAACCTGATTTGTTTAGTCCTTATTATATAAGGCATTTGCAGATGGGTTGGAATATAATCTCCTTATCTTTGTAGGATTTTCTTTATGTCAGATTTTCCTCCTGGCTCTACTTCCTCCTGATTCTATGTCTTGCTGGATTCTCTTATGGAATATCCGTTATGGTATTTTCGGTTACACAACTTCTAGGAATCTTGTCTTCGTTACTCTTTTGCTATCCCCGAGTGGTATGTGGTACTTTGGACCATATCGGTTAGAGCGTGGACAACAGGCTTAATTTCAATCCGTAGATCTGCAATGCACCCCCTCAAAAATCCCTCAGACCTGGAGCTGCTCTCTTAAATACCTGAACTGGAGAAGATAAGCATTGCCGATCTTAATCCATTAATTTTTATTTAATAGGAGTATCATTTAATATGCCAATGTATATTCTGCAGTTACCATATGTTATCATATTAATTTTACAGTTTACAGTTATATTAAACTTTGTAATGGGAACCATGTGTAGCCATGTATAGTGTAGTAACATCTGGAAAGTTAATTTATCAATTATGAAAATATAATTTATCAATAATTTATCACTTAGTTTGATGATTTTTATATATTTATTTCTATTTTATTCGCCAATAAATTGTATAATAAATATGAAGTGAAATCGAAAGTATGTATTACTACGCTAATCTTATATACACGATTTTATTATTCTTATACAATATGAGGCAGTTGTATAATAACCGAGAAACAGTTAATATCAATACATATGGATGATTTAAAAGATATATTAATATCTCACGAGGAGACTTTATCAGTTGTTTAATCAAGAGCACTATGATAGTCCGTATTTCAAGATCGATAGTAAGTAGATTAGTTACTTTCGGAAACTGGTGGTGTAAAAATTTTACCTTGACAAGGCAGACCTCAAATCAGTAAAAACACTAAATTAAACGTATTGCTTGAAGTTCGATAATATTATGTACAGTAATATTATCATTAGTAAGCACACTAACACGTTTACAAGGCAAGTGGGTTTAAATAATAATGTCTATAATATCACAATTGGAAACAGTGTTACCAAAGTTTTACGTTCCGGTGTTAGAAGACGGCTAAATTATTACCTCAGTGGGGGCATGGATTTATGAAAAGATTTATCGACACTTGGGTATTGTGCCGTTCATTACAAAATATACAAAGAATAGGCTCGACTAAATAGACTAATTAATAAAATTACAAACGTGAACGATTTTTATTATTTAGACACTCGTCTAAATAATAAAAAACTTGGCCTCTTAACTCATCGCACTATATTTATAGTGCATCAGATATATCATTTATACTGATTCGTACGCCACTGTGCTTACAAGTCACAATAAGATCAGCTGTCAAAAAATACATTGAATACAACACATTTCAATAACAAGCAAAAATTAACCTAAAGTTAATGGCACGAACCAGAGTGCACTCAAAAAGAAAAGACAAATTGAAGTAGCTTAAAACTGATATTGTACAAATATAAAATAAATACCCATTCTATACCCAAATTACTTATATATTTAGATATATCACACGGAACAATAGAGTTATTGGGAGTACCACTTTTATTTAATTAAAATTGGTTCAGTTCAATTAATAAATCAACGAAAAAGAAATTGTACTTATCAGCATGTAGAGGGTAAGGTTACATCAATTGTAGTTATAGCTATAGCAGTGTTATAGCACTATATAGCATCTACTATGACTTATTCTTACTACTCATCAGCCTTAGGTCCTGTCGTTCATCAGAAAATCAGAAATTTTCTCAGCCTGCAAAACAGCAGATATGATCAAGAACTACTTTCGTACTTGCTCGTAGTAAACGTGAATGTAAGCGCCTAAAATATTGATAACAAAAAATATACGTAGTCTAATCTACACGTCAACAATAGCTATCAAAAGTCAACAAATGTCAAATGGTTAATGGAGAACATATTAAGTAACTATAAAGTTCCAGGCAAGAAATTGTTACTTTTCTATTTTTCACAAAGAAAATCAATTACAGAACAAGAGATGATGAAATTTAATGGTTTAAACTATTTACTACTGTTTTCCCTTTTTGCAAATATAAAAATAGGTAACAGCATTCTATTTAATTTGTATGTAAAATAATTTCCAGTAAAATATACATCGTTTATGAAATTTTGGGTCAGTAAAAATTGTAAAGTTTTAGATTGTGATTTTGTTTTATATTAGGATATTAGTTAGCAATCCGAATGAACATATCACAAACTATTCATCAACAAAAGAGATCATAATCGCTCATGTAATAAGATTGAGGCTATTATATTTTTATTTTTGTAATTTGTATCATGTCAGTAGACAAAGAAACATCAGAGCTATATCTTCAGTTTATTATTAATGTATTGCAATATTTCAGATAACTGAAGAAAATGAGCCATGTTTCTGCTCTTCATAACTGTCAAATCTATAAATTGTGCATCATTGTACAATACCCGAACTGTGTTAACATTTTTAGAGCAAAATAATATTTTGAATTGGAATTAATTCTAGTAACTTCTGGATATTGTCTCCCTAAATCAGTCTAAGGTTTCCATTCCCTGAAAACAACTCCCCGACCGTTTCAAAGTTTAAACGATTACTAAGAGTTTTAATTTTAATCAGTTTTTAAATTGGCTAGATTCTTGTATCACATTAGAATTACACAATAATATACAAATTCCAGTTCGGAATGACTAAAGTATGTTCTTAGAGGTGCGCATATTGGGAAAGAGGTGGTAAGCTCTTCTTCAGCACCGAAGTGATACTTGTAGTTATGATTGAGTCGTCCTTATTATATGATTGCTTTATGTAACACGCTCTTTTCTGCCAGTATATTTTCATGATATCATCTAATATTTCCGACATTTGGAGATATGAAAACAATATTTGTAAGTTTATTTGTCTAATATTATCGTTACTATAATACTGACTACATATATATGAACATAATATTGAATGGTCCATTCTATTGTCAATAAAAAGGATAATTGAATCAAGCATTTTAAAAATTATACAAACAGTAGGAAAAAGAAAGAATTACCATCTTTCCTACCTGTTTTTTCGATAGTTCTATAACGAACTGATAATATACTGTTTGATTATTATCATATTATGACAAGGATATGAAACATTTTCATACAACTGTTTATTACATATTATTTAAAACTTTCTATTTTCAAAAAAATTAAAATTATTAGCATTTTAAAAAATCAGTGAAATACACATATGATAATACATATGTAATTTATTTGTACAATTACAAACTCGGCTGTGGATGTACTTCCTTGTGTAAATTTCACAAGCAAATTTGTGTTGTAAGTGGTTAGTACAAAAATGTATTGATATTTGCTCCAAATGAAAGTAAATCATTAGAAACACAAAAGACCACCCGCTGCATGAAATAAGAGTACTTCCGGTTTAACTACGTTCCTTAATTATCCTCGGATTCTTTGAAAAATAAATTCAGTAGATCTTACAACGTCTTTTGTGTTGAATCTAAAATAAATTTTAGTACATGAAAAGCCACTCTGCTCCTTTGAAAACTGGGCAAAAATGTACACTATTTATTATAAGACGTAGAAAAGAAAAGCCATTTATTTCTACCTTTATAAATAAACCATGAGGAAATACTCAAAACTTATTTATAAATCACTGTGGAGGAAAGACCGCAACTTTAAATAAAATGAAGCAATTTCATTCGGTAAATAAGCAAATGAAAAGTTGAGAGTAAGTAAGATTATGATAGTTCTGGATATTTATTTCTCTCGAAAATTTCGGTATTTATTCATGTCAAATAATATTTAATTGGTTGCTAATTAATTAATCAATCTGTACTATGTGTATATTGTCATATTTATCATTTCTATTAATGTAAACTATATAAATTCTTACTTATGAGTGAAGCACCAATCAGATACTTCACTTACTATTTGAGGAGCTGGTGAACAAAACGGTATAATTACGCTTCTGGTCAAAATACTATTCTTTTTTAATCCGAACGTTTCTGACCCACTGAATACAAATCTGAACTCATTTAAAAGCAAAACTACCTAAAACTGTGTTAAAATTGAGTCCAAACTTCATTATTTCGATCAAAACAGTACAATTACAGTAAAGTTTCAATAGTCTTGAATAAACGAGCACGTTTTCGTTCAAAATGGAATAATTTTCATACTTTGTAAGATGTCAACCAAAACGAAATAAGTGACATTTTTTTTGCATTTCTTTTTGCACTTTCAATACTGTTTTTAATGAGGCTACACTAGCTCTTGTTTATGGCCAAATAATGTAATCTGTGGCAATCAGCTGTTTGAGTTCTTGTATGTCGATTGTTTATTCGAACTTATTGAGTTATTTTAGAAACAACTGGGTACAGCATCAAAAATTAAGTTTATATAAAGAAATTTTAGGGAGTCCGCAGGAATGCAATGAGGATGAGAGGGAAGATGATGAAAGAGAATATCAGGAAGATGGACAAGATAGAGGTGGCGATTGTGCGGAAATATATATTGAGCTCAGTATATAATGAAAGCACTGGTGATTTTTTATTTTGAGAGAGAAGTGACTGTGTTTTTTTTTTTCAGAAAATACTGTTTTTATGTTCCATGATTAATAAATTTATGTAAACTGTAATCACAATGGTTTAATTACATCCTAGTGACAATGAAAACGTAATAATTGCACCGGTCGCAAATAAACCGACATAATTGCATTTTTCAAATTTAAGTATCTTCTGTTTTATTAGAGATAGGAATCTGGTATTTAACATATGTCAAATAAAGTCACAAACTACATACCTATAGGTAAATAAAATACCACGCCAAAAGCATACTGTAAGTATATCATTCAGTCTTTTGCTACTGTAAAATTTAATTTCGTGTAATTGTACCGTTTTGTTCGCCAGCTCCTCATTTAGTGAATAATGAAATAGAAAAGTAAAAAGTTTTATAAGCTTCACATAAAACCCATCAAAAATTAGTAAAGAAATAGAATAACTATTTGAAAACTGATTAAATATAGATGACGGTTCATAAAAGTAAAATTAACTGTAAAACTAGCGCATTCGCCATTCTTGATAGTAACTTCCAATTCTCCGGGATAGATCGAGTAAATTACTTGGGTTTCAAAACAGTTTAAATTATATTCTTTTATAGATCACCACATGGTAAGTTTTTTAATTAAATTTTCCATGCCAATTTGTTTAAGTAACAAACAAGTTCGAAATATCTTGATTTCTATTTTCGAAGCCACGGTTAATTGAGCGTTATAATTTTATTCAGTGATTCATTGTATGTAACATGATTTTATGATATTCCATTAGATATAGGTGGTGCAGTTAATTATAGTAGTCTTTAAAACTGTTGATAAAAATAGAAAACCATACAAAACTAATTTTAGGAATGATTCATTTAAAATGTATCGTTAAACGAGAAACAAAAAATCTCTAACTTACGACATAAAAGTGATTTCACTGCCTAGCAGTTGACACATTTCTATATATTAAGGACTATCATAGCGTTATTACGTATAATCTCAATATTATAATATTGAAAGTTGGGCCATACTAAATGTTAAATATAATATAATAACGCCCGTAAAGTAAAAAGAATACAATGGGCAAAAGTCTACGTAAATAACCATGCGCATTTATAACTTAATCTAACACGACAAAAGACGAATATAGAAATATTTATATCTTTAATTTTGTTAATGAGATTTAAAAATTCAAGCAACATCACTGGATGCAATTTCTTTTGTTTTACATATATACACTCAATTATCACGCCTTTGGAATTGGAATACAGTTAACAACAGAACTATATGTGTACATTACCGCCGCAAGAAGGATGTCCTTTGGTGAAGGTATTGTAAGATGATAAGGCTTTGTAAATAAGTTTAAACATGTACTATATACAAGTTATGCAACATGTATTTTGAATCTTTGGATATGTATTTAAAGTAACAGTTTCTAAAAAGAAATACTGTTTGTATTAAATGATCATAATACACTTAGGATAACAGTGTCATATTCTAACTTTTTTATATTCGAGATTAATAATATTTCATCGATATATTATAATACTAGAATAGGTTGGAAGTAGTATACACTATAGTAGTACTATAGCGTTTTGGTGTTTTGTGGAAAACTAATTCAGTGGTATGTTATAACTCTGATATTGCACACAGCAGTGGCGGCTCGTGGTGATTTGTCATGGGTGGGCAACAACTATTAGTAGGCTATATAGTGCAAAATAATGAAGTAAAATATAGTAAAAAAAAACTTTGACTCATCACTCTATGTTAGTCACTGTACAAGTATATGTTAAGATTTAAAATTCTTTCAGCCTTCAAGTTGAAAATGCATAGCACTAAAATTGGATAAAACTAGTACAGACTCTTATGAATGCTACACAATTTTTATATTTCCACATTTTCTAATACATTAATAACCAAAATAATTTTACTTAATAATATAACAACAGTGTCTACAGAGTACAGACCTCGCTGAGACAAACAACGTTCTACAACGTCTCTGAAAACTGAACTCGGAAATACGGAGATCGGGCTGATCAGAGATTCTCGATTCCTTCCCCGCTTTGCCGAAGGCTTCTTCAGCAGGGTGGTCTAGCCTACCCGTCTTACAGGTTACCCGAGGCTCGAGTAAGCTGTGCCCGTGTTTCAAATTGTTTCATGTAGTTTAAAGTTTACACGTGTATAATTTTGTTTTTATGTCTTCAAATCAATCAAATCATTAGCAATTCTACTATTTACTTAATTCTATTCATGTGTTTACTGTTTATTTAATTTTATATTCCAGATTCCCATGTTTCTATATTATTGTGAAATAATTTAAACTTTCAAGAGATGTTGAAAGTATACCTATGTCAATAATATCAATATTAATTTTAAAACTAATCTTGGTAGACACTTATTTACTTGTATTTATTTATTAAAGCAATAAATATAATTTTTTATTTGTGCGGGGCGCTTGCGCTGCCTCGTATGTACAAAACTAGAAAGGTAAAAAGCGTGGCTGAACACCCGGCCTGGCACCCACCACGCTAGGCATAACCACGATAACTATTAGTTCCACGGTTATAAGGGTAAATTGCTGCACTTACTTGCACTGCAATTTTCCACCACGGTTGCGCTGTTAGTATTAGTATATATAATCAGAACTTTTCATTGTATTATTGTTGTTATGTTATATATAATGTATTTAGTTAATTACATATTACATAATTATATCTTCTAATACTAATTTCTACTACGATACGATACTAATGCACTAATTTCTATAAACGATAAATAACGAACTTTGGAACTGTGTATTCCTCTTATTCTAGGAAACAGCTGGGTGGGCACTGCCCACCCTGCCACCCCTGACCAGCCGCCACTGACACACAGTATCTCTTAGTATGTTTAATATGAGTTTCGTCGAATTATACAAAACGCAAAAGTGACATAAATATAATAAAAACAGATATTATCACAATGACTTTGGACATTAATTTTCAACCGATGCTTGACTCAATGTTTGATATAGAATATACTAATGTCTAAGGGTGAATTATTTATTTCTTATGTAACTTTATAGACAAAATGCGTGTACATCGTCTAATGATTCTCATGCATCGTAGAGAGGACTACAAATATTAAAGTAACTACCTAAATAATACACCATTATCATAATAAAACATATTTACTACGGTGGTTTAATAAATGCTAAATGGGTTGCGCTAACATTTTTTTTATTGTTACCAATCGACAACATCCTCTCCTAATAAATGGGCGATTTAAATATAGACCTTTATATTCATTTTTATTTCAATACGACCTTCCTATATCGATTTTGATCGTCAGATTCCTTTTCTAGAGGTAATACCTTGCCAGTATTACCACTCTTTTCATATGCAGGAGAAGTCCGCATATACATGGCCCGAACTGTTAGCAGAAGTATTATTAGGAGTTTGTGAGGTACGTTCATGAGCAACAGTCGAAGGTTTCGAACTGAAAAGATCGAAATTCGTATTGGGACTATTACACCTACTTTTAACTTCAAACTGAGACTGATATTGCATATACAACTAAAGTTTCATAATTTTCGTTGACAAACACTACGACGATGGGCATCCAGTGGGTCCGTCAAGGTCTGTATCATCATTAGTTTTGTTCTAATCCGTAGTATTCGTTGAATTGCTAGAGTTTGCATTGATTTGAAGAAGGATGTTCTCTGTGTTGCTGGCAACGACTCTTCGCATTCAGTTGGTACTCCTTAAATACTTTCACAATATCGACAGCGTCTGATATCAATTAAAAAGCTTAAGAATTTGAACACACAGAAATACTTCCCCTAAAGCTTGAGGCTGCGCAGGGCAAGCTTACAAGGAAGGGGAGAACAAGGGAGAGGTGCCTGATTCCCCTCATTAGGACTCGAGCTCAAGCAGATAATGATCCCAATACAATCCCAATACAAGGCCCAGTCTGGACCACAGTACGAATATTATCGCAGTAACCTCTACTGCTGCACATTTATAGCTCCACGCCGGCAACTGAGCTAGCGCCCATCGTATTATTTATATCCGCAGATATGGTGGCCTAGTTCATCCTGAATTTATTGTTGTTCTTTATTGTCATGTTGTTAGATCCGTCAATAGTGTCGGTAGTCTCGTAATGCACTACCGGCCGTTCAACAAAGAAAATATCAAACGGGCGAACAATGAATTAAAAAGATAAAAGCGCATATTCTTTTACTATCTTATCAGATAGATTGGACGCCACCACTGCAGTACGAAATACAGGACATATGTGTGTACAGTAATTGAATTTAAAATTTTTTATGTAAATAATACGAGGTGTGGCTAGAAAATAACGAGACTGATGCTGTAAAACTATTTATTTTAAATTTATATATATTTAATTATGATCCCTTTCTCTATTCCTACACCGCTCCATGCGAATTTTCCATTATTCAAAACAGTGCTGGAACTCTTCTTCTGTGAGCTTGTTCATGACCCGTGCCGCTTTTTCTTTCACAGCTTCAACGGTCTGAAATATTGTTCCTTTTATGCAGATTTGGCCTGATGGAGATAAAAGTACCATGGTGCCATTACCATTAAGAGTCTTTACCAGTCAGGCATTTAAAGTGTCAATACAAATAATAAGTAAATTGTCAATTTTTTCAAGAGTTTCTTTTTGTTCGATTGTGAGAATTTTCGGCACCATTTTCGCACACACTTGCGCATGTTAAAAGTATTATGCAAAAGGGTCTCACTGGGTTTCCATATGAAATCTGCACTAGCGCCTTTGTGGACATTGGGGCCTTTATTATGTCGCTAGTTGTTGTAAAATAATTTTGAGTCAATTATCAAACCCCTAGCTTTATTCGTTTCTGAAAAATAAGGGTTGAAATCCCTAACTTCAAAATCGTTTTGTCGCTACGAAACTATGATAGATTCTTGAATGAAACCTACGCGACATGGAAGCGACTAATTAGAATTACATTACATATTTTTTTTTATAATTTTCTAACCAATAGTGAGGCAACAAGAAAAGAATTAAAAAAATAGGGGTGCTTTTCCATGGCTATTTCTCGAGGTACACCAACCAAAAAATCACGTTTAATCAGTAAGTATTCAACTATAATGCTTAACAATTACATAGATGTGCGATGGGTGGAACATATTTGAGATAATAAAAATTATATGCAGGTAGGCACATAATGTATTCTGGCCAATCCAATAAAAATCACTAAAATTAAAATAAATACAGCATTTATCCTAAAATACTATAGGCATGTCAACGTTAATTTGATAACAAGTTATTGCCTGTAGTTAGGTCGCTGTAAACGGAACAACAAATAAGTATTAAATTGTTGTAGAAAACCTTTATTTCTTGTTTTTTAGTTGTTACTTTTTTATTTTAAAGTCGGTTTCTTTTAAACTTATTATGTTATTTCATGAAGGAGTTGGACGATATATTGTAATGAAGTATATTTTTTTATAATAATTTGAGAATAGGATTTTATAATAAATTGAGATTTAAATTTTAGATAAGACTCTTAATCACAGTAGTCGGTTCAAAGCCATAGACAGTCATCATCATACATCATAGCAAACATACCATTTAAAGAAATTATTTTAAATTTTATACATTTATTTAATGTTCAAATGTTACAATTGAAATTTGAGCATGTAATTAATATTTATTGGTTTCTTGATATCAATTAATACTAAATAAAGGTGAATCATCAAGATTTTCAAGTATTATTTGTACTTTCTTTTATCCTAAAAAAAATCTAACCCTTTACCTTCCTATTGACTGTTAATTGTTATCGTAATTTGTATCTAAATTTCAATAGCTAGGTATAGAGTGTTGCCTATTCTAACATTTATATTTTAAATTCATACAGTGACCTACTTTTCTTACCACTAAAACTCCCTAATTAAGTGTTCTATGATCTGTGATCTGTGAATGTTTATAGATTATTATCGATTTATCGTCCTTAATATTACCTCACTGTTTTAAGCAGTCCTTTTTACACACTTATTTTAATGTTTTTGAACTAGCTAAGTCTTGTTCTATTATATATGTTTAATCTGATATAGGAAGTATCCTTTTTTTATAATGAACTTCTCTTTTAGGTTAGGTAACGTTAATCTTATCGTACGACTTTATTATTCAATTATATATTATTTGGTACCTTTTTCCATTGTTGTGGGCCCCTCTAAGACATTTAGGGCTCCTCTGGTATAACCTTCGGCTATCAAACACAAAATCGATAGATTATCAATTTTAGTACATTTCGTATTATAATACGAATATAACATGTTATTAAAGTTTTATATTTTTCATTATCATTTAAAGTCGTATCGGTTAAAACTATTTCGTGTGAATACGCCGCGTCGTGATTGAGTAAAATGGTTATCAAAGAAAGAAAATATCGGCGTTCGATTCTGGTTATGAATGTTGCAGATACCAAGACTGACAATTCCACGATTTGAAATTTTATCTACGATTTCCAATTCATACTATATAGAGCATTGTCGAAAGTATGCGGCTCTTGGTCCAATCTATCGTGCAAACATTTGTTACATATGCTGGTAAACACGAAATACCAATGTCACTGAAATTACTGGACTCATTTATTCTACGTTTCAAAGGTATTGACATCTCACTTCGATTGCGAATTATATTAAAAAAAAAACTGAGGAACACGGTATTTTTTGAATTTATCAAGTACGCATTATTATACATAAAACCGTATGTCACTCACAGATTTGTGATGTTGCTCACAGACAAGACAGAGTAAAATTACATTTATCTTCTATAGTTATAAAGATGAGATCTAAATGAAGTTGAAATATAAACAGAAATATATTTTTGAAGTGAATACTTCTTTGGCGGCGTTCTAATATTTGACAAGAATGGAGAGTGAATTGTAAAAAATGTAACGTTTTCAGATTTCGTTGCACGAGAGAGAAAAAAGATATAACGTAGAGAGAAGGAGAAAGAGAGCTGTACATCATATATATCAGTTTAGCCTATCCGCATCTCTCTATTATCGCGCATGCGCGCGTTATATGTACGCGTTCAGACGCTATATATTAACAGCTGAAGCAGTACGCGTATGTACCGAATATTTATAATTGTGTTTTGTAATTATTTACGTTATTTACATCTGTGTTCTGTGATTATTTGATAATATCGTTGAACCGTTTAACTTGTTAAAATCTAGAAGATATAATATATTTCATTCACCGCTCCCTACTGGTTTACAGCCACACAGGTGCAAATGCACTTGGAAGAGGCGAAGACAAAATCCCTTTGATTCTCGGGGGAGATTTCAATGTAAATTTCGGATCCAATGATTCTTTGACGTTGATTAACTTTCTTCGAGAAACATTTGGTCTGCTTATAGATAACAGTCCCAAAGAATCAATCAACAGCAAAATCCGGAACAACAATAGATGCAATTTTTACACGTTATCTAGAAAATATCGAATCACGAACATATATTTCATATTTTAGTTATCACAAACCAATCATATTAGTACTACCAATTGAACCACCAGCCGATGACAGTGTAGATAATGAATAAACCGAATATATTTTACACAAATTTTATATTGTTATATTTCTTTTGAAATTATCCCTCTCCCTTTCTCTCTCTCTCTCTCTCTCTCTCTCTCTTTCAATCGCTCACTCTTAATCTCTCTCATTCTCTATTTTAAAGAAGTATTCACTTCTATCACGTGTACTGTGCTGCACATGATATTTTTTTTTATGTTTTCGAAGCTTGGCATTTAATTAAAAATTTTACGATAAAGCCAACAGATTGCACAAAGAAAAAATAAATTGTGACTAATGTCTACCTTAAATACGGTAACTTAAAAACGCCAATCTGTTAGCACACACAAGTATTATTATTCTATATTTAAAATCAACGTGTGTGAACATTACTGTTGAAAGAGTTTAGGTGGAACAAATAATTGAATATAAAGATTAGTGAGTATATATCAGCTGAAATGCGGACGCGATACTCGATACTATATTATACAAAATAAATGTTAATAATTTTGTATAATATATTAATTAGATTTCCAGAGCATAGTTATTTTCATAAAACTTTCAAAGTGTACTCTACAAGACAAAGTGCTCTACAAGGGCATTCAAAGTCATGTGATAATTCGCTTGAAACGTATAGTAAATAAGACTATTTTTGATTTAATATAAACGAATTTTATGTCTTGAGACTTCAAATAAATTATGAAATGTATATATTAAAAACATGTCAGATTATAAATAACATTTCTTTGGAAACTCTGATAAGTGTTTCGACTTTATCGTTGCAAATTACTTATGGCCTAATTTTTCAGCCTTTATTGAATCTAAGAAAATTTTACATTATCTGGTGCAATCCGAGGAGATTCAACTGTGATTTACCGATAACACAAAGCGATCCGGAGTAATACAAGGCCAAAATCACCATATTCATAAGCGATTGTGTACAGTCGATAACCTTATCTTTTTGCGCTTGTACATATGTACATGCACTTTCATTATTGAATTTTATTTTGCTCAAATATGGTATGTTAAAAAAATTGTAATAGTATGTGTATATCTTTTTTATATTTCTTAAATACTCCAACTGTTTTAAGGGACATTAATAGTTTTTTATAGTTTTCTTTCTTTTTCTAGTATACTGCCCAGGTTGTTATTCAAATTAAATATTTATCGATGAGGTATGTATATGTCTATATTCTACCAATATAGGTTCTGAGCCCCAAATGCAACAATTTTGCCTATTATTGAAGTCCTCAAAGTGAAAATGGGCCTCGTCGCTGAAGATGAATTTGTTCATAAAATCGACATTCATTTCTTGTTGTACAATTACCCAATTGGTGAACTCTCTTCGATATGCATAGTCTATTGGAAGAAGTTGTCGAGTCAATTGGACTTTGTAAGCATGGAGATGCAAATCATTACTGACAATACGGTGAAGAGTGGCCATTGAAATATCCAATTTTTGTGCACCATGACGAATTGAGATCTCTAGACCCTCGGCTACACTCTCGCGAAGTATCGTAATGTTTTGTTCTGAACGACCACTACGAGCTTATGTGGTCTGTTTCACATCAATAACTGAACTAGTACTTTCGAATTTCTCGATTATTCTTTTCACAGTTGATAAATTTGGATCACTATTTCTAAACAATATTGGGCGCATTTTAACAATCGTAGCAACCAAACTTTCACTATTTTGATAGTAATATTTAACAATAAAGACGCTTTATTGTATCGTATAGCGCTCTATGTTTACTAACTCCTATCTGCCTCGTATCGACCTGTCATAATTATTGACCTATAGAATCACAACAGACAATATGGTGCGCTATTCAAATCTTGTGGCCTTACTGTAATAATAATTTTGAGTTACGGCTCGAAAACTGAAAGAGATACTTCATCTTAGTTCACCATTGAATTTCCCTTGAAAAATGAGATCGAGGATCGGGAGTCCGTTTTTCCACACCTCCTATAGTTAACTATATTCCTAATGAAAACGTTTACTAAAAGAAAAATCGCCCATCCGATACATCTAGTGAATATGCTTGAAAATGCACATAATGTCTTAGAACAGACTAAAATTGAGTAGATACAAAAACATTGTCAACAGAAAATTGTTTCAAAAATGTGTAGCCCTAAATTTAATTTTACTGTCATTCTATTACGATAAAATATCACGAATAATTTACGCAAAAATTTAGGGTATGACAGAGATGTATGCCGTTTTTGAAATGAGTATAACACTTCAGAGGGGGAGGCTAATGTTTTCGGCATATTTTTTGCTCCTAATTTTTGATTTTTAATGTTTTTCATATGATAACAAAATTACATCTTGTAACAAATGTTATGCACGAATTTTTTAAAATCGTCATAAATTTCTGCCGGGCCGTATAGTTACGATACGTTCACTTCATTGAAAAAAGTGAAACTGTATCTGATTCAATCCTTAGGGGCTTTCACTAAATTACACGCAAATTTAAACACGATAATAAAAGATGTTTAATTAGATAGTCGAATTTAGGGAAAACCTTCATCGAACAGATATTAGATAACGTTTCATACTTTATTAATAAAACCCCAGACGCGAGCAAATTGCCGACAAATTTAAATTTCAAACTAATTTTAGATTATCGCGCTTAAACCAGCATGTCGGCCTATTACATTAATCCAACGTTGTCGTGTCAATTACGGTAAAATCGTGGATTTAGAATTTAGTATGGGATCGACAATTACAAGTAATAAATGAGAATTTAGCCTTCTAGAGACGTTAAAGTGGTTTTTGTTTATTAAAATTTATCGGTAATTGCAACTCAAGATTTATGGCTCGATTAAGGCTATTATTAAAGTAATGAAGCACGCAATTTTCCACTTCGTAATTGTTTTAATTAACTAGCAGGTTGATGTCGCATTAATTTCTTCTTAATATTTCGTTCATGGTGCATTGTACTTGATGGACAACAAAATTAAATTGATGGAGGGTATAATGGGATGGAAAATTGTCAGGTATAATTAAAATGAGGACACAAAAATTTCTGAATGTTGCTTTGTGACAATTAATACAAATGTAATATTCTTATTAAGGAACTAATTATATATAGCTTTTGAATCTTTTTCATGTGCACATAGGAGTGCACGAATTAATATTCATACTTCAATGAGATAAAGAAAGCAATTAGACTTAATTTCGTTTCCGCTTTATTTTTGATGATTTTTAAAGTAGAATGGCTCCACTTATAATCGGAACAAAAATATTCTTGTTGTGTTACTTTACTGTTATACATTAATGTATAGTTTTTCATAATTTTAATTCTTCTTATTCTTTTACTGCCCAAAAGAAAAAATCCATTCACACAACAAAAATATGGAATACAAATAAATACATACAGTGGTGTTCAGATAAATAGCACAATGGCGTTTCTCATTATAAACCTTATTTCTATGATTTCAATGTTGCTTAAATAAACAAGGTAACAATAGGATGCAACAAAATATTTTATTTGCTGTTCAGCAAAAGAACAACATAACTATGAAATACATTTCATAAAGAAAACTAAAATAAAAATGTGAAAAGTAAGTGTTCAACTAAATAGCACAGTGTAGTTACTGAAATTTATCAGTACAACTAAAACTAAAAAAATACCACAAAACGTAACAATAACTACAATTTAGTTTAATATTTAATAGGGTAATCCTTATTTTGAATTACATCATCTAGAAACCATCAAATCATATGACGTCATATGCCTGGATGTCTCTTTATTTTGATAGTAGTATCAGCTTAATTTTCAAAGAAGTATGGTGCAATTACTCCACCACTCCAAAACTGCACCAAACCATACAGTTCTGTGGAGGCATTTCTATTTCGTCAACAGCATATGGATTTTCAGCACCCCAAATTCGACAGTTATGTTCGCTGACGTATCCGTCAAGATAAAAAGGTGCTTCATCACTGATAACGAATTTGTTGAAAAAATCAGCATGATGTTCTCTCTTCTCTAACATCCAATTACCATATGTACGATGTTGTGAATGGTCTGTAACTTTTAATTGTTGTGTCAACTGAATGCGGACAGATGCGGATCTTTTTTCAAATCCGATGCGTGGTGACTCTTGGCAAATTCAATGTTGTGCATGATATCGAACTGATGTATTTGGATACTCCCGTACACTTTCTCTCACTGCAACAATATTTTCATCTGATCGACTACGAGGAGGACGTATTGGTGTTGTCTTATCAATAACATAACCCATCTCTTCAAATTTCTTGACTAATTAAAGAATTGTTAGCTCTATATGCACTTCATATTGTCCTAATTTTGTGCGAACATCTCTAAACTGTAAATGATCGCTCACTTTCATAAAAAAGTTTTACACAAACTATTCGCTGTTGAACTGTTAATCACGGTATGTTGACATCATATGGTTTGTAGATGACAGTTGTTAAATATTGACGTTTTATTTTTTGATCTAACACAAATGGCGCGTAATTCAAATCCTATAGTACCAACTAAAACCCCATATTATGTTCAATATCCGTTACTCCTAACTACATTAGGAATTATATATGTAGAATTAGATGAGAATTATTA
Organism: Rosalia funebris; assembly: GCA_037954035.1. Classification (NCBI taxonomy): domain Eukaryota; kingdom Metazoa; phylum Arthropoda; class Insecta; order Coleoptera; family Cerambycidae; genus Rosalia; species Rosalia funebris. Next base: position 718,466 of record JAZFAV010000024.1, read on the forward strand.
GGAATGTAAAGATACAATTTGTTTTTAATAGATTTTTTTTTAAGATTTGCCTTGTAAGTACTGACAATAGGTTCATATTTTCAGAAAAGTGCTAAAAATACAAATCAAGGAATTTATTGTGATATAAGATATTATTATATAACTTCGTGAAATAGTGCGTCTATGAATATTGTTATCTATTGACTTTTAAGTTTATTTGTTTATTATCGTGTAAGATTCCATTCAATATTGCTTATTAAAGTTATGTTTGTTTTGTGCAGATAATGGTTTATTATCATTTTACAATAAATTCCAGGTAAATGGCTGATTGCACTAAAAACGAAATTGTATTAATAATCTGTGGTTTTATTTGGGGATGCATGTGAAGTTAAAATTAATTGGTTCAGCAATTTAATTTAACTGTCAGTTTTAAACCACACAGGTTATACTGGATATAAATAGTGAATTACAAAAATGTCCAATTATAGTAGTTATAGATGACTATCATAAATACTGATATTATGTAATATTTTAATTAAAAAATCATGTAATAATTTAAAATCAGATTGGATATATTTAAGTTTAAATTTCAGAATAAAAGTATTTATTTCACTATGTTTCAAGTTACAATAAAATATAGATAAAATATATTCTTTGTTTCAACATATATTTATCGTTAGTCATTAATGTTTGATTTATATTTTTATACATTGAATTACATTATTTTAAAAAATAAGCCTTAAATACTAGACGTTAAAATGCCTATTTTCAAAAAACTCTTTAATTTCAATAAAAATTGTGTATATCATTGTTAAATAAAAATGTATAATGTACTACGCAAATATATGTCCCAGTGTATTATTATTATAACATATGCAATCATTTCAAAAATAAATGTTATATGTATGTTAATATTAAAATGACTAATTGTCCGCTATAATTCCCGTTAATCAATTATCGCATGAACTAAACATCGATCCTTACATTTGCATACAATGGAGCTGTGATTTTAAATACAAGTTAACTTCATATTTAATAGTGTGTATACATGCATATAATTTACATAGTGTTTGATAATTACGATACAAAGGTATGAAGAAATCATAGACATACCAGGGAAATACTAAAAAGCCTCTAAGTAAATTTTAATTTCCTGGGCATATAAGAAAGGTTATCTTATTTGTAATAAAAACAAGTAATTCTTAAGATAATTGTAAAATTAGAAATTGCCTGATGTACGGGAAAAATAGATTCATTGTATGCAGGGATGGGAATATTCGTAATCGTAATATTCCCAAATTCGTAATATTAATACAAATATATTCACATACATACTTTTAAATACAAATATATTCGTAGTCACACCTGTGAATATGAACTCGTGTGAATACGAATATATTTGTATTCAAAGGTGTTAATACGAACATATTCGTATTTATGGCAGTGAATACGAATATACTCGTATTCATACCTATGAATATAAATATGTTCGTATTCATAGCTATAAACTCAAATACAATTGCATTCATACATCCCTACGAATATTCGTATTCACAGTGTGAATACTGTGTGACTGGTCTGTGATATCTCACACGACTTTCCTTACCACAATGGCGAATATTCAAATTACAAAAATTAATTACTAATTAACTATCATTATGCGAGACATGGCACCTCCGCTATAATTTACCTAATGTTAAGTACATTATTTGTCAAAAATTTGAACACAATCGTTAGAGCCGATTCTGAATACCAAAAAGTCAATTAAATTGTAAGACCTAGAGGTAACATACGAATGCATGAATACAACTGTATTCAACTTCATAGATAAATACGAGTATGTTCGTATTCATAGACGTGAATACAAATATATTTGTAGTCAGAGCCATGAATACGAATTGCATTAGAATACGAATTTGAATTTGCATTAACACCTTTGAATACAAATATATTGGTATTCACACATTAAAATATGAATATATTCGTATTCACAGGAATTAATATTCACAGGTGTGATTACGAATATATTTGCATTCAAAAGTGTGTATTGGAATATATTTGTTTTCATAAGTCATAGTCATAGAAAACAATTTTTGTGAATACATTCGTATTCGTATTGCGAATATGCCCATCCCTGATTGAATATTTGCATTGTATGTAATAAGAATAGTTTAGATATGTGCTATTAAATATATGAAATTAAAATAACTTAACAATTGGCATAGCAATTTAAATAAGGAAGTAATATTTTAATAGGAAATAATACAATATAATATATGTATGTATGTATAATTATAATCCAGTGACAATTACGGTTCAATTAAACTTTAAATATATAAAATGGTTGTTTTTGAAGTCTTACCATGAGTAAGATCTTATCTTAGGAGATACGAGGTCAATAAAATTATACCGTAGTTACATCATTAATTATAATAATAAAACTATATACATTTTTTTTTATAAATCATATCATTATACTAGTCCAATGTTTCACAAATTTCTGATTTTCTCAAAATCTTTAAGAACTATTTAAATAAACAGTTTTAAAACCTTAAAACGGACTTTTCCGCACGTAGAATATAATTGAGTAGTCAAGAAAAAATAAACCAATAAATGCAGAATGTTTTATGCGACAGTTTTACTTTTTTCAAATAGTCCACCATCGTGCTTTCTCATGACCCATGATAGGGTGGGGTGTGTCCTATCTACCTTAAAATTAATAGATGTCTGGTAGACGTCCCTAATCAGAATCAGTCGAAGCCCGATCGATCCGACACGATTTAATTGAGTGATCGTGCTAACAAAAAAAAATCTCAAATAGTCCACCATTGTGCTTTCTCATGACCCATGTACATATGGTAGAGTGTATCCTATCCACCTCAAAAGTCAATAGGTGTCGTCTGGGAGACGTCCCCAATCAGAATCAGTCAAAACCCGATCGATCCGACATGATTTAGTTCAGTATCGTGCTAACAAGAATAAATGCCGACGACAACGACGATACACACACACAGCAAAACATTTTTAAAAATAATTTTTTTTGTTTTTGGTCTGAAAAACGAAAAATAAAAAAACAAAAAATTTAGTTTTTTCAATTTTTCTTTACACGATTACATTAATTTTCCGCTTATAGTGGAGTGCGCAAAAGTAAAACCTGACAAAAATAAAATTTTAAAATATTGTAATGAAGCTTTTTGTATCTTCTTCTAAATGTAATCGATTATCGGAAGAAGAATTTTATTTTATTGAAAAATAGAACATATGGATACCTAATCAACATATTAATAAAAACGAGCTGCATTTCTAAGGAAATAATTGTTATCGAATAAAAATATTACTAGTAGCTAATTCGTCAATACGTTAAAAATATAGAAAACAACAGTCCTTATTTGGACATTTTGAAAACTAGCAGAAAATTTGAAATTTCTTAGGCACCTGTAAACTTCAAACGTATTACTAAGTGGCCTATATATATTATGGCAACACAGATTATGTACTTGTTGCTCAATTTCTATAGCTGATGTTATAAATATCTTTTGAGTGGCTTGAAGTACAATACATTATTCCACATTTAATATGAGAATATATCAAATATAAGAATATAATGTATAATTATTTAGTAATTTAATTAAAACAAAAAAAAGTTAAATGTCAGATAAGGACAAGCTGGATTTGAGAGGTGGACCAGTTGAACCAACTATGCCTTGGCTAATTCCCTGTTAGACAGATAAGTAGTTAGGCCCCGAGTAATTAACCTGTTACATAGGCAAAATCATTAGGTGTTAGTAACCTTAGGATATAAAGTAAGGAAGTTAGTAACGAGGCAAATTCAGTATAATTATATTAATTGATAAAGATACAGGAAGAAGAGATACATTGAGATTTTATATATCTACATATTTTATTAACTTCTTCTATTTGATCGAGAATTTTCGAATTCGGAAATATCTTAATTGGTAAGATGATTTGTGTTAATAAACGATTATCTAAAAAGGTAAAAGATCTATTGTTAATACAGCTGCCCATAATACCGGTTTAATGTGCCATTAATTCCAGTTAACGCAATATCAATGTTTATAAATGAAAGGAGTTATCAATGGTATACAAAATTATATTAAAATTAGCATGAAATAACGCAAAAGAAAAAAATAACGAGTCAATGAAGAGATCATTTTGATATACAATCAGAATTTGATAATTATGAGTAAGTTAACTTAAGTAATGTATTACTCCAAGCCAGTACATTGAGCCAGTTAGTACAGAGAAATGTTAATATTAGTCATTACAAGTGTGTAACACCAGTAAGACTAAGCATCAATAAATTTTAAACAGACAATAAACAACAAAATAACAGAGACTATAATAACTGCTTGCTCTTTCACATTGATTAGATATGGATAACGTGGTAATTCGTGCTAATGTTCTTAATGTAAGAAGCAGTTCTTTTTATTGCACAAATATGTAATAGTCTATTTTATTTTTCATATATTTTGAAGAATTCAGTAGAATGTATGTTAATATTAGAAAATTCAATGCAAAGGAAGCTTGGTTTAATTCGGTTGATATTTTACATGCTGTCGTATATATTCAGCATATTATATACGAAATATATTATTACAATATAAGTTAAACAACTTCAGTATTTTCGAGTAAAATTCATTAATGCTCTTTGGGCTACACTCGATAACCTGTCAGACAAGAATCGCATGAAATTATCGGAGTCTTTTTAGGTATGTCGTCACAGTGTGAGTGAGATCTCCATGTCGAAGAACCTCTAAATTTAATGACGGGTTAGTAGATTTAACGGTCTTCTCCCATTAATATGCATGCAAATACAAGTTCGACTGGGCAGAGGTCGGAGAATTGTCATGGCATCAGAAAATAATTAACTTGGAAAGCTTGCTAATGTTACCTAACATATGTGGTTGTATGCCATCTTGCTGAAACACAAAAGTGCATAACATTGTGAGAAATGGAAGCAGGACTTGCTGTAGAACATCGTCATATAGAGCTGGGTGTTCATGTTTCTTTGAATAAAAGCTAACTGGGCCCTGATATTATAGACAACAGCCTTCCGTACCATTTGAGGCATGGGAGGTAATAAGGTATATAAGCATTCCAATCGGTGGTCGAGGCACTCGAAGTGTTCAAGATCAGTCATGCTGAGATTCGAGGAAGAGGATTTTGACGTCTGTCCTTGGGAATGGGTATGTTTGTCCTCATCTCTATGTATAGCATTCCCTTCAATAGCCAGAGGCATCAAGAAAAATAAGTTGATTTCTATGTTTTAAATGTAAAACCATAACTCCCACTGTGGTGTAATTGTCGCTCTACAGAATACTGAACATGTCATGTTTCTCAACGTCTACTCCTCATTCTCATGTACGTTTCTAAACGTAAACGAGGTTTATTGAATACAATACCATCCCATTCCATAGAAGAATTTAAAAAATATTGTTTATCGATATACATTTTGCATTATAGTAGTTTTGAAGCCCGGTACCTCTGAATTTCCGTGATTTATCTTTTAACAATCTAAGCTAATATATCATCGTTTGATTTCTATGTAGATGATAAGCAATTTCCTTAAACAATATGCCAGCTTCACGTAAGCCATAAATTGGCTCCTTTCAAAATCATTACATTGAATAAAAAAATGCTTTCATACACTTGTTTTAATAATTAAAGTATTTTATATATAAAAAATCAAGTATTTTTTAATCAAAAGATTAAAAAAAAATAAACACGTTCAACTACTACCACCAAAACCAATAAATTTATTATTGTCGTACAAATAAATAATCTTATTTGTACTCAACTAACCAAAAGAAAAGTTTAGGGTAAAAGAAATAGAATATCGCTGATATAAAAGTAACTAAAGAAGGCGATATTTTGTTTATAGACATTATAATATGTTCAAATAAATACTTTAATTAAAATAATTTTTATTAAATATAAAAACAAAAAACATATTTTAGTGATAATTTTGCTAACATGGTTCAACTTTAAAGTTCAATGTATCTGCTCATTAACTATTTTATCAGTAAATTTAGCATACCACATTCTACATTTACCCGGCGTGTACAGACCGTTTAAAATAATTATTTAATTACCCACCCAGCCTTCTCGCATGAAATTACTGGCGTAATGTAATTTATGCGTGTTGAGTCTTCGCAAAATATTCGTCCCCCATGATCTTGTGAGCTGAACTTGAACTTACCTTTAAAGAAATAAAAGGCATTAATATCAATGAAGTTCAACATCCTACGCTATTATGTTACATATTAGATAACATGGATATTATATTTTTCTTAGTGCAAATAACAGACAATACGTTGTGTGAACTATATAATTTACATAATATACCATATTTTATTTTTAATAAAATGTGACTCAATTGGTGTTTATTTCACAGTAATGTAACACAAATATGTTAATAAAACCCGTTTATACCTAATATATTGTCTAAGAAAACAAAATTATATGGAAATAAATTATTATCGTTAAATAAATGTAAAGTTTTTAAGTAACTCGGTCAGTATCTCAACAGTTTCGGTTTCGGTCAGTTACGCAACAAAAATTACCCATCTCGGCAGGATTGTAACGTGTGGCGAAAAATGGATTCTCCACGACAACCAGCGACGTTTAGCTCGGTGGCTCGACCACGATCAAGCTCCACAACACTTCCCAAAGTCTAAACTGCACCAAAGAAGGTTATGGTGAGGACTTGGTGGTCTTCCGCCGGTTTAATACACCATAACTTTTTGAATCCGGACGAAACGATTTCGGCAGAGAAGTACTATTAACAAATTGAAGAAATGCACCACAAACTTTGACAACAGCGACCAGCATTGATCAACAGAATAAGTTCGATTCTACTACACGACAACGCCGGACCCCGACTCAATGATCACGCGACAAAAGCTGCATGAATTGGATTATGAAATTGTCGACCACCTATTATAATCGCTGGACCTCTCGCCAACCGACCACCACATTTTCAAGTATCATGACAACTTTCTGCACGAGAAGTGCTTCACTAACCACGACGATGTCAAAAATGCCTTCAACCACTGCATCACTTCCAGTATCACCAAAATTGTATGTAACCGGAACAAAGAAACTTGATTCTCATTGGCAAAAATGTGTTGACTCGAATGGTTTTTATTTCGATTAATACAGTTTTCTTTGAAGCAACTTACTGCATTTTAAAGATAAGAATTGAACATGCTCATTTATTACTTTTCCGCACTCCACTATAAGCGGAAAAACAATATAATCGCGTAAAGAAAAAGTGAAAAAACAACTTTTTTTTTTGGGGTTTATATTTCGTTCTTCGGCCTAAAAACAAAAAAAAATGTTTTTAAAATTTTTTTGCTGTGTGTGTCGTCGTCGGCACTTATTCTTGTTAGCACGATAATTCAACTAAATCGTATCGGATCGATCGGGTTTTGACTGATTCTGATCGGGGACGTCTTCCAAACGACACCTATTAATTTTGAAGTGGATAGGACACCCCCACCCTTTCCATGCGTCATAAGAAAGCACGACGGTGGACTATTTGAGCAATTTTTGTTGTTAACACGATAACTCAACTAAGTCATGTCGGATCGATCCGAATCCGAATCAGTCAAAACCCGACTGATTCGGATCTCTCGTAGACGACACCTATTGATTTTAAGGTGGATAGGACACACCCCACCCTGTTCATGGGCCATGAGAAAGCACGAGGGTGAACTATTTGAAAAAAGTAAAACTGTTGCATAAAACATATATTCTGCATTTTTGTGTTGGTTTATTTTTTCTCGGCCAGTCAATTTCGAGATAGAGATGTTCTACGTGCAGAAAAGTCCGTTTTAAGGTTTTAAAACTGCTTATTTTTTTAGTTTATCTCGAGCTTATTGTTAATACACTCTTTCTGGAATTCTCGTTTGGCTTCTGATTTTATTTTTTACCTAAAATAATGTGTGATGCGCTTGTAATGCGCCAGTAAGAGGAAAATGAATGTCAAAATTTCAATGTATAAATAATTCTGGATGACTTCACTGCCGAAAATGCATTACAAATACACCCGAAAAATATTCCATTACCAAAAAATCGTTCACGACTGGGAAAAGAACATTATGTCATTGACATTGACACCGTACACGTTTATATAGTTGTGAAGAACTTTTCCCATTTAAATTATTTTCTTGTTCTAATATAATACTTTAATTTTCTTAGGGCTTTGTAATTTGGTTTGTTTTACTTAGGACTATGTACTACCAATTATATTAGGAACTTTCTCGTTTATTTAATGCAAAAACATGGAAGCTGTCAGGCTTTTGACATTTGTTACTAATTAATTTTCGTTTGTTTTTCTTTTTTTTTTCTAATCTTGTACTTTCTATAAAATATCTTTCAACCCTCCGTCAGGCGCAGCCGATCTGTGAGATCCGGCAGTCACTTCCTTCTTTGTCCTTTCATGTGTATTACGAATATTAACTCGAACTCCCTCATAGATTCCTAGCTCCAAACTACTTTTCTCGATATGGTGTCGATTTTTTTAGTGCATTCTCTGGCCTTTCGATTTTCTGGATGGACTGCCCGAATCTGTCAGATGCATTGCGCCTGATTACGTCACTATTTCGATTTTTATATTTAGTTAGATCTCTTTTATTATGTAAATTAATAATGTTTTTCGGTATCTCTACACTTACTTATTCTGCCCTTTTATAGTATTATTATTCAAAATTAACACATCTGGGTGTTAAATTAGTGGTTTATACTAAATATCGTTACCAACAATGTGACGTTTATTTTTTGATTTAGCTTGGAACATGCTAAAATGATGAAGACGATTTATAATTCTTTTCATTTAAAATAGGCATTTACTTAATAACTTTTCTTTATAATTCACGTCCAATATTTTTTATATGATATTTACATAAAAAAAATGGTGTTCCTTTCTGTATTCAAAATATTGGTCAATACTAATTTATGTTTGTGTTTTGTCCTTAAAACAAAAAATTGTTGTCAATAGCTGATTCTCCTATAAAAATCTTCCAAATCTATTGTTTCACAACATTGAGATGAGTTTCTTGTGTAAATTCAATTATCGTGATTAAAAACTACTGTGAAATATTTATCACCTCATTAAAATCTAAGTTATGTAATATTTGATATAGGATTTCTCAGATCCATTGCGCCCGAAAGTGTTTGGCTCCATACTGCGCCCAGCGGAAGGTAAACATAGGTATATGAAGCTCTATATGTGTACATTGTATAATATATTAATTAATATTTGTTATAGTTATTTAGGACCAATTCAGTTTTATTATATTGTTAATGTTCTACCCATGCACAACTTAATTTACAAAGTTAATGTTAATTTGTAAATTTATTGCTTTTAAGTTATATTTTTTCTATAGCCCATGCTCGTTCCTTACTAATATTATTATTTTAATTCTGTTGGGATGGAATAAGTAAATAAACAGATAAATAAATAAAATAAATAAGTAAGTAAAACATAAATAAACAATAACAAGCAATAATATCATAACAATAATATAATAATAATAATAGTAATAAATACACTAAAAATATAATTATCAAATATATATGAATGAAATATTTTAATTATGAAATTATGTTAGGTAAATGAAAATTACGAAACACGAAATTTAGGAATTTATTTAAAGCGACATAAAACTGCCAAAATATGTTCTGGGTAAGACCACATCATTGTCGTTGCAATAACCAATATTTTCAATAATTCCCATGAATTCTATGGCTTATTCGTAGCAATGATGAATGCATTCGTACATGAACAGGCTAACTGTGCTGGCGTACCCTTGATGAAGTGAAAATCAATAGCACAAAACAAGAAAAAAATAATATGCAAATCAAAGGACTTCAAAATCAAAGGAAGCGTTTGACTGCAAATATCATGAGCACAAGCGTTGAGCAATATTCTCGGATTCGCATAAAGATAATTAGTATGTTTATTATCATGTGTTAATAGTTCAGCTGCAGTCATACGTTAATTAAGTGAGATCACCCTTAACGCAATTGAGTAAAACGCCATAATAACTACTAATGTATTTCTCATATATGATTAAAATAAATGCATTAAACTATTACCGACATTTTCACCAACAGGCTAAAAGATTATACATAATTATATTAAGAGCTCCCACTTAGATATCTCATCCGTGGCGACGCCGTAGATAAGCAACTACCTATAAGCTATAATTATTTACATGATACTTAACTAGTTAGCATTAAACATCCGACGAAGCTTGGATAAATATCAATAGTATTTACCTTGTATGTCTCTTATATTTGGAGTGAAATATTATTAAAAAAAGGCGACCAATCGGCATCTAAAGATGTAATTTTCGTAACTAAAAATGTCTCTGAAACTATATAATGGCCCATTCAGCACTGTTTCTATAAATATGTCTTAATCTGGAGAAATCTCAAAAATTTTCTCTAACACTGAATACCTTTATCCTTATTTAACATCTCTAGCACTTTATGCACGCTGTCTAATACATACATGATAACGAAGTATTTTGTAAATTGTTTATTGAATCCATTAGTTCTGTGTATTCATTATGGATAACTTTTAAATTTGTTTCCATTTGTTTGTTTTAAGTAAATCTAAGCTGAATTATTTATATATACATCAATTCAAACATCTCAAACCTAGCGAAGGTATTTCGACTGGCTAAATATAATTAAATCCACCATTCATTGTGGATTTAATTATATTTTGGGGCAATTATATTTTAAAGCTTTGATTTTAAAGGAATTATTTCTTTTAGAAAAAGAAAATGTGCTTAATTGAATTTGTATTTATATAATGCGTGGTATAAGAAGAAAAGGCATATACGCCATCGAAAAATATTCAGTGCTGCCAAGATTTGTTTTTAGTGGTAAGGAAACATACTGTTTATAATTATTCAGATGTATGTACATTGTTGAAAACAGTCAAATGATGGAATTTGTTGTTGAAGTAGTATGTATCTGTCAGTATTTCGCAAAGACGAAGTAAAGAATGTAATATAAATGCATGACTTTATGACACTTTGCATTTGTTTACTTATTACTGATAATACACTAATTTTGTGAACAATTTCTAATTATTAAATAATTAATGATATGGATAATACAATGCAATTTTAAATTCTATTTTCAGTAAAAACTAGTTAAAGTAACTCTTTTTGTGTATTGGGTATTTAATAATTTCTAAATTTGAACGGCTGAAAAATGGTCCGAGTTATTTTATTATCATTGATTTGGAAGCTTATTAACAATCCGACGATTAGATTGAAATATATGTCTTGAAAACTCCATAAAAAGCAAGTAGTACTTCAAATATAATATTTAAGAATTTGGCTGCATCATTCATCAATACATTTGTTAAACTTACATTACTAGATACATATATTTCAATATTCCACAAGTGAGTAGTAGAATAAAAATAAAAATAAAATCAATAAAACGCATTCAATTTCAAAGGTGTTTATTCCATTTTAAACAATATGTATAGTAGAAATTGGGAAGTGTATACCCTCATACCCGTTAAGAAAGAAGAAAGAGAAAAATAAGAGCGAATATTTAGAAAATATCATCTGAAAGAGAAAATACATCAGTGTATTCGGGTGAGCTAAAAAGTCGTATAGAACATGATACGATATACCTATGTTATTTCTTTCCCTTTAAAAGAAATTGTATTACGGATTCTTATTCGTTTTTGTCAGATCCACGGTCATTCACTATCAGAGCCAAGTTTACGTGTGTTCGTATATACGATACAGTAAATGCAAAGTCAAGTTCAGAAATTGCATTACTCAACGAGATACGATCTACGTCGAGATTATCTCTTCTAAACATACTTCAAAATATTAATATAGCGTAACATAACATCCAGTAAATTCTAATGTCATTTCAGCTACAAAGTGATGTATATATGTAGCACTCAGATTAGATTGAAGATAGTTTAGTGATATGTTGGAATGGTAAGAAAAATAGGTTTGTTTAACGAATGAGGGTCATATATATTTTACGTGTATGACTGTTTAGATATACTGAATGAAATACTACTATATTACAATATTTACAATCATTACAATAACAATAATTATACTAGTATAGTTTATTTCACAGCTATTTGCGAAATAAAAAAACCCAAACGGCTCTTATTTCACAACCTGGCTTGTTTTTATGGCTAGGCTCAGGTAGACTGTTCTGTTTATCGGCAAGATAAGAGAGTTTTTTATTTGGCAAGTAGCGATAATATGAATAGTAATTCTTGTGACTGTGATGATTATAAGTATTTGACAAAATTATAAATATTTAGACACAATATCACAAAATTATTTACAGATTTGGTTATATAGACCACATTGCAACAAAAATTATAGATTTGGCAATGACAACAGTTTTGAAGAAAGTGCAATAAAATAATGTTTGTTTACTTGATTTGCATCTCTGTAAATTAAATGTTTTAAAATAGTTAACAATATTGTTTGAATGTTATAAAATGTGGAGTTTGATATATTTTATGTAAAACTCTTGTATAAACTTTCTTCTATAAATACCAGAAATTTTAGATTTACCGTTAGTTCGAACGAACTTCAGATCTTCATCTTTTATAAGTCCATTAAATTTTCACCCAGATTACCTTGTAAATCAAAAGGCCCTCATTGGTAATTTTGTTAGTTTGTCAAAACTATGTGTTTAAAAATACTAAAATTAGTCTCCAAATATTCAAAATATTTATTTTGATGAACTCGTTCTCTTACCATACAAATTGAAAATTTTACTAAAAATATTATTCACAGGAGTTATTCATATTCCTCAATAAACTGATGTTGGCTGCTTGTTCATAGTTGAAACTAAAATATACTAAAATAATAATAGTTTATTTCCACGAACCTGTCATTTAAAATGGTAGTTCAAAACTGATCGACAGTTGTCGATCAGCTATTTGCAATATTTGGGAGTTCACGTATCATCAATATACAAACCGCGCATCAGATACTAGCTACTAACTTTTACGTAAATGGATATATACATTTATTTTAAGTTTCAGTACGAATTTCTGTTTTCCAGTATCGATTTTATACCGAAGGAGACTTTTTAAAATTCAGTAATAATTAGTAATATTTTCCCATCACTACCAAGGTGTGGAATATATTTTTCCTATGATTGTTTAGAAAATAAGCAAAAGCACATTAAAGATGTAACTGTAAAACGGCATTTTACGCACGCTATGCGAAAAACACCGTGGAGCGTTTTTAGCTACAATCCAGGCGACCCTCAGAAATGCCATGTTTTTCAAAAACAGACAATAACATATCTATTGTAAAAAATTTGATTAATCAACACAAAGAAATGCCAGGAATTCATTTAGAAAATTTCAGTAATTTTACTATTAATTACAACTTCAAATAGATATTGTTTTTAACAAGATTATTATTACCTATTATTAAAAAAAATATCATGACGTTTGTTGCTAATACTAATAATAGTAAGTACATGTTTATTAAAATTAAATAATCGTTGTTTTATTACGTCAAAAATCGTTTTGAAAGCAAAACTTATACTAGAAAAAGATATACATCCCTCGAATGTGATTTAATTGCAACTGTAGGAAAAATATAGTGTAAAACACGTGTAAAAAGCATTTCTTCGACACTTGTACAATATACTATTATGTTAAGTCTACATATGACATATTGAAACATATGACATATTTCAAATATGAAAGATTACATATAGATGTCATTTTTGAAAATCAAATAGGCTTATTGCCTCCATCCATTATGAAGGAATCTTTTAAATATCGACCGTACTTTGTAGAGCATCTTCATATTTGACATCACGCATGACGATTTTTCCTGACCTGAGTTTCTATTTTGGAATAATTTAAACCATTATGTAGATGGTCTTAAACTCAACATAAAGAAAACAAAGTATATGATTATTAGTAAAAACAAAAATGCTCCAGATGATGGCTTAATAATAAATGTAACATCCTTAAAAAGAGTCAAAAGAACACAATACCTGGGTAGCGGCAGTAATGAAGAATGGGACCCTTATAGAGAGATCAAGATCAGGATAGAAAAGGCCCGGGCTACCTTCATTAAAATGAGTAAGTTATTCCGAAGTCATGACCTTAATATGGCACTTAGAACACTATCGCTGAGATGATATATCTTCCCCATCCTCTTATACGGTGCCGAAGATTGGACCACAACAGAGGCAACACTCAAAACACCTCGAAATATTCGAGATGTGGCTGTACCGTCGGATGCTGAAAATAAAATGGACCAATAGAATAATAAACGTCGAAGTCATTACACGTATGAACAAACATACAGAAATCACGACAACCTTAAAGAGGAGAAAGTTGGAATATTTTAGGCATATAATGCGACATCCGGAAAAATATGGAATTCTTCATCTCATATCCAAGGAAAGATAGAAGGTAGGGGAGGCCCCGGAAAAAGGAGAACATCTTGGTTAAAGAACTTAAGGCAATGGTTTAAAAACAGCTGTACAACTTTTCCGCTCATCAGTTAGAAAAGTTATGATAGCTAACATGATCCAATCTATGATCACTAACGATCGATAACGGTCAAATCACTCCAAGAAGAAGTAGATGACTAAGATAATATAATAAAGCTTTAGGTTATCTCAAGGACTCATTGTTAGTGAACGACATGACAAACCAAATTCGTAGAGCATGGCCCAGTTATCCCATCTGTCATTGAAGCTGTGTGTAGAAGGAAATTATGACCCAGAAATCTTTGTAGAGATTGCTATTAGCATGATTTACCTTCATCATTGTAAGCAATTTTCTAACATTGACTTATTTAATTACTCAGTTTGGTTTGGAAACACCCTATATACAAAGAAATTGTATAAAACATAAACCATAATTTGTTGTAGATGAATTTGTTCCTAAGATACGATTTTTAAATGTATTTTGTATAATATAATAAAATGCATGTAGAAGACTAAATTAATTGCTTAGAATATACTATTCCTAAAGCAGAATACTAATTAAAATATTAGGTACGATATATCACAATCAAATGATGTACTTACAATGAAAATTGTATTTAACTTCAAAGAAAAAAATAAAGGATTCAATTTAAAAAAGGTTTCGGTTGTAATATTAGGGATTGTGACTACCAACGATGTTAAATATGCACAGAAAGAGGCTTGATGCCTCCACTGACTTTTATTTCATAGTTGATATATATATATATATATATATATATATATATATATATATATATATATATATATATATATATATATATATATATTTTTTTTTTTTTCTTTTAAAATACAAGTATGTTCTCCTCAAGTATCTAATGTTCAATTTATTCAGCATGTATTAGTTTACTCTCAAGGCTGGTACAGACGGTAGTGTGAGAATATTTTAATATGGAGAAGTTGGTGAGTAGATGAGTGCTCTGTTTTCTCACTGAAAATGTAGCCAAACAACCATGTGACACAGGAACACATGATTGTGTGGATTAAGAAAGAATCCAAGATATTAATGTCAAGTGGCAATGGCTGAAAATTGGGTGTTTCTGTGTATACTCTTTATTCGACATTAGGCACAATTTTCACTAGCGATAGGAGAGCAACCAACACAAATTTAACAAAAAAGTTAAAAACATTATCTCATCACTAAACTCATGTTGATGATCGTGATGGACCTTGGTACCTCAGGGTTAGTTCCAAGTCAAAATATGGCCTTAGAACAAAAACTCTTTCTAAAAAACTTATAACTGATATAAAATAGACAAGAAGGACGTTACTGGTGTCTTCTGGGTTCTGAAAAGCGAATCAATAAATGAAAATATTGCTCCGCTTTAATAGGTTCGCTCTCTTTGTAGACAAGGAATTTGTGGCGGTTGCCCTCTGAACGTTGGTTAAAATTGGACCTGGTCTCATTCAGAAGGTTGATGCAAAAATATCCAACTTTTATCTATCATCAATGCTTGCCATCAATTCCGTGGAGAAAGTAAGATAACTCATAGTACTTGATAACTTTTGCATGTTGAAGCGTTCAGTTAAAGTGCGGTATACGGTCGTCGTGGAAACTTTCAGCGGAGAGAAATTACAGAAATAGTTCCATCTCCTTGCTTCAGATGATCTTTCACTGCAGTATTAATAAATTACTCACCCTTGAGACACATCCTGCATTAGTGTTAAGATATACGTAGATGCACATTAACGCTTTGTGAATATTGGACACATTCTTACCGAACAGCAAACCATTTGCAATATAATTACTTTGACCAATTCTCAATAATAGAATTTCATAACGTTCATTGATTTCCGCCTTACAATATGGAACTACATACAGTCCACTATATTGCGGAAGATTCGTACTATTACCCATATTAGTCTCAATTATAAATTCGAGATAGGTTACTTTTATACATAAGCATGTTTTAATGGCATGGCCTACTATGTAAATAAGCTGTCAAAATTTATTTTTAATTTACATAACCATAACATCCATAACATAACTACCGGTATTTAGCTCTTAATAATTTCTCTTAGGAACTACAATAGGATATAAATGATTCTGATGATACAAATATTAGAATATTTATTCTTGTATTCTGGACACAAGTATTTTTTAATGTTTCAATCTCAAATTGATATCTGATACTGCCAATGAAATATATAATATAATATATTTTAGTTTCAGTCATGTGATGTGATTCAGTTCATTACTATTTATCAAAAATGGGCGAGTTTAATCAATCTATATTAAGTAGTTAATATAGATTGACATAAATAAAAAAAAGATCCATGATTGTAATACTAAACTCGTCTCTCGATCCTGTATATTATCTAGATTTGTAGTCTTCATGAACTTCCTGTCTAATAGTCATATTTAACTGCGTATGTCAAATCCTGTATATGTGTAGTTGAACACACTTACGAGACAGATATGTTAACACTGTAAATTCTGGTCTTGCTCTCATGGTTACGGTACGTTAATATAAGGGCACTGGTTTCTCACGATCGTATTTTATTACATGTATACGCACTGTGTATAAATAATGAGTTAATATTAGGATAGTCTAAGGAAACAGCAATGAGAATAGTTTTAATGAAATAAAAAAAAAAATTGAAAAGTTATAACGAAAAATCGTAATGAATCAATACAAAATTATGTGTACATTAACTGTTTGATCAGACGGGCGTTAAATGAACAATTTTTAATAGAATCGACAAATTTTAAGTTCGTAAAATAAATATGATATAGATATTTTAACGGTAGGCAAATTATTAGTTATTAAAAAGTTTAATGTAAGGTACTTATGAATAAAACCGATGTGCTGAATTAAGAAATTAATTAATAAAAAATAGTATTACAGTTGTCTGGGCAAAAACAAAAAACGGAAATATCACAGAACGTAATAAATATTTTACTATTACAAAAATAACCTGGAATGACCTCATTAATGTAAAAATTCTTAGGGAACTTCCACAGACCGGATTGCAGTATATTACTCAGATCTGCAATACTCTCTTATTAACGAGTTATTTCCTTATATTATAGAAAGTAGCCCAGATCATCTTAACACAAGGATAATGATAAAATTACATCCTATAGGTCAATTGGTCTGCTCTCAACAAAAACTACTATTAGCAAGAATAGAACCTACACTATTAAACAGCCAAGTAATACCCAATCACCGATTTGGCTTTAGGTCGCAAAATTGTAATCAACGAACAAATTCACCGTATTTTCAACTATATCCATTAATCATTGGAAAAAAAGAAATAATGTGAGGGAGAATTCCTGAATATGTCACAAGCCTTTGACAAGGCACGACACAACGGTCTTCTATATATTATAAAATCAGAAAAATCTTCTCACTAAACTCTTCTAAATTCTTAAATCTTGTCTACAGGACAGATATTACATCATCCAATATTAAGATGAAATAATTTATCTTCATCCTATATAGGCTGGCGTTCCCCAGGGCAGTGTGTTTGGACCTGTGCTCTATCTCATATATACGGCAGATCTTCCCACTTTTCAAGAGATCACTACAGGGATATGCCGACGACACAGACGTGTTAGCAACACACCGAAATCCAATCACCGCGGCATCAACTAAATCTCTACAAATCACATTTACAAATCGCAAAGAAAATTGCCACTTGAAAATCAATTGTTCCAAGATGTCGTTAAGTATTCAGGCATGCATATTGACTCTCGCTTAACTTGGAAGAAACACATATTCACTAAGCGAAAATAACTAGGACTTAAACTGAATAAACTTTACTGATTAATTGGTCTCAGGTCAAAATTATCTCTGGATTTTATTTATTCTTAGTTTACAAAGCCATCTATAAACCTATTTGGAGCTATGGCATCTAACTTTGTGGGCCAGTAAGACCAAATATTGATATACTCGAAAGGTTCCAGTTAAGTGCTTCGGTTAATGGAGAACGTCCCTCGGTACGTGCCAAACCGCGTTATAACTCATGACCTCCAAATTGCAACCATCAAGCAAGAGATAACAAAATCGGCCCCAAATTACGAAAGTAGACTAAGAGCACATCCCAGTAGTCTAGCAAAGAATCTAATGAGTCAACCAACTAAGTCAAGACTACAAAGACACATTTCAATTCGACCTGTTAAGCAGATTTTAAATGTATATGTTTCCCTAAACGAACCCACTCCTTCATGGATTACGAACTTATAGGAGTATGTCAATGGACCTTTATCTTCTATGGCAGCTATCGTATTATAATATATCATTTATTATTTCAATTCTAATTACAGATTGTAAATATATTTGGGTACTAAATAAAAAAAAAAACTATTTCAAAAAGAAAAAGGGTCTCTTACTCATTACTTAAGTTGAAGAAAATGAAAAAATTCTATAACTTTAAAATATCGAGAAATCTCCGAAAAATATAGTAAAACTAAATTTCAAATAGAATATATTCAGAATGTATTTTAAAAAAATGCCAATGTTGACATTTTTAATAAAAAAATTTAACTCACTAATTTATGTTAATCTCAGTTTATAAAATTTCATTTATTTTCAGATGCAAAAATATTTGAATAATTCTGTGGTTTCTTTTAGTTATAATAGCGTCCATACAGAAAAATATATTCACTCCATTATTAGTTGACAAAAAGTACAGCTATTCTATGATAGAGCCAATGTAAAATAAGACAAAATTGTAATATGTTTTATTGGAAACTAAAACTATCATACAGAAATGATATAAAGGACTGGCTATAACTTATCGTTAGTAATCCATTATTCTACGGCTTCTAAATTAAATATAATGAGTGATATTACTTAGTATCTAGTCCAGAATAATTTGGACAAATTTCAGTAGGAGACATATCTAAAAAAGTGTCTAATGTCTAATAAATTAATTTGGTTGGTCGCCAAAGGTTCGTGGAAACTCTATACGCATAAGGGTAACAACATTGAAAAGTAATTTTTTTGAGCAAATTGGTAAGTTATATGGAATTATTTATCTATTAATTTATTTATGTAACCTTAAGTACAGTTTGGGAAGAATTGCATACAAACATAAGTTATTACTAGACACTATTAAAACATATTATAAAAAGAAAAATAACTAAACAGTATACATATACGTTGACAAATATTGTTGTGACAATTAACTAATATAGGTACATGAATAGAAATAGTCATTTTATAAAAGATTAGGTACTACAAAAGATGTCAAAGTTAGCTTCCAAAGATGAGTAATGTTTCATTATTCGATAAATCGGGGAGCAGTTATCAAATTTGTATTAGCTAGGAGAAGTTTTAAATAATGGTAACATTCCATTTAAACTGAATCTGAATAATCTGATATTTAGACTAAGTGTAAGTTAGGACAATTGATTGTATTATCAATCAGTTTGTGTACTATAATGCCCGCTGGAATAGGTCCCCTATAAGGACATTTATATAAATGTCCTTATAGGAGATCAAGTGTATACACTGCAGATTTCATACAGGTACATATATTGGAGTCCAGAGAGCTAAAGCATAAGCATATTCTAATTTAGATCTAAGAAAATTAACATAAAATCGACTACTAACCAAAAACGGTATTAAGTTGGAATATTTGCTTGTTTTACGAAAATTTTGATTTTAAATAAACTTCAAAGACCACAATATATCAAGGTTTTGTTGAATTGGAAAATTGCATTGTTTAATATGTAATTATAGATAAGGGTTTTGCTTTTCCTGATATATGACATGACATTAAATTTACTTAAACTTTAAAACAGGTGCATGGAAGACCAGTTATTGATATCTTCTAGTACCTCTTGAAGAACCAAGCAGTCTTCCAACTTACCTTTGGAACGTTACTAAGAATTATAAAAAAGAGTGGTCCCAATATGGAGCCCTGAGGCACACCTTTCCTCCATATTGGGGTCCCAATATGGAGTCTTGTTTAAACTTTTTTTATTAATAACTATTGTATCGGATATATTGAAGAACGTATTGTAGGTAATAATTGTTGGAAAGACAATTACTCTTTCCTACTTATCGGGGTCCCAATATAGAGTCTTGTTTAAACTTCTTTTATCAATAACCATTGTACTGAATATATTGAAGACCGTATTGCACGCAATCATTGTTGGAAAGACCGAACGTGTTTACTTCCTTTATTAGAATGGAGTGATCTAACTTGTCAAAGGCTTTAAAAAGTCCATAAAATTCATATATACCTGGTTTCTGTGGTTAAAATTTTCTGATATAAATTATTGTCTAATACAAAGCTAATTTATAACAATTGATCAATTTTAAATAGTTGATCACAGTTGCGTGAAACTGTGCTGCTTTACAGATATCATATCTGACACTAGAGACTGACTAAATCATACACTATATATTATATTAAATCGGAAACTAGATTTAACGATTAAATTCCCAATTTCAAAAATTACGAGTAGGTTAAAGGCCAAGGTCTTTATGAAGCTATTATACTCATTGGTTTGAAAATATGGTAGGTATTTAATTATGTTATGACCAATTGAATTATGTTATGATTAACTGTAATTTTCTTTTAATTGAAATCCTCGTGAACTGATTTATAAATACATTGCTCATAATTTATTCTTCATTTACTATTTATGTTTAGCTTACCACTGCTATCTAAAATGAGCATAGTCTCTTAATAACAGAGTTTTCCTGAACACAGTCATTCCTTTTCGCACCTGTATATGGGATCATAGCCCCGACTACATCGTTCCTGTTTTGTAATTCGGGTAAATTCACAGTACACACAAACTTTAAAGTAGTTCTGGGAAACTAGCTTTTAGAAAGCATGGAAGTGAAACTATTAGGGTCACTTGTTTCATATTAGATACCATCTTAAACCTATTCTACTTGATATTAATAGACAAGAAAGTTACAGAACCAAGATCAATGTATACAATTAGTTCATAAAAGTTTTACTTTTATATTAACAATACTGAATCATAGTACTGTGATAACTGTGTTTTAAAAGTGTTCACATAGTAATGTGAACACTTTTAAAACTATTTTATTAAAGATAAATATTAGTAACAGAAACAAAGTATAAACTTTTAACTTAAATACGATGAAGTATTACTACGTTGTGATGTGTGAATGACAAGATTGTTAATAAAAAACATTAAGATTCGCGGTTCAGAATAGTTCGGCCAGTTGCTGAAATGCATAATAGGCTAAACGTTTGTAGCGTTTTAAAACAAAATAGAATCTCAATTGCTGTCAAAATGAAACGTATATTATATGTGTTTTTGATGCGCCTGCTAAAATTTTCTTTAAAAAATGGCATGTATCGTGGCATTAAATAACGATATGCGAAAATCAACTGTTAAAGCTCATAAACAAGGAGTTTCGGCTCGGAAAATATCTGCTACCTATATGCTGCTTAAATTTATAGTGCGAGGCATTATCAACTAGTTTTAAAAAACTGGATGCACAACCGAATTGAGGAAAACTGGGCGACCATCCTAAATTTCGCGCTAAAATCAATACGTTCTGAAGGGGATTATAATAACAAACTGATGATCCAGTGCAAGAGAAATTATGGCACTATGGAGGCAAGTCATTGGAAAAAATATTTCTGTATCGACAACTACACGCTCAATAACGAAAGCAGGGTACAAGTTCTACAAGGTAAAGTTTCATTCGTTACATTTTACTTCTGAACTTACCGGTTTCTCCTTCCAGGAACAGAAAAGCCATTATTAACTAAACGACAGAAAATCAATCGGTTACGGTGTACCAGAGAACATAGGCACTGGACTCTACAACAATGGCACCAGGTAATTTGGAGTGACAAATCCAAATTTGAAATCTGTTTTTGTGATACCAGAAAACGCGTGCTAAGAATCCCACAGGAAATATCATCGTGACTATTTGGTTAAGAAAGTAAAGTTCCCTGCGTTTGCGATGATCTGGGGGTGTATAAGTGGTGTGGGCGTAGAAAAATTGCATTTCATAGATGGTACTGTGCAGCAGAAAAATATAAACACATTTCAACAGACAGTTTATTGCCGTCAATACCAGTATGTCGAGTCACTGACGTGTAGTTGATTTTTCAGCAGGATGTGTTACGTGTCACACAGCAAAAACTGTCAAAGCTTCGCTTACAGAACATAATGTCCCTATTATGGAATGGCCCTCTAGCAGTCCAGATCTCTCGCCAATAGAAACATTGTGGCATAAAATGAAAGAACAGTTACGCAAACATTCATTCCGTTCAGTTAATGATCTACGCACCAAATTGCGAGAGATTTGGACACCACGCTTCCTGGAGAGTGTGTTGAGCTGGTAGATATTGTTAATAAAGGTGATGTGATAATTTTGATGAAGCGGCCGAACTATTCTGAACCGCGAATATTAATGTTTTTTTTATTAATAAAATGTCACTTGCACATCATAACGTAGTAATATTTCATCGTACTTAAGTTGAAAGTTTATATTTTCTTTCTATTACCAATATTTTTCTTTAATAAAATAGTTTTGAGGGTGTTATCACTTTTATTTAAATATATTAGTTTCAAAATTATGCCCGGCTGAGCTATTATGAGCCTGGGCTCGTATACTAGATTCAACCTAAAATTAAACAGGGCATTTTAGACCGCCTAGACAAAATGGTCTCGCTTAATACTAAAAAACTCCTTAAGATCCGATGTGTTCTTACGCATAGTAATCCAAAGATATCCAGTTTCATTTTAATCTCCGCCTGAATGAATAAACGTTAACATTTAATGTCGGAATGAGTTATAAAATGGTATTACGTAAGTATCATACGGTTTTATGAAAGTGGAGTAACTAAGCTGGAAAATTTAACGGCGCCATATTCCGGGTTTTATTAATACCATAAAGTGCATAAGCATAAGTCATAAGACAAATGCATTTCAAAATTTTACATCGACATAAATTTGTTCGCAGTTTGCAAGCATCAATAAATGTATTATGATTAATATTCATAAAGACATAATGAGATAATAAATGACACTGGCGAGGTGCCAAATTGATGGATCTAGACCCTAAACTGGATAAATAACAGATGGTCTGTGTTGTATCTGATCCTTAAGCAGATACATGTAAAATGAAATAAGAATGTACTGTATGACCAGATTCTTTCAGAAGTTAACAAACATGTGATAGGAGAATTGTTACTTAATAATTTATATAATTACGAATTTTATAAAATATATTCTCTAATTTATTTAAGATGAATTGTCAGTATATATATATATATATATATATATATATATATATATATATATATATATATATATATATATATATATATATATATATATATATATATATATAACTATCATGATGGTATTGCTCATGACATATTATAGCAAAAAATATATTTTTGAGAAAATGTTGAAATTAGACCAATAATTACCGTCAACAAATTTATCAGGATTGAAGTTTATGACATGTAATTTTTTATTTACTTATTCATCTATAATTACTCCTATCATGTAATCGTTTATTTTATTAACTTATTAATTAATTAATTAATATAGTTATCCGACAACTACCACTATGACTTTTTATTTAAATATTTACCAATTTCGGTCGAATATTTCTTAATTAATAATTCGGTCCCTCGATGATATATATATGTATATATATATATATATATATATATATATATATATATATATATATATATATATATATATATATATATATATATACGGTTGCGAAACCTGGACGGTAGGGGAAGCAAGTAGGAAGAAATTAAAAGCTTTTGAGATGTGGTGTTACCGAAGAATGATGAAAATACCGTGGACTGATAGGGTTAGAAACGAAGAAGTATTAGAGAAAGTCGGCGAGAAAAGAAGTATGTGGAAAAACATAAAGAAGAGAAGATATAGAATGGTAGGCCACTTGCTGAGACATGGGGGAATAGTCCGCGATATTTTGGAGGCAGAAATAGGAGTGAAGAAAGGCAGAGGTAGGCCTAGATTAGAATACTGCTCACAAATAGTAAGGGATGTAGGTTGTAGCACAATTAGCGAAATGCGTAGGTTAGCACAAGATAGGAGAAGCTGGAGGTTAGCGTCCAACCAGTCTTAGGACTGATGACCTCATGATGATGATGATGATGATATATATATATATATATATATATATATATATATATATATATATATATATATATATATATATATATATATACCATTATATATACATATATAATAATTGAGTATGAGTGAGGTGAAGAGTGAAAGTGAAGAGTAGGAATAGTGATTTAACCAATACTGGCCTCGTCTATACTCTACTACATTGCATCCGCTACTAATTGTAAGTCGAGCTTCTGTTAACAGTTCAGACATTTTGTCTCATCCCAGACAATAACATTTACACAATTGTCACGGTTGTGCTTATTCGCGATCATTTTCGTTAGAGTAATTACGTATTCCCAAATATATTGAAGTATGGTAACTAAAAAAACACACTACAAGGTATTTCTTAAACTTAAAAGGTATCTGAGTAGTATTTTTTTTGCCGTAGGTAAGTAAAATAAAAATTATTCTGTAACGATATAAAATAAACTATTATCGTTTTATAAAATTTCATTCTTCCAAAAATAATCTTCAGGGAGGACCTTCTGAGTTCTTTAATATTTATAACATGTTAACCCATTTCTCTGTCAAATTCTGAGCTCACGCGTAGTTTCTCAGCGGCATCACGTACAGACCTTCTTCGTCCTGAGCCACAGTGGCGCATAGCATTAAGTCCTGAATTTCCCGTTCGGAAATTTGTGCAAGTACTTCTTTAGTGTGGTGTCATTTCCAACAATCCGTTAAACAACATCATTGTTCGAAACAATTTATAAATTTATAAACCGTGTACCGTAAGGCGTGGACCGATTTTCGAAAACCGCCACAAACAAATTCACACAGTGGAATACAGAATTACTTCCGTAATACAACTTTATTATCTACGCTTTTTCATTTTTGGAGCACATAATTCTTAAAAATTTAATTACCCTCGGAGTAAATAATAATTTTCACTTGCAATACGGCGCGCGGCGGACCGAAAAGCTTTAGATATTATGCGCTAAGAATAAATAAGAAACGACACAGACTTAGGGTTTACATATTGTGACTTTTCAGCCAGAGGGCGACGATGAGGGATGTTATGCCTCGTCAATTTTTCAACACATTTTTATTCTAATCCCACTTCAAATGCAAACAATTCCTATATCATAAATAATGGAAATTGGAGAACATTTTAAAATGCTGGTTTGCGCCACTGGTAGAAAAAGTGTTTCCACTTATTTAACAGCTGGCCTAGAAACATGAACATGTAATTTGTTCATTATCTTTAGTTGTATCCCACCTAATTTCCACGAAGTCACTCAATAAATGTTACTGGAGTATCCGATAGCAGAATACATTCCATGTGACTTAACATATAATAATTTTTATAATACCTATTCACTTTTTAAATATTTATAGTTTTACAGATATACTGAAATGAACCTTCTTCGTTTAAAGCCTCGAGCTAAGGAGAGAAAGCTACATGCAAAGATGAAGGCAAACCACGCTATGTCGACAAATGTCGGAAAACCGAATTTGAGGAACTTCAGATGAAATACGAAATTCGACTGCTTTAGTACTATTATATGCAACATACAGTATGATTAAGTCCGTCGATTACTTTAGACAAATCCATATATCTTATATCAATTTGGAACTGTATATCTAAATTTATCTGCATACTAGCGACCCGCCTCGGCTTCGCACGGGTGCAATTTACTAATGTAGAAAATGAGAAGTGCGCTTAAAAAAATATTAAGTTATGTTTATTACTTTTCCGCACTATACTATACACGAAAAAGTAATGTAATCGTCTAAAGAAAAATTGAAAAAACCACATTTTTTTGGGTTTATCTTTCGTTTTTCGGCCTAAAAACCAAAAAAATGGTTTTTAAAAAATGTTTGCGGTGTGTGTGTCGTTGTCGTTGGCATTTATTCTTGTTAGCACGATAACTCAACTAAATCATGTCGGATCGATCGGGTGTTGACTAATTCTGATTGGGGACGTCTCCCAGATGACACCTATTGATTTTGAGGTGGATAGAACACACTCTACCGTGTACATGGATCATGAGAAAGTACAATGGTGGACTATTTGATATTTTTTTTAGCATGATCATATTTAATCGATCACCACTTGCTACATCTTGTTATGTCATGCACGATCTGAAATTCCGCTATTTATGATGCAACACCGCAAATATACGAACTGCTGTTAAAAGACATGAAATTCACACATTCGGTGAGACGACGCGCGCGCCATCTATCGGAACATAGTTTTACTAACTCAGAAACCTTCGCGGGCATACGTGCAACCATTCCCCAAAGTTTCATCGCAATCGGATGAACGGTTTAGGAAGGCATAAGAAACATACAGACAAAAATTCATTTATATATATATATATATATATATATATATATATATATATATATATATATATATATATATATATATATATATATATATATATATATATATATATATATATATATATATGAATACTAAGTTAGTAGCTGTTGGATGTTTCTCCAAGAAACCATGTTGATATAACTTAATTTGGCCTGGATATATTGTATTATGTAACTGCTTGGATTGCTTCATAAATCTCAAAAAGAACAATTATTAAGGCGTATGTTAAATAAAATCATTAATGAATAACTAAATATTTTAGCGCAGTCTATAACAAGACTGTTTCAGTAAATCCTCAAAGATATATTTATATTTAAAATAATACGACCAGGATCAGAATTTGCATTACGTTATAATTATTATCAGATAAAGTCTAAAAAAATTACTGCGGTCTTAAAAATAACTTCGCTGAAAGTTAGAATCTGGTAATTAAATTCATTCAATTGCTTAGCAATATAGCAATGCCTTTTAATAAATGATATTAGTTGTTTATCTTTGGCTATTACCAAAAGTCCGAGTTTGGATGGAGCAGGTATAATGTCGTCATAAGTTCTTTGAACAAAATTTTTATATAAAATATGCATATTTCTGTTCTTTTTTTTTTCATTTAAACATCTAAAATCATTAAAGCTTCAGTATCATCAGTTATTTCATATTATTGCCACATTCAAGCTATAAGGTGTCTTAGTTGGAATGGGATTTGAATTGCGCGCTATTTCTGTTTTGTCAATATGTAGCCACTGCCATTTACAAACCATACGACTTCAACATACCGCAATTAACAGTTGAATAGCGAATAACTTGTGTATAATTGTTTTATGAACGTGAGCGATCATTTATAGTTACATTAAGGAAAATTCCCACATAATTACACAAAAATGAAGCGCCTACAGAGTTAACAGTTCATAACGTAATCAAGAACTTTGAAGAGACGGGTTCTGTTATTAATAAGACAGCATCAATACGTCCTCATTGTGGTCGGTCAGATGAAAATATTGCTGCAGTGAGAGAATGTATAGGGGAGTACATCGGATTTTAAAGAAAGATCTGCTTCTGTCAGCATACAAAATTCAGTTAACACAACAGTTAAAAGCTACAGATCATTTACAAACGTCATACATTTGTTAATTGAATGTTAGAAAAGAATGAAGGTGATGCTGATTTTTGCAACAAAATTTTGTTCAGCAATGAAGCACACTTTCATTTTGACGAATACTTCAGCAGACAAAATTGTTGAATTTGGGGTGCTGGAAGTCCATATGCTGTTTACGAAAAAGAAATGCATGAAGAATAAAAAACCTCGGTTTGTCAAATATCATTAGTTTTATGTACAGCATCACATCCTATAGTTCCTAATGAAACAGCCAGGCATGTTGACGTTGTATGGTCTGTAGATAACAGTGTTAAATATTGACGTCCTATCTTTGATACAACACAAATGGCGCGCATTTGAAATCATATAGTTCCAACTGAGACACCCTATAGTTAAGCCAGTTCTGATCCACTAGAAGTATGAGTTTATTTTGACAAATTTTATAAACATATTATATAAAAACGATATCAAATCACATCTTGATAGAAGAAACAAAAGGAAATAAATTTCTTAGTTGAATGGATTGAAAATGACACCAGGCTTACAAATATCGAGTGGAACGCTGGACCCCCCCTGCCTGTCAGATATCTCGTAGAGAGGAGGTAACTTTGACTTTCCCTACTCCCTCTCCTTTGACACTTGATCAATTATTATCTAATATTGAAATCTTATCTAGAAAACAAAACCATCACAATGAAATTTGAAAACGATTATAGTAATATTGAATCCATATGTATAAGAGAGCGTATTGAGTTCAACCCTTTACTTACTATATACAGTAGATTTATTTACTACTCCCATTATAACAACAGCCACCTCCGCTGATGATATGGCAATAATAGTATCCAGAAAAAGCTCAACTACAACTTCTGAAATCTTGCAGAAAAATTTAGATACCATACAAAAATAGATAAACAAACGGAACAAGGACAAGGGTTCATGTCTCCCTGTAACTCTGAAAAAAAAGAGGTTCCACAAAAGGAAGAGCTTAAGTGTCTTGTATCTTTACAAAAGACTGACTCGAAAAAACACAACTTGGCATTAAGTTAAGACAACTATACTGTATGCGGAATACAAGATCCCGACTTTCAATCAAGAACAAACTCCTAATTCCCTAATTGAATTATGGGAAACAAATCCCCAAATATCGAAATAATACAGAGATTTCAATCGAAAACACTAAGACCTCTAAAATGGGTTACCATGAACTAAGCAATACACAGAGACTATCAAGTGTTATATGTTAAAGAAGCACGTAAGCATGCCAGAAGATATAAAGAAAGATTAAAGTCTTACCCTAACATATTTGGTAAGAACCTTATAATACCGATTAAAACCACCAGAAGATTAAAACACAGATTACCCATTGACTTATTGTGAAAGTACTAAATATCTAGTTAATGTCCATTGGCAAGAATAGTCATCATGACTAAATAAAAAAAGGCAATATCTCGTTGGATGATTACCCACACTCCAACTGTATATACAGAGTTATTAGTTAATATCTTCTCTATTAGAGTTCTGGATTGATTCTAATATAATTGGAAACCCATATTGACTTTTATAACTTTAAGATTGTAGTTTGCATCTGTTATTCCTCAGCTTGTTTGAGTTTTTGAAAATATTATATTATTAAATTTATATCACATATTTTAATATAAAAATTTAAATTTCAATTTAATAATTGTTCTGGTATAAAAAATGTCTTATTCTCAAATAAAATCCGATAAGTTGAATCAATTAAGTTTAATATTAACTATGAGAGGCAACTATAATGAATTGAAATTTTTGGATATTGGATTAACATCCTGGTTCGTTAGTCTGCATTTATGTAATGCTTGTTATTCTTGACCACACTACTTGTTTTTACATTGCAGCAAGTAATTCTGGGTCATTGTTAAAAGGATTACAAAATTTATTATTACTATTTTTTTATAATTCAGTAACATCCAGTAACATTGTCTCTCTAAACTTGTAACTCTAAATCAAGAGTTACAAGCCTTGACCAAGTATGAAAAGAATATCCGCATAGACAAATCCATTGGCGTAGATCTGAGTCAGCTATATATGAATGAAATTATGAATAAAAATGTATGAGTTTTCGTTTATAAAATCAGAAAATTTTCATATAAGACACAATATAAAATAATTTGGGATTTAGATATTTGACTATCCAAAAACGTATTCGAGCTATATAGAAAGTATGGATCCTAATTAGGGAAAACAAAAAATATATTATAATTGGTACCGGAAAACCCAAGTTACGCGAAACGTCCACTTGTTGGCTTACATATAATCGTACTATATGTAAGTTAAGATTTACTACCAAAAATTGAACCAGTAATCTTCATTTAGCAATTCTATATTCTGACAACATTATTAGAAATCATCAAAACCCTCTAATAACGTTTGCCATCACGAGAACTATTCTCTTTATTACAATTATGATCCGCAATTAATTAGAATGATCAACATCATTGGGTTCGAAGCAATAAATCATGCTGGTGATCTGTAAATCTCGAGTCTGATTTGGTGTACTATTTTTGTGTTAATTTACATTGAAATTCAGAAAATTATGTACAGTCATATCTACTGAAAGTTATAAACTATTACAGTCAATATGTGGGAAGAACTAAGTTAAGATTATAGAATATTCTATGCTCCTCTGCGTTGAGTAAAATATATAAAAAAAGAAAAAGTCAATTTCAGGCTTAAACAGTGACATCCGTCTATTTAATTGTTAGTAATATTTTTCTATTATGATCGAGGTTAATGGACGAAGAATATAAAAATGTATAGCTAATTTGAAGTATTTTATGAAGAAAATGTTTCATGAAATAATACAGTTAAATATAGGAAATATTAGTGCATGTCGATATATAATTCAAATTTGGTTTGGAATATGTACAAAATATATGTACTATTCATTTCATTGTGTATGTATATATACTAGGTATTGCACTTGAAGTAATCTATCGTTATAAGAATTAAATATATTCTTCTAGTTATATTGTCATTTATGTTGTTTTAAAAATTATCTCAAAATGCAATTGTAACTAGTATGAAGCAAGGATGTCTACAATCACCACCGATAATGTGCATTCTTTGTTTATATTATTTCTAAACATTATCATGTTAAAAAATAATTTACTGGTAAATCACAAATGACAAAAATCAAATTTAAATTTAAAAAAAATATGTTCGATACCATCTTTTGAAATCATGTTTGACAGACTGTTCTACAGGTTTGTTGTATATAATATACAACATAATACAAAATGTATAATAATTCAGTCAACTCGTTTTGCTGAAATATGCGTCGCCTGTATCGAGACCATTTTGTTTGATAATTTTGAAGCGAGTTAAAGCTAAAACTTCTCCCTGTGCATACCTACTGAGTTTCAAATAGGAACCGAAACTATCAAAGGCGTGTAAAATAGTTCTATCCGTATCCGTTTGTTGGTTGTATCTGGATCCATGTTAAATACTCTATATAAGCTAGCTCTAGGCAATCTGCACATCATTAGTATTTAACTCGAGTAGGATTATGACAAGCCTTGCGTATAATCGTTCTCGCTATTACCACTAGTTAATTGTTTAAGCCCTGGATTAATCAATACAACTAGATTAAGGTTAATAAATAAGTAATAAAAACGTCTGTGTTAAATCATAGAATAGACTTTTAAAGCACACAATTTAAAATACAGAGGGAAGGAGATAGGGATAGAGACTGATGAGGTGTAGTACAATAAGTAGTAGTTATATTTGAACTACATTTGAAATATGTATTCGAACAGGTGTGCTAGTGAATGATAATTGGACATAGAGTTAGTATTTACCATTCAACAATTTTTGATAGCACTGCATAAATTTTTAATTCATTTATTTAGCTTACAAATTTTCACGAACACCTTAAAATTTTGTTGGTGTTTAGCAAGATTGGCTCGTGAGTCATAAAAAAGATGCTCGTAAACTAATTATTCATCTATAAACGTTATTAATGACATCCGTTAACATATGGAACAAGAGGTTACAAAACTTTTGAAACCCCTGTCTTAACAAATTTGAATTTCTTATGGAGTATACTGAATGATTGTCAAGAAACGAAAGTGAATATGCCAAATCAGTAGATATAGAATACCGGAGTTCCACCTCTACCCAACTACTCATCTTTCAGGGGCACGTCTTTAACATTTCTTTGTTGCGGTGTAGGATCGAGGATTATCTCGATTTTCCTTTCTTATAACGCATTCAAGTTTACATATTTTGTTTTGGAATTATACCTGTCGATTAAAAAAATTTTGACCAAATTATCATTAGTCGTATATATTGATAGCTACTTTTATTATTATATGTAATATTAATACATATTATTTTAAAATCTACAAATGTTATTTTCAGATTTACAATATCAATTCGAGGGAAAAACTATCTAACAGAAGCGAATGTACATAACGATTTCCGAATTATCAAGTCCACCCACCAGATTCGGAAATAATCAAAATTCGAAGGCCGATTCAGTGATAAACTTGAAGAAATACCAGGAGGGAAAGGACCAAATGTTTATGTAATTAAAAGTATCCTAACTGTAAATTCAAAAAACCCATACTATGTCAAAGACATTACTAACATGTTTAAAATCTTAATACATAGAGGTGCAGGACATTCGATATTAAAACCTAACACTTAGTAAACGATTTATGGAAAACGTTATTATTCAAGGTATTATTAATGAAATTTTTTCTATTAAAGACTCAATTCTTATATCCTTCACTATTTCAGACAATCATAAAGTGGATGTTTGTATTTAGGTATATTTCAAAAGCAAATTTCTCCACAGAGAAGGTACTTATTTAGGACACATAATTACATTCGACGGGTTAAGACCAAATCCTACAAAAATTAAATGCGTACAATTTTTCCTCAACCAAAAATTCAAAAAGAAATCAAACAATTTCTTGGACTAGCAGGATATTCTAGACGATAAACCTGACTTTGCTAAAATCACTAAACATTCAACAAAATTATTACAAAAAGGTATATAATTTTATTTTGGCTTTGAATGTCAAAAATTTAATGTTAATTTGTTTTAAGACCTATTTTAATTTATCCAAATTTTTACAAACCCACTATATTAACTACACATGCAATTTCATTTGCAATAGGAGCAGTTCTGTCACAAGGATAAACAGAAAAAAATTTAGCTACAGCCGTTGCATCGAGAACACTGTCATACCGAGACTAATAAATATTCAACTATAGAAAGAGAGCTACTCGCTATTGTTTGGATAGTTAAACATTTTATTTAGACGAATCTTAAGGATGCAAATTGAAATTAAGAACTGATCATAGACCAGTAACCTGGTTACTATCAATAAAAGTCCCAGGAAGTCGACTAACGCGTTGGAGATTAATATTAGAGGAATACGATTATGAAATTCAATATAAACACAGAAAAAGTAATGAAAATGTACATGCATCATCCCGCATTAAAATTAATTGTTTCAAGAAACGCTCAGAATTTTATAATAAAATTTTAATTTCAAATTCAGCCAATAAATTCATCGATTCCGAAACTACCCAAACATTACCTGAAACATGCATGCAAGAACTAGAAACATTTGTTCACCTTTACGAACACAATCATTGATCGACTATAATAAAACTAAATTCACTAACGATCAATAAATAGACAAAAAATAGAAAGATATTGTATTATTTTGAAAATAAATTAGAAGAAATTCAATATAAAATAATAGAAGATATTTTTGATGGAAGCCTATTCGATCATAATAAGATTAACACAGTGTCCAGCGAAATTCTGAAAAATCGCAAGTACTACATAATTTTACAAACTTTTGATGCCGATGAAGTAATAAAGATTACGTTTATTACTCGCGCAGATAAAAATAGACTCGACTCTTCAAAAACCCACTTTGTCGAAAATAATTCAGACCTTCCAATTCTAGAGATGTTATGATTAATTTTTACAGAAACATATCCAAATTTAACAATTTGTCAAAATTTTACGAAATGATTTCAATAATCGTGGATAAATATCATAATGGAAAAGTTAATTTACATATACCGCCGTATAAATGAAAACCTTGCGAAAGAACCTAAGGGATTCCTAAGTAATAACGGAAACCCCAAAAATACTCTGACAGAATCAACCAACATAGATATTCTAGAAATTCCAACTAAAAATAACGTCTTAACAATTACAGATGAATTAACAAAATTTATATAGGCATACCGTTTTCAAGATAAATCAGCGCATTCAAAATTTACCATTCTTCTCTTATATTTTCCACACTAATATGCGCCTATCCGAATGCATTGCGATTACGGCAGAGAATTTGATATTGCGTTAATTAAAAACTTATGTACTTCTATATAATATTAAACTAACTTTCTCTAGTGGCAACTATCCGTAATAAAAACTAAAATAAATAATCTAAAATTGGGAAATCTTGTAAAATTTAGAAACCAACTAAACAACAAAAATAAAATCGGATAGAATGAAACTTTGTTTTGAAAATTTAATTTAATTTCCGGCTTCTACTCCTGATGGGAACAACAGAACCTCACAACACACCCTATCGCCTATAAATGACACAATCAGAATATATTTCCATAAAAAAGTGAAATGGTAGTGTCAAATAAACAATGGACTCTATTAGTTCACAAGAATATATCGTCACTAAAAAATGCTTTCGAACACAATGAAAATTTATTAGAAATTCTTTTACACGCAGTCAACATAACCTTTGCAAACATAAATTTACTTCGAGGAGACGTCAGAACTCATGTAAGTTTATTTCCTCACATTTCCAAATTAATTCAAGAAAAACTGAATAAAATTTATTTTGATTAAGCGTCACAAACGAGGAGTTACTAACAGTATTGGCTCAATATTTTAAAACTATTACAGGAAATTTAATATATTTCAAAAATCAATTGAATAACATTTTTGCACGACTACTAAAAATAATTAATTCATCAATAATTAACTCTGAAAATCTAATTACCACACTTCAGGAAACATCTCCAAATTTGTATCAAAACAACTTGTCACTGGTTATCAAGTTATCGAATAATACCAAATATTTAGACGATATGGAATTGGAAACTTTTCAAACAGATTCGCGTCTTATTATCGTTTTAAAAATTCTACTAATTTATCAACAAATATAAGTACTTTTCAACTATTTCCTATACTAACTTTGAATCATAAAACTGGATTGTATCACGTACTGTACAACCTCTCAAAGATACATTGCGCGTGATGATTCTTTAATGTACATATCGATATCAGATTTGAATGGATGCAAACAACTTTGCAGGAACGAAAATATGTATTAATCTCTTCGCATATTCTATAGACAACAGTGCCATGTGCGCAGTATGTGTCATGAAAAACACAAAAATATACTACCGGAAAAGTGTGAAACGTCCGTAATCTTTATAAAAGAATATAATTATTCCTATAAACTGGAAACAGATAAACCCAAAGAGAGAAGTCATGTTTAAAAATTCTAATTTGACACTACAACCAGGATACTGTACATTTGTAGGATCATTAAAGTAGATTTGTAGATCACTAAAGTACAGGCTAATTCAAAAGACACCATCGTAACGGAGCTCGATGTTCATCCTATTTTAATTCCATACAACTGTTGTCACGACATTCGCGACAATCTTGAAATCCCTAAATTACAGTCATTGAAACAACAATAAAATGAAAACAATAAACAATCTGAATACCGAAGACTTCGAAATCGCCAAACATAAGTTGAACAAACGTTCTAAAATATTAGATGAAATAATTAATGAACCATTTATCACGAAACATGGATCATTCATCATTTAATGGATCACAATATTTTACAAATGCTGCTATAATCGGCATTATCCTGATCTATATTTGTTGAAAATGCCGAAATAAAAGAAAATCAGTCATACCTATTTCGTCTAATTTACCACCGCCTCCATCTAGACCAAGGAAAACTCTTAGGAGGTGCGCCAGTATCTTTCCCAGGAAAACACCGTCATATTTTCCGACCGATCAGAAGATCTACCCGAAGATGATTTTGAACTAAACTAATTTTCAGTGATATATCACGTTTTCATTTACACTTTTAACATGTTCATTAAGAATATTTACAATGTTCTTAATTTTCTGTTTTTTTTTGATTTGCCATTAGCTAATTTTACACTGTATAATCCCACTGTTAATATTTACAGTTTGTACGTAATTTTATACATTGCTTCAACTATACAATTGTTGATTCTAATCAATCGATTTCTATTTACAAAAAGTTGGTTTTACTACAACGAGGGACTTGCTGTATAAAATCCTATTATATTGTCTTTTTAGACAATGATTTCACACTGTGTAAATAAGTGTTATTTGCATGTAAAATACAATGTCAAAGAAAGAGTATATCTAAAGTAAATGATTTCGTGATTTATCTTAAATTATAACTAATAATCACGTTCATAACGAGTTGCAAAATCTCACAAGAAAAACATTTCTTAGAACCTCTTTGTTACATCAGATATAGCGAGATTTTAAATAGAGAAAACAGTAGTAATTATTCAGTAATTATTATCATTTCAAAGAGGTTAAAACACTAATATTTCGACATATAAAACTCAAAATTGTAAGATTAACATCAAATAATTTTTTAAAAAATTAAATAAAGACATAGTGATACCTATATGTATGTACGAATACACTATTTCCCTATCTCTATTATTATAGATTTTTAGTTTAGAATACTATTTGCTATTCAAGTTAAATGTTCTGGAATATTATTTATACTAGATACTGTAGGGGCTATACTGTAGGTGTAGGGTGTCTGTACTGTATATTCTAGGGGTTGCCAATCGGTTTAAAAGTGATGAATTATATTTTCTATGGTATTTCATAGACTTGACAGTTTAATAAATATTTAACAAAAAAATCTACCTTTAAAATAGGACATCATTACTAATATTGTTGTTTATACAGACTTGCTACTATTAAATCCGATAGATCCCCGGTAGCATATTACTGTCACCTTCGATTTTACTTATTTCTAGCGATGAACAATAAATACCTTCCATATAACAGTTTATAGTATTTCAGTGATTTATAGTAACAGCACAGTCGCTTGCAGTATATCAGACTAGACTAGAACTATATAATTTGGTCATATTAATAATTCACATATACATATATTATATTTTTCTTGTGTTTTTCATATTTATCCATAAATTTGTAAACATACTCATGGCTGAGTCGTTGAATGACGTTTTAACGTAATGCAGAAAATTGCGAAAATTATTCTTAGAGAGGACCCACACCTTATGTTAGTGGTCATTAAATATAAACAGAATTATTCATTTCATATTTATACTCTGCAGATACTAACTTAATTGACAAAAAGTACTTCAATTTCTGCAGCTATAGTAGTTTTTTTATGTAATTCCTTATTATTGATTCTGTTACACTACCTATTATAGGAAAAACATCTTACCTTGTACGAAGAACGGTGTCCAGCTCGTTCGGAACCTACCTGTAAAGAAACATATATTTTTGCTTAATTAACAATTGTACATCAGTATATAATTATTTCATCGACAATATAATACCACCAATACAGTATAATGTTTTCGTTGTTGGCCTTTTTTATTCATATATTGGTATTATGTTTAACAAAATCACAGTATTTTATATTTACAACAAAGTTAGTCATAACTTTTTATTAACAAAGAAACTCATTATATTTATTCTTCATGAAATGTTATACGCAATACATGTATCGATATATGTATTATCCTCAATTTAAAAAAGAATAATCACGTTCGACTGCTAATTTTTACTTCAAAAACTGTTTCGTGTCTTAATTAAAACTAAAGTAGTTAAATATTCAACTTACCTATTTAACTCCTTCCCTAATTCCAGTCGTCTAGACCAGATTCCATCACACACAAATCACAAAATATATCCACAAAATTGTTTATGCACAACCACTATATATTTACACTGCATATATGGTCGATTTAATTAAAACACAATTTCAATCGAATTGAACAATGAAAAATCACCATTGCACTTTACTCTCACCTTCACCACCAAGCCTTATCTGTTAACGACTATTCAATAAAACGCCCGACAAATTTAAACGTTCATTGGTTTTGCACATATAAAATAACATGAGGTGATATCTTTTTCATTCCTTATACAAAAAGGGATTGCGGGAGATCCTAATAAACTGTTATCAATTGCCGTGAGGTTTACAATATAAATGCGAATCTGGCTGTGAATACCTACTCGAATTAAGGTAAAATAATTTGGGGTTTTTTAAAGTAGACATATATATGACGGAAAAATAATGGACAGCAATTGATACCCTCGCGGAGAGAGTAAACAAAATATGTATATTCATCGCATTTTCTTGCCATATTTAAGCATTTTTACAAGCCGTTGGGTTTTTGGTTCGGAAAATTATAAAATACAAAGTCAATAACGAGAATTATTGACTTGTCTTTTTTACAGAAACGTTTTCAAAACTAATTACTCTTTCCACCCGTCGTACCATCGTTAATTGTGATTTGTAGTTGGTATATATTTGTATTTAATTTATGACAACCATGTGGCAAAACATTTAATAAGAATCCTTTGCGAAGATAAGGAAGGATTTCGAAGCATGGTTTGGATACTTATATTTACTTTTATTGAATATCTATAAAATAATTATCTATAAAAGAACCAACGAGGATCAAATATCTGAGTGAAACGTTTACTTGCTTTCTGTAATAGGCCGCCACGACCCAGTGACTCTTCTGTTATTTTCTAGTATTCCCTGGAATATGAATTAATATGTTTACAAAATTGACACCACGTGATCGCTATAATATTCGAGTTGTTACTTTCAAAATTTCCCCAAAAAGACATAAGGTCTTCACATTTCACAGTCGCAAATCTCAGAGACAGAAAACCAATGCCCGATAAATCTTCAAAATATATATTGCACCAGAGTCGTATTTCGCAAACTAACCCAGTAAGCTAATCGAAGATGATTAAAAACTAATTTTCTCTGTGACTGGATTTCTAGAAAATAAAACTATAATTTTATATTTCCCTAATATCTGTTTCCCATAAAACAATGATACACTACAATGATTAATTGAAAATATTTGGATATATATGAAAAACAAGGAAATATAATTTATGTAGATGTGAGTTATTATTAATATGAGTAATCTATCGATCTAGCCTAGCCTGATATATTGCAATCGACATTGTTGTTATTATAAATCACTTAAATGTTATGAAGGGCATATATATGAGCTAAAGTTATAATAAACTTTCATAGCCACAGGTATACTATAATAGAATAAGATTAAACGTTGTATTTTGATCAGCGAAGTTATTTATTGTTCATCGCCTCAAATAGGTAACAAAACGAAGAGTCAAATCCAATAGACCCAAGAGAATCTATTGGGTTTGATTGCTGCACTTTGCAGTCTCTAAAACAATAAACCTGAATCTCTATCAACAACATTGGTAGTAATGATGTCCTATTTTAGAAGTGGAATATTTGTTAAATAGTGAGAAGTATATGAAGTACCATAGAAATTGTCTTTTCTTGCTATGGAACCGATTGGCAACCATTACAATATACAGTGGTATGATATCAATAGCAGTATAAATAATATTCCAGGACATTTAACAATAATAGCAAATAATTTTCCAAACATCTATAATAATAGAGATGGATAAATAGTATGTCCTGCATACATATATGTATATTTAGCCATAGAGCATTTCACTTTCCTGAACACAATTCAACTTTTACTAAAAAATAAAATAAATAAAGTTATACCATCTAACTCTATAGCCTGTTGGTTACTGCTGCCTAAATGTGCCAGCTGTAGCTGTAGTAATATTCTATTCTATTCTATTCTAACAACAGAATGTACAGAACAAAATATTTATGTAAAACAATTTCATTTTTAGAATACCAAAGTGCACTTTAGATTACTTTAGAAATATTACATTAATTATTAAACTAAAGTTAACATGTTCTTAATTTTCAGACGAGTCTATTTCCTTTTTATCTCCAAAGAAGGTAACTCATATAATAATAAAGTTTTCTCATATAATAAATTCTTATAAATAAAAAAAATCGGTATTTTTAACTAGAATGATACATAAAAAATATTACTATTTTACATTAAGGATACACATATTTTCTAATAAAATTAAACGGAACTGTAAATAAAATAGTTAATTTATAACTAGAGTTCCTCGATTGCTACTGTATATATGCAGACACGGGGGGATGGTGAGACGGTGAATCACCGTCTTCGTTTGATTGATTAACTGAGTATTTTTGCATTGCCTACCGTTAATTTATTATATTGTATTTACGTAGGTCAGGTCCAAACAAAAAAGACAATTTGTTGATAAAGTAAATAAATTTATATGGGAATTTACAGACTTAAAATACGATGGTGTAAAAATAATATATTTAGTTTGCAATAAATCTTTAATGTGATGGAATAAAAAGGACTATAAAACGCATGTAAATAATACACAGCATAAACATAAAAAAGTAGCCCTTAGGACCGAGGACGGAATTTATAGTCGACTTGATTCTTATATTGATATAGTGTAATGCATAATTTACTTGACTTAATCAACAAGCATTTCATCACTTCTGGGATAAATATAATTCCACCATGAAGATATCAGATCGAAAACCATTGTAAACGTATCATCTATGAGGGGACAAATCGAAAACGATAAAAAATTGTGGATATGCAAGATGGTGCTGCAACCATGTATTCTATAGACAGTTGTCTGAAACAAGAGTGTGGTAACTTCTTACATGTTACGTGTAAACTTCATGCGTTACATCTCGTGGCTGAAGTGAGTTGAAGATATCTAAGCGTAAATGGATTTGTATCATCTACAAAAGTGGTGTTTCTTAAATCTTCTAAACGTATTCTAGAATTTCACAGACAGTATCCCGACATTTTCGAACCATTACAGTCGATTCTTACTCGCTAAGGCAAGTGGTTACAGATGGCATATTATTATTTGAGCATTTCCACAAAATAGTGTTGTATTGTAATCCTATAAAGTATCCATAGGTTACAATTTGATTGCAAAAAGGCAGCTACTTTCAAGGAAAGTTTAACAACATTTCAAGATCTTTAAGTTGAAGCAGATCTACAAACTATTCATAAAAATTACAAGGCACTAGTGAAGGTAATAGAAAAATTACAAAATCCTTCCTTGTCGTTAGTGGAGATACTGTAAATAGTGGATGTTGTACACCCACAGATATAAAGGACACCAAAATTAATAGTTATATCAAAACTTCATAGTTATATCAAAGCGAGTAATGACGAAATCAAGAACGCAGAAACTGAGTGGGAGGGTATCAAGAATAGTCTAGATTCCGCGGCTACGGACGTTTTAGGACACGAGAGAAGGGAAGCTAGGAAGCCCTGGATAACGGACGAAATCTTAAACTTAATACAAAAGAGACGAGGCTACAAAAACAGACGAGACGAGGAAGGACTGAAAACTGATAAGTCAATAAAGTGGGAAATC
The DNA here is from genome assembly GCA_037954035.1 of Rosalia funebris. Classification (NCBI taxonomy): domain Eukaryota; kingdom Metazoa; phylum Arthropoda; class Insecta; order Coleoptera; family Cerambycidae; genus Rosalia; species Rosalia funebris. Next base: position 760,155 of record JAZFAV010000024.1, read on the forward strand.
ATTAGAAAGTGTAGAAAAGTGAAAGAACAATGGATAGAGGATAAATGCAAAGAAGTAGAAGATAAGCTCCAAGTAGGTAAGACCGATGAGGCTTACAAAATAATTAAGAGGAACTTCAGGGATATAGGACCAATAAGTAGAAACGTTAGGAGTCAATCGGAGGACATATTGATCGGAAGAGAGGAGAAAGCAGATAGATGGAAGCAGTACTTAGGAAATTTATACGAGGGTCAGGAATTAGGAGAGATATTAGAGGAATAATCTAGCATTCATAGGGAAGATGTAGGAAAACCTATATTGAGAGAGGAATTTGAAATAGCAATAAGGAGGCTAAAGAACAATAAAGCGCCGCGTGTAGGTAAAAGTACAGTCGAAAATTTTGAAATGTGCGGGACAGAAAGTAGTAAATAGGATGTTTGAACTGGTAAAATACATATATGAAACGGGCGAGATGCCGGAGGATTATAAGAGGAACATTATCGTTACTATACCGAAAAAGAGAGGAGCCGACAAATGCGAGAACTTTAGAACGATTAGCCTAACTTCCCACGCGTCAAAAATCTTAACAAGAATAGTGCAGAAGAGGATGGAAAATAGAGTGGAGGAAATACTAGGAGAAGACCAATTCGGATTTAGGCGAAATAGGGGAACTCGCGAAGCTATTCTGGCGCTAAAAGTAATGTTAGAGAAAACAATACAAAAAGGAAAGAACGCTTATATAGGATTTGTAGATTTAGAAAAAGCTTTTGATAATGTAAGATGGGAAAAAATGTTCGAGATACTAAAGAGCGCGGGAATGAAGTATAGAGGTAGGAGAGTAGTACACAATCTATACAAAGAGCAAACTGCTGTTATAGAAGTAGAAGGGGAAAGAAGGGAAGTAGGTATTAGGAAAGGAGTAAGACAAGGATGTACGCTATCACCACTAATTTTTAATCTGTACATCGAAGAGGCGATTAATGTCGTAAAAGATAGAGTGGATTTCGGGATTAAACTACAGGGACAGAAACTAAAAATGCTGAGATTCGCGGATGATATAACAGTATTAGCATCTAGTAAAGAGGAATTGGAATCAGCGTTGAACGAAATGGAGGCAGTGTTGACAGAGGAATACGGAATGAGGGTGAATAAAAACAAAACTAAAGTGTTAGTGTGCAGAGGGCGCGAGAGCAGAGCAAAAACAAAAGTACAAATTAATAATGAAAGATTGGAGGAAGTTAAAGACTTCACTTATTTAGGAAGTAAAATAAATTGGGATGGAAGAAGCGATAAAGATATAAAACAAAGAATAGCACAGGGTCGAGTAGCTTTTAACAGAAAGAAAGCACTTTTATGCTCGGGGGTAATAAACTTAGAAACAAAGAAGAGATTTTTGAAAACGTATGTATGGCGCACGGCACTATACGGTTGCGAAACCTGGACGGTAGGGGAAGCAAGTAGGAAGAAATTAGAAGCTTTTGAGATGTGGTGTTACCGAAGAATGATGAAAATACCGTGGACTGATAGGGTTAGAAACGAAGAAGTATTAGAGAAAGTCGGCCAGAAAAGAAGTATGTGGAAAAACATAAAGAAGAGAAGAGATAGAATGGTAGGCCACTTGCTGAGACACGGGGGAACAGTCCGCGATAATTTGGAGGCAAAAATAGGAGTGAAGAAAGGCAGAGGTAGGCCTAGATTAGACTACTGCTCGTAAATAATAAGGGATGTAGGTTGTAGCACAATTAGCGAAATTCGTAGGTTAGCACAAGATAGGAGAAGCTGGAGGTTAGCGTCCAATCAGTCTTAGGACTGATGACCCCATGATGATGATGAAAGCTTAATATTATTTTTAAAAAAGAAAGATTTTGCCAGATAAAAAAAATGTATAGTATATCTGGCTTTACAGAATCTTTACATAATTGCAACGATTATATTATGATAATTATGCCAATTTACTTAGCGAACGTAGCTCATTGAAATAATAACTAGAAATATACCTAAGGCTGGGCATGTTTAATCCAGTTAATCCAGTTGATAACTCTGTTTAAAAGGGTAAGTATTTTACAGTGTAATATCAATTATAACGTATAACCAGTTTCTTATTACTATTTTATTACCTAACACTACTTTTTAATGGGATTTGAATTATTACGAAGCCAGAAAAGTGACGCCTCTGGTATGCTGAGGAAATGAGGAAGGAGCGGAAAGCATATGCTATCCGAAAATCACTGAGGAACTTTATACTTCATTCGCATATCAAGAACATTACATATGCGTATATTATTACATGGATATCATTAAGCATCTATTAATTATATTTTTAAGTATAATGGGTGCATTCTAATGTATTTTTGCAACATTTTCATGGTATTACATAAGTGATGTTAAACAAACTAATTGTTTCTCATGCCTGGAAACAAGGAATCATACGGGTATGACGAGATCGATTTACAGTACTGAAGTGATTTACTGGTTTCTCGTTGATACACCTAATAGTCCCTTCAAATTAGGAAGATTGAGGGAAATTTTTCCTACAGCTAAACGACCGATACAGAAAGTTGTGTCGGGGTTGTGTCAACATATTTTTCACCTAGCACATGATAAAAAAGGGTTGTTTTTTAGATATAGACATATAGACGCGTATATATATATATATATATATATATATATATATATATATATATATATATATATATATATATATATATATACACGCGTTTTTGGCCGTTTCTTCGGTTTCTTGCGTTTTTATGAAAAACTATGCATTTTTGGGAAAACATAATCTGTAGATTTTACGATTCTCCACAATTTTCTTTCATTTCATTTTTTCGAAATTCTGCTTAGTTGCGCCGCTAGAGCGCGCTGAAGTATTTTTGAGCTGTTTTTCGATTTTGAGCCAAAACTATGCATTGTAGAGAAACATATCAATAGATCCATTTTGTTCCTTTGTTTTTTTTAAGTCGCACGGTTTTGCCACTAGAGGGCGAAAACAGTTTTTTTTTGTAATACTCTTGTGCGAATGAAAAAAACACTCTAGCGCATTATTTTTTATTTATAGGCAAAACTATGCATTGTTTGTAAAAAAAAGAGTAAGACAGTTTGTAGGAAGTTCTCTGCTCTCCAAATTTTTGTGATTGAACTTTTCTAAAAAAATGCATAAATTTTGCCTATAAATCAAAAATAATGCTCTAGTGTATTTTTCATCTTCACAAGAGTATTACAAAAAAAAAAAAGAAAACGGTTTTCGTCCTCTAGTGGCATTTTTTAATGTCACACAATCGTGTGACATTAAAAAAACAAAAGAACAAAATGTATCGTAAATTTTTATATCTACAATTTTGATCTCTTTATATTTTTTCTACAATTCGTAGTCTTGGCTTAAAATCGAAAAACAGCTCAAAAATAATTCATCGCGCTCTAGCGGCGCAACTAAGCAGAATTTCGAAAATAAAAATAAAAAAAATTGTGGAGAATCGCAAAATCTACAACATCAAATCAGATCATGTAGTCCCAAAGATGCATAGTTTTTCAGAAAAACGCAAAAAACCGAAAAAACGGCCAAAAACGCGTATATATATATATATATATATATATATATATATATATATATATATATATATATATATATATATATATATATATATATATATATATATGTCTATATCTAAAAAGCAACCCTTTTTTTATCGTGCGCTAGGTGAAAAATATATTAACACAATCCTAACACAATTTTCCGTATAGGTCGCTTAGCTGTAGCAAACATTTCCCAAAATCAGTGATTTTTTGTCTAATTTGAAGGGACTACAATAAAATCACTTTGTAGGTAGATTCAGACAATTAAATTCAAATATTCCTCTATCTGTCATAAGCCCACCGATTTCGCAATAATGTATAAGATGAAATGTTTGAACCACTAGACATACGTTTATGTTATACCTAGTGAGTATTATCTTGTGTATCCATTTGTTCTTATTGTTGTAGGATTCTGAGCAATCGCTTCAATGCCATTTTATCCTTATCACAACATGAAAGGTACTATTGTAAGAGGGTGGGACAAAGGGGCACAACGAATTTACATGTTATCGAATAATTAGAATCCTTAGTTTGGCTATAAGGCACGTTTCTAGTATACAGAGAAGGTTTATTTGTGACAAGATTTACGTAGCAATTTAATTATTGATCGTTATTGCGATAAAGATATAAATTACAATTGGCTATAACTAAATAGTAATAAGTCGATTTGAAATATTATTTTGACAAATTAATACCTATCTTACGACGAACCAAGGCTCATAATAGTTCGATCAGGTATAATCATACAACTAATATATTTAAATAAAAGTAATAAGCCTCCAAAAACTATTTTATTAATAAAAAATAAGTTCGGCCAGTTGCTGACATGAAACGTTTGAAGCGTATTAAATCAAAATAAAATCTCAATTGTTGTCAAAATGAAACGGATATTATAATGTGTATTTTGGACGCGTTTGCTAAAATTTTCTAAAACAAAGATGGCACGTGGGATGACATTAAGTGACAATATGTGAAAATTAATTGTTACTGCTCATAAACAGGGAATTGCGGCTCGGAAAATATCTGCTACGTATTCGTTACCTAAATTTACAGTGCAAGGCATTATCAACTTGTATAAAAAACCTGGATGCACAGCCCAAAGGAAGAAAACTGGTCGACCATCCCAAATTTCACGTTTAAATTAACATGCTCTGAAGAGGATTGTAACAACAAACCGACGATCCGGTCCAAAAAAAAAATTATGGTACTATGGAGACAAGCTATTGGAAAAAATATTTCTGTATCCACAACTAAACGCTCAATAAAGAAAATAGGATATAAATTCTACAAGGTAAAGTTTGATTCTTTACATTTTACAATTGAACTTACCGGTTTCTCCTTCAGGCAAAAGAAAAGCCGTTACTAACTAAACGACAGAAAATCAATCGGTTACGGTGGGCCAAAGAACATAAGCACTGGACTTTACAACAATGGCACTAGGTAATTTGGTGTGAAGAATCTAAATTTGAAATCTGGGTGATACCAGGAAACGTGTGCTAAGAATCCTACAGGAAACTTATCCTGGCTGTTTGATTAGGAAAGTGAAGTTCCCTGCGTCTCTTATGACCTGGGCGTATATTAGTGGTATGGGCGTAGGAAAATTTCATTTCGTAGATGGTACTGTGGCAGTACAAAAATATAAAAATTTTTGACAGACAGTTTATTGTCGTCAATACCAATATGTCAAGGTACTGATGCGCAGTACATTTTCCAATAGGATGGTGCTGCATGACACAGGAACACAATGTCCCTGTTATGGAATGGCCCTCTCGCCAATAGAAATATTGTGGCATAAAATGAAAAAACAGTTGCGCAAACATCCATCCCGTTCAGTTAACGGTCTATGCATCAAATTGCAAAAAAATTGGGACAGCTCACTTCCTGAAGAGTGCACTAAGCTGGTAGATACAGTACTTGCCAGAATTAAAGCTGTTATTGTTAATAAAGGTGATGTAACACAGTTTTAATGAAGCGGCCGAGCTATCTGAATCGCGAATCTTAATCTTTTTTATTAACAAACTTGCCAGTGACATCGTAACGCAGTAATATTACACATTATTTAAGTTAAAAGTTTATACTTTGTTTCTGTTACCAATATTTTTCTTTAATAAAATAGTTATGAGAGTGTCATTACATTTATCTAAAAATATGTATTAGTTGTAAAATTATGCCTGACTGAACAGTTATGAGCCTGGGCTCGTAAAATTATTACTCTTTCTATTGGCGTAACTGAGGGTCCAATTGCAATTGAATTTATCTCTGCATTTTCTTCGAATAATTGCAAATTTATTGTTCAACACCGCCGAGAATGTTTTATGTTCGACCAATTGAGCACGTGTCGGTTCGCGAGAAAGTAATTTATTGTTTTAACAAAGCGTGACACTTTGGCTGCACTAAACCGTCTTAACTCTTATGGCCTGTGATGTTGCACAACTTATTCAGAACGGTTACGTTTTTACGCTTCGCCGTATTGCTTTGGTATCTTGTCACTTTTAATCTATAATTTTGCGGATGTTATACAAATTCTCGTGTAGTAAACGGCGTTGATAGTTGCGCTTCATGATGACTTCAGATATAATAATCTTTACACCACTTAAGTATTAAGTTGTTGTTAGAGATGAAAATATCGCCTTCCTCGCTAAATGAAAAACACTCCAGAATAGCCAGAAAATTTTCACTAAATATTGGCACCTTATTATCATCGTCGTAATTAGGAAAATATTGATTGATTTGCGTAGATTTCTTATGTATTTCTACTATTACAAGGGTTACTGCATTTAAAAAGCAGAAATAAAGTAATAGGATGATGAAAATTACTGTATTTATTAAGGAAACTTCTGAACCAAGTTACATAAGGTTTAATTAAAGACAGAAAATCGCAGATATACACTGTGATCAAACTAAATAGATCCCTTCATTTTGGCAAGGCATGGTAAAAGAATAATAAAAAGAAAATTGATAGAATTAACAAAGAAACTAGTTATGTCCATATTTGAGAAAGTTATATAACAGAAACAGAATATTATTAAAATGTATCTTAAGCGTTGCAAATAAATATATATCATACATTGTATTCAAGACAAGTATGAATTACACGTATTTATTGGAGCAGGTAACGGATATGACGTTGGTTAAATGGGGAAAAATTGTGGGACCAGAAGACTATCAAAACAATTTTTACAGATCTCAAAAATTATTTCTTACTTTGAAATCATTTAATTATTTCAAAATTGACCTCAAAAAGCTCAAAAATTATTTTTAAGGTTTTATTTATTTTAAAAAACATAAATTTATCATTCGTTATTATAAGACAAATGGGAAAACTAATACCCTATTTTTTAGAATATTTAATAAGTTTTAACGTCGAATCAATACCATTATTTTGTAATGCAACTTCTCTACTATTACTATACTATATATAAAATTTAACTGACTTTTCAAAAATCAAAATACATATGTTAAAATAACAACAATAGTTGAATAAATATTTACAGCAGCTTCCAAATGAGGTGTTACTCATACACTGTTGCCACTTCAAGAAAGATTTCAAAATGACGCCAGAACGTCTTTATATCACTTTACTAAAATATTAGTATTATTGTTCGTCAATAATACGAAAAAGTGTGAGATTTCTCTATATATTCGTAGAAGAAAGAATGAGGGTAGCACTCGGCTATTTAGTTAAATCAGGCTATTTACTGCGCACCTCGTGGGTGGCCCGATAGAGACTTGTTCCTATTCTTGACTAGCAGTACACTTTAATGTATGGATGTCTGCAAATTTTCATTCGTTAAGGTCTCTTAGCTTGAACATCCTGACGCGCATTATATATACATAACTGGAAAAACGCGATAGTTTACAGCATAGAGTGGTAGTTTAGCGAATTATATACCCTTATATAACTTCCTCTTGATTCAAGTTTATATTTACTAGGCAAAAAAATTAAGGGATTTAAAAAAATAATTAACATTTTTCGATAATAAAATATGGATTATTGATAAAACAAAACATTTTCAACATCAAAAAATGAATAGAAAATGAATAATTCACAATTAAATTGATTTTTAGCAAAAACAACTTCAATAATTCCGAATATAATGAAAAAACAATCGCTGCGCGAAGTTTCCAGGGTTTCTTTGGGATACTCGGAGGTTGAAAGGAAACAGCCAACATCCTTAGTCTATCCATTATTTGTAAAGTTATGCCAAGAGTTAAGCGAATATCTCTAAATACTCAATTCTTTACCTCTTTCTCAATCAACATTCTCGTACCGAAATATTTGTCTTATCAAAAACCAATAACGATAACTTACAAATTTGGCTTGTAAAGAATACTTTGCAGTTTTTAAAACCCTACCTCAATTTTCTACACGATCATCATTTCCCGAGTAAATTACCAAAGTCAAAACTGACTTTTTTGCTTTGAATGACGATAACTCTGCAAAAAATCATCTTACAAGGCTCTTATACCTCTTAAATTAAATAGGATACAATAATCTAAAAAAGCTTTATGATAAAATCACTAAAAAACTTTATTAAAGTCCGTGAACCTTTTGAAAGGTAAGAAAAAATTTGGATTTTTTTCCGATGGTTTTCTTATGGTTACTCAAAAACTGCTGACGATAAGAAAATTGTACTCAACATCTCAAAAGTAGAAACTGGGAGCTTCAATTTACTTTGTTTAAAATTGCGACTATTTTTCTCCAAGTTACATAGCCCTTTCGAAAATTACCTAAAAATTTAGGATATTTTACATCCCTTAATTCTTGTGCCTTAGTTTATGAGTATTGCCATTAAATTATTTTTAGTAACAAGTATCTATGCCTTTCAATATCTTGTATGAATTTCTTTGCAAATATTGAAAATAACGAAATTTTATTTTATTATGAAGACACTAAGGAAGTACATGAATTATTTCTTGAATAAAATGACTTAATATTTGAAGAATTTATTAGCAATTACTATGATTAATATAACATTATAGATTAAAAAAATGGGCGGAGCGTAGAGACGTTTTCAAGATTAATTAAATATTCGATCTACTCACATAGTATTTTTTTAAATGACAATTATAATGAAAGTAGTTACTTAGGGTGTATCTAGATAGTTTTAGTTAATAGCTGATATGTGTGCAGTAAATATATAATATAACCATTTTCGATATGCAATTTATGAATATATTACATATTTGTTGTATAGTGTCCCCCACAATATAATACTTATTTATAATTTGGGGGGAGGGTTATTTGGGAGAATGCCTAAATATCGCCGTGTATTAAATTCTTCAAGAAAAATTTTTCTATAAGTCGTTCAATGCCCTTGTGTAATTGTGAAATTATATTTACTTCTGTATAAAAAAACATCATGAGGATATTTGATCCTATTACACAATCATATTGATAAAATATCAGAGACTGTTAACCTGCGATATTAGAACTCATTGGAAACTATAAACATTGGAAAACACCAGTGAGCAATTGAATGTTTATGCATAATGTATAAGAGACGTTGGGAATAATTGAACAGGAATGTTAAAATATTTCCGGGATACGTTGTAAATTTTTGGCGAATGCGATAATGGCGCAATGGACTTTACCTTTTACTGCAGATTCATCCCTTTTTTCGAATGGAATTCCTACATAATAATAAAGGTTTGCGAAGCTAGCGTAGTACGGCTATCGTAAAATTCAATGTGTCGTATTTCTTGAAGCCACACTGTGGAGCGGTTCAACGCCTTTTCTATTAAATATTATTCACGGCTTCGCTGTTGCGGATAGAGTGACATCAAGTGAAGGAAGGCGAATAAAATAAAATAAAAAAAAAAGAATACAGCAGCATTTGAAGTAAGTGGAAACGGTTAACACATAATATCAACGCGTCATATTACATCACATATGCAGAAAATTTCTGAATAAGAAATTGAATAGCTAAAACTACTTTATAAGAAATTGCTATTTGATAACAAATTAATGAAAGGAATTTTGACTAAGCAGTAAAAATTCATTGTCTTAATATTAAAATATGAAATTTTTACTTTCTATTAATGTTACTAATGATTTGTGTGAGGCACAACATTCTGTCACATACTAACACTGTGCGCTGTCTTATGAAAATATTTCAATTTACGAGGGTAGGGTGAAAAGTTTGCGGCCTAAGCCAGAGATAGCGCCACCAGGTCTAATTTTGACTAGTATTCTACAGTACTATCCCTGATTAGCTTGTGTAATAACATTCAGGTCGATTGCTCTGTTAATATAAGTTTGACAGCCTACTGAATAAGACGCCTCGCTTGATTACGTGAAAATGGATATATTGGAGAAGCATGCGGTCATCAAATATATCTATTTGAAAGGCGTAACACACCTTCAAATAAAACAAGAAATGGATTCAACAATGAAGGATTCTTCGCCATCATATTCAACAGCCAAACAGTGGATTTTAGAATTTAAGAGGTCGCACGAGCACTGATGGTGAACCACGTTCAAAACGTCCCGTTGAGATTATAATTGCCGAAATGATCGAGAAAATTCATAAAATCGTGGCAGAGAACCGCAGATTGAAAGCGAGTGAGATAGCTGAGACGACTGGGATGTGAACTGAAACGTGTACGCAATAGTTTAAATCAACATTTGTGCACGGAGAGGCTCTATGCTAGGTGGGTGCTGCGTTTGCTAACTATCGATCAAAAATTGCGCCAGAGGGCTTTTCGACCGACAATTTGGCACTATACAAGCGAAATCCCAGCAAATTTTTGCGTCGATTTATAACTGTTGATGAAACTTGGGGTCACCATTACACTCCTGAAAGTAAATAACAGTCAAAACAATGGACTAGAGCATGTAAAAAACCTCAAAGGACCATCAATGGTGAATACTAACGCAGAGTTATTAAATAGTTTGATAGACGAAATGAAGGAAAAATTACCTCATTTGGCGAAGAAAGAGATCTTGTTCCACCATGACAATACACGTGCTCGTTTGTGAGTCATTGCAATGGCTAAAATCAATGAATTGAAGTTCGAATTGTTCCCTCACCTAGCGTATTCATCAGTTTTAGCCCCCCAGCAACTACTATTTGTTTCTAACTAACCTCAAAACATGGCTCGGAGGTAAAATATTTGTGAGGAACGAGGTCATCAATTCTGTAAATGCTTTTTTTGAAGGGCTCGACAAATCCGTATCACTGCATTATAGCATCGTTATGACAAATGTATTAGACTTGATGAAGATTATATTGAAAAATAAAATAACAAAAAATAAAAAAAAAACATTTCTCTTCATCAGGCCGGAACCCTTTCACCCCACCCTCGTATTGTTGAATATGAAATTATTTTTAAAAATGGCAAGTGGGGATACTTTATACTTTACAACTTTCAAAATGACCTATTGCAAAAATATATACTCCCAATGCATACAGGATTAGTCAGAAGTAGCGCATTATTTTCCAAAGGCGGCTTTGATACAGAGAACACTTTGATTGCTTTTATATACTCGCATTAGAATTTCCGATTTGAATATCCACCCACCATGTGTTGATTTGAAAATTCTGTTACGACGCTGTCAAGTAATTTAATGATGTTTTGAATAGTAGTATTAGTACCCACAAAAAAAAAGGTGGATAATGAAATACGTATTGGAGGTCAATATCTTATACCCGTTCTAGACAACCTAAATGTAAATTCTTTTATGTTGACGATCTAAAAATATTTGGTACTGTGAATAGTTATGACGATTGTCAGCATCTTCAAGATGATCTTAAAGATGCTGATCTATAACTCAACAGTGGTAACAAATTCATAAATTACTGCTAAATGTAGAAAAATGTAACATTATTTACGACTTAATGAGATCCTGAAGAGACTAATTACTTTTACTTATTTTTTGATATCCAAGCTGGAGTATGATTCTGTTGATTGGACATCACACTAAAATTTTTGTATTAAAAAATTGGAATTGAAACGCCGCGTCGTTTTCTAAGTATCTTTAAAAAGTTTCAAATGCAAAGGCTCATATTGGCTTATATCTTTATATTGGTTGTCTTCATGAAAACTTACTTCAAAAATATTCAGGTATTTGCTTAGAAACTCGATGTAAATATATTTCTCATGTACTTATTTTTAATTTAATTAAGTGTCACAAGTATGGACTTAAGAATTATTACATAAATTGAACTTCATAGTTCTTAGGGAAACTTCTAGAGAAAATTTGTTTTAATACTTACCAACATCCCGTTTAAATACACTTAAATATACGCTCTCTACTTTTCTTGCAATAATTACAATAAGATAGATGGTTGATCTAGATATTCTTAATTGCAGTCTTAATTGCATTAAAGTAATTTATGTTGAGTGATTATTTTTCCTATTCGAGATTATAATCATATGTCCAAATTAAAAATAGTATTCAATTTGGATACTATTTTTAATTTGGATAAAAATAAAATATAAAATAGTATCCAGTTTGTATATAAATATATCCAAAGTAAAAATATATCATAATATAATTTAAAATTTTATTGAATTTATACAAAATTAAAACCTTCGCAGATTATATTTTCACTTTTTATTGGTTAAACATAACAATCGTTTCGTCAACACAGTGGCTTCTTCAAATGTTGAGTATATAGAATGTCTATATAGAAGTCTATATGAGTATATCTGAGAGTCTATGTGAATATATAAGTCTATGTACTCAACATCTGAAGAAGCTACTGTGTTGGCGAAACAATTCTTATGTTTAACAAATAAAAAGTGAAAATATAACCAGCGAAGGTTTTAATTGTGTATAAATATGGATTTTCATCAAGTAACGGCCCAATAAATTAAGAATTTATTGAATTTGTCTTTGTACCTTCGTTCTGTTTAGGTTTATCTATAAACAGTGTTCTCTAAATAAATAATCAACTAGTCCGTTTTGAAATGTAGAATGTAAAACAGAATAGTATCAATTTATAGATATTAATGTATAACTATGGTAATTTAAATTCGTTGTTTTTCGTTTTACGACATGATTTTATTAGGTACTTATTTGTAGTTGTCAATACTGATAATTTTACTTTCATATTATTTTAAAAATAGCTTAACTGAAATACTAATAATTGATATTAATAATGGTTGCATCCGAAGATCGACACGTCATTGTCATTAATTCAATACTATACAATCAGGGCATATTGCCCACATATTGCTTAATTTGTGGTTTTAAGGTTGGTTAAAAAAATCCGAACATTAAATCCGCTCCTAATGTATGGGGAGGAAAACCAAGGGCGTATGAGGAAAGATTAGAAGCAGCAGAAATGAGGTACTTGAGAAAAGTAGCAGGAGTAAAAAAACTGGCGAGTAAGAATTGTTGACATTAGACAACAACTTAGAAAAACGATTGAAAGATAGAATAGAGGAAAATATAACTAAACCAGCTAGATAGCTAATAAGAAAGAACAAAAGATAAGTCAAGAAGATATGTGACGCAACTAAAAGCAGAGTGGGATCCACCACGAACAACATGGAAAAAACATGTTTTTCCACAAATTTTGAAAGGAAAAAGAAAAATATGGAAAGAAGTGAAGATAATATCCAGAATCGGAATGTACCGGCGTAAATTTGTACAAGGACGCTGATGCAGTGAAAACTTTAACACATACGGGTATTAAGAGTTTATGATAATGATGACGATTATTATTATAAGACATTTACAGATGCAGGATAAGTAAAAAATATTTCCAAGGCAATATTGTCCCAAATCGGCGAACATACAGTTCTAATTGCTTTGCTTAAAGTTATGAATATTCCAAATTACATCAATAATGCAGCTTGCTTTAAATAATTACATAAATCATCTATTTCTCGAAAAAAAAATAGAATTACAAGCCTTTCAAGCTGTATGGACACAAGTTTGGACACACAACAATAGACTTCCTTCCCTTGAGGCCTCAGGCTGCGGAGCAGAAGGTTACACATAAAGATAAAGACAGATATATTATATGAGCTATGTGAAGATAATCCAGACAGAAGCATGAAGTTATATTGAATAATAATGGACATGGAAAATGATAAGCAACATTGCACAAACATTTCTTCTCCCGACTACGTGATGTTTTACTGAAAGGATAAGGAACGACAAATGCATATTCCTGACAATAAATAAGTATTAATATAAATATTCGGTATAGTCATGTGATTTGCTACTAATGTCGGTTCTTCATCAATCAATTACTGTCGTTAAAACAAAAATTTTCGATCAGTTAGTTTCATATGCTACTTGTACGAATCGTTTATCTCATTTTGCATGATGTAAGTGTTAATAAAGCTAAATTTTAAACAAATCTAAAATTGAAATATACACATAATACTGATAATGGACGGATGTCTGTGACTTTTCCACAGATTATCTCACATTCATCAATATGGTTAAAATGAAATTTTGTTTGTCCTACAATCCTGTTCTGTTCTGCATAAAACAGAAAGAATTTATTTATTAGTTACACCAGCACAAGTACTTCGATAAGATTTCGTCAAATGAGAAGTAGAATCCTGAAAATTTGTTAGGTTTGATATTCTGCGAAAATGGCAAATTCCTAGCATGATTTATAGGCAAGTGAATATTTATTAAGCAATTTATGCAAGCAACTGAATATTTATTTTATAATATTTTATATAACTGAATATTTATTCATGATTATTTGCAAAATACTTTACAATACTTCTTAGGCAAACAATGTTATTTATCAATGGTGTAGCAGGTCTCTATTTGGACCGTGTGCTCGAAAACACAAGAGAATTATACAATAAAGTATAAATTGGGGTACAGTTTAGTTAAAATAAATTGCCAGATGAAAAATTAAATATTTTATTTCATTGACTACCACGCAAAGTAAGGGAATTCATTATTTATTATAGTAATACTGTTCCGTTCTGCTGTTTTTTATGCTGTTTACAGTTAATATGAATCAATCCCACGTAACCTACAAATCACTCAATCATAAATGTTGATATTAAAGCCATGTAACATGTCAACATATTTATAGTTGAGACGAATATCCCTCTGATATACTTTTATTTTTAAATTATTTTCTGGATCTTTGCTAAATTTCCGCAGAAACAATAAACGTCTTATAAAACTAATAAAAACAATGTATATTACATTCCGTGTTTTTCAGTATAAGTACGGTATTACGAAAAGCTGTTTGATTACGAAATACTGTGATTCTTCTTGGTACAGTACAATATGGTATGGAAAATATGGTATTTCATAATTCCGTCAACTTAACGTCACATATAAAGGAATACTTAAAATTAGTAACCACAAAGAGCCGGCATCCACGACCGTTCATTGCAATATGTAAATAAAGGTACTCATAATGAGCCATTGTTGGTCAGTAAGTAGTTCCAAGTTCGATGTACACCTTAAGTTGAAGACGGTATTGTTTGCTTTAGACGCAGACGTTCATGGACGTAACTAATTGAACATCATTATACGATAAATCTCGAATGTTCTACCCGCATATTCGTACAAATTCTAATAATTCGACAGACATACTCTTGGTAGGGGCATATAACTTTTATGAGTTCTCAGTTACCAAAAATTAAAACTTACTTATAAAATAAAATGTTAGCGTATAATTTGGGTTGACGCGGGATTCAGCTAAGTCAGCGGCCTTGGGAGTCCAGAGCGAGGCCGTGGGTCTCCTCGTGCCCTCAAATAAGCTGAATCAGCGATCAGCGGCCAACCATATTGTTTATAAATAAAATATATACATATACTAGATACGGGCACTTCGGCAGACTAGATTAAAACGGAATAAGATACGCGTTGGCATACATATATCTTTTCCTTTATTTTGTTATTCTTTATTTTACTATAATTATAAGTTTACATCAGATCTACAGTGTGATTATTTTAAAAGTGATCTAACAGAGCAGCGGTGGGATAGATACCTGATCTCAGTCTCAACCAAAAGTGTGTGTTTTAACCAAAGACAAAACTTTACCCACGAAAATGAGTGAATCGCAAGGTGAACGACAAGGGGACAGGCGACCGGACGAGTCTTTGACGCCGCCGCCTCGAGGGAGTTCTATGAGTGCATTTCGAGAACGTTCTAGCAGAGCCTCCGCAAGCACATCTGATGATCGCATTGGCAATTTGGAGCGTTTGGTGGACGAGCTGCAAATACAAAATGTCCTACTGGAAAAAAGGGGAAATATGCTAGGTTATTCGGAAAAATTCAGTTGCATACCACGCTTTTTGTTACAGTTTTGATCGGACAAGAATTTTTAAAGAAGAATAAGATTTTGGTGGTTCGTCAGGACAAAATTCACATCTTAGAGGACGAAAAGGATGCTCTGCCGGGGTTGAACATCAATCAGGTTCAAAAGGTCGTCCTGGTGGCTGAGAAGGACGTGGAGGTTTCCCCAGGACATGTGGGCTTCATCCCGGTGACGAACAACCAGCAACATAAGGGATAAGTTTTTGTTGAAGGTCAGGTAAGAAGTTTACCTATGAAAGAACATCTTATCGTTAGATGTGTAACTAAAGCACATCAAGGTTGTGTTAGTATTTGTAACGTTTCCGAATTTCCCGTTGTGTATTGTAAAGATCAAATCGTGGCACGAGGCGATGTTTGTGAACAAGAAAACAGTCACAGCCCTGGGTCGGAAATTATTCATGTTTTATCAGCAGATTCTAAAAATAGACAACCGTTTACACTAAAAGACAGCTCCGCTTATTTCGTGTTCACTAGGCAAAAGTCATAAATTACAACTTGTAACATTGTTAGATGAGTATAGGGATTGTTTTGCTGTAACAGTAAATGAATTAGGAAGATGTAATAACACAGAGATGACGATTAATTTGAGCGACGATAAACCAGTGACGTACCGACCATACAGACTCTCCTATTCAGAACGTCAAAAAATACGTGAAATTGTAGGTGATTTATTAGCAAATAATATAAATATGAGGGACAAGCTGTTTTTAAAAACAGCTCGCATTAATAGGTTTAAAATTAATTGCTTGATCGATACTGGAAATTGTCGCACAGTGATTAAAACTTCCATAGCTCAGCGTTTAAAACTAAACTTTGTTAAAATTCCAAACATTGTTTTAAAATGTTTTATGGGCAATACGCTTAATGTTGACTTAGATAGTGTTACAATTTATTCAATAAACATGATTGACTATGAGTCTTGCGAAGTGCGGGACTTTGATAAAATAAACTTTGGTGACATTAGCCAGGTTCGAAAGCGTACCGTGTTTAATTTATTGCAGGAGTATGAAACATGTATTTTTACGTCTTTCGCTGATCTCGGCAAAACAACTGCAATTGAAATGCAAATTAAATTAAAAGCAGAAGAACCGATAGTAGACCGGCCGTATCCAATGTCCAATTCTGAAAAGAATATTCTAAATGATTTAATTGAAGAATTACTAACAAACGAAAAGTACGTCATTTTCAGTCGCATGATAGTCCTATTTTACTTGTCAAAAAGAAAATGGGCGATACACGTTTATGTATAGATTATAGGTCACTTAATGCTAAGACTATTAAAGAAAAATTTCCATTACCTCGTATCGATGAACATTTAGAGAGATTGAACGGGTGCGAATATTTCACTTGTCTCGACTTAGCTTCGGGTTATTACCAAATACCTATGGCAAAATATTCAATTGGTAAAACAGGATTTATAACACCAGACGGCCATTATGAATATTTGCGGATGCCCTTCGGTCTTGTTAATTAATGCCCCAGCTGTTTTTTAGCGAATGATAAATCAAGTTTTAGGCCCTTTACGTTTCTCTATAGCGATGGCCTATATGGATGATATTTTGATTCCGTCAGCGAATGTAGAAGATAACTTAATGTATCTTAAACAAATTTTAGAGGTACTCAGGCAAGCAAATCTTAGTCTAAAGTTAACAAAATGTTCATTTTTCCAAACAGAAATTGAGTACTTGGGCCATATAATTAGTGCTCAGGGTGTGCGGCCGGGAAATTGTAAAATTATTGTCATAGAAAAATTCCCACAACCAACAAATGTACACGAAGTTCGCCAATTCATCGGTCTTGCTAGTTATTTTCGAAAGTACGTAGAGAATTTTGCAACAATAGCCTTGCCTCTAACCCGGTTAACAAAAAAGGATGTTCCTTTTGTGTGGCAGAAAGAATAGGAAATTGCGTTTAATACACTCAAAACTAAATTAACAAGTAAACCGATCCTGGCTATTTACGATCCGAAAGCCGAAACTGAAGTCCATACAGACGCTACAAAATTCGGAGTGGGGGGAATATTACTACAAAAACATAATAATTCTTTGAAACCTGTATTATATTTTAGTCGACAGACTAGCAATGAAGAACAGCGGTATCATAGTTTCGAATTAGAGACCCTTGCTGTAGTTAATTCATTGATACATTTTCAAATTTATTTAATAATCGTTTAAAGTCATAACAGATTGCAATGCCTTACGCACAGCACTGACTAAACGCGATTTGGTACCTAGAATTGACCGGTGGTGGCTACAGCTTAGCGAATTTGATTTTACAGTTGAATATAGCCAGGTACGAGCATGCCACATGCAGATGATTTGAGCCGTAATCCTGTGTTTCCCGATAATATTCACAATTTAGAAGAAGTTCCGGTTTATACGGCAAATATTGTTGAGGAAGACTCGATATTATCAGCCCAGTTGAATGACGATAGATGTAAATATTTATATGAAGTATTAGGTCGAACGCCGGCTGACACTGAAGAACGCGACATACATAAACAATATGAATTACGCCAACATCGCGTTTATCTTCGAACAGAAAATGGTCCAAAATGAGTCGTACCGAAATTTGCACGCAGACAAATTTTACATTACTATCACGACGAATTAGGTCACTTTGCACTAGATAAAACGTTAAATGCCATTAGTAAAACTTACTGGTTTCCCGGAATGCGTCGTTATACTCAAAAATACATTTCAAATTGTTTAGATTGTTTATACAACAAAAAGCCATCCGGTAAGAAACCAGGACTATTACACCCGATACCTAAAATTTCAACTCCACTAGATACCATACATATTGATCATTTGGGGCCATTTGTACGTAGTACTAAGAAAAACAGTTATTTGTTAGTAATAACAGATGCTTTCACAAAATTTATTTTTATGAGAGCGGTTCAGAGCACCAAAGTGGGGCCTGTGATAAATTTTTTGATGACTATTATTGATATATATGGTGTACCTAGACGAATAATAACCGACAGAGGGTCGTGCTTTACAAGTAAGAGATTTGTTGAATTATGTCATACTTACGGTATTAAGGCAGTTCTAAATGCGACTGCGACACCTAGATCAAACGGGCAGGTAGAGAGGATGAATCGTACAGTTTTACCCTCTCTTGCTGCTACTCTAGGAGCATACGAGGAGAAGTGGAATCAATGTATAAATAAAGTTCAATTTGGTTATAATGCAACAATAAATAAAACAACTGGGAAAAGTCCCTATGAACTGTTATTGGGGTATGTGCCATGTAGTAAGTACGATGCATTTTTACGCAATGAAGTAGATGTTGATACACAAACGGCGGGAACATCGGAAAGTGTTACAAAAAAATTCATGACGAAACAAGTACGAAAATTGTAGAAGAGCAAGCGAAGGCTAAAGTTCGTTTTGCCGTAAAATTGCTTCTAAATATGAGGAAGGATAACAAGTGTTGATCCTTAAAAACGTGGGGTCACATGATGGGCGAAGCAAAAAGTTGCTTCCAAAGTATGAAGGACCCTTTGTAGAAAAGAAAGTGTTGCAACACGATCGATATTATAGCGAGGACATGTCTGGTGCAAAACGTGCACCTAAGTTTTATAAGGGTGTTTATGCGGTTGATAGAATGAAACCGTATAATATAGATGCTCTCGACGATGAGAGTGATGATGATGAATACGATGTACAAGTGAAAGCATAGAAGTTATGCTCTTGTTTAATGCCGTTAACGTATAATGGCAAAGCCACCAGAAGTTGGTTGGCAAAGGGCGAAGTTACCAGAAGTTGGTTGGCAAACATTATGCCATTGACGTAATGGCAAAATCTTTTGTTTTATGTTACAGGAGTTTCGACAGGAACTAGAAACCATGTTCTGCGAGGACGCAGAACCCGGTAGCATGGCCGAACTGTTAGCGTATAATTTGGGTTGAAGCGGGATTCAGCGGAGTCAGCGGCCTTGGGAGTCCAGAGCGAGGCCGTGGGTCTCCTCGTGCCCTCAAATAAGCTGAATCAGCGATCAGCGGCCAACCATATTGTTTATAAATAAAATATATACATATACTAGATACGGGCACTTCGGCAGACTAGATTAGAACGGAATAAGATACGCGTTGGCATACATATATCTTTTCCTTTATTTTGTTATTCTTTATTTTACTATAATTAAAAGTTTACATCAGATCTACAGTGTGATTATTTTAAAAGTGATCTAACAAAAATAAAAAAAGTACAGGCTCAAAGCCAATATTAAATGCTTAAAATACAAGTAGCAGATATTCCCACTGAAAATATTTTATGTCTACTGAACCGAAATAGTTAACTTTGCATGGTTAATATATCTCAAATGTGGGCAGTAATATATAGGGTGAGTCGGGAGGAACGGACCAAACTCCAGGAGTGTATTGTACGCGCGAAAATAATATAAAGAACTCAAATGTTGTTATAAGATTTTTATTTGTTTTCAAGTTATAGCGTGTTGGAGATTACAAAAATAAAAGCAACTCATGTATGTAATCAAATACGTCCTATTTCCTATGACATATTTATGATGTTTATATAATTCACACCAGGGCCAAGTTGCCGGCGAGAACCGCTGACTAAAGAGTTGTAAACACACCATCTCTGTTTCTTTATAATCGTTCACATATAGTTAGTAGGAGTATAAGCCAAACCTTTATAAAGTTCACAGGACAATAAAGACTGCGTGAAATAATTTTGTGTTGTTTTAACCCATATTCCCAACAGGTTATGGGCCCAGTCTCGCAAACAAAAAAGTAAATAGTGAACGCGCGGGAAGGACCTTGTGCGAGTTTTTGTGGATTCCAAACGTGACATAAAATGACAAGTGACAAGGGCACAAAATATAACATTAAGCCTTTTAACGGTGATAACTATTTAGTGTGGAAGTACCGATTACGTGCAATAATTGAACAGGAAGATGCGTTAAGTGTACTAGATGGAGAAGTGCCAGACGAAATATCGGATGAATGGATAAAATGGGAACGATTTGCAAAGGATCAAATAATCGAACATTTAGATGATTCCATGCTGGGTGAAATACCAGATGGAGCAACGGCGCGGCAGATAATTGAACATTTTAATTCCACGTATGCATGTAAGAATCTCGCCACCCAGTTAAATGTGCAAGATAAGCTTTTCAATTATAAACTGAAGCCTGAAATGAGTTTAAAGATACATTTCATAGAAGTGGATGAAATGATACGAGACTTGGTTACCTGTGGCACTAGTGTAAATGAAATGACAAAAGTATGGTATTTTTTAAACACACTACCTCACTCTTATGATGGAGTCATTACTGCAATGAAAACAATGTCCGATGATCGTCTTACCTTAGCATTTGTTAAAAACTTGCTGCTCGAACACGAACAAAAATTGAAAAAGGAAAGTGCTGACACCAGTTCCAAGGCACTACAATTTCAATTAACTACTCGTAATCAACTCCAACGGAATTTTAAGCCACTTAATAAAGCACATTATTCTCGTAAATCCCATTCAATACCAAAATATAAAACTGCTAACAAATGCTTCTTTTGTGACAGAAGAAACCATGCAAAGAAAGACTGTTATTATTATAAACAGCATCTAAAGAGACAAGAAATGCACCAACAAAGGAGACCGGAACAATCTCGTAAGACCAGAAAATCCCCTGAACTTATGACTGCTACAGTACCCTCTCAAGAACAGGAGACTAGTTTTGCTTTCATGATGCATACTGAAAGTAAAACAGAGCAAGCCAAAGGAAAATTGCAATTTGTATTAGATTCAGGAGCTACGGAACACCTAATCAATGACCTGAGTTTCTACAAAGACTACAAGCAATTGAAGGACCCCATTAAAATTTCAGTTGCGAAAAAGGAAGTGTGTATTAGGGCAACACATGTGGGCAACATTGAAGTTATGACCAATATGGGCCATGTGGGAGTTCTTCGCAACGTTCTATATGCTCAAGAGGTTCCATTAAATCTACTGTCAGTACGAAAAATGCAAGAAGCCGAATTTTCTGTGTTTTTCCATCACTCAGGTAAAGTACTTGCAAAACTAAGCGAGAAGACCATCATGACAGGTAAGCGCATAAATGAATTGCATATTGTACATTTTACTGTTAAAAATGCGTTGTCAATAAATGGTCAAGCGTCATTAAGTAGTCTAGATGATAAAAATAAACTATGGCATGAACGGTTAGGATATATAAGTAAAAATAAATTTGCTCAAATTAAGGCAAAAGAACTAGCCGCTGATAGTAACTATTTAAATGTAATAAATCCCTTAAGAGTCAGTATGTGAAGCTTGTATAAATGGCAAACAAGCGCGACTTCCATTCGCAAAAGCTAAAAATAAAACTAATATTCAAAGACCACTGTATATTGTGCACTCGGA
Source organism: Rosalia funebris (assembly GCA_037954035.1). Taxonomy (NCBI): domain Eukaryota; kingdom Metazoa; phylum Arthropoda; class Insecta; order Coleoptera; family Cerambycidae; genus Rosalia; species Rosalia funebris. Next base: position 782,347 of record JAZFAV010000024.1, read on the forward strand.
CGTATGTGGTCCGATTACTCCAAGCACAATTGATGACAAAAATTATTTTGTTACTTTTATTGACGAATACACTCACTATACGGTAACATACCTGATGAGAAATAAATCAGAAGTAATTACGTGTTTTAAAGATTATATAAACAAAAGTGAGACTCATTTTAATTTGAAAGTGGTCCTCTTGTATTGTGACAACGATCGAGAATATTTATCTAGCGATATGAAAGAGTTTTGTAAACAAAAGGGGATCACATATCATCTGACGGTGCTATACACTCGAAATCAAAATTCAGTGGCGGAGCGTATGAATAGAACATTGACAGAAAAGGCGCGTGCAATGGTGTACAGTGCAGGTTTAAATAAGCGGTTTTGGGGCGAAGCAGTGTTAACTGCTACATATTTGACAAATATGACCCCATCAAAGGCTATTAAAATACCAAAGACACCGTATGAAATGTGGCACAATAAAAAACCAAAATTACAGTTTTTAAGGGTATTTGGCTGCACTGCATATGTGCATAATAAAACAAGAAAACATAAATTTGATGATAAATCAGATAAAGGAATTCTTGTAGGATATGTACCAAATGGCTACAAAATATTTATTACAAAAGCAAGAAAATTTATAGTTGCTCGAGATGTAATTTTTGATGAAATACATTTTAAAACATCAAGAAAGGAACTTGATGAAACGATCGAAATTGATAGATATTTAGGTGAAAATGCGGGTGACTCAGTACAAACTATGAGTACTGAGGAGCTCTCAGAGGAAGGGGGTGATAAGGAAGAAACCGCAGATAATATCCATCCGGGTAAAACAGATCAAATAATAAAAAATTGCAATCAAACCTTGAATAAACAATGTGTCACTGATAAATGCAATCAATCAAAAATTAGTACTCTAGAGTCAGGTGGGAAAGGTTAAACATCTCCAGCAAAAGATGTCCCTGAACCAGGTAATAAAGATCTGTGTTATCCTGTTTCTTCCAAGCTGAAGAAAACAGATGAAATACAGGATGAGAGAAGGAGCGAAAGGCTAAAGACAAAATCGTCAATTTCATACAAAGATCGTGATTTAGAAATAAACAGTTACAATATTTTAAATGTTCACACTGTAGATGACATAATTCCTGCAAGCTATTAAGACATAGCTGAGAGTAAAAACAAACTTAAGTGGGAAAAGGCAATTAAAGAAGAGCTTAACTCTTTAAGTCAAAATAAAACGTGGACGTTGATACAAAAACCAAATAATGTTAACATAATTGATAGTAAATGGGTGTTTACAATAAAACATGATGAACATGGCAATATGACAAAATATAAAGCACGACTGGTAGCTCGTGGTTTTAATCAATTGTATAAATTAGATTATGATGAAACTTTTGCACCAGTGGCGCGAATAAGTACTTTTCGATGTCTCTTAGCGTTTGCAAATCAGTATAACTTATTAATCCATCAAATGGACGTAAAAACAGCCTTTTTAAATGGTGATTTAAAAGAGGATATATTTTTGAAAATCGCTGATGGTATTACTATTAAAAATGATAATTTAGTATGTAAACTAAACAAATCATTATACGGCTTGAAACAAGCCGCTCGATGCTGGTATGAGTGTTTTGATAATATTTTAAAACAACACGGCTTTATAAATTCATGGGTAGAGAAATGCTTATATTTTCGAGATCAAGGTCAGGTAAATAAAAATATTTATGTCATTTTGTATGTAGACGACATTATAATTGTAACACAAGAAATAAATACAATGAATGCTTTTAAACAATTTTTAATGTATACATTTCAAATGGTCGATTTAAAAGAAATAAAATATTTTCTTGGAATTAGAATACAAAGAACGGAAGCTGAAGTATTTCTAGACCAAAATATATATTTAAAATCAATTTTAAAGAAATATAATATGAGCAATTGTAATGCAGTTAGTACGCCAGTACCAACAAAATTAAATTATGAAGCTTTAGAGTTAGATGAAGATTGTGGAGCACCCTGTCGAAATTTAATTGGTTCTTTAATGTATGCAATGCTATGTACACGTCCAGATTTATGTACCTCACTAAACATGTTAAGTAGATATCAACAAAAATCAAACAAGGAGTTGTGGCAATCCTTGAAGCGTGTTTCACGCTATGTAAAAGGTACAATTGACATAAAATTAGTTTACAGAAGAACTAACTTTGTAAAAAAAAATTAAGTGGCTACGTTGATGCAGACTGGGCAAATAATGAAACTGACCGACGAAGTATAACTGGATATGTCTTTAAACTGTTTGATAATTGTACGGTAACCTGGAATACAAAACGGCAGAGTTCAGTAGCTGCTTCGTCAACTGAAGCAGAGTGTATGGCCCTTTTTGAGGCAGTAAAAGAGGCTTTATGGTTAAAATCTTTATTAAATAGTATAAATATTGAAATACTAGATCCAATAACCTTGTTTGAAGATAATCAAAGTTCTATTGCAATAGCCACAAATCCTACAAGTCACAAACGCTCGAAACATATAGATGTTAGATATCATTTTACTCGGGAGCAAGTAGAGAACAAAGTAATCTGCCTTAAGTATATTTCCACAGGAAACCAGGAAGCGGACTTATTCACCAAGTCGCTGGCAGGCCCTCGTCTCCAAGAATTGCGACGCAAGTTGGGACTAATGGCTGATGATGCAAATATGGTTTAACTAGGTTTTTGTTGGGGTTTTCCCTAGTTCGTGCAGTTAATGCTGAACCATGTTCAAATTCCCCGTAAAACGCAGGTCCTGCTTAGTATAAGTTGACATTAATTTTTGAGGGGGTGTGTTGGAGATTACAAAAATAAAAGCAACTCATGTATGTAATCAAATACGTCCTATTTCCTATGACATATTTATGATGTTTATATAATTCACACCAGGGCCAAGTTGCCGGCGAGAACCGCTGACTAAAGAGTTGTAAACACACCATCTCTGTTTCTTTGTAATCGTTCACATATAGTTAGTAGGAGTAAGTTATGGACCACACACTACCCTTTATCAAGGCAGTCGTTATAAGGACAAAGCAGCATCCGCAATTAAGGAAGGCATTACAAGTCCCGCGGCGTTTAACCAAAAGCCGATTTGATATAAATTCTCATTTTTTTGTAAAGAAAAGGCAGAATATTGTTGTTAGCCGGAGGCTCTGCTCCATTTCAATTGTAAATAAATAGTTTTTAAAAACTTGTGTTAGTGTTAAATAAACTTAACTGGCGCTGCGAACAGGATACGTAGACGTTGGAAAAGGCATTCATAGCGAAAAACTTTGCCAACGGTGTATCTTAATACCTCACTACGTATCCAACGAACCGACAACGTTTTCTCCAAAGAAGAAAATTCCTCGTGAATCACTTCGCTCGAGAACGGCAAGCTCAATACCCTAGGATACCACCAACCCCTTCAAGAAAGCTGCTTGGAATCCTTCACCGAGAAGCCCCAATCAGCACGACTCCATCTTCGAGTGCGAAAAGAGAAAGTCACGGACAGAAGATTCCTGAGACCAGAGACAATGTTCATCGGTCTGATCTTCCTGTAAGTACCTTTCCAATTTCATAGTTATAAGTCCCGTCTTTCCCTAACAACGTATTCTCAAATAAAATAGGTATAAAAAAAAAATAATTTTTTACATAGGTATTTAATTGTGAAATTATTCCAAATTAATTGCACCTATAAACGTTTATTTTATTAGTGAGAGTACGGTTAAAACCCGACTCCACGATATAATTTAAAATATTTCATGTCAAAAGACCTCGTAAATATTGAAATAATTCCAAGTTCTGCAAAAAGCAAAACAAAAAGTCTAAGAAAAAAAACCTCTCGTCTCTCAAGACATACCTGTCGAGCTTATCACAACCTCGACTTCACAAATAAATTTACCTGAATCGGCTATCGAAACAATTCGCTTAGAATTAGGTGAAATAAGTTTAAATTTAAATACTAATAACACATTAAAAATGGCTCTTTCAATCCAGGAGGTCTCTGAAATGTTGAAAACTCTTCCTACTTTTGGCCCTCACGACAATTTACCGCATTTTATCCAAAATATAGATAATGTGCTCGAAATATTTTCAAAGTTTCAACTGTCAGAATTTCAACATTCCTTTATTAAGTTAGGCATTTTAAATAAATTGCGCGGACAAGTTGTTGATGACGTATCGCAAGAACCTACCAATGATTGGCCTCAAATTAAACCTGCTCTATTAAAATACTACGGTAATCACCAAAACGAGAACTTGTTATACGCCCAATTAAAAGGTTGTAGACAACACCTTAACGAAGATATCACGCAATTTTATCATAGAGTTGTTAAATGTAGGAACGCCTTAAATAATCATGCACAGCTATATTCCTCAAATATAACAGAAATTGAATGGAAAAGGTCACATATTGCTAAAATAACCTTAGAACAATTCACATTAGGTGTTAGAGACCCGTACTTCACCCTATTTACTTATATACCACCTGATACTATCGAGACAGCCCTCACTCGCTGCCACGAACACGACAACAGACAACATGCTCACAAGCAAATATTCGCGTACCAAAATTCAAGTTCCTTCTCGCAAAAAGTTCAACCAAAACCAGTACCAAAACAAAGCCTACCTCAACAAAACCCTCGACCTAACGTACAAAGCCCAAATACGAACCAAAATTCAAATCAAAGAACTTTCGGAGATATTAATAAACTATTACCACATAGACCTATGCAAAATAATTTTCAAAATTCAAACAATAATTTTGGAAGATCACAATTTTCTAATTACCAACAAAAAATCTCTCAAAATTACAAGCCAACGCCTATGTCTGTCTCAACTATAGCGTCAAAACCAAAACTCTATAACATAGAAAGTAACACACCTTTAGAAAACGAAACATCACAATCGCAAACAAATAATTATGAATATGAATATTACGACTCTGACCAACACGAACCATATATAGACGTTTGTGACGGACAATTACAAGACACAGAAGATCAAGAAAATTTTATAATAGATGCCTCGAATCAACGAAACACCACATAATAAATATAGATTTAAATAATATTAACTCAAAACCTAAACTGCCATTTTTATTTTTATCTGACATTAATTTAAAAATTTTAATAGACACCGGAGCTACAGATTCCGTTATTAACCCGAATCTTTTGCACCGTTTTAAAAAACATATATTTCTCGAACCTTTCGAATTAACAGGCTTACATCGCACAGTAAGATCCGACAAAAATCTTAAACTCAGACTGTTTGAAGAATTAGGTGTCAAAAATGAAATAAAAATTAGAGTAATTCCCTGGCACAAAAATTTTGATTTGCTAATTGGATCGCACGATCTTAAAAGATTAAAAGCTAATATAGACTATGAAAATCAAATTTTAACTCTAAATAAAACTACAAGTATACCATTTTATTTTGAATTTAAATTAGACGAACAAATAAACTTTTTGTCTACCGAAAGAGACAAAATATTAATACCTACATCAATTGAAAATGGCCCTGTCTATATTCCAAGTATCAAAATTGACGAAAACCACACTATACCTGACTGTCTGACTATTACAAAAAATGGCATCTCCGAAATCCCATTTGAAAAATCACTTGACTCCCAAATTATATTTCCAAATCGTATACAGGTTATCCCTTGCGAATATTTTAATATCGAACCTAAAATTACGCAAGATAATAAAAAACTCGATTTTGCTAAATTAATACGCACTGACCATCTCAATCGTGAAGAAAGAGAAAAAGTAATCGATCTATGTCACAAATTCAAAAACGTTTTTTATCATGAAGACTGCGATCTGTCTTTCACATTGCACGTCAAACATAATATTAGAACTGTTGATAACCATCCCATATACACTAAATCCTTTAGACACCCTCAATCAATGCAAGAGGAAATCCAACGCCAAATTTCAAAATTGCTTAGAGATAAAATCATCAGACCCAGTATATCCCCTTACAGCTCACCTGTTTGGATTGTTCCAAAAAAGGTTGATGCATCTGGAAAAAAAAAGTATAGAATGGTAATTGATTACAGGAAACTTAACGAGGTAACTATCGAGGATAAATACCCCCTACCACAAATAGAGGAAATCCTTGATAATTTAGGTAAATGCACCTATTTTTCGACCCTTGACCTTGCCCAAGGTTTTCATCAAATTGAAATGGATCCTGAGTGCATTGAAAAAACTGCATTTAGCGTAAATAATGGCCATTACGAATATTTACGCATGCCGTTCGGCCTGAAAAACGCACCTGCAACTTTTCAACGTATGATAGACCAAGTTCTAAAAGAATTTCAGTACAAAATATGTTTCGTGTACATGGACGACATCGTTATCTTTTCAAAATCACTTCAAGAACATTTAATTCATTTAAAACAGATTTTTCAAAAATTGCAAAGTGTAAATCTAAAAATTCAATTAGATAAAAGCGAATTTCTTCGTAAAGAAGTCGCGTTTCTTGGACATGTAATTACACCTGAAGGTATTATCCCAAATCCAATTAAAATTGATTCAATCACGAAATTCCCCATCCCGAAAACAACAAAGGAAGTAAAGTCATTCCTAGGCCTAGTAGGATATTATCGAAAATTTATACCAGGTTTTGCGAAATTAGTCCAACTTATTACTAAATGTTTACGGAAAAATGAAAAAATCAATATATCTGATCATGACTATAAGCAAGCATTTGAAAATGCAAAAACATCTATAACAAACGCCCCCGTACTAATTTACCCAGACTTCGAAAAGGAATTCACGCTGACGACCGACGCAAGCAACGTCGCTATCGGTTCGGTACTCAGTCAGAACAACAAACCCGTTGCATACTATTCGCGCACATTAAATTCTGCGGAACGTAACTATAGCACTATCGAAAAAGAGTTATTGTCAATTGTCGATTCTGCAAAACATTTTAGGCCGTATTTATTTGGACGAAAATTTACGATAGAAACCGATCACAACCCTCTCGTATGGCTTTCGAAATTAAAAGAACCAAACTCGCGTCTTGTTCGCTGGAAAATCAAACTGGAAGAATTCGATTTCGACATAAAATATCGTAAAGGTAAAGAAAATCACGTCGCCGATGCTCTCTCTAGAATAGAAATTAATGTAAACGAAACCTAATCTTTGATAGCCAATATTTCTGAAAATCCTCCCGTACTCGCCGATGACGAGATAGAACAACTGCTTTTGTCACCTAATAATTTACCGGAGTTTGAACCTGACGAACTCGGAGATCTACTTGGGCAGAATCAGATTGAGGATAATGGCTTACCTATGGAAATTAGTTCGGTACATAACGATGATACCGGGCTTGTTATTCCAATAACTGAAAAATCGATAAATACCTTTAAAAACCAATTAGTCATTCAAAAACGCGAAGGCCATGTCGAAAAACGAGTAATCACAATTTTTGAAAATAAGAAACGAATAACAATCTCCACCCCTAATACTAACGAATTATTTATGGATATGCTAATCCAGTCAATCTCACCAAACGATATAACATGTTTGCACATTCCGGACCCAGATTTTAGACAACAAGTACTTAGGTTACTGAAAAATAAATTCAATAAAAGAACAAAAATTGTAATTTCGTCCATTCTATTAACCGACATACTTGAAGCTGAAAAACAGGAACAGTATATTCATAACTACCATAACCAAACTCACAATGGTATTAACGAAACATACCTACACCTTTCAAAAAATGTTTATTTTCCTAAAATAAAAGACAAAATTACCACCATTATTAATCACTGTAATGTATGTCAGATGTCGAAATACGAACGTCAACCACTAAACCCACCTTTACAAGGCCCAATGATCTACAACAAACCCTTTGAAAACATTCATCTGGACATATTTCAGTATTTGAACATGAAGTTTTTAACAATTATAGACTCATTTTCAAAATACGCCCAGGCATACGCTCTAAAATCTGCAAATACTTTATGCACACTCCTAAAATTACGACATTTCTTCAGCCACCATCACATACCGAAAAGAATTGTATGCAACGGAGGCACAAATTTTAATAATACTCAGTTTAAAGAATTTTGCCAACTCTTTAACATAGAATTGCATTTTACCACCCCTCACAACCCGAACTCAAACTCACATATCGAACGATTCCACTCGACAATAATCGAGAAACTTAGAATAATTAACCTTAAGAACCCTAAAGAGACCCCAGATAGCCAGATGATTACAGCTACCTGGATATACAATCAGTCGATCCACTCCAGCACTGGCCACTCACCATTTTCAGTTTTATATGGTCCCTATATGCAGGAAGTTGACTTTAGCTTAACCCCACAAAATTATCAAAATTATATAGAACAAAGAAGGCGAGAACTTTTACCGTTTTTAGAGCAGATAAAAACAAAAAATCAAGAAAAGGCACAAAGTGCACTTACGATGAGAAATCGCAATAGTCAAAATATTCCACCTCTACAATCAGGTCAAACTGTTTACCATAAATCAGCAGAAAAAACTAGGCTCCCAAAAAATGCACCTATTTACCAACGAGGTACTGTAATATCACAAAAAGACAAACAAGTTCAAATCGAAACCCTTAAAGGAACAATTACTACCCAACCATTAAAAAATTAAAACCTATTAGAAAAACTGTTTCTTTGCAGGAACATCCTGATATGTCAAGCAATGATAAAAACGCCGCTGAAGACCCAAGGTTACTACCAGGAACCTCTAGGGACAGCGAAGACACTCAATTAAAAGGCAGAATATTGTTGTTAGCCGGAGGCTCTGCTCCATTTCAATTGTAAATAAATAGTTTTTAAAAACTTGTGTTAGTGTTAAATAAACTTAACTGAGTATAAGCCAAACCTTTATAAAGTTCACAGGACAATAAAGACTGCGTGAAATAATTTTGTGTTGTTTTAACCCATATTCCCAACATAGCGCAATTAAAAATGTTTATTTAGTATGCCATGTTCGAGGTTCGAAAACATTTGATAACTTTATTGTTTTGATAATGTGTCAGTGTATTGTGACAGTGATTTAAGGTTTATTTTGGAGTTTGAACTATTAAAGTATTATAAAATGCCACACAATTATTAAAATTTAGAATATGCAAATATGGCGTCTGTTTATGGTCTTTGTAATGCGAATGCTAGAGCTGCTGTTGAAGAATATCGTCAACGGTTTACACATCATAGACATCCTAATAAAAATGTATTTATCAGTTTTCAGTAAACTGTGCGAGACCGGAAAATTTCTAAGTGTTAACGTAACATCTGAACGAGCTACTCGACAAGATTTAGAAGAGGTAGGACATATTCTGGATGTAGTAGCAGAAGATGCAACTATCAGCTTACGAAGAATTAGTATTCAATTGGACATTCCACAAATGAGAGTAATAAAAACAGTCCACCAATAAGGTGGTCATCCATACCATGTACAGAGAATACAGCACCTATAAGCGGAAGGTTATCCTAAACGTATGGAATGTTGTCGGTGAATAAATAATAATCCTCGTGTTGTATCACGCATGCATTTTACAGATGAAGCAACATGTACCCGTGGCAGAATGAATAATACTCACAACTGTCATGTATGGTCAGATCCCCACGCAACAGTCGAAAGTAATTTTCAACATAAGTTTTCGGTAAACGTGTGGGGTGGGATGGTCGATGGTTATTTAAATGGCCCTTTTATTTTGGAGAATCGTCTCACAGGAGACAACTACTAACATTTTTACAAAATGGAACTACTAGAGGATGTTACTTTAAACATCAGAATGTAAATGTCCTACTAGTATGATGGAGCTCCTCCATATTTCACTCGTCAGGTCAAGCAACATGTGGACGAAAGGTTTCCAGGGCGTTAGATTGGTCGCGGTGGTCCTATTAGTTTGTATCCAAGATCTCCAGACCTCGCAGCACTAGATTATTGTTTATGGGGCTGGTTCAAAGATGAAGTGTATAAAGTAAAAGTGGATACTCGGGATGCACCAATTCAACATATGAGAAATACTGCAGCCAGTCTTAAACAAAGACATGACTCAATCAGGAGATCAGGTGCCCTTCGTAGAAGAAGCAGAAAATGTTTAGAGGTGAATGGCGGTATTTTTGAACATTTATAACGCTGTGATATCAAAACGCTAATGTATGAAATTTTGTTTATTTTTAATTACGCTATAACTTGAAAACTAATAAAAATCAGATAACAACATTTGAGATTGTTTACATTATTTTCACGCGTACAATACACTCCTGGAGTTTGGTCCATTCCTCCTGACTCACCCTGTAGAAAAATATATAAGGAAAATTATTAGAAGCAGCATCTAATATTTCTAAGTAATTGCATTTTAATAGTGAGCTTGTAACTGTACTGAAAGCATCTTAAACGTCTTTATAAACTTCTATAGACAATTTTAATTATTTGTAATGTTTGTAGATAAGAGATTTTTACAGAAATTTATATAGTTTATCCAGAAAAGTTACGTTATATCAGTAAGATTTTATGAAAGGTTGTTTATAGACTGCTAACTTAGTATGTATCACTCAATATACTGCAAAATTGTTGCACTCAATATTATTGTAAAATATATAGGAATTTATTTAAAGCCCCCCATTCATTAACGAATTGGTCCCAGTTCGGTTTGTAACGAGAGGAGATTGCGAATGAGTTCAGGTCGGGTCGTGAGTTCAGCTATCTGATAACAGAGCTGACAACATGACTCTGACCAATCCGTGATATTTTGTCTAGTGTATGTGCGTGTCATGATTGGTTGTCTGACTTCTATCAGAATTATATTAAATTTGTTGAAATATAAACCTTTTTAAATGCATTTTAAAGACAATAAAATATTTTTCTTATATAAACTTTCTTCAACACTTATTGTTTCTCTGAATAAAGTATTCTCTCTTTCGATGAGAGATTTTTAGTTCCCTTAATACGTCAATAAGTTTGAAACGTATCATAGCCCATTCTGAGGTTATTAATGAGGTTGAGTGGCTCACATGATTGGATGCATTTTACCTAACGTAGATGTGTATATTTCTTCGATTTTTGGAAACATTGCTTAACCTAATGAATAACCTATTTTACGCATTCAATATACGTAACAGTAATATACAAAACTACATGAAATTGTTCGTATTCATGTCAAAAATTACTGAAATCAGACCGAGTATTGTATGTTGCCTATAAGCCTGACGAATGTCGTGCCTATTTCGGAGTGCCTTAAGGTTCTGTTTTAAGGATTATAATTTTTAATGTATTTTTTATTATATAACAAATATCTTAGATACATGCAGTTTGCTATATGCAAATGATTTAAAAATCTCTACAGACATAAAATATATAAAACATTGTTATCGGCTATAATATAACCTGGCTAAACCCACTAAACCGTCAATTCCGGTGAGCCGCAACAGAGTTGAACTCAGGTCACTATTATTATAAAGCGATAGTTCACAGAAAATACATCATAATACAATAATAAATATTAACAAATACTCGAGTAAACAGAAAGACAGGGAAAAAATGTATAAATAAAAAAAATTTTAAGACATGCTTGTGTCTGTCTCGTCTAGATACCTTCGTAAGATTTCTGCAGTAGACCTCGATGTCGCTCGTATCACTTAACAGTAGCTTACGCAATAAAATAGTTCTTTCAATGTCTACTGCCACCAAAGGACAGCACGAGAAGTCGAGTATATATGGATTAGTAATCTAGTAACTATTTCAGTAAAGTAGGAGGTAACTCTTGATGTGTACCCATCAGAAATGAACATATATGTATTCCAAACTGTATCTAGGACTTTTCATAAATGTAGTTGTATTTTAATCACAGTGCTGACTTTACGTGTGTTGTGGTTGTTTATTTCTTGTTTAACAGCATCTCATACTATAAACTGTTCTTGTAGCGATAAACCATATGTTTCCAGTTTATGTATTGCAGTAATTAAGATGGAATAGTTACTATTAATGCAACAGACAACATTTCGTAAGCATTCTAGTTCCAGTAAGTTCTGCAATGTATGTTTGGCATTGCATTTATTGGGAACAAACCCAACAAAAAAATAACACGCTTTAGTTCACCAAAATACTTATCATAAGCTACAACTCCTAACCAAGTAGCCCATCTTGTGACAATTGGTTTAGGAGGTAAAATATATATCCAGCAGAACTTCTTTAAATGCGAACTAAAAGGAAACTGTCTCACTTTTCGCCATATAAGTAGCTGTGTGCGTTAGTATTACTAATGCTCTCTGAGAATTGTTTTGATCTGGCCATACAAATGAAAGCACACATACCCACTCAGTCACAAAATCTACAACTGTTTTGTAGTTGGTTCTGTACAATATCTCAAAAGTCAGTGAATGGATGTCACTAACACTGTTAGCTTTGAACGCATAAATTAAAAAAATTACCGTCCACATGCGTCACTTGCTTCGTCTATACCTAATGAAGTACATATAATGTTCCCCAACAAGTTACGAATATCTTGCAATAAGTCCTTGCATATCTAGTATAAATACCTATTTGCTAGTGTAGTTGGACTAGGGAATTTTCGGTCCATATATATTTCTCTACAAACTGGTGTAGTATGGAATTCTTCAGTATATGTAACGGAGTATCACCTGCCAAAAAGTATACCGTAAGGTCATAAAAAATATAGTATTATCGTTATCGTGAGCGCTAGACGAAGTACCATTTGTACAATGGATCTTTGCGCGTGTATCAATTTAGTGACAACGCACGGATCACATGCTACACCACTCAATTATTACAATCAATGCTACACAATTACCAGCACGTATATCTAGCGACATATGTTTCAATCAACTACGTACGGCATAGACAGTTAATAGTTTGCCGAACAAAATGCAATTATGAAGTCACGTCTTAGCCTTTATTGCATAATTTGATTCATTGGCGTCTCAACATTTCTGTAAAATTTATTTAATATTTGTTTCATTTATTTTGATTTTTGTTGAAAGTATTTTATTTATTTTGATGGAAATATCACTTCCATTGAATGTACTTGTGGAGAACCTTTTCATTACTCTGTCACATGTTGACGGATTTGTATTATTGTACATTTTATTCTAAATGCGATTGTACTATTATCCTAAAATGTGTATTCGACACGGCACTGTTAAAAAATGTCAGTTGATTGATTCATACGATTGTTACCTGTGACTTACACGAAAATAATCATTATACAAACTAGGTATGTGGCTTTTTACATGTCTTGTTATATTACTTTTTTTCAAACGCATTAATAATTCATTCATACACATTACAAGAAAGATCATTTCTTCTAACACACATATCTCCAGGACATCAATCCAGGTTTGCAATAATTCTAGTCCAGACTTTTTGTATGGTGGCATGTTAGTTTTCACGTTACCGTACAAATGAACACAGGAATTCAAACAGACGACGTGATTCGCAAGACCGCTTAAATAGTGAAAACAGCAATGAGATGAAAATGAACTCATAATAGTCCTCTGTGTAACGTGTGGTGGCAATGATGAATCGACTATATGCTATAGAAATGGACATCGGCAGCATATCAATTGTTAGACATCTCTGTTATGGTTCGCCGGAATAGACGCTTTAACATCCCTTTAATGTCTAGGAAGTAAGCTATCACTGTCCATATGTGTAATATTATGTAGCTTACGCTCTTTACATTAAATTGTATATTTAGTAATTATATTGAATAAATAATATTTTCGCTAGACCTAAGACTTCTGGAGACATAGGTGTCTTTTTTGATTCTTCATTAACATTTAACTTTCACACTGAAAATACTCGAAGTAGGGAAATTTTGTAATAAGTAAATATAGTAAATGATAACGATATATGATTGGCAAAGTGATCAAAGTAAGGGAGATAATTTAAAATTTTATAACAATAAAAAGGAACAATATTTATTAGAAGGTACTAAAAATATATTTTCAGTAGTGAAATTTTATAAAGTGCAACATTGGAACACAAAAAACATTCTTAGTAAAATAGACAGCAAATCACTTTCTCCTGTTATAACTTGTTTCCTTATTATGAATTATGAACAGGGTAGGTGGTAGATTTGTTTAAAAAGAATATTTATTATGATAAAAAAATATATTCTTAAAGTGCTTCTATACAGCTATAAGAAGAGTTTATGTTTCAAAGTAAGTATGTTACACTGATCTTGGATTAATAATATGCGTAATGCTAGTATTCGAAATTGTGGCATAACCAACTTTATCTACGACCAGGTATAAAAACATTAATAAAATGCTGACACATGGATATAATCATATATCATTTTTTTATCTTTTTTGAAACCTTATTATATGTAGAATATGTTCCTAAAACGATTTGACGGAAACATTTTTGTAAAAAAGATATTGCATAATAATGGAACAAATCTTTTTACGAAAAATTACGGAAAAATAGAGTTCGCGCAGTAGAGCATATTTTATCCTAATATTTTTGAAATGAGCGCCTATATTAACATTCTATGATAAGTATAGTTACCCCAAGTGCCACCAGATGGCAGAGTACATGATATAATATTAGATAGCCTCTCTATACGTTAATGTCGATGGGTACAGCGTGTAGCGTCAGTCGAATACGCGTTTTTCTCGAAACCATGTTTTTTAAACTGGTGGGAACTGTAACTCAAAAACTAATTGACGGATTGTCTTGACTTTTTTTTTTTTTAAAGTAAATTAAATTTATTGGAGCTTATACCTAATAAAACATTGATTTCGCTGTTATTTTTTTTACATAACACTTTAAAGAGCGAAATATAAGTGAAAAATCGGTACCGAAAATTTGCAGGTTCGCCATTTTGGTAATTTTCGATTTTTTTATTGGTATAAGCTCCAACAAATATCATATGTTTTATAAATTTTTTTGAAAATTTGATTTCAGATGATTTTTACAACTGCTAGAATTCCCACCGATTGGACACTTTTTTTTGGGATGGTCACATTACCGAGGTATAACTAATTACCGTGTAATTTTTTTAATAAAAAATTTTTTTTATACACCTGCATACTTGATAAATATATATAAAAAATTTCGAGTACTTTATTTACTTCCTTCTATAAAAAAAATGAAGAAAATGATGTAATTTTCGGGTCGCTTGATGAGAACCTCCCCTTAAAAATTACTTGTTACTATATTAGTATGTATTCAATCTAGTAACCAGTACTTGAAATACTACAATTACACATATTCTATTAACTATAACTAAATAATTAGTGTTATTTTTTATCCAATAGAGGTAACAAGTTTCGCTGAAAACTATGATTCAGAGGCCATAATAAAAGTAGCAAACGCGTGACATTGTACATACTCGTATATGGAGTCTGAAATAAATAAATAGAGAACATATTTCTAAAATAATTTAATGTTATAATAGGAAACTTAACTATTTCAAAATTACAGGTATGTAACATACAGTAACATAACAAATATTTTTATAATTACAACCAATACAAGATATGAATGTTTTAATCTTAGTATCTTCACTGCCAGTTTATTTCTATGATATGTTTAGTATATGCTCTTTTGATTATAAAACATTATACAGGTCACAATTCATACCTGTATTACTGATAATAATATGCGTAGTACATATTATTAAAAGTATTTTAAATATATTACCACTTACAAATGTCTAAATATATATCCGAATACACTCGAATATGTCGCTCCTGATCATGAGTTATAAGTAAACAAAATGTGGTGTTTTCTATTCCTCAAAGATGCCATAGTGTTTCAATTGAAATGAATGTCAAATTGTTAATAACATGCAAATACGAAAGTATATGTAATTGCTTAACTTAAAAAAAATAATTGCTAATAATTATCTACAACAGTTTGGTAACATATTAAAACATGGTAATTCAAAATCGATACTTTTCGTGTACGAAAATAAGTATGTATTTTTTCATCACATATAGTAGTTATGGGAAATAGAATTTAATTTTAAGAATACATCATGAGAGATAAGTATTTATTATATCACTTGGGTTTCATAGAAATTAAATGATGTTAATTGATCTCTAAAATCGTATATATGTGGGGCTGATGTCTATTCCAACAGTTTTATTTTAAATAAAACGTACCTAATTTAAAATCACTTTTAATACATAAGCATCACGAGTAATACAATGAACAGTGCATTTTAATACGCAGTTTTTTTTTTATTTCAAATACTTTCGTGAGAATTAAGGAATAAGTTGAGTGTGACTAATTTGTTTAATTAAGACAAATATTAGCTACCTTATTAAGGCAGATGGATATGTATTTTTTTGTACTTTTATTTTTATGTGTATGATGGCGAAATTCAGCTTAGCGTTGTCTTCTCATCTAACTTTCGGGGATTCGCAATGACATATGTATATAGACACATCCAGACAACTGATGTAGAAATAAAACCCATGCTCGTATTACACCGGGCCGGCAGTTTAGGCCAGCTCCAAACGGTTGGTATCATTATTCCGGATCAGTACAGGAAACTTGGAGACCTTGGAGAGGTAATTATACGGTAATGCACCTTTAGAAGGTGTGGTCATAAACATATATAAACATGAGATATAAACATGCATATACAAGTTAATATAATTTACTAGAGGTTATAATAACTGTAATCTGAAAATTAATAAAAATAAAGTTAATTCGATGTTGACTTAGATTTAATGGGACAATTAGTTCTAGTAACAATACATCCTTTATAAGAATATGTTTTTATAATGCACTATAATATCCTAATTGTATAGAGAGCACTTCACTACATCACTTGACTAACAGAATGGTACGCTGTACATTGTACAATGTACAATGAATTAGTACATATGTCTAAGTGAATATAAATATATAAAATTTTAACTGTGTGCTGTAACTATATCGGACAAATGAATAAAAAAATAAATCAAGCTCTTATATACTATGTCGTATGTGAGTGTAAACGTTTTTGGATGCAATTATTTCTGACAAATGGGACATTGCCATTGGGGATTGTTTATTTTCGGTATATAATATTTTTAAAACATGACCTGGTAATGTTAAATTTAGAACCATACTATTACAATATGTCACGATTCAGTAAAAGTCGTACATTTTGTTCAAGTACGAGTTGAGTAGTGTACTTTGACTATTAAAAATCCCAGCGCATTCACCAGAACTTAAAAGTTTTCGATACAAAAATTATGTTTTTGGGCAGCATTCTGGCATCACCAATTAATACTAATCACTAATAAAATTACTTACTAACAAATATGTTAGAGCATTATATATCTTATTAGTTTAAAGTATAGGACATATAGTTGACTGTTACATCAACGGAAGACTATATTAGAATAATTAAAAGACTTTTTAACAACGAAATCATATATTACTTATCACAAAATCGTACTTGAAGTAACCTATCAGTATCATTTCTAATCAATGGTGTAAAAGGTTATTTATTTTCTGAAATATTCAATTAAAAAGGTAAAGATATAAGTAGAACAAAGAAATCTATAAAATGAAATAAATGTCATAAGATCATGTGAAATTTCAAAGCTTGTATGTGATAGAGTAGCACAAAAATATTTAGTTAAAATTGTTTTAAAATTTGCCCTCGAAAATTAATTAAATAAATTAACTAAGCCTCTGTTCTAGACTCTACCTATTTCAGATGAACTATCTACACATTTTCAAACTAGAGTACTGTACATATACTGATATACATTTAACTGACGTAGGTGTGTTTAATATGAATATATAAGCAACTAACATAACAGCAGATTTACGTGCTGTACATAAAACTAAATATAGACAGAGGACGTTGGAATCAGTTTATTTCCACGTTTTGTAAATACATATTTCGGTATATGGAAATGAACTGTCAATATTGATTTTAGTATTCTATTTAAATAACATGAGAATTCCGCCAAACCAACACAGTGCGAGACTCTTAATTAAATACGCACTGACACTCCTCGAAAAAATCGATGCATGTGTATGTTAGTCTTCGAATAATCACACTAGAAGGTTTATTGACTTCTCCATTAACAGGTTAAGCAAATATTGTGTGTATCCACATTACCTCCTGGTTATAAATGGAACATTATATTGATAAGATAATATTTTTAACGATTGCATTTAATAAAATAAGCTTATAAGAATTACAAAATCTTTAAAAAAGTAAACAGTTTACAGTACTAATACCCTTCTAGCTATTTGATGTAACATGATATAAGGTTTCTTACCTGTAACACTATAAACGTATTTTTAATAATGCCTGACAAAATCTATTCAAGTAATTTTCGTCGTACATGTCTCAGTATATGTTCATATGGAATATTCAAAATTTACATCATAACCTCAGTAAATATGAAATTTCTATTTGTCTTGAATAAGCCAGATTTTTTAAACTTAATGGTAAAAATTGTAGAGCGAATATTGGGAGACCAGCTTTCCACGAACATTGAAAGATTACATGTATCTTTAGAACAGTGTAAAAGGTTACACACGTTTTTTGGTGTTCGTGGAAAAACTGATCTCTTGTTCCTGTTGCTTCTCCAGTCTCTTCCTAGGAGGGAATATTAGTTATAGGCGACATATATTACAAGGAAAGCACGACAACCCGAAAATTAAAGAAAAGATATGTGATTGTTGAGATACATATCGAAAGAAGGATTTAATTATTGTTAATATAGATGTTTATGAAAAATAAAGCTATATAGGAATACAGTTTTAGTGTTATTTTATTGTAATTAGTGCTATGGTATTTATATTTTGTGATACAAGCGCTTATGTAGCAGACTTATTATACAAATACAACTCTAGAGTAGATTTGTATTTGAATAATAAGTCTGCTAGTAAAAAAAACAATTTTTAGTACACGCAAAAATATTCAAAAGGTACAGATTCTTCTTCAAGCTTCTTTTTTTTTTCTATTGGATGCTGATTTCCCAACGAGGGAGATAACAACAATAAATTTTCATTTTCAATTTGAAATTGATAAAATTTTCAGCATTGGACATCACGCAACTACCGTGCCCAAACTACCTATAAATTAAAAAAATAATCATTAAAAAACTACACGAAAAAATAAGTTTCTACGATGATACTAAAATATATAAGGAATTTTCCTAAATAAATAATATATTGCTAACTAAGCTTGCGATCATTTTAGGGTAAAATGTATTGTATTTGCTACAATATTGCATATGTACGTCGAACAAACGAAAGCAAAACAAATCTTATTAGAAATAAACTCTTCTTTCCATATAGAGAACAGGACGAGATAAATTCAACGATACATGGTATTTGTCTTATTAAACGGTTTTGTATTGCAATAGACATTCTAGAAATGGTACAGATTTGGAAACATTTTAATAAAAGCGCTAGTGCTTAAAGGGTGCTATCAGATAACAGTAACATTGATCGAGAATATGTCTTGCCTTTTCTTACAAATACATTCAGGAGACTGACAATGGCTGAAGTACCTACAAGATTGATAGCATATACAGGGTGCCCAATATGTATGGAATAACGTTTGTAACTTTTTAAAAACGCCCTGAATGAAAAAATTCTTCAGATAGAAGGTTTTTGGTTTTTCGTTCCTTTTAGTAACATTGGGTTTGTTTTAGAGCCAGCAGTTTCGTTGCCGTGGTAACCAATATTATTTTTTTAAATGGCACCATATTATTTTCTGTTCTTATTTGGAATCTCTTTGGAATAACAACTCTTTTTATGCTATACAAAATTTTGCATTACAAAACTTCTTGCATTACAAAACTTTTTGCATTACAAAATTCTTGAAAAAACCTAGCAAAAATGCAAAACTTCGAATTCAAGAGCGTTACCGAAGAGAGCGGTGTCTAATGAAAATATTGGCTCTTACATGTAACGTCAACTTGCCAACGTGACAAGTCATATCAGGAAAAAAAACTACTAACACTTGAGTGCTCTCAGTGTGAAAAATGATTCAGGGACAGAAATATATCCAATTTTTAATAATAGTCGTTATACGGGGATAGCAAAAGAACACAAGTCGAAGCATGTAAACTTTTCAATGAACTCTATCTCAACCGAGAACTAATTATGAACAGCGGTATGTAAAACTCTAAAGAGATTTAGGGAAACAGGTATTGTAAATGATCTTCCAAAACCGGGACTTCAGAAAGTAACAAAAAATATTGAGAAAAAGTTGGAAGTGAATGAATACCCATGTTTCCACACGCCCTTTGTTGTTAAATCACAGCATAAGTAAAAGTTATGTACATACTATACTAAAAAAAAAATGAACGTCCATATAAACCTATGTTGTTGCAAGAACAATGATGTTTATGATAGGCGTAATGAATTTTGCGAAATTATGATAGACCATATTAATAATAATCGAAACTTCCTTTACAATATTGTGTTGTAAAAACAGTTATAAAACATTATTCCATATATATTGTATTTTCTATTATTACAAAGTTATTTATATTTTCGAATTTAGGTTGTATAAGCTCATAGGTAGTATGGGCCTCATCACCTGATCACTTAATTTGGTATACTATTGGATTAAATACTAAAATGACTTAAAACCCTATATTTTAATTCTCTATATTTTGCCTTATTATAAAAGTGCTGTTCAGCAAAGAATCAATAAAAATAGTATTTATTGTCAATATATATATGCAAGCTTGAGATATTTCGAAATATCAGACATGCTTCCGGTCGGTATGATCAAGAGGAAAATAGTGTCATGCTGAAGAGGATAGCGGATAATGGAGAGGCCAGCGCCACTCATTTTGGTAGCATATTCGCTACTAGGAGAAAAGTATACAAAATATTTCGTCATCTCACATTTGTACGCATACTAGCAAATGACAATTATAATTTTGTAACAAACAATATAATCAAATACACTCTAGATGTAGCTTGTGTTACTTTTTGTCACTTTACATATAAATACGCTTATAAATTGCAATGTGTCAAGGGTAGGTCTGTTCACGACTAGAAAGTTAGCCTTCACCAAATGGAAAATTGATACGCGGCATGGATACTGTTAAGCTATGCGGGTATACATAGCGCTTCGGTGAAATGCGGGTGATGAAGAGGATCACCACTGTACCAATTAAGACCATCTCCTTGGAGGACAAAAGATGGCAAGATCTGAAAATGTGTGGAAAAATATGTTCTAACGTATGTGTGTAGGCGTCTATATTCATATTTCAATATGTAGACACGGGTACCATGATCTACCTCCGATTAATATTTCACACGGACAGAAAAGCTAATATTTTTCTTTTTGTAATAAAACAAATATTCCATATTAGACAATTACTATTAATAAATGATTTTATTGGCTAGAGATTCCTATATTGTATTCACTATAAGAAATGGATAGGACTATCTTCTGACTGTTTCTATTCATTGTTCTATGTACTGAATTTTGTATATTTTCTATGATGGTAAATCAAGGCTCGTATTTATTTAAGATATAGGCAAAATATGTTTTATGAGTTTGTAAAATGTTATTAACACCTCTATAATGAATTATTTTTAAAATTTCTGATAAATATACTACATTTGATAAAATAGAGGATTATCATCTTGCACATAACTTTAAAAGGCATTGCCAACAATTATAGAGAATATGTGAAATATAAAATCCCCCAATACAAATGAGGTTTTTCATGTCCTAGTAAAAAGTTTCATTTACGTTAGCTGCTCTACAAACAAAAAATCGAATTTATGTAAATCTAACTTGATTGAAACATTTTGGCTTAACGGTAGCGAATTTGTAGCAGATAATTTATGCAAATTTCATGTACACAATACAATGGTTTAAAAATATTATTTATATATACATTTTGTTATGGCGTAAACGAAACTAATAAAGTATACTATTTACCCATTGATGTGAATTAATTTATTATTAGTTCATTCGTAAAATAGAAAATGTTAATACATGTGTATACTTTCATTATGAGGACAATGAGTTACCTAACTGAATAAAATGAATGCTAATTAATAAAATTAATCTACAAAGGCTTATTTTTTAGATGTTTAGGTAGCTCCTAACATCATTAAGAATGCAGGGTAGTAGCTCTATAGAATATGTTCCACAATCTCATCATGAAGATTGCATCTCATATACATACGAGTATATAGGGCTATTAGCTCTATGTGTAGTAACCCATAACCAGGATTCTTATTGTGTCCATAAACTTGTATGATACAGACTTAAGCAGCAGTTTTCTAGGTTAATATAAAGTGTAGTTAATAATATTTCTGTTCATTTACAACAGCCGATTTTGGCCTATTTGTATTTATGATGTTAAAAAGTAGTCTCCTACCATGGAGGGCCATTGCTCGTTTTAGTTCCAGCAAAAATCTTCTAGAATTTTGACGTACCAAGCTGTCTGCCTCCACATGTCCATGATTTCCCACGTGATTTTTCAACCTATATAAGGTTATGTCGTGGTCCGCTTCAATAACTTCTTGCATTGCAGGATTAGCCCTACAATAGGCTAGAGCCATAAATGTGGCTTAATCTTCTGTGAATATGCCAATGGTTTTTCTATGTATCCCTTGATTAATATTTTTTCGAATTGCTTGTAGTATTCTAGTAAATTCAGCTTGGAATTCTGTCGCATGAGTGCCCAGTGACACTGATTCTAAGTCTAGATCTTTAGAGAATATCCCATATCGATATTGTTCCTAACCGGTCCAATTATAACAACTCATTATATACTGTATACCCAACTTAAAGATTTACTTAGGATACTTAAAGATATATATTTGGAGCAGAATATATCATGAGCAACTGAGCAAAATGATGAAGAATCATATTTTTTACGATTCTTATGAAAATTCTTAAAACAGGAAATGCTAGAAAAAAATATTTTTAGTAATGAACAATTAATACACCTATATTTTGACAAAAAGATAAGAAGGTACATTGCTACGTTATCAAGTTACACAGTCTAGTCTCGGATTTCTTTATTATTTATTTTTAAAACGACAGTAGACTTCATATAGTATTTTTCAAAGTTTCTATAAATACTGTAGTATGTACTTTCGTAAATTGAGTATATTATTAAATTGTTTTTGAAGGCAATGTAATTTAAAATGAATTTACAAAAACCTAACAAATGAAAGTTCCTTTATTTTATGTGATACATAATAGTTCAGAGACATTTCTTAGTTTCTGGTGTAGATCGTTTTTAGTTATTACTTACAACAAAAGTGGCATTAGTCTACAAAACAAGAATTATTGTTAGTGAAAAGCGATGAGAGTACTACGCTAATATGTATCTTACTTCTAATATGTATCATTACTTCTACCATTTTCTTTCAAGTTTTCTTCTTCTTTTATAAACCGTATGAAATTACATTTTCAGTTTACTGATTTATTAATGTTATCAGTTACCATATCAACCAATATAATGAACTGTTAGATATAAGGCTTTATACCAATCAGTTCAACATTTCGCTATTTTGATGCTTCCAAAAGCATCCAATAGTCTGTTATTTGTTATACTTTAACTATACTTAAGTTGCTATAATCACTACGAAGGCAACTAATCTTTTATACTTAATCTTTCATTCATAAGTACCATGTGCTTGTTGAACCTAGTTACAATTCTTATTTTGAATTTCTCAATATACCTACATTGGACAAATATTGCTGCCAAGGAGCTAAACACATCAAACTCAACAGTTAATGAAAACCGCGTAAATTTTAAATATTGGTTTTCAGTGAGAATTAAATCGCTTTATAACGAGAATAGATATTCCTCGTGGTGTTGGAAAAAGAGGTATTTCGTGAAAACCAGAACACGTTAAATATACTGTCTACCCAGTCTAACACATCGTATAGAGGAGACAATGGACTGGGACACATACGATACAAAGACATTTTACAGTTACATCTGTCAGAAGTTTCTGACAATATGGGAGATTTCTGTATTTAGGGAGGAAGATCATATTTCACACGACATGTGAAGATCATATTTCACAAGACCCTCAACATGCCTCAAGAATTGTGTAAGAATGGATACAAAATCGTAAATTTCATGTTTTAAAATGATCACCGCAAAGCCCAGATCTTAATCCCATAGGAAACCCATGGGCACATTTAAAAAAAGTTGGTAGTATGGTATGAATTATAGCCATCGTCATTGACTGGACTTTGGCAAAAAAACAGAAGAGTAATGGGACCTTTTTTCCTCAGATTATTGCAAAAATATTGTTTGTCGTATGCTACGCCGTATAGTCTGTTAGTAAGGTAAAAGGTTTATGGACAAAATTTCAATTCATAACTAACTTTCTATCTTGTACCTAAATGAAAAATGCTAATTCAAAATTGAGCCTGTTATGTAAGGATAGTTTTTAATGCTGCTATTATTTGAAGAAAATAAATCTATTCTTAAATTGTTTATTGTGTACTCATGCAGAAACAATCATTCGTGATTGTCTTTTATTACCTTAAGGAAGTAGAATACAAACACCTGAATAAGGTGCCTTAGTGGTTAAATTTCCTCCATCCATCAGTGTATGTACTTTATCTGTATGAACGTTGTACGCTACTAAGGCGCGACGAAATGTACAACTCTATGTTTCATACCAAACTGGTGTGTTATTTATTATATACACCTTGTTTTATGAAAGTGTCATTTGATATCATTTCAATCAGTGTACAATTAACCCAAAAATTCTAAAATTATGATAAATATTTTACGTAAATTAAAAAATATATACATATATAGACTGCATTGTTTGCTTAGATTTATGGGTCTCATTTAGTTTGTAGCAAAGGAAAGTTAAGAAAGTGCACTACACTGTACCTGCTATATAAAATAGCGGTGTAAATAAAATGAATGGTTGTGGGAAACGCGGGTGTATTCATTCACGCATATCTATTTCCTTAAAGGCCTGTACGGCATTTTTACTCTACAATAATTTGTATTCGAGTACAGCGAGCTGTTATCGTCG
Organism: Rosalia funebris; assembly: GCA_037954035.1. NCBI lineage: Eukaryota > Metazoa > Arthropoda > Insecta > Coleoptera > Cerambycidae > Rosalia > Rosalia funebris. The sequence goes on from JAZFAV010000024.1 coordinate 807,326, forward strand.
GTAAATCACGACAAATAAAGCTGAGTTCTTGCCGTTTCGCGAGCTGTTCCTTTTTTGTCGCTAACGTACTTTGCCGGTTTTCTTTGTTTTGGATGTTATATAGATTACGGTCGCGTTGATTTATTGTCACCCAACTGAACTATGCACTCGTATTATGATCGCTCTAACCTTGGTGTAAGAGTTCACAAGTCTTGTCACTTTCTGAATATTAAATTCTCCTTTCGTAGCTTATGAGTTTTGGTCCCAGGCTGCACCCATCCGGCGTGTGGAAGTATGCAGGTGATAGCGAGATTGTTCGTGCCACAAATCTAACTATGCTTCGGGACGTCTTGTTCTTATTAAATTCTTCTGCTCTATTCCCAAATCGTGAGATATAAAGCAATATAAAGAAACTGGTTTAGCCCTGGATAGATCTCCGTCGCTGTCATGATTAGTAGAAGTTAAATGCACTACTTAAAAACATTAAGGGTACAAAAAAATTCCAAAATATATTCAGTGTTTATTGAACGACTGCAATTTTATTAATAATGGTCGTATCGAGATAAAAAGAAAAACTATTTTAAGCTTAAGGTTTTCAGTATTGAGATATTTTGGCAAAAAGAAATCTAAGCTACAGTTACCGCGCAATCCATAAAAATACCGCGAGATAAGAAATTTCCAAATTTTCTTACAAGCGTCCCCGGGCTCAGGACATTTTTCTCGACTAAATCAATGCAAAGATCCATTAGCCTTTTTATTCAGCTTTACTTTGACTTTCTACCGGACTCTGCAAGACCATTTGTTGCTGAGATATAGCTGATTGAATAAAAAATTACCATTTTGTTTTTAATATTGCTAATCATTACATAACATTTCAAAGCAATAATCTTGTTCCATTAATTCTTTTCAAAACTTTAATTATTCTGGGAAAAAACGGTTCATTGGATCAATTTGAAAATTTACAAGGCTCTTCAGAGTATAATGAGCTAAGAAAAAACTTGGCAAAATTAGTATTTTCCTTGATATTTGCAAAGTGGTGGTAGATTTTTTAAAATGTTAGACAAGGTGTCTTTTCAGTCAGTAATTTTTTGTACTTTCTAAAATTAATAGCGAGGGAAAACACTTTTTTGTACTCAACAATGACATTCGTCATTTATGAAGGGTTTATTCAAGTTTACAAAAACATCCCTCCATTCGCTGTACGATCATTAGACCTGAGATATCGATGACCAAAAATAAAAGTGTTATTTTCTATTCAACCATCGATATCTCCGCAACAAATACTCGTAGATTGCGTTAAATTAATTCAAATTAAAGCTGAATAAACAGGCTAATCGTCCTTTGCATAGGTTTAGCTCGCGGTATTGCTTTGGATTGCGTAGTAACCGCAGCTCAGATTTTTTTTTTGCCAGAAAATTTTTTAAACTAGAAACTTTAAGCATAAAATGATTTTTTTCCATCTTAATACGACCATTTTTCATAAAGTTCCAGTCTTTCAAAATCACTGAAAATTTTTGGCAATTTTTGTCCTCTTAATTTTTTTGAGTAGTGTATATATAGAGTGCGATGTATACACCTCTTCCTTTCTGTCTTTTGAACTACGTATTGAATCAAAATGAGTTAACTGTGTTAATTTATAGTGTGAAGTTCAAATAGGTATAAAATTTTAAAATGATAATTTTTAAAATTTGAAAAGTTATGTGTAGATTACCTCGAAATTAGTAAAAAAAAAATATCATGTGCAGCACAGTACACGTGATAGAAGTGAAAACTTCTTTAGAATAGAGAATGAGAGAGATTAAGAGTGAGAGATTGAAAGAGAGAGAGAGAGAGAGAGAGAGAGAGAGAAAGGGAGAGGGATAATTTCAAAAGAAATATAACAATATAAAATTTGTGTAAAAAACATTAGATTTATTCATTATCTACACTATCATCGGCTGGTGGTTCAATTGGTAATACTGATATGATTGGTTTGTGATAACTAAAATATGAAATATATGTTTGTGATTCGATATTTTCTAGATAACGCGTAAAAATTGCATCTTTTGTTGTTCCTGATTTTGTTGTTGATTCTTTGGGATTGCTATTTATAAGCAGACCAAATGTTTCTCGAAGAAAGTTAATCAACGTCAAAGAATTATTGGATCCGAAATTTACATTGAAATCTCCCCCGAAAATCAAAGCGATTTTGTCTTCGCCTCTTCCAAGTGCATTTGCACCTGTGTGGCTGTAAACCAGTAGGGAGCGGTGAATGAAATATATTATATCTTCTAGATTTTAACAAGTTAAACGGTTCAAGGATATTATCAAATAATCACAGAACACAGATGTAAATAACGTAAATAATTACAAAACACAATGATAAATATTCGGTACACACGCGTGCTGCTTCAGCTGTTAATATATAGCGTCTGGACGCGTACATCTATAACGCGCGCATGCGCGACAATCTATCTATCCTATTCTATCGCTTCGTACTGAGTTTATATCGTTCTCTCTTACTCCACTCCCGTGTGGCCCGTCCCGTCAGAGTTGTACGTACTCGCGCGCATGCGCGTCATACTATATTTTCTTCTATTGCCTAGTATTCAATGAATACGTGGCTCTCTCTCTCTTGCTCGTACGATGCTTCCTAAACTGTTCCCCCTTCAAGCAACTTAGACCTTGAACTTAGCGTATGAGTGGGCGTTAAAGATGAAGGACCACACAAAAGGGAGACGCGGATAGCCTAAACTGATATATGTGATATATAGCTCTCTTTCTCTTTCTCTCTATGTTATATATCTGTGTACTTTGTCTTGTAACGAAGCCTGTGTTTTAGGTATACCAAATGTATAGCTCTCTTTCTCCTTCTCTCTACGTTATATCTTTTTTCTCTCTCGTGTAACGAAATCTCGAAACGTTACATTTTTTCCAATTCGCTCTCCATTCTCGTCAAATATCAGAACGCCGCCAAAGAAGTATTCACTTCAAAAATATAGTTTCTTGAGGTTAAATGAGACACTCAACATGAATTAAAAATCGTAAAACTTTAGTCCAGCAGGGTTTCCAAGAAAATGTTGTTTCTCGTAACGAAAATATTTGAATTGTACAATAAATTACTGCATCGGTTGCAAAAATCAAATATCACAAACTCATCGCTTCGAAAATGCTATATCATCACAATGCCATTGCCTTACGTTAGGGATTCCTTAAGATTCGCTGATGAAACACAAATTCTTTAAAGTTTTCCATACCTCTAATATTCTGGTACACAAAATCCAGCGTAACAGAAGGAGGGAATGATAGATTACTAATAATTCAATTGAGTTAAACTATTTTACTGATACCATTATTTCCTTATTCCGGGAAAAGGAATACCTTTGATGCAGTAACAGAAACAAGAGACCGGTTTGCCACAAACACCCAAAGATACGTTGCTCGACACAGGTTTCGCCAACCAACTTGGCATAATCAAGAAATGAGAAAATCATCTCCTGACGATACCAATTAGGCTGGTGAAACGCATGTCGAGCGACGTACACATATCACATGTTACCCACTCGCAATTGTTACTAATATGCCACAATTACCAGCACGTCTGTCTAGCGACATATGTTTCAATCAACTACGTACGGCATAGACAGTTAACAATTTGCCGAACAAAATGCAATTATGGAATCACGTCTTATCTTTATTGTATAATTTGATTCATTGGCGTCTCAATATTTCTGTAAAATTTATTTCATGCTTGTTTCATTTATTTTGATTTTTTGTTGAATTTATTTCATTTATTTTCATTTGATGGAAATATCCATTGAATGTTTTTGTGGAGAACCTTTTCATTACTCTGTCATAGGTTGACGGATTTGCATTGTACTAACTGTTACCCTAAAATGTGTTTTCGGCACGACACTGTTCAAAAATGTCAGTTGACTGATTCACACGATTGTTACCTGTGACGCACACCTAAAGAATCATTATACAAACCATATACTCTATCGGTGTTTGTGGAAACTGGTTTATTGTTCCTTTTTCACTGTCTCCTTAGTTAACACATTAATATTACTTGCATACATTACTCAATTATTGTACACTTTACACGCTACTAATGATAATGTTTTAAAGTGTTTGCAGTGGTGCATAAGTATATTATTATGTAAATTGTACTCGTACATCGTTTATGAATCGGTACATGCATGAGTATAGCATGTACCGATTCATAAATATGTAAATGATTTATGGTTCGCAATAAAAATATTTAAATAAAGGTTTACTAGCTCTCTATTTATGAATACGAGTAAATAAAAATTTCATACAAATTAGTACCAATAAAGCTGTCTAACTTTGGCAATATATCGTTTTCCTCTATGCATGTTATATATACCTATCTCTGTTTAGACAAATAAACACGCCTGTATATATTGAAATGAAGAATGTATTTTTTATTACATATATTTATATTCACAGAAAACGTTGTATTTAATAAAATATTTCGTATTCCTAGACGTCTAATATTTGGATACAAATAAAGTATAAGTAATTGGGAATATGGCGAATTCAGATTATCAAAAATATTTTTGAAAATTGTTAATAACTAAAAAATAAGCTAAATAACTATCTTCGCATACGATGACTTTAAGATCAGTAAATTTAAATTGTTCCCTAGTGCAGTGATATAAACAACCTTGTAGTAGTTCCTCTAAGAGTAGCAGTAATTCATAAATAATTCCAGCACATCCCGTAGATAAGTTACAGATGATTAACAAAATACATTGAATAATTTTTAAATAATAGATTACTTTTAGTATACTAGAACAAATACAATCAAGTCCGCAAAGGTATATATTTGGAAGTTTTAATATAAAATACAAATATCGTAAAGTAATGAATATTTTTTTAAATATAATTAATATATACATATGAAATGAATGGAAGAGGCAATTCTCAAACCTAGACTGACGTATGCAGCACTGATCTGGTGGGAGAGAGCCTACTTAAGGTCGGAAGCCAACCACTTAACAAGCTAACAGGATTGATTCTAAGAAGTATAACCGGAGCGTTAAGATCAACACCGATCGAGGCAATGGGGATACTGACGGAGATACCACCTCTTGATGTCACCCTGAAAGCGGAAACCGTAAAGGCAATGCACAGGGTGGGAAACATGAATAGGAAGGTAAGGGACCTGAATAGACTCTCAAGAGAGCTAGCCGAGGAGGAACGATGGATGCTCTCTGACAATACGGGTGTCCACTTCCTGCTTGACAAGAAATACAAGATCACCCTCACCAGTAAGACCGACTGGACGGAGGGTCGAGCTGGATTACCGGCCAATGGAGACATCTCGTATACGGATGGAGCCAAAAATGGGCACAGAGCGGGTGCGGGGGTGTATAGGCGACGCGATGGGATAGGTAAAACCTTCCCCCTGGGTAAATACACTACCGCACTCCAGGCCGAGCTAGTTGCAATTACACATGGTGTCCTGGGGGCCGACCAAAATCAGACCCAGGAGAAGGTATGTATCTGCTCGGATAGCAGGGCGGCGTTGGTAGCCCTGAATTCAGCAACGACAAAGTAAAGCTGGTCTACAATTGCTATGAAGCATTGAACCATTTGGCAGGGAAGGGACCGGTGGAACTCGTATGGATACCTGGGTATAATGGCATTAAGGGAAATCTAATTGCAGATGACCTTGCCAGACTAGGAACTTGAATTGTTAACTAATTTATTCATTATTTTACGAAAACACGTATATAATTATAAATATTGCTGCAACTGTCTTTTAGACTACGGTAATAATCAATTTAAGAGGAGGTTACCTATGGTTTGGAGAATGATTCTTTGCGTGTACGTCATAGGTAACAATCGTATGAAGCAATCAACTGACATTTTTCGTGTTGTGTCGTGTCGAAAACACATTTTAGGATAACAATCAATACAATACAAATCCGTCAACCTATGACAGAGTAATGAAAAGGTTCTCCACAAAACCATTCAATGAAAATGATATTTTCATCAAAATAAATGAAATAAATTCAAGAAAAAATCAAAATAAATGAAACCAAAATGAAATAAATTTTACAGAAATATTGAGACGCCAGTGAATAAAATTATACAATAAAGCTAAGACGTGACTTCATAATTGCATTTTGTTCGGCAAATTATTAACTGTCAATGCCGTACGTAGTTGATTGAAAATATGTAGTTAGATATACGTGTTGGTAGTTGTTGCATATTAGTAACAATTGCGAGTGGTGTAGCATGTGATCTGTGCATCGTCACTAAATTGATACACGCGCAAAGATCCATTATACAAATTGTATATACTCGTACATCATTAATATTCGATTATTAAGTATATATAACAAAATGTATTTATTTGCTACTAGGTTACGTACATTTTATATAAATAGCTTATACATAAATAATAAATTACATTCTAATGGAAGACATTTTAATAAAAAACCACAATATTCTTTCAGAAGAAAATATAGTCTTTTTTAAAGTTAGTGCTAAAATAGTTTTTTCAATGAATCATATTTATGGTTAAACCAAACACGGTTTACTATCAACTTAAATAAATTTATTTTAAAATGAGTTAAAATCACTAACAAATTTAAGGCGCTTCACTGCCATTTCAAATTCCATGTAAGTGATAAATGCCTAGTCAGGAATTGAACTTGAATAACAAGTAGCTAAAGAATCCTCTTTAAAGAGAATTCTAATATCAATTCTTCGTATAACTAAATGATAGGACCATCGGCACGGAATTCACATTTTTATCCCTAAAATTAGGAAAAAGCAGAGAAATACATGAGACTTCGAATATATTTTTGCATTCTCCGATATTATTGTGTAGTGCTCTCGCAAAGTAAGTAGACTTGTTCAAAATTCAAGGAATAACTTTTGGGAAAACTCTCGGATCCGTCAAACTCCAAAAACAAAAAAATATTTAACGAAGTACGACCTATACTTTTTATCAGTGGCTAACGCTACTATCAGGCAGTCAACGCTGCACAATTTGAACATTTAGTTTAGTTGATTTTTTAAATAATCACTGCCATTAAATTTAGTATTTTCAAATAGCACAAGTCCTCACATTATTACCTAATTTATATTCACGCTACTGTAATTATTCTAGTAGCGTACGTAAAAACATGTGCTTTTTCACACTGTGTAATTAGAAAAGGGAGTTGCAATTAAAAAAAAAGAAACATCGATAACGTTATAATAATAAAAAATAATCTACATAAATTATTTTGTATATGTTAACCATATTTTAAAAAATATGCAACTACAAATAAAATTTGACGCATCTGAAAGTTTTTTCCAAAAGTTCTTACTTCAATTTTTAACGTATTTTATTCATTACTTATAGAAATATGAGACAATAGACTAACAAAATAAATAACTGAAAAATAAAAGATAAATTCATAAATGTAACAGTAATACAAAGAATACAATTTTCAAAAAATAAAACCCGTCACAGGTAGGATTCGACATTTGTCCCGGATCGGAACCGAATGACATACAGCTGTTTCGAACTTATTAGTTCTCATCAGTGCCGCATACGGTACGCCGATTCAGGACAAATGCCGAATGAACTTTATGGCCTATACATCTTTATCGATACGATCTCTGTCAGTAACTTAATAGCTTTGCTATTCGGGAACTATTTTGATAACCGCTTGGCGGCTTGGTGATTCCTTTCTCGATTTCCGACTTATAAGTTACTGACAGAGATCGTATCGATAAAGATGTATAGGCCATAAAGTTCATTCGGCATTTGTCCTGAATCGGCGTACCGTATGCGGCACTGATGAGAACTAATAAGTTCGAAACAGCTGTATGTCGTTCGGTTCCGACCCGGGACAAATGTCGAATCCTACCTGTGGCGGGTTTTATTTTTTGAAACCTTATCTGATCGTGCAGAAACACGAGAAAGGGGTCGAGGATCGCTTCTGGGTATAATTCAATGCCTGGCGGGGCTTTAGCCCGAGGAGTAGTTGTTTCCTAGAGCGATTATGTAATAGCTTTGCTATTCGGGAACTACTTTGATAACCGCTTGGCGGCTTGGTGGTTCCTTTCTCGATTTCCGACTTATAAGTTACTGAGAGATCGTATCGATAAATATGTATAGGCCATAAAGTTCATTCGGCATTTGTCCTGAATCGGCGTACCGTATGCGGCACTGATGAGAACTAATAAGTTCGAAACAGCTGTATGTCGTTCGGTTCCGATCCGGGACAAATGTCGAATCCTACCTGTGGCGGGTTTTATTTTTTGAAACCTTATCTGATCGTGCAGAAACACGAGAAAGGGGTCGAGGATCGCTTCTGGGTATAATTCAATGCCTGGCGGGGCTTTAGCCCGAGGAGTAGTTGTTTCCTAGAGCGATTATGTCATAGCTTTGCTATTCGGGAACTACTTTGATAACCGCTTGGCGGCTTGGTGGTTCCTTTCTCGATTTCCGACTTATAAGTTACTGAAAGAATACAATATTGCTTATATTATATTCACAAAGAATATAATATAAGCATATAACATTAGCGTTATCTTAATTTTAATTACGAATATTAATTAACTACTAGTTTCATAAATAATATTATTTCTATTGTTGTCCATCCGCTCAAAATGGTAGCTATAGTTCTGAAAATATGTAGTTGTGGGCCACATACCCCATAAATTACTTATTCGGTGAAATATTGGCAATATAGCGTATGCCACCGACCCCCGCAGTTTCCTCTAGCCGTCCTTATTTTACTTTCCGGCAGTTTTGCAGTCATTGCCTCGAATATGGCAATATCTCCGAAATATGTTCGTTCAAATACGATCTATTGTTTCGTCTGGGACATATATGAAACATAAAATAGATAAAGGAAAGTTTATAGCAGTAGAGGCTATCTCGCTTAAGTTAAGATCTTTTATGCCGTGGGATTTTTTACTTATTGGTAATATCCGTCTTTGTTTTAACTTTCCATCATCGTTTAGGTTCTGCGAAAGATCTTTACGAGATGCTATTTTCACACAGGGTTTTTATGAAATGTGGTTTACTACCCTTTTTAGATTTTTCTTAGTGCGTATATTAGATTGGGGTATATACTGAAGTACAGGGTGGTGCGTTTATTGACAAGTGTTATTTCCTCGTAAACGACGATCCATTTACCAGAAAGAGGCGGGTTACAAAGTAAAATATTGTATACAGTCGGCATAATTTTAAAATCGTCAGATGTCAGCTATTATATTTATTTTCGGGCGCACAATGTATACAGATTATTAAGCGGGAAATAGTTTTCTATATAATTGGGTACAAGAGTATTTATGCACATATTCTTTGGCTTTAAGTGTGTTGACGTATTAAAATAATAGTTTATTATTTTATTATTAATAGTTTATTTCACAAACACTATTTTGAAACAAAACACTGTTACAGCTTTGCAATTACTCGTATATTGCCGACATTATCGTTGTCGAAGTGTAGTTTTAAAGCGACTTACAGCCACATTATGAATTATTGTCACGCATCTAATGATCCTTACCTTATTCCATATCACCCCGTATACGTAAATACTGATCGTTCAAGTGGTGGCCTATTAAATACATTTGAGAGACGTATCAATGTATAATTAGAATAATAAAAAGAAAGTCATACAAAATGGTTATTGTAAATTTATATCTATGTAAAACTAATAAGTATCATGTTAATACATTTTAAAGCATAGGAGTATCTAATTTGATAAAAATATATTTTTTGTTATCCAATAATTCCTGAAACTTCTTGTTATTTTTTTACCCTCGTCAAGGGAAATTACAAGAGATCTAATTTACAGGATATTTCGGGATCCAAGTAGGTGTGTAAATGTGTAAAAAAACTGGATATTTGATTTTATTTCCTTCCAATTTTGTTACACTAAATAAGAAGTTATTATTAGTGACACTAACTAATAAAGTTTTACTTAAATTAATATTATACTAACATCAGATCAATTTTAAAGAAATATTTGATGTCATATCATACGTCAACTCACTCGAACATGCTCGCAAAAAAGTGTTATGAAAGGCAATAATTATGACACTAACTAATAAAGTTTTACTTAAATTAATATTATACTAACATCAGATCAATTTTAAAGAAATATTTGATGTCATATCATACGTCAACTCACTCGAACATGCTCGCAAAAAAGTATTATGAAAGGCAATAATTGTGTAATAATGAAGAAACTTGTTTCTAAACAATATCTTCCCATTTTTTTCCTAATTTGCGCACAGAATTCTATATCCCATGGTCACTCAAACTCGAATTTGAGCTTTCACTTCAGTTATTGGACGCTTTAAATCATGGAAATAGCCATAGTCAGGAAGACTTCTATAGGAGAATGGAGTTTATTCAGTCAAAATGCGATTCTACAGCAAAAAACTCTGATCTAATGCAGGTGTTATAGGATTATATTATGATGGAAAACAAGAGAGTTCCTGATGTTCTTCTATTATAAAATCCTGGACCATCTTAGTAGGATTATGTTCTACTTTTTGGAATACGAGGAATTTAGATGCAGTAAAAGAGGAAAAATTGCCATAAATATTGTGGATGTTTTCTGAACAAACACAATTTGCGAAGTCATATTACATTTCTGCTAGGTTATGTCTTTCATGAAAAAGCAGGGTACAAACCTACTTATAACTTTTGCATATTGATATGTTCCACTAAGCAACTTTCGAAAATTTCTGCGGGTAGATGAAGAATCTCTTTAGCCCAGTACGTAGAGAGTTTTGTCCTGCAAAAGGTGATGTAGGAATAATTTTTTAATATGTTGTTCAGGTCTGGGCCTTGACAAAAAAATCCGAGTTTTCGACATTGGGGGGGGGGGGGAGGGGACCGCTTGAATCGCCATCTTGAATAAAAGGTACAAAAAATAGTTTTTTTGAAAACAACTCCGCAGCGGTTAATCTAACGACGAAAATACCTGTAACAAAAGTTAAAGAAGATAGTAAAACCCCATTCTTGACGGTAAATTTAGTAGGAATAAATTACACTTATTTTTTGTTTTTTTCTATAAGATTATACAGCGATATTTATTTCAAATTACAGTGATTTTTTGTTACATATAAATTATCTTACCGCCGCAGGAGGGTAATATAAGTTAGTAGTAGCTATCATTTTGAAGTTTCATTTTGGTTTGTGTACATATTTCCTAAAGCGTGTGTAGCAGGTATAACCGTACCTCGTAAGGGCAGCTCTCTCTTGTTTAGAAAGAGTCTCTCTTGTTTAAAAGTTGTATGACATCGTAATGATTGTATTGCGTCCATTTGCGAGAAGTACGTTCAATATGTACAAAGTCACTACGGTTCACATACAGTCATTGTCTTCGATGGATACCCGATTGATGGTGACAAAAAGAATACCAAGACCGCAGAAAGACTTCGCCGATCGAAGAAGCATATGTCTGCGGATGCTCTTTTCGATGAAACAATTCCGGTTCAAGTTTTCCAAGAACGATTTTTAGCCAATGAAAAGAATAAAGCCCGTCTAATATCGATGCTGACAACAAAAATGGAACAGCATGATATTACTGTTAAACAGGCGGAACAAGATGCTGATGTGTTGATTGTCAGCACAGCGATATCCTTGTGCTCAACATTTGATGATATTTTCGTCGTTGGCGAAGACATTGATCTTCTTGTTTTGCTGACAGCGTTAGCACCATCTCAAAGTAACATATACCTTCGCAAGCCAGGAAGAGGCAGAATTTCTGAAAGAGCACACGCCGCGAATAGTTTGAAGCGCAAAGAAGTGGTTGAGAATATTCTGTTTCTCCATGCGTTTAGTGGCTGCGACACGACATCGTCCATCTTCAGCTAAGGAAAGACAAAATTTTGTTCGCTTGTCCAGAAAACCGCAGGACTCAGTGCCACTATTAGCATATTCAAACATAAGGATGCAACACGAGAGCACATCGCAGACGCTGGAGCACGCTTTCTCGTTGCTTTGTATGGTGGCAACATGGAAGAGGAAGCCTTGGACGAAGTCCGGTACCAACGTTTCGCTAAATGAACTACAAAAAACAAATTCAATCTTGCTTCTCTGCCACCAACAAAGGACGCTGCACGATATCATGCGTTCAGGGCGTACCATCAAGTCCAAACACGGTATGGGATTAAAAAAATCCAGAAGACTGGGGCTGGAAACTTGGTAGCAATGGGCTCGCGCCACTCACAATGACAGGGCAACCCGCACCTGAGAACTCGTTAAAGTTCATTTCATGCACGTGCCGAAAAGGATGCGGTGGAGCATGTGGTTGCAGGAAAGCTGGGTTGAAGTGCTCTGCTGAAGTGCTTCGTATTGACAGCGAGGACGAAGATGACGAACAGTCAATGGAAGAAGAATGGATCCTCCGAAGCATCGATGATGCTTCGACGGCATTTGGCTGCGATGGCATTTAGGACAAAGATACTGAAGATACTGAATACGTCAACAACAACAACCACCGACCAGGGCCATCAAGAAAGGGAAAACGTTAATGTAATTAAGATGCCGAGGCTGTGGATTAGGCCTATCGGGCATACCACAATAAAAAAAACGCGCTGTTTACTCTACCTCAAGGTGGTGTGGAAATTAGTATACTTTGAATTTACAAAAATATTACAACTATGTAATACAAAGCGAGAAACAATCGAAAAAATAAATAGTTTTACTATTTTTTGGGAAAAATGTTCATCTTTTTTCCGCTGTAACTCGTTACATATCAGACAAAAAAAATGTTAATACAAAAAATGTGAGGAATTTAGTCTTTTTTAACTTTGCTTAGAGGTATTTTCGTCGTTGGATTAACCGCTGCAGAGCTATTTTCAAAAAACTAATTTGTATCTTTTATTCAAGATGGCGGTTCGAGCGGTCCCCCCCCCCCCAAGGTCGAAAATTTGTCAAGGCCCAGACCTGAACAACATATTAAAAAATTATTACTACACCACCTTTTGCAAGGCAAAGGTCTTTTTTGTCCCCTACGGACTGGATTATTGATGAACTGCTGAAAATTATTAGCCTAATTTTATTACCTTCGTTTATCCATTTCAATTCCTTTAAAGCACAAATTGATTTTCTTAATTAATTCTACTTTTTTAGCTTTTGCGTATATTTATTTCTTTGTATTTTTGAACGAGTAAAGCATATTGTATATTTTTGTTTTGTTCTATTTCGGTTATATATTTATCCTTAATATTCCATAAAGTCGACAAGTGACAAACTCCAATAAAACATAAAACAGTTTCTTCACCAAATTTCGGTTTAGACATTATTAAAGTGCTCATCGATATTCACTTTACTACGATAGGAACATGACTAACTAATATTGCGATACTACCTGCAGATAATGCATATTGTGCAATATATTTCTCTTCAATTCGAAATATAGACGATTAGTGTTATTGTACAATACTGAATATTGCATAACGGTAATAACCGTGCAGGGGCCGTTTTAAAATATGGAGTACAGTTGCCGTAGAAATTGAGAGTTCATGATTTTATAAAAAGTCTAATTTCATCATTACTCAGCAAGATCTTTCAATGTAGCAATGCGTTCAGTGCATTCCGTTGCTACTTTGCGTACGTTGCCTCTCAAACCACGTACACATATGAGGACACAAACTGACAATGAGTACGATAAAATATCTATCCACGCTCGAATTTTCTGTGCTCAGGTTATGGACAAAATTGTTTGTACCTGCATATAAAATTCCCGTGTATTCAAAATTTTCTAGATATATGGCAGCAAAATAGTGAAAATTATGTCGAGTAAAACAGTAGCAAATGCAGTATTGATACTAATGTATTGTTTCATAAAGAAAGAAAAGCAGGAAAACGAAATATGTTAGTGGGTAACATGCCTCTATCAAAACACCAATATGTAGTGTCAATAATTTATCAAGAGACTACTAAAGTGATAATATTATTGGATAGTTTAGGAATTTTATTCGCACAATATCAAAAGACCTTGAACTCCTTTTACGTTTAATTCACCTTAAGATAATAAAGATTAACACTAAATTTAGGTTGCTGGTAACATGTGAAGAACGACTTTTTTTACAACTGGAGATTCATATACCAGTTTACAGTATATTTTCAAAATATTTAAACAACTGATCTCCAGAATAGTCCCGGAATTGTGTCAAAATGCAATCAATGTACTTGACACCTACATAAAAGTAGGTGAAAATCTAAAATAATCTTTATTTATATATCTAGTTTATACAGGGTGATTCAGTTAACCCGTTCATTAAAAGTTTATGAACTTCTCATCGGAATTCATTTTTTAAAATTTGGAATCAGGGGTTAGCAAGGACGATCTATTCAACAAAAGTATTTTTGCTTTTATGACACTTCCGGTTATACCGGAAGTAACTTCCTTATTTTAAATAGAACACCCAGTATATTATTACATTTTTGTATTACACTACTGATTTTAAGTGAACTTTCTTAACAATTCCCTATACCTATCTTCAGCAGTTTTTGAGATATTTTAATTTTTTTGAAAAAATTAGGTTTTGTAGTATCCCATTGGAACGCTCGTCACTTATTCAAAACAAAAGTTATAGCAGCAAATTTTGGGCTATAATTAGGCGGACTATTAAGCTTTCAGGTGATATGTAGTTTGATTTTTTGTTATTTACGGGTTGTCCAAAAAATTGAGTTCATTCTGACAAACTTCAACTGCTCAAAAGTCAATTTTCTTAAATAGAACACCCTGTATTTTATTGCTTTCTGTGATGGAGAATTAAGTAATATTTCAATCTGTATTAGGATTCCCTATACCTATCTGCTACCGTTTTCCTGCTATCGAGGTATTTTTTATTCGATACCATAGTTTTCCATTTTATTAATTTACTTCTGACCAGCGGGCCATGAAAATAATACGCATTGTCTTAATTGTCAATGTAAACATCAGAGTAGATGTCAAAGTGAGAAATCTTACATAGTATTATAAATTATAACGTGTATTATAGAAATCCAACAGGAATATACAAATGAAGACATATTAAATTTATTTTTCATTCATGGAGAATGTAAAAAAATTATTGAAAAGACTTGTCGTTTGTTTAACGAGAGATATCCACATTTACGGCCTTTAAACAAAACTGTCTTCAAGATAATAGAAGCAAACTTTAAACGATTTGGAACTGAAGTTACTAGAACACGCCACAAAGATGTTACTGGTGATGAAGGCAACCAAGTAAATGTCTTGGCATATTTCAATGCAAATCCACATACGTCGATTAGAGCTGCGTCACAAGATTTGGGACTATCTTACTCGTCAATACAGAGAATTCTGGAAAAACATAAAATGCATGCTTTTTCCATTTTAAAACTGCAAGCTCTCCACAAGGTGACGAGGTACGACGTGTGGCATTCTGCGAAAGCATTTTATTAAAAACGCAAGAAGACCCACATTTTTTGAACAAAATTATTTACACCGATGAGTCAAAAATTAACAGAGAAGGGATAATAAATAGGATGAATTGGCATGTTTGGGCAGAACAAAATCCACGAATGGTGCGTGAAGGTAACTTTCAAAATACATTTAGTTTTAATGTTTTTTGTTTGATGATGGATAATCGCGTGTGTTTTGAAGTGTATGATGAAAATTTAAATTCTCGTAAATTCCTAGAAATTCTTAGAACGGTGGTTTCAAATTTTTTGTAAAATTTGCCACTAAATATTCTAAATACGTGTTGGTACCAAATGGATAGCGCTCCAGCCCACTCAACCCATGAAGTTTACCATGAGTTAACAAATATGTTTGAAGATCGCTGGTTTGGGCGTAATGGTCCGGCTCTATGGCCTCCCAAATCACCCGATCTAACACCCCTTGATTTTTTTATGGGGCCATATCAAGAGTAAAGTCTACTCAACGCCCGTCAATACCAGAGATGACTTATTACATCGAGTTAGAACTGCCTTCACCGAACTAGATGAAGGAATGGTATTGAAATCTACGACCATTGAGATTAATAAACGAGTTTTATTATGCTTAGAACACAACGGATGGCACATAGAACAGTTGTTACACCAATAAGACCCAATTGTTAACATTTAGTTGAATGAACTAAATTTTTTGGACACCCTGTAAATAATAAAATATCAAACTACATATCACCTGAAAGCTTAATAGTCCGCCTAATTACAGCCCAAAATTTTCTACTATAACTTTTGCTTTGAATAAGTGACGAGCATTCCAATGGGATACTACAAAACCTAATTTTTTCAAAAAAAATTAAATATCTCAAAAACTGCTGAAGATAGGTATAGGGAATTGTTAAGAAAGTTCACTTGAAATCAATAGGGTAATTCAAAAATGTAATAATATACTGAATGTTCTATTTAAAATAAGGAAGTTGATAGCTACTTCCGGTATAATAGGAAGTGTCAGAAAAGCAAAAATACTTTAGTTGAATAGATCGTCCTCGCTAACCCCTGATTCCAAATTTTAGAAAATGAATTCCAATGGGAAGTTCATAAACTTTTAATGAACGGGTTAGCTGAATCACCCTGTATAGTAAAAGTATGGTATTCCACACTACAAAGCATATTCTTATGCTTATAAAATATGTGAATAGAAAACTTAATGACGAAATTCTATGAGAGATTTATATGCCTAAAAAAAATGGAAAGGAAATTAATCTTCTTAGTAGGTAACCAAAAATGGTTAACTATTGGTGTTAACCATGTTATAATTATTGAGTATTCCCACCAGTTTCATTAGTTCGTTAGTGATGGTACGAGTGCTACTTTGAGGGAGATGAGAGGGAGAGGAATCACAGGGGTTAGGCGTACATGTGTAAATAGAAGGAGATGAAATCGGAACAGGTATGTATGTGGTTATGTTGTGGAAGAGTCTAAAAGAACCACCGGTTACCACGTCCACACTGATCTAGCACGAAGAGATCATTCATTTTGAGAAAGTCAAGAAAACCGACAACATGTGACTCGCGTTGGTGCATGTGAGTCGTCACATACAAGGGTAGCATCCTGAAAAAAGCTTCTACATTTTAATATTTGTGGGTGCTCGAGCTAAGTGTGCTCAGATAGGGTCAGGTCTCAGATCTCCATGCTGCTCTTAAGGAGTTTTTTTAACGTCAGGATTTTTTATTTCAGAATTTCGAACTGTTCTTGAGGAATCCCCAGCCTAGTGTAACGCTTTTACTATTAGTTCCTTGTGAACATCGAATGAACTTTTCCCGAGTAGCACATCGATTCTTATTTAACTACAATAATCATTGCCACTAATGCACCTCATAATCCTTCTCTATACATATTTAGCGAAGCCAAATATCTATTGGCGGATGGCTTGCACTACTTGGCATACACGCATCAACACTGAACTAGGGACCACTTAAAGGCAGGTCATTTTTAAACATGCAAATGCACAGTTTAATTTTACAGAAAAATACAAAAGATTTATGATCAGCATTTCTATAAAAATTCCATCATCAATGCTGTTTTGTTCTGAATAAAATAATATTTTTCAACAAGCCATATGGTTTTCTTTTATATAAGTAAACTTATAATAATGAATGCCCCTAATGTCACCCCCAGTACATACGTTCTCTGTAAATTGATTCATATTTTATCACAACACTTCTCGCTAATTATATTTCTAGTTCTGTTTTAAATATATCAGATGAGATAAATAGAGAAAATAGTGTAATTATTATTATTTCTACTCAAGAAATATTACATATGTATACATGTTTTAAAAGAGAAAAATAATAGTTGCCCTATATAGTCGACGATCTTTAATTTACCGAAATTATAGAATTGAATTTTGAGTTACTTTGTACATTTTGCATCTACTGGCAAGAATCTTAAACACAATTTAGTGCAAGTTTAGAATAAGCACACATAAGAAATTTGTTGTATTACTATAAGCACAAATTTCTTTTTACTATATACTTAAAATTATAATATACATACCTTACACATTTATTATTTTCGCCATCAAAATTATACATACGTATATATGTATATTAGAGCCATAGTCACGTAGTAGGCTTATGGTGGCAAACAATTTTTTTAATACAGTATTTGTTTACCGTTTAAAGAAAAAACAGTAATTTGAAGGTGACTTCAGTGTATCTTCCGAGATCAAAGATACCGGTAGTACTGTCAGACCTTATAAAAAGTAATTACTCTCGCTATGATTAAAAATACAATTAATAATTCATTAAGTTTTTAATGATTCGTTTTATATTGAGTGTTGGAACGATCGATTATTTTCCAAAGTAAGATAGCTAGCAGGAAATGTCAAATACAAAAGACTTAGGGTCTTTTAAAATCTACTAAAATACATCAAAATGAAGTATCTATCAATCTATCAATCTAAAAGAGGATCTATCAATCATGTAAAACAAATTTGCATTTTCTTTAATGAAACATTCTATATATTACTTGATATTTCAATTCTTATTTAAAGTATAAAACAGATCAACAATAGCGTTTTAAAATAATTTTTAAACTTATATTTAAGGCAAAAATTGAGTGCTCCGAAATGCTTATTGTGCAATGCTAATAATAAATTTGTACTAAGTGCAAAGGAGTTTGGTAGAAATATCTATTCAGAAAATTTCAGTTTAATATTTTAATTTAAATATGCATTCATTCTATGCATTCAGTTTAGTTTAATTGTATGTTAAAAATATTGTTTTCCTAGATCTTCTTTATGTTCAATGTTCTCCGATATATACCAATAGGAAAAATAGTACGTTGAAAATACCGTAAAATATATTAAATTATTTATCAAAATATTTTAATACATTTAGGTTAACACTAACAAAAGTACCTAAAATCTCAACGAAAAGTTGATATTTTAGATGATTTTAAGCACTCAGAAAAACCAATCAAATATGAAACAGATAAAATAAGAAAAAAATATTTCATCATAAAAACATAAAATCTGTTAGTTTAGATCTTTTAATTGAAATATGCATTTTAAGCATTTTATTTATTTAATTTTGTTAATATTTCTTTTTTCCTTCAATTAAACCTCTTTTGGTTCAATGGTATTCGATACATCTATAGAAAAAAATAGGACGTTGATAATATTATAAATATATCTTAAAATATAATATTTGTCAACTTAAAGTGCCTAACATCTTAATGGAAAGTTGAAATTTTAGGTACCCTTACGCAATTTGAAATATCGGTTAAATGAACAGACAAAACAAGAAAAAAATAGTTCATACGAAACACAAAAACCTTTAGTTTAGATCTTTAATTTAAATATGAATTCTATGCATTTAGTTTTATTTACTTCTATGTTAATATTATTTTATTTCAATTAGATCCATTTTATGTTCAATGTTCCCCGATACACTTATAGAAAAAATTGAATGTTGATAATACTATAAAATATAATAATTATCAAGTTAAAACTTCAACGGAAAGCTGCGATTTTAAGAATCGGCTCAAAAATACTGATGAAATATGAAAGAGACAAAACTAGAAAAAAATACTTCATAAAAAACATACACACTTTCAGTTTAGATATCTTAATTTAAATATGCATTCTATGCTTATAGTTCTATTTAATTTTATGTTAGTAATTGTTTTCATTCAATTAGATCCTAGCTCTTTATGTTCAATGTTCTCCGATACACTTATTAAAAAAATGAACTTTGATAATACTGCAAAATATACTAAAATATAATACTTATCAAGATAAAGTGAATAAAATCTCAACGGAAAGTTCAGATTTTACGTACTTTTAGGCATTCAGAAATACTGATGAAATATGAAACAGACAAAACAAGAAAAAATTACTTACTGAAAAAATACTGATGAAATATGAAACAGACAAAACAAGAAAAAATTACTTAATTATAAAAAATAAAAACTTTAGTTTGGATCTCTTAATTCAAATATGAATTTTATGCATTTAGTTTTACTGAATTTTCTGATAATATTCTTTTTCCTCTAGTTAGATCCTCTTTATGTTAAATGTTCTCCGATATACCTAAAGAAAAAGATATGACGTTGAAGTACGGTAAAATATATTAAAAAATACTAATTCTCAAGTTTAAAGTGTCTAAAATGTAAACGGAACGTTGATTACTTTATCATAAAAAATTTACTACACTTAAAACTAAACTTCTCACATGAACGAGTAATACTTACTTAAAAATTATGTCAACATGTCCCACTTACCTAAAACAAAAAAATAGTGTTAATTACATAATCGTTGGTTACCAAAATTAAGGAGTCATATATTTTCAAATAGAACTGAGTATGAATAAAGATATTGATTCATTTCATGAAATAGAAATATTGGAGGGTCAGCAAAGCGGAATTAGGCCACCTGTTTCCTAACTACGGAAGCTTGAAATATAGATGTTAATAAATACTCGTATTGAAACCAAGTTACAATTTACAATTGTGCGCATGTATATACAGAAAATGTAAAATTGCGTATAAAAAAATTTGATTTTCGTGGGTATTTAATTGAAACAGATTTTTTAATTAAAACAAGTGTTTTGGGAAAACTGTGACTTATTAAATACGTTTCTGTTAGATAAATATTCCGATATTCCGTGCGATTATTCTCAAATCGTCCTGCTTGTAATTTACGTGTATATATAAGTTCTAGTCCATCCAAAAAGAGTAGTTGAATTATATTTGATTTAAAAATGTATTCTTTATATAGTTATGTTAAGATAGTTATATTAAAAGTAAAGATATAAATTTGTAAAGTTAAATTCAAGCTAACTTTATTCGAATTAACAGAATGTATGTTGTATTCTTTTGTGTAGTATCCATTGGAAAATTATATATATATATATATATATATATATATATATATATATATATATATATATATATATATATCCGCACAGAGGAGCCGAATTATAAATGGGTTTTTGAAAACAGAAGCTAAATTGATAGAAAAGGGGTTTTATTTCAAAATAAAATAGTGCCATGAACAGCTCAGCAATAAGCAAAATAAAAAATGTAATAATCTACACAAATAATAAATTACATACGATTCGTACTTTGTTCTAAGGAAGCCTTCATAGACAGATTTACATTTATGTAACGCAAGGGTTCAATAAAATCGTAGAGAAACACTGAAGCTGTGAAATGTGGCCTATGTGCAACGATCAAATGGTTGCAGCTGTGAACAAGTAGAGGTCAGGGATTCTAATTGACGCAATACAAGCTATTACGTGCTGTCAACTACAAAGCGCTGTCAGTTTAGTGCATTGTGTTAATAATTCATAGGAAAAGACACATTCATAGGAAAAGAAAAGCTATTGAAAAACAAAGATACAGCTATTGAAAAACAAAGAATATTAGACCATAAAAAGTATAAATAGTTCGCCGCGTTCATAAGTAGTGAATTAAATAAATAAAGATAATTACATGATTACTCGGCGGCGTGGTTAATAATTTAGTATGCTTAGTGCTGAAAAATACGAAACATCAAAGAAACCATATAGGATTTTAGAAATCGTCAAAGATGCCATGTTGTATCCCAGAGATAGTATGCCCAAACCTCGGATATCATGGGAGGATTCGAGGACTTGAATTCTACCCAAACCTCACCTAAATTTCTGACATACGAGACGCTGAAAGTTATAGATGAGCCAGCCTGTGGTTGCCCATACTATTAGTAGGTATGCTGACTATTGCCTGACTGTTATCCATGATTTTGCGCCACCCATTCATATAAAATCTTTTATTTTCCTATTATCCTATTTCCTATTTCCTAATTACAATTTTATCTTAAATCTCTCTATATAAATATAAAGTTCTTCGTATAAATTCCGCTTCTGCCCCCATCTTACAAAATAACTATATTTAATGTTAACCATTAGCTTATAGATAATTAATGGTTCATTTTATGTAGTTGTGTTCTCATTCTTATTACGCGTAGGAAAATTTGATTGTGTCGAGTCGGCCCAGACTACTGCTCGCTTTGACCACTGTAGTTATATTCATTGTTTTTAAGAAATCAAATTTGAAAGATAAAATAGTGAAATAATGGACTGTAATCAAAGAATAAACAAATATGTTCACAATTTAGGATGATATGGTTAAAACTTTTATATGAAAGGTATTGCGTTATACTGTGGTGCTATTAATTCAAAAGTCAGATTTTTTATATCCTGGGGAGAGTCTGAAACCTTCGAAGCAGCAACAAAAACAGATTTTCCACAAACACATTCCATTCATGGTTACTAAACCGTAATGAGATAAATATTCAGTTCACTGATCCATCAATGTCGTTATCCACCATATCAGTCAAAATAAAGGAGTGCTAGTTATAGGATCTTTGTTCATGCTATTATCACATTTAATTGTCTTCATACTTTCAAAGGTATCCACCACTTTATAATTGGTCAAATATTCTTAAAAAAAAATTGAATCAATAATGTGGTTGTCGATGACTCCTGCTTAAAGGTTAACTTTTTGGGAATGTTGTGCCTATGCTTCACTTACGCAATGAGGATTCTTCGTTGACCAATATTTAGAATTCTACTACTGTTAGTTTCTTGATATATATCAACACACTTCATAATAATTGTACTGACTGACACTATATTCTATGGCAACTTTGCGTGAAGTTGTTGACCGCTTAAGTACAGACATTGTATGTCTATTTTCATATTATTTTCTACGAAATTGCTTTCTACCAAAAAAAGTTTTCTGTTTAAAAGTATAACCTGTCCAGATCCAAGACACCTCCGTACGAGTTTTCACGTCATCATAGCTATTCGATGAGTTTCTCTTAAATATAGCATTATTTATTAAAAACAAAATGACTGATTATTCTAATATGATCAATATTCTACATATTTATGAGACAGTAAAACCAATTTGACACTTTTCCTTATTTATTTTTTTTACTTTTCCGCACTCCACTATACTAGCGGAGCAGTAATGTAATCGTGTAAAGAAAAAGTGAAAAAACAATTTCTTTGGATTTATTTTTCGTCTTTGGCCTAAAAACAAAAAAAATGGTTTTTAAAAAGTTTTTGCTGTGTGTGGTCGTTGTCGTCGGCATTAAAATTTCTTGTTAGCACGATAACTCAACTAAATCATGTCGGATCGATCGGGTTTTGACTGATTCTTATCGGGAACGTCTCCCAGACGATACCTATTGATTTTGAGGTGGATAAGATACACCCCACCCTGTCAATGGGTCATGAGAAAGCACGACGGACTATTTGAGAATATTTTTTTGTTAACACGATAACTCAACTAAATCATGTCAGATCGATCGGGTTTTGACTGATTCTGATCGGGGACGTCTCCCAGGCGACGCCTATTGATTTTGAGGTGGATAGAACACATTCTACCATGTGCATGTGTCATGAAAAAGCACAATGGTGGACTATTTGATACTTTTTCTTGTTAGCACGATAACTCAATTAAATCGTGTCGGATCGATCGGGTTTCAACTGATTCTGATTAGGGAAGTCTACCAGACGAAATCTATTGATTTTGCGGTGGATAGGACAGACCCCACCCTGTTCAGTGGTCATGAGAAAACATGAGGGAGGACTATTTGAAAAAAGTAAAACTGTCGCATAAAACAGATATTCTACATTTATGTGTTGGTTATTTTTTTGTCGGTCACTCAATTTCGAGATAGAGATGTTCTTTCTACGTGCGGAAAAGTCCGTTTTAAGGTGTTAAAACTGTTTATTTAATTACATTACAAATATTTATAATCAGAGTCTTCAAATTCTTAACTCCTATTAATGTCTTCTTAATTACATAATTAGGTCCTACCTAGTTTTAAATAAACCACGTAAAAGTGAAATCTTACATAAAGTTTTTAATTTAAACTTGGCCAAAATTTATTCGCCTGTAATAACCAGTGACTCCTTAATATATTGATACACATTTCTAATGGAAATATATGTAAATTTAAAAAATCAATGAATTTAATTAAAAGTTAAATCGCTTTTTCCAGTACACGTATCAACAGTTTGCATTTTGATGTATTGGAAATATTTCCAACTTTGTCCTACTTCTCTATTATAATAATAGTAATATAATAATAATAATAATAAGATACATTTATTTGCATTCAAGAAGGTACAATTATTATAATGAAGATTAATTTGTAGCATTAGAGAATGAATTGAATGAGTTGAATACAATATAAAATATTTTTACTTTAGTTTCATTGACAGTAAATGTTAAAATTAGTATTTTACTCGATTCAAGTAATGCTTTAAGTAAGTCATAAATTTTATTATACTATAGTTAGGCCTATAATCCGTACTACCACAAAGCTATTTATTATGAATTAAAAATAATAAAAATAGATAAATATTTAGAATATTTTGTTTAATATTTATTTTGAAATTAAGATGTATTAAGGGGGAAATATGTTTAAGACTACGGTTCTTTTTAGTGATTTGCATGAACATTTTTTAGCAAAAAGGGAATGTATATAATTTATTGAAACTTTGAGAACATTTTACATATATACAAATAAATATTGTATTTTTTTTTAAGTATTTCCTCGGAAATACTTCAAAATATGAAAGATATAGCGTTTCTCTCGAAACGACTTATTTTAATTTCTGTACACTCTAGCTCAAAATCTCAAAAAAAAAAGTTTTTAACAAATCATTTTAAAAATTGATAGTTAGTTTCTATATATAATTACGCCCTATAATAACCTAAAAATGGAGTAAAATCATTGTTTAAAGTATTTTTTATTGCAATAAAAAATTACAAAAAAATGGCAAAAAATTGTTCTTTTGTTTAAACACCTCTAAAAAATGCAATTTATTTTTCAGTTAGGTTCGCATAGAAGAAAGACATATTCTTAAATTCTTTCTTGAATAAAAAACATATTCTTGAATTTAACACTCTATTGATTTCAGATGAAAATTGTGGGCTCCAGAATCCTACACAAGCAGCTACGTCTGATGTTGGTCCTCGATGGGTGGCATCTGATATTTTCCATATTTTTCGAGGAAATCAAGAAAATTACAATATTAATTTGAATATACGTATAAAATGTTCTCAAAACTTCAATAAATTATATACATGCCTTTCTTGTTAAAAAAAATCATGCCAATCGCTAAAAAAAATGTAGTTTTAAACCTATGGGCACTTTGAGGAGTAAAATTTGATCATAAATCTAAGCAATCTATATACACACACACACACACACACACACACATACACACACACACACACACACACACACACACACACACACACACACACACACACATATATATATATATATATATATATATATATATATATATATATATATACATCACCTCCACAGATTATTTATTCGTAAGATAGCGATACTTGCAATAATGAACGTTCAAGTCTATTAAAAACATCAGGTAAACTTTTTTTCATCTGCAATTTTATGGTATATTTGTAAAAGACAATCTCTACCTCTAAAACTCTTATCATTTCTTACAAAACCATGCCCATTTATATTTTTCTGAAATCAACCTGAACTACATTTCAAGACAAGTAAGAAATATAACGCCAAAAAATGTTTTGCCTTAAATATTAAAATATTCTTGTTAATAGTAGGAATTAACAATAAAATTTGAAAATCGAAAAAAAAAAACTTAAAAACCTTTTATTTTAGGTTTTCAGCTGGGAAAATAACGATAAAACTTTTGAAAATCAGTTTATGCTGTGGTTTTCGTCATGTACGTTTCTCATTTATGTTTTTCTTTCTCGTATAGTATGTAGATAAATTCGAGATTAGGTAAACTCTACTATTATTCAATTATTAATAAGTTAGAATATTGAATTACTTATTGTGCGATTCATTTGGAAATATCATATTTAAATCAAAAAGTTGTGTAATAAGGAAACCTTGAACTATATATATAAGCTTGAAAACATGATAAATGTATTAATTTTATAAAATAAAAGGAACACATGAATTAAAAAAAAAGAGAACGTGAAAATCCAAATTTTCACTTTCGGTCATTACGTATAATTTGCACTCACATAATTATATATTGTTTTATTATATTTGTTCTATTACATTTTCATTACCCAGGTACATAAATAACATAAATCAAATACAATTTTATGAAGTACATAATAAAGTAACAATAAAGAAGCGTTTCACCGTGGAAATATATTTCAGCGCACATCGTCCGTGGTCTGAAGGATCTTGAAACAAAATATCATAAATCTAACCGGACGCAATCATAGACCGGAAGATCTAAAAAGGGTAACCCGCTCTCAGGAAAAGACAGACAGCCACAGAGGCGTCCACCGAAGTCAACTTTTAATCTAAAGGTTTGCAATTTATTCTCGACTTGATAGTAATAATCCCAAGTAGTCAGATATAAAACAATTATCTATTACAGTAATAAGTAATAAAAAAAACCGACTTCAAAAAAAAACTTAATTTAACTAAATAGCAAGAAATAAATGTTTTTTACAACAGTTTACTATTTATTTGTTCCATTTAATGTAATTAAGAAATTATTGTTTATTATGTAATTATTATAATTTGATATAATTTTGAAGTCGGTGATATATAATATTAGTAATGCGAATGCCCGCTCTCGGCAATTTTATACTCCCGTAGTTATAGTCTCGTAACGCGTTGTTATAGTAGCAAGGTACATAACGCAAAAAGAACAATTAAAATCGGTTCATAAACACAAAAGTTATACCCGAACATACATAAAAAATATATCGTATATACAGACGAATTGAGAACCTCCTCCTTTTTTTGAAGTCGGTTAAAAACTATCATTGAGTGGTATAATGTAAAGACTAATTTGTACATTACTCGTATTTATCAAGCTGTTATTACTTAATTAAAATGTTTACTGATGATATACATACGAGGGTGAATCAAATATAAGCGAGCCTTTTTTAATATCTCTTTATTTAAACCTGAAAAAAAAAATAATATCAGCTCATTTTTATACATAATCTCCTGATCTGGAAACACATTTTCCCAGCGTGTAGGTAATTTTGTAATGCCCTGCTCGTAGAATGAAGTTGGTTGTGTCTTCAGCCAATTGCGCACGTAGGCCTCAACCTCCTCATCGTTGTTGAATCTTTGCCCTCCAATGGTTTCCTTGAGAGGACCAAAGAGGTGAAAGTTGCAGGGCGATAGGTCGGGGCTATAGGGAGGGTGTTCAAGTGTCTCCCAGCCCAATTCCTCCAATTTTTCTCTGGTTAGGGCTGCTGTATGGGGACGAGCATTGTCATGGAGAAGTTTCAATTCTCTCATCGGTAGGTCACGTTGTTTGCGACGATATACAAGTCTAATCTCGCTTAAAATGCCGCAGTAGTACGCCGCACTAATGGTCCTGCGTCCATGCAAAAAATCGAGGTGCAACAAGCTACGCTGGTAAAAAAAAAACTGTAACCAAAACCTTGCCTGCTGACAGCCTTGACTTGGCTTTCACTGGCGCAGCCTCCCCTTGACGTCTCCACTCCTTGTTCGCTTGTTTCGACTCAGGGGTATAGTGGTGCACCCACATTTCATCGCAGGTGATAACGTGAGCGAAAAACGAGTGTCCCTCTTCCCGAAACTTCGCTAGGAGACGTTCACATACCTGAAAACGATGCAATTTCTGTTCAGTTGTCAGAAGGCGAGGGACCCACCTTGCACACACCTTATGAAATCCTAGCTCCTCTGTGATGATCGAAAAAGTGCTTCCATAATTTATTCCAACCTTAGATGCAATCTCATTGGTGGTCAGACGCTTGTCATCCTCGAGAAGTTGTTGAACGCGGACGATGTTGTGCTGGTGATGTTGGTGCGAGGTCGGCGGTCATGGCTCTCATTTTAAATTTTCTCACGACCCTCTACAAATTGTTTACGCCATGCAAACACTCTCGGAACAGTGTCTCTTCCTTGAACTGCTCAGTCAATCTTGTCAGGATTTTAGCTCGCTTTACACCTTCTGTAGCGAGAAACTTGATGTAAATACGCTGCGCAGTTGACGAAGGCACTTCCTGCTCAAACATCGTCACGACGGGTACTGAAAGGAACGAGTGAGGTCGCCCACCTACTCTCCCCTCTCCTGACATCCCTATCCAATACCCCACGAAGCGGGAACCTTCACGCGTTACTATTTCTTGCCCAGGACCAAAAGTCTCGTTTATATTTGATTCACCCTCGTATATTATATATCCAAAATTAGCTTTCAAGGAGACTGTTCTACCTTTTATTGAAACTTGCCACGAATAAAAAATATATACGAGTATAAAGTAAGAGGTACACCACAAGAATTAATTCATTTATTAGTTATGAAAATAGTTAAAAATTGCTACTATTGGACTTGTTTCATGCAAAATACAACTTGGCTTATCCAGTAGGACCTATTTAAAGAGAAGAGTGTGTCAATATTGGGTTATAGCGATGAAGAGCAATAAAATAAACTTAAACGCAATATAGTTACGACATTGAACAAATACGAATCAATATTCAAACAACGTTTTGAGTAAGCCGCTAATATTTGACATTAAACTCTACACAAATAATTTTCATTAATTAGTTTTGGTTAACTTTACCACTGGAAATAACCTGATTAAAGTAAATTTTCAAACTCTATTCAAGTGTTTATTATGAGCTGAATTATATCATTACAGCACTACATAATGCTATAAAATAATCCGTGAATATTGTATTTTAATTGTACTTATAATTGCATTTGTAATTGTACTTGCAATTGTAATTGTAATTGTAATTGCAATTGTAATTGCAATTGTAGTTGTAGTTGTAGTTGTAGTTGTAGTTGTAGTTGTAGTTGTAATTGTAATGGTAACTGTAATTGTAATTGCAATTGTAACTGAAATTGTAATCCTTTATTCCACTTAAAACTCTAGAAATGAGTTTGCATGAAGAGGTTAAGTCCATATATGTAACATAATATTCTAAAAGTATACGTACATTGTTAGTATAACAAATCGTATATTTATATAAAGAAAAATACATATTGAATATATGTAAAAGAAAAATAAAGAGAAAAAATAGAAAAGGAATATTACAATTGTTGTTCATTTAATATAAAAAAGTTTTTTTAATAACTGCAGAATAAAACCACGCACCAATTTAATTTTAGGAACTGTGATATTGTTGAGATAATGTGTAAGTTTCCAAATGTTTTAATTTCAGGATTTTTAATAGGGTCATAAATCGGGCACTGGAAAAAAATGTGTTACAAGGTTTAAATTGAACCCAGTATATATTTCACTGGAATTTATAGTATATAATACACCATTATATAAAATACAGCTACGTATAATTGAGAAAAAAATCTTATGTAGGTGTGCGCGTTAAATCTTAGGTGGAGTTTAGGACTGGGGAAATAGAAACTATTCTTGTAGAGTAAGGGATACAAGGAGCGTGTAGATTTAATACAGTCCAAGTTAAATAAGAAACTTATACTTATTGCATAAATGGTCTATTTGCCTAAATGCTATTTGCCTTCAGATTGGCCGGAGAGATATTTTCCCATTATTCTGAACATATGCAGTCTATAAAAAATCAGCAAAGCATTCGCTGTAATTTCAGTACATGCCCAATTTGTTACAGGACTTATTTTAGTTTCGTTTTGTATAAAATAAAAAGAAATTATTTGTTTTCTGGAAAATGTAGAACATTCATAAATTTTGTGTTGTATTTGGACTGGACGGAACAGTATTCATATGCCGAATTTATTTTGTATTCACTTTTGATTTATTTATGTGAAAGTTAAGGCATATTTGAGTATCAAGGTAATATCGAAGGCATTCTCATATTTCAAATAACAACTATATCGTATTCCGCTATTACTAAACGGAGAGCTTACATAAAAAATAAGATATTTAAATGCGTTACCCTTATTTTAAATGAAATATTATTGACGCAAAATAATCAGATTTTATTTGAGCTGTGATGTTGTGATAGAACTTTTTTAGTTTACCGTCTTTTTTACAAAAATGAATTCTATTAGAATTTTTGGCACCCTATCCATTTGTCAGAGTAAATAATGTCAATGATTGTGGTGTTGGTGTTAATCGGATATTAACACCAGAATGAGGAAGAGCTCTGCCTTGTTGAAGCTAATTTTTTTGGTGAAAAACTTTATATTTATCATTGTGAAGACAAAGAATTGCTGAAGCTGCAACTAAGTCGAAATGTATAAATTCTAAATATTTAGCAGCAGTCGAATATTCTTCAAAGTAACATCCTAAACGACGACTTCGCGACTATGATGTATTATTTCATTCTTGGAAAAAGTCGCTTGGTCAAATACACCAACAAATTATAAAAAGTTGGGTTTTCCGAAATAACATACATATGTAGTTGCAAAAATACATTGAAAAATAAGAATATTATCTTTCAATGTATTTTACAGTTTTAAGTTTAACACTTTTTTTCTTATAAATAGTAAATAGGGAACCCCTAATAGGTACCGTTGTACTGTAAAAAATTAAGAAATTAATTTTTGTTAAAAAGGAGACGGTTGTCATTTAAAATTATAGGAAGGTCACAATTCAAACACAAACAATAAAAAAATTGTACTTTAATTATTTTTTTAAATAAGATTTTTTTTATTTAAAACATGAATATTTCTAAATAGATAAATTTAATTTTTGTTAATTATAATTGTGGATTTTGCTTGTCATTTCGTCACTTGGAGTCATGATGTGCAAAATAGAACCTGGGGTTCGTGTTTACGTTTTGGCAACTTATTTTGACTTATTTTGGTCTTATTTAATACAGAAAATGCTTGGAGTAAAAGTCAATTTGGGGAGGATTTCTCTAGTGCCAAGTGCTACGGAATTGTAATAACTACCAAAAACCCACCGAAGAGACCAAAGGGTGCCACAGATCGAAAGGTGCACTCAATTGTATCAACTTGCAGTATTACTAACCCCGGGAAACTTTGCTACAAGAAGAGATATGATGATAATGGACGGACGTTTCAAAAGGGAGTAGAGAGGCCCAAGCTGGTAGAAGAATATTGCGACGGTGCTCCAGCCACAGACATTCACAACCACACACGCCAGAGTGGGTTAACATTGGAAGAAGTTTGGAGAACCCAAAATCGGGAGCACAGAATGTTTGCTGGCATTTTTGGGATCATCAAAACCAACGCCTTTCTCGCCTATAATTTCCTCAACAGTAGATTAGAAGAACCAATCTCTCATGGAGACTTTACTAGTGCGTTGGCTCTCCAACTAACCCGCAACACAAATTCAATCTTTTTGAGGCCTGTTTCTAGAACTTTGGAAGCAGCACGGGAACATAGTGGAGGCCCTATCACAGCGAGATGAGAAAACGCGTGCAAAGAAAGTGTATAATATATTCTCGGATTCACCACAAACAGGTGGAAGCAAGTTACTATTGCAAAGTTGTAGACCACGTGTTGTTCTGTGCTCCCCTCAAACGGACAGGATGTGAATCTGTATTACACATATGTAACACATAACTAATGGAGTACCATTGTAATATTTAATTTACATCTTTCACCAACCTTCTTTTGAACAGTATATTTATATACCTTATATTTTCTTTTTTTCTTGAATACAATGTATTATTTCCATTTAAAGTTGTCCCTTTTATAACGCTTTTAGCAAAACCTGTATACAGTTATACAATTCTGAATCTTGAAACTTTATGTAAAATAACTAAATCTGAAGCACATAGAGGTAGAAAATATGATGGGTCCCGCAAAGTATTGCTGGAAGCACTGACATCCTACCGGAAGGACCTCTGACTGAAAAAGCAGACGTCCTGCCAGCAGGACACAGTAATCAGAAGAGGCCCATATACAAAAGTGCTTCTGGAAGGTCCTGCCAGCAGGACTTTGGCCTACACATTCTATCATTAAAGTATTTTTCTCTTGAGCTTTGTTTACACACAATGTTAGCAGCGTCACTGTCACACTAACAGTACTATGTCGTCTCCACAGCAGTGATAGCCAAATAAAAGGTAAATTACTTCGCGAAGTTGTTTTTATAAAATTTTTTTAAAAGGGGCTAATGCAAGAAAAATATACATACAATTGCCGTTGTCAATGGGTTCATTTAGGCCATTATCTTACGTCTCACAATAAACTTAACACTAACATTTTGTAAAAACAGAGACAGTATAATGTATATCAGAGACAGTGGGGAAATTCATAAGTTCCATTAGCGATAATAAAGTAAGCAAAATAAAGTACGTAACCGTAAATCACACCAGTAAGGATATACAGACGGTTAGATTTTATATTGTTTCACGGTATTGCACATGCATCTTCACTTGCAGGTGTTTTTATGACTTATAAAAATTATTTGTCTTATTTTAATCCTAACCATTCATATGAATGACAGAGATGAAGAATAACTAATGTAATATAAAAAAAAATCTTTGTAAGCTGACAAAACAATATCTACAAAATTTGGCAACTACAGATGCTATTTCTCTGTTTAACTGCCTTATATAAGAGTTTATTCATTTCTTTCTTATTGAACCATACAATGGAACACATGGTCTCTTTGATTGTGTAAATTGGTAGAATTCATTACCAGCAGAAAACTGCAAGGTAATTTTGCAAAAAGCATTTAAACAATTGTAATGATTTTAAATCGCTAAACTATTTGGTAACAAATACATCCTGTAAAATACTAGAGTATGAAATTTTTGTTTATGTAATTTAAAGTCGATTTAAAAGTATTTTCTAAAATAATCTCTAGGTTTATTGCAATGGTTTTAAGAGATAAAACGCTAGTCATATTTTTATTATACCATTTGGTATCAACTCATTCAAGCATGGTATGTATAGAGGTGACCTGTCTCTTAAATAGGTACATATTAGTTTATTATCGTCGTGGATGTGGATAGGGTGGTAAAGTGCATAGCAGATTACGTACTATTTCGGTATTGTGAAAAAGTCTTCTGAGTGAAAGAATCGGTGAGGACAGAACCAGATCAGTTTTCTAAATGGCTAGATTTCTGCTACAGTAGAACACATTTAAAATGGGAATGACGAAACGATGTTTCAGGGAGTTTGATTGGAGGAGAAATGGCTAGTTACACTTCAGAAGCACGGGCAATTTTTCTGCTTATGTATAAGTTCATTAGTTATTTAGCTACTTGTAAGCAGTTAGTAGGACAAAAAATTTGTACACGCATGTTTATTTCATCTACACGCCTTTTAATACCATTTTAATAATCATCTGGTATATTCAGCATTAAATAATAATGTTGATATTGACATAGAGTTCATGTACATGGCAGAAAAATAAGTTCTTGATGGATTCCGTACATTCTAAATACTTTGCTAACGGGCAAGATGAAATAAAGATATACGTCAGCAGAACATATTCTCAAATAATATCGATGAAAAGTTAGTATACTCATTTCCAGCATCTACTTAAGAACACCAATTTTTATATGACATTAATAATACAAAAGTCGAGTAAACTTTAAATTGAAACTTGTAGAAGGGTATTTATTAATTCCGCTATCCTCCGGTAGTTACGTCAATGGTAGCGCAACGCAACTGCCTTGTGGGAAATCTTGCCAAGCATCTTGAGGCTATCATTCAAATACAGCACCTTTTTATGTGCCAGCATAGCTGCTCGCAACCGTAATTTGAAGAGCTAAAATGCATTCTTCTTATCTTTAAAATTACTCTAGAACTATTACTAAAG
This sequence comes from Rosalia funebris, assembly GCA_037954035.1. Lineage (NCBI taxonomy): Eukaryota > Metazoa > Arthropoda > Insecta > Coleoptera > Cerambycidae > Rosalia > Rosalia funebris. The sequence goes on from JAZFAV010000024.1 coordinate 840,945, forward strand.
CAAGCGGGGCTATATTCGCGCCATAAATATCGCACATCAGATGAATTCTAGTTACCATAAAAGAATATTACAAAGTGTGGTGCAACGCTTACTTACTTAAAAACATGTGTTACCAGTTATTAATATTTTACAAGTAATCCACACGATTGTGTATTCTAGCTAATAGGAAATATTTTATATTAGACGAAATGGTACTTTAATGACTGATGTGTTTAACTCAAGACAACTTTCATTATATTGTTTATTAGATTACCTGTACTTGCAATATGCGATTTCATACAACCAAATATATATATATATATATATATATATATATATATATATATATATATATATATATATATATATATATATATATATACGAGATAGGCCTTTGTACATTGCATTACATTGTAGCACTAGGGAGCTGTGAGACATGTCTTGAATAATGAATATCATTATAATACCACAATTTTTTAGAAGAATGTGTGATAATAGTTTGAGAATGACGGTAAATAAAATAAGAATATCTAGGTATAAACAAAACTATTTAATGAAAAACAGCAGCAAAACCAACAAATCAATAACAAAAATAATCTAAGGAATCTAGAAAAAAATATACAAAACGTTTCATTACGAAAACCAACGAATAATAATGTATCTGGTAGTTCAAAATCTGTTAGTATTTATTAACTTATCAATTTAAATATTGTTCAAATTGCCAACCTTCATTTTCAATGCATAAGTGACACCTTCGTATTACCCCATTTACGGCATTTTGGACAGATTGAGGTGATATGTTGTCAACAGCCACTCTAATCCTTTGCTTTAGGTCTTCAAGGTTTTGCAGAATTGTTAGGTACACCTGATCCTTTAAATGGCCCATAAGAAAAAATCTAATGGGTTGAGATCAGGTGACCTAGCTGGCCATTTTGTTGGGCCATTCGTTCCGATCCAGTTTTCGCCCATTTAAATAGTTTACATTTATACGGGCATTATGGCTAGGGGCCCGTCTTGATGAAAAATCACATTCGCGTATTCATTGACAGGCAATTATTCTAAATAATTCTCCAAATCGTTTCTTAAAAAGCTATTATAAATTATAGCATTTAAATGTTCATTAAAATAGTGAGGCACTATTATTTTATTGCCTTTCATACTGCACCAAACATTTACACTGAAACGCTGTTGAAAATTTGTAGTTCTAGTGTATCTGGGATTCTCATCACTCCAGTAGTAATGAACATTCCTATTAAAAATACCATTGTTACAAAAAGTACTTTCATCCGACCATAGTATGTTATTTAAAAATAAATAATCGTCATTTACCTTTTGCAGAAAAGTACTACAAAAATGAATTCTTCTAGGAACATCAACTTCCTGTAGATGATGAACTAAATTAGATTTGGAAGGCCGCATATTATGTTTTCTTAATATTCTGTGCAGCATTGAATGCGACATATTTAAATTATTTCCAATTTGCCGAGTTGAAGATTGAGGACTTTTCTCAATTGCCAGTAAAACGTCCAAGTGTTTCATTTCATTCATGCTATTGTTGGATTTTCTTTTTTAATTTTCTTCAGTGATCCAGTTCTTCTGAATTTCTCATGTAGATGACTACATTTTCTTCTAGATGGGACTTGTCTGTCAGGAAAATTTTCAACGTACCTTCTTAAGGCCTCACCACTATTTTTATTTGAAGCATACTTCCAACATATCTGATAGAACTATAATTTCATCATCCATTATTCCGAAAGATTTTTAAATTAATTTTATTCGTTTACTTTGTGACAATAAAGAGAAAGGTCAGTTTAAACAGAATTGTCAAACTAGCATCACTTGTAACTATTGTTTTAAAATTTTAGTCATAGGCCCTCTTAGAGTATAGTGTTATTATATTTATTAGTTATTACCGCAGTATAGTACATAAAGCTATGTATTTTGCTAACCGTTGACAGTAAGCACAAACAATATTATATCAATGAATTCAGAATAAAGTGTGCCATCTAATACCGTAAAACTATACACGGTGTTCCATTTAAAATAACAAAGTTGATATAACTTCCGGTCACTTCCGGCAGCGACATGTTACATATTATATACAGAGCCTGTAAAAAACCTACTTTAACATCGAAGTCCAAAAAATGGCGTTTCTAGCGTCGATAATTAAAAAGTTATATGCTGGGGCGTTTTTCTTGATACACCCGGTATAAACAACAATGAATATAAATAACTGAAAATTCATCTATTTTCCATATTTGCTCTATGCATATCGACAATACGTTCTCGATTCTCCCGCTGGCGCTATCGATAATCACGAAGACGATCAGCTGCTGTCCGGTTACCTAGTGGTCATCCTGTATTTTGCTTATTGCCGCCACGTCGTCATTGCCCTAGCTCTTATCGCTGTCTTGCTCTAAGCGCCTCTCGTTGATGATTCCTTCGGCATTCTGAATTATTACGTTCAAGATAAATATCGTATCGCTACACTTGCGTTATTTTTAAATTAAATTATTACGTATAGATATCCACGTATAGCTTACTTATGTTGATATTATTTTCGTATAAAATAAGGTCTTAAATTATTTTTTCAATCACTTTAAATCACTTCTCCAATAAATCACTTCAATAACAAATAATTTAGACACTTTAATATGAACTATATAGAAGTTATATCTCGATATAAACCACAATTTACACAGAGACTGATACTACTACTTACATATGTACAGCCACTCATTCCTTACACTATAGACGCAGAAGCCTATGCGTATCCCCTCTGCACTCACGCGTCCCTGCTCTCATTCATTCGCATGCACTGCTAGTAGCCTTTCTACCAAAGCGTTTCACTTTGAATTCAGTTTCAGTCTTTGGGACTCACTACTTCGCCATAAAAGTTTCACTTTAAAAATATTTAGAATACTTTAGATAATATTACGTTATGTTAAATAAACAAATTAAATTACAATACTTTACGAGGATTAATCAATAAATTACGATAAAAGTTGTAGTTAATTATTTAAATAAGAAATACATTAGTATCCCACTATATTCTTGAAAGTCATAGTTGGTATTTAATTATTTGGCATCATAAAATAAATGCATATTCGACAACTGAAGCATTTGGTGTAAAAACTAATCAGCTTTTCTTGTCTGGACGGTCAATTATAGTACACTCATAGAATGTAGGCTTTCATGGCTGCCTTTTAATGTACTGGTTTCTTCCGGGTCTTGGTCAGTTTGTCTTGACGTTTCCCTGACCATGCTGTCAGCTTCTCCAGATGGTTTGCAAATACTATTGTCATCTTATTCTCCTCTCGATACATTTAGGTTCTAATTAAATTGGTATCCACCAACTGATAGTCAATTGGTAACCTTCAGTTGGTATCGACCAACTCAATTATATCTGTTGCTCACAACAGGTAAGATTGAGTGAATATGTTGATTATCGACCATGTTTGAGTGCTCACCATCCTCACTGATCATCCCTGAGTGATTGATTTGCTCATGGTCCTTTCTAGGGTGACTGTTCCCTTCACTGACTATGCTTCATTGTTTGTGCATCCATGGTAAAACCAAACTCCAGGTGTTGTTTAGTCTATATTCGTTTTCTCTATCAAAGTTGTCTTTGTTTCTATAATAATAATTTCGATGGATTTGTTGATAATTCTCGGATAGTATCTTGAATTTTTGTCCAGCACTTTGACATTATCGTAATCTATACTATGGTTGTCATTGTCGAGAGAATGCCCTGCAAGTGCTGATTTGATGTGGCACACTTTCATGGGATTTAATGTACATAACATGGCGCACATTTTGATGTAAACGACGGGCAGATAAGGCAGATAAGATATAATAAGAAATAACACTACGAATGGAGCTACGAATATGTGGAATACCAAATATTGTATTTTCAAATATGACAAAACTGATGTTAAATCACAGGTATTGCGATGTTTTTGTATTGTCATTCAAGAAATCTTCGGCTACAAATCCATTACTAATCCAAAAACTACAAATTTGCTTCTACTTATCAAGCTGAAAAAGTTTTAAAATGTTCTTTATCTGAATAATGTGTCCCAAAAATGATCAGTAGTACCATAATCTTCTGTTTGATCAGAATCAGAGATGTCATAAAGAAACTTAGTATAGACAACGACATTGTTGAACTGCAGATGTTTTAACATTAGATAGTATATTTTGATAATAATATATTTAAAAATATATATATTTTATTTAGAAAAACATATTTTTGTAATGAAGGTGTATTGTAATCTTGATTTCAAGGATTTCTTATTATCTTCTCAAGTTTTTTTTTAGAAATTGGCAAACCATTGGCAAAATAGTTTTTTGTTGATATTTTAATTTCTTTCAAAAATGGAGCTGAACAGTTTTAACACTATACCCTTCAATTATTTCTCTCAAAATGTGACTTCTACAGAACAATCCTCATATAATCATTATTCATAAGATTTCAGGTTCTGTAAATCATGATCTAAGTAGTTATTACTAATTAGTCATAGATGTCTATATGAAATTAAATTGGATAGGAATTCAAGTGATAAAACATTGACACTGTTCAAAATTTACCTGATTAAAGTGTTACTGCTTTTAATGATGCAAAATAAGAATGGTGTAAAATTTCGCTATTTCTGGTATATTTTGATATTTACTTAATTGGTGAAATATAATACGAGTACAATCATACATCATACACCAAAATCAACATTGTAATTTTAAACTTAATATATAATATTTTGGATATTAATGTAAATACGCCACACTAGTATATCTTTCAACGGACAGGATAGATTATCTACACGATAGAACTATTTTAATAATCAACTGTTAAAACAAGAAGAAGTATGCCTGTTTATGATTTCTGGCTAATTAACTTAAGCTCTAACGATATTGTCTGACCCAAGAAATAAACATTAAGAGTGATGAGAAAAGTAATTAAGTATATGACTGTGAAATATGTTGAACTTTAAGAATTTTAGAAGCTTTAGAATTCTGTTGAAATTCTATGTAGCTACTTATATTTCATGAGGCTGAAGTGTATAAATTAACATAAACCGTATTTATTATTTCATTGCCTACTTATTAGTATGATAATATTATACTTAATATGGACAACAATGTATTCAATAATTATGTGAGTGCATAATAATTATCCTTATTCAAATGTAGTTTTAGTTTTTATTTTCAGTACATATTAAATTCTCATTCGCGAGACCAATCACAATCGCGATACCGGTCACGGAACTGTCCCTACGACAATAACGAGTATTAGTTTCATAGACGTTATGGAGCCAAAGCTCAGACGTGCCACGAACTGTGTGCGCGTAGTGCGGAAAACGACGCGGGCCGTCGTTGATGGCGAACAACGACATGTTACCTATGGTGTGTTGACTACATTATATCTGTGGGCAGTCAAAGGTAGGTCCGCGTTAATTCCGGTACGGAAAAATTATGAGCAGCGAAAATTAGTTCAAAGCAATGTCAGAATTAGGTTTTGCTCATTCTTATAGCAGTCTTTGGGCATCGTCAGTACACTAGATGCTGAAGCAGTGTAACGAATAACGACCATGTGGCGATTATCGTAGGTTAAATGCAATGACTCGGTCGGATTTGTATATGTGCGCCATATACAAGATTTTCCATAGACATTTAGCGGTAAAACAATGTTTTAAATCATTGAATTGGTGTATGCATTTGATCAACTCCCTGTCGCTGAAGAAGACACTGTCAAAACCATGTTAACGACGCCGCGCCATTCAGACTTTTAAAGCTTCTGTATACGATTTTCCAGTTACGCCACACCGCGCAAAGACTTCAGCGGTTTATTGATATGTGGTCACGAGTATTGGATTTTTGCTACGTGTACGCTAGGAAGAACACCTGCTCTTCGACATTTTGTTTCAGTATCTAATTAAATATGGGATCGTCGATATAAATCCAGCTAAATATATGTTAGTCGAGGTAAAGTTTTTGGGTTACCTAGTATTTAGCAGGAGTATAAACCCTTTACCCGAATCATTTGAGGTGATACGGAATTATCCACGCACAGTGACAATTAAACACTTGAGATGATTTCTGGGTGCCCTCAACTATTATCGAAAAATTCGTCCTGAAGGCCGCACAACTGCAGATAACACTTAACGACCTGTTTAAGAGCAACGTTAAATCAAGCGAGATGATTTAGCGCAAGCAGCCTTGCTAGTGAATCTTTGCGACGACACAGGAATTGCCATAGCGTGCGATGCATCCGATTACGCTATCCATGCAGCCCTGCAACGAAAGCTAAACGATATTTGGGAGTCGCTAAGGTATTCCTCGAAAACTTAGCAGTTACGAGCGAAATTATTATGTAGCATATAATTGAGAGTCTCTTGCGATTTATGAAATAATCGAACATTTCAGGCATACGATAGAGGCTGTTCGTCGTCTATACCGACCACAAGCCGATTATATGTCTGCGAAGAAATATAGTCAGTATAAACCTCGACAATTTGGGATAGCTTGCTGACAGTATGTAGCTAGCACACAGTATATGGCTTTACCTGATTATATCAGCCAGCCGCCGTCGATACACTTCACGTCGCGGCAGGGGTTTTGTGCCATTTCGATGGACAATCTCTGACAATTCATTTTCGACGAGCAGAAATCGATGCGGTGCATGGATTATCGTATTCTGGGATTAATGCACTACTTAGGCTGCTCGTGCAATATTTCATGTGACCATCTACAGAAGCAGACTGCCAACAATAGGTACGGTGCTACAGTGTCAAAAAGGTAAAACAACTTGAACAATTTCGTACCATCTGCAAGGTGTAAACATATCTACGTGAATATTGTTGTTACGCCTTCAGAGACACATTGACCCTATGCTACCGGAATTTAGAGCTCCCCTGCGTAAAAAAATAATCGACCAAAGGCACAGTTCGAGTCACACTTGTTCAAACAATTAAACCGTTTCATGGGTACAACCTATCTCCGTAAAACCATCTATCACTCCATAGCGAATGGCATGGTGAAGCGTCTTCACCGCCACCTTAAAGGCGCAAACAAAATAAACACTGGAACGATTATTGGATCGATATAATTTTCCGAACAACAGAAGGGAGGATTCTGCGTTCTTCTAGAAATTCGTCCAGCATGGAAATTGGATCTGCAGGCTGCTGAGATGAGAGAGTGTATGGCCAGACGTTACGTCTACCTGTGTAATTTTAGGGACCTCGACATCCAGCTCTGATACAGATGTCGCAGCCGACTATGTCTAGGTCTTAGAAACCATACGGGGACTTTACGTCCGACAAAAGCCTTGCCAGGACTTGGCAAGAGCGAAATAAGTCTATGTGCTAAATGACGATATAAAAAAAAACAATTGTAAAATCCCTACGAGAGACCGTTTACGGTCACTAATCGCGACGGTTGTGGTGATAGAACGCGGTCGCGAAGTGAAGGTGTCGAGCTGATTGAGGGAGACCAGCGTACATGGTGTGCCTATACCAGTGACGAACCAGCGACCCACAGAACAAAACCGCATTACAACAACTACAATGCTACGATCGGAGCGACCATCACCTGATATCATGAGATGCTTCGTCACTAGCACGGTGTACTGTAGATGTACTGCCATTTTTAGTAATTGAAACACACATATGGTCAATAATTGTATAATTGAACAATTGTGTATTGCTTATAAATAGACTTAGACTATAATCTGAAAGAAAATTCTTAAAGAAAAGGAAATTTGAAAATAGGAGCACAATAAGATAATTTATGTTTTCACTTTCAATTGCAACAGCGGAATATAACACTAGCTGAAGCAAACTATTTCTTAGGTAAATAACCTTCACAAGATACTATAATCATCTTTTGGTCTGATGCTGTAGTTTTATGATATTGCAGCTAGACCTGATTGTGTGCAAAAATATTTTAAAATAAAATAATATTAATGCGATTTCGCTAGAAAAAATAGCGGATACTGGAAATACATTCCTCTAGCTTCCAGTAATAAAATTCACACATGACTATAAGTATTGACTACAAATATTACACATAACTACAAGTATTTCAAGTGAAATAAAAGTTAGGTATGTACCAAGGATTCTGTCACGTTTGAGCTTTACGGTATTAGGTATTGTAGTGAAGAAGATATCCTTTTGTTTTGAAATACCATATTATGGTTAAACAAAAGTTGAAGATTCATGTTATCAAAATCCGTCGCAACGATTAACATGTTCTATAGTTACACGTTTTGCTCATACGGAGCCATGTTCATGAGCAACAGTGGCGGTTGCTCTTAGCTTGCTAAGAATGACTATATCTTATCACAGCAATTTTTATACAGTTGTACTAATTATTACCATAAACTAAATTTTTCTCTCCTTTCATAATGTTGAAATAATACAGACTACCACAATGCAGAAGACATGCACTACTACCCACATTAGCATCGATGCAGTGGTGGCTCGTGATGAAATGAAACGGGTCTTCTGCACAGGGCCGATCCTAGGGTATTGGCCGCCCGTGTGCAAATTTCAAACGTACCCAAACTACTGGCGCCGTAGGGGTTGTAAAAAAATTGCGCCGCAGCCGAAAATTTTTAAAATTTTCAAGGTCACGCGTTTTCCTGATACTTCAGAATTTTTATGTAAAATCCGTTTATACAAAAATATAGACTTTCACAAGAAAAATTTTTGGAATTTAATACCTTTTTGAAGAACATTCATGTTTGCCGTCATATTCTTTGGTTAAGAGAAAAGGCTTGTAAGGTGAATTTTCTACTAGAGGGTCTATAACACTTTTCTAGGGTCTATAAAATATTTTTCGAAAGTGTTTCAGCGTCACATTTTGTAGGTTTCAGGTATGTCCAAAAACGTTCAATCAGTTCACCATCGAAAATATATCTTAAAACTACCATCAGTACCATTACCAAAATGGTACCAATACTACCATTTTGCAGTACATCAGTTGTTTTGTCTACCATAACTGCCAAAAATGAAGGTTTGTTAATTTCTTTAATTATTTCTTCATGACATATTTTTAATATACAGTCTAAAAGACCATTTTGTATTTCTTTAGAGCTTCCTTTAAATACTGAAGCATTTTGTAGGTGCTCGCTTAAAGTTACATCAAGCTCAGCAGAAAAATTTATCAAACCACGAAATATCCCCGGGTATTGAGAGGTTTCAGCTTCGTCATGTCCTCGCAGCGCCAGTTCAAAGGCCCCACAAAACTTTATGCAGTTTATAATTTTTGACAAAACGTATCTCTTTTTTGTCACATTATTATTATGCCTTTGCACATTTATCCAATAAGCTGAATCTAGTTGCGCTTTAATATTAGTTGTTCCTAATAAAGCTAATTCCATTGTATTATGTAGATGGCTTTTGGAGTTGTCGTGCTTTTTTATTTTTTCAGTTAAGTGCACCAAATCTATCACCCCTACCTCCGTCCATGCTTTATCACCGCCAAAAAGAAAACAAGGAAAACAAAATAACGCATTTTTTTTGTGGCACCCACAAATCCAATTGTTCTTCGAATTAAATGTCTCTATTAAATTGACGTTTATATGCTTTTCCGCGGCTAACACCTGCAGTCTCAATAACAATATCGGACAATGGCCTACCATTAGTACCATTGTTTTTAAATCAATTTTTTTCTTCATAAAAGTATTTAAAAAATCGCTTTACATGAACTAAATTATAAACTAAATCCATTGTCACTATCACAGTATATAAATATTAATAATTAGTACAATAAATCACTACACAAATTCACAAAATAGTATTTAAAATCTCAAATTAACACGAAATACGAAATAGGTACGATTTACGCCCGCCCGAGGTGTAGGAAGGAGTAAACATTCACTGATGTTGCCCTGGCTGGGAAAAATACAGCTCACTGACCGTGTAAATTCGCGCATTTACGAGCGCCAAGTGTGGATTGTCGCGGGAGTTGAGGGGGAGGACGGGTGTGCCGAGCCGTGCTGAGAACTACCTCGTGTGGCCCAGTTCAATGTACCGCGACGCGCTCGCGTAGAGACCCAGATAATTCATCTGGTCTACTACTCAATAGAGGACGGCGGGCAGAATGCGACTTTAACGCAATAATTTGGTTAGCTGCACCAACTAACCAAATTATTTTATTAATAAATTTTAGTAATTATTATGTCGTGAAAATATACAAATATCTAATTTTTTTGGCAGTTCTGCAGCTCTGCAATACCTATACACCAGCCGCCCCTGCATCGATGGTAAATTACTGGGTACTTAAAGGAAGGTCGCCTTTATACATACATGTGTTTGAATAAAATGACCTATTATACCGAAATAAAATATTTTATCCCAGTAACACGGGTAGATTTTAATGAAAAATAAATCCTAGTTGGCTTCTTGAAGACGCTGATATTCTCTATATGAAAACAGTATCCAATTTACATTACTCAATACAAATTACGTGCATGAGTAGTTTTGTTTGAAACCATCTTACTAGGATATTTTGTATAATAAAGATTTAAGGTGAAATAGACCGGATATAGCAATATAAAGACAAAAAATCCTCGCCGTATGTTAAAGTCGACCATGAACTATAAAGTCTGACGGAGTCTATTCCAGCTCTCTATAAAGAAGACTCAATTTTAAAAACGGCCTATAAGAGCACATATTTGAATGATGGGCGGAATGATGATATGCTAAAGTAAACCAAAACGGCCATAACTATTCTACGAAATCTCCCTACATATGCGATTTTTAAATAACTTACGCTGTTATCTGCCATCTCGCATGCTGATTTTTATTATTTCAGTTTATTCTTCTGGCTGGTGTACTGCAACGCATCACGGGAATGTAAGTAACGAGAGTTGAATTCTATTATACATATCTGAATAAAATTTAAGTGAAACATTTTGCTTCATTTAATGGTTAGCTCAAAGAATTACAATGGAAATGTTAAAACATTAAATATTTTGCCGCGGCTTCGAGTTACTGATAATATTTTTACGGCTATTTGCATTTAAACATAACATTTAATTATCTAGTAATAACTTAAGTTAATAAGTTACTACTGCTATATGTAGGTTATTTTATGTAGCCTATTTTTTATAATGTTACATTATATGAAAAAACGTAACAATAAATGTGTTGCCGTACAATTTTACATTCCACTGTCTTTTTCTTTTGAAAAAATTATTATTGGAGTATTGGTTATTTCTCAAATAATCACATTATTTATTTTTACTTTTAGAAATTTCTACGTAAGATTCATTAACTGGAATATAGTTTTTCAGTAGTATAATATAGAAAATTAAATTAGGATTTTATTAATTGTATATTTTAGTTACTTCAAAATATAGATGCGATGATATAAAAGCAAGAAATAAGAAGGAATGAGAAAGTAAGAATTGCGAATAGTCTTACAGGGTCTTGAATAACTATCAATAAGATGCAACTAACTACATGTATAAATTGGCAAACACACCATCTGTCTGCTAAACGATAAAGTGTCACCTACGGGAAGCCCTGCTGCTTCACATTTCTCACGCAAATTACTCCGTCGAATTCAAGATTTCAAATGGCACCAGACGAGGAGGTATTTCAACGAATTACTGGCATTCTCATATGCACCAGACTAGTCCCGGAAACGTATATTGCAAGCTCATACTCAGTCATGTTTCTACATGCATTGATCGTGCCGGATTGACACAAAATCCATCGAACATTCTCAGGTCGCCAGGCAGAGTCCAGTATACTAGCATTGATGATTCCTAATAAAGATGAAATCGCGATATGGAGTTCCCGAACTAGTTCGGTGTAAATGATAATTAATTAGGTGGCAATAATTCTTTGAAGGTGCAAATAGTTGCAACTTGTACCTTAATTGCTAAATTGCCAGATGATGATTAATGATCCAGGTGTCAATCATCAGTCTCGTGAAATAGGTGACAACGTCGCCTAGAAGAAATTCCTAACGTCGGTCATACTTGACCACAGTTCTGCCAAAATGGAGTATATAATAAACGAAAGAACGGAGCAGTTTTATCCTTTCACGGTTTCATCCTTCTGCCAAGTGGATCCGTCTTAAGTGAAACATATCCATGAATATTTAGACTAGAAGCTCTCCTAGTCAATTTGTCAGCTCTCTTTTTGCCCCCTGACTATTTCTTTCCCTTCACCCAGCGCACCACGATGCTGTTTGTGTAAACAATATTTATCAATGCATGGTGCTATTCCCATACGTCGTATTATTATTTTATAGTTCCACAGGATTGGCACTGATTACACAGGCCTACAAATATTGACATTTTGAAAGTTGATTTGGGTCTCATAAGTGATTACAAGTGGACTATTTGCGCTGATTTCATATCTACCTTCCGTTTTGCCAATCACGTAAGGGTCTTGATCAACTGAATAATCAGAATAAATTAAAAACTAAAGGACAAATTACATTTTAATAAACATTATATTTAATAAACATTAAAAAACAGTAAAAAGCAACAACACAAATAGTTTTGAGTCTCTAATTTCCTTTTCTCTTTCAAAATCTTTTCATTTTTAACAAAAACATTCGTTTTGTAGTTTCTCTTTTGTCCTTCAATGGATGTTCTCTTTTCAGCATCCGGTAGTAATATGCCATCATCGCCACATCCCATCCACCCTGGTATCTCCTTTCCATCTCCTTTATGTCTTGATGGAACCTTTCACCTTGTTCGTCACTAATAGCACCAAGACTCTCTGGAAAGTAGTCCATATCAACATGCAGGGAATGAAGCTTTATGCTCATATTACAACCATGTTGCTTAAACTTATCCAGCATTTTGACAATTTCCTCATATTTTTATAATTTCATAAAAAATTTACTTTTACATTTTTAATGCATATTCAAGATTCTTTTTCAATTTCTGTCATTGTTTCTTTAAACTGCTGGTCCTGCATTAATTTTCTTATTTGTGGTGCTATGAAACCTTTAATTTTAATTCAGAGAGAGCTTGAAATTTGCTACATAAGTACTTAAAACAATTCCCATTTTTATCTATAGATTTTACATATTGCTTCATTAAGCCTAATTTATTATAAAGTGGCAGCAAAAGAATTTTTGCGGATCAACCAAATTTGCATAAATAACGTGGTGTTATCAGGTGTTAAGTTTATAAAATATATTTGGTGCACTTTTACAACTTCTAGGTATTATTAAAACAAAATAAAAACACACGACGAGATGCCACGGGTAAACGTACACACATTAAAAGCGTGCTACAGCGACAATGTAAATACTCGAATAGTATAAAATCGGAATATCCCCACCGGCTAACTCTGGTTCGATGAATCCTCCACACTTGTGTGTATATTTCAAACCGATTAAACATAGGGGCACCGCAAATATTGAGGCAAAATTTAATTTTATAGAACCTCGGTTTTAAAAACTACAAATTATTGTACAATGTATATTTACAAATAATGGTGCGTGATGGAAACAAAAAAACAGCATTTCTGTAGTTCATGGTATAGTAACTAAGACAAATACTCAAAAAAGTCCAATTACAAAATCTTTGTTGGCCTGTTATCTACAAACAGTTAGGGCAGATTTTTATTATTTTGGCTGTTATTTGTCTACAAGCTATATCTCCAGTGACTATGGTAACGTTTACCAGATCAATTTGTATTATGCTGGCATAACTATTCAAAGATCAGTTACATTTAATATGCAGGCGTCTTGAGCATAATCCGCGTTCTGCTGCTTCTTTTTTATTGTTAGAGCCATCTGTGACGGCATTGACTATTTCATTATCATTTTTCTTTAAGTCAGTTTGTCCCTTCTTCCCTGTGAAAAGCACGATCTATACCCATCTTCCTTGGTTATATTATTTGGAGTGACACTAATCTGATATCCTAGAGCAAAAAAGTTTTAAGGTATATTTCTTATACCAGAATAATATGAGGCTCGATTAGAAGATAAAGTGTTTCTTACACGAGCTATAATAAGTTTAAGCTCATGCACGAGAATTCTTAAAAAGTGAGTTAATTAATTAAGTAATTGAGTGGTCTACAAAATTCTCCGATTTCTTTCCTTAATTCTATATGTCAACTTTTTACTTAACAAAAAATGTTTGTTTCGAAGCAATCCCGAGAATATTTTCACCAAAGAATAGAGAGTACCGTAGAACAACCTCTCAAAGACCATCAAATGTTCGCGGAATCTTTCAACAAAGATTGTAATAAAAACAAAAATTTTTTCAGATTATTTAACTAAATAAATTAGTTTTTACATTGGCGATGTTTAACACTTTAACCTTATAAAAGTATTATATTTGGAAAATATTCATTTTTATTTAAGTATTTCAACAAAGCTGTAAATAAAACAAAATATTGAAACAAAATAAAAAAATGCCTTGAATACCTAGTTCCTTGGGAATAGAGAGCTCTTATTATTGTTAACAGACATGCTAATTAACATGTGAGACTTATGTTGCGATATTTTTTTTATTTTTATTAGAAACATATTATTCTGCAGTAGGTATATATAGATTTAATTTTGTATATGCTTCTCGTATGTTCATCTCCATAAATATAATTTATGAAATCAGATTGCCTCTACATGGTTCACCCAGTACGATGACAGATAAGTTATAATTCGTATTCACTGTTGCATGCTATAAAAGAGCAAAATAACTATGTACATCAGGTTGTAGCTATATTTACTTGAAGTATATATTTTCACATAATATTTACGTGTAAGATAGAAAAACCAACAAGCATATAGGGTTTTTGAACTTTCGCTACGCCTGATTGATTGTGCCACACACACTCAGGTCAATAATTAGAGATCAGCTCTGGCTCGTCTGTATACGTCCATCTGAGGGATCATCAATTAAATTGGCCACAGTTATATCCACTGAAAAAAGTTTCTAAAGACTACCATCGCCAGTTTTCTGGTACTGAATCGTGCCTTTTCCGTGATTAATTATATGTATATCATATAATTATAGATCAATAGATATCGTGCAACATAGCAGATACACGAATCTAATACATCAAGGCACGTAAATACAATGCAAAATTTTGTAACAAATTAAAAATATTTTAATTTTGTAACTTATCTAACTTTATGTAATGTTTCTTAAATAAACCAGTTTTTTAATCATGACCTCATAAGATGAACATTAAATGAACGTATGTATGAAAATATGGTTGTCTCGTAGATAATGTATAATATATGATATATTACATGAGAATGTACCGGGTTAGTCACCTAAAATTGACCCCCCCTTTATTTCTCTTAATCTCAATCGAATCGAAAAATTCAAACAAGGATTTTACATGATATTTTATAAATTTTTTGAATATTTAAACAAATTTTCAAAAACTCTGCCAATTGAAAGAGGACGAACAATTTTTTATTTTTTTTTAAATGGAACACCCTGTATTTTTTTATTTAACAAAGTTACCCACAATTTTCTGATAACAAAAATATATAATTGTTGTATCTTGGTAAGTATAGTTCTTGAGATATTCATACAAATATATAGTCACATCACAGGAATAAGTTTGGCATAAGACCATAAATCAGGAGAGCTATGTTTTTCATATAACGACACATCTTGTTTTTTAAGAAAAAAAGTATGAAAATTATTTGATGCGGCAACACATAATAATTATAATAAACAACTAAACCTTTATTAAAATGACAACAACAAAGTTTAATGAACACAAAACATAAATAACGAAATAATGATAAAAAAAAAACAATGCGCAACAATAAATAACATAAAACCAATGAACTTTATTAAAATTAAACATATCTATATGTTCTCCACGTATCCTCCGTTTCTATCAAGGCACAGTTGGCATCTTTTAATAAATTCATTTCTAACGTTTTCAAATAAATGAATATTTTGCCGCAAATTTTCTATTTCTTGATTGATACAGTCCTTCAACTCATCCGAGTTATTATATACCGAATTTTCGTATATGTTTTGTTTTAGTGTTCCCCACAAAAATAAGTCCAAAGGACTCAAGTCTGGGCTATTAGCAGGCCAATGTATAGGACCGTATCTTCCTATTCAAAATAGATATTTGTCATTTAAATATTCCGTTACGTTCCGTACAGAGTGTGGAGGAGCTTCATCCTGTTGCCCAAATAACAGAATTACTGGTTGCAAGGGGAATATTATCTAAATAGTTCTCTACTTCACCCCGAAGAATATTCAAATACTGAACTGCATTCAAGGACCCATTAATGAATACGGGACGCACAATTGTATTTTGATGAATACCGCACCACACATTTACTGTATTATATCCTTGGGTTTTTATCTTTTTTATAATAAGTGGATTTGCGGGCGCCCAATAATGTGCACTTTTCCTATTAAAAAGTCCAGTCGTTGAAAAGCTACTTTCATCTCTTTCATACAATCATCTCTCTACAAAAAACTCTTCTGTCGGAAAAGTTAATTTCAGTTAAAAGCTGAACTGGCAAAATACTATAAAGCTTATATTTGTGACGTTTTAATATACGTCTTATACTTGCTTGAGAAATATTAAATTCTTCTGCAGCAGCGTTAGTAGATTTATTGGGGTGTTCGGTAAAAAAAAGTAAAACGTCCATTTCCATATCTTCTCCTGTTTTGGGTTTCTTTCTTTCTCGTTTCTTATCTTTTAAGGATTCGCTGTCCCCAAACTTGAGATAAATATTAAAGAAAGTGTTCTTGGAGGGAACGCGTCTTTCAGGATATTTTCTAGCATATTCCCTTTTAGCTATATATTTGTTTTTATTGCTGATTAAGTAAATTTCTAATATTTCTTTCCTTTCGACTAACGAATATCCCATATCAATATATTAGATATATTAACAAGTGTATTAAAACTTAACTTAAAGCGTATTAATAATATAACAATCAAACATAACATAAATGTCAAACGAAGCATTATTGTTTCTTTAAATCATTTCGGTTCATAGATTTCCTGATTTATATCCTGGTCTTATGCTAAACTTATTCCTGTGATGTGACTATATATTCGTATGAATATCTCAAGAACTATACTTACCAAGATATAACAATTATATATTTTTGTAATCAGAAAACTATGGGTAACTTTCTTAAGTAAAAAAATACAGGGTTTCCATTAAAAAAAAATAAAAAAATGTTCGCCCCTTTTCAATTTGCAGTTTTTGAAAATTTGTTTAAATATTCAAAAAATTTATAAAAAATCATGTAAAATCCTTTTTTGAATTTTTCGATTTGATTGAAATTAAGAGAAATAAAGGGGGGGGGGTCAATTTTAGGTACCGGTACAGCGTATAATATTCAAGTTGTGTGTTCGAAATCAATTTCTATGTAGGTATCCAATTTCTTTTAATATATTAAATTATTAAAGTACGTTTTGTAACAACAAGTAAGATGAGTTTTTAAGTTGTACAAGATATACAGGGATAGGAACGTAATTATTTTTGAAACGAAATAATATTGAAATAAAAATATAAAAGTTTTTATTCGACGTCTTCAATAATGGTCAAGGCAATTCCATACCATTTAATTGTTATTATTTTAATCAACCTCGAATATTTTCTATTAACCTCGAATATTTCCTATTCCTCCCGCAATGGTATATCATTTTATAAGGATAAAAATGAAAATCATTCATCGTCATACAAAATTCTACGGACGCTTTGACTTGAAATTTGTAAGTCCTTGTCTCCTGATTAACCGACGTGGGATGAGTTAACTCTAACTTAGTTTTCCACAAAACACCAAACGCTACACTCGACGAGCGTTTCACCAACAAAGTTGGCATCATGTGGAGATGATTAAAACTCAGTTTTAATCATCTCCAGATTATGCCAACTTTTTTGGCGAAACGCGCATCGAGTGTAGTGTATCTTAAACCAAATACAAATCTTACAACAAATATCTTCACATCAAAGGTTCTAACCTACTTCAGTGGATTCTGTTGGATTACTGCTCACGTATATTTGATGATCTCCGGAGTTCACACTATATAAATGGGATTCAGTGGCTTTTTATTTAAGGGGGCCTTCCCGTTTTTCGGTTTGAAAAAAATCAATTTTTTTAAATAATCGATGCATTAAACGTTCAAAATGATTGTCCCAAAATTTTAAGGTAATATTCACAATATTTTTAAATTTACAGTCGAATTAGTGACGGTGCACATGGTACGGCCTGAAAAGGGTCGCGTGGTATCTGCTATGGGGCGCGACGAAGCTATAGAAGTAGTTAGTTTGAACATCGCACACAGACATCAAAATCCCCGTAATATTAGTGTCTCTGGTGACGGTACGTGGCAGAAACGAGGATTTAGTTCCCTATATGGTGTTACTACGCTCACCTGCAAATTGTTTGGCAAAGTAGTGGACTCAGTGGTGACATTCAGTTTTTGCAATGCAAAAGCGTCATAGACACATATACATAGCCACATATTTTGCGGTATCCATTATTAACGATGCGTTTTCAAGCATCCTACTGATTTTCCACAACATGGGGATTCACGTGGGATATAGAGCCCAAGATTATTCGGACAATCGCGACAACGACCGCAGTTGACAGACTAACAACCGGGCGACGCTGGCAAAAAAATCGCGAGGATAACCGCAAAGGGAAAAAGAGCTGAAGAAAATGGGTTCTACGAGGCAGAGGAAGTTAAATTATTATTACAAAAAAATTTTACAGATTTTAGATTAAAAAAAAGTTTAAACACGTTTTTCTCAAAATTAGTTCTTGCACCCTAAGTGCAGTTTTTCCGAGGTACCAATGAACCGATTTTACTAATTATTAGCTTAAAATATCTACAATTGATGTCGCGATGTCCTATTATAGATTTTTTTTTGATATTGCAAAAACTAGATTTTTAATAACAATTTAAAAGTGAAAATATGTCTCTTGCTTGCAAATCGTAGTTTTTTTTTTTTCAAAGTTGCGCTAAATCGTGTAAAATTAAGGATTAAAAAACGTCCATGATAAGATTTAGTTATAACCCTATATTTTATAAGAATGCTTCATTTTGTGATTTCAGATAACAACATTCACTGGAAAACTGCAGTTAATGCAAGGAGCAGACCGTAAAGGGGCGCGACTCGACGATCCAATTTTTTTTTGTTTATAAAATAAACACTTTTTTTAGAAATCTGACAATGTATTTTTCAATAAAACAAAGAATATTAAAATCCGTCTAACCGTTTCGTTACATTATATCTTACAATAATTCCCATTCCCCATTCTATCCAAAATTATGCACCCATAATTTTATAGTGTTAGGGCTAAACTAGTGTTACTTTCCTATAATGTTACTGTATATGAAATTATCGCTGAGTTACGATAACTGATTCACAACTAAAAAAACTGTTTTATCACCAATGAACAATACTGCCAAGTCACAGCCCCATGGCTACTAAAACAGTATAGTTTATTTCATCGCTATTTTCCAAATAAAAAATTTCAAAACATACCGTGGCTTGTTCTTATGGCTAGGCTCAGATGGACTGTTCCGTTTATCGGCAAGATATGAGAATTTTCTATTTGGCAAATAGCGATGAAATGAATACTACAAGTGAGCTCTGCCCTCCTTCACACTAAACATGATCAATTCACGCAGTCGCCGATACACAACAATTAAAAATGATGAGATCGTATGCCCCACCCTGTACATACAGTGCGCGTGTAAAATCCTTTCCCCCCTTTAACTTTGAAACTGAGATATCGAAAAGAATGAATTGGTATACATAGCTATATTAAAATGTAAAAATAATAGGTACATTAAAGTGTAAATATAAGTTAATAAGCAGTGATATAATCATTAGAAATGGCGTTGCGATGCCATTTTAAAAATATTTTTTAATAAACTACATCAAATATTAATTGAAATATTTTCAGCAATTTTAGTTTGATATATTCTTTTAATTTTTAATAGAAAACAACTATTTTTAGGCAGTGCCTCACTATAATAGCTCCGTGTTAGGTTTTTCTAAAAGAAATCACTCGAAGTCACATTTTACATTTATATTTTAAGATGTCACAGGATTGTATCTTATGTACATTAAAAAGAAATTCTAGGTTAATAGAAAAATAATAAATTTAATTCAAAACAATAAAATGATAAAAGTAAAATGTAGTATCAAGTATTTTGAAATTTTTTTAAATCAATGCTCTCAATGTGCACCTTGCTCTTGTCGACAGTACGACATCCTATTATAAAACTGTTCGCTCACCCGTGCAAACGTTTCTGCAGAAATTAGCCTACGTTCAGCTGCCACATGCAGCTTCTTTCAGCTGCATGTGGATTTCCTCCAGTCTCACTAATAACTAGAATCGCGTTCATTTTTTCTTCTAAAGTACGTGACATATTATCTCAATAAACAAAGGCATGCTAAAGCGAATTTCTGAATGTAAATACAAAATAAAATTCGGATCTGTAAAGACCAAGTGACTTTTTTCATAATTTTTCTAAAAAGAAAAAAAAACTTTAGACACGCAATATATAAAGTAGTTAAAATAAACATAAATATAAGCTGGTATATTATACATGGTAGATATAATTTGATAAATGAGGCTGAAAAATGCGAAACAACCTTAAAAATGTAATATTAGCTAAACACGCCAAACTCATATTGTTACATAGACAGTTTGTGAAATAATCTTTTTGTCGTATAATGCCCGTTCTCGTTTGAAACACATTAAATAAAATGCAATATAACAGCGAATATCTAACAGATTTTATCACTAAAAAAACCTTGAATACTTCGTATTTATACGGGTTTATACAGTGTGAAAATAAAATGTTGCACAATTTATTTGCAACAAAAATAATCCAGAAACAGATTATTCTTTGTCTTTATTGTGTGTAATAAAAGTCTTTAGAGATAGTAAATTTTATAATAGTAGTAAAACTTCATACCTACAAAATGCGTTAAATGCATAAATCAACAATATACGAAATACAGCGATTACAATATTTTTCTTAATTAATGTGTGTATCGATAAAATACTCGATATTGGTTAATATAAAAAACTGCAGAAAGATTATACCCGGATGTAGGAACCCTATACTGAACATTTATGAAAAGTTATTGTGCGGGTGAGAATAACTTGTAAAATCCTTTACTTAATAAGAATTGTGTCACAATATGTCTATCTCAGGTCTTCCTGTCAAATTTGAATTTTAAAATATTCTAAACGTAACATTTACCAAAAAAATATCAATATATTTAAAGACCTTGGGAGAGAGTTGCATACTTTGATACGCCAACAAAAATGAGAGTATCATTTTCCATAAACATGGAAAGTATATACGTTGGTCAACTCGCGTTTCGTCAAATAAGTTGATACCATCAGGAGAAAAGTTTCAGTCGCTTCTTGAAAGCACGCAATTCGAGAGATTCAAATAAAATGGTGAATCGGTTATAAGGTCAAGCTAGTAAGTAGTCTCGACCTTAACCCCATTAAACATATGAGGCTATCTTTCTATAGATCTAGATGAACTTAAATAATAATAATTAAGTATGAGAGGAGGTTAGCAATTAAGATTTAATTAGCAATTAAATGAGAGAAAACCAATATTTTGACGATGGCCAGAGTGTTATTAACAATAGATGTAAAAGGATAACACATTTCTATTCAGTGTAATGTTCTGCACGTGTATATGCTTATGGGTGATAGTAGTAGATGGAATTATGGATTTCCTGAAATAATTATTTCCAAATAGCTGAATACGTAAAAATATATTTATTGAAAACTGTCATAAAAAGCTCCATACAAAACGGCTTTCCTTTTCCCGTCAGCAATCCAAATCCCTGCCCGTGTCCTATGCCCTTGTGTCAGTGCCGCCTATGCCCGAATAGCAGCGCTGCGGAAGTGTGTGGCACAGACAAGGATTTGGATTGCTGACGGGAAAATGAAAGCCACTCGGTACGGCACAAAATGTTTACATTTTCGAGGGGAAAATTATACGACAAACGAAAAATATTTCTTTATTCTAGAACAAAAGAGTCTTTTCCTTACAGTAATTGCTTATTAATTTTATTGAACAATCCGTTCAATAATACTACTATTTATACTTTAAAATCGATTTACTTCAATCGAAGAAGTTTCACTACTTGAATTTTATTTTCACTAGTCTTCAATATACATTTTCGTCACTAAAGTAATCTTTGAACCCCTATGTTTTTGATGAAGGTAATATCTGCACCAAAATCACCTAACAGCATCGCAGAAGAGCGTCCGAAATAGTGGCCCGTATAGTCTTGTGGATGCGGAAAATTCAAATACGCAGCGATTGCTCTTGGAGTGTGTAACGAGATAATTTCAATTTAATACATATGGGTACTATTTTTAGTTGTAATTATTGTTGAACTTATTTACGTTGTTTGCTGCACAGAATCTAACACTTTTCAAAGTATATAGAGAATTAATTGTATTCCTCTAGAGACGTGAGAGTAATTAGAGTAGATCTAGGAGATCTGGTGTACCCGTCTAATATTTACTACGTTACGTTATGTTAATAGTTTACATAGCATATAAAATCCTGTTATGTAATGTCGTGGAAATTGTACTAATGAATTTGCCTGTAGATAAAGTCGAATTAGTATATATAATACGTATCATTGCATCCATGGCTGTCTAAAGATCTAAGAGAAAATTGTTTCATTTCTAATATTTGGCAGCATTAATCGAAATAGATTATTCTGGAATCGAGGTTATCGTTTTAGTTTTTGTAAATTACGCGTAGCTAAGAGAAATGAGACAAACCAAATTTCTCTATTAAATGATTTCCGTAAAAAAGCAGTTCCCTTCTAAGTGATTTGTGCTATAGGATGAATCCTTCGAATTTAGTTTGGCGTTATTTGAAGTCATCGATTTAAGGGAATTGTTATTTGGAGGATATATGTAAGTCATCTTAGAGCCTATATTGATGCTGTGCGTTACTAGAGAAGCACAATTTTTGGTAGTTTTGTAAGAAGATTCGGTAATTGACCGGTTTACCGAGATTAATTTACTCCATGCCGAGTTTGACACTGGAATTCTTTAAATTCTCGTGGACGTAATCAGTTATTGCAAATAACGATATCTATCCAGAAGATCTGTTGTTTGGATAATATGGAAACTATCTTTGCTAGAGATAAATTAGTTTTAATATTTATAGAACACTTGTTGATTGTATTTTACTTTATTTTTAATCAACTCATGTAATCAGAATTAAAGTAATTTCACTAGGGATTAGTTTTAAAGTATTTAATCTAAACGCATTGGCATTTCTTTTGTAAAACTACAATTTATAATCTTATCACTTTTAATAAGCCTTGCGCTTACATAATCTCCTGGCCAAAGAACAGTTCAAACGATTAACAGATTTATCTTAACTTGGGTAAGGCTAGCTTTTATCGTAACTTTGAAATGTGTATTGTTTTGTGGTTATCTATTGTTGTTGAATTTGTTGAAGTAGTGATTATAGTCTTCATATAATATACAACAACACTTACAGTATATTATTATTGTTATTGTGAATAGACTAGTTAGATGATTTACTTAAATTCATATTACTAACTGTGTATAGATTTCATAAATGTTATATTTTATTGTAAATAAATAGGAGCAGAACACAGAAACCTTAGAATTAATTAACTGGCCTACTATCAGTATTGAGTGAACTGTCCTGAATTTGTGTCAATAATTTAGTAATTTTGATAAATACTTGTTTCCTTTTTAGTGTGGCAGAAAATTACTTGACGCCCTTAGGTATTTTCTTATATTTAAGGGCGCGTATGATTATTTTGAATATAAGATAATATAAAATACATCTGAAATGTGCCTTGCAGTAAAGAACTTAAATGATAATCATATAATCTTTATCATCTATATATTGTACTCAGAGTTTTTGTAATGTTATATTTAATAATTTTTCTCTTCTGCAAGCTCCATCAATGCCCACTATTAAAATAACCTGAAAACAAAGTATAATAAAGAAACTATTACGTACTCATACACAACAACGTGAATTATCTCCATTAATAAAAATCATTCATCAGGGGCTTCTTGTATAAATGTATCGACTTCTACTTTCGTCAAAATCTTAGACTTCTTTGGACGATATTCAACAAAATCATTTTTCAAATAGGGAATATTTATATATTGATATTTTCCTTAACATTCAATGTACTTTTTAAAATGGAGTAAATCAACGTTGGATATTTCAATTTCATGATCTTGTATTTAAAATAAACCAGTTATCCATTTTCAGATATTCTTTTATATTTTCAGGCAATTGTAAGCTGTATTATGAGTTTTGAGGTATATGTTGTGATAGTGCACTTTCTGTGACTCTCAATACTTCAAGAGATAAATCTTCATCACTTGGAAAATACATTCGCTTGCCCCTTCATTCATATTTAACACTTTAACCATAATATTTTAACACTAATTTCCTGATATTCAGAAATTTATCGACAGGGCAGGTATATTAGAATCTGATCGATTTATATTTTTACTATAAACGTCAAATTAATTTTTCGTAAATGTAAAATTCTCACTTATTTTGTTGTCAATTCTTACAATATTTCGAAAACATTTTTAAAAAATGTTGTTTTCTACACGGGTGCCAAGATCCTATCGCATTGTGGAATAGTTTTATTGCTCACTGGGGCGTTCAAGAAGCTGGTAGCAAAAAATCCCCATTCCTGAATGCAAAAGCGATATTTCGCAACCCATAATGAAAAATAACTATTATTAGTTCAATGTACTTTATATAGGGCGTATTAGTTGGAACTATAGGATTTGAATGCACGCCATTTGTATTGTCACAGAGATAGGGCGTCAATATTTAACGCCTGTCATCTACAAACCACATGACGTCAACATGCCTGGGTGTCTTATTTGAAACCATAGAATACGATTTGTGAATGAAACAAATAAATAGTATTTGACAAACTGAGGTTTTTTTATTTTTCAACAGAAAATGGAGATGATATGGCCACAAATGGAAAAGAATATCGTTTATATGGGCGCTGCAACTCATCTGGCATGATGTCATTCGTTTAGCAAAATTGTCCATAACACGGGCACATAAAACTGGCTCTATTTCTCGAATAACACGTTGCATTCTTGCTTTGGGATGATTGTAAATGGTTTGTAACGTTTAATTGTTGTGCCAACTGAATTTTGTATTCTGGCATATGCACATATTTCTTTAAAATCAGATGCGCGGTGGCTCTTGACAGAGTTAGTTGTTGTGCACGATGTCGAATTGACGTGTTTGAATACTCCCGTATACTTTCTCTTACTGCAGCAATATTTTTATCTGACCCACTATGACGAGGACGTATTGATACTACCTCATCAATAACAGAATCTGTCCCTTTAAATTTCTGGATTATGTTACGAACTATTAACTCTATAGGTGTTTGATTTTGTCCTAATCTTGTGCGAATTTTTCTTAATGCAACTGTAAATAATCGCTCACTTTCATAAAATAACTGAGATAACCCATATATGGGCAGTTCTGGATGAGCTACAAATTATTTTAATGGGCATGGCTTCCAGATTGATATTTGGGATTATTGCCGTCTTGCCACATTCACATCGTTGGGTCTGGGTCGGACTACCGCTTCACGGAGGGCAGCAGACACTGACCCCCTGACTGGGTACCCATATTTTTGCTAGCCTCTCTGTATTAAGATCCTTATTAAGTACACATAGAGATCCAAAACCATGTTCAAACATGCGTCCAAAAATAACTACTTTTAGATGTCTTATAGTACTATGACGATGGACTCGCCTCGCTTTGAGGATATTACGCGACGAAGAAGAACTAAATATTATAGTTTATACACTAGTGTCTCAATTATGATATGCATGCGCCCATGCTTACTGAAAACATTGTTGCACATGTCTATATGTCAACCAAGAAGACTAGAGAACAGGAGACATAACTCGAGTGGTGGGCACGAAAAGCGTCCGCACTGTGATCACGTGGTGTGCTTCATCATGGCGGTCATTGCGTAGAATTGAGCGAGGTTATTTTTGTTTGCTGTGTTTTGAGCATTTCCAGTTTTTCTGTTGAATATGTCAAAAGCGTCGAGATACTGTTGCGTTGCGAATTGTTTCTGCAAAAGCCCTGACCGTGGCTCAATGGAACCCGACATTTCGATAGTGTGAGAGAGAAACCGCGATAGATGAGGATAAACGACATACGCAGATCCCGCGCGCTTCTACGCGTGCCTGCCATATTGCCGATGTTTTTCGTGCCATCCCCACCACTGATTTTTCGAGGAGCTATGTCTCCTTACTCTCTAGTCTTCTTGATGCCAACAATGGTTTTGGCCATTTATAACGACGTTACATATTGTGTTCTTGTAATCGTGAGTATAATAGGAATACACATTCTAGTCCTCGCTGTGCTAAACTGTTACGTATCTGAGTCTCCACGGAAGACTTAAGTAATCTGTAATCTTACTTAAGTAATGACCTGATCATTGCGTTTAGTCGTTGCTTGTATCCGGACACACACAAATCCTCACCCATTTCTCTTTAAAGAACGTTTCACCTAATTTAGGAATACTGCTTCAAATCGGGCCAACAAACAGTACTCATGATAAATAAAAACTTGTTATCATAATTCCGAGAACACTATTTCAATTCTGTTTATATTGCATGTTAGTCGAGACCTTGTCCTCTGAGGTCTCGTTATAATTAGTACTAATTCAGGTTATTTTTGTAACCAATTGTCGACACTCAATGTATATAAAACGCTAAACGGATAATACTACTGAACATTTCATCAGTTCGTACTTCTTTCTGCTATCTGTTGTTTTCTAATTCACGCCCCGTGAGTTAGAAAATTCATTTGAAACGTGAGTGCCCCACTCACGTATCAAATGAATTTGATTTCAGTAAGACGGACCCCTTCCCCACGCCATTTAAATGCTTGCCGATCCAAGTATTAAAAACATTTTTAATACTTGGATCGGAAGAATTGAGGACTGCCTAAGTCACGAGATTTTATTTATTATGAGGTTATTTAAAACCTAAAGTCTATACGAACGAATCAAATAAAATCTCCAAGACTTAAAAGACACAATACGCGGAGAAATCTAGCTAACAGCCCCAGGAATAGTTGAAGATATCCAACGAAGATTATACGACTTAAAGAATACATTGAAGTAACGGGCAATACATTGAACAGAATTTATTCTTCTACATACTATGTGTTTGCGATAATGCTATCTGTACTGTATAAAACATTGCGTTATTGTATGCCTGGGTTGGAGTCTCAACCGGGCAAGTTTGGGGTTCTGAGCATGGGCGCGTTTGTCTTCGTCCCTATGTGTCCCCTTGAATTTGAAGCTTTAGTGGAAGGATATCAATTTATGTATGTCTTATTCTGTAAATTATTCATAACTATTCATAATAAAAATACTCTAGGTATTTACTGAAACAACTTTGTATTACCTATCCAAATTATATATGTTGCATTTAAAATAACAAGAAGTACCACTTACCTCAAATGAAGTTGAATTTGAGTAGTTCAAATTAATAAATTATGCCAATTTAAATTGCAAATCGGTATGGCCCATCGAGTATTTCTAGCAAAAATACATTGTTAAAATTACATCGAATTTGTTCCTCTCATTGAAACTCATTGTATATAAAGCCTCATGATTCTTGAAGCTTTTGAAAATATAACGTGACATCTCTTACAATATAACTATTTTGGTTAGATTAATACTAATAAGGTAAGATACTAATTTGAAATATAATTACAGACCTCAAATTCAAATTGAAAAACTAAATATACTAACCCCACCTCATGTATCTTAATATTTCCGTAAACATAACCGTAATACCCTTAGAACACAACAATAACTTTTCATTACATTAATACCAATTAAATACCTATGACACGTTTATCCGAAAAACAATTACAGGTGAGATAAATTGCACGCCTCGTTTATATCAAATAATTAGAACTGGACAGATACTACATGTATGCATCGTAGAATGATAAGTTATTTAAATCGTACGGGATAGCAGGTTTCCAACAGATGTTTGGAAATCTTCCAACTATTGCCGAAACATAATATAAACAAGTAACTAATTCAACAAGTGACATGTTGTTATAGTGGCGGAAAATCTTCATAGTATATACAACAAAAACATACATCTGACATTTAGTTTACGCGATCACACGGGGATCTTACAGGTGGATGATCAAATAAATACTTTATACGAATGCTTCGAAAGAGAATAAGTTGTACAGTTATAATTTTAAAGATATACTACATAGAACTATTTTCTGATATCGTTGTATTTGATTTCTTGATGAACCGTAACAAATTGATTTGTATAAAATTTAATCAATAACTTTGCTTTGCATTATTTAATTTCCTAATAAATCCTATACGAAAATTTAACTTCAATAACTAGAAGCAGATGCCACAAAATGGTGATGCAGATCAAATGCAATATAATTTGATTACTAATCGCCAATATTTCACGGTGCTTTCGTAAAGTAATGAATGAATTTGTTTTATTTTTAGTTGTGCATTTTTGTAAAATATAAATAATACATAGAGTGATTTGTGTAGGAGGTATGACATCATCGATATTTTACTTAATGGCAACTCCCTTTTTTATTACGGAAAACATTATTAAGGGATCTGGTCTAGAATTTTGAACAAATCAATTATTTTGCACATTCTTAAAGTTTAGACCTTTAGAAATATATCGAGAGAAAATTTTAAAAATCCAATAATTTACGGAGTTGTAGCTATTTTAGTGGCGCAGCAACTAAGTCGAGCAACGAGCTTCTGATGCTTTTAAGCAAGAACTGCCCGTAAATCAGAACGAGCTTCCGAAAATATATATTTTGAAATCGAGGTGTATCAGGAATCGCCGATTAACAAAATTTAAGTGTAACGTACTATTCTATGACTTAGAACGCTGCGACTGTCTGAAACTTTGCGTTTTTCTCAAAACTACTTTTGATGATATCTCAAGTTCTATTTAACCGATTTAATTCAAATTTTGTACCAACCTTTAATGTATAACTTTCTATCCTCCTTACCATTTTTGTAACAAAATTATTTTTTATTATTTAAAAAAATCATTAATTATGAAAAAAAAGAAAAGAAAAATGCCTCTTTTTTCAGACAGCCACGCATTTTGCGAAATAATTGCTGTTATAAAAACAATTAGAACGCCATATTCCAGCCGGCTATAATGACATTCTTACTAATTAAGAATATTCTTCTTTATTTTGTTTCAGATGACCAGAAGGGTTATAGTCGTGTTAATTATCACGCCCCTTTTTTACTCCCAACTTTCCGAGATTATAACTTATTTTATTTTAATTTTTTTTTTTAAATCTTTTTGTATACTTTGAAAATATCAATAGATATAAATATGTTGTAAAAACATGAGTGGTGAAATTATTTCTTTATCGACTTCGACACATCGCCCAAAATTTATCCTCTACCATCTGGCCTCTGGACCAGAATACTCCAACGGAAAACGATTTTACAATTTCAAAATACCCAATTTAATGATTATTTAAAAAATCAACCAAAGTACTATAGCGATGACGAAATAAACTATACAACGAAACGATATAAAAAATAAACTATAAATGTTCAAATTGTGCACCTTTAGCTACATGACAATAACTTTAGCAATCGATAATATGTTTTTATTGTTGTTACATAAAAACTTAAAATTGTACCGATAGTTCCAGATGAATGATGGAGCATCACACTCGAGATCCCCAGAAAGTGAATGCGTGGTGCAGCATAGTCGACGGTAGAATTCTGGGTCCCTATTTTTTTTATATGAACCCAACTGGTACAAGATATTTTGATTTTATTCGAGACCATCTGATTCCTGCACTAATAACTTTATATATAGATTTAGAGGAACATTATCTTCCGAGAAATAACTCACTTTCAATAAGATGGTACACGTCCCTGTCACAGCTTACTCAATACTGTAGTGAGTAAGTGTTGAGAAAGCTGTGTTCCTGTTATGCAGTACCTGTTCGCGCTTATTTAGATGAGATGTTCTTGAATCTTGAATACAGAGAAGAGGGCCGATTCAGTGGCTAACCAGAACGTCATATTTGACACCCCTAGATTACAATTTTTGGGGATACTTAAAAAACAAAGTATATGTTACTAGGCCGGAGAATGTAGAAGATTTAAAAGCAAGAATTCGTCATGAAATACAATGTCCACAAGTACCTAATAGTGCACATAATTTAGTTGATTTCTTAAATAATTCTTGCCATTAAACTTAGTATTTTGAAATTGGAAAATCCTTTTTTTTTCATTTTTATGTCTAGCCTACACTAGCGCTGATATAATAATTATCGTAGTCCTTGTAAAAACTGTGGTTTAAAAAAGAGGATTGTCATTAAAAATACGTATCTCCCACATCTCTCAGTTACATTTTAGAAAATGTGCAAATAAAAATACAATTTGACGGGTCTGAGAGTCTTTTCCAAAAGTTATTTCTTGAATTTTTAACGAAATTATTCATTACTTTACGAAAGCATTGTATAATAATTTTATGCGGTGCACTTACAGACAGAATATGATTAGTTCTGTAATGAAAATAATATTATTATTGATATTCAACATCAGCATGTCGATTGCTCGATTAACTAATAGGTTTCTTTTCGTTGGTATATTGCTATTTTTTTCTTGAGTTGTTTGTACTTTACCATTTTCGAAATATTGCTGTAAAATTTAGTAGCTTCAATCACCAGTATGTTAATGTTACAATAGTAGTGTTAAGTAAAACTGTTCTAACATGTTTTAATCTTATTGTTTATAATAATTATGCCGTGCAAGGCAAAACAATGTAATATGAAAAAGGCAGTTTTAAGATAATGGAATTTAAAGTTTAATTATATGCCAAATCATTATTTCATAAGATATGTATATCAAATTTTTATAGGTGAATAAATGTTAATAAATGCTAACATGTTTTTTGAAGTCCTACAGATAATTCGTCAGAAAATTTAATTTTGTTTACAATATTTCTCTTAAATTGTTTTGCCTGTGTTTATTCGATTTCAGTAATGTAAAAAATATGGAAAAATACTTTAATCGACATTACATTATTTTGTCTTAGTTCTATATAGACGTTTTTCCCATAGAATTTGTGAATAACAATGTATAATATAATACATTATAAAATGAAATTTGAACAAATATCGCCAAAAACTTTAGTTTACTGATATAAAATATATAAAAGATAACTTATTTTAATGGCCGGTTTATGAAAGAACTACTTTATAACATTCTACTGAATATATCATTATTAAAACCCCTCGTCTACCAAATTATTGGCGTTCTCATTTATACACACTCATACATTCATCCAAAAGGGCCTTCTATTTGACTGCATCTTAGGAACAAAAGTTTTTAAAATTACTTCTATTTTGTTTTTAGAAATTACCTGAGGGTTTTGAGTTTTTGGTGGTAATTTCATTTCAACTTTTTTTTTAATAAAATTACTGGCACATCTGTATTCAGCATCATCGAAATCAGTTTTATAAAACAAACTTAAAGCCTTTTTTAAACACAGTGGAAACAATATCATAATAATAAGGTATATTCTGTTCACTGTTATTTTCAGTATTTCTCTTCCTATTGAAGGTTATAAATATATTTTCTAATTTCATAAAATCATCCACTTTCATTTCTATTACATTCATTCCTTTAGAAGACTTTTTGCAAGCTTCAGTAAAATTATTAGTCTTCTATATTTCTCAGCCATGTATGTATGTCCTGGAATCAAGTAGTATGTAATCAAGTTAATGTAATGGTTAGAATGGAACAATATTCTGAGTTTACGTAGGTAATAATTGAAGAAAAAAATATTGTTGCTATTTTGTCCATCAGTATTATCTAACCAAATAATTATGTGATGTGCATCCCTGTTTAATTCCAATAACTTTAAAAATGCGCATGAGATATGTTCCGCTCGTCGTCCAGTTATTGCTTCGTGCCAAATGATACAGAAGTGTTTGTTCTCTTTACGCATTAATGCAAAGGTTTCATTGAAGACAATTAGTCGAGATGTGAAGAATGACTCCTTAATTTTGGGTATTCAAGGAAGCATAAATACCTTCTGTAGGTCAGCACCAAATACTTTTGTATTCGGGTCTGATAAATTACCATCCATTCTACACATTTTTCTGGTTTTCTCGACCTGAAAGTATTTAAAAATTCACAATATTTTAATAAACATCCGGATATATCCACTTACCTCTTGCAAATGTATTTTTTTTAATTCCTTTGCGATATTACAGCTATTTGGCGGAAAAACTAGTAAACAGACGCAAAACACTGTATGTGTTATACATGCATTGGAATGTCAAATAGAAATTTGAACACCTGTATTGGCAAAACAGTATAATATCGACTACATTGTTTTCCCGCTGTAACAGTTTAATATGTAGTCGAGACGTAATGCGTTAATGTATTATACACTGTTTTGCCTTAGCAAAAAATGTTAACTTTTTTTTGGTTACATTGTTCTGCCTCTGTTTGAAGTAAAAGAAAGTCATATTACAGTATTTTGCTGTGACCTTATCTCAAAAACTAGTAAGTATATTGCAATGCCAAAACGATATGTTATAGAGCATGAAAAGTTAAGTTATAAAACGTTAAAATCGCAAAATCGTTATTTTGTCGGTTACACTGTTTTGCCTTTGCACGGCAGAAACTGTTCCCAAATACTTTGTTGGATAATTATATAATATATACAACACTATTGTGTATCTTTACTACACAATATATTACCAATTATATTGTTGTTCTGTTACAGTTGGTTTATTGACCTGCTGAAGTGAATTATATGATTTATGTATTTGCTATTGACGGTGGTGCTTTGATAAACTGTATCCCGAATGCGCAAAAAGAGGGGTTGAGGGTCTTCACATTCTCCAGAATACCTTTATATAAAGATTTATTTCTAGAATTGACCACACTGATAGTCTGTTTAAGGATTTATAATAAATGATCTTCTAAGGGACTGAGTGTGGCATTTTAGATATACAGTGTCTTAAATATAGCATTTTATATTTGGTGGTGAATGAATAGTTTTATTAAATATTATTACTAGAGTACTAGAGATGATTACTAATGTTGGATAATAACTACCAAACTACGATTTATATTATTTTATATAAATCGTTCATATAAATTGTGTTACATTTGTTTCAAGTTTTGCTCTAACAGTTTCATGAACTGCTATTTTTTTATTTAGATTAAAATAAAGGGTTCACGAGAAGTATTCTTTTAACTTTAATAAAGTGGAATTGAACGCAAGTATCTTGCAAGATAAATATCATTCATAGTATTATTTCAACATACATTTATCGATTTTCTTCCTTTAAACCCTCAAGAAATGGAGACGACGATTTATACATAGAAGCGAATATAAACTCATTCATACTCAGGCGTCAATAGGTGCCAAATTTTAACTCAAACTAATACACAATGATACGTCAAATACTGGGCTCAGTCTTCGACCCTGCGACCACTGTGTGACATTGTTGCTGCAGTTATCTCTACAGGAGAATACGATAAGTAGTGGCTGCGGAGCAAATTGCTGCAGTTTTGTTAACTCCGTGTCGAGCAACATTTTCATATTTCTTATTTTACTTATTCACATAATATTACTAGAAAGTAAATGCACATGAATAAAAATAAATCCGTTGCATATCAAATGAAATTAAATGGCTATAAACAATTTACATAAAAATAAAAATAGCTAATTGGACGCCAATAAAATATAGTTTTCTTATTTTTATCCTAACGTTAATCATCTACACTACTATATCTGTAACTTTAGACATTTTTCGATATTTTGCACTTATTTCTCATAACGGAAGCAACGTATTTCGTCTTGTGAGGCAATTTTATTAATTAAGGGACAATAAATAAAACATCACTATTTTAAGCTACCTTATGTCCATGATCCGATGCTTATTGTCATTGGTTACAAAACAAAAGATAAGGGAAATTAAAATTGACAGCTCATTTGGTTATAATAATAACTTTAAAGGGATGTGAGGTATATTTCAGTTTAAGTGGCAAAACTAATTGCCAAATTAAACTAATTTGGTGCTGGTATTCTGGATTAAATAGGATATCTGGATCAGATACTGGAGTTATTACAACATGGTTTCCGTTCCAAGTGAGAGTGTTACAAACCGTTGTCAGGACTACAACGATACATTCCTTAACTAAGTTTATAAAATATGTTTGTTACGTTTTTATATGTCATGTGTTAAAGATAACTTTCACTTTTAAAACATATTGCTTCGTTGTTACAAGATATCCGAGATCCTTTATTATTTGAGGAACCATTTAAAAGAAGGAATATTTATAAGTTTGTTAAAACGTTTTGAAAAACTGAAGCTAGACGTCAGGAAAGTGATATGATTAGACACATGTATGTACTACATTGTAATCAATGCAC
The DNA here is from genome assembly GCA_037954035.1 of Rosalia funebris. Classification (NCBI taxonomy): domain Eukaryota; kingdom Metazoa; phylum Arthropoda; class Insecta; order Coleoptera; family Cerambycidae; genus Rosalia; species Rosalia funebris. The sequence goes on from JAZFAV010000024.1 coordinate 875,419, forward strand.
AAACTTGAAAAAACAAACACACTTGAAAACAGCATTAAAGATATTGCGAAGTAAATTTAAAAGATAATTTTCCGGGCGAAAACAAAAGCATGTTCTCTCGCACAATAAATAGAGTTAATGATCGGTTATACATGTTACAAAATAAAAAGAAACAGAATTTCCTTAGGCCGATTGTATAGAGGATGGAAACCACATCATGGTCTCTAGAAATTTGTAGAAATATTCTTCTTTAACTGACTATTAAGGTTTAATATTCGACAATAAGTATTGTTAAGTCATTTTAATCACGGTACCCTTTAATTGAAGAGTTAATGCTCTAATTTACACTTATATTGCTGATACACGTTGCTGATACTTGCAAGATTATTATCAGGTAGCTAGTATTTAAATTTCGGTAGATATCTAATAAAAAATTCTAGATTTTTCAGAAAACTCTTAAAATTATTTTTCATGTATATTTTGTGCAAGATTTTCCTCTTTCAAGATTGCCTATTCAATAATAATGCCAAGTAAATGCGATATGTAGTGTTTATATAATTTTAGTTTTATAATGAAGATAACACCTTGTATATTAACATATATTTTAACCCCCTAATATTTTAATCCTTATTCCGGTATTCTACAACTACTACCTACATTCTCTGCAGTAACCTACGTATGTACATCCTACATTCGCATACTCAGTAAATGCTTGCTTCAAAACTGCAATTTTAGTGGGTTACGTAGCGTATAATTTAGATTTTAAGTAGCTCTATAAAAATAAATCTAAGGGTGTTATATCTGCAGACCAAACAGGCCACTGTATAGTATCTCGGAGTCCAATTCACATACTGGGGTACTGTTCATTGATATACTGTTACTGTGCTACAATAGTGTGAAGGAATACCAGCCTGTTGAAACACTATTTTCAAATCTCAAAATTCATCACGATGCTCTTCCAGAATCTCCAAAAATTAGCGGTGTAATAGCATTTTCCAACATGTCGTGTTAAATTTTGTCCAACTACTTGTCGTGTTAAATTTTGATTCAAAGACACAGGCCCAACTATGTGATTACCAAATATCCCTGCCTACACGTCTTTGGACTCTTTATGGAAATTGTATATGTATCTATTATTATACATTTGTATCATACACCATACATCATTGTATCAGTACCTTACATTTTTAGTGTTCACATTACCATTTAGGTAAAACAAATTGGTTTTGAAACACTTATTCAGGTTGGAGACCTATTTTTTATGACATATTTTCACAGTACTGAAATCTACGATCGGAATCATTGTTTCTGAGCTGGTTATTTTTTTGTAATTTGTAATTTCCAGGGGTTAAATTTTTGTTTGTTTAAAATCCCTTTGCACAGTTTCTTTGCAAATAGCCTAGACCTGTAAAAGCTGTAATTTTGCAAACAGCTGTAGATTGAAATGTAGACTGTGCGCAATTCACGACTGTATTATGCGACTATTTATTTGTTAGCTTTCTGCAATGCCTGAGTTCTTTTCACTTTTCTGTACCCCACTATACGCGGAGAAGTAATATAATCGTGTAAATTTTTTTTCTAGGGTCTATTTTTCGATTTTCGGCCCAAAAACAAAAAAAACCTTTTGTGCGTGTGCGTGTGTGTCGTCGGCATTTTTTCTTGTTAGCACGGTAAAACGTGTCGGATCGATCGGGTTTTGACTGATTCCAATCGGGGACGTCTCACATACGACACTTATTGATTTTGAGGTAGGTAGCACACACTCCACCCTGTCCATGGGTCATGAGAAAGCACGATGGTGGCCTATTTGAGATTTTTTTTTTTGTTAACACGATACTCAACTAAATCGTATTTGATCGATCGGCTTTTAACTGATTCTGATCGGGGACGTCTCCCAGACAATAACTATTGATTTTAAAGTGGATAGAACACACTGTATCATGTTCATGGGTCATGAGAAAGCACAATGATGGGCTATTTGAGAAATTGTTTTTGTTAACACGATCACTAAATTAAATCGTGTCGTATCGATCGGGTTTCAACTGATTCTGATTAGGGACGTCTACCAGACGACATCTATTGATTTTGAGGTGGATAAGACATACCCCACCCTGTCTATGGGTCATGAAAGCACGATGATGGACTATTTGAGAAATATTTTTTGTTAACACGATAACTCAACTAAATCGTGTCTGATCGATCCGGTTTTGACTTATTCTGATCGGGGACGTTTCCAGACGACACCTATTGAGTATGAGGTGGATAGAACATATTCTACCATGTTCATGGGTCATGCGAAAGCACAATGGTGGACTATCTGAGAAATGTTTTTGTTAGCACGATCACTCAATTAAATCGTGTCAAATCGATCGGGTTTCGACTGATTCTGACTAGGGACGTCTACCAGACGACATCTATTGATTTTGAGGTGGATAGGACACACCAAACCTTGTCCATGGGTCATGAGAAGGCACAATGGTGGACTATTTGAAAAAAGTCAAACTGTCACATAAAACACACATTCTGCATGTATGTGTTTATTTTTTCTCGACTACTCAATTTCGAGATAGAGATGTTTTAAGGTTTTAAAACTGTTTATTTTTATTCTGAATACTGCCTGTTCTCTGATACTTCGACAGTATTTGTCATAAGTACGCTCTAGACATAGGGCGATCAGAATGTCTCTCACTGAAAATTATTTCAGCTGCATGTACATTTGTTCTTGTCTCTCCAGTGATTAGATTCGCATTAACTTTTTCTGTTAAAGTACATGACATGTTATTAGAATCAATTATATGTAAATTAAAGTTAATTTCTAAATGTGAACACAAATTCGGATACGTAAAAACGTCTAAATGATTTTCGCGTGATTTTTGTCAGAAAAAACTGATATTTAGCTTTTACCGGGAGGCACTGCTTGAAAAATTTGATGGCATGTATTTCAATATTAATTTATCTCCAGAAAACAAAAGACATATATTATAATAAACAATTTAAATGTCAAAATGAAAATAAGAGCTACCAAATGAAGCGTTATTCGCACACTCTTGCCATTTAACGGTAATTTTCAAAATGGCCTTCCAACACCATTTTCGATGATTATATCACTACTTATTAACTAGAAGAATATTTTACATCTTAATATATGTATTCCAATTTTCAGGTTTTTTAGGTCTCTCAGTTCCAATGTTAAAGGAGGGGACACTTTAGACGCGCACTGTATATGCTTTGACTCTTGTTTATAAAAGTACCTAACATAAGCAAATTCAAAGGAAGCTTTTCAACGCATTTATAAATTTCTGTTGCCATAAGCAACACCTCCATTATGTGCTTATTCTGCTCTAAACGTGATTTCCTGTATAATTAATACTTGCATATATTTTATTTTCCACAATAGTCCATTAGTTAGCCCGACTGGATGAAATAATAAAAACGAACAAACGATGACAAATGCCATCAATTAACTAGCGTTAATAATTTTAACACCATGCCTGGTAGGGTAATAATTTATATTAATTTATGCATCATAAATAAAAACCTAGTGATGCGGAAATAATTACAATGCCAATTAATAATATATCGACAATAACTCTGTTGTAGATTTATGGGCAATAATACGATAAACGTATTGTTATCTGATAAAACCGCTAATTAAATGGTTCCTATAATAATAAGTGATCTTGAGTATAAAGGAATTGGAGATGAGATTAGATTCGGGGAAGGTGATATTTTTATGTAAATGGTTACAGAAACACATAACTTTATTTTCTATAGCTTTCATATGAATCTGTCTTAGTATCTTGTCTAGTGCGTAATATGTTGCGATTTTTGCATAGAATGTTGAATTCTAAACACTCATTGTTCATAAACTTTTTTCGTCCTTAAATGGATATAGAAAATATGATAAACAGTGGTATCAAGCAGTTTAAAGTAATTTGTGAAGAAACGGCCACTTTATTGACTGCACACATATTTTTTTAATTATTTATTTATATAGTAGTATATTATAGGTTAATACCCAAATCTTTAAAGTGTAACCAAAAAATTTAGAAACTAGTGTTTACATAAAAAGTAATCAATAACAAAATATTATCGCAAAATGATGCCTATTAATCTAGCGTATGGACTTTTGCAGAGATTTTACATATACAGTGCAACAATTGTAAAGATTATAATAAATAACAAAGTAAAATTACGCATTCATCTGAACGAAAACCATGCATTAGCAATATACTAAATATAAAATATCATCAGTTTGCTTGTATGTTTAGGAAGGGCTTAAATGTAGGTTGGCGTATGATAAATTAAAAATATGGCTTTCATTACATTCATTTCAATGTTTAGCTAATATGATCAGAGAACTATGTTCATCATAATTGGTTGATTTAACTGGAATAGAAATTAAATCGGAAGATTTGTTTTTAATTCATTTTACGGTTTTTCGCAAAGAAAATTGAAAATCCATACCTAAAAAGAAAGTTCAATTCCTAATTCTAGTAGATCTGCCTATTTCTGTACAGATCTTCAACTTTCAGTCCAATCCTAAACCATATACACCTTTTCAGAGATTTTTTCATGTTTTCTTCGTACGTTTGCCTCCACTGTACGACGCCCAATAATCATAGAGTGTAAGTACATTTTTGTTCATATTTACGTCGAATAAAAATCAATTCGGCTCTGATTTAAAGCCGTATTATAATAATTATAAATATCATAGTCATATTGCTTATGAATAGTATCTTGAATCCTTTTGTATTTTAACAAAACAACTAAATTTTATTTAATTCGTCAATTAAAATAAAATTAAAAATACTATTCTTGTTGAACATTTAATGATATCAGCTAATATAAAAATAGTAGCGATAATTGGGAGGTTTATAAAAGACTTCTATTGAATAAATTACATTGTATATACGACTATTAACTTTAAGAGGCTAACATCCACCTAGATACATGAAAGAATAGTCGATTTTCGGGATGAATTTTCTTGGAACTATAAATGATAAATAAACATGATTATTTTAGTACAATATAAATTTATGGTAAACATGGTGAAGTGAACATAATTTAAGAATCTTTAAAATTGGAAGAGATATGCCCGCCGGAAGTAGAGCGTCTATTTCGCGATCCCCTTTGCGGTGACCCTTCTCCTGCTAAAACTGATCATCTGAAATCAAAGATAGGAACCTAGCATGAAGTTAAGTGCATATAAAACATACTGACGATCTGTTTCCGAGAATTGTTCTTAAAAAGCGGCACATGGAATTGAAGTATGAACATTCGATAAAAATCTCATTTATTATAGTAATTTGCTTAAACAATTTTGGTTATTTTTTAAAAATGCCATTCTGTTAACAACGGCTTAGAGCGTCACTGTGCCAAATTTCAAATGAATCTGTCGATCGGTTATTGAGATATGACGGTCACCGTTTCGGATTTAAAGGACGTTGCCTTTTTTCAGGATGATGAATGCTCGTGCTTGTTTCACCTTTTTTAGCGCGAGAAATTTTGTGCGTGTACATTATTACAGTATAGTAGGAAAAAACGCATGTTTCCTCAAGTTTGTCGCTGATTAGTTAAGTCGATCATTGTTCCGTACCCGACGAGGGCGCTCATTAAGGGGCGCACATAGCAGTATTAGCCGCCCTCTACCCCGTGACTGAGGGCTTCATACCTTTGTAAATTTTAAAGATATCGACTTGCAACTTTCAGAATGTATTCTTGAGCCCTCATACTATAATAATATATAAAAGAAAAATTATCGAAAATATTGAAGATTTTAGGTGGATGTAGCCCCTTAAATACTAAATATCCAATATCATGTTCTTCCACAATCGGTATAATAAGTACTGCTATTGTTTTATCTAAAGATTTTAAATAGAGAGTGGCTAATATACATATGAACATATCCGTCTAAAAAATAATGCTTAATATAAATGCAGTAATAACTTTGCTTTTTAAAATTACTTAGAAAGAAACACATGCCTTCATCTTGTACAGTTATGTATATTATTTTTGTAAATTATGTAAATCATACCCCACTAGAATTTCGATAACAATGCAGGTATATAACAGTTTAATAAATTAATTTAATTACCATTTTAATTTCATTAAATAAAAACAATAGAATCAAATAAAATAAATTCAATGAATATTTGCCACATCATTAATTGGATATAGTAAATAATAAGTAAAACATTGTTCAATAGGTAGTGTAAAGCCGTTTAGACCTCATATCAACCAAATTAAACCACAACAGTTTGTTGTAAATTGGAAACTAGTTTGTATTAGTTTAATAATGTTTCCTGGATTATTTATTGGTAAGTCTTCCGCTTGAAAATGCAGGATTGTGGGTTCTGGGTTAACTGAGGATGTTATATGGAAATCGTCTCAGACTAGTCGCTAAATTTCTACTTATTACAATACAAGCAATGGCTTTGTTATTAGTTTAAAATTTAGTATTATGTTTGAATTATAAGAATGACTAATAAATCAGACAAGTTTTGCCATAATAATAAAACTGATAAAGTGTATCGTTATGTAAGACATTTGTAAAAAATAGTAAAACGTTCTTAATAGAAAATATAGTATATGGATATATTAAGTCCCGTTTCATTCTATTTAATTCCATTCTCTTATGTTATATTTATTCATATAAAATCAACAGTAAAGAATTTAATTAATTCGACACAGATTGTAAATCATAAAAATTAATATACTTTTTGAAGAAAATTAAATAAAACAATTTTAATAAAAAACAAGCACTTGTTGTGGAATATGTCACATCGATGACCTGTCGCATTTCTCTATACTGCACCTCCTACAATATAAAAATAAACAGCCTTAAAAGCCTTAATACGGACTTTACGTAGAACATCTCTATTTCGAAAATGAGTGGCTGAGAAAAAATAAACCAACACATAAATGCAGAATATGTGATTTATGCGACAGTTTTACTTTTTTCAAATAGTCCACTATCGTGCTTTCTCATGACCCATGGACAGGGTGGGGTGTGTCCTATCCACCTCAAAATCAATTGATGTCGTCTGGTGGTCGTCTCTAATCAGAATCAGTCGAAACCCGATCGATCCGACATAAGTTAATTGAGTGATCGTGCTAACAAACAAATTTCTCAAATATTCCACCATTGTGCTTTCTCATGATCCATGAACATGGTAGAGTATGTTATATCCACCTCAAAATAAATAGGTGTCATCTGTGAGACGTCCCCGATCAGAATCAGTCAAAATCCGATCGATCCGACACGATTTAGCTGCGTTATCCCGCTAACAAGAAAATTTATTAATGACGACGACGACGACGACGACGACGACGACGATAGTGGAATCTTACACCTATTGGGCATCTTATTACTACAAAAAAAAAAGGTTCTTCGAAGAACCGATGTGAAAAAAAATGAAAATTAGAATACTGTCATTGCGCGATATTTCCCCACGGACTGGGTAATATTGCGCATGCGATGGGGTAATTCTGCGCAATAATTAAATAACGCTGAAAACTCGTAATTATAATAAAAAAAATTTATTGTTGCGTAGGAACAAAGAAACTCTAAATAAAACAAATTCTCACAAGCGCTTTATAAAAAAACTAATAATAAAAAGGGTTTTATTTTCTGATTTTCTTCTTTTCAACCTTGACACACAAATCGCATGTATAATTAACTGTTGAATCCCAATCACTACATTCTGAATGTGCCCAATTTGAACACATTACACAGCGGTACCAAATTTCCTTGTCTCGTCCGAATTCACCGCACACCAAGCACTTTTTATTATCTCCAGTTGGAGCTACATCATCTAACTCAACATCGTCGCATAACTGACTTTCATCATAGCTTTCAGAGTCAGAATCATCAAAATGTAAATTTATTAAGCCAGGTCTCTTGCTCAAAGGTCTTTTCTTTGCATTGGTAACCAGTTTTCCCACTTTTTCCGCCTTTCTTTTCTTAGTTCCAGATTTTGTTCTCTTCATTTTTTTTTCTTTAAATTCCTCTTTTCTTGTTTTATTTTTGAGTTTTTAGTGGCGTGGACGTGAACATTTCTGAGTGTTGTTTTGCACGTGATTTTGAATTTTTGTTTTCAATTGGGCCAGGAAACGGTGCTAGCTTTTCAATAGGGACTTTTAATGAAGATGGGCCATTGGAACAGGATAATGTAAACTGTGCTTCGACACTTCCTGACATTCCAGGTTGCGGTTCAGCTTCCTGGTTTGACTGTCATTTGCTTTTCTTGGGTGGAGTCCTGTGCATGGTTTCACTACATCTCGACGGTTCCAGTTGGGGTTTAGTCTTCTGCCCGACTTTAACAGTTACAGTTGACTGCTCCAAAATATTATCTCGATTACTAACGTCGGATTCATTTAAATTAATTTCGATTTGTATATCTGGAACTTCTGGGTGATCTGTCAGGCTGAAATCATCATCAGAGAATTTATTAGGGTTTGCAGGCCATATTCCAGCAGCGCGGAACCCAGATATTCCTTTGTCCATCGTGGCAACCCTTAGGTAGGCTTTGTTAAAAATGGAAGCAAGCTCATAATGTGTGATCTTTTCGTGAGCATGATTTCTTAGATAAAAATCGCACTCACGATCTAAAGCATTTTTTAGTGGCCAAAAAAAGTCAAGTCAAGAGGTTAGAGCTTGTGAGAGGTGTGCAGGGGAAGTGACACCATAACAATTCCGTGTGATCTGCAATACGTATAAATCTCCAAAGAAATGTGGCTCCCATGATTATCTAATATGAGGAGCACTGGATCTTCTTCCGAAGCCTTCACATGCTGATGAAAATATTTGATTCAGTCGAAAAACAACTCTTCATTTATCCAACCATTCTTTCAACATCTATATACCGCTCCAATTGGTCCATCTCTCATTAATTGTGGAATCATACGTGCTCTCAGGAATATAAACATAGGGGAGACGAACTGTCCCGAAGCACTTACAGCGCATACTACAGTCACATTTTTTCCTCTTTCCCACGAAATTACGGACCCCACTTGATTTTGGCTTTTTGGTGTCAAAATTTTTTGCTGGCTTTTGGACCATGGAGATACCCGTTTCATCCACATTATACATTCGACTCTCAGAAAATTTAAATTTTTCAATAATAGTGAGCAGATTGTTAATAAATTGTTCAACTTCAGGCTTATTGAATGCAGATATATGGTTTGGGTAATACCGCGCAGCGCGAAATTACCCCCCACAGATGCGCGGTATTTCCCCGTGATGTGTCACCTAACTTAACCTATTTCTGGTAGTTAATGACAACACATAATAAATTGTTCGTGTGCGGAAAGTTATATGTACATATAAAGCATAATACTCCTGAAATAGTTTTACTGGAAACTAATAACGAAAGGCACTTACCACTTTTCCAAATTTACTCGAAATTACATCAGCGTGCCGGAAAACAAAATAGTGATGACCTCGTCTAAGCTAACACTATGAATACCGTTAAATTATGAGTAGATGTTCGCAAAGCTTTACGAGATGGTGCGCTATGTTCAAAACTTGAAAATAATAAGCTGTGATGCAAAAATTACTATGCGCGGAATTCCCCCATCCTCCCCTACTAATTTTGTTTCTACAAAATGGCAACCCATATTTTATAGGTTATCGGTATTTACTATTTTTGCACGAAACGAAAAATAAAGTCCTCCTGAATACACTTATGAAGATATGGATGGTTTTCGAGATATTTGGCTTGAAAGGCATTTATTCTCTATTTTCGTCACTTATAATAGTTCAAATTCCTATCATTCCAAATCATTCAGATTTATAATAATTTCATTGAACTAATTATTTACAAAATATGAAAGAAATATTTCAAAGATTAATACTAATTATGAAGCTATTACTATACTAGTATTGCCAGCATTTAAATAACTGGCAATCACGTCGTCACCTAGAAAATAACCTAGAAAATGAAAATACTCGTAAATACTAGCTACAGTAAATTTTTTTAGAGCAAGTGTTCAAAAAGTTCACTGTTTCTGTCATTGTACAATAAAATCCTATGTTGGAATCTTTTGGATACGTTATCAACATTTCCGGGGTTATTGCTAGGAACACATTTCTTATTTCTAAATTTAAGTCTTTGATGTCCACTGGGGTAACTGTATAAACTTTGGTTTTAATATAATTCCAGAAGAAAAAGTTCAAAACAGGCAAATTTGGTGACCGTGAAGGCTAAGGAACTGGATCGCCCCTACTTATCCATTTACTTCGATAGGCAGCGTTGAGACGTTGTTTAATTTGAAACAATAAGTATTATTGTTGTATGTCTAACATTAATCCGATATATTAATAAAATTACCGCCAAAGTATTATTCCGAGCCATACCATCATGTTGAAGCCATTATGGAACTAAAATATCGAGAGGAATATGTCCCAATTGAATATTGCAATATTTCCAGTAAATTGCCATAAACAAAGCATGGCCCAATAATATATTCTTCGCATGTTCCAACCCACACATTCACCTTAAATTGGTGATGATGACCTTCAAGCAACCTGGGAATTTGATCAGAGTAACGATGAAAATTGTTATTTGTTCTGCAAGTTCGACATTCGAAAATGATGATTTATATATATATATATATATATATATATATATATATATATAGCGAGGTTTTGCAGCATCATCGCCGCTTCTCGCATCCTAAGCGCCATCTCTCTTTATCATTCCAGTCTCCTTCCTGTAGTCCTCGTTCTTCCATTCGTTTGTGAATATTCATTATCCACTTCTTGCGTGGTCTTCCTCTTTTATTTCCTTTGTATGGGGTCCAATTCCAGATTTTCTGTGGTATTCTTTCCGCGTTCATGCGTCTTAGATGTCCGTACAATTTTAGTTGTTTTTCGTTTATTGTATCTGTAATAGCGTCTGTAGCTGTCATTCTTTCTCTAATATATTCATTTCTGACATGATATAATGAAGTTAACCTACAACATCTTCTCCAATACGACATCTCAGCTGCAAGTATTTTCTGGTTCATATTTTTGCCTGTAACCCACACCTCTGATCCGTACGTCATGACTGGTTCTATTATTGATTTAAAAATATTCTTTTTTGTTTTAATTGTAATATTACTTCTCCACAGGATGGGATGTAGTGTTTTATCAAGTTCCTTCCTTTAGCCATCTTCTCCCTGATGTCCTTGTCGTCTCTTCCATTTTCACAAATTGTAACCCCAAGGTATTTATATTCGGTCACATTTTTTATCATCCCGCTGTCCAGTTCTATGTCTTCTCCTTTACCTCCTATAACCATATACTGTGTTTTCTCTGTATTTACCTTTAGGCCCCATTTATTATATTCTTCTATAAGTTTATTGAGCATGTATGACATATCTTGCTGATCCTCTGCGACTACTATCTGGTCATCCGCAAAGAGGATGGTGTATAGGTGACTGTTTTCTAAGCATATTCCCATCGGGCTGCACTTTCTAGTCCATTGTTTTAGAGCAGCATTTAAGTAAATTTTAAACAGGGTGGGGGAGAGGCAACATCACTGCTTCACGCCCTTTGTTGATGAGAAAGGGGCCGAGATATGTTTTCCAACCATGACGACAGCTTGATTTTCTCTACAAATGGTCTTAATTGCGTTTATATATACCGTGTCGATGCCCGATTCTTCTAGTGCAGTCCACAATTTCTGGAGCGGGACGGAGTCGAATGCTTTTTTTTAGGTCTATAAAAGTTACATGGAGTTCCATTCCTTTTGACTGATACTTTTCCGCTAAATGTCTCAGAGTAAATACATTATCTGTACAGGATCTTCCAGGTCTAAAACCTCTTTGTTCTTCCATTTCCTCAATGTCTTTCTCTATTCTTGTCTTAAGCATTCTTCCATATAGTCTTCCGGTTGATGAAGTTATACTTATACCTCTGTAGTTATCGCACTTCTTTCTGTTTCCCTTCTTATATATCGGATTTATAATGGATACTTTCCAGTCCGTTGGTATCGGTTCTCCCCTCAAACACTTATTAAATATAGTACAGATCGTTTCCAGTACTTTTGTTGTAGCATGTTTCAGTAGCTCGATAGGTAGATCTCCTGGTCCCGGCGCTTTGCTATTCTCCATTTTTTTTAGTTCCGTCTTCACTTCTTCTAGAGTAATTTCTTCTATTGTGTTATTTTCTATTTCTCTATTGGTTAAGCTAGTGTCCAGATATTCTCTTCTAGTTTCTATCAACAGATCACTGTAATAGTCTTTCCATGTTTCTGTTCTTATAGGGTTTATCTTTTTCACTTCGTTTGAGTTCTTTTTTAAGTTGTTTATCATTTTCCATGCTTCCCTGGACCTAGATCCTCCTATTATTGAGCTTATTTCCGTGCATTTATGGTCCCATGCCAAGTTTGTCTTCTTTTTTATTTCTTTTTTAACTATATATTTGTATCTGTTGTACTGTTTACGATCTTCCTCGTTGTTGCTAGATAACCATTTGAGATATAGCTTCTTCTTCTCTTCTACCAATTTGTTCAGTTCATCACTCCACCAGAAGTTTTTGGGTCTTTTCTCTTTTGTTCCTAATGCCTCTGACGCTGCTTCATGTAGTTTCTGTTTTAGCTCTTCATATATTTGTTGTACCGTTCCGGTTATTTCGTCTTTTATCTTCTGAGGCCAAACGTAATTTGTGGAGGAAGCTGGTGGATTTGTTTCTTAAGCTATCTAGGTTGTAAACCTTTTGTCTCTCAGAATTTATATTCTGTTTGTCTTCTTTTTTTTGCAGACTATAGAAATAAGACACAATAACTGAAAAAAAAATGATTATTTACTAGTGAATAAGACTTTGGAAAATAAATTTGTCAGGGCTCAATCACAAAACTGAAGGCGATGTTGAAAATCTTAGTCTCATAATGATTGACGATATTCAATTTCAAACGAATGCATTTTTTTAAACAATCTATAAACAGTGTTTTTGGAAACACCAACTTCATTGCAGATATGTTTGAAACTAGTATTTGAGTTTTTTACCACTAATGCCATAATGGTAATTTATATATTCTCTCATTGATACTTTCATGTATCCTGGTAGTCTTCTAATAATTAGTATTTGTCATCTTCTCAAACATTTCTCTTACTTTTAAAACAACGAGCTTGGGCAAGTTGTCTTAAATCTGGATTATTTGCTTCATAAACACGAGATGTTTATGAAGCGAGAAATAATTACCATATGCTCTTCCTAGGGTGTATACCGTATTTACTAATTCTTCCTTAGAATAATTAATCCTTAATAACTCAAGAACTTCAGTTTGTTAAATGAATTATCTTATAAAAAATTGAGAGGAAACAGACAGATTGTTAAAAGAATATAAAATAATATGAAATATGACAAGCGCTTACCACTATATTTTTACAAAAAGAACAAGGTAATTTTTTCGATAAAATTGCGTTTCAAAAAACTATTCAAGTTAGTTCTAAGGAACTATAGCAAATTTGTACTGTTTAATGGTACATCTGATCATGTGGTAATATGCAGGGTGTTTTTGAAATAAGGAAGACTTTTCACATTGCATTTTATGTGTGGTAAGGGTTTTCGCATTCTGCACACTACAGGCCAATTTCGAACATATTGTTTAAGAGTCATCATTGTTGAATACTTGGCCAAAAAGTAGTTTTGCTGTGGCTTGGCATAACGTAGGAATTTGAAATATCGTGAATTATGAGTGATGAAAATCGAGAACAATATATAAAGCCAAATATCTCGAAAACCATCGATATTTTCATAGGAGCATTAACAACATACCATTTATTTTTTCGCCCGGAAAAAATTAAACACATTGTATAATGGGTATTATTTTTATATTGCAGGACTTGAAAAATTGTGCTATATTGTAAGAAAAAGAAGATACACTTATTTTCTTTTTTAACGGAGATATTGGACTTCCACATACTAGGTAAACGCATTGTAGATATGTTTAAACAATGTTGTCTACATTCTGGTATAGAATACTTACCTAGAAAAAAGATGTAACAACATTTTTACCTTCTCACGCTACCAGTTTAACGCAAGAAGAAAATTAACAAAGCCTTTAAATCAGTTTGTGTTTGTGATATTCCAAAATAATACAGTTCCAAATTTGTAACAAAAGTTCAAAAAAAAACAACAAAAAATTCTGGTATAGAAAGTAATTTATTTCTTTACATAAATTTGAACAGCTCTTTCCTAAATCGATGTCAAAAATCTTGATATCTCATATACAAGATATCAAGAGTTTGGACATCGATTTAGGAATGAGCTGTTCAAATTTACGTAAAGAAATAAATTACGTCAAAATGTCTGCTTTAATTAAATATTATATTTATCAACATTCGTAAAAGTAATCATTATTGATTGCTATTGATCGATTGTTGTACAATTTAGAATCCAGCTAGAAATGAGTAGATATTTTCATGTTATTCGGAACAATGGAATATTCTTTGATTTTACTTGGATCAACTCCAGAAGGTGAAACGCCCACGTTTAACAATTCAGTAAATACATGTTTTATTCATAAAATAACGTAGAATAAAATAAATATAGTACATACGTACTATACTATTTTTGTTAACTTAATGATAATCTATCTTATTAACGAAATAAATTGTTCACATCATCTCTTATTATATAAAAATAAATTTGAAAAATTAATAACTAAACTAGGTACTATTATTTAATCATACAATTGGAAATTATTCTACGTGACCAATTATCGGTAAATGTTGGCAATTGATTGATAATATAAAGTTAGTTATAGAGTTAGATTCATATCTGGAGAAGCATTTCAGTTGCGGTTGTTACTAGACAATATATTCGTAAGTTTTACAGAAATAAAGAAGTTCCAATAATATTTATTAATCTGCTGTGTGTTCCACTTTGACATGGAACACACCTATAATATTTGGTATACTTGATGAATAATATTTTCGTAAACAGGGTTCGTTGGGTGTAGTTACTGAAACTACCACGATGCTCCCCTTCATAAAATAGGTAAAGCATTAAACACATAACTCAATATGTATGTATTGTCCATGTTTCTTCCGTCGTTATCAAGCAAATATATTTTTGTTTCTTGGATCAAAGTCATAAAGTAGAATATAACTGGTAAAGGTAATGTGTAGCGACTTTGGTTGGCTAGAATTTTCCAGTATTTTAGCCACAGCTCTATTTTATTGTCATTTATTACTCTATAGTCTCTCTCTACAGAGTAATAAAAGACCCTGAGTCAAACTCTATAGAGTTTTGATCTTTTCCTCCATTTTGTGCAGATGGCGTTAATTTCCAGCATGATTTTTGTATCGCTTTGATTATATTTTGTAGCGCCATTTCTATATGGTGGAGCGTTTTTACCATAGTGATGTATAGAGGTTGACGTGTTCATTTATTTTTTCTTGAAACAGGTTTCAATTTGTATTTTGATTATATAGCATAAGCTTTTTCTTTGTTAATTTAGCATACATTGTTAGTATATTCGATGAATGGTCAGAGGTTAAACCTATATTTGAATGTATTTTGAAATATTTTGAGTTAATTCCTTTTATTATGAAAAAGTCTATTGTGTCATGAATTTTTGTGAGCCCCTCGGACAGTAAGTAGGTTCAACTGCAGGCGATGTGTTTTTAGTTGGAATTCAGTGTGGCAAATAGTTCTCGTCATTTAGTTGTTATAATCGGTGATTCCCCAGTATTTATCTTTGGCGTTGTAATCGCCTCCCGCTATAGCAAGTTATTAACAAGTAACAAGTTATTAACAAGCGTTTTAAATAAGTTCTTTAAATGTATTCTTGTTGTTTATTTTTGTGTTTTGGGGGCTAGTAAACTGCCGACACGTTTGTAGTACCTCTACCTATATTTAGGGTAATTGTTGTTGCTTGTAGGCGTTATTTTGAATAACTTACTAATTCGTCATGATTTATATTACTGCAGATGATTATGGCAGTTCTACCATATATAGGTAATTTTATCTTGATGATTTGTTTAGTACAAGTCGTATTCTGGAATATTCACGTTTCGTAAAATGTTTTAGAAACAAACATATTTAAATTATTTTCTATTAAAAATATTTTTCATTCCTAGACAGCTGACTCAAGCTAATGACGCTACACTCGACTAGATTAAACAGTCAACAATTGTCATTATGATACTCGTAATTTGTTGACAAGGGCTATGATGAGGTTCCTCATCAGTGTGATTAGGTCCTTCATTATTGTTTTTACTTCTGTTAGGTCATCAGGATGCAAAGCGATTGTATGTGGGGTTATATGGTTTTGATAGTAAATTACGTATTTGTTGTTGGTTTACTTTTACGTTTTTCTTCCTTCAATTGCAGTCCAGGCAACGAAGGAAAAATTGCGGAAATAATTTATGTAGAAGCCAATTTCTGCACAGTTGTAGGGGAAGGTATCCTTAACAACATACTAAAAGTACTGATGGGTGGGAGTGAAGCTAAGGAGAGGGAGGGCTGTAAAGGTCCCTTTTTTCAGTTATTTGTTAATAACTCGAAAACTACTGCCTCTGGCGAAAACATGTTTATATATTAAATTAATCTAGATGATGTAGATTCTCTACAAAAAAGGTCACATACACTTTTTCGCTAGGATTAATAATTAAGGAGATATGGAGGGGGAAATATTGAAAATTTTTTTAAAAATCTGTTTTTATTGTTAAAATTGAAATAATTCACAGTAAATGAAATAAAGAAATTTGTGTCCAAGGATGTATCTGGAACATAAATTTTAGTCAAAATCTGAATTTTCTTCATCATCGATGCTGTCTTCAATGGGGGCTCCGTTCGTACACACGCCGCAGGCACCGGAGCAAACAATCCCTGCTTTGCGGCAATCACAGCGCGCCCCACACCCAGTCGTGCATCGGCAAAAGATCATATTCAAAACGGAGTCGGGTGTGCTACAGGGTCGTTCGTGGTGACTTGGTTGAGGATCCCATCTTTTCCCCTGGCCCAACCCCATTGGGTAGGTGGTAGGGGGTTGCCGAGCCACTATTGTATCTGTAAGAAAGTAATCAAACCAACGTAAGTATTTAGCACAAATTGATATTTGTAATTTAAAGAAACCAGTATTTAACAAATATATGTAAATGGATTTATCTGTAAATATACTTTGAGCGAGCGTTGCTTTAAAGCTCCTGTCCTTGGAGGAAGAGTGGCCAAGTCTGATTTGGGTTTCGTTGACGCTTTCAGAGATGCTGAGTACCGATGTTTGTTCAGGTTGTCGATATACAGTCAGAAAAAGCTTCTCGCCAGCGTGTTCGATATCCTCAGTTGGTGTTGAGGGATCTGTGAATATTGCTGAGATGTCATGGGTGAGGCCAGGATTTGCTGTGAATAGCTTAGAGATTCCCACTTTGCTCTTTCCATGTATCGCCGAGGTGGTGTCGCATCCGGAGAAGCTATGGAGAAGGAGGAAGCTCGTCTCGTCTTGGCGAATGGAAGCTCTCGAAGTTGTCGCACCGAAAACAATTTTGTCTCCACCTTCCCACGGCCTGGCTTTATGAAGTACATGTTGATAGATGGTGGTGCCAATCAAATGAGGAGAACTATCAAGTTCACATCCTCCCCAACTATTGCTACGGTTGGATGTATAGCAGCTCTATCCAATCCGCACCTCATAATAGTGCCATCAGCATCAGCACCAGCAACAGTTGTTTCAATCCCTGCTACTGTCATCTTCTCGGTAAGCAAGTGGATCAGTCTTGTTTTGTTCTTTTTATTAGTAAGAAAATGCTCCTGTTGAACTGTGATGTTCGTGCTTTTATTAAAGTTTATGTCAATCGAAGTTTTCGTGAGCGCTCTTCACTTCCGCTCTGTTCGTTTTGTACTGTTGACATCACTGTAACCATAAAAAACTACCGTACAATTTTCACCGTAATGTTTCTGTACATAGGCAATGTACTGATGGCAAATTGAAGAAATTCAGGAGGACTCTTTCCACTTCATGCGGTGGAAAAGGAAACCACCGTCTACCGCATTGGTGCTTTGGGTGAGATCGAGAGTTGCGTTGTCCTCTAGTGGCAAAACATTGTAGAAAGAAGACTTCTTTCTTTTTCATATTCTGCCCTCGTTGAACAGCCATGGGGAATGGAGCTAATTCATATGTCAAAAGCTCTGCTACATTTTCGTCGCTCTTTTTTGTAACGACAGTTATTTGAAAAATTATCAGAGGGTTAACAGTAACTGTCTCACCATTGATTTTAATGGTACTGCTCATACTGGCTAGTGATAAAACCACATTCTTCTTAGACTGCTTCATGCCACCACATTTGCTGCCAATGAAACTTTGCATGGTTTTGGTTCCAATATCCAGGGCTTGGTGGCAGTTTACTTTGGAGTTTCCCAGAATACCCGTTGACAGCAACATGAGGGAAATCAACTTTCGAAAAGGGGAATGGTCATTGAACCATTTCTGAATCTTAGCTCGATCTCGTGAATTTCTCCTTTGCCGCGATACACGTAAATCAACTAGTTCCTTTATCATTAAAACTTGATTTTTAATAATAAAAACCGACTTTTTAAAAACTGCCCCCATATCTCCTTAATTATTGATTCTAGCGAAAAAGTGTATAGAACCTTTTTTGTAGATAATTTTATCTATATTAATTTAGTATATAAGCATATTTTCGCTAGTAGTAGTTTTCCGAGTTACTAATAAAAGACTGCCTCCTACAACACCTAACAACAGTGCCAACATTGGCTTCTACATGAATTATTTACGCTATTTGGCTTTTTTGGTTTTCGTTGATTGGACTATTGTTGATTGGACTATTGTTGATTGGACTTATGGACGTAATAACGTGTCGGCTGGGTAATTTTCTGACCAATTCACGCACTTTACAGTGTTGTCTTCAATTTTCCGAGGATAGTGTTGTGTGGTCCGATGTACGTCACGCACTTAGGATTTCGTCGACGAAAGTTTTTTATATGTCCACATTGTTGACACATTCTGCATTGGATTATCTTCTTTGTATGTGGATGTATGTGGTGCTTCAAATATACCACTGCACTTCATGAGCACTTAACAATATATGAACGAATATGGTATTAGAGAAGAACATAAATAACTAAAATTGAAGAATTTTATTTCTGAAGTTCGGAACAACGCGTAGCACAAAAAATGCATCGCATGATTTATTCAGTGAGATTATTAAAGATATATTAATTTCATCTGTAGACCAAATATCAATGAAAATAAAACATAACACTCTATAAACATATACATACATATATAATGTTTACTTTTTTAACCTCTTTAACAAAATAAAAGTGTACTTACTGGTCGCTACATTTTAACGTTAAATTTATTAGGTATGCGCTCAAATTAATGCGTTTCCTTTAAAGTCCTACAAGCTTTGCTGTGTTGCCGACTACCTAATTATATATTCTGTGCATGAAGTTTACGCGGTTTACGTGGGGACGTTGTTGACCATTATATAAAGACGTCAAATTGCCCATCCATTTAATTAAATCATAGCAGATTTCGGTGAGAGCGTATAACATTCTCTGTCAGGAAACGAATAAATATGCAGGTAATATAATAAAAAACAGAATGAGAATATAATATATACGTAATAATACAAACAAACCATCATGCCGTTAAACGGGATTGATAAATTTGTTTTATAATTGAATTTAGATTACTTGAGGCATATAAATTTGTGTTTAATTCAAGAGTATGTTTAGATGATAATATTATTTTATAATATAATAATATTTTTTTACAGAAATATGTAACACATTTATTTAATCAAGCGTACAACTATTGCAAACAAACTATACTTGATAAAAGTGTTGAGCACTGAGCACGAAGATATAAAACTGTAATTAAAATGCAATAAAATAAGAATTAAGCAATAAAATGCAATAAATAATGCAATATAATGGAATAAATTAAATAACTAAACTTTTATGAAGACATAAAACAATTAATACAATAAAATTAGAAACAAAACACTTTATGCAATAAAATAAACAAAATAAAAGTAAGTGAATTGATAGAAGACCGGGGCTAGTTGTAAATTCTATTGGTATAAGTGGTAAGTTGGCATATAGCTTCTTTCTTCTACGATTGTAAGCACTGAGCGCTAGTATCGCCAGTCAAACTATCTAAAGAGGTTGCATCTTCCAACATACTGATTATCGAGAATAAGAAAAAGTGTGAGATTCTCTAGGCATGTGTAGAAGAAAGAGTGATGTAAAACTCAGGGGGAAAAGGATGCACTTTAAGAGCGGCCAGATCGAAATCTGTATACATTCACATTCTGCAAAGGTCTCAATTCGATTGACTGAAGACCACAGGTTATTTACTGCGCACTTCGTGGGTGGTCCGATATTGCAGTTGAGACTTGTTCCTATTCTTGATGAGCTGTAGCTTAAGTGTGATGCGAACAACCAGAGGGGAAAGATTGCAAGTTTCCTGATTTCCAGTCAGGTACGTTTTTTTTTCACTCAAAGTTTTTGTTATGTTGTAAACCTCTAGAATATGTTTAGGCATTTCAAATAGTTATAATGGGTAGAGGAGTCAATAGCAATTTTATTTAAGTACTGAGTCGCTTCTTAAAACTTCTGTGGAACAGTTAGGCAGCTATCTTGTTTCAAAAATCCTGATGGGATACGTTAGCATCTTATCTTAAGGGCATGTTGGCATAGAGCATGTGACGTATGCCAAATTACTCTCCACTCATAATTTTTGCACAACGGTATCTCCTAACGTATTTGTAAAAGGTATGTGCATTTGGAAAAATAAATTTATAAAATACATACGTTAAAACGGCGAATTTTGTTTAGGCACATACTTAGTTTTTCTATCTCCCATTGATACACATACCCAAGTACACCAAAACCGAGCCGAATTGTGACATAAAGGAATAGAAGATGATCACCCTTTTTCAATAGCAGGGTCACGAAAGCAGTCTAACCATGGGAGGAAACGTAGGCACATTGCTATCTCGACAGACACTCCTATCGGAAATGCACTGGCAATAGAACGGTCTAAAAAGAACGAAAATTCCATTTAGCAGGCATACTTTAGACAAGAAGGGCAAAAGCGCTGCAGCTCAAAAAAAAACAAGAAGAACAAACGTTCATAATGTTCAAAATGATTATGAAATGATGGAATATGAAGATCATATGTCAAATTTAATAAGCTATGTAGATTATGAGGATACTCTCGGTTTCTCATTAGGCATATATACTGAGAGGAATGCGAGCCCAAGTCTTGAGGATCCACCACCAAGTGTGCACCAACACCAACTCCAATTGAGAATACCAGGAATGTAGTCCGGGGAGATAATTTGGAGCAGTATCGTATAGATGACTTCGTGGTGGTGAAGTATAGTGCCCGGCCATATCCCGGAAAGACCATTGAAATTCATGGTGATGAATTATTAGTTTCCACTATGGCAAAAAAAATTCGGACATGGCCAGACATTCCCAACACGATTTGGTACAACAGCAGCATAATTATGTAAAAACTAAAATCACCAGTTCAAGTGAGCGATCGGTATACCTTCCTGATGGGCATGAAACTGTAATTGATGATCCAATTAGTAGCCAAAGACTAATACTATCAGCAGCATCAATCACATAAGTGGTAAGAATTACTGGGAAAATATAAAAATAAAAGAACTAATAATTATGTCAACTAGACAGAGTTTCCCCTACTATTACTTTTAATTATAGGCCATGTAATTAATACTGGATTTTAATATAGTTTGTTATATATCTGTTATGGATTAATAATATCATGAATTCCCGTTATTTGTTTGATTAGAATGTATTGTATGACGTTATTGTGTGCTTACTAATATGCTCTTTATAGCATAATACCACATATGCTTTTATGCTAAGGGAAGTACTTCTTCTGAAGTTGATCCACTAAATTGATGGGAGATGCATTCATAATAATATAAAGACTTAATGTATAACATTAGCACATTTATATAAAGTTTCCGAGGGATAACAATGTGGCTTATTAAACATAAACTTCAATATATTTTATGAAGTATTACCAAGAACTCTTAGTAGTCTGATCAAAGTACATCGACTTATACTAGTATTATTAGATACTATATTAGATTTCTATAACATTAACAACTCGAGCTCGAAATCTAGAACTAACTTAGTCTCATAAAATAATGTCACACAATTCGGGTGACATATTTAGATTATATATTGTACACAGTCAGTCTCTTAGTTATTCAATAAGGGATTTATCGTTGTCAATAACGGAGTTTTAAATATTGACGTAACGGAATGGAATTTTAAATATTTCGAAATTTTCAGTTCACTTTTTGAGAACTCCTGACCACTGAATAAAATATGTATATTTATAGACCTGTAGAATACAATGGTGCTTAATACATACCTTCAAAATAAAGAGGCACATATACATGTATAGTATTGATAAATTCTATGTATTGTTATTGTAATTGAAAAACACTGTAAATTATTGTAAACTTATATTTTAAGAAATATATGCACTATTACACAAGATGAAAAAAGATACTGAACTGTTTGCAACACTGTATGATTGTACATATTTGTGCATTTTGAGGCTATATTCATAAATATTTGATTCAGTGCTACATATCTTTAGAGTTTATAATCTAAATTTTGGGCTAGTAGAAGGGATTATTCTTGTGTAACATTGCATAAGTTCAAAGATGTGAAATTTTTGAAATTCATCGAAATTCATTCTGGTAATATTCAAAACCTAATTCCAGGTGTACACAAACCTATGGTAGGTGAAATAACCCGAACAATTTACTCATAGAAACATTACGATCGTATTGAATATTCTAATGATTATAAATATAATTAATACAGAATAAGCGCCATTAATTATTCACTGCTTGTTGCCCAGTTTTTTAATAATATTTACAATATACACACCGAATTAAATCAGATCGTAATAGGTAATATGCATTATACAAATTTAAGTGGATATAAAATTTAATAAAATTACCTTTTATTACATTTTGGAGGTTACAATGAAATTAGTCAGCTTGGAAAGAGAGAACAATATTCGAGTTGTAGTTCAAGTCAAGTAGCAACTGACTCTCTAGTATTGTATCGACGGAACACGGTAAACATATTTCCAACATTATCAGTTGTGTTGTAGTCACTCATGTTGGATGTATTTGAAGATCCTCACATTGGTATGCACATAATAAATGTCTGATTCAATATGTTGTAATAAACGGTCAAAATCCCTAATTACAATGTAATCATCAAATCTGATATTTTAACTAATAAATAGTGTAAATTTTTGACAGTTTTGATAACCTTCTTCTTATATATGTAATGTGGCAATACCGTTGCTGGGTTGAAATTATATTATTCCCTCTTCTCGATCTTTTATTACGCTTGTGAGCACACTGCACCATATATATACCTTTTTTTCCTTCTCCCTATATTTTCGTACCATAAGCCAAGGGATGAAGTGTATGTAGTAACTAAGCTACATAATGGAAACCGCTAAAACTAAGCGAATCATCCACCCCATAGTGTAGTAACAACTCTTTAATTTCGAATTGGGGTACCCCGTTTCAATACTTGTGATATTTACCTATTTCACACTCAAGCAGTACCTGCAGTGACCGCTCAAAACCTTAATTGAATTGTGGAACAGATTCCTGAGGCGTTCTTATGTCGTCTTTCACTTTTTGTAGTAGACTAACCTAAGCTGACTGCCACCAATAAATATATTTTGCTCTATTGCATATCGTTCATTATCGAAGTTTGTAGCGGTGTTTGTAGAAGTAAATAAGTTGTTAATAAAACAGGTGTCCTTATCAAATTATATTTTTGAATCAGCGTCAGAAAACTGATTACTCTCAATCACTATACAATAACCGTTACCGAAATTTCTAAAACAATTAAATATCGATAATTCATTTCACCTAAGTGGGCTTAAATTTATACATTTATTAGCCCTGGATCTATGATTTTTCCAAGCCGGAGCAAGAACTTGACATTGGCACCCCTCCCCTCCAGCATTTAAAATTAATGATTTTTAAAACACACAAAATAAATATACTGGGTGGGATCTTTTGTGACCGGGAGCACAAAAACCCTTAAATTAATTTGCACTCTTTATTACCTATTTGCTAATAACTTTTCCTTGTGTGACATTAATATAGAATACATATGTACAACCTATGTGGACAACGCACTAGCCAGGCTGTACAGACACATTCAGTCCTTACGTCCCAGCAAATTTTACTATCTAATTTTGCTACAGTTTTACACATCGATCTTTTATTTCTGTGAAAGAATCTATTACCTCATCAAAGTTTATCTCATGGGCAGTTTTATTTTCGATGGATATGATCGCGAGGCCAGATAGACGTTTCTGGCTCATTGTTGAACCCAGGTAAGTTTCAATCATTTTTAGTTTACCGAAACTTCACTCGCAGCTTGCAGATGGCATCGGTAGTGTGCAGTATATCCTTAAAGCTATTCTAATATTGGGAAAAGCTTCTTGTAGTTGTCTTTGAAAAACAGCTGAGTCGGGTCTAGTGTTCTTGATTCGTCCTCGCAGATTTCATTGTGGTGCCTTTTCCTTCTGGAAATCCGTTTGCTTTTGACGACTGGCACGACTCCCAACTTTTCGGATACAGGTAGGTGCAGCTCCTTCGATCCCATATTCTATTGGGTTTTCTCTCATTTCTTGCAATGTTAGTGCTACAGAACGCGAAATTATTATGTTTTCTTTCTGTATTTCGACGTTAACTCTATTAATTCCCCGAAGATTATTGGCCCAAAATGAATATTAGCCTCAAGTTAACACTCGATAGTACGACGCGGTGTAGATGCTAGGCGCTTTAGTGAAACAAGTTTTTTTTTTCAAACATATGAATTTGGTGCCCCCTTAAGTACCCCAGCTTGCCCTCATCCCCTAGATCCGGGGTTGATATTTACTATATTAGAAACTCACAAGGAATTAGATAATACGTATGAGACCTATATTAACTAGAACTTAATCAATATTCTTTTTATATAATAATTTTAATCCATAATTTGAAACTATCTCTAAAACAAATTTTGTTGAAATATATTTGCCGTTCTCGGTATTTTGCCGAAGCCGAGCCGAAGGAGCCAAATACCAAAGAAATGAATAACCTACAGGTTGGTCAATTATGGGGAGAAAATCACCTTTTTATATGTATGTAGCGTTTCCAATTTCCTTAAAATAATTTAATATAAACGATATTTATTTTCTATTTGTATAAAAAGCTAAATAAATATTGAGAAGGCCTGATACCTAATTATTATTGTACACATTAACTAATTTATACAATATATGTATATGTCTTTCAAGCGATGACAGTGTTAATCTCTCTTTTGCAGGACGACCGTCGCGTCGATCGTCCGTCTAGTTGACATTTCCTCTAGAGATTCATGAATAGTAAGACAAATACTCAAACCGAATAATGTTTCTCTGAATGCGTTGTTTACGAGAATCAGGTCCACTATTCCAACTCGGCTATAAATAAATCAGGAAATCCGAATATTAAGCGCTTTACTGCAAACTAATTTGTGCTGTCCTCGAATGAGTAAAACTATTGGCGTTTAAGTCGATGATAATAAGCGTGTGATGACAAGATACACAACATGTTGATTAATGAGAAACATTCACGACAATGACTTCACATAAATCAATTCCGTACTTCGCTTTCATTAAGAAGATTGTAAGATAAAAATATAAGCGAAACATCCATTCACACGATATAGACACGTATACAAGTAATTAATAACATACATAAATACATACACTGATTAGTTAGGCTATTTAATTAGTAATATAACAAACTATGATTTAATAATATTATGACCTCTTGGGCTTTATAATGTTATATTTCAGACAGAATAATGTACACAAAAAATAGTATTTCTGGTCCAAATTAACCACATTTTTACTTTTCTGCACTCCACTATACTAGCGGAAAAGTAATGTAATCGTGTAAAGAAAAAGTGAAAAAAGAATTTTTTTTTTTGGGTTTATTTTTTATTTTTCGGCCTAAAAACAAAAAAAAATGGTTTTTAAAAAATCTTTGCTGTGTGTGTGTCGTTGTCGGTTTGCTGTGTCATTAAAATTTCTTGTTAGCACAATAACTCAACTAAATCGTGTCGGATCGATCGGATTTTGACTGATTCTGATCGGGGACGTCTCCCAGACGACACCTATTGATTTTGAGGTGGATAGGACACACCCCACCCTATCCATGGGTCATGGGAAAGCACAATGGTGGACTATTTGAGAATTTTTTTTGTTAGCACAATCACTCACTTAATTGATTTTGATTAGAGACGTCTACCAAACGACATCTATTGATTTTGAGGTGGATAGGACACACCCCACCCTGTTCATGGGTCATAAAAAAGCACGAGGGTGGACTATTTGAAAAAAGTAAAATTGTCGCATAAAATAGATATTCTGCATTTATGTGTTGGTTTATTTTTTCTCGGTCACTCAATTTCGAGATAGAGATGTTCTACGTGCGGAAAAGTCCGTTTTAAGGTTTTAAAACTGTTTATTGTATATATTAGTTTTAAGCTTTGTAAATATTAGAAAGTAGAAACTCTTGTTTATCTAGTTCTCTGAACCAGGGCACATCTGTTTCTTAGGGATGAAAATGCTACCATCTCAGGCCTGGCTAACCGCCCCGGCCATCGGCTTTTGCGATAAGTTCAAATGAATTTATTCCCATATCTCGCCCCGAAGCATTGTCTCTTTCGGTACTACATTACTACTTATTTAATGTATTCTAAACAAACGTAGCTATAGCAAAATAACTAATAGTATCATTTCACCACACACAAGCACCCCGAAGACCGTCATAAACTGATTCTAATAAGCATAGGAAGTATTTTACAGTGCGAAATATGAGAGTGGTATTCTGAAGCTGTTCGAATCTGGCTGAACTTCTTAAAGCTTCATATTATATGGTGATCATATAGCAATATTTGGCGACATTAAATAATCTATTAGCGAGATTGCGAGATTCATTAATAGTGCACTATCAAGCATTATAATATATCTAAATTTTTGACAAATTATACCTAATCCTCCGATTCTTAGTAATAATTACATATTTTATTAGTTTTTCATTGTTATTGTTCAGTTCCTAAGTGTTTAACTTAATTAGTTGTTACAGTCGTGTAATCGACCTGTTGCTGTTGATAATTAGACTTCACCAGTTACTGTTTAGATAGACTTATACTCTACAAATCAAATAATTTTGTAAATTATTGGAATGTGTGACTTGGTGATCTCTTAATTCATAAATAAAGGTAAATTTTTTTATTTACATTTTACATACTAATCTGTAAATTATTTCCACTGGTTCTAACTAAGCTACAAGTTGTTTTAAAATTTGCACACATAGAAATTGACTTCCTTTCCTACGGTAGAGGTACTAAAGTCGAACTCATGTTACAACACCCCTAATACTGGGATCAGTCCACCACCTCTGAATCGGAGCAATTACTTTGTTGTAGCTACCCCTATAGGATAATATGGGACTTATGGGAGCCACCCATCTAAGTAGTGACTGCGGAGCAGAGTGCTGTACTTTTATAAGTTAACTAACCTGAATAGAATCGTATTTTTAAAAACTGTTCTAGTCAACTATGTCATGTGTTACTTGGTTTCTTTACGTTATAAATAGATTAGGTATAGAGATTATATGAATCTCTTTCATAATCATTTTTTATTTTATTTAGTCTTCTTATAGATTTTAATGTGAGTCATGTTAATTGATGGAGAAATACTATAAGTAGCTCAGTAAATTTTTAAATAGTACTAGAAACATACCACAACATTATTCTTAAAAGTATTTTTAATGATTTGTTGGTATGAATTGATATGTAGGGAATTAATATTTACCACATACTAAATAATAATAAAAAAATCTAAACTTTAATTTAGTACTGACCACTATTGTTGATTTCATAATGTAATATGTTTTAGTCGGCTGAACCTACCTCAAGTGGGAGGTACCTACCTTAAAATATTGTATGACTTATATAGGTTATCTTATAAGAAACGCCGTAAGCAATAACTTTGGATCACCTGTATAATTTTAAGAACCAACAAATTATTCTCATTTTATAAATATTTTACCGTATTTACACCAATACTTATTTTAAGATTAATATCAGTGTTAAACGATGGAATTTTTTTAATAAAATGGAATAAACTCTATAACTCGAATATGGAGGATATAGTTAATAATTAATAACATGTTTAATTTGGTCTCACCGTCAACAATGCATTGTCTCTTCTTAGGTGCATCGTTTACATGACCACCCTCTCGGTAACGAGAATCAATTTTACTGATTGTACTGTGAATAATGGTGGCTGATCTGGATGTTGGTTACTAAATAATTAAGCAACGTACGTTTGAGTTGCAGACTTTTCGCCATACCCATATCTTATTATTATTAGTATTATTATTAATATTTGTTGAATCATTGGTGTTTTCTCTTATGTTTAAAAATTAGACAATCGGAATTATACTTTTGGCTCATTTTTGCATTAGTAATTATCGATTTTCTAATACTCTAAGCTTATTTAGCACTCTAAGGTTGTGATATTTGCCATGATCTTTTAACATTGCATATATTTAGTTGCATTGTATATATTTTCCTTATAGAAATGATCCTTATAGAATCGTTTTCAGTCATCAATACCACATATTTATTTAGCCATATACAAGTTCTTTTTATTTTAATAATTTATACTGTTATGTAATATTTGAGAATGAATTGTGCATAATTTAGTATTCAGTTTTATGTTGTATTTGGTCTAAAAGGTTCAACTTTAATTATGAATTTGCTAGAACATAGAATGTTATGATAATACTAAGAATATAGCATTCTCGTTGCAGACTTTATGGGGAACAAATCCTAAGGTTATTAGAACCATTGCAGAAAATTTTCAGATATTCATAGTAATGGTTGGGTATTATATCCTCAGCAGCAATTTTGTATGTTGCTACGTACTAACTATTATATTTATCACTAGTTAGAGGCATGTAAATTCACGGCTTTATTATGGACAGGAGACTAGGGCGAATAGGGGCAACAATTTGTATGTATCTATAATGTTACGCCAACTATCCCACTACAAGAACGCTTATGTCTTCATTACGAGCTGTGTTGTAGCCCTTTCTTTGTTTTGCGCAATCAATAAAGAGCATTTACTGTCATTTTTCACGCATATGAATGCTACTTACTATCGTATCAGATTATTTCACTGCCATATAATTTTTATTAATAAAAACAGTATTACAAGTAAATGCAACATTGACTATTTCAGTGTTATTGATGTACAAAAAATAAAATCCTCATAATATTTATGTAAAATATGATAGATCGGAAAATAACGATGCCGAGAAAAAAGCATGTAAGCAAATTAAAATTGTGGAAACGGTATTTTAAATATCGCTATTATTTCATACTTTAGTGCTACTGGATACAGAATATTATTTTTAATAGAGCTGTTCTTACATGTATAAAATATTACAAATATATCAGTTTATGCAGACAATCCTTTGCCGATGAAGCATCCAGTAAAATTAAGAACTCTTTCAATGAACGCGCTTACGATAAAATGGCTAATTTGAAATTTAAATTCCATTTAGCTCGCAAACGCTCTGTCATATCCTTTGATGCCGGTCCTGCAGGCTGTCTGTGGAGCATAGCGCGTCAGAGAAATAAAAATGCAGATAATTTGATAAGTTAGTATTTGTATGATGTATTTGTAATTTGATCATTTGCCTTAGATCATTTTATATTCATGCAATATGAATAATTATTGATATATTGTATTTCATGCATTGACCCTTTCAATGATAAATTCCGATTACACTAGTGGTCTATTTCGATTCATGGAAATTAATGTCCTAAGGTCGAATAAAAGCAAATTCTGGTTACAAGTTACGCGTGGTTATGTGTCAGCTTTCGAAAATAAGGTTGGCATTGTTCACAATCACAACTACTTTATAATACAACTATCATAGACCATTTAGTTTTCTGTTTGAAATAATATCAAGCTACTATGCGTGGTATAGGTAAGTTTGTTTTATTTTGCAAGTGTGTCTAACTTTCAAAATCTAACAATGAGTTATATAATGAGCTCTGCTACACACTAGTGATAGTGACATAAATGGGTAGGGATAGAGTGGCAGAATCAACAGATTGCAGACATCCTGTTACTTCGGCATTCCTTTCTCATTATTGGTAATAAAACAATATTTATCAGTTTCCTTTCCCAAGCAGTCGCAATTAAATAGTTGTGTATTATATGTGGTCTGGAGCATTTTATAGTATACATGTGTTTCCCACGATGTAATCTTGTAAAGTCGAGTTATAATCGTGATGATGATTCCAATGTTCACTCTGGAATATTCTATACCAATAATAAAATATCTCCATGTCAATAACTATTAAATAACGGCAAGTTTTATAGAGATTAATTCATAAAAAGGCAGATATACACAAGTGTTTTCTGAGTATCTAACTGTCTTTATTTCTCTATAGCTTCAGGCTGGGGAGGGAAAGGATATATTTAAAGACAGACAGAAACAAACTTATACTCAGAGAAAGGAACCAAACCCTCTGTTTGGGCTCGAAATTGGACATTAGATTCGATAGTACGAATACCATTGATGTAGAATCACGAACTAGGTCGCAATTTTCCGAATTCGAGACTGTCTGACTTCTATTGGCTTTGTGCCGGGCACTGAACTAAATATACACCATATTCTTGGTAGATATTCAGATCTAAACAAGAGTAAAATTTTAAGATTATTTTTCAACCTCAGGAATATATTAGCAAACAGGTACCGTCTGTTCTAGTATAGTTATAGTTATGTAAAGTGTGTAGGCATCCATTCTGTACTAAAAAATAAATTTTAATCTTATAATAGTGTGGACACGCCCTTAATACCTATTGACTTTACTGAATTCTGTAATTGTAGTCTGTATCTTCTCTATCCTATATCCAATTCATAAAATATCATAATTCTCAATATATTATGATGCGCTGATGGAATTACTCAGTGCATTTAAACTTATATTAGACAGAAAAAGCGGAAACAAATCTTTAAAATCACCAACTTCCCCCTTCATTTTCACTTTTCTACAGAATGTTTTTCTTTAAATCAGTTAATAAACCGAATAAATACTTCAATCCAACACCGCATTAACTTTAATAAACACTACATTATCAAACATTATGTAAGAATATTCATATGAAAATGTTATTCTTGTGTGCCAAATCTTTCAATAAATGCAGGATATACTTCCAAGCCTGCTGGAGTACTTTACATTTTCATAACGGATTGCGATAACGTTCTATGTTGGTTTTTAGCTCTCTCAGAAAATAGATAACGTTTGTCATATCTTTAAAAATGACAGTCAACTAATAATCAATAATTATAGATAAATTTTTATGTCTAAATCTTGTGATAAAATCGATAATTCAATTTTTGTTGGCATTCACAACTCAAATTTATTTTTTGTTTCATATTCGGAAGGCAGATATTGGATAATGAATATACTTCGAACATTTATGAAGTTACGTCAGGTGTAACACAAGGATCGACTTTTGGTCCTTTATTATTTCTGCTATTCACAAAGTAGGCTTAAATTAAGATGTAGTACACTTTGATTTGCAGATTTGAAACCATGTTGCTACCTAAAATATAGAAGATTGTATTTTATTACAACTAGAATTATATCTATATTACGATTGCTATATGCCAAATAAATTATCAGTAAATGTACGTAAATATAATTTAATGTTCTACTCTTATTTTTTACCTAATTTTTTCTTTTTGGAAAATGCATTTTATTCTATAAAATAATACATAAATTCAGATTTTAGTACATTAATTTGGTAACTAATATGATTTGAAACTAGATTAAAATTAATATTGACATACTCGTACCACGAAACCTTTTAGGCATCGCAGCAGTTAAATGCCAGTTTTTTCTGATAAAAATCATCAATAAAGTTACTTAGCCATTTTTACGTAGGCATCCCTGAATTTTATCTTGTATTTACGTTAAACAAATTCCAGGTTTATGGAGACCAATAAAATTAATTTACAGATAACGAAACGTAAAATAAGACTTCTAAAAGAATTGCTTAAAATGTACATCATACTCTTGCCGACAGGATGAAATTGTTATTGTCATAAAACTGTTCACTCGCGCATCCAAGTGTCTATGAGAAAATTTACTTACATTTTTTAGTAATTCTCTTAACAGCACTGTCCTGTTGAAGACGTATTTGCATATCGGATTCATCAGGATCTTCTTCTCAAATCTCCAAAAATAACAGCTCGATAGTATTCTTCAACATCTCCAAAGATTCCTCCCCCATTAAATTTCGATTAAAAAACACACATCCAATTATGTGATTACACTGATTATCCAAGATCTCTGTATGACTCTCAAGAAACATGAGGTTTGCATTACTCCAGTACCCTACAGCCGAAGTATTCACATTACCATTTAGGAAACAGGAGTGGATTCATCGGTAAAAGAAATTGTTTTTGAATATTCAGGTTCGCGGGATGTCGCTTCTAATAACATCACAAAATTGAGATCTGCGATTTGGGATCACCTTCTGTGAGTTGATACGCCATTTGTAATTTATAGGGGTGGAACTTTTGTTTATTTAAAAGCCTTTGGACAGTTCTTGCATGTATTCCACAAATAACTGCAGTTTGAAATATAGATTGCGTAGGATTCTTGCCTATTTCAGTGACAATATTTTTTTATCGATTCTCTGCAATACCTGGGTCTCCAGTTCTTTTTTCATCCTGATCTGTTCTCCAAACTTCTGCCGTATGTGCATTAGGCTAGTGTTAGAGACAGGCCAATTGGGATGTCTCTCAGTAAAAATTATTTTAGCTGCTTCATAAATGTACATTTCTCTCAGTCTCGCCAACGATTCGAATCGCATTAGCATTTTTTTTTCTATAGTATGTGTAATGTAATTAGAATCAACAAATAGTACGCTAAGGCATAAAGAAAATTTCTAAATTTAAGCAAAAAAAATCAGATGTGTGTAAAGGACCAAGTCATCTTTTGTATGGTTTGTGATTGCCATAATTAAATTAAATTTATTTTTTCAAATATTAAAAAGCAGATGTCAAAACGAGAATAAAGCTTGAATAGATATTTGAAGCAATTTCTATATGATGTGTTACTCGCACACTTATACACACCATTTAAAATAAATTTTCAAAATGGTGGCACGACTCCACATTTGATGATTACGAGGGGCACTATTTATATTTTGAGCCCAATAATAAAAAAAAAACATAAATTTTTCATTGAAAACTATTTTATCGTTTTTGAAGTATTCTTCTTCATGATCTATACACTTTTGCATGCGTTCGAACCATTTGTCAAAGCATTTTTTTCCATTTCGCTTGAGATATCTCCAAGACTTGGTTTTTGAACGCATCAACAGCTTCTTCTGCCGACGAAAATCGTTGTCCACGCAATCTATTTCTGACGCTCGGGAACACAAAGAAGTCATTGGGTGCCAAATCAAGACTGTATGGTGGATGACCTTTTAATTCGACTTTTTGAGTGTTCAAACATTCGGTTGTTAGACGAGATGTGTGAAAGTTCGCATTGTCATGATGAAGAATTATCCGACGACGCTTGTTTATCCCTATTTCACCGGAGACTTCCGACAAAAAAATGGTCGTGTACTATTCGAAATTGACCATTTTACGTTTCTCTAAAGGCACTGTTGCCACATGACCAGTTTTTCCGAAAAAATGGGCGACCATTTGTTTCGAAGTGCTTCGAGAACAACTTTTATTGGATCTGGTTCACCTTGAAACACCCATACAGTCGACTGCTGTTTACTTTCTGGCTCATATGCATATATCCATGATTCGTCACCTGTTACAACGTTATATACATCTCTTTAGGCACCGCCATTGTATTTATTGAGCATTTGTTTACATCAATCGACACTAGAATCTTTTTGAGATTTTTTCAAATTATGTGGGATGCCACGAAAACAAACCCTTTTTGCAGCGAAATGACCACGCAATATCTTATATACGCTAGTCGAACTAATACCTAAGGTTGCCTCAATCTCAGAGTATTTCACATGACGATGTTGCATTATCAGTTCCTGCACAGCATCAATGTGTTTGGCACAACAACTGATTTTTGACGACCTTCACGACTTTCATCGGCGAGAGGAAGGCGGCCATGATTAAACTCGTTATACCAGCGCTTCACAGTGGCAAAGGATGGGACTTTATCGCCAAAAGTGGAAGAATAAGTTGATCGATGCACTCTTGTCTTGATAATCCACGTTGAAAGTCGTAATAAATCATCGCACGAAAATTTTTACGAGTTAATTCCATTTTTTCGCTAAGATATAATTTTCAAATCACTGTAAACAACACAAATCGAGCTTTAATGATGAAAATGTTCTGAAGAAGGTTATGGTCAAAAATGTTAAACTTTCCATTGGAAACGTCAGATGGTATCTTGGCAACACTTAGTGTTGCCAAGATTCATAATATAAATAGTACCCCTCGTATATCATTATTTATTACCTAAAACATTAGTTACACTATAAGGTATGTATGCCAAATGTTATTCTTTCAGGTCTGTCGGTTCCAGTCAGGGGGAAGACTTTAGACGCGCACTGTATAATGCCATTCAAATGCCAACCGCTTTCCCCTAGGCATAGCAGCGGACTTGAGAAAGTTGCGACTCTACCGAAGTACCCGTCAATCTGTCACAACTACTCCCGACTTTTATTGCAATACCTTCCAATCGGGGACTTCCAGTCACTGATCAATATTAAGCAGATTGAAACATTGTGTTCTACCGTAACGAGTATTCCCTATTATCCCCGTTTACACGAGAATTATCCATTGGACGTAGAGATAGCGAGAGAGTGCAATCTGGTGAAGTGAATTTCAATTATGGCATTGTTGCATTTGGCGATAAGACCAATTCGGAACATTTTTGTTAATTATTTAAAAAAAAGCATCTACTGTAAGAATCTAATTGATTCTCTAATTCGTTTTTTAATCAATTATATAGATAATTTTATCGTTATCATCATAATAAAATATAACTGAAATATATTGATATGATAACTGTTATAATTGAAACAATCTTATGAAGGGTGTTTCCTTGTCTATAGTAATATCATACACGTATTATTGGTGAGGCAACGGTCATACCACGTTAAACATCGATCCTCGTCCGATTACCGATGTCAATCAACGTCAGGCGCAGTTAACAGTTGGATGGGTTACCGCTTGAAAATACCACGGCCGTTGCCGTCTTCAGCCTGCAGTGCTGCTGGGTGGATTGAGTAGCCCAATAGTACTGTTGCCGGTCCCAAGCCCGGAAGAAAGAGGAGGGTTAGAAGGCCAGGTTAGCTGCCTACCCTCTGTAAAAACAGATAAACAGCTCATAGTACCGATGATATTCATCGAAGAGGAACAGGTCCTAGACCTACTTAGAAGAAGAAAGAAGAAGAATAATGTATTATTGGCAATTAACACATAACCTCGTCAACCTAACCTAACACCTCGTATCTAATTCTGTATCTCAATTTCATGAAATGAGTGGGAAGTTGTATTGTTTAATATATAGGTGTTTTAAAACCAATTGTGGTTTTAACCAAAGACAGTGCTAGTGCAACCATTTAGTGGCTTCTAAGATATTAAATACTATTAAACAGAACTGATCACACAAAACCAGAATTGTAAAATTTGTGACTAAGTGCTTTCACTATGTATGGCCAGATCAAGATAATTTTCTCAGAAAGCATTAGTAACGGATGCACCTCCACAGTGCGAAAAGAAAGAGATTTGTTAACTTAAAGTTTTCCAAATACGATATACTTTAGATGTGCAGCTCAAGCACTTAATCGATTATCAGAAGCAATAAGAGACAGTTTTCCTTTATTTAACGAGGTAATAGTGAACGTAAAAAACATTTTTGTAAAAGCACCTACTCGGAGATACACGTTTAGAGAGGCCCTACCAGACATACCTTTATCTCTTGAACCGGTTGTTACAATATGGGATAATGGGATGGGATACAGCTTCGAAGTCAAGATGGGATACTAGATTAGAAGTTATAGCTTATTATGATAATAATTTTGAAGGATTTAAACGTGTTATCTTTAGGCTTCATGCCAACGAACGTCATGCTATAAACACAGTGCAGAACTGATTGCAACTACAAAGCATATGAGATGATGCCCCTTACATTAATAGTAACTATTCTATCCTAATTAAATTCTATAAAGAAACTGGAAATATACGGCTTATCATTACAATAACGGTTATGGTATTAGATGCTGTCACACAAAGAAATAAACAGTTTTAAAACCTTAAAGCGGACTTCTCCGCACGTAGAACATCTCTCTCTCTCGAAATTGAGTGGCAGAGAAAAAATAAACCAACACCTAAATGCAGAATATGTGTTCTATGAGATTTTTCAAATAGTCCACCATCGTGCGCTCTCATGACCCATGGACAGGGTGGGGTGTCATATCCACCTAAAAATCAGAATCAGTCGAAACCCGATCGATCCGACACGATTTAATTGAGTGATCGTGCTAACAAAAAAAAATTCTCAAATGATCCACCATTGTATAGGGTGTCCAGAAAGGGTAGGGGGTATTTGTAGATTCAATAAAAAAAAAACTAGAAGTCAGAAAAAATAAATTTTTTTGTTAATTTTTAGACAAGGTATTTTGGAAATTTTTTGGAAAATTAAGTACTAAAGATTATGTTCTCCAAATGTTAATCCTCACGCTGATGGCACTCCTCTAACCGTAAACGGAAATTAGCCACAACGCGTCTACACATCTCTCTGGAAACGACGGCCATTTCGGTGCGAATGTTGTGCTTTAATTGCACTAAAGTTCGTGGTTTGTTTACTTACACTTTCTCTTTAAGGTATCCCTATGAGGTATCCTATAAGAAATAATCAAGAGGTGTAAGATCAGAAAATGGATTCGAATGTTTGAGAATACCGGTTCGACTGTAAAAATTCACAATCCAGCTCGCCCGTGCTCTGTTCGAACCCCACAAGCGATTGAAGAAGTGAGAGTTTCAATGCGTGAAAATCCTTCTCAATCAATTCGCAAACTTTACCTTTTCCTACTGCTGGCACTCCTCTAACCAAAAACGGTTAGAGGAGTGCCAGCAGCGTGAGGGTCAACATTTGGAGAACATAATCTTTAGTACTTAATTTTCCAAAACTTTGTTTAAAAATTAACAAAAAAAATTATTTTTTCTGACTTCTAGTTTCTTTTATTGAATCTACAAGTACCCCCTACCCTTTCTGGACACCCGTTACTTTCTCATGACCCATGTACATGCTAGTGTGTTCTATCCACCTCAAAATCAATAGGTGTCGTCTGGGAGACGTCTCCAATCAGAATCAGTCAAAACCCGATCGATCCGACACGATTTAGTTGAGTTATCATGCTAACACGAATAAATGCTGACGATAACGCCAACGACGACGACACACACAGCAAACATTTTTTGAAAACATTTTTTTTTGTCTTTAGGCCGCAAAACGAAAAATAAACCCAAAAAAATTTTTCAATTTTTCTCTACACGATTACATTACTTTCCCGCTTATAGTGGAGTGCGGAAAAGTAGAAACAACCACAACACATGTAAAATGAGTACTGTCAAAAAACTGCAAGATGTGTTTACGAAAAATTCTGGATACAGCTGTTCGAAATACATGTGTTCATTTCTAAATGGTACAGATCTTCTACATTATTAAAATATAGTCCATGTATAGTTAACCTCTCGTTTCTAGTATTGCCGTTTCATGAAAGTAGACGTTGAAAGGACTTATCCATTACGTAAACTACTGTTATATGCTAGGCGTCGAGGTTCTACTGCAGAAAATTAAGAAGTACCTCGTGATAAACGTTTATTAACGGCAGCGGCCTGCATACGAGTTAGATATCGAGATATGTGTTGGTAAGTTTCTTTATTTATACATTTCTTTCCCCGTTTTTCTGTTTATTCGAGTATTCATTAATATTCATTATTGTATTATGATGTATTTTCTATGAACTATCGCTGTGCTATAATAGTGACCTAAGTTCGATTCTGTTGCAGCTCACCAAAATAGATTATTTATGTAGGTTATATTATAACTTATAACCTATATATATATATATATATATATATATATATATATATATATATATATATATATATATACATATACATAACGTCCACCAGAAGGACTTTTCACCTCTCTCAGAGCAGGCGCGGGTCTATAAATCTATGAGTAACGGAAATTAGACAGGAATTTAAATGTCGCCTGATTAAAGTCGATTGTATTAAACATATTCTATATTTATAATTAGCGAAGCACTTTAAAAAATCTACTCATAATATGAAAATTACAGAGTAAAAAATAATTTACTCATATTTTCTTTCTTGACTTGACGCTAGAGTAGAAAAACCTACCTATTTGGTTTACAGAAATTCATGAATATTATATTACATGTATTGATACTCTAAATTGAAAAACACTGAACTGGAATGACTTTAGGGAGGTAAATGTTTTAAAAATATTTCAATTAATTTATGATGCATTTGTTTAAAAACCTTGTCTAGGTTAGACAAGGACAAACACGCCCCGTTGGACAAACATACATCCACCAGGCAAACGTGCCAAACTACCCCCATTGGGACTCAATTCTAAGCATACAGTGACATAGTATGGATATTATCGTAGCCACCTCTCTCTATAGTAGAATACGATAGGTATCCATGTAGTAGCCGCGGAGCACCGTGCTGTACTTTTATAGCTCTATGTCGGACAACCAACCTGAGCACCCATAATATTCATCACAATCATTGATTGATTTATTATTTATTTTTATTATGTACTCTTTTATTTTGTTTTGAATTATCAGATATTAAAACATTAGATTTATTAACAGTTATAATGCTATATGTACTATATATTCAATAAAATTATGTTCATAATAAATGTCGATCTATCGATAATACTGTCGATCATATGTATCATACGATTCCTTCCTTGATTAAGTAACGTTTTAATTAAAAAGATATCCGTAAATATATCCAAAGAGAAAATAATTTAATTAGTATATTACTTTAACATCCTTATCCAAGGGTTTACAAAGTTACAAATATCTATCTCGTTTGTCCAGTTTTATGCCGAAGAGTTTACGAATATGGTATTTTTACACGATTAATTAACGAGGCTGAAAATTTTCATATTTCACAGTACACTTTTTTAGGAAATAATTTTAAGCATGAAATACCAATTGCAAGTGAGTGAAATTGTGGTTTCCTTTGATGTTTGTTCATTAGCTTCCAAGTATTTCTATTCCATTCACTTTGGAATACGCCAGAGAATTACTCGAGCCCAATTGCTTCCTTCGGGAAATTACCAGTGGATATATTCGACCAACTGGAGCCTTGTAAGAGACGAGACTACTTTAAATACAATAGTGAATAATACGATGCGCATTGATTTGATAGTTATTGAATGGCTATTGTTACTGGCACTTTTGAGAAGATTCGAAGTCGAAGAATTGCATATGCAATTCCTTAAATAATTTTTAATTTTAGGTCTTATAAAGACATGTAGCATTGTGTTACTTTTAAGACATTCTCTGTTGAGATGTAGATGGCGCTGATAGGTTATTGCTATTTAAATCATGTAATAAACCAGTATATATGTATGTAAAACAAGGAAATTTCAAGTTATCGATCTACCTATCTAAATTAAATTTATTATGTGATTCGGGAATTAAACTTGCAACGTTAAATACCCTGTAATGTAGCAGTATTGGAGCAAGACGTACGGCATTCTGATAACTCTGAGGTCGTTGGCACAACATTTTACTCAAATGTGTAGTACCTTTGAGTAAAATTTTGTGTCTATATTAAACATTGATATTTCTTACAATGTGTGCATATTCCTTCTAGTATATTTCCACATAATTCACGCAAGGTAAATGTTTCCCGAAAAGCTCAAGTGATTATTATATCTCTGGTTGTAGAAATAATACTATCATTTATCCTCATATTTTTAACTTTAAGTACAATGCTAAGGATTTAAATATGTACATATTTTTCTGTGCAGATAAATATGTACCAGACTCTATTCAAACAACAAATTTACACAAGAAATTGCGTTAGCAAAACGTTGCTTCATACAATGCATATAACTGCAGCGATATGAATTCTTGCATAGGATTTTGCATCCATAATATTCTGGTTAATTTCACACAATAATAACTATTATTGATTTAGCAGTTTCATACGATTGGTAATGCGTTTGATTGAAATGAAGGCTCCAAAGTACAGTTGTTCTGATATAGTCTATTATATTGTACAAATCACCCATTAATGATATTTTTAATGTACTGTTTGGATTTAGAGTAAATAGTTTTAGAT
Organism: Rosalia funebris; assembly: GCA_037954035.1. Taxonomy (NCBI): domain Eukaryota; kingdom Metazoa; phylum Arthropoda; class Insecta; order Coleoptera; family Cerambycidae; genus Rosalia; species Rosalia funebris. The sequence goes on from JAZFAV010000024.1 coordinate 915,907, forward strand.
GATACATATTTTTTTAAAGAGATGACGTTTTTAAACAATGGCCATAATAATAATTTTCTTAGTTTATTAGCTATAGCCTTAATGGCCGTAAATATTGGAGATAGTACATATTTTGTATATTTCGTTTTCTTTTGAACTATTATTAATATATTTATGACATTTTAACGTTACTTCCACAAAAATAGGTAGTTTCCAACTAGAAGTGGACTTCATTGGCTCACCAGAGCACGCGCGAAAACAGACAAAAAACGTGGGATATATAAATCATTGTTGACTCTCATACATATTAAATTTTAAATATATATATATATATATATATATATATATATATATATATATATATATATATATATTCACATTGTCTGTATTCACCTTTTAACAATGTGAAAGTCAAAATTTAAATTCTTGTAAAATATTATTTACCGTTTTAGCGTTAATTAGGCTTACTTCGTTCCGAATTCTATTTTTTATGGCTCAGTAGTATTTGGCCTGTTAAGAAATATCTTGAATTTAAGGTAGCCCTACAGGAAATCAGGTCAGTGGAGTTAAATTCAGAGATCTAGCTGGCCACTCAATAGTTACTCTTCAAGCAAGCCACTTATTAGTATATGACTGTAAAGTACCCAATGTATGTATATGTGCACATATACTCGTACCCACAAAAGCAGTAGCTACATCGTATTTTTCAGGATTGCTGTTAACTAAATACTGCTTACTAAAATTAATAGCAAAGTCTATATTGGCTACATTTTTATGACATATGACATGAAGTGATTAGACTATGGCGGGCATTCAAGTCAGTTGCCCGACCATAAGCTAATAAACGTACAGCACTCTGTTCCGCACCTAAACATGGATGGGTGATCTATATCGTATTTCCTTATAGTTGTATCTGTGACAAAGCCACTGGTATTGTGGTCCTGGATGGCAAACTGCTCAGGATTTCCCCTTGAACAGGGGTATGTTTGCTCTCGTCGCTATGTATAGCCTCACCCTCTACAGCCTGAGGCTCCAGGGGCAGACCTCCTGCCCCTAAAGCCACAGTATCTAAACTTGTTAGTAGCTTAGTCAGTCAGTAAACTCATCAGTATCTCATTATAGTATCTAAACTAAAATATTTAAAATTTGATAAAAACGTTTAAGAAAATGTAATAAATAAATATGCAAAAGTATTTGTCCACCAATTAGACAGGTGCAGAAAAACACATTATTACTAAGTTTAATACTTCATAAGATAGTCTTTTACAATAATAATTTATTTTAACTACAGAAATAAGGAGTTTTTATACTGATAATTTATTTTGCTCATAATGTCGCTTTTATATTATACAAGTGTTGGGTAATAAATGAAGCGTAGATATATCTTTGCTGTACCGATACAGGCGAAGGACCACCTGCGTAGCAGAAAGATAAGGATTGGCAAATGGACTTACTTGGAATAATGCTGTCCTGGAATACTGCATGCTGTTGTTTCGTTTGGTACGTGATGTGGTAACGTCGGTACCGGCACCTTAATCTGCACATGTACGATATGTTATTATTCTGGTCTCTCTTCGTCTCTCTTCGTCTCTCCATACCTCCGTAGTGCTTCTACCCCGGTTCGGGCAAAGTCGTGGAGAAAAAGAACGCAGCACTGACACAAGGACATAGGACTGGGACAGAGATTTGAATTGCGGGCGGGAAAAGGACAAGCCGCTCGGTACGGAATAACAAGAAAAACATTTTTTTACGAGAAAACAGAGAGGAAAGTTTTTTTCGTCGAGACAGCTTGACTACTTCTTTGACTACATGATGACTTCCTTACGTTTGAATTGATTCCTTACGCCACATGATAAAGTACAGACTGATGTGTAAGGCTGTGGGAAATGTGCTGCGCACCATAGACGTATGCATCGTAACAAGGGTAATAAAATAATAATACAAAATAATTAGTAACAAACGCACTAAACTATTACAAGTAAATATAACACTGCATGTACTTACCCTTTTAACTAGAGTGATGAACTATCATCGTTATTATCATCGCGAAATGGACACGACCCGTAAATACTTTGCAGCATCAGGTTTGTTTCCATATCTGTTTCAGAGCATGATATTCGCTGTGGTGAAAATATATTCTTATGTATTTGGAGAGTGACCGTTCCACATCTACTGACGGGATACAGGCATAGGTAAAATACTTATTGCACTACTTAGCACTATTAGCGGTAATTTTCCAAATTTATGTTAATATGTTAAAATCGGTGCATTTCTTTCTTACATCTCGTTTTAGAACTTTTCTTTCACACGCTCATTTTTTGTATCAACTATAGCGTGTAGCAGTGAATTTACTTGGTTCACCTTTTAGGTTAGGACTGCACTAACGCTAACACACTATATTGTAATTTCTCTATTGCGTCATGCACTCCTGTATAGTTGGTATCAATAGTTCTTTCAGTTTCAATCGAAATATCTAGAAATTGTGTCTGGCTTTCCTTAATAGCTTCAGCCTCGGCAGGATTGTACTATAGTATTACAGCTTTTACTTGCTGAAAAAATAAAAAGTTGAATCGGGAATTCGGGAATTCCAGGCACTTTCTGTGAAACTCGCGAAGACGATTAGAAGCTTTTACAAACATTTCCTTTTGTTCTCACTATTAATGCATCTACCTTGGGAAAACATTGTCGAATAGTGTCTACCGCAAGATGTAAAGCATGCACTTTACACGTAACATGTGACAATCTATAACGGTGTTGTGAAATAGAACGGCCTACTGAACGCATCGCCGCGGCACTACCAGTCACATACATCAATATTTGACTTATTGACAGTTGATATATCGCTCCATAATGTTCTACAACTTGGTAACTGGGAATGTGTATTTTATTTGGGCCAAAACTTTCGAAATGGTTCTTCAACTAGTACGTGAAGCGGAATATTACAGGTTATCAACATCAACAATAAATCAGCACATTAAGGGTTGATCATATACTTTGCACATTACTTTCGCCCCATCGTAGAACAAATCATCAAATTCACCAATAAACGTTTTCACTTCGTGAGCATATAAACGTGCGACATACTTTTTCATGAAATTAAAACGTTTTAACTAATACAGCGGAGACCGTACGTACACCTCGATCAATAAATCAAGATCAACTACGGTCCTACCGTCATGAAAAGTGCATTGCTGATCCCCCTCCACTAGGGTTCATCGACCACTTACATAATTTCAGCGTTATCATCGTACTGTTATGTTAAAACTATTTAGAAATTAAAACATAGTTATCTCGATGAATAATCAGACATCGTTTATTATCATTTTAGAATAGCTAAGATTTTTGGATTTGATGAACGAAACGCTCGTTGCAGTAACAATATTCATGCCTCCATATTAAGTGCCAATAGTATGCAGCGCTCGCCCACATCCTTACTGATGTGTCAACTCGATGAGCATGTCTTTCGTTTTATGGGGAAATCATGTTGGAAGAATCTGTATTGGCCAATTTGAACAAATAGACTGTTGACCATATTCTATGGTTTGGTCTACGTTTTGCAAATAAGCTAAAATTCTCTAATTCGGCATTCATGAATAGGTTGCTTTAAATAAACGTTAAAAAATGTTATGCGGTACGATGGATACCGTACATCTGAGCCGTTAATCTTGTTTTTCATCTTTTCATTCTTCCGCTTACGTTTTTACTTCATTATCAAGTCCTGCTGTTGCGAGGGCCGCAGTACGCCGTAGAGGGTTTTCAATGTCACGCAGTTATAAAGTAATTAAACAACCAGAATTTTACTTCTGCTGATAATCTTGCCCGAACAACTTTCCCGGTAAGGCCTTTTTGTTTCCCCGCAAAAAATCATAATTACTTTGAGAAAGGATGCGTGTTTGTTTTCTGCTTCACCTGGTTCGGTTAAATTTATAAGCCAGTTGATAGTTCCCTGGCCGACGTTTCACGAACACATACAAACTTTTGTAAAGTTTAATATCCACAGTATACCTGTAAAGTGTTGTGCAATCGAAAAGATAACTTCTTTCTAAAACATACAAAGGCGTCGATATAAAGTTTACGAAAACATTCCGTCACTCATTTCTGTTATTTGAGGCAGTTGAGGAGGAAATCACCGTACTTAAATGACGACACTAATTCCATGACTGGATTCTGTATGAAGTAACGCCCTTTCAAGAAGGTAGTTCTTGACATTTATTTTATCTTTAAAACTAAAAATTGCATACATTTGGCAGGATAAAATGTATCTTTGTGAAGGCGTATGGACGTTGTTTGATTTCTACCTACTTATTTTATTAAAAATTATTTTGTTAATTTCTTTGGGCCATTTCTAGACCAATTTCTAAAAATGATCACCGATTAAGAAAATTCTTTCCACATGAAGAAAAATGGCTGTTTCAGATCTTGTTTGTGTATAATGACAAATTTCGATTTGAATATGTTTCTTAATATCTCATTTACCTTATAATTTACGGGTAACGTATTAATACATGAATCTAGAAAAAGAAATACTGAAATCAATTGCAGTTTTAATCGAAATTCAGCTATTTTAATCACGTCTCCATAAATTTCATATATTATACGAGTATTACGCTTACATTGCAGGTTACTACAATGTAAGCATAATCTGACATACTACATTGTGAAAGACCTGACTGTAAATAAAACTACATTTCAGGATTGTAATACCAAATACTCCTTTTGAATAAATTGAGAGACATTCTTCCATTCCCCTCTCAAATACATTAACTTTTCATACCTTTGAAATTTGTTCATTCCTTTTATAAAACATTTGATGACTTTTACGAAAACTATGTATAAAAGTTTGAATGTATTATGATTAAAAAAAGCAATGCAAAACTGAAGAGCAAAATATTTATTAGTCCTAAAAGCAGAAAATTAAAAGATGAATAGTTAAACAAATGTTCTATGATGTGAAACTTAATTCGCAATTTAAAAGTCATTTACCTGGTATGTAAATATGGAAGAGGAATTTTTTGTATAGAAAATATACGTTTATTGTATGAAAATGATAAAACATATTTTACTCGCAGTATTGTCCATTGCTAGCTATACATTATTTCCATCTCCCTGAGAATTTGTGGATTCCATGCAAAAAAAAATTCTTGCTCTCTTGAAGCAAACCAGTCATCGAGCCACTTTCGTACATTTTTGTAAGAAGTGAAGCCCTGCTCAGCAAGTGCGTGTACTGTGGATACAAATAAGGACGGAGCCAAGTCTGTTGAGTAAGCCGCATGCGAATGTATTTCCCCACTAAACGCCTTAATAATTTCCTTCACCGGTTTTGCTGTTATATTCTGATCGTTTTTCATACAAAGTTTGTTTCAAATCGATCATTTGTTGTCGGTAGGGTTCAGTATTAATGGTTTGGCCAGGTTTTAGCAGCTCATAATAGATCGCACCCTTCTGATCCCACCAAACGCAAAGCACTGTATTCCGTCTATAGCGATTTGGCCTTGCAATCGATGTCGATAGTTCGCTTAGAGTTGATCTTTTACGCTTAGGTTTCTCAAAATATATTCACTGTTCATCGACAGTCACAATTCGATGGAGAAATGACTTTATCTTGTACCTAGCGAGCAGCATCTCGCAAATGCTCATGATAGATCACACCCTTATGATCCCACCAAATACAAAGCATTGTCTTCCGTCCATAGCGATTTGGCTTTGCAATCGATGTCGATGGTTCGGCTGGAGTTATTCATGATCTTTTACGATTAGGATTCTCAAAATATATCCACTTTTCCACATTTTGTGGAAAATGTGGAAAAGTGGATATATTTTGAGAATCCACATTTTGAATGGCCAGTTACAATTCGATGGAGAAATAACTTTCTTTTGTACCCGGCGAGCAGTATCTCGCAAATGGTTTTTAGGTTTTCCTGCTGTCTTTTTTCAGTTCATGTGGAACCCATTTTCCCATCTTCTGGATCTCTCCCATGGTTTTCAAACGTATGGAGATGTCACATATAATTGATCTGCCAGTTTTCGTTGCGTTTGAGCGTCATTCTCGCCCAACAATGCTTGCGATTCGCTATCTTCAAACTTCTTCGGTGGTCTTCCATGTTCCTCGTTTCACACGTCAAAATTGTCACTTTTGAACTTTTTAAACCACTCAAAGCATTGTGTTTTACTAAAAGCATGCTCACCGTGGGCTACGACAAGCCTTCGATGCGATTCTGGTATATGTGTACCGTCGTAGAAAGACGTGTAGAAATAAAGAAAGGTAGTTCACTTTATGCACCACTGAGCCTGAAAATTAATCAGCTACGACCTGGATGAATAATCGTCCTTTTTCCCATTAACTGCATACTAGAATCCATAATAAATAAGATATTATGAAGAAACTTCGATAACTTTGTTGCGTATTTTATTATAAAAGTTCATTATCACAGAAGAATATAATAATCTTAATTTCCATAGGCCGAAACTCAATCCATTAATGGACCTTCAGTGTCAATATAAGCATTATATAATTATGTTAGTAAATATTATATTCATAACTTCAAACAGATATTAAAATATTTATATATTAAAATCTGAAAATCTCATCTCTAAATGGATCTGTACATACAGTTTTCAAAATATTGCTTAATATAATATAAGAAATATTCCTCTAATTCTAATATCTCATTGATTGAAATGAGCATAATTCTTCAGTGTTAATGTAAGCATTATATAATTAAGTTAGTAAATATTATATTAATAACTTCAAACAGGTATTAAAATATTTACATATTAAAATCTCAAAATCTCATCTCTAAATGGATGTGTACATACAGTTTTCAAAATATTGCTTAATATAATATAAGAAATATTCCTCTAATTCTAATATCTCATTGATTGAAATGAGCATAATTCTTCAGTGTTAATGTAAGCATTATATAATTAAGTTAGTAAATATTATATTAATAACTTCAAAAAGATATTAAAATATTTATATATTAAAATCTCAAAATCTCACCTCTAAATGGATGTGTACATACAGTTTTCAAAATATTGCTTAATATAATATAAGAAATATTCCCCCAATTCTAATATCTCATTGATTGAAATGAGCATAATTCTGCTACAACGTCTGGGAAGAACATAAATAAAACTTTTCTTACTAACTCAGTACGGCATTTTCAGATAGGAAGGTGCAGTTTTACGATGCCTCAACAGTCTGTAATATGTATAATCCGAAAAGGTTAATATCTTCATTCAACAAGAGTGGGAGTGGTTAACTGCACATTTTGATCATTTAATATTTACTTTTAATTTAAATGCATGTACATGAATGCAACGGGACATAACAATTACAACGTATTTGTTAATGCAGTGAATTATACACGAAATGCAATTTGTCAGCCACTTTGCCATTGTGCAAATACCGAAAATTGACAAACAACGAACTGTAATTACAGTTGACGACACGATATGGCACATAATCGTTAATATTTATTAATAATCAGCAGAGTAATATTGACATAGACATAAAATTTAATAATACTGGCTCATGTACAGCGTCAACTGAATATCTTGGACTCCTTCCTTTTTACTTTTCCGCACTCCACTATACGCAGGAAAGTAAAATGTGCTTTTTCACATTCCTTGGTAACAAAAGGGGGTCGTCATTAACAAGATGAAATGTTTATAATTATAATAAATCTGGATGTAAATTTGGTAGACTAATTTGTTTAGTAGATGTAAAGAGTGGTGAATACATTACTGTTGAGATCATTTAACAGAATACACTTTTAGCTATAATATAATAATATTTCGCTATAATAACTCTGATAATGCATTATTTAAATAAAATCCTGATTCACATAACATTTTTAAATGCAAGAGGACATTTTTTGACAAGAGCTTTATGCCTACATACCATACCTGTGTTGAATTTACTGAACAAAAAACTATGGTACCTGAAAAAAGATGTTTGATTTTAGAAGTATAAAATCCTAAAGCCTTTTTATAATAAAATAATACGTTGTCTCTCTTATCTAACTAGGTTCGTAATACTCGAGGTAGCTTTGAAATTTAATATTCAAATCAAGTGTAACTGATGAAAAATGATTTCAATGAATAACTGAAATTAATAACTAAAGTGAGTTTGTGAATGTACGTTACATTACAGTATTTGAATGTAGCAAACTCTAATATTTTCTAATGATTATAATTGGAAAATTAGTTATTATGATACAAATTTATTAATTTCATTTACATTCTGAAGAATTTTCCAAATAATTATGTACAATACTTAAAAAAACAAGCAAGATCGTAGTTTGGGCTTTTTAATTTTTTTTTCATTATTTAAAAATGAAAAAAGCAGGTTTATTTTATTTACCTAGAAATGAAATTTTTTAGACTTTTTAAATCTAAATGTACTAAATTTCTAGATCTATTTTAAGAATATTTCTTATTATATAAGGTGTCTCAAATAAGGTGCCAAAAAGGTGAACGGTCCCTATTTTGTTTTAACAATTTTATTTTTTTTTCATATTGCACGTTATAACTAAAACCCCATCCAAATTTTAAATGTTCTATGATTTTGAAAAAAAAAACTGAAACTGAAGTTCATTAATTTCAGTTCAGTATGTCTTTATCAAAATTATATTTGATTCTCTTCTAGTTTAAGGCGATGAGACTTTACTACTTTTTCAATGTGACCATAAATATAAGACAATATGAATACAAAACTGTGTATGGCTTAAACCTACTGTAAGTAGTTTTACCAAGATAATATCAAAGGAACATTGATAAGTGTAAAATTGAAAAAAAATTGTTTGGAGGAAACTTTTATCCTTAAGACTATTTTGATTATTGTATATCTCCGAGGAATTCATTACATGTACATACAGTCATTTGTAGAACTTACATGTTTACTAGGGAATATAAGTTATACTCTTGTGTATCTTCATCAGTCTACAACTTCTATAGCAACCATAAATTATAAAAAGTAAGTTGTTTCCCCACTGTTTTACAGAAATAATCGATGGATAAAACCATTTCATTCAAAACAACAACAAAAATTAAAAGAAAATTATTCCTTTTATTATATAGCGAAATATAAGAATACCACTTTTTAATACAACACAATTTGTATAACATAATTTCTAATTATGGGGAATATAATTTATTATATTCCCATATAATACAAAGTTTTTTATTATATTATATTCCTCTTAACTAGAGTCGATATTTAAATCTAGCTATATATGTGTATTCCGACAGAAATATTATCTCCGAAAGCAAGATAACTTAATGTTATATGTTACTCAAATGCGAATTCGAATAAGCTCAATTCAGGTTCGGAACTACTTTGAGAGTAGTTTCGAGTCTGTGTTCGAATCAGAAGGAACATTTCCTGCTACCGAAATATCCATGTACAGGCACATTAAATTATCGAGTGTACTGAAGGAGAAGATAATAAATGTGATTTATTTATGAAAACTAAAAAAAAAATATTGTAAGAGTGTTAGCTGGTACTTCCCAGTAACGACTTTTCAATATTTCATTTGTTGATAGTACAATAAAAGAAATGTAGATGTAATAAAGCATAGCACATTAAAGATACAAATTTGTCAAAAAGTCGCTTATCCATATATTCATGAATTTGGTACAGACATAGGGGTTTCCTTTAGCTTTCAGAAGTGCAGAATATATACTTGTCTTTTATTTAAAAGTCAAGAGTTAATATTACTTCCTTTGAATTTAGTAATAGAAACTTTTATGGGGCTAAATGTAATATGCAAACATTTTTATAATATGCAAATTCCTTTCAATATCAATTAAAAAATCAAATGTTAGAAATGGTGGTGAAAAAGCTAGCGTACGTCTGATATACACAATCGGAAAGTCCAAGTGTTCCATCGTGTGGTTGAATAAAAAAAAAAGAATAAAATCTTGTGCAAGACAGTTAGACAGAGAAAGAACATCCTGTAGTAAATATCTGTTTAAATATCTAGAACTGCTAAACTCTAGACATTGTTTTGACATTAAGGAAATTACTTTGCTTCATATTACATTGGTTACACTCCATCTTTGATATGCACATGAAGGATATGATTAAAATTGGATAAACTTCAGCAGGAAAAACACCTGCAGGTAAAGATGCACTTCAAGATCATGAAACAATGTAAAATCTAACCACCTTTGTCTGTCGCTACTGGTATCAACTTACTTTATTCCTCACACATGTAGGCCAATGAAACTTAGGGACTTTCTATGTGACGACTGCCTATGCATGTAGTGTTCTTATTCGGGGTAGTATACTTGTTAAATAATAGGACTATATTCGCAATATATTTATATAAATGAAATTGGAAGAAATAATTATTAAAAAAATAAATAAATAAATGTATGCAGATAATGTCTGCATAAGGATTAGAGGTTTATAGCAAATCGACTTCCCTCCCTTCTTCCTAGGTTGTGGAGAAGGTTGCACGTATAGAGGAGAACGAACACACTCTTTCTTAGGGATAGATGCCAATCTCCCCTTATTGACATTCGACCATAAGCATATAATGATATCGCCCAAAATTGGGCTTCGCTCGCTACCCCGGACCACAGTATGACTCATATGGCTGCACACACCTCATGGGAGAATATCCATTCTCGTAATGAATGTGGAAGTAGCTCTTGATTTTGGCTATTTCTGAGTCGGCACTCACCTGAATGCTCATTGTATTTTCTTCAAGTATTTTCTTCTAATGTCAATGTCTGATTTTAATAATAAATTAAAGAACAATTTTGAAACTTGGTTATTACAATATTTTATGAAAAAATTAAATGTTATGAAATGAAGTAAACAAGATATTAATGCTGGCTGAAAGTCACACAATTCTATAAATGTTCTGACGTTTTGTTTATAATACACATAATATATTTTCTGAATTGTAAACAATATATCTGTAGGAAGAAAGTATACATATTATATATTTCCACATACATATTTTTCTCTGTCAATCAACATTATACAAAAATCTTTTTCGGTTACGGGTGCGTCTCTGACGCGATGAAAAGTTGTCATATTGATATTCATCGTGCTTTTAACAGTCGCAAATTGGAGCTGATCACTCATCGTTTATTCAGATAAATGCTAACAATACCAAAAAATAAGCAAGGCTCTATATGAATGCTAACAACGGTCTTATTTTATACCTAAATTAAAATGAACGTTTATCATATTAACAGATATTTGTAACGAGTCCTTAAATGAGTGAACGAAAGCTGAGTACACAAATACTTTCCGTTTCATATTATCAGATATTTTCTGTGGAGACATGTATTGTATATCCATAGATTTGTTTATGGCATGATATGTTCCTAAATGTAGAATCTCTAGTATACAAAATTATTCTTTTTTAAATTTAGATTTTACATAATTTCTTAATAAAAATCCTAGAGGTATAAAAATATAATTTATGTCGGTTTATAGTTTTGCCAAAGAAAGGTATAATTGGCCATTGTTAAGTGGGTTAGAAATAGAAATATAATTATGGGTGTATTAGGTATATATTTATAGGGTTGCTGAATAGTTTGCAATGTATATAGAACATATTCAGTGCTGTTGAATGCATTATTGCATACTAGACACAATAATGATGAATAAAATATTTTTTGTTATTTAACAATTTGAAATGGCAAATAATACAGGTGACATGTTCTTATATACAGGGGAAATAGTTTACTGGTAATTTGTCGTTTTGAAGGTTAATAATTTATGTATTATCTGGTCTAAGTATTACTTATTCGACTGTTAGAAACGTAAAAAATTGGTGAAAAATGGGCCATGTAATAATAATTTCATGAGGAATCAACCTACGGTTTTAGAAGATAATCACTTGACTGTTTTACGTAGACAGGAAGAGAATCGACACAAATCAAGTAGCGTTGCAGCCAGGGCCTTACAGCCTTAACCATGTGCTAAGACATGTCGAAGAATATTCATGGATACAATCCAGTCACCACCGATGTAATATTACTACAATATCCATACCCCTTGAAACATTAATATTCCATATTAATAAATATTAGTAATATTATTTTATAATAATAAAAATTGGAGTTAACCTTGAATATCCTTCAAGGGCCATAACTAGCCTCAAACACGATCTTGCTGTACAACGATTTTGACAATGGTGTAAAGAAAATTCTCCCAATCAACACTGCTTACACTACACACTTGTTGGAATATGCTTAATGGTTATGATTAATATGGGTTGGCTAAGCAGAGATTACATAGATACAGTGAACATAGAAGCACAAAAATAGCTTTCTTGGATACCACGGATAAAGAAATTGTATTTAAATATTCTTCCTGAAATAGCTAGGTCACAATGAGATAGCAAAGTGGCAAAAACTAAAGAAATTTACAATGAATTCAAAGACCTAAGTTGACACCTTAGTAGCAGAATAGTCATTGCTAATACTAAAACGAGTAATACTAAAACGAAACAAAAGAATGATTTAAGTATCAAACATATTCCTAACAGTTTGAAAATGATATTCAAGCACAATGGATGTAAGATTATTCACACATACCTATTATATTCCTTGGCATAAATAATATATTAACAAGATATATATGTACACCAGGCAATAATTATGTGATAATATACTAAATGAGTATATTATTATGAGTGATAATAAAATAAATCAGTATTCAGATACTTATGGTTAGTTAAGTAGTTAGGATACACTTGGCTTACCATTTTTTCGACATAGACCCATTATTTTTTACAAGTCAGGTACTTATAACTGCTTGTATTAACAATTGCGAGTGTAATTGAAGTTATTCAATGTTTTAAACATGTTAATGGTTTACTTAAACGCTGTTAAAATTTAAGATAGATTAAATATATATGGGACACCCGACTTATTGTGTTAATAAGTTGAATTATATTGCAACTTATGTTACGTTAAATCGTTCGTCCATAGACTAAAAATATAAAAAAAATGTTTATATTCATGTAGCATATATGCAAATTTAAGTAGTTATTAAAATAAATTATAATACCGTCTACGTTTTATTATGAAAAAATATTTGTTTTATTATGAAAACTGAGCCAGTCAGAAATTAGCTTCCTTCCTTTAAAGTTTCAGGCTACAGATAGGAATGTTTCACATAGAGATGAGGACAGACACACCCATGCTCAGCGATAAGTATTAAATTAAGTAAAAAAGTTGCAACCAACGAAGGTTGCAACTTGAACTCAAGCATACAACATCCCCAATAGTGAACCCAGTCCGCTACTCCAAACGAATGATATTTGTTATGTATGTTCTGTGATGTGTATGTGTATGATTTCCGATTATGTGTTCTGTGAATGAAAAAACCGAGATAAGTAGAATTACGAATAAATACGTAACAAATTACATGGTGTTATACGCATCCTGTGAGGAAACATAATATAAATTGGCGACGAGGAAATGAGTTTTAGCACGTGAGATAAAACTACAAGTACGAGTACAATGTAAAAGAACTAATCTCAAAAGATACTGGACAACAACGAGCAAGCGATGCAACAACAGAGAAGGCAGATTTCAGTAAACGAGCATTTGAGACCTTTTGATATTCGTCGTGGTCTAATTATGAGGAGCGGTTGGATTTTTTTTTTCGAAGCAAATGACAGGGAGGATGCGGATAAAAAATGTGCGATTCTGTTTGGTGCGTCTGCATATGCAACATTGAGATCGTTAGTGACACCGCAAACTCCCAAAAATGTTATATATGCTCAGATAATAGAAAAGCTCAAAAATTATTTTAACCCAAAGCCAAATGAGATCGTTAAGCGGTTTATTTTCAATGAACGTATACAAACGAAGGACGAATCTGTTGTCGACTTTGTAGCAGATTTGCGGAAATTCAGAAAATTCAGTAAGTTTACGAAGTTAAATAACATGCTTTGGGACAGAATCGTATGCGAGTGTCAGATGAGAGATTACAAAAAAAAGTTATTCGCTGAATCTAACCTTACATTTGATCGTGCATTTGAATTAGCGATTGCGGCGGAAGCAGCACAGAAAACGTGGAGGACGTTAGAGTTACTTCAGAGAACGTTATTCCAGCGGGGAATCAGAAAAAGAGGGAGAAAATATAACCCGTGTTACCATTGTAATAAAAAACACGATAAGTCAAATTGCAAGACAAGGAATTCGATTTGGAATTATTGCAATAAAAAAGGACATTACCAGGTGGTATGTTCTAAGAAGAAAAATGATGAGAAAAACAGAGCTCTGAGAAAAAGTCAAGTCAAAGAAACATTGCAATCAAGTATATGAAGAGGATTGCGATTTATGTACGTTGAATGCGATACATGCAATACAAGAACGGAAAAAAATAATAGCAAATGTCAAGTTAAATGTGTTTAAGGCTTAAATAGAGGTGGATGCAGGATCAATATGTTCCATAATTCGTCGTGAGACGTGGGAAATAAGCAAAACATATATTTGTGACGTAAAACTACCTTCACTAAGATTACAGTCCTAAACCCAAGAAAAAATTTCAAAACAGGGAGAAGCCATGATCGAGGTCAGTTACAATAAAAAAACAAAAATACTTATCTGTAATTATTTCAGATGTAGGAGGGTATGATCTGTTGGGACGAGATTGGTGCTAGGATTTACGAATTAGGGTTCACGGAGTTTTCAACATGGATGATTGCCATACTACAGAGAAGTTTATCCACCTGTTTCTTACGGGTCTTCGAAGAGAAATTGGGTCAGTTCAAAGGAGAGCCAATCAAACTGGAGCTGGAAGATGAAGCCAAAGATATTTTCATTAAATATACGCAAGTTCCATTTGCCTTGAAACCAGCTGTCCAGAAGGCTTTGAACAAGCTGGTAGTGCAAGGCATCCTAGAGCCAGTGGATTATTCTGAGTGGGCGGCTCTTCCAATTCCTATCACAAAAAGCAACGGGGAAATGAGGTCCGCTGTATAACGGAAATGATCACCATGACGGAACCGAGTTCAGTCGTTTGGAAGGTTGATTTGTCGCAGTTTTACCAACAGCTGCGACAATTGATAACACAGCGACTCTTAATACGCACAAAGGACCGTTTCAAGTAAAGAGTTTACCTTTTGGGATTAACGCCGTACCTGGATTATTTCAAAAGCTCATGGAGATGCTTTTCGTGGTTATTCCTGGAATAAAAATTAACTGAGATGACATTTTGTTCATGGGAAAGGAAAAAATGGAACATGACAGGCGATTGATACAAGTCTTGAAAAAAATTGGAAGAAGCCGGAGTAACGGTTAAAAAAGAGAAATGCGAGTTAGGTAAAACCGAAATCACCTTTTTAGGTTATAGGTTGTCTGTTATGGGAGTTCAACCAACGGGGCAGCATGTGAAAGCAGTTAAAAATGCACGACGACCTACCAATGGAAGGTAAATTTTTATAATCGTTTCCTAGAAAGCAGGGCAACCAAAGCAAAATCATTACACCGATTGTTGGATAAAGAGGCAAAGTGTCAGTGGAGCGAGCAACAGGAGAGGACATTTCAGGAATTAAAAGGGTTGCTGAGGTTGGATGATGTATTGACACATTACGACGAAAAGAAATTTCTGGTCATAAGTAGCGAGTCATCACAATACGGGATTGGAGCGGCTTTAGCGCATCGAGAAAACGGCATGGAAAAACCAATTGCTCTTTGGTCTCGGCCATTGGGAAAACATGAGATAAATTACGCCCAGCTCGATAAGGAGACGCTAGCAGTGGTTGAGGGGGTCAAACATTTTCATGAGTACGTGGCTAGTAAATATTTAATTGTGACAACCCGATCACAAGCTTTTATTGAGGCTATTTAATGCGAAGAAACCGATGCCAGCCGTTGTCGCCGAGGATATTGCAGTGGTGTTCCATTTTGAGCGCTTATGATTTCATCCTGCAGTTTCGCAAAAGAGAGCGAGAATTCCAATGCAGATTATTTGAACCGATTTCCCCAGGAAGATGCTCACGATGGACTCACATTTCACTAGGGGACTTTCTGCTGCTAGAGTCGAATAACCATCCTATTAGAAAGTCACAGATTTCAGTGTATAAAAATTGCTTATTGTGCGGGGAATCATGTGATACCACCAGAACAAACTAGGGGAATCTTCATGAAATTACTTCATGCAAATCACTCAGGAGTTGTGGCCATGAAAGCATGCGCAATAAGTTACGTATGGTAGCTAAATATTAATCAGGACATTGAGAATTGTGTAGCGACTTGTCAGACATGCAAAAGTCATCATAACAAATCAGCAAAGGCACTACGACAAAATTTGGAGCCTAGTTTGAATCCATGGTCTACGATGCATGTGGATTTCGTGGGATATTATCATGGAAACTTTTTTGATAGTCGTCGGTTCCATGTCAGAATGGTTGGAACTGGACGTCATTAAATCGATGGCTTCGAGCGAGGTCATTAAAAGTTTGTGAAGGATCTTTTCGAGATTAGGAATTTCAGATAGGGTAGTTTCTGATAACGGACGATCTTTCGATTCGCAAGAACTTCACGAATTTAACGACAAAATATTGATTAAGTACAATACGGTTTCACCATATTATCCATCAAGTAATGGATAAGCAGAGTATGGTATAGGCCACGAAAAAATTTTTGGCAACACTTCAAAAGGGTGACATAGAATTACAAGTGCAACGGATGTTTTTCCGTCAACACACGTCAGTGCATGCAGGAACATCTAAGACATTAGCTGAACTGTTAATCGGAAGGAAACTACGTACCGTATTGGACAAAGTGCTTTATTATGCATTGGAGGCGAGTCACAAAGAAGGCAAGCAGGTCGAGAAGAAATTAAGGAGTTTTCATCTGGGAGATCCAAGCTACTTTCTCAATTATAACTTGCCTGGATCTAAATGGATGGAAGGGATGATCGAAGATTTCTTGGGATCAGTATCATACAGAATTCGCTTAATGAATGGGAGCATCATTAAACGGTATATTGATCAGCTCCGAAAAAGGGTAATTTCGTCAGCCGGTCCAATCGGAACTGATCAGGTTAATCAAACTGTTATACCCCTGAATCAGTATCCAATTCGTTTTGAGAACTCTGTCCAAGCTCCTTTGCCAGAACCCGAAGCTTCATTACAAGTCTTTGTAATCATTACAAGTCCACATTTCTTTGTTCCACACACACAGTCTAGAAAAGACGAGAGATTTTCTGAGCAAGGAACTGATAAACCGGGTCCGCAGGGCCAGTGCTAAAAGGCCAAATTTCTGGGAGAACTGGAATGGAGTCATTATCGCAGAGTGTATCAGCATTAAGTCGACCTACTCCAGACCGAAAACCTCCCGCTTATCTTAAAAATTATATTATTATTATATAGGGAGGAATGTTATGTATGCTCTGTGATGTATATGTCCTATGAATGTTCTATGATTTTTGATTAGCTGGTCTGTGAATGAAAAAACCGAGACAAGTAGAATTACGAATAAATACGTAATAAGTTATATAGTGTAAAATACGCATCCTACGAGAAAATATAATAATATTGTTGCAACTACATCTATAGGAGAATACGTTAGGTCATCCATCCACGTTGTGACCACAACCGACCTGATAGCACACCGTATTCTCAAATTATTACAATTTTCTGGAGACAGCTACATAAAACTGAAACGTAAAAACAAAAACGTGGTTTATTAAATTAATTGATTAGATAATAATCCAAAAAAAAAACAAAGCAAATGAAATATAAATACAATGGAATACAGGTGTACAAAAGGAAACATATACCACATAATTTCAACCGTATGTCGTATATAATCGAATTTAAAATTGTTTTGCAAGAACGATTTTTTGTTCTCGTTCTGTAAACATTTCAGTGAATTTCACTTGCACGCTTATTGCATTTGTATTTGTATTTGATATTTCAATAGTGCTAAACAAAACAGTTAGAGTTGCATTATTTTGTAAAATACATTATTATACATTATATTTTATACACAACGAGAATATAACATTTACTAGAAAAATGAATGTGTGATTACTATTATACAACCTGTTTGTATAATTTTCATGCCGACAGACTCCACCACGTTTTAAAATCTCATGAAGAAAAATCGATACATAGCTCTCATTGTTAGACTATAAGTTTAACGTGTTGAAACGCGCGCTGTGCAACACTGCAGTGCAAGTCAATAATACCTAAAAAGAAAATTAATCGACAAAGCGCCGTTAAGGCAAAGCGGCGTTTCATCCAACTTTAATTAGAAATGTTTTTGTTTATGTTAGAGACTAACTGGAGAGTTCGAATGATGGTAAAGCGACTTGTGAGAAACCCGGAATTCCGGAGGCGTCTCGTGACTACCGGGACCGTACAATTTGCTATATTCCGAACGACATATCGCTGTTGCATTATCTGCTCGAGTTGGGATCAATCTATTTGCTTTCGTTGCGGCTTGTACAGATTCCATTAATATTCAAATCGGCGTTTTTGTTACACGTACTCAGTTTTCATATATGATCAATCACCACTGTCGAAACCACATGAAAAAAGCTACAGTAGGCATACAGGGATACACCATACGATCCCAAGCTCATAATAGTTCGGCCAAGCATAATTTTACAACTAATATATTTAAATAAAAGTAATACACTCTAAAAATTATTTTATTAAAGACAAATATTTGTAACATAAATAAAGTATAAACGTTTATTTTAAACACGATAACATATTACTACGTTATGATGTGTTAATGACAAGTTTGTTAATAAAAAACATTAAGATTCGCCGTTCAGAATAATTCATGGAATGCATAGTAGGCTAAACGTTTGTAGCGCTTTAAAACAAAATAGAATCTCAGTTGTCAAAGTGAAACGGATATTATAATGTGTTTTGGGCGCATCTGCTAAAATTGTCTTTAAAAAAATGGCACGTGGCGTGGCATTAAGTGACGACATGCGAAAGAAACAGGGAATTTCAGCTCAGAAAATACCTACTACGTATTCACTGCCTAAATTTACAATGCAAAGCATTATCAACTTATACAAAAAAAAAAACAGGATGCACAGCTCAAAGGAAGAAAACTGGTCGACCATTCTAAATTTTACGTTTAAATCAAAATGCTCTGAAGAGGATTATTGTTCGAAGTACTTGGGAGAATAAATAATTAAAGATACAATTTGAGGACAATACGAGTTTATTGATACCCTGTATAACAACTAAATTACGTACAAAGAAATTAAGATGTGTATTCTAACGTATAATCTTTCAGACTGACTTGCTAAATAATCAATTTTTATTTCAACGACATTTGAACAGTTAAACATTCGATATTGAGTTACCCGAACTCATAAATGCTGACCTAATGTTTATGTTTAATTTCAGGCACCGCATGAAGACTATTTTTAAACCTAAAATAATTATTGTTGAATGTAATATTCCAACACCCCCTCGCAACTATAATTATTTTTCAATCAGTCAACCAGACCACCCTTGGTGCTTAAATGTTCTAGCTTTACTTTATTTAGCGGCTTGGTTAACATATCAGCTATCATTTTTTCAGTCGGACAATACTCGAATGCAATAACCTGATTTTCATACAATTCTTTTAACATTTTTTTCTTTAACACGAATATTTCTTTCAGGAAATATCGCACTACGGCTAATTTTTATACGCCCTGTATCTAAATCTAACAATCTATATGCTTTAGATTCATCAGAATATCCTACGAAAATTAGTGATTCTGCCCTTTTATCAAATTTATTTTTAATATGTTCCTTTGGAATATGACTATACACTTTAGATCCAAATATTTGCAAATTCGACACATCAGGTTTGACTTTATGCCATAACTCAAACGGTGTTTTCTGTTTTAACTGAGTAGGTAGTCGATTTTGCAGATAATTGGCTGTAACAACTGCTTCCCCCCAAAATTTCTTTGGTAAATTCGCATCGATTAACATGCACCTAGCCATTTCGACTAGCGACCTGTTCTTTCTCTCTGCAACACCGTTTTGCTCTGGAGAGTACCCCGCCGTGTACTGTATCTTTATGCCCTTACCGCTTAAATATTCCCTTAACGCATTATTTACGTACTCGCCACCCCTATCTGACCTAATAACCTTTGGTACCCTGCCTGACTGATTACTCATTAACTCGATAAACTCTTTAATATATTTTTCAGTTTCATTCTTGTTTCAGTAAATACACAGTTGTGTATCTTGAGAAATCGTCTATTAAAGTAAGAATGTACCGTTTACCCCCTGGAGTAACAGTCTTCATGGGACCGCAAACATCTGTATGTATTAAGTCAAGTATATTAAATGTGTTGCTTTGAGAAAATTTCGGGAAACTCTTACGAATAATTTTACCTTTTACACAGCAGTTGCAAGTTTCCCTAATTCTACAATCCTTAATATTAATCCCGATTGCCATTTTTCTTTCCATCAAGCGCTTGACTGCTTCTATGTCCCTGTGCCCAAAACGTCGATGCCACGTATGCTGACAGTTGCTGGAGTGTTCATTCACGATGCTCAGTGCCTGTTCTACAGTTGACAGCTTGTACAAGTCGGGCGCCGGCCTCGCACTCGCAATCACTTTTCCGCCTGAGACAATTTTACAGTTATTGTTGTCGAACTGCACGTTATACCCCGCACTAGTTAACTTTTTCACAGAAAGTAAATTTGAATATAAGTCCGGCACATACAACACGTCGTCGATTTTTAGCTTATTCACTCCCGCACTATTCGCGCACTTGATGAATCCTGTTCCTATACCCTGAACCTTGGAGTGTTGCCCTTTCTCCGCTAACCTCACAACGCCTTTTCTGCTACCGTCAAATGGGGTATAAAATTCTTTGTAGTTTACCATGTGACTCGAAGCTCCTGAATCCACATACCACGAAGCAGAATCCCTGTTTACGTCATTTGAGCTTGAATTTACCATAAAACACGCATCATCACTGTCACCAGTATTAATTTCAGTAATTTTATTGGCCTTTTCTCTTTTAAACGCTTTATACTTGAAACAGTCCCGTTTAAAATGACCTTTCCTGTTGCAAAAGTAACATTGCTTTACATCTGTACTTGCAGTTTGATTACTTTGGATCCTTTTACTATATACTGATTTCATGGTTGACTCGTTTTGACTTTTCAAAGCTCCTTGACGCCTCCTGTACTCATCGATTAATTTACTTTTTACGAATTCAAGCGTGAATTCACTCGATGACTTACTTTCCAGCGCTGTGATTAAAAAACTGTATGAGTCTGGAAGACTTCCCAGCAAAATGCCTGCCGCAAACCTGTCCTTAATTTCTTCCCCTAAAGCGGCCAGTTTATTCAATAATTCCAAGAATGAACTTATGTGTGCTTCCATATGACCATTCTCATCTAGCGATAGCCTGCAAATTTGCTTTAACAGAAAAACCATGCTAGATAAACTCGATTTTTGATGATACTCCTTTAGTGCTTCCCACGCATCATGCGCGTATTCCTTATTTCTGATATGCACTAGTTGACTAACATCGACAAGTAAGGCTATGGTTGATAAGGCCTTGTCATTTTTCTTCTGCCAGGTACCGTTTCGTTCCTCCGGTGTTGGTAATTCAGTCGAAACTACATCCCATAAATCCGCATTTATTAATAACATTTTCACTAAATAGTTCCAGGACTGGTAGTTTTGCCCATTTACGCAAGTAGACTTTCCGCCATTTTCCAGTTGTCTATACAACAATAGTTATCACTCGCGATGTACCTTTTAATTATTCTCCCTTACAAGTGAGCTTACGCGACGCACCTGGGCCCATAACCTGTTCGAAGTACTTGGGAGAATAAATAATTAAAGATACAATTTGAGGACAATACGAGTTTATTGATACCCTGTATAACAACTAAATTACGTACAAAGAAATTAAGATGTGCATTCTAACGTATAATCTTTCAGACTAACTTGCTAAATAGACTATTTTTAAAAATAATTATTGTTGAATGTAATATTCCAACAATTATAACAATAAACCGACGATCCACTGCAAAAAAAAATTATGGTATTATGGAGGCAAGCTATTGGAAAAAATATTTCTGTATCCACAACTAAACGCTCAATAAAGAAAATAGGATATAAATAGTACAAGGTAAAGTTTGATTCTTTACATTTTACTTTTGAACTTACCCATTTTACTTCAGGCAATATGAACTAAACAACAGAAAATCAATTGGTTATGGTGGGGCAGAAAACATAACTGGAGACTGAACTTTACAACAATGGCACCAGATAATTTGGAGTGACGAATCCAAATTTGAAATATGTTTGGATGATACCAGAACCTCATAGCAATCTTATCATGACTGTTTGGTTAGGAAAGTGAAGTTTGCTGCGTCTCTTATGGTCTGGGGGTATATAAGTGATATGGGCGTAGGAAAATTGCATTTCGTAAATGGTATTGTGATAGCAAAAAAAAAATATAAACAAATTTTGATAGACAATTTATTGTCGTCAATACCAATCTGTGAACGCGCTGACGCGTAGTACATTTTCCAGCAGGATGTTGTTGCGCTTCACACAGCAAAAGCTGTCAACGATTGGTTTACAGAACATAATTTCCCTGTTCTGAAATGACCCTCTAGCAGCCCAGACTTCTCGCCAATAGAAACATTGTGGCATAAAATGAAAAACCAGTTGCGTAAACATCTAGCCTGTTCAGTTAACGATCTATTCACCAAGTTGCAAGAAACTTGGGCCAGCGCGCCAAGCTGGTAGATACAATGCCTGCCGAAATTAAATCTGTAATTGTTAATAAAGGTGATGTAACACAGTTTTGATGAAGCAGCCGAACTATTCTAAATCGCTAATCTTAATGCGTTTAAATAACAATCTTGTCACTGACACATTAAGAGTATAACGTAGTATACTCTTTATATAAGTTTATATTTTGTTTCTGTTACCAATGTCTATCTTTAGTAAAATAGCTTTGAGAGTGTTATTACTTTTATTTAAATATATTATTTCTAAAATTATGCCTGGACCTGTTATGAGTCTGGGCTTGCATTGTACGATTTGTTAATTCCAACACATTATTTTAATATGAACATCGATATCCAGACGATTTTCTATCAACTAGCAATATAAAGTAATAGTGATATAGTAAAACGTCACTGTATGATATGTATTTATTTCGCAACTATATATGTAGTTGCGAAATAAATACATATAACGTTATATAAATATCATATAACGTTTAATTGATGCATATCTAACTATGGAACAATGATGCATATCTAACAATCGGAATTGATATATTTTTAATATTGTACAGAGTAGTGATGAAATTTCGCACGATATTTGTAATTTCGTAATTAAACGATTTTTTAACCCTAAAATAAGTCTTATTTTTTAAAAAGATGTTGAAATTAATTTTTTCCGATTTTATTTTTGAGCTGTGTCTTTTAAATTACAATAAATTTTTTAAAACAAAATTTATTCCTTAAAGTTTTCCGAGTACAACGGTACCCCTTATTAATAGTTTTCTATTTAGTGCTTATAAAATAAAGGGTATTTATTGAACACAAGTAAGGCTAATACGACTTTATAATTGATATAAATTTTAAAGTTCAAAATATCCGCCATTAACCGTCTGACATAGACCTATTAATAAATATTTTATGAAACATTCACTAATTTATATTTGATACTTTAAGGTTAAGCAATTTTAAGTTTATATCCTCTATATTACAAATGGTAAATTTTGGTAAATTTATGATGATGTCATAACTCAACCACAAAATCTGGAAAAATTAAAATTTATAACGTCAATCAATGTATTTTTTAAAAGTCACGTAATATTTTGCAAAAAAATTATTTAATACCAAAATTATCGATATTATGTGAAACTTTACCACCTCTGTACATATAAAGTTAAATTAAATATTACAATACTTTTAATGATATATTACATTTTATTAGTCCTGTATTTCCTGTGATTTCAGGTAATTGAAGTAAAAAACATAATTGTATAAAAATAAAAAACAGAACAGAGTCAAATATTAGTTTTATTCACAAAATCACATCCTATAGTTCCAAATGTGACGCCCTGTATAATAAAACCACATTACTTTAATTCTTTATTTATTCTCTAAACAACACGGAGATTACAAACCAGATGTGTATACAGTATGTAAACTCCTCAATGGTCATAAAATTTTGAGTAATATAGACATATTCGTACATATGTACGTAAATAATAACAGTACCCGTGAAATTTAAATACGAGTTAGATGACAAGGAGTCTAATCTATAGCCTAGAGTGAAGTCTTACGTCTACTCTAAGTGACGGCATTGGTACAATATCATCTAACCAGTATTTAAACTTCACGTGGACACCATTTCTTTACGTACTTAGCTTGTTCAAAAATTGTAACCATTAGAGTTTACGTACTGTATATTTATTGTAACGTACCTTGTGTCTGTATGCGTGTGTTAAGCCTGTATGCCGTAAGTTTGGGGTGATATTTTATACGAAAATGTGAAACCCCCCCTATTTCGATTATGGGTGTTGTCAGGCTTTAAAACATCCATTGGTGTTTTGTATTTAAGAAAAATACGTTTTAATGACTAGGTTATTTAATAAAATTGTTTTCTTTTAATAATATAGCCGTTAATCAATCATCATATACGACTAATATAAATTTCTTATATGTATTTAAAGAATACATCGATTTAATTTAATAAATTATTATTCTTAATCAGTTCTTATTTAGGGTTAACTGTTTTCTTCCCTAGTATACTCAGGGTAGAATGGCTATCATTCTTAATTTACATATTTCATAAATCCCTATGAAATAACAATTGACTGTAGGAAAACTATTTTATAACATTGTTAAATTTATTAAAAGAAAAGAGTAAGAAAATTTCCAGTGCTTGATTTATATTTGACCCTTCACAATAAAATATATGTGCCTATTTTTAGAGGAAATAATAGTGAAAGATTTGATATAATAAAAATAAAATAATTTTTTCGTAGACAGTAGATAAATCACAATTCAATTTCAATTTTATTGATTTATTGTACCCAACACTACAATAAGAAACGGCCTTGTTGCTTTTTCAGACCGGATGTGCTTTCCTGTCCTACATTTCGCTCATAATGGTAAGGCTCTTTCGTTGGAAAGAAAAATCTAGAGAAACTTCTCTTTTATTTGATATACTCGTAAAATACAATTGTATATCTCGTCCTTAAACTTGATGTATTATATCTGGCACGTAAAGGGACTAAGTAAAGCAAGAGAGAATGAATGAAATGTAGCAATGCTTATTGCATGATTGCTGCATTTCTCATTTTAAGTTCAGTTCAAATTGTCTACTACGAAAGTAAGTTAAATGACAAAAGAAACACGAGTTACGACAACATGAACGAATAATATGATCATATATACCATGTGTTTTACAACGCTACATAAATTTGTTTGTTTGTTTATGTGCAGGTGATCTACTTATAACTAGACCTAACACTAACTTAGTTTTTCACACTAAAAACTAAAACACTAAACGCGCGTCGAGTGTAGTGTATAGTGTTTTGTGGAAAACTAATTCGGTGTTATCTTCACACCAAAGGTTCCGACCTACTCCAGTAACTAGATCTGTACATTTCAATGAGCGTCAGTAGCGTTGTTCATAACAACGACAGATATACAATTACATAAAAAATATCGAAATGCCTTTTAATATTGAAGTCTGGATGTTAACGAAGGTAAATGATATTGTAAAGTAGATATGTACAGTGTGCATTAGTATTGCTTCCATCGAGCTTTTAGTTAAACTTCTGCGAGTTGGTGAAAATACCTGTTTCTAGTGGGAGCATGATAAGTCTACATCTAACGGGGTAATACAGATTTGCGAATTTAATATATTCTGTCGTATCCATGTCGTTGTCGTTGTTGGTTATTTATACACAGGACTATAGATTGCAGTTTATTTAAATTTGGATAGTTATTTAACAGGATAGTAAGTTTCTGAGCCACAATGTTTCCTATATTATCTGTCAGGTTATCTAGGGATGTTTTTAAATTTTGTCATTATTGAATAGATGCTGCTACCACAGAATATATGTCATACGTCTTTGCTATATATGTTTCAACTTGAGGATTCGAAAACAATTCTTGACCTTGTTTAATTGTTAGTTAATATCGGTTTAGGTGCTGATGTAAGTATTGGACAACAGGTCTGGAATGTATAAATCTGTTTAGGGACTTTAACAGAAACCTTATGTGTATTGGAATACTTATTCCTAATATAGGGTATTTCAGTTGGAACTATAGGATTTGAATTGCAAGCCATTTGTGTTCTGTCAAAGATAGGGTGTCAATATTTAACGATTGTCATCTATTAACATGGCCGTGATAAACAGTTCAACAACGAATAGCTTTCGTACACCTGTTTTATGAAACTGAGCGATCATTTATAGTAGTATTAAGAACAATTCGCACAAAATTAGTACAAAATGAAGGACCTACAGACTTAACAGTCCGTAACTTAGATAAAAAATGTAAAGAGACGAATTCTGCTATTGAACACCAATACATCCTCGTCATGGTCGGGCAGATGAAAATATTGTTGCAGTGAGAGAATGTGTACGGCAGTATACAAACACATTAATTCGACGTCGGGCACACCAACTGAATCTGTTAAGAGCCACCACGCATAGGATTTTAAAGAAAATTCTGTATCTGTCAGCATAAAAAATTCAGTTGATACAACAATTGAAAGTTATAGACCATTTATAATATCATAAAGTTGTTAAATGGGTGTTAGAAAAGAAGAAAGGTGATGCCGATTTTTGCAATGAAATATTGTTCACCAATGAATCACATTTTCCTCTTGACGAATACGTCAGCAAACAAAATTGTGTAATATAGTAATTGTTTAGAATTCTGTTGAGTTGTAAATAATTACTATATTACGTTAAATTCAAAACATAAAACCTTATTATGTTTCAGGTAAATCTCCATAAACCTCACACCTGTTTGGGAAGCTTATCAACCTCGATAAATTCTAGATATAAAAATTCTAAGCAAGTGTTAATACATTTCACATAAAATACAAATGATGAAAAGCGAAAATATATTCATAAATTATTATTTTCAAAAAAGTATTATGGTCTATCCTTGATGACTACGGATGGTTGTTAGCTGGATTTAGTGAAAATAGAAAAAAGCTATTCACATTTCACACTTGTGCCGATCTTTCAAGGATTAACTCCTGCTAATAATGATCTTGACAGCGCGTGACTAAGGCTCCTCGTCTACAAAAGGTTTTGGCAAAAGGACCCTCAATGCTAAGTTACTGGGAATTCCAGTCCACTTCAGCGACTAACCATTTCAGCCCGCTCCAACTAACTTAACTGGCTAAGCAAGAAGCGTTCGGACATGAATGCCTATACGAGTATACTGGTGTAATGATTCTACTTTGCAAGAAAAATTATAGCTGCTACGCAATAGTTTTGACCAAGTTATCTAAAGTTTTTATACAGTTTTCGTAAAATTCTCGTAAAGGCATAAAAAATTAATTAATTTAAATCATGACTTTAAAAAAATAGCAAAACATGAAATGGATTCTAGAGGTAGGTATTGACTTAAGTATTATGAGGACTTCTACTTGGAATAAAATCCTTAATATTATTTCTTCGTGGAAGCTCTTTAAAAATTGAACAAAACAGTCTTCATAGCACAGAAAAGAGACATTATATAACAAAATTACCGTTAAAATACATAACAACAATATAAGCGAAAATAAAAATGCCGCTTTGTTTCACCCAATAGATATTTTTGAATCCGTAATTATTCTTTTCTTGTTTCCATACAATGACGTTAAAATATCATAGGGACGCGCTTTAAATAGTCACGAACAGTGAAATGTCTCTTAATATCAAAAGCTATAAATTCATTAATCACGTTCTGAATAAAATGGGGCCGAAGTAAGATAATTGCTTTATTTTTAGCACCAAGCAAATAAGTCGGGTTTCTCATCCATTAAAGAGATTTTCTCTTGTTTATAAAACTAAGATGGGCTATTGATACAAAGGATGATCGTAACTCCAATGTGAAACTACGCTTCTTATATTCAGTCCCATCCACGTACGAGCTCAGGCTCATAATAGTTCGGCCAGGCATGGTTTTACAACTAATATATTTAAACAAAAGTAATACCACTCTCAAAACTACTTTATTAAAGGAACATATTGGTAACAGAAACAAAGATTAAATTTTTTTTCTTAAATACGATGAAATATTACTACGTTATGATGTGTCAGTGACAAGTTTGTCAATGAAAAACATTAAGATTCGCGGTTCAGAATAGTTCGGTCGCTTCATCAAAACTGTGTTACATCATCTTTATTAACAAAAACAGCTTTAATTCTGGCAGGCATTGTATCTACCAGCTCAGCGCACTCTTTAGGAAGCATGCTGTCCAAATTCAATTCCATTCAATTGTCCAAGTGCAAATTTCTTGCAATTTGATGCGTAGATCGTTAACCGAACGGGCTAGATGTTTACGCTAGCGATGTAACTGCTTTTTCATTTTGTCACAATGTTTCTACTGGAGGGAGGTCCGGACTGCTAGAGGGCTATATGAGGACATTACGTTCTGTAAATTATGCTTTGACAGATTTTGCTGTGCGACGCGCAGCACTATACTATCCTGTTGAAAAATGTACTGCGCCTCAGCGTCTTGACATATTGGTATTGATGGCAATAAACCATATATCAAATTTTGTATATATTTTTCTGCTGTCATAGTACTGCCATCTACGAAATGCAATTTTCCTACTCTCATATCACTCATACACTCCCAGACTATAAGAGAGGCAGGGAACTTCACTTTTCTAACCAAACAGTCAGGATGATGTCAAGTTTCCTGTGGGGTTTCCAGTACACGTTTTCTGGTATCACCCAAACAGACTTCAAATTTGGATTTATCACTTCAAATTACCTGGTGCCATTGTTGTAAAGTCCAATGCCTATGTTCTCTGGCCCACCGTAACCGATTGATTTTCTGTCGCTCAGTTAATAACGGTTTTTCTTTTGCCTGAAGGAGAAACCGGTAAGTTCAAAAGTAACATGTAAAGAATCAAACTTTACCTTGCAGAATTTGTATTCTATTTTCTTTATTGAGCGTTTAGTTGTGGATACATAAATATTTTTCCAATGGCTTGTCTCCATAGTACCATAATTTATTTTGCACTGGATCGTCGGCTTGTTGTTACAATCCTCTTTAGAGCATATTGATTTAAGCGTGATATTTGGAATGGTCGATCAGCTGTCTTCCTTTGGACTGTGCATCCAGTTTTTTATACAATTTCATAATGTCTTGCACTGTAGATTTAGGTAGCCAAAACGTAGCAGATATTTTCTGAGCCGAAATTCTCTGTTTATGAACATTAACAATTTATTTTCACAAATCGTCACTTTATGCCACCCACGTGCAATTTTTGTAGAAAATTTTAGCAGACTCGTCCAAAACACATATTATAACATCCGTTTCATTGTCATTTGATAATTATTAAGATTCTATTTTGCTTTAAAACGCTGCAAAGGTTTAGCATAATATGCATATCAGCAACAAGCCGCACTATTCTGAACCGCGAACGTTTTTTTATTAACAAACTTGTCATTGACACATCAAAATGTAATATTTCATCGTATTTAAGTAAAAAGTTTATACTTTGTTTCTGTTACCAATATTTTTCTATAATAAAATAGTTTTGAGAGTGTTATTACTTCTATTTAAATATGTTACTTGTAAAATTATATCTGACCGAACAATTATGAGCCTGGGCTCGTATATAGGAAAAAATCTAATAATATTAACGACGCGTTAGATTAATGAAGTTCAATTGAGATCATTTGCTTCACAATATATTGATTATTTAGAACATTTTCAAACTTAATTATTCAGATAAAGAATACACACAATACAAAAGATTCCATTTTCGTTCCATTTAAAAATGTTAATGGAATAACATTCATAAGGTGGTTAAATTTTATAATAAAAAAAACTGATAAATTTAACTGACTGACAAATATAGTAACGTAGTATGAAAGAAAACACTTTTTTACGCAGTAAAATAATTTATTCGTTTCTTATGGACAACAGTATGTAATAATTTGTATAGTTTTACCACACACAGTGTATAATACTTTATGTGGATCACAGTGTATAAAATAATTTATTTAGTTCCAATATCTCCCGATAGTATCAAATTGGTTGGCGAAACGCGCCTCGAGAAACATCTAATCCTCTTGTGTTTGTAGAAAACTTGTCTCCCGTTATTTTTTTTTCATTTTCACATATTAATTTAAATATAAAGGTTAATAAATTAAAATATATGATAAATATAGTATATAAATCGATTTACTGTACGCAATTTTATTTTGCTATAAAACTGATAAATGATGATATTAATATAAAATATAATTTATATTATTTATTGCTTAAAATCAATATTGACTACTGCATTAGCAAAGGTATCGATTTATAAATCAGTATGAACTTAGCAGAACAACTTTGAAGAATCGAAAAATGCATAGGCTCATTAATTGCCGCTAATTAACCGTTAATTAATCGTGAAAGTTATAATTTAACCTTTCTTCAATTTTAAAAAATATTGAGTGTTCTGCTAACTTCACATGAAGTTAGCAAAACATCTGTCAAACATTTTTTTTTGCTAAAAGTAAGTATATAGAAAATTGCCGCTAATTAACCGTTAATTAATCGTGAAAGTTTTAATTTAACCGTTCTTCAATTTTAAGAAAAATTTGAGTGTTCTGCTAACTTCACATGAAGTTAGCGGAACATCTGTCAAAAAATATTTTTTGTTAAAAATAAGTATATAGGAAATTGCCGCTTTTTAACCGTAAACAAATGGAATAAACGAAATTTGAAAAAAAAATGTTTTTTCAGTATTAGTAAAATAAGTCAAGACTGGAAGTAACGAAAGAAAAATAGATAAACATGAAAGAAAATTGATAATATACATATTCACAAAAGACTAGAGGACGAATTAATTAAGATTAAAAACTGTTCTGTTAAGTTACAGGGAACAAAGTTAAAAAAATCTGAAAAAAATTGAAAAATGTGACCCGGCGCAGATGTCACGATTAATTAAAATAAGGCAAACGGTAAATTCCTGAACGGAAACTAATCCCCGTAAGACATTGTAAAGCGAGATTAATGGCTGTTCTGCTAACTTTCACGGGTAAAATCCAAAAATCGGATTGCAAAAACATTGCAAAATTATCACAGCAAATCCCAAAACTTCACGATTAATTAATAGAACGAGGACGGTAAATTCCTGAGGAAAAACGAGTCGAAAAATGCATAGGCTCATTAATTGCCGTTAATCACTGGAATCCATTAATTGCCGTTAATCGCAGAACATCTGTAAAAAATTTGTTTTTGCTAAAAGTAAGTATATAGGAAATTGCCGATAATTAACCGTTAATTAATCGTGAAAGTTATAATTTAACCGTTCTTCAATTTTAAAAAATTTTGAGTGTTCTGCTAACTTCACATGAAGTTAGCGGAATATGTCAAACATTTTTTTTGTTAAAAGTAAGTATATAGAAAATTGTCGCTAATTAACCGTTAATTAATCGTGAAAGTTATAATTTAACCGTTCTTCAATTTTAAAAAATTTTGAGTGTTCTGCTAACTTCACATGAAGTTAGCGGAATATGTCAAACATTTTTTTTGTTAAAAGTAAGTATATAGAAAATTGCCGCTAATTAACCGTTAATTAATCGTGAAAGTTATAATTTAACCGTTCTTCAATTTTAAAAAATTTTGAGTGTTCTGCTAACTTCACATGAAGTTAGCGGAATATGTCAAACATTTTTTTGTTAAAAGTAAGTATATAGGAAATTGCCGCGATTTAACCGTAAACAAATGGTATAAACGAAGTTTGAAATTTTTTCTTTCAATATTAGCAAAATAATTCAAAAGTGGAAGTAACGAGAGAAAATAAACACGAAAAAAATTGAAAACTTACATCTTCACAAAAGACCAGAGAAAGAATTAATTAAGATTAAAAGCTGTTTTGTTAAATTACGGGGAACAAAATCCAAAAATCTGAAAAAAAATTTAAAAATGTGACCCGGCGAATATGTCACGATTAATTAAAAGAAGGCAAACGGTAAATTCCTCAACGAAAACTAATCCCCGTAAGACATTGTAAAGCGAGATTAATGGCTGTTCTGCTAACTTCCCATGGGGAAAATCCAAAAATCGGAGCAAAACAATCATGGCAAATCCGAAGACTTCACGATTAATTAAAACAACCCGAACGGTAAATTCCTGAAGAAAAACTGACCCCCATAAGTCCTTCTCAAACAAAATTCATGGCTGTACTGCTAAGTTCACAGAAAGAAAATGCATAAATCACAATAAAATATTGTAAAACTACCACGGCGAATTCAGACATCACGATTAATTAAAAGAACGCGAACGGTAAATTCCTGAACGAAAACTAACCCCCGTAAGCCTTTTTCAAAAGAGATTAATGGCTGTTCTGCTAAGTTCACAGAAAAAAATGCATAAATAATAGAATATTGCAAAAGTATCACGGCGAATTCGAAATCATCACGATTAATTAAAGGAACGCGAACGGTAAATTCCTGAAAGAAACTGACCCCCATAATTCTTTTTTAAAGAATATTCATGGCTGCTCTGCTAAGTTCACAGAAAAACATTCATAAAACATCATAAAACATTGCAAAATTATCACGGCGACTTCGAAGACATCACGAGTAATTAAAAGAACGCGAACGGTAAATTCCTGAACGAAAACTGACCCCCATAAGCCTTTTTCAAACGAGATTAATTGCTGTTCTTCTAAGTTCACAGAAAAAATGCATTAATCATAATAAAATATTGCAAAAGCATCACGGCGAATTCGAAGACATCACGATTAATTAAAAGAAGGCGAACGGTAAATTCCTGAACGACAACTGACCCCCATAATTCTTTTTTAAACGATATTCATGGCTGCTCTGCTAAGTTCACAGAGAAACATTCATAAAACATAATAAAATATTGCAAAATTATCACGGCGAATTCGAAGACATCACAATTAATTAAAAGAACGCGAGCGGTAAATTCCTGAACGAATACTGACCCCCGTAAGCCTTTTTCAAACGAGATTAATGGCTGTTCTGCTAAGTTCACAGAAAAAAATGCATAAACCATAATAGAATATTGCAAAAGTATCACGACGAATCCGAAAACATCACGATTAATTAAAGGAACGCGAACGGTAAATTCCTGAGCGAAAACTGACCCCCATAATTTTTTCTTAAACGATATTCATGGCTGCTCTGCTAAGTTCACAGAAAAACATCCATAAAACATAATAAAGCATTGCAAAATTATCAAGGCGAATTCGAAGACATTTTAGCAGAGCAGCCATGAATCTCGTTTAAAAAACACTTATGGGGGTCATTTTCGTTCAGGAATTTACCGTTCACGTTCTTCTAATTAATCGTGATGTCCTACAATTCGCCGTGATACTTTTACAATATTTTTTTGCTGTGAACTTAGCAGAGAAGCCATGAATCTCGTCTAAAAAATGCTTATGGGAGTCAGTTTTCATTCAGGAATTTACCGTTCGCGTTCTTTTAATTAACCGTGATGTCTTCCAATTCGCCGTAATAATTTTTAAATGTTTTATTATGTTTTATGGATGTCTTCCTGTGAAGTTAGCAGAGCAGCCATGAATCTCGTTTAAAAAAGACTTATGGGGGTCAGTTTTCATTCAGAAATTTGCCGTTCGCGTCCTTTCAATTAATCGTGATGTCTTCGAATTCACTGTGACACTTTTGCAATATTTTCTTGTGATTTATGCATTTTCTTCTGTGAACTTAGCAGAGCAGCCATGAATTTCGTTTGAAAACGACTTATGGTGGTCAGTTTTCGTTCGAGAATTTACCGTTCGCGTTCTTTTAATTAATCGTGATATCTTCGAATTCGTCGTAATAATTTTGCAATGTTCTATGGATGTTTTTCTGTGGACTTAGCAGAGGAGCCATGAATCTCGTTTAAAAAAGACTTATAGGGGTCAATTTTCGTTGAGAAATTTACCGTTCGTGTTCTTTTAATTAATCGTGATATCTTGCAATGTTTTATGGATGTTTTTCTGTGAACTTAGAAGAGCAGCTATGAATCTCGCTTAAAAATACCATATGGGGGTCAATTCTCGTTCAGGAATTTACCGTTCGCGTTCTTTTAATGAATCGTGATGTCTTCGATTTCGCCGTGATAATTTTGCAATGTTTTGTTATATTTTATGGATGTTCTTCTGTGATGTTAGCAGAGCAGCCATGAATCTCGTTTATAAAAGACTTATGAGGTTCAGTTTTCGTTCAGGAATTTACCGTTCGCGTTCTTGTAATTAATCGTGATGTCTTCGAATTCGCCGTGATACTTTTGCAATATTTTATTATGATTTATGCAATTTTTTCTGTGAACTTAGTAGAGCAGCCATGAATCTCGTTTGAATAAGGCTTATGCGGGTCAGCTCTCAAGAATTTACCGTTCATGTTCTTTTAATTAATCGTGATATCTTCGAATTCGCCGTGATAATTTTGCAATGTTTTATTATGTTTTATGGATGTGTTTCTGTGAACTTAGCAGAGCAGCCATGAATCTCGTTTAAAAAATACTTATGGGAGTCATTTTCGTTCATGAGTTTACCGTTCACATTCTTTTAATTAATCGTGATGTCTTCGGATTTGCCGTGTTAACTTTGAAATATTCTATTATGCTTTATGCATTTTTGTCTGTGAACTTAGCAGAACAGCCATGAATCTTGTTTGAAAAGAGCTAATGGGTCAGTTTTCATTTAAGAATTTACCGTTCCTGTTCTTTTAATTAATCGTGATATCTTTGAATTCGCCGTGATAATTTTACAATGTTTTATTATGTTTTATGGATGTCTTTCTGTGAACTTGGCAGAACAGCCAAGAACCCCGTTTAAAAGGGACTTAAGGGGGTTAGTTTTCGTTCAGGAATTTACCGTTCGCGTTCTTTTAATTAATCGTGATTACTCCGAATTCGCCATGGTACTTTTGCAATATTTTATTATGATCTATACATTTTCTTTCTGTGAATTTAGCATTACAGCCATGAATTTTGTTTGAGAAGGACTTACGGGGGTCAGTTTTTCTTCAAGAATTTACCGTTCGGGTTCTTTTAATTAATCGTGAAGTCTTCGGATTTGTCGTGATTATTTTGCAATTTTTTATGCTGATATTTGTATTATCCCCGTGGGAAGTTTCAGATTTCTTGAGGTTTTTTCAATTTTGTTCCCCGTACCTTAACAGAACAGCTTCTAATCTTGATTAATTCGTCCTCTGGTCTTTTGTGAATATGTAAATTATCAATGTTATTTCGTGTTTATCTATTTTTCTTTCGTTACTTCCAGTGTTAAGTTATTTTTCTTATACTGAAAAAAACATTTTTTTTCAAATTTTGTTTATACCATTTGGTTACGGTTAAAAAGCAGCAGTTTCCTATATACTTATTTTTAACAACAAAATTTCTTGACAGATGTTCCGCTAACTTCATGTGTAGTTAGCAGAATACTGAATTTTTTTTAAAATTGAAGAACGGTTAAATTGTAACTTTCACTATTAATTAACGGTGAATTAGCAGCAATTTTCTATATACTTACTTTTAGCAAAAAAAAATTGACAGATGTTTTGCTAACTTCATGTGAAGTTATCAGAACACTAATTTTTTTTTAAATTGAAGAACGGTTAAATCATAACTTTCACGATTAATTAACAGTTAATTAATGGCAATTAATGAGTCTATGCATTTTTCGATTCGTTTTTCTTCAGGAATTTACCGTTCGCCTTCTATTAATTAATCGTGAAGTCTTGGGATTTGCCGTGATAATTTTGCAATGTTTTATTCCGATTTTTGGATTTTTGCAATATCTTACGGGGATTAGTTTTCGTTCAGGAATTTACCGTTTGCCTTCTTTTAATTAATCGTGACATCTTCGCCGGATTACATTTTTCAATTTTTTTCAGATCTTTTCAATTTTGTTTCCCGTAACTTAACACAACAGTTTTTAATCTTACTAATTCGTCTTGATCTATTTTACTAATACTGAAAAAAAAAAATTTTTTTTTCAAATTTCGTTTATACCATTTGTTTACGGTTAAAAAGCGGCAATTTCCTATATACTTATTTTTAACAAAAAAATTTTTTTGACAGATGTTCCGCTAACTTCATGTGAAGTTAACAGAACACTTAAAATTTTTTAAAATTGAAGAACGGTTAAATTATAACTTTCACGATTAATTAACGGTTAATTAGCGGCAATTTCCTATATACTTACTTTTAGCAAAAACAAATTTTTGACAGATGTTCTGCTAACTTCACGTGAAGAGCAGAACACTAATATTTTTCTTAAATTGAAGAACGGTTAAATTATAACTTTCACGATTAATTAACGGTTAATTAGCGGCAATTTCCTATATACTTACTTTAACAAAAAACAATTTTTGACAGATGTTCTGCTAACTTCATGTGAAGTTAGCAGAACACTAATTTTTTTTTTAAATTGAAGAACGGTTAAATTATAACTTTCACGATTAATTAACGGTTAATTAGCGGCAATTAAGGAGCCTATGCATTTTTCGATTCTTCAAAGTTGTTCTGCTAAGTTCACACTGATGATTTATAATGAGAATTAAAAACAGATAAACATATTTTTTTCTAGTCTTATATGTACAGAAACTGGCATCTCTCCCCTCAACCCGCAGGCTGTGGAAGGAATACTTACACATAGAGATGAGGGCAAATACACTCTTGCTGAAGGAGAGGTGTGAAACGTTCCTCGTTGGAACTCCCAAGAAGATAAGTATGCCATCTTCAATATTAGGCTCAATTCGCTATCCTAGACCACAATATAAGTCACATTATTGCAGACACATAGCACTTGACTTTTATTATCTAAATCTCAGGAACAACAACTGAATGTTCACAGTAAATTAAAAAAAAACTATGCTTAAGAGTACTTAAAATTTAATTAAAAATTTATAATTCATCAACTTCTTATAACAACACCGCCACTGTACCAATATTTTATTTAAATCAAGTGAATCTTCGCCTTTGTAGAATGTGTATATAAATACACATATATAACAGGAAGTCTAGTAAGTAGTGTAGAATTGTTAGAATTAATGAAATCCAATTCTAAAACCGTACAAGAAATGAGGAATAGAAGCACTTGTTGCAAAGTGTATGTCATTTGTATAATGCGCGTAATATAATGACATAGTTCTTTTGACAAACAAAAACAAATAGGGATCCTGTGCGTGATATACGTACAAGCGATACACAGAAAGGATGATATCACCCTTCAGCGATGTTCGATGACAGTTTAGTTTCAAACGGTTTGTGTTCACAGCGAAGTTAAATGCTTGAGATTATGGCATTCAGGCAGACATTTTTTGGAAGGTGTCGAACGTATCAGACTTATCCCTCCTAGAGAGGGAGTCATACTTTTTGTACACGACAGTGCATCTTCTTACATAGCATTAAGAAATTACTTATGAGCAAAGTTATATACTCGTATCTTTTCCATTACAATATATTAACACATTTGTGTTGTATCCGCAAACATGTATATACAAGGAGCTTTTCAAAAAACCAAAAGAATTCGCAATCAATGTATCATACTGAATTGTAATGATATATGTTGCATTTTCTCCTAT
Source organism: Rosalia funebris (assembly GCA_037954035.1). Classification (NCBI taxonomy): domain Eukaryota; kingdom Metazoa; phylum Arthropoda; class Insecta; order Coleoptera; family Cerambycidae; genus Rosalia; species Rosalia funebris. The sequence goes on from JAZFAV010000024.1 coordinate 953,637, forward strand.
TATTCTCTAGATTTATTCTTTCTTTTTAGCTCAACAAGAAATATAAGATCACCCTCACCAGTAAGACCGACTGGATGGAGGGTCGAGCTGGATTGCCGCTCAATGGAGACATCTGGTACACGGATGGAGCCGAGAGTGGAAAAAGAGCGGGTGCGGGGGTGTATAGGCGACGCGACGGGATAGGTAAAACCTTCCCCTTGGGCAAATACACTGCCGCACTCCAGGCCGAGGTAGTTGGAATTACATACGGTGTTCTGGGGGCCGACCAAAATCGGACCCAGGAGAAGGTATGTATCTGCTCGGATAGCAGGGCGGCGTTAGCAGCCCTGAATGCAGCAACGACAAAGTCGAAGCTGGTCTATAATTGCTATGAAGCATTGAACCACTTGGCAGGGAAGGGACCGGTGGAACTTTTATGGATAAATGGGCATAATGACATTAAGGGAAATCTAATTGCAGATGACCTTGCCAGACTACGGACCCGGGAAAGCCTCTATGGACCAGAACCTGCAGTGGGAATAAGTCGGAATCTGATCAGAGACCGCATCAATGGCTGGGCAAGAGACCAGCACAATAAAAGATGGAGAGGAGTAACGGGTTGTCGAATAACCAAACTCTTCATCGAATACTCGAGATTGAGAAATGGGCCCAAGAATTCATTAAATTGAACAGGCACAAAGCCAGAACCCTGGTGGGAATCATAACGGGCCACCATAGTAGCCTAAATGCATATAAGCACAAGCTGAGGCTGACTGATAGCCCAGCCTGCAGATACTGTAAAAAAGACGAGGAAACCTCGATTCATCTTCTTTACACCTGTCCCGCACTGGAGGAGAAGAGGTATCTTATATTAGGGACCCCTGTTATCCTAGAGGAGGCGAGGCTTAAGGCGGGGGACGTGCCTAAATTGCTCCTTTTATGGGATAGCATTTTTGGATAATGACCCGGATAAGAGGGGATCGCCAAGGGACTACCCATGCGATCAGTGGCTGATGAGGCCCAAACCTATATAATATAATAATAATAATAGCTCAATAATAAGTGTGAGTATATCCGAACAATCAACTCTATAAAAAATTCTACTATCATTAATATTTAAAATTACTTCGTTTTATTCGCGAGGTTAAGTTTCTCTTTATTCAATATGTAATTTTTTTTTATTATTTTGGCATTGCTCTTAATGTTCACCTATGCTATTAATGTTCACCTATTCACCTATATCTACTAAGATTATTTCTCGCTAATCATATGAATATATTAACATCTGCGTAGTTGGTTACATTTTCTACGATGAGAATTTGAAAATTTGCTACATTTTGGGGGTTAAACTAATATAAACACATCATAGCATAGTACATTTTACACCGTATACGGTAGGGTAGGTCATAATCCCAGCAATGTAAATATTTTACAGTAGGTATGCATGTGGCCTTTACATTAATAGTTGTAAAAAAATAGTACAATGACTGTTTGTGATTTATATGCTTTAATGATATAGTCTACCCTAAAAACTGAACACTAAAAGTGATGATCAAGTTTATTAAAAGTAATTGTATACCTACATAATTGAAAATGTGTTGAATGTTAAATGTCGCTAAAGAATATCGTTGAATTGGTATGTACCTACTATAGGTCGATCAACTCATAAATGACAAATAAAATTAGATCTTCAACGTTTACACAACCTACATAAACAAATTATTTAATCTAATTAAAACGGTATTCAGTTTATAGTACCCATGATTTAAGTTTCTTTTTAATAAAACTAGCAGGTACATTGCCATTTGCAAGATATGTTAAAATTTACGAAAAAAAAAGAACGTATTTCTTGAACGTACTTGTTAATCCATATATTTAAATTTAGCACATTACTTAAGCTGACTAAGCGAGGTATATAATTCTCATGGATTTATTTTATTTATTAAAAAATTCTTAGTAAAAATTATGTATTTTTGTGGATACTAAATACTAACATATTGCTTTATATACCCAACAAGAATTAATCTTGTGTTAATTGAATTAATTTCCTAATATCTTATTTGGAGAAATCCTTTCATATAGAAATTAATCTTTTTATTTCACTATTTCAAAACTTAGGATATTCTATGTATAAACTAAAATTAAGAAAAAAAGAGTTTTATTTTACAGTAACTCTTATATAATTGAAATTCAACTTAATAATTAACAAGCACTACTTGCCTCATCTCATAATAAACTTATTTAGCATGTCTTTTGTATAAATTTTATTTTTAAACATACAAAATATTTACTTACAGTATTCCAATCTTGGGAAAAACTTACCTGAAAAAAAAAGAAAATCACAAATTACTATTAAGGTTTTAAATATATGTATTATTAATGAGCACATATGAGGTCGGATATCATTCAAGAAGCTTGTTTTCATCTTTTTAAATTTTATGAATCAATTACATTTTGTAAACTCTTGAATTAGTGTTTACTTGCAATTAAAACACCATTAATGTTTAGTCTTGCATTAGAACACCTTTCGGGCGTATAAAATACAAAATAATTAAGATAAAGTTACGAAAATACTGTAAAGTTATTTAGATGATTGTTTCTAGATGTACATAATGACCTAGGGCATGTATTTTAGATTGGAGTTCTATATATTATACGCTGTTATCTTTAAATCATTTATTATTAATATCTTTCTAACCCTTTAACTCCTTCAATGATTGTTAAGACAATGTACTTCATAATAATTAAACAAATTTTACATTTGTACCGGGTTAGTCACCTAAAATTGATCCCCCCTTTATTTCTCTTAATTTCAATCGAATCGAAAAATTCAAAAGGGATTTTACATGATTTTTCATAAATTTTTTGAATATTTAAATAAATTTTCAAAAACTGCAAATTGAAAGGGGGGAAACTTTTTTTATTTTTTTTTTAATGGAACACCCTGTATTTTTTTACTTAAAAATGTTACTCACAGTTTTCTGATCACAAAAATATATAATTGTTGTATCTTGGTAAGTATAGTTCTTGAGATATTCATACAAATATATAGTCACATCACATTAACAAGTTTAGCATAAAACCATAAATCAGGAGAGCTATGAACCGAAATGATTTAAAGAAACAATAATGCTTCGTTTGACAGTTATGTTATGTTTGACTTATGTTTCATTGTTATATTATTAATACGCTTTAAGTTAAGTTTTAATACACTTGTTAATATATCTAATATATTGATATGGGATATTCATTAGTCGAAAGGAAAGAAATATTAGAAATTTACTTAACCAGCAATAAAAACAAATATACAGCTAAAAGAGAATATTCAAGAAAATATCCTGAAAGACGCGTTCCCTCCAAGAACACTTTCTTTAATATTTATCTCAAGTTTGGGGACAGCGAATCCTTAAAAAATAAGAAACGAGAAAGAAAGAAGCCCAAAACAGGAGAAGATATGGAAATGGACGTTTTACTTTTTTTTACCGAACACCCCAATAAATCTACTAACGCTGCTGCAGAAGAATTTAATATTTCTCAAGCAAATATAGAATTTCACAAATATAAGTCTTATAGTATTTTGCCAGTTCATATTTTAACTGAAAATAACTTTTCCGACAGAAGAGCTTTTTGTAGAGAGATGATTGAGAGAGCAGAAAACGACAATAACTTTTTAAAAAACTTATTTTGGACCGATGAAAGTAGCTTTTCAACGGCTGGACTTTTTAATAGGAAAAATGCACATTATTGGGCGCCCGCAAATCCACATATTATAAAAAAGATAAAAACCCAAGGATATAATACAGTAAATGTGTGGTGCGGTATTCATCAAAATACAATTGTGGGTCCCGTATTCATTAATGGGTCCTTGAATGCAGTTCAGTATTTGAATATTCTTCGGGGTGAAGTAGAGAACTATTTAAATAATATTCCCCTTGCAACCAGGAATTCTGTTGTTTGGTAACAGGATGGTGCTCCTGCACACTCTGTACGGAACGTAACGGAATATTTAAATGACAAATATCTATTTTGGATAGGAAGATACGGTCCTATACATTGGCCTGCTAATAGTCCAGACTTGAGTTCTTTGGACTTCCTTTTGTGGGGAACACTAAAACAAAACATATACGAAAATTCGGTATATAATAATTTGGATGAGTTAAAGGACTGTATCAGTCAAGAAATAGAAAATTTGCGGCAAAATGTTCATTTATTTGAAAACGTTAGAAATGAATTTATTAAAAGATGCCAACTGTGCCTTGATAGAAACGGAGGATACGTGGAGAACATATAGATATGTTTAATTTTAATAAAGTAAGTTCATTGGTTTTATGTTATTTATTGTTGCGCATTGTTTTTTTTTTCATCATTATTTCGTTATTTATGTTTTGTGTTCATTAAACTTTGTTGTTTTCATTTTAATAAAGGTTTATTTGTTTATCATAATTATTATGTGTTGTTGCGTCAAAGAATTTTCATACTTTTTTCCTTAAAAAACAAGATGTGTCGTTATATCTCAAAAACATAGCTCTCCTGATTTATGGTCTTATGCCAAACTTATTCCTGTGATGTGACTATATATTTGTATGAATATCTCAAGAACTATACTTACCAAGATACAACAATTATATATTTTTGTGATCAGAAAACTGTGGGTAACTTTTTTAAGTAAAAAACTACAGGGTGTTCCATTTAAAAAAAATTAAAAATTGTTCGCCCCCTTTCAATTTGCAGTTTTTGAAAATCTGTTTAAATATTCAAAAAATTTGTAAAAAACCATATAAAATCCTTGTTTGAATTTTTCGACTCGATTGGAATTAAAATTTTCAATTTTAGGTGACTAACCCAGTACAACAATCTAGATTTTAGTGTGTGGTGTACTCATCCTATATCTTATAATTTTCAAATGAAGCAATGCTACTTACATCTATAATCTTCTTATGTAGTCTATTAATGTTATTGTTCACATGTACGTTTCACATACTATTTTATTCTGCATGACATATTGATAAGACTCATCATATTTGAATACTTTAAATTGTTAAGGTGTTAATTTTAACTAACTACATATGCTATTTTTTATGTTGTCTCTTCTACTACCTCGTTTGCATGCTCTATATTTATGTAATCTTCTTTCTGCATTGCTATTTTTGTCCCGAATAGTTTTTTGTTTGTAACATTGATATCATTTTAGCTATTTTTTAAGTACGTACTAATTAAGCTGTGCTTTTTCTTGCATACATAGGTAGCACTTACACAAGTTATTTACATAATTTCATACAGTACACAAGTTATTTACATCATTTACATCTAGATACGATACGCATATTTAAACTAAAACTAATGAATGAACGGATCTAAAGCAACATAAAAATGGTTTTTATTTCTTCTACAATAAATCATTAAGTAAGTTGATGACCAAGTTTCTCATATTATTACCTCATAAGAGATATATTAAAATAATACAACTATGATTTTTATTACGGCATTATGAAATAAATTATTCATTAAGATGTAAAACCCAACTACACAGACTTTTTTCATATACTCAATTTGAATTTAAATATCAAGTTAAATATAAACAAACCAAAATTGTTTATACAAGGTTTTCTATGAATTATTCACTTTATGTTTCATATTATTATTCAATTTGTGTTAAAATATTTCTATGAGATTCCTAGATTTATATATCCAGTAACGAAGAATGTGGATTAAGAAAAGTTCGTCTGTTCTTGCTACCCTTGAAAGTGTTTCAACTTAACTTGAGTATGGACCCCTTCTTGCGTGTAATAACCCTAACCGGCAACCCGTTTGGGTAATTCATGAAGCCTTTGCATTAAATGAATCATATTAAAAATAGTTAAGGACGCTCCATGGAGTTCCTTGCTTATTAGGGTGATGCTCTACCAGGTCATGGAGAAATTATGTATTAATTTTAGACATAACTTTACTTAAACACTCATGTTTGTACCAGGATGCTGAAAGCACACTTTTTAACTTGTTTCTTTATAGATAAACGTGTACTCATCTCATCTCATTATATATTATCGTAATAATCTATTGATCTAAGAAATATAAATTGCTACTAAAATCTGAAATAATAAAAAGAAAAAAATTGTTTAAATATCCCATAAAAATATAATGAAGTAGTTGTAAATAACGATTTCTCAGATTTGTTGCTCTCAATCAGAGTAGCATAATAAAGGAGAGGGTACCCTTTCTACAGAAAATTGGCCCAAATGATTCATTAAAAATAAACTTGATGAGTATAAAAGAAATTCATGTATTTTGGTAAAAGAGGAATTGATCTTTACATCCACATTAAATAAACGGTACCTGTTGCAACGTTGCTATTAAAAGGAAATGCCAAAGTCGAGCTGTTTCATGATTTTCAGCAAAAATTTATTTTAAAAAAGCTTATTTTTCAATATATTTGTAATATTTTCGTACACGGCGAAGGGAAGAAGCACAATTTTGTTGTGATATTATTGTAATAAATGGCAAAATCCACAACATACTAAAAAACTAAGTTGCTTCTACGCTTGGCTTATATTAAAAAATAAACTTTTGTAAGTTCGTACACTTCAGAGCAAATAAAAAATGAAAGTGAAGGTTTATATAAACCATATGTCCACAAGGATACCTCTAATATTTTGAGAATCAGAATTCAGTCTCGTCAAACATCTTCAAAACAATATAACATGTGGATTGAGTACAGTACTTCAATTGTGTTGTCCTGGTACTACCAGTGTAAAGTTGGAGCTCGTATCATCGGCCACTGTGCTTATATAGCCTCGGTGATTTGAATTTTGGCATACGATAGCTGTATTGAAAACAAATTACTAAATATCAATTATGGTAAAAACGTGATGGATTACAGTAGATATTAATGTTCTATATGTTATTTTCTAATGAATATGACCAGAACGAATAGCCCTTAATGCTTCTGCTACTGTGATAAGCCTTCCACTCGTAATTTTTTACAGATCTATTTATTCTGTTTGTTGATTTGCATAATTGTAGCAAAACATCGAAAAATACCGACAGTCACTGTTGATTAATTTTTTAACAAAATTCCTATCTTCACATTATTATAATTTTACAATGATATGCTTTTATCGACAAATATGCATTTGATTCTGTTAAACATAATTTTTCAATTAGCCAGCGTTTCTAAATAAAATTAACTTATAATTCCCTTTGGTGCATTATTGAAAAATGTGTTGTAGAAAGTTTTCTCTTTAATGATTATATAAAGCAGGAATTTTGCATACAACTGACATATCAATTATAAATAAACAGTTTTAAAACGGACTTTTCCGCACGCAGAACATCTCTACCTCGAAACTGAGTGGCCGAGAAAAAATAAACCAACACATAAATGCAGAATATGTGTTTCATGCGACAGTTTTACTTTTTTCAAATAGTCCACCATCGTGCTTTCTCATGACCCATGGATAGGGTGAGGTGTATCCTATCCACCTCAAAATCAATAGATTTTGAGGTCTGATAGACGTCCCTAATCAGAATCAGTCGAAACCCGATCGATCCGACACGATTTGATTGAGTGATCATGGTAACAAAAACGATTTCTCAAATTCATATAGTGGAGTGTGGAAAAGTAACAAAGTAAGGAAATAATTTCAATTACAACTAGTTATAAATAATATTTCAAATCAATCAACTATTATGTAATACATTTTTCCTATATTGATTTTTGTCACAATATTCTATCTTGTAATAACGCAATGTATACAAATCCTAAGAAACATGTTCTTAGTTTCTACAAAGTTGATCAAACTGAATGTTTTTCCTATATTCCAAATCTTGTCTTCTAATAACCCAGTTATTACAAAAACATTCTATCTTCTAATAACCCAGTTATTACAAATCCTAAAAAAATGTTTGTTTATATAAAGTTGATGAAAATAGATGTTTTATATTATTATTGTGGAACAATAGAAATGAAAATTCGAAATTATTTTAATAATGCTAAATAAAATAAACCGAGCAACATTTTTTAATAGAAATTGGACGGCAGTGAGAAATAATGTTTTCCCAAAAATATATCTTTAAGTTTTAACATAATTCGTATTTTATGCAACAGTTACGAAAAATATATAGTTAAGATAAAATTAATCAATCGTTCACTTGTGACTTTGATTTCTCAAGCCTGTATTTTAATTGGTGAACCTATGAATCTCTTTTATTCTCTTTTTTCCTCGCCGACGTGAATATTTTTTTCGTGGACGTGGTGTAAAATGTATAAATATCAATGAAATAACTTGTATAATCCTTCCTTTATGTGCATATGATATGGTAATATTAACTGATTTGAAGGCAGATATGAGTCGCCTTCATATTTTTTTAACTATATACTACTGAAAATACACTCACGTCAATAAACACGAAAAAAACAAAAAGACTGTTTTTTTCTAGAGGTACCAATTGATATAATAAAGATGAGATGATGTTTTGAGATGATGCCGATATTGTTAATATGTTGATGAGGTGCTGGTATTGAGATGATTTGCAAATACAAATATCTCGGAGTTATATTTACACCTTCTTCATTTTTTAGATAAATGGTAATCTTTAGTCCTAAATTATATTACTTATAGTGCCTCTACATGGATAATCGAATATCTGGACACACTTGAGCGGGTATAAATACGATTCTTTAAAAGGATTTCATCCTTGCCAATAAATACTAAGATTTTCAGAAAATCAGATTTGCTAGTCACACTTGAATGTGGAGTAGTGAATTTCTCTAGTTATATTGTTATATAACTAGAGAATATAGTGTATAATATACCATTATGTGATTTTCACATAATGGTATATTATACACTATACATTGCAGCGAAATATGTACTGTGTTGTTACAACCTAAATATGCCAGAAACTTTGGAACATATTCTTTCCAGTGTCTGATTTATGATCATATTAAAATACCTCAAATTAAAAACACTTTGGAAAACTATGATATACTGATACATAACCTCAACAATAACACAATTCCTAAAGCAAGCTTGATGTGTGTGTTTTTTTCTGCAGATCCTAAATCTCTTTTATATTAAATTAATAAGAGTAGAAATGTTTTTTTCTCAATTTTTCTCTCTTTGCAGTTTATTTCATACTTCAAATCTTTATAGTTTATTATAACAGTAGAAATGTTATAATAAAATGTTAAAATAAATAAGTAGAAATGTTTTTTTCTCAATTTTTCTCTCATTATAGTTTATTTCATACTTCAAATCTTTATAATATTATCAAATACTCTATATAGTTTATTTCATCTACATAGCTTCAAATTGAATAAACAATTACAATACTAATAAACAGTTTTAAAACCTTAAAACGGACTTTTCCGCACGTATAATATCTCTATCTCGAAATTGAGTGGCCGAGAAAAAATAAACCAACACATAAATGCAGAATATGTGTTTTATGCGACAGTTTTACTTTTTTCAAATAGTCCACCATCGTGCTTTCTCATGACCCATGGATAGGGTGAAGTGTATCCTATCCACCTCAAAATCGATAGATGTTGTCTGGTAGACGTCCCTAATCGCAATCAGTAGAAACTCGATCGATCCGACACGATTTAATTGAGTGATCGTGTTAACAAAAAAATACTCAAATAGTCCACCATTGTACTTTCTCATGACCCATGTACATGGTAGAGTGTGGTCTATCCACCTCAAAATCAATAGGTGTCGCCTGGAAGACGTCCCCAATCAGAATCAGTCAAAATCCGATCGATCCGACACGCTTTAGTTGAGTTATCATACTAACAACAAATTTTATTAATGCCGACGACAACGACGACAATGACATCGACACACACACACACACACACACACACACAGTAGTACCAAAGGATATTTATGCGTGCCCTAAAAATTACGTTAGTGTCTCGCGAAATTAACTCTATGACTCGAAAAAGATATTAATGACGTTCATCAAAGTATAGAATAAGGGATTACATACTTTTTCAAACGCTTGTCTCAAGAACCTGAGATTTATTATGGAACATATTGAACGATTGGAAAGAATTTGGACGCACGTAAGATGTAATCATATCAAGCCATCTTAGCAGAAGATCATCCTAAAGGCCTTCCGTATTATCGATAGTTGTTTGTAATTTAATGAAGATCTGTTAAACTTAAACACGAAGCGTGGATTCATCTTTCGGAGTACAATTCAAAAAATATTTTTGTTGAATCACCATTACATCCCCACAAACTTGATGTTTGTATTGGAACTTTCCACAAAAGAATCTTTATTTTTAATCAATTTCTTGAATCGATCAATCTTTTTCAATACCACCATCAATTCAGTGCGATACAGATACAGCATTTTGACTGAATTTCTTCATTAATTATCCTATGACGAACTTCACTATACTTATTTTTAGCAAGATTGTGCAACAACATATATTGCATGAGAGAATGACTTTTCTCTGCGATTTTTGTAAGATCATCTGGCATGTTATCACAGACAAGTTGAGTTCACTTCGAAATTTTCCTGGTGGACCCTTATGGAACTATGGTCTGTTTCCTTATATAAAATAAATTGGGTTTCCCGAACTCAATTTATTTTATATAAGGAAATAGAACCTAATTTGCAAGATCTGGACAACAATGGATACCGGAAAAATGTAATGTAACCATTACACTACAAATATTGCAAAATACTTTTGATAGCATGAGGTGTATAACTTATATATTCGACGAAACGGGGAATATTTCCAATAGTTACTTTAATTTGGTGTTTGTTAGTAAAGAAGGAATTAGTTTTTCATTTTAATTTTTTTACTTGTAGTCTTTTCTAATTTGTAGTTCATTAATATTTTAGCTCTAGGATTAACACTGTTATATGTTACTGATGACATCAGTATGGGCCATAATTTTATGAATTAACATAGTTACTCTAAAAAGATGATTAAGCTAAGACAGACGTCCGTTTCGTTACTAATTTTCATTAAAATAATTTATATCTCGGTATAATTATGTTCAAAGTCAAACATTGTATATATACGTGTCAATTGTTCTACATGTAGCATCGATAATATAATATGATGAAGTAGTATTTATTTTGCTTGTTGTCCTGCATTGATGCAGAGACATAATTCCAAAATATAGTTGTTAGCAGCTGTTTCGTGCGTCAATCAATGTACAATTCAGCCCAGTAGTTCATTATTATTAATACAACAACATAACCTAGGCAACTTGGTACATACATTGTCGACATCAAAATTCAAGCAAGGCGGGAGCGCCCATCATTTGAGAGCGTATATATGATAGTTAGCATATAACTTCTTGAGGTTTATATGTCAATGGATTCACAAAAGCTACATAAATTTAGGCGGAAGTGTGGAAATTTAGAAGGAGATGTGGACAGAATACATACCATCCCACAGAAAGGATGTAAAATCGGAAGTTCCTCATTCATTATTGTTTAAACTCATAACATATTCCTAAATAACGAGAAGAGTGGGGATTTTTGTATAAATTTTGATAGCGGAAATAGGACGGTATAGAAGCCAAATCGACATGACTAAATAAGTATGTATATAAATTAGTCTTATTCGGTAGTTGTTTACAGTCATGCATAATTAAGTTTCGTATTTTTACATCCGTATTTTATCTAATTCATCGTGACTGACTCTGATTAATTTAAATTTAAAACATTAAAATATCGGTTTGAAAGAACAAAATGAGCTAATTAATTAAAACAGTGGACACTTCATACTGCTTGATTTTAACAGTTTCCATCATTACTTACCAGTGGTTACAATGGAAGTATATATGGTGATACAATACAAGTAAAATATGTAAGATACGAGTATGTTCCATATGCTATTTATCAAATGCTATTTTTATAGTATCGGAATAGGAGTTTCTTCGTAATTACCTTGCACAGTGAAGGTGTTGTCGCAAAATATGCGAGACTTAGATGAATTCTCCAACTAATATCATGCAAACTTTAAAAGTGATGATGCACTAATGAATTATTTAATAAGCGTATGTCCATATAAAACAAAGCATTCATGACAAAACGTTTAACAATCATATCTATAACTATGCAAGATGTGTATTGGTGACTTGGTGATGCGTGGTTCTACTCAATTGTGTGAATGGAATGACTCACTGATTATAATTATTTAATAATAACTGGTTTATAATATTCTTGTATTGCTTGCTAAACGATTCATTAATAATCAATGTAACTGACGGTTATTTCATAATAATTATTATTTTAATCACATTTTATTAACTAAATTTATTAACTAATTTAAATTATTGTTGATGGATGGTATAAAACGTGAAAAATTTGTATAAGTAGATATTACTATTAAACGTAATAATATTAAATCTAAAAATCTTATAATACTGAATGTATTTAAAAGATAATGAAGTCTGAGAAATATTGTAATATAATAATATACAATGCGAAATATATAATGCGAAAATATGGCGTTGAATACTGTGTCGTAGTACGTAACTCAAATAGTTATAGATCTTTAAACGTTTCCAGACCTCTGCCTGAAATGGTGTTAAATTTGAATGGCTGTAATATATCTTCCATTCTCAAATGTAACCATTCCCTTCCTTCGAAGCTCAATTCGTTTCTTTCGGAATCTGATAATTTACATCTGGTAAATTTAGAACTCACAGCAAAGTCTTCATCATCTTCGTCATCTCCATTCTGTTAATTGAAGAAGTTATGTGTTATTATAAAGGGTGGTCCAACCATAATGCACGATATTAATTGTGAGTCACACCTTAACGTCAAGTTTTTTGCCCAATTTAATTTGACATTTCTTTGTTTCAGTGTATGACAAATTCAACCATGGAGAGGTACACAATTGAGCAGCGCGTTAAGATTGTTGAAGCCTTTTACGAAAATGGGCGTTCAAATCAAAATGCATTTCGTGCACTTCGTGACTTTTTTTGGTCAGAATAGTCGACCAAATGTTCCACGATCGGGAGAATTGTGCGCAAATTTCAGTAAACCGGGTCTATAGGAAATGTGAAAACACCTGTGCATGCTCGCCCAGTTCGTTCTGCGGAAAACATTGCTGTTGTTCGCGATAGTGTAGCAGAAGAGCCGTCAACCTCGACTCGTCGTCATGCCCAACAATTGAACATCTCACGAACATCACTGATGCGATTTTTGAATAAAGATTTGAATTTACACGCTTACAAGGTTCAATTGACTCAAGAGCTGAAGCCTACTGACCATTTCAAGCGTCGTCAATACGCCGAATGGTTGGTTGAACAGACAGAAGTGAATGGTGACTTTACAAAGAAAATCATCTTCAGCGATGAGGCACACTTTCACCTCAGTGGATTCGTTAACAAGCAGAATTGCCGCATTTGGGCAAATGAGAATCCACGAGTGATTGTTGAAAAGCCGATGCATCCACAAAGAGTGACTGTTTGGTGCGGTTTATGGGCTGGCGGCGTCATCGGGCCGTACTTCTTCGAAAATGAGGTCGGCCAAGCAGTTACCGTGAATGGTGTTCGCTATCGCGAGATGATAACGGACTTCTTGTGGCCAGAAATTGAAGATATGGACCTGGACGATATGTGGTTCCAACAGGATGGTGCCACTTGCCACACAGCCAACGAAACAATGGCACTTTTGCGCGAGAAATTCAATGGCCGTGTTATCTCACGTCGTGGCGATGTTAATTGGCCGCCACGATCATGTGATTTGACACCGTTGGATTTCTTTCTTTGGGGATATTTAAAATAAAAAGTGCACATCAATAAGCCAAGAACAATTCAAGAGCTAAAGGATTAGATAATTCGACACATTAACGACATTGAACCTCAATTATGTCTCAGAGTGATTGAAAATATGGACCATCGGATAGAGGTATGCCACCGAAGCTGTGGCGAGCATTTGGCCGATATTTTGTTTCACACATAATTGTCATAGATCCTTCTATCAAAATAAAAAATATTAAGATAATTCTCTGAAAACTTTTTGTTTTATTTACAATTAACATCGTGCGTTTTGGTTGGACCACCTTTTATTTTCTTCTATTAGAATGTAGAACACAAAACAACGCTCCTTTTCTCCGTTCGACTAACTAAAGAAGTGTGGTGTTTTTTTATATATTTTATGTCATCAGTGAAATTTTAATTTTGTTGTTGTAATGTTAAGATCTATGGAAGGTGATATGTATGTGTATATTTGAAATCTACTTTTTGTTATTGTTGTGACCGCATTTCTTCCTACGGCAATTTGTCGCCCTTGGATGTAGCCTGGCATACCAGAGTCACGTACTAGTTAGCTAATTGTCGCTGGACGACGGGACGGGGTAAGGAGGGAAACTTAGCGGGCCTAGCGACAGTGAACCTTCTTGTCATAGTTTCTGTTCGGTGGCCTAGTCATTCACATCACTACAGCTGCTCAGCAATATTTCATCTTTCCTCTAAGACTCCATTACTTGTGTTTCATCACCAAGATCGCATTAGATGTACTGTGTGTTGGATATTCATTTTTCCGGAACTGATAAACTTCAGGTAAGAGTACCTACCAAAATAAATTTCTGAATCAAATTTCTTTTCCAACGCAGTCGATGTGCAAGTTATTGAAAATTCCAGTGTACGTGCCGTTACCATGAATATACTAAAGTTTTTGGTTAGTAATGAAGTTGCCATGAAATATACTTGGCCAGGACATAAAAAAAGAAATTTTAAAGGCACGCAGTTGTGTACAGTAATTTTGGGTAAGTCCATTTAAACATGCACACTCTACACAAGAAAACACGATCATCTTTCCCATAACCCCAATTATTTTTCTGATAAGAAACAGTGTTTGTAAGTATAAGTGGAGTGCAGTGCATATATAAGTGGACAGTGCAAACATATAATTTTTCAATAAAAATGTTATTGTTCTGATTGAATTGCTTTGTATATATACCTACACAATCCGTATACACGAAACCAATATATATACGTTACTTGAAAGGTATGTGAAACATTCTGCGGTATATTTAAAGGATAACACAGAAGTATATACAGCCCTTATTTACGAATGGAGATTGCAATATACTGTTTATACACAGGTCTGAATTTCTAGGGCATAGTAAAAATAACTTTTTAAACTGGTTTAATCGTTGTTGAAAACGTTTACGGGCATTTTGTATGATATTCTTCTACTATGAATACTGCTTTCAATTTCAAATACTTCTATTAGAAAATAAATATAAACGACACAGGTCCGGTGATCTTGTAGATCAATTAATTGCCCGTCACCTGAAGCCCCTAACTAATACATTGCCAGATGAAACGCTCTTTTAACTAATCATTTGAATTATGACTAAATATAATTTTTCGGGGTTTAAAAAAAAAATATATATATATATATATATATATATATATATATATATATATATATATATATATATATATATATATATATATATATATATATAACCGACGTAGAATATTGTGTTTGTGTAGAAAAATGTTTTTTATGTAGAACGAGTAAAATGGTTTCTGTCAAAACTACAACTAAAACTACAAACCTACTACATAATCTACATTTGATTAACATAACTACATTTAATTACACTTAAAACTACATTTAATTGACTTAGAGAAACAAGGTAAAATTGGATATAAAATGTTTTATATGCTGTTCTATGATACAACAATATAAATGAGTAACGGCGCTGATAATTGCTTACTATTATTCTTCCTTTTTAATTGTATTTGCAGCTGTATTGAAATGAAGGCTAGAAGCATTTCTGTATGAACTGTACATATTTTATTCGGAACAATTTTTCTGGCATCACACAAATAAAATATTATTAGTTAGGTAATCCCCTAGAAAACCCGCGTGGAAAAGGTTGCGTTACATCGAAAATTGAAAAATGGAATAACACGCCAACAACACAATAACAGAATTTAGTATATTGTGCCGGGGTAACTTTTTGGCCGTGCCTGCCTCCTCGGAACATCAAAAGGAATCAATATCTGATACGAATCATGATAGACACATATATATTTTATCCTCAGGCGAATATGTATTGTCGCAAAAAAACGATCGACTGGCGTTATTTTTCACCGAATGTAACGTCTGATAATCTCCTTGGGAATTGATAAACTTCGGGTTAACTTGGTCATGTTGGAGAGAAACCGGTTATCTGGAGAAGCACAAACCTAAAGCAAATAAAAATGGCATAGATGAACGATATTGTATGTGCTTGAGAAATGATAAGCCGTAAATTTTATTATGTCAATTGACGATCAGATACATGTGTAATAAATGATGTAGATTACCGAAGTACTACCAAAAGGAAATTCGCTCAGTATTGTTATCGATGTAAAAGATCGTTTACGGTCTACATGGGTTACATAATCAACGTATAACACAAAGTTTTTAAGATAAGTTTTGAGTCAAATTCTAAATAAATTTGCAATAAGAAGGACTTTATTGTAATACATGTAGTTATATCTCTCTATAGAAATTTTGGATCATCGATCTTATTTTTCTTTTAATTATTATCTTTAAAGCATTGGTTAATGTACTTTATTACCTTCGATCTAAATTAATTTGGAAAGTACGTAAAATTTAAATTTGAGCATTATGTAAACATACATTTTTAAAGTTAATAGTCTTCTATTTTAATAATCTACCTTCTAATTAAACTTTGATATATATTTTTATACAGCTGCCGGTCAAAGTTGAATTATTTTGTTTAATGAGTAATGATTGAAGCTGGCACTGAGCGCCATCCGCCAGCGGCATATCTTCGAGGTCCTCACCGTGTACGAGTTATGTGTTATAGTCCCTTCAGATTAGGAAAATTGAGGCCAATTTTTCCTACAGCTAAGCGACCTATACAGAAAGTTGTGTTGGGGTTGTGTCAACATATTTCTCACCTAGCGCATGCTAAAAAAAGGGTTGTAGGATATAGACATATATATATATATATATATATATATATATATATATATATATATATATATATATATATATATATATATATATATATATATATACGCGTTTTTGACCGTTTTTTATTTCGGTTTTTTGCGTTTTTCTGAAAAACTATGCATTTCTGGGAAAACATGATCTGATTTGATGTTGTAGATTTTACGACTCTCCACAATTTCTGTTCTTTTAATTTTTTCGAAATTCTGCTTAGTTGCGCCGCTAGAGCGCGCTAAAATATTTTTGAGCTGTTTTTCGGTTTTAAGCCAAAACTATGCATTGTAGAGAAACACATCAAGAGATCAGAGTTGTACATATAAAAATTTACGACACATTTTGTTCTTTTGTTTTTTTTAAGTCGCACGGTTTTGCCACTAGAGGGCGAAAACCGTTTTATTTTTTTTTTTGTAATACTCTTGTGCGAATGAAAAAACACTCTAGAGCATTATTTTTTATTTATAGGCAAAACTATGCATTTTTTTGTAAAAAAAAAAGTGTAAGACAATTTGTAGGAAGTTTTTTGCTTTCCAACTTTTTGTGATTGAACTTTTCTAAAAAATGCATAGTTTTGCATATAAATAAAAAATAATGCTCTAGAGTGTTTTTTTTTCATTTGCACAAGAGTATTACAAGAAAAAAAAAAGAAAACGGTTTTCGCCCTTTAGTGGCAAAACCGTGCGACATTAAAAAAAAAACAAAAGAACAAAATGTGTCGTAAATTTTTATATCTACAATTTTGATCTCTTGAAATTTTTCTCTACAATGCATAGTTTTAGATTAAAATCGAAAAACAGCTCAAAAATAATTCAGCGCGCTCTAGCGACGCCGGCGCAACTAAGCAGAATTTTGAAAAAATAAAAAGAACAAAAATTGTGGAGAGTCGCAAAATCTACAACATCAAATCAAGTCATGTTTTCCCAAAAATGCATAGTTTTTCAGAAAAACGCAAAAAACCGAAAAAACGGCCAAAAATGCGTATATATATATATATATATATATATATATATATATATATATATATATAATGTGTGGTTTAATTTATTATTTACTTATGAATAATAAGTAGAATTGTTTCTCTGAAATAACAAAGTTGTTTTTATTATTTTATACAAAATACAATAAAATACTTATATTCTACTTATCCTAATTACAAATCATACCTGAAATAACAAAGAAACAACATTCAATGTTATTATTCACGTTGTTGTTTCTTGATTACTTTTACAAATCAGTTTTATAATTCTTGGTTATTGTCTAATACTGACTTCTAATGTCATTCTAACGTCACGTGTATACCAACTGTCGCCTGGTTGTCTCTAGTACAATAGGAGGTCTGAATTACCGACTCAACCCAAGCGCTATATTCAATTAGATTAAGGATACTTTCCTTACATATATATATATATATATATATATATATATATATATATATATATATATATATATATACTTTCCTTACATATATATATATATATATATATATATATATATATGTCTATATCTAAAAAACAACCATTTTTTTTATCATGCGCTAGGTGAAAAATATGTTAACACAATCCTAACACAACTTTCTGTATAGGTCGCTTAGCTGTAGGAAAAATTTCCCAAAATCAGTGATTTCTTGTCTAATTTGAAGGGACTATTTTGTAACATAACACCGTGCACGAATTATGTGATATGTTACGTAACACGTAACTGGTATCACATAACTCATAACGGCATGTTATCGAAAACCTCGATGAGATGCCGCTGGCGGATGGCGCTCAGTACCAGCTTTAAAAGCTCGCACCAAGTGACATTTTTAAGCCTATTATAGTATAGTTTAGGATAACTACTATTATTAGTTGATACGGGTTTCAGTAACCAGTAAGACAAATCTGCTGTATTTAATGGTAAGGATAAGAGCTTTTTAAAGGATCGTATTTGTATCCGCTCAAGTATGTCCACATATTGGATTGTCCAGGTAGGGGCACTATGAGTAATATAATTTAGGTGTAAATAATTAAACAGCTTGACACGAGAAGTTCAATTGTTTATTTTTGATTTCGCGATTACTGATAATACTGCTCCTATACTTTGATTTCCTTTGGTTATATCTACGATTTATCTAAAAAGTGGGAATGATGTAAATATAACTCCAATATATGTATTTGAAAATCATCTCAATATCGGCAGTCTAAAAAAAATTCCATCTTGATTATATCAAATGTTACCTTAGAAAAACATTATTTCCGTTTTCTTCATCTTTATTGACAGCTTCTTTTCAGTAGTATACAGTTCTAAAATATGAAATTTTCGGCTCATATATGCCTCGAAATTAGCTAATATTACCATATCATCTGCATATAAAAGGATTATATCATTTATGCTGTCGATATTGATACCATTTACATCACGTTCACAAAAAATATTTAACAATAAATAAAGAGAATCAAAAAAGGACTCATAGGTTAACTTTGTAAAATACCGGCTGATACTCTAAATTCACTAGTGAACGATGGATTTATTTTCTCTGAATTGTAGCTTTTTCGTACAAGATGCATAAAATACGAATTATTCTGGAGCTTACCATAAATTCGAATATTTTTTGCCATATTAAATGACGATCAACAGAATCAAATATACATTTGAAGTCGATAAAAGTTGAAGAAACTTTTCGCTTGGAAGTCTAAATGTAAAAATGTTCTGTATGTACGAGTATATATATATATATATATATATATATATATATATATATATATATATATATATATATATATATATTCTTATGACAAAATTTGATAGGAACATAGGAAACATCCATTATATAATAATTGATTTTCTTGAATAGTATTTATTATAATCAGCTGTAACCAAAATTATTCCTTTACTTTGCCTATAATTGGCACGTTGGTTATACGCAAAATATCTGCTTTTTATATTGTTGTAGAGAAAACTTTTCGCAACATTTTTTCAATAATGCCTAAAGGGAATTCTAAGTTAATTTTACTTAGAAATGATTGATAATTAAAAAAAGAAACTTATATATCTCATAAATCCGGAGGGTACTTTTACGCATTCAGTATGTTTCACATAAAATATGGCAAGAAGTCTTAAATTACTTTTACTTAAGTTTATAAAAAACTGAACACATATCTTTTCATAAAGGAGGTTACATTTAGTCGGCAACATATGGCCTAAATGGCCACCCGATTACAGTACTATTTAAATAATAAATATATCTCTTATCTACACTGATTCATCTAAAGCTGCGTTTACACTAGCGAAACTCCTTCGCGCGAAATAATTTCGCGAGGGAATAGCGCTAATGTAGACGTGTCCCCACTCCTGAGTAATTGCGGGGTGAGGGCCCTCGCTGCGATCTGGGGCTCAGTCGGTTTTTATCCGCGAATCAAAGGGTTTCGCACATTGAGTTTCGCTTAGTGTAAACGTGGTCGCCGTAGTTGCGCGAAGGATGAATCAAGAACAGTGCTTGCAGCTCATCGAGATCTACAAAAATAGAGATTTTATGTGGAATTCAAAAAACAAAAACTATTTCAATCGCAACAAAAGAGAAGATGCGTGGAAGGAAATTAGTTCTGAACTGAACTTTCCTATTTCTGCAGTGAAACGGAAGAATACTGCAAACTTGTGTAGGAATCACCAGTTGCTAAGAAACGTAGTATTACCGCCAACTTTTCTCTCACTGTTACTGCTTCTCTGAATGTTGTATCTTTTTTTCCAACTTTTTGAATAATTAGTGAAATGAGGTGTTCAAAATCTTGGGTGCTCATGCGGACGAAGTTCTTAATTGTATCATCAATGGCTTCCTGTGCCATTTCTCTCATAAGGTTGTTTCCATATTGGTTTCTTCCAAGGAATAATTGTTTGCTCCACCATCGTCGAGGGCGACAATTTTTCTTCTTCCACTTCTTGATCAAAAATGCCACTGACATGACAGAAAACGTGGCTGCAGCTGCTGGAGGGACAAAACAAGTTGCCATGTTGGCTGCGAAACCAGAACTGAAGGCGGCTCATCCTACTCGGGCAATTTTTCGCTCTGAATTGCGCTCTGTTTTGGGTAGTGCGAAATTTCACTCGAAACGAGTAACTTTCGCCCGAGTGAGTTTCGCTAGCGTAAACGCAGCTTAAAGAATCTAAACCCAAAAAATGTTTGTGCACTTACTTGCTTGGTACTAATAAAGGGAGTCAAACATTATCTAGACTTTGCTTTTGTGTAATATACGTGGGTGGTTGAAATATCAAGCAGATATTTCGTACTACGATAATACCACCGGAATGTCAACTATTAAATACATTCTTGTAGACAGAGTATATTTAATTACCGAGAATGAAAACGCTACTACTGTAGTGTCATTTGCAACCCCGTAATGTTTAGAAACAAAAAGCGTAAACATTAATACTATATTCAGACAAGGTTTCAAAAAATAAAATCCGCCACGGGTAGGATTCGATATCTGTCCCGGATGGGAACCGAACGATAGGCAGCTATTTTGAAATTATTAGTTCTCATCAGTGCCATACACGGTACGCCGATCCAGGACAAATGCCTAATGAAATCCGTAGGGTATACATCTACATCGATACGATCTATGTCAGTAACATAAGTCGGGAATCGAGAAAGGAAGTACCAAACCAAAGGTTTTATTTTTTTTAAAACCTTGTCTGAATGTCTGTACAGAAACGATCGTGCAGAAACACGAGAAAGGGGTCGAGGATCGCTATTAGGTATAATTCAATGCCTGATGGGGCTTTAACCCGAGGCGTAGTTGTTTCCTACAGCGATTATGTAATAGCCTTGTTATTCGGGAACTACTTGATAACCGCCAAGCGGTTATCAAGTAGTTCCCGTTTCTCGATTCCCGACTTATATGTTACTGAATAATACTATACATACATACATGCGAGTAGTAACACTAAGTCCAGCACATAAGAGTAACAAGTAATGTGATAATTTTAACATATTTTAATTGTTTAATAAAAGTGATGTATAGATACGTTGAGACAAATTTGAAGCAAAATGGTGACTGAACTCATTGGTAACATCGGCAAGAATAATCCAATTCTTATGTGCCAAGCTTCGATTTATTTAGTGTGTGTTCTATACTTTACTATTATTATTGGTTTGTTCCTAATATAGCAGTGCATTAAATATCACTAGTATGTGCATATTTCTATCTAAACATACTGCGAGTCTAAAAAATTATCCAATAATATGTAATATTCGGGTGATCCCATTCATATGCAACTACGCTCGTATCCTATAATGCAACATCACGTAACGATACTGAATGTTAAGTGGGCATATTTGGCGTTGCTCAGCATTATGCATTTACATCCATGAACGACCACCAACATGAGTTAAACAGAAATACTTAATATGATTATGCAAAGCATAGTTGTTAATGTTGTGCCTAAGGTACGTGTTAAATTAACAAAAATATAATGGCCGTTATGTGTGAAGTTTAACAGCCACATCTTATCGCCCACCAGGGTATTTAAATTACACAAAAAATATAATTATATTATAAACAGGCAAAATTATGGTCGTTTTATTGGGATTCCAACGACTTCTTATTATCGAATAAGAAAGGTATTTTTTCTTAAACTTCATGCTAGAATAATGTACAATTATTGTTGCCTGCTCTACTAATTATGTTTACCACTAAAAAGTCAAAAGACGTATCAGTCAAAATGACATACCAGTCAAAATGGCGTAGATCTTCATGACAATGCGAGACGCCATACTGCTATGGTAATGCAAAAAACTACAAGTATATGAAGAAATTATACCGATGAATTACTACCAATTTACGCTGAATAGTAATTTATTATCAATTAAACTTAACAATTTTGGTCCTTACTCTAACCTCACGGTTATATAGTAAACTCTCCCTAGTACACGTACCTCTCTCTCCACCCGCATTATGAAATCTAGAGCAACTTACTATTAATATAATGGGACACTCTTATCATTTCTATTTCATTTTATTTGAAGTTTTGAAGTATTTGGTTCTTGAAAATTTGGGTTACCAAAAAATTAACAAATAAAATAGTATTTATACCCAAAATTGGAATTTCGTTTTCAAAGATAGCTCTTACTTTTAATAATAATAATAAGAAAATAAGATAAAATTATCCAAATATGACAGGATGCAATACGTTTTTAGATTTATGGTCACCATATCCAGATAAAAAAATATATAGAGTTTCAGATACAGTTATCTACAGATTACCTTGGAGCAGAGAAATTAGATAGTTTAACTTGGAGCAGAGATATGTAAAATAACAGGATTTGATCCTGGAAGGCTTGAGCTGTTGTTTATATGGTCGATACGTTCAATGGTCATACGCTTAGTAAAGAAAATCCCCAAAATATCCCCAAGATAAGGTACGGTAATTCAGGATAATTAGGAAAAAATAATTACGGATCAACAATAAGAAATTATAATTTCTTCAAGATTACAGTAATGCAATAGAATAAAATTAAAATAAAATAATCGCTCAATAAAACAAAACAAAAAAAAAACAAAAATACTACAGGAATATGTAATAGCTAATTTATACATGTGGTTAACCTAATAAAACATATGTGGCTTACATTATGTTTGAAGGCTTTCATGTGGGGTTAAATCCAATAAAACGTTGAACAAATTTATTGCAAAACTATATACCTATTCCTTTACAATCAATATCCCTAAAAACACGATGGTTGGACAAAATAATAGCATTATGTTAGCACATTTGGCCGAAAAAGCCAAGAAATAAATATATTTGGCAAAGCAGCATCTCTTAAGGTATGCCATTATTGGTTTAAAAGAAACAGTTAATTATGTCCCGAAGATGCCAACTTGGTTCACGAAACGTCCGTCGAGAAAACGTGTAATCTTTCGGTGTTAATGGAAAATTCGTCACCTGATTTTGTTGCTGCATCGAAGGCTCCAATCCCTTCCGATGATTTTTTGTTTAGGTGAAGCTAAAATGTTGAAGTACTGAATATTGAGTCAAACATGTCTGCAGTCAATTTAATATTTGAGATACTGTTATAATTTTTCTAATAATCAATTGCAATTAATGTTCCAAAATAAAAAAAAAAATCGTGACTTACTGTTGAAGATAATTTATGATTTTTTAGTTGCAGCAAGTACTAGAAAAATAATTTTATAAAATTGTTCTTAATTTAAATTTCTACGAAAGTCTGATTAACTTCGTTTACGCATATGGATATGTTCGGAATTAACTCGGCTTTACACTAAATTGATTATACAAAATGTGATATTAACATAACATGAATATTAATTTGGTCTAATCGTAATAAAACCCTCTACTATTAAATAAACAAATGAATACGACATACTATTTAATTCAATGCACCTACGATGACAAAAACGTTATAGTTTTTCAAATGATTGTAATTTAGATTAGGATTGATTTAAAGGTTGAGTTGCTAATTAATTTATATTTAGAATTATAGCCATAAGTATACATGGCATAAATGATAAAAATTTACTGTTTCTTTTATGGCGAAATTAGCGCCGCTATCTAGGTTCTCTGATAGTCCAGATTTATTGCCTTATGACTACCATGGATTTGGACCACTGAATGCATTAGCAGGGATGAGGTTTGAGAGTAATGCGCAGGTAGAGCGAATTGTGCGCAAATAGTTTCATTCTGATCCCAATATATTTTATAACAAAAGATTAAACAACGGTCAGTTCATTGGCAAACATGTATTGTATAGAAACGTGAGGTATGGTTGAACATATGTAGAAAAATATAATTTCATGGCATTGTTCAAATATTTATTTAATTAATTTATTTTTAAAATGTCCCCTTCATATTTGTTGGTTATTATAACAACCCAAGTATTATACTCATTGAGTATATTGTATAATTTAATATTATTTGATGAAAAATACAAATGCTGTTCATTGTGTAAACTAAATTTAATTTATGTAATCCATACTGTTAACCACAATATCGATGTCACCGGAAATTAAAAATATTATATACGTTTCACGTATCAGTAATACACTAATTGTAAGATAGAGATAGCCGACAGGTAAATATATGCCCGATTAGTTTTCAACATTTATGATGAATTTTGAAAGCCGTACAATTCTGTATTTCAGATGGTTTGCAAAGACTTATAAACTAAGCTTAGCTCGTATTTTACGGGAAAGCATTTGAGGTAAAATAACTCCATTCATTCCATACACTCGCTGGAACTAACGTATAAATAAATGAAACGATAGAAATATTTCATAGACGAAACTGTATATTCAATTTTGTTGTTAGAAGAACATATTACTCACACATATGTAGAGGTAGTTCGGTATTTTCAATTTTGTCCTTGATATAAATATATTGAAAAAGTTTACTATTTTTCGAAAAGTGTTTAATGGTTAACATAAAATTTTTCGGGCTTTCAGATGTTGGTAAAAGAGGAGATCCAAAACACGTTATCTATTAAGATGCCTTATGATGCCTGTTAGCATATAGGTAAGTATTTACACAGTTTCAGAATATACTATTTATTTTGTTAATTAATATCGTCAGTTGTTCTAATAAAGAGACGGTTTTGTGGTAAATTGTGATTATGATTGGTGTAAAGGGCTGTGTAAAAAGTGGTTAATATAATACATGTTGCTAATTTTATATGCATTTTACCCAAAAATATTCACAAGTTTACTCAGCAGTATATTGAGCAAACTTTCTTTATAAAAAACTTATTTGTTTATCGTAAAATTGGCATATGACAATTAGAAGATTAGTATTACTATTGTTTATGAAATCTTGGTTATATATATTTTATTTATTACACACATAATTGAATACCCCGTATTAAATTAATTGGGTTTAGCTTTAGATTTAGAATCCATCTGACCTCCCGCTCTTCTATGTTAAAATCACCATTCATTTTTATACAAGGGTGAATGAAATATAAACAAGACTTTTGGTCCTGGGCATGCAATAGTAACGCGTGAGGCTTCCCGCTTCATGAAGTGTTGGGTAGGGATGTCAGGAGGGGGCAGAGCAGGTGGATGACCTCGCTCGTTCCTTTCAGTACCCGTCGTGACGATGTCTGAGCAGGAGGTGCCTTCGTCAATTGCGCAGCGTGTTATCATCAAGTTTCTCGCCAAGGAAGGTGTAAAATCAGCTGAAATACCGACGGGATTGACTGCGCAGTTCAATACTAAACAGTTTGTGGAGGGTCGCGAGAAAGTTGAAAATGAGAGCCATGACCGCCGACCTCGCACCAGCATCACCAGCGACAACATCGTCCGCGTTCAACAACTTGGCGTGACAGGTATCTGATCACCAATAAGATTGCATCTAAGGTTGGAATAAGTTATAGAAGCACTTTTTCGATCATCACAGAGGAGCTAGGGTTTCGTAAGGTGTGCGCAAGGTGGGTCCCTCGCCTTCTGACAACTGAGCAGAAATTGCATTGTTTTCAGGTGTGTGAGCGTCTCCTAGCGAAATTTCGGGAAGAGAGAGACTCGTTCCTCACTCACGTTATCACCTGTGATGAAACGTGGGTGCACCACTATACCCCTGAGTCGAAACAAGCGAGCAAGGAGTGGAGACGCCAAGGGGAGGTTGGGCCTGTGAAAGCCAAGTCAAGGCTACCAGCAGGCAAGGTTTTAGCTACAGTTCTTTTTTGACCAGCGTGGCTTGTTGCACCTCGATTTTTTGCATCATCGCAGGACCATTAATGCGGCGTACTACTGCGACATTCTAAGCGAGGTTACACTTGCATATCTCCACAAACGACGTGACCTACCGATGAGAGAAGTGAAACTTTTCCATCACAATGCTCGTCCCCATACATCAACCCCGACCAGAGACAAATTGGAGGAATTGGACTGGGAGACACGTGAGCACCCTCCCTACAGCCTCGTCCTATCGCCCTGTGACTTTCACCTCTTTGGTCCTCTCGAGGAAGCCATGAAAGGGCAAAGATTCAACAACGATGAGGAGGTTGAGGCCTACGTGCGCAATTAGCTGGAGACACAACCAACTTCATTCTACGAGCAGAGCATTACAAAATTACTTACACGCTGGGAAGAATGTGTTTCCAGATCAGGAGATTATTTAGACAAATGAGCTGTTATTCTTTTTTTTTCAAGTTCAAATAAAAAAAAATAAAAAAAGTTTCTTTTATATTTGATTCACCGTCGTATAATAGCTGTACCTGAAGCTATTGCATCATTTATTTAGTAGATACTAGAGTACACTTATCTATCATATAATTTAAATAGGTTTTGACAGGTGGTTTTTTAATATTACGCTGGCGTGATCCAGGTGGAATTAGTATATGCGCGAGAGTACGTAATCACAATCAGTACAGAAAGTAATATATTATTCGGGAAAATATAAAAAAAAAATAAATGTATTCCGGTACAACTTATATATTTTAAATTTTCTTAAATTTATGCCATAAACGTAGTGCATTAATAATAAATAAATTATTCTCTGGGTGCGGTTAACTGTCCCGCATTTCTGTGAAATATCGTATGATAGATAAACGGAAACAATGATTTGAATACTCCTTCAAGTGTCTCTTAGAAATGTTTAAGAAGAAACATGTCGAAATTTATCCCTCCAATATACTGGGTTATTTGTTATTTTCTTATTGATTGGAGATCCGAGTAGAAATGAACGAAATTATTATACAAATTTGTTTTTTTTTCATCTCCCTTATGTTTCATATAGTGGTGTCAACCAACATCTATGATCATCGGCCAATATGTTTCTACAGAATATTATCCTTATAATTTATCGAGTAAGTTGGCATATTTAATAAACTGGATTACCCTTAACATGTTTCTATTGTTTGTTATGCATCTCCTCTCTCCATCCCTCCATCTCCTCTTATGTTAAGTCTAAATGTAAAAATGTTCTGTATGTACGAGTATATATATATTCTTATGACAAAATTTGATAGGAACATAGGAAACATCCATTATATAATAATTGATTCTCCTTCTTAAATTACTGAAATTGATGAAAGTCTTAAATTACTTTTACTTAAGTTTATAAAAAACTGAACACATATCTTTTCATAAAGGAGGTTACATTTAGTCGGAAACATCTGGCCTAAATGGCCACCCGATTATAGTACTATTTAAATAATAAATATATCTCTTATCTGCACTGATTCATCTAAAGCTGCGTTTACACTAGCGAAACTCCTTCGCGCGAAATAATTTCCCGAGGGAATAGCGCTAGTGTAGACGTGCCCCCACTCCTGAGTAAATGCGGGGTGAGGGCCCTCGCTGCGATCTGGGGCTCAGTCGGTTTTTATCCGCGCATCAAAGGGTTTCGCATATTGAGTTTCGCTTAGTGTAAACGTGGTCGCCGTAGTTGCGCGAAGGATGAATCAAGAACAGTGCTTGCAGCTCATCGAGAACTACAAAAATAGAGATTTTATGTGGAATCCAAAAAACAAAAACTATTTCAATCGCAACAAAAGAGAAGATGCGTGGAAGGAAATTAGTTCTGAACTGAACTTTCCTATTTCTGCAGTGAAAGGGAAGAATACTGCAAACTTGTGTAGGAATCACCCGTTGCTAAGAAACGTAGTATTACCGCCCACCTTTCTCTCACTGTTACTGCTTCTCTGAATGTTGTATCTTTTTTTCCAACTTTTTAAATAATCAGTGAAATGAGGTGTTCAAAATCTTGGGTGCTCATGCGGACGAAGTTCTTAATTGTATCATCAATGGCTTCCTGTACCATTTCTCTCATAAGGTTGTTTTCATATTGGTTTCTTCCAAGGAATAATTGTTTGCTCCACCATCGTCGAGGGAGACGATTTTTCTTCTTCCACTTCTTGATCAAAAATGCCACTGACATGACAGAAAACGTGGCTGCAGCTGCTGGAGGGACACAACAAGTTGCCATGTTGGCTGCGAAACCAGAACTGAAGGCGGCTCTTCCTACTCGGGCAATTTTTCGCTCTGAATTGCGCTCTGTTTTGGGTAGTGCGAAATTTCACTCGAAGCGAGTAACTTTCGCCCGAGTGAGTTTCGCTAGCGTAAACGCAGCTTAAAGAATCTAAACCCAAAAAATGTTTGTGTACTTATTTGCTTGGTACTAATAAAGGGAGTCAAACATTATCTAGACTGCTGTATTTTATTATTTATAAAATTTGCTTTTGTGTAATATACGTGGGTGGTTGAAATATGAAGCAGATATTTCGTACTACGATAATACCACCGGAATGTCAACTATTAAATACATTCTTGTAGACAGAGTATATTTAATTACCGAGAATGAAAACGCTACTACTGTAGTGTCATTTGCAACCCCGTAATGTTTAGAAACAAAAAGCGTAAACAATAATACTATATTCAGACAAGGTTTCAAAAAATAAAATCCGCCACGGGTAGGATTCGATATCTGTCCCGGATGAGAACCGAACGACAGGCAGCTATTTTGAAATTATTAGTTCTCATCAGTGCCATACACGGTACGCCGATCCAGGACAAATGCCTAATGAAATCCGTGGGGTATACATCTACATCGATACGATCTATGTCAGTGACATAAGTCGGGAATCGAGAAAGGAAGTACCAAACCAAAGGTTTTATTTTTTTAAAACCTTGTCTGAATGTCTGTACAGAAACGATCGTGCAGATACACGAGAAAGGGGTCGAGGATCGCTATTAGGTATAATTCAATGCCTGGTGGGGCTTTAGCCCGAGGCGTAGTTGTTTCCTACAGCGATTATGTAATAGCCTTGTTATTCGGGAACTACTTGATAACCGCCAAGAGGTTATCAAGTAGTTCCCGTTTCTCGATTCCCGACTTATATGTTACTGAATAATACTATACATACATACATGCGAGTAGTAACACTAAGTCCAGCACATAAGAGTAACAAGTAATGTGATAATTTTAACATATTTTAATTGTTTAATACAAATGATGTATAGATACGTTGAGACAAATTTGAAGCAAAATGGTGACTGAACTCATTGGTAACATCGGCAAGAATATAGTAATCCAATTCTTATGTGCCAAGCTCCGATTTATTTAGTGTGTGTTCTATACTTTAGTATTATTATTGGTTTGTTCCTAATATAGCAGTGCATTAAATATCACTAGTATGTGCATATTTCTATCTAAACATACTGCGAGTCTAAAAAATTATCCAATAATTTGTAATATTGGGTAATCCCATATATATATATATATATATATATATATATATATATATATATATATATATATATATATATATATATATATATATATATATATATGTCAACATCTCCTCTAATGTATCTCATTTCTCGGAAACTCGTTTCTGTTACGTGTTTCTTCATATTTCTTGTATTGTAACAGTACACGAGTTATCGTTAACCCAATTTGGTATCTCTGGGTTATTCTATTTCTTCTGATAGATGGGAATATGTGTGTCTGGTAAGTCTTAATTCTAAGACATGTAATATGTGCTTCCTCTGTTTTGTTCCATTCACTTTGGCATGTGTCGTTCAGTTGATTTCAAATAGAGACCTTTATTCCAATTGGAAAAATATTCTTACTTTACTTTTGTTTGGAATCCATGCCATTTTCTTCTGCAAAGCTTACTGCATCGTTGTCAATTATTGTTATATGACTCGGGATACAACACAGAATACACGTTTTACCCAAATCTTGTAGCACTGACTTAGTTTTTAACAAAATACAAAAACACTATACAGTACACTAGACGCGCGTTTCGCCAACAAAGTTGCCATCATGTGGAGATGATTAAAACTAATTATATGCTAACAATAAATCCTATTTATACCTAAATTATTGTGTCTGTTTACCAGTACTCTAATCAATTTTCTTTAATATTCAACAAGCCTGCTGTCAACATTCTTGATAAAAGTAATTTACAGTAAAATGTCTTCATTGCTTACCATATCGATATTTTTTATGGAGTTTTCTGTATATTTATCATATAAATATAAAAAGAGAAAAACGGCACTACTTTGATGAATAAGTATCTAAAATTAATATGGATATAGCGTATAAAATTATGATGATATACAACACTTCAAGAGAACCGTTATTTACAATATATTTCAAATTAGCTAATTTGTGCTAGCAACATAAATTCTAAGGTTTTACTGCATTAGAAAATATATTTTTTCATAATTATTTTTTGTTAATTGTACTATTTCACAAATACCACTTAGTATTGAATCAATGCATCAATTACTTATAATTTGAAACTGTTAGCTACAATATATAAAAGTATTTATTTTTTCATTAATCTAATGACTCCCATAGGTAACGACGATGTGTCGAATTTGTTTTATTTTCCATTTTTGTATAGTCTGAGAGAATTTATTTAATTTTCCAGTGAATTACATTCATTTAGTATAATTGAAATGTTAGGTCAATGGGGTCATTCAATTATCGTGATCTAATTTTAAAAATTACACATCTGTACAATTAAATATGCAAAACATAAACGTTGATGGAAAAATATTATTTCAGATCAATGTTCTTCGATGTTATAAATTTAGGTATGACTTAATACGAAACCAACAGTTTAAGTGATAAACTTCTATTATATATTTTTAGCCGGAACTGAGTTCATAAGAAAATATTAAAAATTAGCTAAATTAACTCCAAAGTAAAATAAATGCAAGATCTCAGTAAGGATAGAACATACCTGCTCCAGTAGACATACAGGCTGTCTCCTAAAAAACGCCGCAAGCCATAACTCCGTTATTTATAATCTGATTTTAAAAAACAAAAAATCAAATGAAATGGCTCTAAATACACTCTAGAGTGAGCATACCGCAGTGTTTTTAAACTTTCTTTTTTTTTGAAAAGCGATAGTCAACTTTTTTTTTCAAATGGCAGTATATTGTCATTTGAAAAAAAATGGCAATAATAATAAAATTTGACTAAACGTCTGTGCCGTGGAAAAAAAAATACAACAAAGCGAATAAAACCCAGAACAGAATTAGAATTTAATTATAAAAGAAACATTACATGAAGATCAATTAAAAAAAGTTGAAATACATGCAAAGATAAATACGAAACTACATTAAACAAAGTTAAACAGCATTAAACATGAAATACATTAAACGAAGTGCAACAAAGTTTAACTCGAAACAACTAAAGAAACAAATTAGCAAATCAAATACAGTTGCAAACCTACAGGTGCTGCTTAAATTGGTTACCGGCACAATCAAGACATAGCTGGCATTTTCTGGATACTGCATTGGTCGCATTCAATATTAAATTGGGGGGTATTTCGCGACACGCACGTATAATTCTTTGCCTCAGAATTTTTTCATTTTCTGGTCGGGTTAAATAGACATGATCTTGAAGATAACCCCACAACCAAAAATCAAGTGGAGTAAGATCTGGAGAACGGGCAGGCCATCGAATCGGTCCATACGTTCCTATCCACCTTTAATTAAATGTGGTGTTTAACTAATTAGTATTTATTCTGGCATTATGAGGGGTAGCCCCATCTTGCTGGAAATAAATTCTATTGAGTTCTGCAATAGGTAGTTCATCTAAAAAATTCTGAAGTTGTTCTGTCAATATTTGATAATATTTGTCTTGATTTAGGGTGCCGTCTATGAAAAACGGTCCAATCAATCTATTATCCAAAATGCCACACCACACATTAATACTCAACCTTCGCTGAAAATTCCTTGGGTTTTCTTGGCTCCAATATGGGTGGATATTTCTATTAAAAATACCATTGACACTAAATGTACATTCGTCTGACCAAATAATCTTAGTGTGGAAAAGTGAGTCTCGTCGCACTGAATTTAAATACAAATGGCAAAATTGTTGTCTTCATTCTCTATCGTTTTCCCCTAATACCTGTACTTTTTGAGATATGTATGGCTTAAATTTGTGCTTCTTCAATATTGAATTCACAGTTCGTCTTGAAGCTATAATATTATTTGAAATTTTCCGAATGGAGGTTCTTGGGTTTTCTTCAACATTAAGAAGAACATTGAGCTCCGTGTTTTCATTAAATTCGCGTTCTTCTCGTTTCGGTTTCTTAAATCCCCCATAGTTTCTTAAATGTTCTTCAAGTCTTCCAAACTTACGTGGTTCTGGAACTTCTCTATGAGGAAACCGCTGTCTATAAAGGCGGACTACTGCACCACGATTCTGATTACACTGAAAGTATACCTGAATCATATCTGTCAATATTTGATTATTATCCATACTGCACTGTTGACTAATTTCGCAAAAACTAACTTGCTGTAATGACACACAAAAGCAAAATAATGTAAAAAAACTGGGATGCGGAAGTTGAAATGACATTTACTCGATTTGCTGTATTATTTCTTGTTTTCCACGGGATAGATGATTAGTCAAAATACGTTTGTCATCAATTAAGCGACCGGGCGCCTATTGCGGTATCGGCGAATATTTTCACCATTTTCTCTGACAAATGTTTCACAAAAGTCCATTTGTTATACATTGTTGGATTCAGAAAAGAAATATGCACAATAGTAAATAAAAAAACTATATTATCATTTAAAGAAAAAGTTGACTATCGCTTTTCGAAAAAACAAAGTTTAAAAACACTGCAGTATGCTCATTCTAGAGTGTATTTACAGCCATTTCATTTGATTTTTTGTTTTTTAAAATCAGATTATAAATAATGGAGTTATGGCTTGCAGCGTTTTTTAGGAGACAACCCGTATAAGGTAGTTTTATGTACGCAATTTTTATCTAGACAGCTTTTTAATCTTACAGCTTCTTAGTCTTGCATCTCCAACTTCATATATAGAGTAAAACTTCGTTAATCTGAGTCCTTATTAATCCGGATATCCCTGTAATCTGGACAAAATTAAAGAATGTAAATTTTATATTTTGTACCTTGTAATCCAGACCGGCCATGAATCATTAGTCCAGATCGCAAGTTTTCTTTATATATTTCTCGTCATCTCTGAATAGCGTAGGAAATCTCCGACTAAGCGGGGAATGTAAAAAGGGAAATCCCCGAATCAGTCTGAATTAACACGACACCAAGAAGACCACACAAAAAAAAAACTCTTTCCGAACAGGATATATTATAAAAATTGGATAGTTGCTTCGTAAGGCGTCTCGTAATTCGAAAAGGCGTAAATGCACGAAGCTTTTTTCATACCTTGTAGTTCTCATACACTAAGTCTTATGATAAAATATGCCACTAAGTGTTGCCTGCCAGCTATACCTTTTTTCAATTTGGTTCAAAATTTATATGTACCTATGTATGTATATTTCTCTGCTTCAAGACACGTATTTACTTTAACTCTGAAGCTACTGAGCGATACAAAATGGGCGAATCGAATTGATGCCCTTAAGATATCACGAGCTTGAAACCATTAAGATATCAACTATCCGTATATTTACAAAAACAATACTCTGACTGAACCATTTGGAACTAAAAAAAAATTGTTAATTTTAAGCTTATGGGGTCTCTTGTTGTGTGCTATATTTTATTCTAAATTAATTTGACAAGTAAACTATTTAAATCAAAGAAATTTAATCTAACCATTGTTATAAATGCACTGCAAAATAAAAACTTTTCTTAAAAGGCTGTAGAAGTGATTTGGGATTTGAGAAAATATTGGTAGGTGCGAAATAAATTTCTGAAGGAGATTCCTGCATAATTTATAGACGTAGAACCAATGCGCCTAAGCAAAATGAAAATCCAGTTTAGATAGGAGGCATATTTACTCAAGTAGGTCTAAAACAGTCGTATACAAATAAGAAATAGGTAACATAAACTTATACAAAAGATCACAAGGAAATATACAAAAGGTAAATACAAACCACGTAATATTTTCTAAATCACCTATCCCTCAACTGCACTTTCTGAAATGTTCCCTGGTGATTTCCATCTTGAACATGAATTTTTAATGTGTTGCCACTTGATTAATGTTATAGATAGTCCCAGTCGTTAATATTTGGAGAGGAAGGTGGTTGGTCCCAGTCAAAATATCGAACTACATCAAATAGTGTAACTCAAGGAGAACTTTATGGGTCTCAAGGAGATTAGAAGGACTAGGGAATTGTCATGGACACGTTAGTCAGAAACTGATCACTGAAGTTAACTAAAGATATCACTTTTCTCTCCAGTGTATAGATGTCAGTATGCAACGCCATCAAAACACAGTATTAGGATTAAAGTACGTTTATGTTTTACTCATTAATGAGAAATATGTTTCCCTCCGATCGCTAGCCAAAGATGGGCCTCGTCTCGTTCAGGAGGTCACTATATAAACATAAATTTTTCATCCATCTAACAATTTTGATTACGTGTTTCAATTCACTCATTTTGCATCTATTGCCAATATTTGTAGTATATATTGTTAATGGTTTCATAAAGACACAGATTGTGGGTTACATGGAGTTCGCAATTCATGGATCGCAATTCAACTCGTTTATATCTTCTTTGAAAAACCACCGTACCCACTTATTCAACAACTTTTGTTAAAATACAAATGCCGCTATATAATATGCTTGTAGTAGAAAGAATAAAATGGACAAATTTCCGACACGGAACAATTAAAGTGCAGCATACTACTCCGTGGCTAGTTATGTTATACAGGGTCTTTCAATAATGCCCCTCGATTTTTAAACGTAAATAAAACAAATTGTATGGGAGATATCAACTTAATTTATTTGAATGAATATTTTATGGCATTAAGTATGGATAACGTCGTTCAAATTTCCGCGCGAATTTGCTTGTTGGCACGTATTCGGGAGGTCGATGTCGAGGTCCAATTTTCGATGACTGTCGCATAGATCTGGCCGAATTTGCTGGATGGTGTTCGCTATGTCGACTTCGAGGGAATCAATTGTTTGTGGTTTATTCGCATAGACCTATGATTTAAGATAGTCCCAAAGGAAGAAGTCTAAAAGCGTTAAAACGCACGATCTCGGTGGCCAGTTCGTGCAGAATGTCCATCGTGGCATGCGCTGTGTGGTACGTAGCGCCGTTATGTTAGACCATATGTCGTCAATATCCATACACGACGAGAAATTGATTGCCTCGGGTTTTCCCGTACACATTCACGCACAGCAGCGATGTTTTCAACAGACCTTGCGTTTCGGTGCCGTACGGGTATTGGTTGATTATTTATCAAACCGGTTGACTCGAATTTGTCTACCAAACGCCGAATAGTCGACTTGGCATGACAGTTGTTTGCAAGGATAAAGATCACGTAATACGCGGAACATTTCTCGAACGGAGCACTGATTTGGAAAATAAAATTTCATGATTTGTACACGTTGTTGAATGGTATAACCTTCCATGGTGATTTTCCGATACACTACCGAACAATTCACAATAAATTTGACAGATGCTGCTTTAACTAAATGGTCGCTAAAACCTAACAACTTTCGAGCATCCGTATTGAAAGACCCTGCATATATATACAGTTATATATCTTTCCTCCATTTCAATAACAGTTATTACATAGATACTATTTTTAAGGCGGCTATAATTTTTAATCCAAAAATCAATTGGCTAGTGTAACAAATTGAGTAATCTATAGTTAATCTCAAGTAATCTTAGTGTAATTTTAAGTGATCTATAATATTGTTTACCCGACTATAGGGTACGGTGAAACTGAAAACAATAAACAGAAATAGAAATAACGAAAGAAAAACAATAAAAGAACAATATACGTGTGTAACACACACAAGTGTGTAACACAAGTGTGTTAGAAATGCGGTGTAGGATTAATAACTTACTAAATAGGAGTAGTAGATAATTTGTAAGAGGATTCGTAAACTACAGACTAAGTAGTGTTATCGGCTAGAACACGCAATTCTGCAAGTACGTTACCCGTGGTCCGTTATAAATTAGTCGTACACTACGAGCAACACGCATATTACTATTTTGAGAACTTCCTAGTAACGTTATATACTCGTGATAGGGGGCCGCTATGAATTATTGCTGGAGTAGGCTTTGGCCAAGAGGCAGAGGGGTAATTTGCGGGTTATATACGAGCTGTTTAATCCACTTAGAACGAAGCACGGTCTACATAATCAGGCCATCCGTAAAGAAGATTCCTTGCAAGGCTTCAACTGCCCTAGTCCAGTTCTCTAACCACTGTGTTTGTCTATTGTTTTTTAATATTTTCCTTCATACCACATAAAAAATGAAAGAGCTTCAGTTTTTTCTTTGGACGTATTACATATCAGGAAATATTGCCGTATTCTAATAGTGTTGTATAACTATTGAAAAATAATAATTTTTCTTTATGAAGAATCTGATGGAAGTTGTGAATAAATACTTTTGTTAAACATGTAAAAGTGGTAAAAATTATTCAGAAGATCAAAATCGAAAAAATCGATGTAATTGCGTCCACTGGACGGTGATAGTTAAAGTAAAGAAGCGAACTGAGCTGAATATGACATGGTAATACCGATAGTATAGCGATAAGAAATTTCAAAATGTTATGACAGGTGTTATAACATCGGCCGATGTTTCTGCTACAATGGAAATCGCCCACATGTCTCCTTGTTAGAATCAAATAACCCAGCTCCCGCTTTCTGACAAAAAAATAATCCATATGCTGCACCGTGTAACGACTAATGGACAAAAATCGAAAAACTGTTTTTCATCACTTAGTTAATATTGAAAATTGTTATTGATAATGAAAAGAAGTATGTCAGAGAATTCAATCCAATATTTATCTCCGTAGTGCAAATTAATAGGACTCAAGTAAACATGGAACGTAAACACTCTGAATTATGCTCATCATTTCTCAGTTATTAAAATAAAAAGGTAATGTTCATTCATTGTGGAAAGACAAAACCCTACTGATGAATAATGAGCTGTGTGAATACTAGTAGAAGTGATACTTTTACGAGCGAATTCATCTTAATTTTGTGTTTTTTGTAAATACAGTTTACTCAGAAACTGTAGTTACAGTTTCTGAGTTTATTTTATTTATTATTTGCGGGAAGTAATATAAAACCGAGGAAAAATATAATTAGTTGCGATTTAATTATGTGCGATTTATCATTTTATTCAAATTTTAGCTTCACAATCGCGGATTCCCAAAAATTGGAAATTAGCAGAAAAATGGATGCCAGCCCCAACTGAAGACAAGTTGGGGGATGTTTCTTCAATGTTAAATGAAACTCTTAAAGTTGAAACCGATGATGACGAGGTAAGCAAAAAATAAATAACAACAAATAAATACCTAATATGAATAAAAACTATTTTGTAGGAAATTAAAAAAGTGGTTGAATATTTCTGTTTAACTATCAAACTGAAGTGGACAACAGCCTTCAGAAATAGAGCAAAAAAAAAAGGATTTTAGGGAAAAAATATTTTACCAAAAGGTATGAGGAATAGTTGCAGCTGGAAGTTTTCATTCCATCTTCTTTGGCCTTAAAAATGCAAAAACAGCCCATCGCTGAAAGTTCCGACAGTGACAGACGTGGTAAACCGTTGATACATTTCAATCAGGCTTCAGCAAAGACAAAAAAGAGGAGGAACTGTAATTCGCAGCGCAACTATCAGCCGCTTACGACTCTAATAAACCAAGAGAAAACAATTGCTTGTCTACTGTCGATACACTTGCTCTCATTTTGGATCTGAATCTATCCGTTAGAGAATGTAAAATACTTATCTCCGTTGTAAATGGGCTACATGATAACTGCTTT
This sequence comes from Rosalia funebris, assembly GCA_037954035.1. NCBI lineage: Eukaryota > Metazoa > Arthropoda > Insecta > Coleoptera > Cerambycidae > Rosalia > Rosalia funebris. Next base: position 992,235 of record JAZFAV010000024.1, read on the forward strand.
CCGAGTTGGTACGCAATAGAAGCCATGAAGAAACAACATTTAATACGCAATTTCAAGTAAAGTTGAACTTCAAGTCTTGCTGAATTTAATGGCATAAAGTCTATTTAAAACATTGACAATCGTTAAAAATACGCGCACTTGTTTAACCTGTAAATGGGGTTTCGACGGAAGCTTTGGGTACAGTGTTTACAAACAGCGATTTACTGAAGATAATTCTACGGATGAATCTGTGTTTGTCATAGGATTGGTACACGTAAAAATTAACGAAAATGACAGTAATAATGAGTTATGGATCAACAAGCGAGCTTCATCAACTTCATATTGCAAGCCGCTTAAATTCATATTCGCGAAAGATAGCTCTGATCTCATCAAAGAAGAAGCAAAAATGAATAATGCTATTCGTGAACTGAAAAGTGATACATTTAAAGTTGATGATTACACTGTTAAAGTAGTTTTTAATTTACATTTTAGACTACTTCTAAGCTCTGATCCATACATTTCAAGTGAAAGAAAGGCGTTTTCAAAGAAAATTGCTTCCATTGGAGACGATGTTCAAATCTTAGAAGTATTTTATTCCTGACGATGCAAAAAATTACGAATCATTAAATCTCTCAAAGACCTTCCAACAGTTAAGGAGTGAGGATAATTCTGGCTAGATAGCGATCAACTCTTTTTTCTTCTGATTTTAGTTTATATTAATTTCAAAAAATATAAGTTTAAAGAAAAATATATTTTATTAAAAATAATATTTTAAAATTTGTTAAATATAATCGATTACATCCACTAAAACGATGTATTATTGTAAAATGTAATTTTATCCACTCCCCCTATTGAATCGTTACACTGTCTGCTGTGTGCAGTACCATTTATTATTGCTTAAAGTCACTACTTATAATACTATTGATTCATTGCTCATTTGCAGGACAGCACAATAAAGTTCTCATGATGTATGTAAACCTTATCAGTACATTATATTTGTACTTCATGCTAATTACTAGATAAATAACAAAAACATTTATAAATAGTGCAGTATAAATAGTGTAAACAAAAAGTAAACCAATATCTCAAAATATTAAATAACTTTTTTGTATAGTTAGTTTACTGATTCAAGTTATTTCAAAATATTTAAAAAAATCTATTTACAGTGATAATTTTATTTTGATTTCTCAATTAATCTACATACTGAATTAAAGTAAATGTTACATAACTCATACAAACTTTTGCACATCACATACGAGTATATTATGTAGAAATTGGTAGGAGATGGCAAACACGCTATCTGCCTGCCACACCTAGATACGAGTATACACATATGGATACGGACGTATGTGTGTATATAAATCAAATGATTTCATCGAAATATTACGTCTAGGTACTTCTAGATCCCGCGGGAATTGATGCCAGGTACCAAAAATTTTCTTTCATTTAATAAATCAAGACAATAAATAAAATTGTTTAATAATTTATACGGTAACATTAAAGACAAACAAATTATTTTAATATATATACTAATTCTTCTTTATGAATATACCTTCAAGATTTAACGATAAATATTTTAAATATATGTTTTACATTTTGTATGATCAATTTCTTGTTGTAAACTAGGTCCCTTAGTAATAAAGTATATTTACTTAACGATCAGACAAGAGAAATGCAAAAATTTTAATGCCTGAAAATTAGCGAATCTCGCAATTTCTAACAATTTCATTGCTTCTAATACTCCCAAAGACATATGATCAATAATAGATAATTTTTGTATAAAATATATAGCCAGATCTTTGCATATTTTGCAACGAGATGTGGTTTGATTACCTATTTTATAATAACATTTATGAATCGTGTATTTCAGTGTGAAAGTAACTATCTTAGCACTTCTAGATATTTCATTAGAGTTTATTATATTGACACCATGACAGAATATTCTCTACATTTATTTGTAGTTTAACAGAATAATCTGTGCGAGTTATATTCAGGAATATTTTTGAACAGAAGCATTATTTAAATCGTTAATAAACGAAAGAAATAAAAGTAGGTCCGGATGAAAACCTTGTGGAACGTCCGAAATAACAATGCAATGGAAAGAGGTGAATCCGTTAACATTACTTCCTGCGCTATAAATATGAATTAAGGAAGCATTCCGGGACGGAAATCAACCTCAATTAAACATCACAGACCTTTCAGAAATTTGTACCATTACATCCACCTGTTTCACTTTGTCTAAAGCGTTTAAGGTAGATTTAGTAAGAGCCGCTCAATATGTAACTACTGATCTGTTACTCATAAAAGCACGCTGAGATAACTCAACTCGATTATATACAGAGGAGTATATACTACCATACACAACAATCTTAACGAACTCGACGACGTCTGATAGAACAGATATGGCTTTATAATATTTAACACAAGCTCTGTCATCCTTTTTAAAAATGGGACATCTTCTGGCTTCTTTCAATCTAGCTGAAAATGTTTTCATTGAAACATTAAATATTATATACAATGTAGCAGTTAGAACACCCGTATAATATCAAATTGAGAATAATGGTAATATCACCTAGACCAATTTTTATAAAACCTTGAAATTTTTTCTTCCGATACTTTTGTTTTATTAATATTATAATTACTAACATTTTGTTAAGTTATATTGTTTTATTTTTCAGAAAAATGCATAAAATAACAGTTACATATCTGTAGCAAAGCATATGACATCATAACAATAATTACAGTTGACGTAATATTGAACTTTTCGTATCTTGTAACACTAACTGAGTTTTCCACAAAACACTATACATTACACTCGACGCACGTTTCGCCAACAGTGTTGGAATCATCTGGAGATGATTAAAACTGAGTTTAAATCATCTCCATAGTGGTATAGTGTTTTGGTGTTTTGTGGAAAACTCAGTGTTATCTTCACACCAAAGGGTCCAACCTACTCCAAGATCGTATCTTGTATTTAGTAGTATACTAAGCACAGAAATTAAGAGATGTAAAAAATTCTAAATTTTTAGGTGACTTTCAAATGGCTGTAACTCACAGTGGTCAAAAACGCCAAAAAGCTGGCCAAAAGTCGAAAAGTGAACATTTTAAGGTAGGGTTTTATTTCCTAAACTATTAGGTTGGGACTGCTAGCACATCATGAGACCGCTGAAAGGCTCTGAAATGCTCAAATAGTCCCTGAAAACCATTCAAAAGTGACCGTTGAGCACGACGCTTAGAACGAACCTGTTGAAATATATCAAAATCGAACTAGGATAGGACATCATTTTGCCTTCTGTTTAAATTAGCCCTAGATTTTTTATATTTACATATTTTCACTCGCAGCCTTTAACTAAAAAGCTATTCGAAATTTTAGTATCAACACAACATGTGATTAATAGTCACCAACAGTGTGCAATTATTATAACAAGTTTATGCTGCTGATATCGATGAATTCCACGATTGAAACTCAAGGGAAAAAATGAAAACCCTATATATGAATGTATCCACAGACAGCTCTTTTGAGGTATGCTTTTGGAACAAACCAAGACCCACTCGGGGTTGTCGAGCTACTGATGATGGTGACACATTACATTTCTTGTTTGATTTATTGATATTTTCATTGTTTTATAACAGAAACATAAATAATATTTTATAACAGATTGTTCATTTATTATGAAATATACGAGGTCTGTCCGGAAAGTATCCGACCTTGTATTCCAGCAGGAGAAGGAACTAAATCTGATCAATGGCGACGATGTCCCCTTCAAAGCATTCACCTTTGGAAGCTACAACAATCTTCCCACTTTCCGGAATACTCCTTGTATTCAGCTTTCGGAATAGCTAACAACCGCTTCGTCGAATTTCTTTTTATTTCCTAAACGTCATCGAATCTTCTTCCATTAAGAGGGTATTTCAATTTGGGGAACAGCCAGAAATCGCAGGGAGCCAGTTCAGGACTGACGAAGTTGAAAATGCCGTGTTTTACAAGAAATTGCTAAATAAGTTGCGATGCCTTGTCGTGGTACAGCACCTAGTTGCCACTTTTCGACAAATATGGCTAAGCATTTCCGAACCAACAGTTTATGGTATTTCGAGGTCTTGTTCGACCTCTCGAACAGCCAGACAACGATTTTGGTTGATTAAAACTCAAACTCGTTCCACATTCTCAGAAGTTCTAGTCGTTACGGGCCTGTCAGAACGAGGGTCGCTTTCAAGTGATGCACGACCATTTTGAAATCGCTAAAACTATTCTTTAATCTGTGTATCACTCATAGCATCATCGCCATATACGTTACGGAATCATGTGGATGGTTTCCGAGCACGAATGGCCAAGTTTTTGGCAAAATTTTGTGCGCACCCTTTGTTCGATGCGTTCAGTCATCGTGAAATACGACGCGCACAAAATTCAATGGTTACTAAACAGAGTATCGTTATCGGCTGAAGACTTGAAGGGCCATGCTGCCTGACAGGGGCACTCATTAAAGCCCCCCCCCCCAAATGATGAATAGTTATTTTCAACAATAGCACATCCAAGTACAAGGTTAGAACGTAAGGTAGGATATTTTCCAGACAGACCTCATACGTCCAATTACAGGACCATTTACAATATTTCCGGTATTTTGCAAAATCCATCAGTTTATTTAAGAAATCCAGTCAAGTTAAGTCAAGACAACACTTTTACTGGACTAAGAGCACACTTTATCTTCATGGTGGTCCCTGTTGGCTTTAAACATGCCTCTCCTTCTTGCTAATCACTCATATTAAGGATAACGAGTAAGGATCACCGGGACCATGCTCCCAGACTATCATGCAATATGCTAATGAAATCTTGCAGCGCTTCACTGGTCGGACTTTATGTTAGCTATCAGTACTTATTAACGAGAAGCAATATTGATCTTCAGGCATTGTTGGTTCTGCGTAGAATTTATTTGGGATAATGCGTTCTCGGCCATAGCTAACTACCCCTAATTTCGGGCTGATGCGGTTCTGTGAATTACAAACGGGTGAGGTTTAAATGTGATATAATAGCCAGTTAAATTTTCATTGTAGGTCTAGTCAGTATTAAATCAGAAACCCATAACAGAACCACTGTGAAAAATTACAATATTTTAACCAAACTGTTTTTAAATTGGATAATTTAAATATAGTAATTTCATTACACATAACTTAGACCGTTTGTATGTATTCGGGTTAGTTTATCTGATGTAATTTGATTTTAAAGTGTATTTCGGACTTTTATAATAAATAATTGAAATAAACATAATCTCAATTATTACTGTCAAACAAAACTATTAAATCAATGTGATTAACTAATAGATAATATTACTATAAGGCGAGAATGAGTGATGATTGATGACCATTAGAAACGTTTGTTCTGCTAGCATTTATGGGTTACGGTCAGAAACATTTGTCCGGGTGATTACGGTACGCTAAGCTCCCTGAGGGCCATAAAAAAACTCGATTAGATAACTGTTTCTGATAGTATCTGTTATGTTACAAATAACTGCTAAACCAAGTATATTATCTTTCAGATAAATTTATTACATTTACGAAAACTGACCTTTCTTTGGCCAATTATTCCTTCAAATACTAAATTAATTTTCTTTTCGAATATTTTTAATAAAATTTCTGAGAACTGTAGAGAAAAATAGACAAATTGTCACAATTATAAGTTGACATTTCTTAACAAAAAATTTTCAAATATTTTTCAACAAAATAGTACAGTTCTTTATACATATACATTTGCTTACTAACTCTTAAGGGTGGAATTGCCATACTGCCATCTTAGATATTAAATGTGATCTAATATCTAATGATTTTTTGAAAGACGCGACCGACGTATTTTTTAAGATATAGATATAAAATATGTATCTTCTAATTTTTTATATCTATGGCTGATATAATCAAATATTTTTTTTCAGATTTTGTATTTTGCATTCAAAGTGTAACGTCATCGTAATACTTTTTTAATTTTAACATATTTTTTTAAGAAAAATAAATTGATGAAACCTTTCTGAGTATAACGGGAGTCCATAGAAAAGGATGCAAATAGGGTATCTGGTTTACAGAAGGCTTCATGTTCTGGAAAATTCTAAAGAGATTCAATTGGAACCAGGATTTTAAAATCATAAATCTGGCATTTTAGTACAAAAGGCAAAACTTCACTGTATTATCAATATGATCATAATAATATTGATAATATAATGACGAAAAAAATTCTGCTATATAATTGCAAATTTTAAATATATATTCACTTCAAGAATATGTTCAAGCGTACTGACGTATATTACAAAATCTTTATTAAAGAAGGTAGGTAGTCAATTAGTTATTTTTTTTATTAATGAATAAATAATTTTTATATTAACGAAGGCATACACAGCTCTGGTAGGTATTAGTATTGTTCACGCAAAATCGATGTCCATGTACCACTTAATAAGAAAGTATATTAGTTACTTACGATGAACAAAAAAGTACACTTATACAGTTGCTCAGTAAACTAACGGTTATTTTACTAACATTTTAAAAGTATTTTTTTACACCCTTCATAGAAAGCTTTTATTAACTAACAGTAAAGCCTGGAAATATTACTAATCTAGTGACCCACTAGGAAGAAAAACTAACTTGCGTTAGATTAGGCCTGAGATTGGGGTTACCTTGTGCAGCAATTTATCAAATCTAACGCTAGATTGCTATGGACAAAGGAGATCCATTTTTAGGGCCGGCCATTGCGAAGAGTATAGTAGCAGAATCAGCAGATATAAAATACACATATTTTATTATTTTACTGGAAGGGTTCACGCCGTTACGTGAGAAATTTACTATAGAGATAAACTCACGGGGTTAAAGCGGTGTTAAATTGATAAAAACGAATTTTTTTAGAACGATTATGCAGTATCTACATGGAATAAATTCTGAATGTATGCATATACGTAATTAACTAAGTCGTGAAATACATTCTGATATTAATTTTGAAACTGGCATAATGAGAATTATACCGGTAAATGGCTAACATGATTTTTTTAAAGACTATTAAATATACAGACACTTATGCAGGATATAATGAGATAATCATTTAAAATTTCAATTCAAAGGATTAGAAAGCCACATACATTGCCAAATTGGCAGTGCGCCTGACTTGTGTTATTATATGATGCACAGTTTAACAATTTATAGAAAATGTGAAGTAATGCACAGGGTCCCGCATAAGTATGAAATAATGACTTTTATGACTATATGAATAATGACTTTTTAAATATTTGGTTTATAAAATTGTTTCAAATACAATCTTTTTAGCTTCTTATTTTACATATGTTAGTTATTTATAAATGTTTTTTTTTGGCTATGAGTTCAATACCATGGTACTCCACATTATTTTAGCGGTAACCTATATATGTTTTTATTATATTCTGAATCAGCCCATTGTTCTCAATAAAAAATCGGCTTACATCGAAAACGCTTTAAAGTCAGTATTTTTATCAGGAATAATTATTTCTGGTATAACATTTAACACTTGATTAATTGGTAAAATTTTACAATTATAACTAAATTTTAATGCATTGTTGATACAAATTTAATACAAATACACTATAGCGTAATGTAATTTACATGTTTTAGTCTTGTGATTTCTGGTTAAGCGGTTTGTGCTTGGTGTTTGTTACGAGTTTACTAAGAAGCGGACATTAAGAGTGATGGCCAAGTTTATTGAAAATAATTGACTAAATGACTAAAGATTGTGTTGAATTTCAATACTTAAAGACGCTTGAGGATTTAGTTGAATTTATATTTACTTCTTTGGTTTGGAAAATTTAAGATAATGAAGTAATTTCTCTAATTAACTGGAGTGGGGGATGGGGAAATTCTCGCGGTAGCAGAGTTAGTTAGAGCGCTTTATGTGGTAAATTCGACTAGTTAGTGACTTTCGCGATTTTCAATATTAAGCGCCACCACTGACAATGTCAGTGGGATCTCCCGCACAAACCCCTTTGGCTCTGGATTTGGAGGAATGTCTAATTTGTGTCGTGTGTTGTGTATGTGTTGGAATTTGAACGAAAAAATTGATAAAACAAATTCGTACTACTTAAAATATAATATTTAAAATAATTTGGTGACATTATCGATGAAAGTATAAGTATTTCTTAAATTTGCATCACTACATTTCATACGCTATTTTTATTAGTGGAACTTATACTAGAAATAAAGACTAAGGTAAAGTGTATTTCATTTTAAAACTCTTCAATATTTTTGATTTGAAACGTTACAGACCAATAGATTTTAAACATAGATAACGAGGAGTGTATACTAACTCACCATAATATATATTTTAAACTACAAAACGTATATTAGTTATCATGTAGTTATTCTAGAAACACTACGAGTATGATGGTGTTTCTAGATCCATATCATTCCATATCGCTAACAATAAAAGGAGTGAAATGTACACCAGAAATCGTGTTTATTTTAGTGAATTACTTGTAAGAGAATTTACACCAGCGAGTAGCTAAGTGATACCCGCGGTACATACATACGTGGTACACATAAGCACATACAGTGTGCTTATGCATGCCACATTTGGTGTGACTTTGTTATGAAATTGTACATTGAATTTCAGATAGTGTACTGACAACATTTTCAATGATATAGGGTCCGGCAGAGGTGTATGACGTCTTTTAAATAAATATGACAATTCAACGGGGGACGCTAATGTTTTCAGAATGATTGATATGTGAAGGTCAGGAGATGCCGTTTCAGCTACCATCAAGCCGTGAACGCTTGAACATCGTGTTTTTATTTAAAACACGTTCGTAGAGACCGGTCATTTTGTTGTCGCTACGCAACGCAGATTCCGACACCATTTTAATGTTGACAGGCACGGTAGTGTCCCTTATCGGAACATGATTTTAAAGTGAGATAATACAATATATATATGGGGTAATAACAAGGAAAATTGAAGTTATTTCAGCCGGCGTCATACAGCGATGCATGGACAATTTTTTTACTCTTTTACGAGTGAGCTTTAAAAAAAAAGTTGTCGTGAATTTGATGACATTATTTATCGCTTCTAATTATTGTTAATTAATTTTTTACATGTGATAACAAAATGGCATCTTGTAACAAATATTTTGAAAAAATAAAAAATTGCTTTCGTTAAAAAATAACCGAGGTATTGATTTTTTAAAATCGTCATACATCTCTGTCGGACCGTGTATAATTACTTTGTTTTAACAATACAGTGATCTAAAGAACATATGTTTAACGATTAAAAACATCATACAAAAGACGATTTTTCTTTTTCTTGTAGTGTGGAAAAAAGTATGGATTACCCTTAATAATTTGGTAGTCTTCAGATATTATGGAAAACGCTTAAATACGTCGATTTAGTTTTCAAGTTTCTCACATTCTGTTACAATTCATTTGTTTTTTATTGACATCTGTCAAAAAAATGACGCCATCGATATTTTTCTTAAATGACAGTATATGGCTTGTCATACATCATTTGACAGCTCTTGTTTCACTTAGTATGTTCCTAGATTTCTTTTCGATTCTGTCGCGCCGTTTCAAAATGGCTACCGTTCAATTATGAAAATTATCTTAAATTAATTCCCAGTAAAAGGATTACTTTTCCTTATTTTATCAGAAAAAAAAGCAATCTATTAAACATACGTTTTATTATCAATCAAACTAACAACGCGTAATATTAAATAAAACAAAACAAGAATACAACAAAGAACAATCAAATAAATAATAAACTAAGAATGATGCGTTGAGGATGAAACACATAAAACTTATTTCAGTAAATGCTGAAAGTGACGATCGTTGACAACTTGACGGTGCCCAAGTCTAAAAACAAATTCTTCTTGAACATTTTGTATCATCACTGGTGAAATTTTTCGTATTTAAGTTATTATGCGGCACTTTAGATCATCAATATATCTTGGTCTACTTAAAAAAACTTTGAATTTAAAATAACCTCACAAAATGTCCAAAGGGGTCATATCAGGTAACCTGGCTGGCCATTTAATAGGACCCCGTCGGCCAATCCATTTTCCTGGAAACATCAAATCAAGATATTCCCGAACTTGTCTTGCATAGTGGGGCGGGGATCCATCTTGTTGCAGCCAAATTTCTGGACTCGGTAAATCGGGATTATTGTGGTCAGGATAAAGAGTGACTAAAATTGGCAAAAGTTGAAACTGCAAGAAATTCAAGTAGGCTTCACCAGTAAGATTTTCAAAGAAAAATGGTCTTAACACTCTATCTTTCAATATGCCGGCCCATACATTAAGTTTCTGAGGTGATTGACAATGAGCTTCTTGAATCCAATGTGGATATTCTTTGGACCAATATCGACAATTTTGCCTATTTCCAGTACCATTGAGGTAAAAGGTTGCTTCATCTGAGAATAAAATATTTGCGGCAAAGTTTACATCTTGATTGCAAATTGGTTGCATGATTTCGCAGAATTGCAGTCTTCGGTCGAAACCATCATTTAATTCTTGTACCAGGCAGACTTTGTACGGGTGGTAGTTTTATTTGTGCCAAATTGTTTGCACATACGTGACTTATTCCCACATCCATTGCTAGTTGCCAACTGGCACTATGCGAATTTTCTTCAACAGCCAATAGGACGTCAAACTGAATATTTTGACCTACCTTCGGCCTTCCATTTTTAGGTAAATTTTTAACATGGCCATGTTCTGCATATTTTCTTAAACGGTGGATTGCGAAATCGGCGTTCGGTCTGGCTGAATTTGATTGAAAAGTTCACGTACCTCGTTAGTAAATCTGCGACGATCTTCGTGACCAACCATCACAAGAATTTTAATACGGTCTTTTTCACTGAGCAACATTTTTGATTTATTAAAAAATGAATTTTTGAATTACAAAGCAATGACAGTAACATTTTACTGATGTTCAACCTTACCATTTGGCAATACTGACGTTAATTTTCGTTTGTGTTTGGTTTGTCTAAGCTTACTATGACCAAAACTGCTATAGCAACGACATTGAGATATCGAATTTTTTTTCACCGTGGATTTAAAAACAAGCTCAGGTCAAGAAACTTAATGTAAGGGCAGGAATTGAATGATAAAGCCTTAGGACTGTCATTTAAGACTTAGGAGTGTGACTATGTTTGCTTTTGTTCTGATAAAACAAGAAAAAGTTATTCTTTTGCTAGGAAAATTTAAGCTAATTTTCACAATTTAACGGTAGCCATTTTGAAACGGCACGGCAGAATCGCAAAAAAATCTAGGAACGTACTGAGTGAAACAAGAGCTTTCCAATGTTGTATCATATGCCATATATTTTCATTTAAGGAAAATGTGGACGACGTCATATTTTTGACAAATGTCAAGAAAACAAGAAATGAATTCCAACAGAATGTGGGAAATTGGAAAACTAAATCGACGTGTTCAAACATTTTCCATAAAACCTGAAGATTACCAAATTATTAGGGGTAGTCCACACTTTTTCTCCACACTGTGTATTTGAACTCGGACGTAGGTATACAAGCTATTCCATAAATAGAGAAGGAATATCAGAATATCATGCTTGCGATGAATTTAAGAGAACCAAGCCACTTTGTTTATTCATGAAATTTTGTTCATGAATCAGTAGATTATCCTTATGTTAAATATTTCTTTTTAGTAACATACATCTGTCACCTACTTAATGCTGTGTTAGTTCAACCGTTGCAGGAAGGTTATTTGTCACATCCTTTCACAAATTAAAGATTTATTGTACCATAAATCCTGTAGGTGGTCTCCCAAATTGCCATTTTTCCTTATATTGTATTTGGGAGACAGCTGAGAGTTCATTAAACCTGTGGATTTTTTTAAGCCCCACGCACTCCGTTTCTTAGCAGCCCTTAAATTGATTTTTGTCGGGATATAAAGTCTCTTGTACCGTAGCGTTGAAATATAAAATGAAAAATAGAGGCGGAATGCGGAAGGTCGGTGTTCTTATTTTATTTATTAAGTTACACTTTATTGGAGTGTCTGGGTAATACCAATTTCGGAGAAATTCAAAAGTTGTGTATATTTCGTATCGGTAAATATTTTCCAATACATGATGGGACTTAAGAGGCGAGATAAATTGAATTAACTGATGGGAAAAGTTATATCAATATTATTGTGTTTGTTGTTATCTACCCTTGCCTGCTTCAACAATGAAAGATACGAGAAAATATATACTGTATGTGAAGTTGTTGGAATTGTATGGAATTTTGCAAAAACTAATTATCTAAATAGAACTAACCGCAATACGTACCTAAACTTCTTCTAAAGAAGATAAATAGTCATTACTGCTTCGAATGTGTAGAAAGTATGTAAATATTTATTTTACAAACAATATTACAAAGTTTATTTCTTATTATTCTATAGAAGCAATGAAAATAGTAATATTTTCTATAAATAGCTGAAGCGATGAAGTAAATTGTACAGCAATTACCACACTATGATATATGTGAAAACGGGTAAAAAAACCAGAACAATGCAGAAATGTATTATTTACAGCATTTTCACATAATGAGAAGGAATAAAGTTTGGGTATATTTTTTATTCTTTTTTATAAAAAAAAATCTATCTAATTTTAATTTATATACTTATAGATATATTTATACCTTATTTATTAAAAGGCGGTAAAAGGTACAAACAATATTTTTGGTTATATTTTGTTCAGATATAGTAAATACTATAAATATATGTCTATCAATAAAAGTATAAAAACCTATGCATATACAAACTACTTACTATTATCACCAACATTAATTCTATTGAAAGCTAATGCACTTTGATTGAACAACTTGCTACAGTAAATATTCTTGTTTTTTTGTGTTAAATAATATTAAATACAATAATAGGAGTGTATCGACAGGCTCATATTTATATTATTAGTTTCTTAATTTAAAAATATATCTAATATATCACTATATTTGGCCACAATTTCCTGATCCTCTATAGTAGAAAACCAAAACAAAACTGGCATTATACCCACAACCAGTGGCGGCCGGTGTAATTTTTGTCTGGGGGTGCAATCGATAAAATAATAATAAACGAAAAATTAAAATAACCTTACCTATGTCCAAGCCTGAGGTTATTTATATAGAAAATCCATTCGTCTGTTCTTGGAATTTGCAAAAACGTCAATTACAAGATCATTAAAATCCAAATTTTAATAATCTGGAATCGCTGCAATTACCACTTTTTCCATACTTATCATGCAAAGTGAATTTTAGTCTGTCTTGCGCCATTGTATTTCTCAAAAAGTTTTTAATTCGTTTAAGCGTTGAATAACAGAGTTCACTCTCAACACTTGTCATGGGTATGGTACAAATTAATTTTAATAATAAAACAGTATCACTAAAACAGTCCGTCAGGTTTCGATCTATAAATAATTGCAAAATTGCTAAGCAACTTGCTGCTTCATGAAAATCTTCCCTGCTGTATATAACCGTTAATTCGCTTTTCAATTTAACTTTGTCCAAAAATCCATAAGTTTTTGTTACATTGTCAAAATCTTGAATGAGGAATTGTTTCTCATAGTCACTGAATTTATTGAGAAAAAATAGTTTCGACGTTAACAGTGTTCTCTAAACTCAAATCTGCTTTTAGTTTGGGTAATTAATATATCACACACTTCCTTAGTTTGTGCAGAAAATGATATGTCATTATGGGATCGTATTCAGGCAAATTGAGGAACTACTTGTCCGGATTTTTATAATTGCGTCTTCAAACTTATTCAAATAACTGCTTATCTTGACAGCATCCAATTATCGAGACTGAAACCCCGTAAAAACGATTTCACAATGAGGCATGACTTTGGCGAAAAACACGAGCCACTATTTAAAGTTATCGTTATTTAAATAACCCAATAACATTTGAGCCTGATTTTTTGTATTGTAATCATTTCCCGCAGTGTCAAAAATACATTCTAAGCATTCTTTTAAAGGTTCAGCATTTTTAGAAAGGGTTCGTACAGTTCGCGTATTAAAGTTCCGTTATATATTCCACCGAATATATAACGTGCAATGCACGCAAATCTCATATACATGCGTATAGAAATCTCCTGTTTCATGCGCCCAAGTCCTCTCTTTCTAACACGTGATTAAACGGTCCTCTGATGTGTGCTAGATGAAAACTGGACGAGCTATGTATTTAGAGTTGCAGATTTAATATCCCGTAGACAAATCTCATAAATTCTAGGGCTGGCGACTCTCGCGACATCTAACAAGCTGTAAGCGAGACTGTTAGATATGGGAACATTCTATGTATAATGATAATGTAATGTATAGTAAACACCTAATAGGTATTTTTAGAAATTTTTAAGGGAGCTCACTGCACAAATGCATCTACAATAAAACCGCCACAGCCCACAACTAATATTATACAAATGGATCTTGACAGTAAAATATCTTGGGTGTTAAATGACAATTTGTATACAACAAAGATCTAATGGCCTCCACGGACATGTTAATAAAGTTAAATTAAACCGTGGCATCAGTCACAATAGTCTAAGAGCTGCCATGGAACGTGAAAGAAAAGTAATTAATTTCGGCCTAAAATACCGAATTAGTCGCAAGCCTTGTAGACATGGTTATCCTGTTCCCTATTTTATGGGCGAGCGGCACATACATTTAGTTGTTCGTAATTAAGCTTTAAGTAAACGCACCGGAGGCGGATTAAGAAGACCCTCCTCTCACATTTCAACGCAAATTATTTGACAACATTGGCCAGAATTAAGTCAATTAACATCATTGACAATTTTCTATTTAGTTTCGCCTTCAGTCACTGTTGTTATACAGAAATTTTTTGAAAGATTCGAATCCGAATTGGGTGTTATTAATGTAATTAAGAATACTTTAAAAGGTACTAAAATTACTGCACTAGTAATTAATAAAACAGTTACTTAAAAATGAGTACTATATCTTATGTACGTTATTGAAAAGCTACTAAAACTGATAAATAAGGCGTCTCTTCCGGCGAGCTGAAACAAGACTAACACTCCATATGCAAACGATGTCCGTTTCCATAGCAACAACATTGCCGCCGCATGTTACATAGAGGCCTCTTATGTATTTTCACTGTTTACGCGGTCTTGCAGATCAGGTCACGAGTTTCAATTTCTGTGTTTTTATTTGTAATGTGAAATTTTTATTTGATTTAATTGATAGTAACTCGGAGTTGTTGACGGATATATATTTTTTATTACCCCACGGTAACCTTTTTGGTAACTGATATTCCGTTACATAAACTGAAGAATCCTATACCACGCCAGTTTCTAGAAAAATGTATGGACTGAAAACTCCCTATTTCAACCACACTAATAAACATATATGTTGATCAGATATGTGAGACGTAGGGGAAGTCCGGGCAAAATGGATACCTTAACGTTTGGTAAGATATACGAAGAGAACTAATATACACAAAAATAAAACAAATAATCTTAGTGAATTATCATTTATTAAAGTTATTAATATAATCAACAAAAATAATCCAACATCAATACTTTAATTGTAAGTATCAATGATATTGCCACTATCCGCTTTGCCCTATGCACCAAGTAAAGTGAATACACGTGTATAATTAACGAAGGCTTAAACTAATTGGTGCAGATACCACAAAAAATGTGGCTTTTCCTTTATGAGCCGTGCATTTTTCGTGACTCCATTGTTCTCAGGTATCGCATTGGATCCAGTCATCAACTGGTTTCTTATTTATTCCTATATATTAGTTTCTTATTTATTATTTTGTGGAGAAGAACAAAATAACAGGTATACTTTTCTTGTCATTTTCTTTATTTTTTCTTTGCTTTGGTCTTTTAGTTTTAATATTTGCCTTTACCGTAGATGTAGCCTATGCCTATAAAGAGTGGCATAAGGTAGACCATAATTTCTTGCCATCATTTTTACAGGAACACTTGCATTACAATCTGCTATTGCAAGCATCATACTGTATTAATTCCATTGGGCTTGATTAGTTTTTCTTTTATATTTGTATACCATTTAAAACAATAAAAAATGATCGGATCCCCTAGGGCAAATAGGATACCATATTTACTTTGCCCGTGATTAGTTTGCCGTGATTAGATACTCTTTGAACATAACATAACCTAAAATCAAAATCAGTGACATCAAACGAACAAAACCCTCAGCAGTATTTTTACTAGAAAACATGTGCTTTCAGAACACAACCACACAATAATATCATTACAATATATTTAAGAGTTATTAAAGAATTGCATACCTTGAAAATAGCAAACGTTCATTTCGTTTATTTTTGGATTTTTACTTCGAACGCGACCTTCCCCTTCCTCATATTTGTTCACGACTGAGGGGAGTGGTACAAAGCTAGTGTTTTGTGACGCGAATTAGGGTATTCACTTTGCCTGAGCTATCCACTTTGCCCGGATCACCACTATTCATTGTCATGGCGTGCAAAACATTCGCACACCACGTCGGGAAAAATTTGTTGTATTTCATTATAGACGAAACAATTAGTACATGCGAACGTTCAGTGGTTAACTTTTTTATTGGTACTTTAAAACTTAACAGCGCTAGTGACAGCCAACCACAAAACAATTATAAATTTTGTGACTCAGTGCTTTCACTGTATATGGCCATATTTTCAGAAAGTATTAGCGATGCTAAAAAACGCAGCTGCATACGAAAACGAGATTTGTCAACTGAAACTTTTTCAAATATCATAAACTTTACATGTATAGCACATGCACATAACCGAATAGCAGAACAATTAGAAACAGTAGAAACAGTTTTAGTTTAGTTAACGAGGTAACAGCGAATGCTATTTTTTTTTTTTTTTTTTGTAAAAGAGCCTACTCGGGGAGACTACAGGTTTAGGGAAGAAAGCTCCGCCAGGCATGCCTTTAGAGAAATAAATAAAACCAGCTTAAACTAAACAAATTCAGATAAAATTAATTAAAACAGATTAAAATTAGCTACCATTAATTTAATCCAACTTTACACTAGATTCATATGAACTAAACAAAACTATGAAATATTTTTCTGTTTGAAAATAAACTGCAAATTTCAAGAAATCGAATTTTATACCTACGTTAAAACTCAATATTGAATTAATTAGTATTAGTTAAAACGTAATATTTTCAAATTATCAACATACCATACGTAGTAAATGTATCATTTTGTAAATTATTTCACATCTCTGCTATCATCCATATATCTAGTACAAAGGTATAGTATGTACAAGGAAGGACATCTTCCTTGTACAAGGATATGTACAGGATATGTACAAGGATCTTATGAGTAGATTGACATCGAACAGATAGGTAACAGAACAGATAGCTAGATTTTTTCCAATACATCGGCATTTGTTATCTGGAGAATTATCACATCATTAACGGGTTAAAAAATATATTTTCGATTTTCCTAAAGTATGTACATGTAAAAATATTTCTATGAAAGTTTCAGGTCGAAATGTTAGAAATTGACGAACTTACAGCTATTTTAGTGGAGCAGGTAGTGCGGTCGATTCTGACTGGGCTGCCTGCGACACTGACTTATTCAATAGGAAGACAGATGCGGACACCTCGCACCTTAAATCAAGCCCCGCTTGATCAATGGAATCGATGAAACATGCCAATTAAAGAAAAATCATTTTCAGATATTTCTTTATACAAAATATGTACTAAAAATTTCAATCGCGTGTTTCTCGAAATTACTTTTTTTAAACGTGCAAACAATAACTCGAGCGCTAATAGTCCGACATTTTTTTTTATTTTTGTATTGTGTAATGTGCCCCCATTTTATCAAAAAATTAAAAAAACCTCTCGCTTAACGATAACTACTTTCATACAAGTTAAAAAAATTTCGGTTTTTTTTTTCGGATGAAATTACTGAGATACTGATGGTACCATGCGGGGACAACCATTTTGTATATATTATAACATCAAGTTCGATGAAGTATCTTCAGTAACATACCTCTTGTTTAATCCTGAAATAATTGCTTATATGACAAAAAAAATTAGCTATTTCTTGACACGTTACAGTGATGATCCCTCTTAACAAAGTTCGATTTGCTACTTATGACATTTTGTGAGAATTAATTACAACTGCATTTCCTACCGAACAATATTCTTATCCGTTAATTGTTTTTAATAATTAATAATTATATATCTCATTTTATGATGTGATTATTTTATGCTCGATAATGCTCGGTTGTGACATATAATAGCGATTTTCAAATATATGGAGAATTAAAAGCAGATATGTACATTTGCAAGTATAGTTGAACTCTGTTTACTATAATAACCCAACAAATGTTAACCTAGTAAAGTTTCAAGCGATTCAAGAAATATTCAGGACATCCGATTTGCATTTACTACTGTCAATGTTATTTAAAATAGAATTCTGTAAAATATTTTATAATGTTGAGAAGGCTTTTGATAAACAAAAAACCTGATCTCAAAATTTGATCTCAAAAATATTTGTCACTTGTTATTGGGATATTTTCTATATAAACTACTGTGAACTACTAGACTTCGACATTATGAAATTATGAAATAGTTAACAGTATCTTATTGTTATTAATCATTTTGGCGAAGTTTATCCGACCATCCAACCAGTTTGTTCAAATAATGTAGGTTGAAAAACAAAATACAGAATGCTGAAACAAATGTTCATACATGGATACATAATTCTACATAATTTTAAAATAATATACTTACATAATTTAAAAAATACATAAAGAAATAACAGATAAGTAAACACACACCTAAACTAAATGTTTGATATGAGATCCAAAACCGCCTTCAACTACACAATCATTTATAACATTTCTAATAGGTAATCTGACGTGTGGTTTCCTACCTTAAGAAAATGTGGATGTAAAACTATAATATTCTCTACTATTCTCTTGCAAATATAGAGCTATTCTGGATATTGGCTGGGATATAGGCGCATTCACTGTCGATTTTCTGTTGCTCAATAATGTATATATTTTCTGCCGTGACGTATGTTTTCTCTAATATGTAACGTGACTCACTTCCCAAAAATTTGCCTCTATTTGACTCACTGTTCCTTCTATAATATAATTGTTGGGATATTTCTTGTTAAACAGATTACATACTTCTGCTTACCATCGGCGCTTATCACCACAACCATTATTAGTATTTGTATACTTTCCTTTTCAATTAAAAATGCTATTTTAATACAGAAGTTTGTGATTAAATTGATTTCAACTGATATGTGTATTGACACATTCGAATGTACAAACTAATAATTATTATTGAATCTGTGAAACAGTAGATGCCGAACCTCCATAAGCTTAGTTTTATTATCGTTGGTAAAAATAAAATAAACAGTTTTAAAACCTTAAAACGGACTTTTCCGCATATAGAACATCTCTATCTCGAAATTGAGTCATCGAGAAAAAATAAACCAACACATAAATGCAGAATATGTATTTTATGCGACAGTTTTACTTTTTTCAAATAGTTCACCCTCGTGCTTTCTCATGACCCATGAACAGGGTGGAGTGTGTCATATCCACCTCAAAATCAATAGATGTCGTCTGGTAGAAGTCCCTAATCAGAATCAGTCGAAACCCTATCGATCCGACACGATTTAATTGAGTGATCGTGCTAACAAATAAACTTCTCAAATAGTCCACTATTGTGCTTTCTCATGGCCCATGAACATGGTAGAGTGTGTTCTATCCGCCTCAATATCAATAAGTGTCGTTTGCGAGGCGTCCCCGATCCGAATTAGTCAAAACCCGATCGATCCGACATGACTTAGTTGAGTTATCGTGTTAACAAGAAAAATTTCTCAAATAGTCCACCGTCATGCTTTCTCGTGACCCATGGACAGGGTGGGGTGTATCCTATCCACCTCAAAATCAATAGGTGTCGTCTGGGAGACGTTCCCGATCAAAATTAGTCAAAACCCAATCGATCCGATACGATTTAGTTGAGTTATCGTGCTAACAAGAATAAATGCCGACGACAACGACGACACACACAGCAAAACATTTTCAAAAACCATTGTTTTTTTGTTTTTAGGCCGAAAAACGAAAAATAAACCCAAAAAAAATTGTTTTTTCACTTTGTCTTTACACGATTAGGTACATTACTTTTCCGCTTATAGTGGAGTGCGGAAAAGTAAAATAGCATTTCCAACAAAACGTGTTTTTAAACTCTACTATTTTAATCAGTATCAGTATCATTTGTGCATAAAGTAATTTTGATTATTATCTTTCATCCTACCTTATTTAAAAGTTTGGATAAACTTCATCAAAATGGGTAACATCATTAAAACAATAACAAACTAAGTGTTTTATTGATACATTAGTGTTTAAGGATGAATCCCATAATGTTTGAGATTTAGTTAGATACAAATACGTTAATTAAAAAGTTAATATATCAATAGCTACAAAAATAAGTCGACAAAAGTTATATTTTTTTAAAATTGTCTATAAAGAACATCTTAAAAAATATAAAACATTACAGGGCACACTATTTAACAAAATGACATAGACACTATTAAAAAAGACACTAATAAAAAAACACTATTTAAAACACAAATTGTATTTATATATTCATCAAGAAATATAAAATCATGCCTTTACTTACTTCCAAAGAAATATCTAATGACGAAAATCGTTATTCACGGTATACACCTTGATTAAAACAAATAGATATTTGTTTTAATGTGAAAGAAAATCCATTTAATAAATGAACTCTTTTATCTGCATACTACCAAGAATAAAATGAAACATAAACCAATTACAGCTTTCATAAATCCCACAATTATTACTTTCCTTTGTTACATAATTGTTAGTACTAGAAAAAGTAACCATGAGTATGTTGAAATTTCATGAATAATTGCCGTAATTGCCAAATAACTTTATCTAAATGTTCTGACAGCTTTATAAGCGACTCAACGCTTGGAATCTTACCACAATGATTTGGAAATGGTTTCCTGAAATTAATTTTCGTTATTTTTGTAGCCGAAACAATGCAAGTTCGTTGTCAATGTCTATATCCATCATTTTCCTTACGCAAAAACAAGTATTACAAAGGGCTATAAATCTTACCGATGTCATAAACCGCAACTAATCACTTTTTCTTCATTACTGTACACCATTCGTTCGGGAATTAAAAGAGGAGTTCATAAATTCGACCAATGACCTTTTATACATACATGTTACTGCTCTTAGCGTCGAGAAAAAATAAAAGCAAGTGTTATTAACCTTCCATCATCAAGAAAATCATCGATAATAATAGGAAAAGAGTGTATATGTGTAATCATAACAATTACATTTTTGCTTATAAATAAGGCTGTGGGTAAGTGCTGCATCCCTGTGGCGCTTCAGGGAAGGGAGGGGGGAGGGGGGGCATGAATACTTTTACTGCAACGAACGTCTCGCTTATTAAATATACAAATATCAGCTAGAAATAAGTTGAGACCTTTCGACACTTGAAAAACTATTTTATTGATACCAAAAGTTACAGAGTAACGGCCCGAACTCAAGTATATCTATATCTCTGTGAGCCAGGAATACAATTATATTTATATAAAGGGCTTATCGCAAAGTTGCAGCTTAAGCTTTTGTATCAGTTACATTATTAAAGATATTACAATATTGTTATATTAAGAAAGGAAAAGAGCTTGCAAAAAATATGATACGACCTTATAGGGTGGTCATATTACACCTCCCTTCTTAGAGGGAAAATTAGGGTCTGACAAAGTTTGACCTCTAATTTTTCTTATTTTTAAACATAATATCTGTGATTTGTATAGTCTATAGCATATATATAAAATCAAAAGAAGAAATATGATAATAAGAACAATTATAAACGTAGATAAGTGTCTGTTGTAATCAGGTAAGTCTTCAACTTGCACTGGTTTTAAAGCACTTAAAGTCCGATGTATGTCCTGAAGGTCCTGAAGGGGAATCCTTTGGAGATGGACCTTGGGCACAGGTAAGTCTGTTTGTACATCAATTTTGGGGATGTTATACGTCTTGCCAGGCACTAGGGCTTCATCTTGTGAAAACGAGTTTCCATCGATGCTAACATGGCAGTTTCCTAGTAGTATTTCAACGGGGGAGGAAATTTTGGTGATTTCTTCCTCGGGGCATTTGCTATGGAGGAGATGTTGTTCCATTAGGGATCACTATCAGATTATCATGAGCCACTTGGCTGACGATGGTTGCGTTGACGTGCACCCGGAGATAGGAACAACTTGAGGGTACTGAACCTTGTAGTATGGACTGGAAACACTGGTCTCGCTGCAATTCGGGGATTCCGGAACAGATGCTGATATCCTCGATTATTGGACAGGCGTCTTGTTGCATGGGACATCGTTAGAGCGTTTTCTAAATTGTCCAAAAAATTTAATAAAAAATGTAAATTTTGTAAAATTTGACTATTTATTTGAAAGCAATTAAATTTGTCTTTCAATTTTTCAATTGTTTCTTCTAGGTGTGCTACATTATTGTGTATAATTATAAAGCTTTCGTTTACTTTCTGAGCAAGAGTGTTTAGAAGTGAAGTCCTAAGATTCAGTTGTGTGGCCAGATTTTCTTGGTTTTTGTGCAATGTTTTTATCTGGTCGTCATAACCTTTTATGTCGTCTTCTGTGGCAGTACCAAAAAGTATTTTTTGGACAGAACCAATGGCATTAAGGAGTCCGCGTTTTATTCTTGGTTTAATCTTATCATGTTGAAGATTGTCAAGTTTTGAAGCGGTTAGATTATACAGAAGAACTACTTGTTGTGTCAAAAAAGGTTGATTACATTTATGATCGTGTATTCGTGTTTGTCTTAGATTTTCGCTTATGGGTTCTAGGTCAATGATATGAAGAAAGCTATGGTGGGTTGATATTAAACGAGTTTGACTACTGAGTTTTAAAAAGTATATTGGGTTATTTAGTTTCCTTATTTCTAACGTTTGTACTGATAGGAAGAATGAGAGAATTAAAATTTTCATTTTACTTTAGTTTACGTGTTTGATTTTTCTTCGGTCTATCAGGTGAAAGTCGGATGGTAATGGCGGGTATTTGATCTTCAAAGTCTTGTCCGATTTGGACGTTCGAAGGGCCTGGTTTAGGGTTATCTCCTGTGTCTGAGTCTGTGTCTGTCTCCTGTAAAAGGGGAGAAGGAGATTTTATTAGTCTCTGTTTCCTAAATGGAGTTTTGCGTTTCTTTTTGACAGCAGATTTATGGAGTCTTTGGCGTCTTTTGGCAAGGGTTACTGTGTGTCCGTGGTCTTTTTGGACCTGAGCTTTTTCGAAGCGGGGTAACAGTTTATCGCGAGGGGCATAAGGGCTTTTGACATATGCGACTTCACCTTCATTCAATGTTTCGGGTTCATCGCGTTTTTCATTAGCTTTTGAAATATCTTTAGATTTCTTTTGAGTTATATTTTTCTCGATTTTTGAATGGAGTTCAGTTAGAAGTTTTTTATGATCGTTTATATATTCGGAAACGAGTATTTCTTCAGACGTATCGAAAGGTAGGAGTCTATCTTCTCCGAATACAATTTCGAAGGGGGTAAATTTTGTAGCTGTATGGGTCGAATTATTGTAACCGATTACGGCAAGTTGTAAGAGGTATTCGAGAGGTGTGTTGGGATTTTCTTGTTTCAGACAGCGCATTGAATCTAACAGGGTGGAATGAAATCTTTCAATGGAACCGTTGGACGTATGTCCTTGAATAGAAGTATAGCGAAGTTGGATTTTATGGAGTTTACAAAAATCCTGGATCATTGCGTTATTGAATTCCAGCCCGGAATCTACTAATATTTTGCGGGGTAAATTGTAATGTTCAATAAATTTTAAAAGTTTTCTTTGAACTTCTATACCTGAAATGGAAGACATGGGGTATGCTTGTCCTATTTTGGAAAAGGGATCAATAATTGTTAAAATTTTAAGATTTTTTACTTGTAACGTATCCATGTTAATTTCCTCAAAAGGTTTGGTTAAAGTGGTTGTTTCTTTTAATTGGATATGTTGGGGGTGTCGGTCATTTTGACCTTTTTGACATATTTCACAGGTATTTATATAGTTCATTATGTGTTGTGATAAATTTGGCCAATAATACCGTTTTTTAAGGGCCGCGAGTGTAGCTGCATGTCCTCGATGGTTCAATTTTGTCTCGTGTAAGTATTTTATCTTTAGTTGCTGTTCTTGTTCTGAAGGAATATCTTCAACGAATTTACGTGAGATCGTACATTTGATTTTTGGGTCTAGAAAGGTTTGCAGGGTTCGAATAATTTTACGTTCTGTCGGCTCGTCTTTGAAATAGAGGCAATTATGTGTATTTGGGGTAAAATTGAGAAATTGTTTTAGAAAGTTGAATACTTGTTCGTCTGAGGATCGACTTCTAAGGGTTATTATATGTCGTTTATGGTTTGGGAAAGGTTGCTCGATATAATGGGTGTTAGCGATGTTTTTGTCGTTTTCCGTAATGAAGTATTGGTTGTGATAGGTATTAAGGGTTTGGTCTGTGTATTTTAATTCTAGAAGTGGGTTTTCATGACTAGTGTGTACGGTTTCGTTTAAGTCGTCATTTCCATTCTCGGGGTTAGTGAGTGAGAGTGAGTCTATAATGTCTTGAGCAATCTCTGGATTTGGTTCTGGGAGATCGTTTAAAAGAGCTTGGATGTCTTCGGAGGGGTTGACAATCAGAGAAATGGAATCGTCTTCTTCTACGGCATTTAATTCTACAGGGTCAAGTTTTATGCGAGATAGGCAGTCTGCGTTCGTGTTGGATTTACCTTTTTTATATCTGATGTCATAGTCATATTCCTCAAGCTTCAAACGCCAACGTACTAAACGTGAGTTTGGGTCCTTAAGGTTAAATAGCCATTGTAGGGGCTGATGGTCAGTTAATATTGTGAATTTGGAACCAAAGAGATATGGTCGGAAATATTTTGTGGACCAGACTATGCTTAGGAGTTCCTTTTCGATGGTTGAATAATTGCACTTAGCGGGATTGAAAGTCCTTGAGGCATAACTAATAGGGTGACCATCTTGGGAGAGAATTGCGCCTATTGCGAAGTTGCTAGCGTCAGTTGTCAAGGTAAAAGGTTTGTCGAAGTCAGGGTATTTCAGAATTGGGTCATTGCATAAGAGGGTTTTACATTCCTCGAAACATTTACGATATTCGGGTGTCAAAGTTAGTAGATGAGCAAGGCCGGTTTCAACTCACTCGTGTGTTAGAGAGAGAGGTGGGTCACGTGTAATGTGTTAGAGAGAGAGGGTGGGCTGCGTGTATGAATGTCTGCGTACGATAAATTGTGTTAGAGCGAGAGAGGGGTCATTGCGTACGTTACACACGTCATCGTGATGTTGCGATGGGGGTCATCTCGCGTGGAGATCGTTACAACAAAAATGTAATGTGTGATAGAACAGGATGTTGTTAGTTACATTTTGTCTTTAGAAGAATACAGGTATTGATTTTATAAGAAAAAAGTAAGGTTATGAATCGAAAAGAGAATTTATGTTTCGCTGAAAACGTGTGGAAGAATCGTCGAATAAATTGGGTACCTCAAGAGTTAAGTCAACAGCAAGCAAATGTCTTTAGACAGTTGCCACAAGTAACATATCCACTAAGACGTATTCAACCTACTTCAGTATGTTCAACGCAACAGAAGTATGAAGTTTTGAAAATTCTAAAATGAAATCCTGAATATGCAACTTAGTGATTATATAGGACGTTTTTAATAAAAATTCATTTTTACTTAATCTTTTTTATTTATACAAGCCGTACCAGAAACAAAAAGCAGAGTACTATTCTTATTGATTTAATAATGTTTGTCTTAAAATAAATCTAACAACGGATTTTATAATTAAAACAGTTGAACAAATTGTAATATAATATAATAAACTAGACACAGTTGTAGGCATATCCATAGCTTGTGCACATTTCTCTGATGAGTTCATTTGTTGATAAGAATCTTTTAATCCTTTCCAATCCTCTTCCCCCATTTTTGAATCCTTTAATTCTTTCAAATCGGTATCTCTGATAGAATTATCGGTAAAACGTAACCTCAATTTAAAGCGTTCCATGTTGTGAAGCATTGAAGCCGTGGCAGTAGATATATTATAATTGGTTAAAGTGTGATCCATTCTTTGCCATTTTGAGGGCCAACTATCATTTTTTATTCCATCGTAATCAAAACATACAAAAATTTCTTGTACGTTGTATGGCTGATATATGTAAAGCACATTTTGTAAAATCGCTTGCAGGATTATATAGTCTGTTCTTAACAAAGCCATTTTCAATAATGGTAATTACATCCATGGTATATGTAAAATATACACAAATTACTGATTATACAGAGCGATTTAGTAAAAATCCGTTTTCTAAAAACATTTTTTATTAAACTAAAAATATCTATAATGGTAATATTATATTAGAAAACCAATGGCGGAGACGATCCACATTTCTCTCGGTACATGAATATAGCCCAGTGGTGTGGCAGGGGTTTGAATCATGCACAAAGTTTCCAGTTGCATAAGGTGTATCGTAAAACTTGCAAACATCTGTAATTATGGGAAACACTCCAAAAATATGACATTTTTTTAGTAAATATTCTAGTTTTTGATGTCCGCGAACGTAAATGTAGTCGGCGGCAAACAATAGCTTACTTTCCAGTATTTCGTTTATTTTGGAATACTCTACATCTCCATAAGAGTATCGAATGCCGTGTACGTTCTTCTCCAAGTAGGCAGCAGTCTTTTTGTCTTGATTACTTAATGTAGGAAATGGTTGTGGAGGCATAAACATATAATGACAACGTTTAAAGCCAATTTCGATGGTAAGTTCTTTGAGAATAAACATCCCATCTACGACGAATCCTTGAACATCTACGAATGCTACTCTCATGATGACTGCCCGTATACTACTAATTGTTACTGCCGTTGCTGCTAGTGTACTGATTTTTGACTGAACATAAAATAACGCATTTTATATTTATATACCGCGAATATGACGTAAATACAGTGGGAGACCTATGCGAAATAAATTGAGAGGCCTACGCGATGTATGCTGTTGCATTACACGTGTATGGGGCCGAATCAGTTATAAAATTGGATTTGATATTTTTAATTTCATATACCGCGAATATGACGTAAATGCAGCGGGAGACCTATGCGAAATTAATTGAGAGGCCTATGCGATGTATGCTGTTGCATTACACGTGTATGGGGAATTAGTTATAAAATTGGATTTGATATTTTTATTTTTAACAAACTTGAATACTATTTGAAACCATATTATTTTCTCCACTACTTAATAAATAATTAAGTCTCTTTGAGAATAAACATCCCATCTACGACGAATCCTTGAACATCTACGAATGCTACTCTCATGATGACTGTCCGTATACTACTAACATGTAAATACATTTAATATAAACTTTTAACAATTTCGGTAAGGGGGAAATACTCCATCATGCAGTCGTGAATTATTATGCAATAGACTTTAGTATTTTCGGGAAAACCAATATTTGCTTCAATGTCAAGTTTTACATCAACAGTGGATGCCTTCATGCTTTCTTCTTGTTTCGAGCAATCAATAACGAACAATGCACGTTGCTTGAAAGAAGATAAATCGATCAGAGGACGCTTTTGTGTGGAATTCGTGTAACTGGGATAAAATTCAGTGTAGTTGAAATAGGCCTCATTATAGTCAGTTTTACCAAAATCCAATTGCATTCTTTCATTTGGCCAATATTCGCTATTTAGGGATAACCTTATACTTTGAATGTTAACATTGTCAAACAAAGTAGGATCGGCTGTGATCTTGTCACGTTTATCACTTTGAAAGAAAACAATGACATAACGAGGTCTTTCGACTGAAGTGCTAGTTTTAACGGCCCAAACTTCACGTCTTGCACCTTTAGTAATTGCTGGCAATTCATGTAATTCCCACTTTCTAAATGGAATAACTATGGGCTGATCTTTTTGAATGGATTTCATTAGTTCCAATTTAATTTCATCATTGGGAAAGATATGCTTAACTTTTAACTCAATGTTAGTAATATTAATCTTGACAGTTGTAGTAGAAGTAGTAGAACAGTAACAATTATGCAATCATTATCATTTCGAGCTCGAACTAGTCGTATTGTTTGACGCCCACATGTAATCAAAGGATAATCGTTAAAAATGTTGAAAATGTGTTTGAGGGGAATTTGTAAGCTGAATGATTTATCGAAAGCATTTAAAATAGGATCTTTAGGATAATTCCAACCTGCCATAACCATATGATTAGAATCTTCTTGATTGTAGCACGTCATGGCACGTACAACGCTTACGATTCCAGGATCTCGAACTGTTTCCATTTCTCTTGTACTTTCGCTATAGGTACATGAATCGAAAAGAAAAGCACCTATATTATTTGCTAGTTTAACTTCCCCATTTCCATTTATATCGAGTGAACCTTTAATACATAGTAAAGTTTCACTCATCGCAAAAAAGGAGTCAACTTGGTTGATACTAAACTCCACAATGTCACTACAATTGAATGATTTGATGAATGGTGCATATGTTCGGTATTCAGCTTTCCGAATCGACTCATCAAATATTGGTTTACGATAGATATCAAACATTGGAGGCATTGCGTTGTTTGAACGATGACGTTTTCCATACACGGTTGTCATTTTTTAATGAAAAGCCTAGTGATTGTAGAAACAATTTGTTAGCGAAGGTAGGATGTTGTCGTTTAGACGGCTGTCTCACTAATGGTATTGATTGTGTAGTACCAGAATGTTTTATTATTAATCCCATTTGCTTTTCGCTCAGAGCTCCAACACTAATGTACTCACTTCTCCTCTAAAGTTGATAGGTTTTCCGTCTTGATCGAGAGCCACCACGGTGATATTGGTAATTTCAGGCTGCGACACAACAGGTAAATATAGCAAATTGTGTGGTGTTTCGTCGATTGCGTACCCAGGATTTGCTGTTATTACAAATTCGTAAATAGTGTGAGCAGGTCTGTTGCCGTCGAAACCTCCAGTACTAATGTTACAATCAAAGCGTATACTAGATACTTTAACAATTTTGACAGGTAGATCGGAAGAATGCATCTGTCCGGCGCTGAGTATTGTTGAAGAAAATCCTAATATTTTACCAAGACTATCAGGTTCTTTAAATGAAATCCGATATTTACTAAACAATTCACATTGTATCGTATTGTTATTAGGTTTTAAGGTAAATATCTTTTCAGGTCTATGTGAATTCTTGACATCCAACTTATCTTGTATAAATGCTTCAATATCTGCAATTTCATAGCATCCTGTAGGAAAATCAAAACTTTGTAGCTGACCATTTCCATCGTAATAGTAAAACTTATTATTTTCAACGTTTGGTATACTATTGTACGAATGGAAAGATCGAAGAGCTATTTCATATTCTTTTCTTGGATCCAACCGAATTGGTGATGGAGGTTGAAAAGAAAATATGTAATTTGAGCTATTTACTCGCAACAACTGCGACATGATGACTGGGTCATATCACTAGGTGTAATGGTTTTAAATAATAATACTAGATTATATTTAAAAAATATATATATTTTATTTTTTTAAAGTAGCGTTACAGAGAAAACATGAGGCTTGAGAACTAGGAGGGCCATCCCAATGTGTAGTCCAATCAGGTCGATTATAATGTACAAAACATGGTAACTGAATTCGAAGATGAAAATTACACTGATATTCTAATGGAAGTTTATGCCATATTTTCAACAATTCCCAAGGACGGACCTGTTTTATTAAATATTCAATTGGGAAATGCTTCAATTCTTCAGCAGTGAAACTGCTCAACAGTTTGTTATGATAAATATGTTCTAATAGTAGGTCAGTCATTGTAGTAGAAAACTTAAACACAAATGGCCACAATTTATTTCATTGTAGGTTTGATACTGATGATTATTATAGAAAATTTTAGCACTTTTTCCTAAGTATTTAACAAGTTCTTTGGTCGGTTTTAAGTTACCAAATGAATCGAAATACTGTACATCGTCGTTTATCTTTCTGTATGCCACCCAATGCGTTCCTTTGTTTTTGGATACATCTAAATTAACAACTGCACATTCGCGTTTTCGAGGTCCGGCTTTAGGCAAAGTGTTGTTCATGAAAACTCCTCGAAAATTTGGTATTTTAAGTAATTTTGCGTAATGCGCAATTTCAATGTCGTACAGAGGGCGATTGGGTAGCTTTATTGGAAGTTTTTTTTTAAATACAAGCCGAATCCACCCCTAGGTTTCTTTTTTAGGTACAGACCTGATCCAATGTGTTCCATCGCCCTGTTATGATGCACATTTTCTTCCAGCGTCTTTTGCGCATTTTTAGCGTCAATAATAGTTTTTGCGACACCTGCCGCTCCTCCAGACAACGCACCAAGGGCGGAGAGTCCTGCAAAAAGAGGTATAAGAGGTAGGAACCCCCCAGATTTAACAGGTATTACTCGTGGAACATTAATTTTCTTTCGACCACCGAGTCTTTTGATTACGGATTTTGCAGCTCGTAAGGCAAACAGCGCAGACTCTTTTAAAGATGAGCCCCTCTTCATCGTCTTTTGCACTTTTGAAACAACATCCCGGTGAAAAGAGAGGCGACCTTTTCGTACACGACGAGGACGACATCCCATTCCTAACTTCCTTTTCACTTTCATTCCACCTGTTACAAGTAATGCACTGCTTTTTTCACCTAGGGTTGCGTCTTTAGATTTGAATCGCTCCCAAGCTTTATTTTCCAATTCTTTATCAGCTTTGTGTCGTTCTTCTAGAGATGTATTTTGCAAATAAGCAATGTCGTGTTGTTTACAAGCAGCATCCAAAGGATTAATACCAGGATCTCCACGTGCAAGACGCTTTTGTAGTTTTGTCCCCGCTATAAACAAAAAAAATATTTTTAATCTAAATAAGAAAAAATTATAGTTACATACGTCCACAGTACTGATAACCGGGAATATGAACCTCAAACGGAAGTTTATCGATTACGGAGTTCAAAAGACCTTCCCCTTGAAACACCAACATTACAACTGATGTGTGAATGTGGTGCACCTATATTTACATGGATAATTTTACTATGCATATCACAAAATGAAAGTCATTCAACAAGAGCAGACGCTACCCATTGAAAATCTGGACTTTGTTACCGAACTAAAAAACAGCAAACATGGCAAATTACTACCAAACTCATTTAGAGCCATTATATGTGGTCCAAGTGGATGCGGAAAGACGAATGTTATGCTATCACTTCTGTTTAATCCAAATGGTGTGAAGTTCAAAAATGTCTACGTTTATTCAAAATCTCTCTTTCAGCCGAAATATCGGCTGTTGCAAGATGTAATAGCGCAAGTCAAAGGCATTGGATATTTTCCTTTTAAAGACAATGAGGAAATTATTAGTCCGGATGAAGCTCAACCAAACTCAGTGTTCTTATTTGACGATGTTGCATGTGATGGTCAACAAAAAATTCGAGAATATTATTCCATGTGTCGCCATAAAGATATCGATGCTGCCTATTTATGTCAAACATATACAAAAATACCAAAGCAACTAATACGAGACAATTGTAACATGATTGTACTATTCAAGCAAGATGAGATAAATTTGAAACATATATTTGACGAACACGTATCTCCAGATATGTCATTTGATGAATTTAAAAAGGTGTGTTCTGAATGCTGGACCGATCACTATGGTACTTTAGTAATTGTTAAAGATTTTGATCTAGACAGCGGTCAATATCGCAAAGGATTTGATAAATATATAAAAATGTAAGTTGGTGTTTTAGTCGTCAGTAAAATGTCTAATGATATGGTTGCTACTGCCTTGCGCAAGAAAAAAGTTGCCGAACTAGCTAGATCAATTCGAAAAAAATATTTAGCATTAAAATTGGGAAAGACAGAACAAGACGAGTCTCTTAATAAGCTCTTTAAACCAATATCCACACCATTAAGCGCGATGGTAGATTCCTCAAAGTCATTGCAAAAAACACTGACAACATCAATTAAAAAAGAGGAGCCTAACAAAAAAGAAGAACCTAGAGTAGATGATTCTGATAATGTGTTTATGCCTTCATTTCTCAATGTTGAAGATGTTGCCCAAACCGATGAGCGTGACAATATGTCAGAACAAGAAGAAGAAGAATCACCATACCGCCATGAAGTTTCACATGAGGCTATTAAAGAATATTTAGATCAATATCCTGCAATTAGTTCCAAGTATATTGAAGATTATTTTCGAAAGGATGATAAAATTGATCGAAATTATGGGCCCATATATGATAATGAAATCGGTTGGATGTTGGGCAAACGTCGAATTGCGTTTGATGGGAGAAACGGCAATATAAACATATTACCGGAGAAAAACAAGGAATATGTAATTGGAACACCTGGATTATACCAACTTTTATTCTATAACGAGCCAAATTACAACGATCAAGATTTACAGAATTATAAAATCCTTCTAAACCATACTGGCGCTCATTTAGATGCACTGGGTCGCCTTAAAGGCTCAAGTACTGACAAATACCACTACATCATTAAACTTCTATTTCAAAACAAAACATCAAGGTCTAAGTCGAGCAACCCGGTCACTACTAGATCTCAGACATTGAAACGTTCGCAGTCCATTCCTACGCCGCCGGAAGGAAAAGGCCTCGACGACTCCCGCTTAACATATAACGATATGCCAATGGAGTATGTATATTGGGATGATCCCAACGAGTTGGTGGATCGGCTTAAGTTGCTGATTGCTTTAAAAGAAGCTGGCAACACATCTCACGAAAATGAAATTGTGTCAATTATCAATGAACTAAAGGAAGCCAATATAATCTGCTAAAATAATAAAGATTAACCATTTACATCATGAGTGTCGATAAATTCGGACACCATTCGGGTGTTAAAAGAAAGATGTATAATAACATCATTCCTAGACAAGTATTTACACATACTCCAGATAGTGATATCGATGTTCAAAATTTGAAGATATGTAATGTAAAGAAACCAACAAGTAATCTGGATGCATCCAATAAGAAATATGTAGATGAACAAATTTCAGTTATTAATAATGTAATTAAAAATCCAACACCCACCAACGCTGTAGATTTGGTTAATAAGAAATATGTTGATGATTTGATCTTACGAACAAAACAGTTTCTTCGAGGGGATATTAACAAACTTGATGGAGACATCCAAACAATTAATAAACGATACAACACGGTTAATGCCAACTTTGTACAATTAACCGATATGACTACGAGAAATAAAACAGCACTTGATAAAGACATCAAAGCAATAGATAAGCAATACAACACAGCTAATACCAGCTTTATACAGTTATCCAATATGGTTATGACAAATAAAACAGAACTTGATGGACAAATCCAAGCAATTAACAAACAATTTAAATCGGTGGAGTCGTTAGCAAGAAATCTCGAAATGGAATTAAATCAATTACGGGAAACCCAAATAGCTAATATTGTAAAAGACATCAATATAAAAATTTCGGATCTCAATATGAAGATAGATAATAAAATATTAAGAATATATAATGATCTGCTGCTGCTGGATATTATAAAACGTATACCTGCTTTTTAAACATTTTAATATTCAACATGAGTTCAAAGGAGAAGATTCAGTTAGTTAATGAATTACATAAGCAAGCCCGTAAAAATTTTCCTAGGCGTAGGACGATCATCAAGGGTCTCGATGACTTGTGGCAAATGGACTTGGCTGAAATGCGTCCTTACGCTCATCAAAATAAAAATTACAAAATGATATTAGTCCTTATCGATTGTTTTTCAAAATATGTTTGGACGCGACCACTAAAGACGAAGACCGGTGAGGAAATTACTCGAACATTTTCAGATATTCTCGCTCACACAAAACGAACACCTCGAAATGTACAGTCAGATCAGGGGACGGAATTTTATAATAGCAAGTTTCAAAATTTATTGAAAAAACATAAAATAAATCATTACTCCGTTTTCACTACCAAGAAGGCGGCTATTGCTGAACGGGTCATTAGAACTCTGAAATCGAAACTTTACAAGTATTTCAGCTTAAATGGTACCTATAAATGGATCAACGTTTTACCTGAAATTACTGCAGACTACAATAATACAAAACATTCAAAAACCGGATACAAACCTTCTCAAGTCAAGAAATCTAACGAAAAAGCGATTTTAAATAAAACATTTAGTCATTTGAAAATAGCAGGACCGCGAAAATTCAAAGTTGGTGACATTGTACGCATAAGCAAGTCGAAACATGTATTTGAAAAGGGGTATACGCCCAATTGGACCACAGAGTTATTCAAAATCATTAAAATTAAAATAACTAATCCTGCAACGTATTTTCTAGAAGACATGCAAGGTATACCGATTAGCGGCGGTTTTTACGAAGAAGAATTGCAAAAAACTTTAAATCCAGACATTTACTTGGTTGAAAAAATACTTAGAAAAAAAGGTAACAGAATGTACGTGAAATGGCTTGGATTGGATAAAAGTCACAACTCATGGATCGAAAACGTTGATGTGGTATAGACCAATCAAAAGATATTATGATGTATTGGAAGCATATATAAAATTAGATTTCTGATCTGCTTCTCAGTCAATATGAAGTCTCAACAAAATACTGTTGATATTGTAACTGATTGTGAGAGTGAAGGTGAATTTAGTGACAATGTGTCTAACAAAGAATATGATGAAGAATTAAATAAAATTTTGGAAAATTATGAGACTGCTGCCAAGTCTGAAAATACGTGTCTACTGTTAACTACATATACGCTTTCAGGTTATGAAGTAAAATGTGGCATAAGTCCAGCAAGATCATTTACACCTACCGTGATTTTAACTCAGCATTTCAAGTCCAGCAGAATATCGTTTAGTACTTATGAATGGTATACATTTACTGCAATAATGATGCAACAAATGAATGATTTCTTTCACATGGATAGAGAACAATCAAACGATTTCCGACCTGTCTCGTTTCCATGTGGAGAGTATTGCACTGTTACCCCATTAGATTATGATGATTGCAAATTTATTTTTGTAAAGAAACATGGTGTGGAGTATTATATGGATGAAGAAGAAGTGAGGCAAATTTTAGAACTCAATAATTATTTGATAACGCAACGTATATATTTGTTAGAAAATTTAAACTTTTGTGAATATTACTATAATGTTGTAGCTTTTTGTAAAACTAATTCAAATACTTTAAGTGCTTTGGAAATGTTTTATACTTTTTGTTCTATTATACCAAACGATATGTTAAATAGTGCTCTTAGAGAATTTATCTATTTTTATAAATGTAAAGTTGTTAATGATTTAAATAAATGATTTATAGATATGTAAAAATACTTTAAGTCCTTCACAATGTTTCTTTTCCTGTAAAGTGGTGATAACAGTTCAAATGAAAGGTTGAGAAAAACAACATTTTTTTTAATGTGTTCGTATTCGTGGTCAAAAAACAGTACATTAGCAGCAACAACAACAACAACAATTTATTTAAATTACAAACCTAGGTGAACAGTTCAAATGATGGGTTGAGAAAAACAAAAAAAACTTTTTTCTGCATAACTTTATATTTAATTAATATGTGTTAATAACAATTATAAAAAGTTTACACGTAGAATAAGTATACACATTAGGTTAGTAAAAGTAAAAAATTTTTCAACATAAAAGGATGTTGATTAGTAAATGATTTTTTTTTATTAAAGCCATACACTAAGCATTTTTGTAATATCCTAAAAAACCATCAACGCTAGAATCGCTATCATCTGAACCTAT
Source organism: Rosalia funebris (assembly GCA_037954035.1). Classification (NCBI taxonomy): domain Eukaryota; kingdom Metazoa; phylum Arthropoda; class Insecta; order Coleoptera; family Cerambycidae; genus Rosalia; species Rosalia funebris. The sequence continues at coordinate 1,027,989 of JAZFAV010000024.1, forward strand.
AAATCTGTGATTTGCTGGATATGAATGTAGTGAGTGTACACATGAGTCCATATCTTTAACTTCGAATAAAACCTGCTTAAAACAACTTTGACACCAATAATACCGCGATTGATATATTTCTGCTATTATATGCTCACTATCATACATCTGATGATAATGTTCAAATATTGTATTTAACGATTGATTATGTATTTTGTGAGCTAATTTCAATTTGTTAAAACAATTTTTACATACATTAAACTTATAGTTATTAATTCTATAAAAGGAAACCCATAAACATTCTTGATCATCATCATACTCATGTTCCCATTGATAGGCTGATAAAACGGCATTTCTCATGGGTACTAACATTATTCTTGAGCAGTCAACAAATGCTAAGTCAACAAAGGGGCCTTTAACAGCTTCTTTATTTAGCGTTTTCCATTTGTACCATGGATACCTTTTTGCAACAATTTTAGTCAATGACCACGGTAATGGCGTATGCTTAATGAATTCTGCTAAATTATCAATATTACAACAAATTACTTTTATACAAAAAGCATCTAAACTCGGAGGTTCCTTCATCGTTGCCATCTAAAACATACATAAATCGCAATTATGGTACGTTATAATGTCCCCAGGGAAGCGTATAAAATGAATGCGGTATTAAGTACCGTTTATCATCATGAGGACTTAGGGAAATTTTTGTTTGCTCTATACTAAATACTGAATGTTTATATGACCGAATACATCTTTGGTTTATTGTTTGTGTTTTAAATTGCTTTAAATATTTTTCATAATCTTCATAAACAATTTTATTGTTTACAACATTATGTTTTATACCTTTTGACTTTTTCGTTATACCCAAATTTCGTATATCGCAATCAATTCTAGCTTTGCTTAGTTGTTTCCGTTCCAAACGATGTCTCTCATTTTGTCTATCCTCCTGATTTACTTGTAATTTAAATGTATACATTTTTGACCTTAACCCCACAAAATGCGTAATAATTTTACCGTTAACTTCATCCTTCATTAAACCTGGGATTTTTTTATTTAATTTTTCTATTTTATAAGGGTTATTTTCTGCATAATCTGATGTATCGAATTTACATTTATGTGTTTTAATAACCTGTTCATATGCATCTAAACACCTCAATTCATATATCAAACTGTCTGTATCCATGTACAATAACGTACAATTCTCTTCGCCCACGGTTGGAAGCATGAAATCATAATGGAAATCATACATGCATACTTTTGATATATCAAGAATTGCTGCACCTATATACAGCGGTTTATTAAAACAAACTTCTGCTTTCTTAAGTTCGATAGCCATTAAGTTCTCATTAAAAATTGTACGACTATGGAATCTAAAACTTGCAATTAAGTTTTTGGCTCCATATCTCCCATACCATCTTTGACATAATTTAACTACTCTATGCCGTCTTATATTCTCCATTGTCTTGCCAAACACAGCATTGTTCATTAACTTGAAAAGATTTTTCTCAAAGCTACTAGTGGCTGCAGCCCTTAAGTTGGTATTCAATTCAATGTAGGGTCGCAGCCACGCTGATTGATTGAATAATAAAACTTTATGGATTTTCGTTAAAACTAACCCGTTGGCTAAAGCTTGCTTAAGATTTCTATAATGAATAATATATTTCTCTTTATCATAAAGTGTTGGCATTAATTTTGCTAATTTTGAACCGGGCGGTATGCGGTGTTCGGCGGCAAATGGAAAATCTTTATGCTTATCATGCAATTTACGTGGATACTTTAAATCAACTTGAAAAAATAACCCTGTGTTGCATCATCAGGTATCGACATTATATCAACATATCCCTGAGGAGAATCAACGGATTTTGGTACAACACCAAACTTGGTAACATCTTCAACCCATTTAAACCCTCCCGAGGGTAAGAATTCACTCATCGCCCATCCATAAAGGTTGTTTATATCTAAATATAATATGTACTTAGAGGGCTTTGTAGGATCATACTCCGACATGTATTTATTGTTAGATTCCGAAAATCGGTTGCTACAAACAGATATTCCACCTCTAATTCCTTTTTCAAAAAACAAAATAATATCGATATCTTTTAATAATTTTAGTTTACATTTTGTGTGCTGTAGCATACAGTCCCACGTGTACCCTGGCATTGTATAATACCACGCAGGATCTAAATGGTATGTATGTCTACATTTTTCTCTAAATTTCTCAAAAACATCGGCAAGAAGTAAAACATCTGTCTTCAAATACAAGTCGCTGTATTCTCCCAAATTTTTACATTTAAAAGTGCTCCAAACCTTCTGTGCATGAGCGTACTTTGTTTCACTAATATTTTCATCAGACAACTTATTATAAAAGTGTTTAATTGCTGGTAATGCAGTTTCTTTTAATTTTTCCAAGCTATTAATATAATCATAACAAAATACTCCTTTGCAAGTTAATAACTTAAAGGCATCATCATCTAAATTACCAAATTCTCGTTTTAAAAGTTTCTTCTCCGTTATATCTAAAAGTGATGCTAGTTCATCGAGTGAAGCTCCCATAAATCTAAATGAATCAATAAACCTTAATTTAATATCATTCTCATTCGAATATAAAGTAAATGAAATATATTTTTCCTTATTTATAGGAAGCAAGCTCAAACGTCCTTTTTTACATAAATCAGCAATCATAAAATGACTATCGTATCCAGTTAAATTGTGAAATATTACAGGAACAACAAACAATTTTCGGAAATTTATATTACATACCTGGTGAGCTAAACCTCTAAATTGACCAGTAAAATGATCATGATCTCTAACAATTGTATCTGTAGTTAAAAAGTTTTTTTCACAAATATGGCAGTATTCTACCTCCTTGCATGTAATAGACTTTTCAGACAGAGACACAATTGTTTTAATTTTAGAATTAATAACTTTTGAAATTGCAGACATTTCATTAGCGAACCAATCCATACAATCTTGACCTCTATAGCTATTGAAATATGATAGACTATCATCATATGAACATTTTACGTAGTATCCTGCACTAAACGGTACATGTTTTTGATATTTTGTTGTTTTACTTAATTTAGCATCAGAATCTGCAAAATTAGTTAGTTGACATTCAAAATCAGCATAAATTGCGAAAGGAGTGGTTTGTTTGTATACGAAATTTCGAAATTCAACATGATCGTATTTAGGTAAAGTCATTTTACATTTATTTAAGTCAGAACACAGCTCGTCATGTTCAGCTAGTTTACCTTCACTAGAAAAATAATTTAAGCAGCGATCACAAATAAATTTTTTATGTTCATTCTTGTTTAATTGCAAACCGACTAGTCTTCCCAAGTCTTTAATCCAACAATAATGAAATCTGATATCCGATTGATCATTATCATTATCTATTGGAGGAGCATCATAATCATTTAGTTTTGGAAAATATTTATTTTGAATAAGGAGTAAATTTACATGTCTTTCAAATTTATTTTTTGTAAGTCTAGCAGGTTCTATTGTATAAAATTGATTTTCGTTGACTTGATTTAATTCTAATGCAAAAACACTTACCGATATATTATTTAATTTTTCAAATTTTGTAATATTTTGCAATGACATTGGAACCTCTAAATTCTCCGTCTGTAGAATAATAGAATAATGCGGATAACTTGATATTCTTTCAGTATTTTTCTTAACAGGACATATAGCGCTTACTACTGCCCAATAAAAGCATGCCTGATCTGAATTTTTAACATTAATACATGCCCTTCTATTTAAAATTTGCTTTGGCAGACCAATGAAGGATGAACCGTTTCCATATTCTAATTTATTAATATTAACTTCTAATGAAATTACTTTAGACAGCGCGAATCCTGATTCACGTTCTGCAAACTCAGAAAGTTTCGTAAAAATTTTATCTTTAACATTTTCGATAAACCAAACATGTAAATCGGTAAATCTATCCAAAGAGATGTTCTTAGTACTAAAATATTTAAAATCTAAAACTTCATGATCCCCTGATTTTTTAATAAACTTTCCACAAAACGTAGTATTGACTTTAAGCAATCCAAATGTATTCAAGACGGTTTTAACTTTTCGTGTAAAGATCTTACTAGCATCATCTAAAAAATACCCCAAGTCCTTATGGTATAAATTTACTATAACCCCTGTTTTAACTCGACTAGAAAAACATGATATAACATTTTCCCATTTAACCCTATCGCCTAATTTTGATTTAAGTCCCAACCCAACATGCTTATTAAAATTTAAAATTAAATTACGAAAATGCTTAAAATGTCCCACGTGAGTTTGTAATTTTCTAATCGTTCCAATGGGAAGCTTATTTGCATTTGTTTTAATGATTCCGTTATTATTTTTGATTTGTCTATTTAAACGCTTTGTCCACACTTCAGCATCCCTTGTTGTAAATTTGTCGAATGTTATCTTATGAAATTTTCTAATGGCTAACAGCAAATCATCTGAATATTTTACTACTTTTGACATTTTTTAATTATAGAGGAAACACTTGTATGGCTTTAAGAAAAAAAAATCACTTACCCTTTTTTTTAATTTTCGATAATTTCGAAACACGTCCCTGGTAGATGCTTTCCCACGTCCACGGTCCCTTTAAAAACCACGGAATATTTTCCGCCTTCAAAGTGCTCTAAGTACGGTCTGTATTGGTCCGTAACCCTATTTGGTAAAAAGGTTACGTGGTCTTCTAATTCCAACAGTATGGTTTGGCCAAATTTTGTTTTTACTTCTTTTGCCCGTAATATTTTTACTGGCTCGTCCTTCGGTAATGCGTTTAATTTTATCGTCGACTTTCTGGCTGGAATACAAGAGATGGAGTTTAATTTCGTTAAGTTCATCTGTAAAAATAAAAATACAACAATTTCAGCTTGGGGACACAAAATTATTCAAAAGTACCACAAAAAATAAATAGATAAAAACACCTAACAGTTTTAAGGGTACTCACCTTTTTTAATTTTCTTGTAAAGATATGACAAATAACTTGACTCTTATTGTTACTGCCGTTGCTGCTAGTGTACTGATTTTTGACTGAACATAAAATAACGCATTTTATATTTATATACCGCGAATATGACGTAAATACAGTGGGAGACCTATGCGAAATAAATTGAGAGGCCTACGCGATGTATGCTGTTGCATTACACGTGTATGGGGCCGAATCAGTTATAAAATTGGATTTGATATTTTTAATTTCATATACCGCGAATATGACGTAAATGCAGCGGGAGACCTATGCGAAATTAATTGAGAGGTCTACGCGATGTATGCTGTTGCATTACACGTGTATGGGGAATTAGTTATAAAATTGGATTTGATATTTTTATTTTTAACAAACTTGAATACTATTTGAAACCATATTATTTTCTCCACTACTTAATAAATAATTTATATAAATAACTTTTATCAAAACTTATGTGGGTTAGTACAAATCATGATGTTTCACCGTTTACATATCATATTATTGCTCTCTGTAACAGTATCTGCAGAAAATGAAGCTCTGGGACCTGCGGTCTCTTTCCTTAAACGTTTTGGATATATCAATGCAACAAGTAATACAATATCTAATATAGATATGGCCTTAATCAAATTTCAAGAAAGATACAATCTTCCCGTGACAGGAACATTAAATTCAGAAACTATTAAGTTGATGAATAAGCCTCGATGTACTGTTAGTGATAATAATTATGAAATTCATTCAAAATGGAATAAATCAGACTTGCGATGGTATTTCCCTCAATCCAATAACAATTCAAAATATATTGAGTTAACTAAACAAGCTTTCGATATGTGGGAGAAAATATCCAATTTAAAGTTTGTGTACATACAAATACCTTCTCCAAAACCTGACATTACTATAACTGTACTACCAAATGATCACGATTTTCGGGCTAATTGCCAAGGTACTTCTAAGTGTCCATTTAATTTCGATGGTCCTGGAAAAGTTTTAGCTCACGCATACTTTCCCACTACAAAGGGTGACTGTATTGAAATCCATCTTGATGCAAATGAACGGTGGTATCTAGGAAATGATATGGCTTCCGATAATGAAGCAAATTTTTTGGCAGTCCTATTACATGAAATTGGACATTCTCTTGGATTATCGCATAGTAATGTTCGCCCATCTATAATGTATCCTTGGTATCAACAAACTGTAACATTTTTTGATGATGATGATAAAAAGGCTATGGAAGACTTGTATGGACAGAAAAGTGTTGAAGGAGCGTCTCCTACCACGACTACGCAAGTGTATGAAAAAAGAATCGTTACTGCTACTACAACTACCACGACTACCTCGTTAAGAAAATCTATTCCGAAAAACTTCTGTGCAATTCAGTCTCCCGATCTCATGTTTCTTGCTACAGCTCCCCAGTTTCCAAATTATCGGATGTACGTTGGTTTTAATAAATTTTTGTGGAAATTTGATTTAAATGAGATGCATCTTCCAAAAAATCCTGAATTAATTATCGATTACCTCCCGAAAGAGTTAAGATCTATGCATGTTTCTCACGCTTTTCAAAATTCCGTGGGAGAGTTAGTAACTTTTAGTAATAATCGCTATTATGCCGCCTCCTTCCCAAATTTAGAAATTCAAAAAAGTTTTGCATTTTCTTCTATACCTCCGAACAGTAAAATAAATGCTTTATTTCAAACAAATAGCGGTAAAATGTACCTGTTATACAATGATAATTCATACATTGAATTTAATGAAACTGGAAATATTTTAAATCGTGGACCACTAAATTATCTCTTCCCAGGAATACCAGATAAATTAACATCAGCATTCCGCTATACAGATGGATACATCTATTCTTTCCAGAACAATACCTATTACAAGTATAGCGAGTACACACGCAAAGTTGTAGCAGCAGGATTGTTTAGCTGGGACCTTTTTGAAGTACCTTGTCCTGAAGACGGATTATTAAAACAATTAAAAACTTTGTTAGGTAAAATTCTGAATATATATGAATAAATTTTACTACACCTCTTACCCCGTGTTTATATTTGAGATTCGCTTATCTCCGTTCCTTAATACAAATATATGTAACGTACGCAATGACCCCTCTCTCGCTCTAACACAATTTATCGTACGCAGACATTCATACACGCAGCCCACCCTCTCTCTCTAACACATTACACGTGACCCACCTCTCTCTAACACATTACACGTGACCCACCTCTCTCTCTAACACACGAGTGAGTTGAAACCGGCCTTGCTCATCTACTAAAGTTACTTCTGCATCTTTTTTAGACATGAAGTTAGTGGTTTTGTGAGACGTGCAAAATTTGGGATAAATTTTCGGTAGAAACCAAGTAAGCCTAAAAACGATTTGATTTCTTTTTGTGTTTTAGGAATTGGAAAACGTTTAATGGCACTAATCTTATTTGGATTCGGTTTAATGCCTTCTGGCGTTATAACGTGGCCTAAAAATTCAACGTATTTACTAAGAAATTCTGATTTATCAATTTGAATTTTTAAATTAGCCTTTTCAAATGCCTTAAATACAAGTTCTAAATTTTGAAGATGCTCTTGCAGAGATGTACTAAAAATTATAACGTCATCCATATATACAAAACAGATCTTATTTTGCAGTTCCTTTAAGACGTTGTCCATAACGCGTTGAAAGGTACTTGGCGCGTTTTTAAGACCAAAGGGCATTCTTACAAACTCGTAGTGACCATTTTCTACATTAAAGGCTGTTTTTTCAGTACTATTCGGATGCATCTCGATTTGGTGGAAACCACTGGCTAAGTCGAGAGTGGTAAAATATTGACATCCCTAGTTTATCGAGAATGTCTGTTATGTTAGGTAAGGGATATCGGTCAGTTATTGTCTTTTCGTTGACTTTACGATAATCGACAACGATTCGCCATTTTTGTTTGTTGGATGCGTCCATTATCTTTGGGACAATCCAGATTGGACTGCTCCAGGGGCTTTGGGAAGGTTTGATGATTTCATCTTCCAACATTTGGGAGATTTGTTTCTGTACCTCTTGTCGATGGACGTGTGGGTATCGATAAGTCTTAGTGTGGATTGGGATATCGTCATGTGTACGTATTTGATGTTTAACTGTATTCGTAAAGGTCAATTTGTCGCCAGGAAAATAGAAGATATGAGGATACTTTTTCAACAATAAAATGAGGGCTTCTTTTTCTTCAGAGTTTAAGTGAGATGTACGAATAAGATTTTTAATTTCTTGGGGTTTTATATTTGTTTCGGTCGATTTGATTTCCGGAATATAGGGTTCATAATTATCGAAATAGTCAGCTTGAATAGGATGGGCAAAATTTATCTGAGTGGGGACTTCTGAAATGTTGTGAATTTCAACGAATGCTAGACCATTTTTAGCATTTGTAACCGTCTCAGGGATTTTACAAGTTTTTGTTTTAATTTCTGGAATGAGAATTTCGCCATTTGTTATGTTAACTAGGATTTGTTTAATTACGATTTCATGGGCATTCAATGAATATGTACGTGATACATCATCAGGGGTACGAATAAAAAATGGAAGCTGAATATAATCGTTGTACAAGAGATGATTTTCAAAGTCGAGTTTTAGATTTAATTTTGTTAGATCTTCGAAACCAATCAGTCCGTCGTAAAAATCGTGGAAGTCATATAGAAGGATATTTAAAGAATCTACAACTTGAAACTCGTCGAAAGCTGGAATGTCTGCCTGGTATCTTATTTTAACTTGACCAGTACATGTTTTTATATTTGTTTCGTTTTGAAATATACAATCTGGATAATAATGGTTTACGATGTCAGGTCTAATAATGGTTTTGGAACAACCAGTATCGATAAGAAGTTTTAAAGGGGGATCTTGAATTATGATATATGGTAGAGAGCAGGGGATTAGCATAGAATTTAGTTCTTCATTTATGTTTGGTTGTTGGATTGATGATCCATATGAAAATTTTGATCTTGACTATTTGTTTCGTTATATAGGATTTCATGTTGTTCATGGTATTCTTCAAGGTTCTAGGAATTTGAGAAATCCTGGCGAATATCTGTGAGAGGGTCGTCGTATTTTAACGGTTGACCGGTGTATGGGTCGTACAAGGGTAAGGGTGAGTTTTCGTCACATTCTTGATGGAAGAGTTCCTCTGAGTGAAAGTTTGGGGGTTTATTATATGGTGGTCTGAAATAGTTGGAATTTTGTTGTGATGATTGTGGTCTCGGTTGAATTGATACACCAGACATGGGAGTTGGTTTGCTTGAAGTTGCGTTCTGATTCCTTGGGGCGAAAACATTAGGGGGCTTTCCAAAAACTTGCGAGTTAGTGAGAAGTCTACGTGGTGGTAACTGTCTTGGCTGGACATTTATAGGTTGCCGTGGAAAATTAGATTGTTGTTGTCTAAACTGTGGCGGAATCTGGTTATGATTTCGAAATTGTGGGGAAGTCTGATTATTATATTGAAATTGTGGAGTGTACGCAGGTCTAAAAGACGTATTTGCTTGTGGTCTATAATTTGGTTGAATTTTTGCAATTAATTTTGTTTTTAATTGTAGAAGTCTATTGCCAAAATCTAGGAGAGATTCCTTAGGTTGCAATCGCATGAATTGGAGTTCATACTGTAGAGTCAGCAAGCTTTTATGATCACTAAAGTTTTGCGTGAACAGAGTTTTGATTTGGGGCCACGAAATTATATCTGGTCTACTATCGAGTAGTTGTTGCGCTCGACCTACTATTTTACACTTAATGCAACTTAAAATTATTTTCATATGAAGTGGTTCATTTGAGCCACACGCTTCAATGGTATTTTCTACTGCATCAAAAAATTTTCTTAATTGAGTTTCATCGCCGTCAAACATAGGGATCAATTCAGCTAAATTTCTAAGTCTCATTAAATCTAATGCCATTGTTTCGTGTGTTTTATTTTGTATTGAAAGCTTAGATAAAATTGAACTTAATTTGTTAACTTTGTCAGGAGAGGATGACATACAATTAAAATAGTTTAAAGAAATGGATTTTTAAAATAAAAATTTAAATTTGATTACTGAAATTAAATTAAATACTTAACTTAAGTTGTGTAAAAGGAGAAAAATTGATTTGCTTGTCTTGAAATTCTGTTGAAAAATTTAATTCGCTTAATCTAAAGTTGAAATTACTCGCACAAAGTAAACGAAGATTACAACTCTTCTTCAAGTTATTCCGCACAATGTCAACGGGTAACGAGAAGGTTTGTCTACCTAACAAAACACTATTCTTGGATGAATTTGTCAGATTTGAAAGGAAGACGGTTGGAGATAGAAATACGAGTTCTACTTACAGTTTTTCTGTCGATCTGGTCTCGCTGTGGACTTCTCGGTGAGCCTGTCCGTGATTCGGTGATACAGCTTAATGGTTGAAACCAACGTCTGCGATGCGGGATTTCCTCTAGGTTGAGTGTGGCACGATGCACTAATAATCCTTACAAACACAAAACGGCTGTATCCTACTGACTGCGCCAGAAATAAGTTGAGACCTTTCGACACTTGAAAAACTATTTTATTGATACCAAAAGTTACAGAGTAACGGCCCGAACTCAAGTATATCTATATCTCTGTGAGCCAGGAATACAATTATATTTATATAAAGGGCTTATCGCAAAGTTGCAGCTTAAGCTTTTGTATCAGTTACATTATTAAAGATATTACAATATTGTTATATTAAGAAAGGAAAAGAGCTTGCAAAAAATATGATACGACCTTATAGGGTGGTCATATTACAAGCTATTATAAAATAATATTCATCAAATTTCATTACAAAATTTCATCACAGAATTTTAGTTAGGTTGTAAACGATGTATACAACCTAACTAAACATCGTACCATACATCGTTTACAACCACTGAGATAACTGTCTTTTAATTTCTGAACAGTTTTAATGTAACGGTGCGATGATAAAGCTGAAATGAGGTAAGTGGACGACGACAAAGTGGAGGGGGTTTATTAATGCACTTTTCACGGCTGTGGAGCCGTACTTCATCTTGATCTATCGACCGAGGTGTATGTGTACGGTCTCCGCTGTGTTACTTGAAACGTTTTAATCTAATAATAAAGTATGTCGCACTTGTGAAAGCCCAGAAAATGTTTATGTGCTCACCAAGTTTATTGGTCCATTTGATGATTTATTATATGATAGCGCAACAGTAATGTGTAAAGTATGTGAAAAATCCTTAACGTGCTGGTCCAAATCCAACCGTATACGTCACGTGAACTCTGTGTAACGAAAACAGGGCGTGCCCTTGCAAACTCAATTTAGGTTTGATCTATTGTTGATGTTGATAGCTTGTAATATTCTGCTTCACATACTAGATAAAGAACCATTTAGAAAGTTTTGGCATAGATGCAATACACAGTTTCAGTTCCTAAGTCGCATAACGTTATAGAGCGATATATCAACTGTACGCTACGATATTATAGAGAAGATCACACGTATATTACAAAATAGATGATTGTGGTTATGACGAGATGACTGATCGTAAAAAAAATCTATTGTAAATATTACAGTAAGTACACTGGACCCTCGGCAATAGACATTTGCATTACTATAAGCTATCAGAAGACTCACTGAGTGTACATGCATACAATTACGCAGGTGGTGATGGAGACGTTAGAAAATCCAAGTATCAAGACCGTTATGTAGGACGCTCTCTTTCACAAAATAGTTGTAGATTGTTACATATTATGTGTAAAGTTCATGCTTTACATCTTGTGGCAAAAATTATTGAAGAATATTTTGGATAGATGTATCAAAAACGAGTATAAAAAAGTGTTTATAAAATCTGTTAAACATCTTCGCGAGTTTCACAGAAAGTGTCGTGGAACTCCCGAGCCACCAGGACCGACGCTTATACGTTGGGGAACAAGGTGGAAGGCAGCTGCTTTATATTATACTGAACATTTCCAGCAAATAAAACCTTTAATACTACAGTTCAATCCTGCCGAGGCTGCAGCTATTAAGGAAAGCTAGATACAATTTCTAAATATTTCCATTGAAACTGACTTAAAAACTATTCATAACAACTATAAAGGTGTACATGATGCAGTAGAGGAATTACAAAATAATGCGTTGGTGTTAGAGGAGTCACTGCAAATAGTGAACCAAATAAATTCACTGGTACACGCTACAGATGATGCAAAAAATGAGCGTGTCAAACAAAAGTTCGAAAGTGTGTTAAAGAAAGACACCGACTTTACAGATTAAGACAAGCTTGTGATGATAGATGTACTAATAGTGATATTGCATCCACAGATTCGTTAAGTGAGTGCAAACAGTAATTTACGTATACGCCTGTATTACATCAGTAGATGTCGAACGGTCGCTCTCCAAATATAAGAACATATTTTTATCACACGAACATAATTCTGTGCGACAAATATGGAAACATACCTGATCCTGCAAAGTATTTACGAATTGTCTCCAGTTCGTGATGATGAAACTGGTTCATCACGCTAGTTGAGAGAGTAAGTACCTACAGTGTTATATTTACTTGTAAGATTTTAGTGCGTTTGTTACTAATTACTAGTGATGACTTTGTATTATTATTTTATTACCCTTGTTATGATGCATACGTCTATGATGCGCAACACATTTTCCACAGTCTTACTTATAAATTATTAGAAACTTAACTACATATCCCTGTTTAGTAGTGCACTGTAAATTTTGATACGAATGTTTTTGCGTTGCAAAGTGCTAAGCCATTATGTCGAATGTACGTAGAGCTAAAGAAAAAATGAGAATTTGGTGAATTAAATAAGTTTATATGGGAATTTACTTACGGGGCTTCTGATGAAATAAGATGTTGTAAAAATAAGTTTGCGATAAGTCTTTGTTGTGTTGGGACAAAACGGCCTGTAGGAAATACGTAAACAGTGCACAGAACGAATATAAAAAAGTGGTCTAAGACCGAGGATTGAATTTGTGTGACCTAATTTTTATATGTAATTTATCACTTATCTTACTTAATTAATAAGCACTTCCCACAAGCATTAAATAACCAATATTTTAATAATATTTATGAAACAGCCATATCAATATTTGTGTTATCTCAGAAAAAAAACTAATCTTCTCTTGATTTACTGGGATCGAGACAAGCTTTGGGGCAAATTTTTTTTAGAAACATTAAATACAGTTGTCATCTAAATTGAAGTTAAATTTGGCGGTTTTCAAAACTTATATTTCTTATCCTTTCACATTTAAAGAATTACCACCTTATTCTAAAACTTATCCTTATACTTTATTAAAATTACACACATTTAATCATTAGTCCATCACTGGTCGATGGACCAATGATGTCAAATGCTGCTACTCCGCAGTACACAATTAGTTATTCCTCAGCTGTGAAGAAGGCGCTTATAAATTGCCTATAGATTATACACGCCCAAAAGTGAAATAAGTGTTTATTTATCAACTCAACAGTTCCAAATAAGCTATATAGAACATAATCAATGGATGTGCCACACAGTATTCTTTCAAAATTACAAAATACTGTTTACACCATTAAACCTACCATTACTTAATTTCAACAAGCTCTGGATAAGGTTGTGTCATCGATACGGTCACAACTGGACTCCGGAGGATACGTTGTCGGCACCTTCCTTGATATTGAAGGAGCCTTCAACTTTACATCCAGGGAAGTGAGTATCGGAGCACTAAGCAGATCCTACACCCCCAGAATAATCGCTGAATGGATAGACCATATGTTGGGAAACAGACAGCTTACTGTCAATAAAGGCAAGACTATTATCGAGGGCCGGGTCGACTCGGGATGTCCACAAGGAGGGGTATTGTCCCCCCTTCTGTGGTGCCTCGTAGTAGATGAGCTGATTGAAAGGTTACAGAACTACCAAGTAATTGGCTATGCCGATGACTTAGTAATAATAACGAAGGGCCCTTTCCTGGAGCCGATTCTCGATATAATGCAGGGAGATTTAAATAAGGTTGGGAATTGGTGCAGGGAGAGGGGACTCTCGGCCAATCCCTCTAAAACTGAGGTGATGGTGTTCACCAAGAAATATAAGTGGAACAAAACATGTCCGCTGAAACTTGGTGGCCAAGAACTAAGCTATAATAGCGAAGTGAAATACTTAGGAGTAATCCTGGACGGTAAACTGTCATGGGGAAAACATCTAAGTCACATATGTTCCAAGATCACAGCAACACTTTGGCAACTGAGAAGAGTCATTGGTAGTAGCTGGGGCTTGAAACCGGAAACAATGAAATGGATGTATGAGGCAATTCTCAAACCCAGACTGACGTATGCAGCATTGGTCTGGTGGGAGAGAGCCTGTTTAAAGTCGGAAGCCAACCGACTTAACAAGTTAAGAGGATTGATTCTTAGAAATATAACCGGGGCCCCAAGATCAACACCGATCGAGGCGATGGGGATACTGAGGGGGATACTACCTCTTGATGTCATCCTGAAAGCGGAAGCCGCAAAGGCAATGCACAGGGTGGGAAACATGAATAGGAAGGTAAGGGACCTGAATAGACTCTCAAGAGAGCTAGCTGAAGAGGGACTCCTATGGATGCCCTCTGACAGTACGGGTGTCCACTTCCTGTTTGACAAGAAATATAAGATCATCCTCACCAGCAAGACCGACTTGATGGAGGGTCGAGCTGGATTGCCGCTCAATGGAGACATCTGGTACACGGATGGAGCCAAGAGTGGGAACAGAGCGGGTGCGGGGGTGTATAGGCGACGCGACGGGATAGGTAAAACCTTCCCCTTGGGCAAATACACTACCGCACTCCAGGACGAGCTAGTTGGAATTACATACGGTGTTCTGAGGGCCGACCAAAATCGGACCCAGGAGAAGGTATGTATCTGCTCGGATAGCAGGGCGGCGTTGGCAGCCCTGAATTCAGCAACGAGAAAGTCGAAGCTGGTCTATAATTGCTATGAAGCATTGAACAGGAAAGGGACCGGTGGAACTCTTATGGATACCTGGGCATAATGGCATTAAGGGAAATCTAATTGCAGATGATTTTGCCAGACTAGGGACCAGGGAAAACCTCTATGGACCAGAACCTGCAGTGGGAATAAGTCGGAATCTGATCAGAGACCGCATCAATGGCTGGGCTAGAGACCAGCATAAGAGAGGAGTAACGTGTTGTCGAATAACCAAACTCTTCATCGAATACTCAGAGATTGAGAAGTGGGCCCAAGAATTCATTAAATTGAACAGGCACAAATCCAGAACCCTGGTGGGAATCATAGCCACCATAGTAGCCTGAATGTATATAAGCACAAGCTGAGTCTGACTGATAGCCCGGCCTGGGGATACTGTAAAGAAGACGAGAAAACCTCGATTCATCTTCTTTACACCTGCCCCGCACTGGAGCAGAAGAGGTATTTTATATTAGGGACCCCTGTTATCCTAGAGGAGGCGAGGTTTAAGGCGGGGGACGTGCCTAAATTGCTCCTTTTATGGGATAGCATTTTTGGATAATGACCCGGATAAGAGGGGATCGCCAGGGGACTACCCATGCGATCAGTGGCTGATGAGGCCCAAACCTATACAATATAATAATAAAATAATTTCAACACGTTACGAAATTCAGGTGTCTGCTGTTATTGGTCTGCATCCTGTGTGACTGGCGATACTGCTGAACTTACTACCTACTACTAGAGCTTACGATTTTTGGCGTTCACACAGTACGATTTCGGTCCGATGACTTTTCCTTTAATGCAAAACTACATTTTGCCGAAATTTGCGAATCCAAAGATTTATTGTGTTACAGCACATTGTCTTATCCACTACTCTATGTTGACTGAAATGATGTTACGCTCACCCCTCCCTCACACTCTCTACTGTCAACTGACGTAGGCAATGATTACCGACGTGAGCCAATAAAGAGCAGTAATCTTGCTCGATCTACATCCCTCATTCAAAACCCACTACAGCTGCTAGAATATTGTCCGATAAATAAAAAAATCAGACAACTATGTACATTTCGTATGTTATAATTTTAAAATATATAATAACATTAAAAATAGGATTAATAGAAAACGCATTTTCACCACCGAATTCTCCATGTTTATTTAACATGAAAATGACTAAATAAAGAAAACTCAAAATATCAAACAACATATTTTTTAAAACAACTTCCATGCATATTAAACATTTTATGCCTAATGTTTCCTAATATTTTCAGATGATCCGTGAGCTTATTCCTTTCATGATATACATGTGTACATTTCATCGCCAACCTAAATAAAATGCTGGTCTATTAATCACGGGAAAATTTAATCATAACATTTGTCTTTGTTTCGGTCAAATATGTATTATATCTAACCCGTCGCCGTATACCTAACATGTATAACGATGAGCTATAGAACATATGTTACAATCCCACGAGGGTCAAAGGATATCCAGAGTGAGGCAAGTATAAGGACAAGCGGAGATCAGAAGGGCGTGATATTGTTCGTAACTTTCAGTGTTACGGTCGAACACCATTTCTTTTCTTTCTCTCCATAAATAATATACTATTTAACAACCGACACCGGGAGAAATTTTACAATCTATACATAAATATGGCTCTATAAAAAATATGCTAATAACACTTTCAGACAACAATATTCTATCTCTAATCCAATCCATTAATTATCGGTTGTTATATTTAAAAAAATTAAAATATCGATAAAAACAGAATAATATGTATCCATTGTAGTTTATATAAGTCAGCTATACAAACGTGTATAATCATTATTTTCGCTCAGGACCGATTCAAAAATTTCGTAGTAAACAGGGATATTTTATAACTATTAAAAATTACCATAAAAATGGTATGAAACGCCTATTAATTTAAAGAAAAGTATCACCAGGAGTAATATACATATATTTAAGGTTTATAATAGTTACCTTCTAGAACCTTACTTACCTTCTTAAGGAATATAATAGTATAGTCAGGTTAGAATTCGTATTCCCATGTGGCTTATTTGTATACCTGTATATTCTGGTCACATCGTGGTCTACTTATATATGTCTAATGTCCTCGACTGACCCCTAAGCAACAAGAGTTATACCCATATTACTTATTATTAGGGTTATATATTGCTAATTGTAAAAACTGAGGCAATATGGCTGTTCCTGATTTATCACTAACCAACTTATGTCACAATGGTGTTCCCCGTATCCTAAGAGACAAATGCTAAGAAGGTTATTCTAAATATATTGAAAATAATTACCTAGGTGACCGAAAAATGTGTTGACTTTTAAGAATCCTGGAAGGATCACTGGATAGGCATATCCAGTATCCAGGATCCGAGATATTTGTGTTTTGACATTAAAGTAAACAAGGTAACTCAATACTTGTGTCGTTTTTAATTTACTGTCTACTTATTATTTATTAATAAAACAGGGTCTTTCAATAGGGCCGCTTAAAATATGTTAGGTTATAGTGGTTATGTTGTTAAAGCAACATCTGTTAAACTTGTTGTGAATCAGTGACGGCTCGTGGCCATAAAGTATGGGTCGGCCGCGATAGGAGTAAGTCAAAAAAATCTATGCACACGGTGATTAGAGCTGCAGGGAGTGTGGCGGGCGGCATGCCTTCGTGGAGCGCCGCAGGCAAAATTTTTTCAGGAATTTCAAGGCCATACTGTTTTAAAGCGCCCCAAAAATTTGTATGCTAATCTACTACATTAATACAAAGCCTTCTGTGTTTCTGGAGTTCAAAATTATTCAATTCCAGATTATTTATACTATTTTCATTGGAAAGAAAAATAAATAATATGTTCATTAAATATTTCATCCGAGGTTTCATCATTTTTCTATTTTCCCCAAACTTTTGGTTGTGTTTATTTATAAATTCATTCTGTTATATTTTCCGCTACATTTAGAATTTCACGTTTGGGTAATGCCCGACTTTTTTATGAATTATCGTAAAACCTGTCAAATTACAAGGATTTTTGTTTTTCGCAAAAAGTAAACAGTGGCAACAAAACATTTTCTTGCAACGTCACCGCCTGTCAATTAAATTCTAGTTAGTCGAGTTAATTTTTTGATATTAAAACTTTTTAACATGGCAGACTTTAAAAATGAACATTATTTAAAAATAATTGTTTATCTACATATACATTATACTAAAATTAAATCATCCAGCAAGAACCACGGGGAGGTCTAGAGCATTATTGCCAAGAATAGGGTGAGAAAGGGCATAGGACCAAGGATAGGGCAAATTTTGGAAAATAAAAAAAAAACGAAAGTATACTCTCTTAACAAAAATATAACTAAAAAATGAAAACTATATAGGTGGGTTACATATATACCTACCTACATTATTTAATTAGGTAGGTACTTAACAATTTTTATATAATAAATCAATTCTCCGGGGTTTAGTTGTCGCGAAGTCGTCAATGATTTTATTATAAAAACTGTCGTCTTTTATTAGTTATTTAAGCAAACCTCGTCCAATTGCTAATACTGACAAGCTATTTAAACGCGATTGCCCAATTTTATTCCGCCTATAAGATTTAATTCGCTTCAAGGTGGAAAAGCTTCTTTCTGCTAACGTTGATGTTGGAGGGAGAGACAATATTAACGAAAACAATTTATATAATTCTGGAACATCGGTTATAATATTGTTATCATAAGTAAATTTAATCATGTCACTTATATTTTCAGGGTTACTAAACAAAAATTTACCAGAATACAAAATTTGTAAAATATCGTTGTAATTGTTCATTGTTAAATAGTCCCTGATAGTTATTAATTAAAGCATTAAATTGTTTTTCCGGAAAATTTCGATTAAAAGTGTCAAATTTAGAGGTCTGTTAATTGCAAAAAACTAAGAGATGAAATATCTTCAAATCGAAGTGCGATTTGATTTACAATTAAATGCAAAATTTCGAAAAACAGCTTCATGTTTAATTAATTGTCCAATTTTAAATTGGAAATTTTACGTCTTTTGGAGCAGGGGGGTGTTATCTCTGAAATGTTTTCTACTTTAGAATATATATTTTTAAAGTAATTATCGTCGTTTCTAATTTGTTTTAATGTATTTAAAAGTGACATTATTCTGTCATTACAATATGTTATATCCCACAATCTATTCTAAACTATAGAAAATATGGGATCGGTATATGTGAATATTGAATTAAACGTAAAAAGTAAAAAAAAATTAAATCAAAATCAGCTAACAATTTTTTAAACCGTTAGCTTCCCGTATAGAAATATCATCCCACTGATCTAAATGTTCCATTATGTGGTCAAAAACTTCAATTAAACTAGATATGTTATCGCATAAAACATTTCAGCGCGAGGCGGTCGCGGAATCGGCTGTTCTTTAATAAACATTTTGTCGTCGTAGGATATCCCAAAAAATTTATGTGACAGTAAACACTCACCAAATTACAGCCGTTTTCACTTAATATTTCCCTTTGTACTCTCCATCCTCACCAAACACAAATAAAATAATCTCAAGATTGGTATCAGATATCAATAATAAAAGTACATTTAATTATGTCAAAATACATACTTATTCTATTAGGTATTTTATTCTTTATACTTTGATTGTGTTGCCTCCACGCGGTATGCGGCCCAACCATCTTGGCCGATCTTGTATGACACAAGCTGCGCGTTACGCAGTCAATACGGGCCTCTACCTTGGTCTGTATAGGGGGAGGTGCAATCGTAGAGAGTAGATAGTAGATTATGTCATAAATAAAGAACAGACCATTTTAAAGGTATATGAATATAAAATGTATATTTATTTACTGGACAAAAAATAATTTCTCTTTTCTCTCGATTTTTTTTAGTACGGCCCGGCCGACCCTGCCGTACCTGACAAGCCGTCACTGTTGTGAATTATTTAGTAGTGTATGGCAAATCACCATAAAAGGTTATAGTGTTCAACAACGTGTGCAGATCATCAAATTTTATTTTCAAAATCAGTGTTCCGTTCGAGAAACGTTCTGCGCATTACGTGATTTTTATCCTCGCCACAGCCGTTCCGCCGAGTCGACTATTCGCCGTTTGGTGGCCAAAATCGATTCAACCGGTTTGATAAATAACACCCGTACGTCATGGAAATACAAGGTCTGCTGAAAACATCGCTGCTGTGCGTGAGAGTGTACGGGACAACCCGAGGCAGTCAATTTCTCATCGTTCACACGAATTAGGCCCTTCTGCGACTTCAACTTGGTGAACTTTGCGCGGGGACTTGGGTTTGCACCCGTATAAAATCCAACTGACCCAGGAACTTAAGGTAAACGACCATAGACGACGCTGTGTTCGCTGATTGGGCTCTGGAGCAGCTGGAAGTTGACCCGAATTTCACCAAAAAAAAAAGAACATCTTTAGCGACGAGGCCCATTTCCGGATGAATAGATATGAAAACAAGCAAAACTATCGGATGATACCAATCCACACGAGATACACCAACATCAAATGCATCCCGTGAAAGTCACTGTTTGGTGCGGATTTTGGTCTGGCGGAATCATCGGTCCGTACTTCTTCCAAAACGAAACTGGCATTGCCATAACCATCAACGGCGAGCGTTATAGATAGATGATAAGCAACTTCTTGTAGCCTAAACTGGAAGATATGGATACCGATGACATATGGTTCCGCTACGTTTCACTCAGCGCATGCCACGATGAACATTCTGCATGAGCGATTTGGGGCCTACCATGGTATCATGGATATCATCGCAATTGATGGATATCTCGAGCGGTGGCGACGTGAACTGGCTACCGAGATCGTGCGATTTAACGCCCATATACTTCTTTCCTTTGGAACTATCTTAAATCGCAGGTCTATGAGAACAAACCGCAAACAATTGATGCCCTCAAAGTCAACATAACGAACGCCATCCAGCAAATTCAGCCAGATTTATGGGACAAAGCCAATGAAAATTGGATCTCTCGAATACGTGCCATCAAGCAAAGCCGCTGCAGACATTTGAATGATGTTATATTCCATACTTAATGTCATAAAATATTTTTTTAAATAAAAAAAAAATATGAGTGGATATCTCACATACATCTTGTGTTATTTACGTTTAAAAATCGCATGTTACCAGGAATTTAACACAGTTCTTATTTTAATTGAAAAATGAATTGAATTATTGTTAAGATTTATTAACAGTTATTAATTGTTCAAATCTAAAACAGTGTACCTCCTTGTGATTTCTGAATAATAAAATTATACATAAGTAATTTATAATCAATATATACCTAATAGCAAGATGGAGTCATGGCCAAGTTTCTTAAAACACAGATAATAGATGTATAGGAAGTGTGTACAATTTTCAAATCGCTATCCATTAGGTAGGTAGTGAAGTAATATTTTATAACTTATCATATAAGTATATACTGACGTAATATTTATTGTTATTTATTTTCCATTTATTAATAATAATATAGTAATTTTATCAAGAATGTACATATTTATTTAATAATAAATATGTTCTTTAATAATTAAGTAATACATTTTATCTGGTTACACAGCTACCAATATATTCAAGGTGAAACCAAAAATTTCAAGTTTGTATTTTCAATAAGAATCAAATTTCCTCATTATAAGAAGAATTATTAAGAATTAGATATTCAAAAACTTTAGGATAGTAAACAGGCACATTTATTACTTATTAACCCGGAAAAGCATTAACAATATAACGATAGAATCAGAATTTTTTATTAGACAGATCGATAATACAAGCGCGAGTACCCAATAAAATATTTAGATATTTGGCTGCGTTAAACACGAATATACATAAATATTTCTTCAATTTGGATTACTACATACACATTCTCCTATATTTAATATAGTGCTTTCGTAAAGTAATGAATAAATCCTTTAAATATTCAAGGAATAACTTTTGGGAAGCAACCTTCGAACACGTCAAATTTATTTTATTCAGTTAGCTTTTGTTAAAATGTAACTACTACGAGTATATACAGAGTTATTGGTTGAAGAGGTAGAACGTCATTTTTATAAATGACAATTCACTTTTTTATTACGGAAAGTGAAAGATCACATTTTTTTATATACGCTATGGTAACAATTATATTCACGTGAGTATAGGTTAGATAAAAAACGATTGTGCAATTTTAAAATACTAAATTTAATGGCAATCAATGGTTACAATAATAAGTTTTAAAAAAACCGACTAAAAAAACTTAACTGAAAAGAAAGAAATAAATGTCTTCTATAACAATTTAATGCTTATTTGTTGTTCCGTTTAATGTAATTGGGAAATTATTGTTTATTATGTAATTACTATTAAGTGTTTTATATAATTTTGAAGTCGGTCCCAAATAAAACAAGAAAAATATATACCTTGTTACTATAACAAGGAGTTTGCATTTAAAATGGCCGATGGCTGGCATTCCCATTACTAATATTGTATGGCACCGACTTCAAAATTATATAATATAATTAATAATAATTACATAATAAACAATAATTTCTTAATTACATTGAACGGAACAACAAATAAGTATTAAATTGTTGTAGAAAACATTTATTATTTGCTTTTTAGTTAAGTTAGTTTTTTTTTTTTGAAGAAGTTTACACCAAGCAGTGGTGATATGCCAAAGATGTAGACCAGACCTCCAGCGTAACACCGCCAAAGCTTACCTCAGACCTGTTGATTTTACTCTCGTACTGATATAATTTACGGCCTTCGGTATGGTATATAATTTGGTGTAAAATTTTACGCCGCATATCAGAAGAAATACAAAATATGCTACTGGAGAAAATTAAGGGAACAAAAAAGTTTCCTAAATTTTCCAGTGATTTTTGAGACGCTGTATCTCAGTGAAAAATGGTCGAATGGAGATTAAAAAAAAAAGGATTCTGAAGCTTTTAAGTTTCTGGTTTTGAGATCTTTTGGCAAAGAAATTGTGTAAGCTATAGTTTTCGCATCATAATAAATCTCGAAGAAGATATCATAATAAATAGCGAAGACTTATTTTTAATTTTTGGTCCACTTTCTTACAATTAGTTAAACCAATGCATTGGATAGTTAGATTATTTATTCAGCTTTAATTTGATTTTTTTTATTTTCTCTCCGCCGATATTTCGCTGAGACATCATCCGACTTTAAGTGAAAAAGGATCCTCTTGTTTTTGATCATCGATATCTCAGCAACTAATAATCGTATAGTAGATCAAAGGGTGGTTTCAAAAACTTAAATAGCACCCTACAAGGACCTACCATGATTTTTAGAGAACATTTTGTTTCATCTTTCACATTAATTTAAGAAAACTGAAAAATAGACGTTTTACGGATTTTTGGAAAATCTACGGCTTATTTAAAAATTTTGATAAAACGATTGCTGAGCGTAATTCTTACAGCTCAATGTACACACTATTACTCTGTAAATTTACAAGTTGATCCATCGAACCGTTTTTCTGTTCAAATGATCAGTTTTGAAAAGAATTAAAGGCAATAAACACGTTTATTGCCTCTAAACACTTCTTTTTTCTTTTACTTGTCCCACAACTTTATATAAGATGTTTAAATTTCAGGAATAAAATATTTTTTGATTTTTCCTTTCTTTTGGAAAAGTTGCTTAGACATTTGAGGGAATAATGTCTAGTTGTTTCTGACATGGTCGAAAATCAATCTTATGAATGTGTGTAAATCGAGGCCGAAGTTCAGTTCGAGGTATCAACTTTAAATTTAATGAATTTTTTGAATTTAATGACTTTGAATCAAAAACTTTCCAAAAGAAAAGAAAATAAAAAATTTTTTGAGTTTCGAAAATTTTTTGAAAAAAATTGTTTTCTTTAAAAACGATATCTTATGCAAAATTGTGAGAAAACTTAAAAAATGTCTTTTTAAGTTTTTTTTTTTTTGATAATGATTAGGTTTAAGCTTAAGGTTATTTATCAATTTGATAAGGATTAAGTTAACGCTTTGATCATTTGGAACAGAAAAACGGTACGATGGATTAATTTGTAAATTTTCAGAGTTATTGTTGATACATTGAGCTGTAAAGATTACTTGCAACATTAGTCATTTTATCAAAATTTGTAAATAAGCGGTAGATTCTTTAAAAAACCGTAAAACGTCATTTTTATTCAGTTTATTCAAATTATGAGGGATGAATCTTTTTTTCTCTGGAAATTATGGTAGGTCCTTGTAGACTATTATTTAATTTTTAAAACCATCCTTTGATTTACTGTACGATTATTAGTTGCTGAAATATTCGATGATCAAAGACAAAGAGGATCCTTCACTTAAAGTCAGATAAAGTCAGATATCTCGAAATATTGACGTAAAGAGAATAAAAAAAAATCAAATTAAAGTTGAATAAACAAGCTAACTAACCAATGCATTGGTTTAACTAAGAAAAATTTTCCCAAGTCAGTGGGACAAAAATAAAAAAAAATTGGAAAATTTTGTTTTGTTACAAAACTTTTGCCAAAAGATCTCAAAACTAAAAACTCAAAGCCTCAAAATTATTATTTTTTTAAATCTCCCTATGACCATATTGTGAGACACGGCGTTTTAAAAATAATAAAAAAAAATTTTCCAATAGTGTATATATTTACGCTATTAAGTGCTAAGGCCTCCAACTTTGATTATTTTCGTAATTTCTCGTCCTGTAGCGTACGAAATGTATAATTATTACTTTAGCTTTATAGTAAACAGTAATATTTAATAAATAATGAAAATCACCTTAAAAATGTTATGAAAGATACCAAAGATAAAATCTTTGATTATAAAAAGTAAAATGTTTAAAAACATTACCAAATGCATATGTTTAAAGTTCATAATAATTATGCAGAAATAAATAAGAAACATAATATTAATGAATAAGTTGCCACAATTGAATGGATCACAACGAATAAAATTATTTATTACTACGATCATCGCTTATTATTCTAAGTTCGAGGTATTTTGTGATGATTAGGTATTTTGATGTTATCTAGGTAGTAATGTTAATACTAGTTTTTCTCTCTACTACATATGATATTCGGCAGATGATATAAATCTATTATTAAATTAAAGCCTAATATTAGTGTCATAATGCTTCTTTTAGTTATATTTAGTTGACTTCGAATATGCAATTCCAATGATTGTTAAAGAATTTCTTTAACAATTAGGTTAATTGGTTCTTAGGTACCATCGACTAACGTTTTATTATTTTCATAATTTCTCACCCTTCAGTTTTATGTAATTTACATTCAATGTGAGGTGTTAATTGGCTCTGAATCATTAACTTGGGAATTAATTCAAAATATTTAACCGCCTAATAAACAATGGACGCAGATGTCTATAACTGCTATCAATAATTTATTATTAGGTGTAAATCTATACAGTTATTTATGTATTAAATAGCTGTTATGTGTTTAGGGTGATTTAATAATAGTCGCTGATGAACTATATTCATTGCAATTAATGCTAATTGGTGATTGACGGCAAAATTATCTTTTCCTTAGGAGAAAGTACGCTACGGATAACTATCCTGTAAGGCCCCATTTCGTTAACGAAAATCCCTGAGAATTTATTACGAAAATGAGCATAAATTACGATAAAAAACGTTTCATACCTCTTTGATAACATTTAAAATAGATCCTCGTGTAAAGGAAAACAAAAAATAATTTAATTACATTCGACAGAGAAAATATCCCACTTAAGCAAATGAAACCACATTAACCAAAGTTTAATAATATGTTTTAAATTGTGCGGTCTTTTTTCAAATTAAATCAATAACTTCACTTAACCAAATGAAATCATAATGAATACGGTTTTAAAAAACATATAGATAAAGGATATATGTCTATAGAATATAGAAGAAGCTCAACATTTTGGTAAATAATCGCAATGAAAAACTCTAGAATAAAAACATAAGTTGATTTAGGTATGTACATATGTGCTTACTTAGACACTTTATCAGTTGTGCAATGTACTACATTACACGTAATGTGTACGGATGCATGTACTATAGAAATGCAGAGCCGCAGTAAACCTGTTCATTTTGAAAAGTTAGGTGATGGTCATTATTAAAAAAAAAAATGTCAAATACAGGTATCAGGTAAATTGCACAATAATTCATATTAGTCACAAGCTGACTCTAACCGACTAATTTAGTAGTTAATTCAAGTGTACTTAGGCACTTACACTTACATACACATTATAAACTATTCCTATATTTCGGTCCCTTGTTATAGGTAACCTATGTGCACCTATGAAGTATAACTTTTCGACGCTTAAAATTAACTTACAAATAAGGTCGTTTAGCAATATGATCTTATAGTATCTATCAATATAATTAATATTATTTGCTACTGCAAAATATCATGTAAAACTATGATTTTCTTCACGAATTTCTGTGCGCCAAATAGCGTCTAATTTAAAACGATACTTGTTCCGTTATTTTTAACCAAACTTTAAAGTGATACACATTAGTCACATTAATATTACTTATTTATTACAGTGCACTAGAGAATTGCAAACAAATATTGATAGTCATTCTGTGAACTGAAGAACAATGTTCAAGTATTAATATTTTTACATACCATATTGCCCTGCACATCTCTTATGACAAGTCCATAAACAAGGGAAATGGTGATTGGATCACTTACCTGAAACATATAGAAAAAGTTCAT
The DNA here is from genome assembly GCA_037954035.1 of Rosalia funebris. Lineage (NCBI taxonomy): Eukaryota > Metazoa > Arthropoda > Insecta > Coleoptera > Cerambycidae > Rosalia > Rosalia funebris. The sequence goes on from JAZFAV010000024.1 coordinate 1,054,542, forward strand.
AATTATATAATCTGATACTGAAAATTATAATCAAATAAAATGTTATATTTTATAAAATAATATAAACGTGACAAAAAAAATACAAAATTGGTGGATCATAACTAAGGGATCATGAATCTACCAAAGGTAATAGTATAGGGCGTCATTTGAAAATAGCAGCTTTCAACACAGAATTTCTTGCACACTATACATGGTGCCAAAAATATTAATCACCATCAATATTAAAATAACAATCACTATTGCCATTACTGACCTACTGTCACCTGCAGTTATAATAATTGAATCGCAGTCTATAATTTATCCTTTCTTCTATGTTAATATTGGTAACGTTTCTGTTCATCGACTGTGATAAGATAAGGTATATTGTTCATCACGACAACTGCACCAGGTTCTATGTCAGATATAGAATCTGTTTTTTGTTGTGCATCATTTACATGGTATATTGTTGAAATATAGATATAGTAATAAAAACTAGTATTCTCAAGATGTTAGTTTTGGAGATACTTTCTTCTTCCACTATATAGTTTAGTATATCTACTTCACATGAAGTTAATTTAACACCAGTGGCAGAGAAAACCGATTACCATATCAAGTCCACCGCTATTATTTATGTTTTGTAAACTGAAGTGAGTATAAATGATCAATTGTGTCACTATTATATAAATAAAAAATATACATATACATACTTCTATATCAGATCAGAAACTGAAAAACTCAAGTAGGTTCTTCTATAAACTCTTAATATTATAAAATTTTTATTTCAATCTCAAACCTAATTTATAAAATAATAGTGCAGGTTTCAAAGCTTACTTAATGTGTTATTTCGTGTTTAGATAGGTACAATGTCTTGCTATATTTTTTTCAATAAACGAACTAAAAAAATATGGAATTTGGTATGACATTATATGCACAGTATGACATATGCGTACAGTTTATCTTGTTTATCTTAAATAGTGGATTATTTAAAAACCTCTTTCTATTTAATACCGTAATTATTTACAACAACAATACTATTATTAAATTAAACATAACTCGTTCTTTATTTAACATTATCCAAAATACTTCTTCTACTGTTCTATGTGAATGGAATACTTGTTTCGTTTTTATATTCAGTTGATATTTTGCTTTTTGCGGGGACATAGTATGTTTCTATTTTTAATAAACAAATTTATTATATAATTTTGCCCAGTTTGAATTTCGAACTGTATATTTTTGAACTTATTTTTACTATTAAATCTAATGCTCCTAAAATATGTTAAGGTAATATTGCTCTGTTCGAAGTATCACCCACATTTAAATTGAGCGCCTTGTAACATAATTTTGATTAGTCTAAGAGATTAGGGCGTCTTGTTATCGATAACTAATCAGTAGGGTCTCTCGTTTGGTCAGCATAGCAAAGGCGTCACCTTCACGGAATTCAAGTAAAATAAGTGATGCTAAGTACTAAAATAGTAATAAGCGCCTAGTAATATGTTATAATTTATACAATAATCATTGAAATTATGTAACAGGTCTATAGACGCAGAAATTAGACGCGTTTTAGCCTGACAAAATATGAATATTTTTTCAGTGCTTTGCTATAACACTATTATTTTTTGCGTCCTGTAAACTATGTATGTGTGTGCACAGCATCCACTATTTGCAGTAACTTCACTATCAAGATAAGATTTTGTATTCTTTTATTGCCACTACTAGTCCCTTGTAATTGCTATGAATAATTAGTAAATCTGCTTCAGTTTGAGGATCTTGAAATATCGCTTTATTTTCCTTCACAGCAGCTTGACAAGTTTCCTACAGTCCGTTTTGTTCCAATATAACAAAGATTGATCGCAAACGAAATGTTATTTTTGCATAATTGTATTTTAAGTCAGTAATTCCCATATAAACTTATTTACTGAACCAACAAGTGGTTGCGTTTCAGCCCTATATAAACATTCGTATCAAAATCCACAATGCCCTACTAAGCATATGTCAAAACTACAAAAGCCAAAACAAAAGACTAAACAGAACTAATGCAAAAGTCGATCGATCGAGCGGAGACGCTGAATCGCCGACTTACCGTCCTCTCCGTGTATATATACGGCGGTAATGTTCCATTGACAACATCGAGCGGTTCTAATCATGATGACATTGACGACACATTAAATAATTTTATTTCGTCCCTACAATGGTTATTCTGGCAACCTTAGCGCTACTACAGTATCGATACTTTATCAGTTTCAAAGAAATTCAAGTAAACAAATGCACAAAGAAGGCTACTTGAACAAAATTATTTATCTAAATTAATTGCATTTTAAACACTTATACAGTAATGCTTTGATGTTGTGCAAAAGATACCATTACGACGCACCAAGAAGCGACCTGCACATTTATCTCAATAACAATGAAATTTCATTTTATAGCACTATAAAATCTTTAGGTTTGTATTTGATAACGACTTAAATATGCAAAGTTATATTAATACGCCAATAAAAAATACCTATATATGATTAAGATTGCTTTATTCTAATAAAGACATTATTAACTTTAAAATTAGAGAAAAAACATATATGATCTCTTCTGATTTATTATAGAATACTATATTATCCTTATCCTTATTCAACTAACCAACAATAGGTTACCAAAAATGAACAATACGGTCAGCCTGATCTATATATAAAGAATGATCTGTCTGACCAATACAGAAGGAATTACATTCAGGACATGTTAACTTATAAACTCCTGTGTTATAAATAAATTTATTTTATTCTAAAACTAACTCTAAGATTGTGTTGTGACAAAATGTTTGCATATTTTTGTGAAATATAACCGTAATATATCAAAGATACGTATTCTATGTCGCGATCCTTTCTATTATGTTTTCCTGGTTCACTCCTGGTTCCATTGTTCACTGTTATAGTTTTTATTGTTTTAAATTATTTGTATAAAGCTCTTAAATTCTGATATAAAGCGGTGAAAATACAATATGTCAATAGGGGTACCAGAATCTATTGTCTATCAAAACGAAAAACCTGTAAGCAACAATTGCATATTTCATTACACTTCTAAACATATGTAAGTCGTATTTAAGTGTAGTATTATATAATTGGAATAAATGAGGCAATGATACAATAAAAATTTTCAATAGATTATATAAATATCGAATTACATAACACTAACTTAGTTTTCCACAAAACACCAAAGCACTATACACTACACTCCTATGAGAGTATATAGTGTGGCCCTATACTGTGAGTGCAGTGTATAGTGTTTTGTGGAAAACTAAGTTAGTGTTATCTTCACACCAAAGGTTCCAACCTACTTCAGTATCAAATTACATATAAATAATAAAACACATTTTCTATTGTATTACATATTATTTAGTAACTTTCTTAATAAATTAATTTTTCTTAATAAACAGTTTTTATCTAGTAGCATCTACATAGATTGTATAATCAAATCATCATATCGTATTATTGCCAAAGTAATTTGGTTATAAGAAGCGTAATATCCACTAGTGTTCAAAACAGTTCCAGTGATAAGAAATAAACTAAAATATCCTAAAGCAGAAGAGCAATTAACTTAATTATACTGTCAAGGTAAACGGTATTTTAATACAACGGGACTGTACTTTAGACCAGTTTAATCTTGGAAAACGAAATAAATTAAAGCGAGCAAAATATACGTATTTTGCTCCAAGGACTCACTTTGTCATATATTTTACACCAAAAAATTTAAATTGTGTTAGGGTTCAACGCACTCAGCTCAAAAAATTCCGAGATCTTGAATACAAATATAAATATAAAAATATCAGGGAGCGCAGAGTTAAGTATAACATATATAAATCATACATAGAGTGGTGCTTTTAAAATGTAAATCTTGTTTTTCTGATGTATCAATTTTCTTAAATTAATGGTATGTATATCATGCCTGTTTTCAATGAAAAGTGAAAAACTACGATAATTTCTATTGTAGTTTTAAGGACATTATTTAGAAATGACTGTGAAAACTAGAATGTAACAGATTTAAATTCATACAATAAATTTTTAAAAAAGAAAGACATTAAATTTCGACAACCGTTTTATTCGGGGTAATAATACAAAACTAGTATGTTATATTTTTATTTTAAATAATTTATTGAACAGAAAAAATGTTACAAGTTACTATATAGTGTAGGAATATGAGAAATATGAAGGAGCCACTTAGTATATCTAAATAATATTAATAAATAACAAACTAAACTTCCAGTACACACGCTTTATAATTATTTCCGACAACATCAACATTTATAAAACGTATGAGAATTTAGTGGTCCACATAATTCACCTAGTTACAAATTAAACGTTTTTATATGCTTTATAAAAGTGTATTTATTCCTGGATTATTACTAGCACATGGCGCTTCATAAATTCGTTAAATATGTCATCATAACAGTAATGCCAGCAAAATACTGTTTTGTTTATATTTCAGATAAAAATACCTTAAACCAGTTCTAATTTTCATAGACAACATTGTAGATAGGTCAATCGTGCTGACGATCAAGATGATTAAATGACATGATGAAACTATTACAACACATATATAAACAATTTACTAATGGATAGTAATAAATAAAAAAAAAGTGAATAAGTCTAAATACTACGCGTTTTTAGTTTTACGATTTTCAATGACATTTATCAGGAAGCCATCAGATATGTGTAATAACAAAAACACCCTTCCTTAATGAATTCCTTGAAAATCGACTTAAACAATCGAAAACAATTATTGTCATGACAATCGATGTCATATCTGTTCAACTATAAAGTTAAAATGGGGTGGTGTTTCCATATTAGTAAAAAGTAGCATACAATGCAAGAAAATCGATCTGAGATATTTCTGTGTAGATAAACTAATAGATAACCATGACCTTAAATCGCTCGTGCAGAATGGCCATCGTGGCATGTAGCTCCGTTCTGTTAGAACCACATGTCGTTGGTATCCATATCATCCAGCTTAGGCCACAAGAAGTTCCTTATCGTCGATCTGTAGCGCTCGCCGTTAACAGTCATGGCAATCCCAGTTTTGTTTTGGAAGAAGTACGGACCAATGATTCCGTCAGACCAAAATCCGCACCAAATAGTGATTTTCTCGGGATGCATTTTGTGCTGGTGTATATCGTGTGAATTGGTATCGTCCTAAATCCGACAATTTTGCTTGTTCACATATCCATTCATCCAAAAATTGGTCTCGTCGCCTAAAGATGATTTCTTTGGCGAAATTTGGGTCAACTTCCAACTGCTCCAGAGCCCAATCAGCGAATACACGGCGTTGTCGATGGTCGTCTACCTTAAGTTGGATTCTGTACGGGTGCAGACCCAAGTCCCAACGCAAAATTCGCCAAGCTAAAGTGGCAGACAGGCCAAGTTCTTGTGAACGACGAGAAATTGACTACCTAGGGTTTTCTGTACACTCTCATGCACAGCAGCGATATTTTCAGCAGACCTTGCGTTTCGGTTACGAAACGTGTTGGCTGATTATTTATCAAACCGGTTGCTTCGAATTTGGCCACCAAACGTCGAATACTCGACTCATCGAGACGGTTGTGGCGAGTATAAAAATCACGTAATGTGCAGAACGTTTCTTAAATGGAGCACTGATTTTAAAAATAAAATTTGATGATTTGCACACGTTGTTGAACGCTATAACCTTTCATGGTGATTTGCCATACACTACTGAACAATTCATAACAAATTTGGCAGATGTTTTATTTTCTATGAAGAAAGGAGGATAGAAGAACAAAATAAATACATGGGTATAGTCTCGAACACGACAGCTTTCGGAAGGTCGAATTTTTGGAACTTGTACAAATGGTGAGCCTAACACTATCGAGAGAAATTTCTCCCTTATTTGCGAGTTGATCACCCTAAGGCCTTGGGGGTATACTATACCAGTGAGTCTCCTTAAGTACACAGACGGCCAAATCCGTGACCCACAGGGTGTGACTCCTCCTTGTTAGATTATTTTTTACATTGTAAGAATTAACTTATTAAGAAAATGATGAAAAACACAATGTTTTGGGTTTTCAAGTGATTTAAATAGTAATCTTCCTTAGTTAAAAATCTAATAGCTGACTTATCTGATATGGGTATGGAAAAATATGGGTAGGGCATTTATTTGTATTTAAAGTTTAAGCCTAAACTCAATTAAAGATGATGTCAGTCAAATGACCGCCTCTAACTGCGATGCACATCTGAGCTCTTTTTACGGCATGTTCCATAACTCGAGTCAAGACATTTGGCGTTAGATCCTCTTTTCTTGACGGATATTATGTTTCAGCTGCTGTAGCGTCTGAGAGTTATTGGCGTATACCTTTCCTTTGAGATAGCCCCATAAGAAGAAATCAGGAGCCAAAATATCTGGCGATCTCGAAGACCACGCTAAGTCGCCAAATCGAGAAATTAATCGCGCAGGGAACATGTTGCGCAACATGACCATTGTCTCTCTGGATGTGTGCGCAGTCGCACCGTCCTGTTGCAACCACATATACTCCAGTCCCAGGACTTCCAACTGAGGTGACAAAAAGTTATTCAGCATATATCTATAGCGCTTTGCGTTGACCGTAACAGCAGTGCCTTCATCGTCCTCAAAGAAATATGGACCAATTACACCTTGGGCAAAGACGCCGCACCATACAGTGACTCGTGAAGGGTGTAGTGTTATTTCCTGAAGAATACGAGGGTTTTCTGTATCCCAGTAGCGGTAATTCTACTTATTTACAAATCCATTTAAGTGAAAATGAGCTTCGTCGGTCATAATCAGTTTAAGTGGAAAATCCTCAATATTGTCGTTAAGGTTTAGGAGACTCTGACAGTATTGCAGGTGTTGTTGATGGTCTCTGGGAAGAAGCTGTTGTGCCACCTGGATTTTGTATGGAAATGCGTGCAAATCTAACTTCAAAATTCGCCTCAGGGACGTCCGAGACATGCCCAATTGTGTGGCGCGTCTTTCTGTTGACGTTCTTGGATCTTCTGTAATGCTTTCTCTTACACGCCGGATATTTTCAATTGAGCGTCCTGTTCGTGGTCGTCCAATATGCCTTGCATCAGCCGTTGTCCTACTATGCCGAAATTGTTGACATAAGCGGCGTATTGTCTTTCCAGTTGGACCAGGACGGTGAGGATATTTTCGGCGAAAATTTCGCTGTGTTGAAATAACCGATTCATTGTTTTTAATAAATAAAATTACTATTTCTGCACGTTCCTCTAGTGTGTATCGATTCATAATAAAACTTGAATATGTGCACTGGAGAAATGTCAAAAGTAAACTAACGAAAGCTGTCAGATAAAACAATTACGAACGCTTCAAATCGGGTACTTGATTATGGCCGTCCCTGTATATATAAGTCATATATATATCTGATATATATGTCATATCAGCGACATTAAATGACAGGAATGTCAGTATGTGTATATTGTACAATGGTGCACAATTAAAATATTTCTTTATTTCAAATAAATATAAGTCACGATGTTTTCTTAGAAAAGTTATTAGAAGAAAGTTAGACTGCCAATCCATTAAGAAATTTAACAGAACTACGTCATCAAATATTTATTAGGTAGAAATATTTATTTCAAGTTGAAGGCTTTATTGAAAGTTCCTGTGAAGTTCGAAGCAAAGATATTTAAATCCAATTTACTTATCAATTGGAGATTGCCATTGGGTGGAATACAACTTAATAAATGTATTTCAGCGGCTTTGTAACAAAACACAAGGTGCTAATAGAATTTCAGTGGATACAATTAAACCAAATTACTTGTTTTACACCAATTAATTCGACTGTTTGCATTCCTCGGTTTAACTAAATTGGGTGTATAAATAATAGACCTTATTTCCTTACACTAAAATAAATTCACATTCAAGGTGTTTACGAAAATAAGTACAGCGAACTTCAACTTTTGAAGTAAATGAAATAAAACACTTAATCAAAGTTTGTTGATAGAAGTTCGGTATTGCTTTAGATATATGTATATTTAAGCAATTATATATTTGGAGAAAATGTATTCTTGGAGAAAGAAAAAATTCAATCTCTGAAAACGAAACTATATATTTTCCATTTTCTTTTATTTAAATATAAACCATTATTTAAATATAAATATTTTAAGTACAGCAACTACCGTTATTTACTAGTTATTCAATTATGGCTTTAAAAATGTTTCTATTTATTATTTTTATATTTACTGATTTTACATTTACTGTATTTTGAAACCTTTTAGAAATATATGTTAAGACAAGGTTTATTCAAAATGTCTTCGAATAATTATTTACATCTATGAGGTTTTTATGTTTTGTTTAATGACATTCGATGCTTATAAAATGTTTATGATATATTTGATAGTTTTAATTCTTTAATTATCTATTATCTAATTGCATTGAAAATATAGTTTCGATGCAATCAAAACCTTTTCTATATTCATATAGAATTTTAGCACGTTAACAGGTCTTTTAAAAGTAACGAATAATATGGCCTTTTTATTAGATAATTTGAATCCAACGATATTAGTTTTATTAGACCAACTATTGCTAGGCTTTGCCTTATTTCTATCCAAATTGAAATATATGTATTTTGTACCATTGCGGTGGTTTAGTACCTAATTATCAAATCGTAATCAAAAAGTTGTCATAAATTAGAACAGCGCCGAATCGCAATTAGGAATTATTAATAATGGAGTACCTCAAGGATGTATACCAGGACCTATGTTGTTTTTGTACACCGTTGATTTGTCAAAAAGTTAATCAATTTCAAATATACACTGCAGATGTTACTCAGTTATATTTAGCCTTCCCTATGTCATACATAGACAATAAATAAATCCATTGACATTAAATTTTTATTCAAATTTACTAAATAATTGATATACTAACAATGGCTTAAAAGTTAGTCCCAATAAAACTAAAGCCTTATGCTTTGAAAATAACCGTCTAATGCCTATAAATTATCAAGCAAAATTATAGTAATGAAGAATACAAGAATCTATTTTTTTTTTTAATATGCTAACAATCTCGGATTTCTCATGGACCAAATATTAGGTTTTACTGAACGTATTAATCATATTGTTAAGATGTCTTATTTCAAGTTAAGATTATTAGCGTTCGTTTATGTTTTAAATTTTAATTTTAAATTTAAAATTACTAGGATACGTTTATCTCCTAGGTTTAATCAACAAAATATTAGATTATATTAATGTATGCATCTATTCTGTTTGTAAAGGTATCAAGAACACATTACCACAGATTATAGTCCCTAACATTTATAGAATCTTAGCTACCATATTAATTAATATTAATTTAAAATTTTCTGTTATAAACATCGTGTTTAATTTTTCTTCACTTTTTTTTTCAGTCTACCTTTCTGTAATCCTACCTCCTTTTATGTAACTTGCAGTACGTTAATTATAATATCACGTTTGTTACATAATAAATATTATTATTATTATGAGCCGATATGCTACACACACTAAATACATGTATTTGTACAGTGGTACAAATAATGACAAAAATACAAAATTTCATTATGTAAATAGAAATATTTAAAAATTCCAATTAACGGGTTCGGTGATGTTTTATTAATCCATTTCTGTTAGAAACAATAAGTTTATAGTTTATTTTTGTTGCAATACAAATATGGCGAGAAGGAATGAAATAATATATAATTGCAAACTTTGAAGATCTATAAAAGTTTGGTTTCCCTGAAGTATATTCGAAAAGAAACGATAAAAGTGAGAAAGGATTCTTTGTCTTAAAAGAGAATTTTATCTTGATTAATGGGATTTTACATATCAATAAATACATTTTCAGAGGTTAATAATAATTTGGCGCCCATCAAAATATATTGAATATTGTTATTAAATCATGGTGCTAAAGTATACACCATGGAGAAGATATTTATTAACTTAGACACATACCTATAGTTTTCAAAAGATGTCGTGAATATGTCAATTACAACTTTTATAATGCTTCTGATATTATTTTAATAATCTTAATAACTTCTTTAAACAGCAGCATATCATTTTATAAATATTCAAATAAATATCTTTTAACTATTTCCATCTAACCGTGTTAATATTTAATCATCCTGAAATATACACTGCAAATGTACATTTCAGATAAAATATAAAATTTTACAGCATTCTTATAGGTATAAGTTAAAAGTAAAATAAAAACAGCATTTGAAAGTGACATTTTATATATTATATTTAATTTGATTTAAACCACTGTATGTCAATTAACAAATGTAAATTATATTTACTGACAAATATTTGAACAACAATAATTGAAGGGTGCCTTATCTAACAGATATATAAAAATTGTTGGAAATACTTAGATATCAAAATAATTTTCAAAAATTGGGGAAGCTTGATGAAAATAACTGGGGAAGCTTCAAGATAACTAAAGAATAATATAATTTTATCTGCATTTCATGACAATTATGATACGAATTTAAAAAAAGTAAATAATAAAAGTAATTTTGGGAGCAAAAGTAAATTTTGTATGACTTTTAAAAACGATATTAATGTCTATAGGTAAATATATGGAAATGATATATCGTTAATTCAATTCAACAAATAGTTTCAAACATTACTTTTCATTCTGTAACAAAATGTTCTTACTAAATATCTTTGTATGTATTTGTTAATTTTTTAATTTACATTCAAGTAAGTCTTTGTAATTATAGTTTTCTTTGTCATTCTTCGTGCTGAAACACTAGAACATACATATATACTTTCACATAATGAAGTATTCTCATATAAAGGTGCCCGCGTGTATATAATACAACTCTCTGTATTCATAAAATTGTATCCGGTGCGGATCTATTTCATCAATATTTTAAACCCTTCAATTCCTAGAACGCGTACTCTCGTTTGGTTTGCTCCGATAGAGTATTGAGTTAGAATATTTTATATTCATATGAAATATATATATATATATATATATATATATATATATATATATATATATATATATATATATATATATATATATATATATATATATATATATTTTCACACATAATCATATGAAGAAAGCCTTCGGGTCATTTTACTTTGGCGTAAAAATGTAATTATGTTATATACGTTTCCAAAAGGGTTATTATTTCTAATAGAAATTGTGTGATAGTAAAAATATACATACAATATGACGAAAGAATAAATTAGTTATTTAGTAAATAATTCCGTGTTTCGTATACAAGAACATAAGATTTTATTTTAAATAGCAATATGAAGCTATAGAACTTGTATTTGTTAATGACCATTTGATGTATTTGCAGAATTTATTATATTAGTTTTGTTGGTGAAATTATATCAATAATTTTTTTACTGCAAAGGAAACCGTCGACAATTTAAAATGAAAGCAGGCTAACGCGGATAAATGTATAATAAATTTAACTAACCTAACTAATACTGGGTGAGCAAACCTATACTATTAAAACTGTCCATTCTCGATAATAATAAAGTTAGAAGAGAATTACATTATTTTTGAATATTACTATTATTTTCGGAGTTATTTATTAAATTTACATTTTACTACTTCCGGTTTGATAGGGAGTGTCATTAATTTAGAATTTGCAAATGGAACACCGTGTATATATTAATATATTCCTGTTCTATATGAAATTTGCTATACAATTAACCCATTTTATTATGTTACTCAAATATGGTATGGTATGGTATTATGGTTACTCCCTTATTTACATTGAATTTTCACGATATTTCCTCGCATAATATTGACAATATATTTATAATTCACTGTATAATTTATTATATTGTTTTAGTTAAGAAGTAATTCGTAATCGTATTTTACAGACAGGTACATCAAATTCACATTTTCGGCGAAATTTATCAAGTTTTAATTGGTAAACGTATTAATTAGATAAGTTGAAATCGTCGTTATGTCATGTCTCGTTCAGTTCCTCATTGATTTTGCGATGAGAATTAAACAATAAATTGAGTTTTATTAATTCGGCCTCCAGTGACAACATCGATTTCAGTTAAAATTAATTTAAAATCGAATAAAAAACTACTTGGTTGGCGGTCGGAACTGGAGATAGTAATCATCATGATCGGAACAAAACGGTCTATATTTGCATGTCATAAAGGATTTAATTAAAAATCAATGTCGGGTTATAAAAGGGAAATGCTGAATGCTGAATGTGGGTTTGTGGGTTATATGAAACGACTCGAAAAATAAAACAAAGTGTTCTGTAATCGAAATATTTTTTATGAAGGCTATAAATTACATTTACATGTTACCAACAACCGTTAATATGTTGGATAATATACTAAATATATCAATATTTGTAATACGTTTTTATGAGATATTACACCAGCTTTACCTTGAGTACTAATCTTAATGGTTTGGATTTTATTTACGTTCAACATTTTTAATAAGGAAAAATGTATTAAATTATAGAAAATAAAAATGTAAATACGGTTGTATGATACAAAACTTGTACAACTGATCTTTGTTATCTTGATGATTGATTTATTAATTGTATGCGTATATATACATGATATAATGGTAAAGAAGAAAAAACGAAATTCATTAGTGCATTAAGGTTGTATATGTAAAATAAAATTAATTTATTTTTCAAATACAACGATCCAAAGTTCCAAAGGGTTTAATAATTTTTTATTGTGCAGGGTTTTAAAGTAAATATACATAGGTACAAGTCTATACATAGAATATTACGTGAAAATAAAAATCATGAAACTACCAAAATTGTAAAAGCAGTGAATAAAACAATATAATAGGGACATCATAATAAATATCAGCAATAAATAAGGATGTATTATCTAGAATTGCACTCAAATATGCAGTCATGTAGTAACAAATAAAGAATCAAGAAATTTCATAAATTAATACACGAAAACGGATATGTATTCTTAATAAATTAAAATTGTTTCATGCATCAAATAAGCAAAAGTTGGTCGCTCAGGTTGGTGATTAAAACTGAAGCATTAAAATAAAAACTTCCCTCATACCATTTATGCTTAAATATGTCATACCATTTATGTTTCTCATTAAATTATAATATAAAAAATACGCAATTAAAGTGTGTTAAGAAGTATTAAATTGGATTATTATTAAAATTAAAATGCTTATTTTATATAAAGAAAATATTTTGTCAGCTCAACTCCTCAGATGACATTGTATATCCAGGAAGAACGAAGAAGGTATAATCAAGAAAGTATATAATTAACAATTATATGCAGATAGGGCCCACTTTCATTTCAATTAAAATATTTCAGTTATTTCCTAGGGATTCGGCTATCTAGCATCTAGCAGGCGTCTGTTAAACATAATTTCAGTAACTGTATAGGTAAGTTCAAATCTTTATTTCCCAGTTTTACTTGTAGAAATAGTAGACTAGTTCAAAACTTGTTACGATACTACTAGCATAAACAATTTACTTTGACAAAACAGACCTCAAATTAGTGAAAACACTAAATTAAACATATTGTTTTAAGTTCAAGCACATTCCTTAAACTTCTATCAGACAACCAAGTTTAACCAATCATGTCGATTCCCCAGTTGGAAGGAGTTTTTTTTTTTTTTGAAGAAAAGCTACACTCTTATAAATTAGAGTCAATGTAAGAGTTGAATGCGGATAAACCAGACCTTCGCACACAGTTTTGTAAATATATTATGCTACATTATGACAAAAATCTTATCTTTTTTATTCAAATCCCATGTTTGCTGTTCTTTGTGTCAAAGCGACTTTTTCCTTGAATCATATTTACAGATACTGGTTTCAGTAAAATCCTTCAGCATCAAGGTATAGCAAATGTATGAGTTGGAATGATAAAGAGTCGTCTCTTAGGGTATTATATTAGTTCTTTGGAGAAAAATTTACTGCTGTTAGAATTATATTTAGAATTTTTACGTTTTAACTCGGCTCCAGTTCTTTATCTAAACAATGAGGATCATGATGTTCTCCATAAAAGAATGTATTTTTAACAAGCTTGTCCTCATTTTGATATTGATGTCATCATTTTTTGGAGATATCTTAAACAATTTAAAAATGTCTGTTAACATAAAATCGTAACTGTTTTGTTATTTTTCACAAAAAACACCCTCTGTGTTATAAGTGGTAAATAGAAAAAATTTATAATATGAGGGTACTGCTGTACTCGCAATTAAGGAATTTAAGGAATTACTTTTTGTTATTATTCATATCATCGCTATTTACCAAATGAAAAACCTGTTATCTTGTCGATAAATGGAATAGTCTACCTGAGCCTAGAAATAAAAACAAGCCAGGGTATGAGATAAGAGCCGTTTGAGATTTTTTATTTGGAAAATAGCGATGAAATAAACCATACCATAGACATCAGAGCTACAGGTAAGTCTTCTGTAATAAATCTAACCGTTATATTTTAAAAAATGGTACATTTTTTAAAATATAACGGTTAGATTTATTGGTATAATATGGTATAAATGGTATAATTTACAGATATTTAAGTATCAACTCACACTTCACTGACAGGTGTTGACATATTATAAATACTTACTAATTAATAAAAATGCATCTTGTGGTAAGTTAAAATAGGAAAATGCTTTTTGTTATTCAGTGGAACACAGTGTTCTTTTTTCCATTTCTAGTATTCATCATAAGGGTTTTCCTAAGACTTTTAGCCTATTTCAAAATTATTTAAAACATTCATTGTACCTTAAATGAAGTAACTTTCATTATGCCTAACCCATCAATCTTACATAAAAAATTGCTACTGGTTCAGATAATGTTTATCCTGGTCTGCGATTAAAAACAGATACGCGCAAGCAACAAAACTGACTTAGTTTTCCATAAAACACAAAAACACTATTCTATGGTCCTACTCCACCTACTTCACTATACACCTACTCCAGTACATACGCGGAAGTTTGTTTCATACTACCTAAAATTTCATACTATCTTAAATCTATCATTTGTTGTATAGTTTTCAATTCACTACATTGAGAAGTTACTAAAAATACTTAATAAATGTTTACTTCAAGCCTGTACTTTTTTATAAATTATCTGATTTGATTTGATAATAAAATTACAATTTTTCTAGTGGATATGTGTTTAAAAAGTGACAGATTTATTTCTAATATAAAATTCATGACACCGCCTATATTTTTTAAACGAAATCAAAGAGTTTCATATGCATGTGAATCATTTTAAAACAGAAAACGACCAATACGTAAAATTTATTGGTGCCATCTTTGCTATTTGTACATCAAATATTATAATTTCTATAGATATAGCTATTGGAGCTATGTATATAACATCGGACTCAATTTAATACAAAACGGTCGCTAATAAAAACTATAGAAAACCACCTGACTATAGATGAGATCTTTCTATCTTTTTGTAGTAAATCTATTAGCATGTGTGTTTTAGGTCGTGTAGCAGTAATGATGATTGCAAAAACTGTTCGAGATTTGCATGTAATAAAAGATTTTAATTGAAAAACCTGTGTTGAGTAATAAACAGAGGAATGTTAAATGTGGGTTATACGACATCATTTAAGAGAACACAAAACAAAATAGTTGTTTCATAATTCAATTATACTTTTTATGATGGCTATAAATTTCATTCGCGCTTTGATAATGTTTATTGTTATTATTGGGTGTTACATAAAATACATTAACACTAAAACGATTTTATAAATTTCATAGTACCCACGATATCTAAACCTTATCTAACAATAAGATAAGCCTCGTATCAAACTTTCATTTTATCAGAAAATATGGCTCAAAGTGATTTTATATTTATTAGATTCTAAACGAACAGACTCTTCATTGACCCTGCACAAGTATTAGGACTTACTTAGACACAATTATTAGG
This sequence comes from Rosalia funebris, assembly GCA_037954035.1. Lineage (NCBI taxonomy): Eukaryota > Metazoa > Arthropoda > Insecta > Coleoptera > Cerambycidae > Rosalia > Rosalia funebris. The sequence goes on from JAZFAV010000024.1 coordinate 1,070,389, forward strand.
ACTTATAATACTTAGTTTTTATTAACAAATCATTCTCATACATTAAATTATTTATTCAACAACCCTGACGATTCTAATTGTTATGCTGACACCATTTAGGAAATTCCTCACAACATAAAAAGGGGGAAGTAGGTTTACGACTACGTTTTTTTTAGTGATTTTAATGATTTTCTTTAGCAAGAAATGTATATAATTTATTGAAACTCTGAGAACATTTTATACATATATTCAAATAAATTTTGTAATTTTTTTGAAATATTTCCTCGGAAAATATGGAAGATATATCATTTTTTCCGAAACGACTTTGTTTTATTTTCTGTACACTCTAGTTCAAAAGGATTTTAACCAAACATTTTAAAAATTGATAGTCAGTTTCTTTATATAATTGCGCTCTATATGAACCTAAATTCGGAGTAATATTATTGTTTAAAGTATTTTTTAATGCAAAAAAAATTAAAAAAACGACAAAAAATTATGCTTTTTTGTTTAAACACCTCTAAATAATGCAATATTCAATTTTCTTTTCAGTTAGATTCATATCGAAGAAAGATATATTCATAAAGTAAATTTGAAACCCTATTGATTTCTCAAGAAATTGAGGCCTCAAGAATGCTATAGAAACAGCTACGTCTGATCTCCGATGGGTGGAAGGGTGATATCTTCCATATTTTCTAAGGAAATACTTCAAAAAAATTACAATATTTATTTGAATGTATGTATAATATGTTCTCAAAGTTTCGATAAAGTATATACATTCCTTTCTTGCTAAAAAAAATCATGCAAATTACTAAAAAAACGTAGTTCTAAACCTATTTCGCCCTTACTAAGTTCTTAACCTAGTATGCACCTTAACCTTAACCTAGTATGCAATTGGATATCCATGCAATCTCCAGTGAAATAGCACATGAGTTTTAATTCAATTATAATATTTGCTAGTTAATTCAAATCAATTTTCCTAAATGTCGCGTCGCGGTGACAAACATTGCACCAGATCGATTGATAGTTGCACATACATACAAAGTGATTTATTAATATGCCAGTTTATAAGTCTGCTATATATTTACAAAAAAATCCAAGAAAAGGTATTCAATTTGGGTATTATAAATTATATTACATTTGGCAAAAACGGAATATTTCACTTGCTTGCAACAGAACTGAATTTAACATAAGATAAAGCTAATAGATTAAAATTTAGAGAATTCCAATATCATATATTTCGAAATCATTTACACCGAAAACCATAACTTTTTAACATTCTAAGAAGGTGATAGCTATTCATATATTTCGTGGACTGGATGTTGATGTTTTCGTTTAATTGATTATGGTTACAATGATTAATTGCCCATCTTTACTGTTTATAGGGAAGAATCTATTAGTTGCTCGTTATTTCCTATTTTCCACTTTTATTTATGACTTTTTTCCTTTAGTCAATTATGGTCTACATGTTTTATGATCTCCAATTTCCTATATATCTTCCCAATATAAAGAAGTTGCTTAATAACTATCTAATGAACTATTTATCACTGTATATTTATTACTTTTCCGCACTCCACTATACGCGGAAAAGTAATGTAATCGTGTAAAGAAAAAGAGAAAAACATTTTTTTTTCGGTTTATTTTTCGTTTCTCGGTCTCAAAACCACAAAAAACTGGTTTTTAAAAAATGTTTGCTGTGTGTGTGTCGTCGTTTTCGTCGTTGTCGTCGGCATTTATTCTTGTTAGCACGATAACTAGATCGTGTCGGATCGATCGGGTTTTGACTGATTCTGATTTGGGACGTCTCCCAGATGGCACCTATTGAATTTGAGGTGGATAGAACACACTCTACCATGTACATGGGTCATGAGAAAGTACAATGGTGGACTATTTGAGAATTTTTTTTGTTAGCACGATCACTCAATTAAACCGTGTCGGATCGAGCGGATTTCGACTGATTCTGATTAGGGACGTCTACCAGACGACATCTATTGATTTTGAAGTTATTTGAAAAAACTATTTGAAGACTATTTGAAAAAAGTAAAACTGTCCCATAAAACACATATTCTGCATTTATGTGTTGGTTTATTTTTTCTCGTCCACTCAATTTCGCGATAGAGATGTTCTATGTGCGGAAAAGTCCGTTTTAAGGTTTTAAAATGTTTATATATCTATTGTTTACTAACAAAAGGCTACAGCTCTGTTGAATCAAGATTGTAAATATTATTACATTTTATAGATCTACTTGAGGACAATTTTCATAGCAAATGATTTCTTTCAAAGGCGCATTTTTCTAATTAACAACAAAAAAGACAGAAACGTCAATCACCATAAACTTTGTTATTATGCTACTACAAATCTGTAGTTTAAAAGTACACATAATATGGCGAGTCCCTAGATATTGATTGATAAGTGCTTGCAAAGGTATTGTGGGAGGTTACGTAACTAGGCCATACTTCTTAGGCTAAGAACATCAGTATAGTATATAGGTGATAATGAAAACTTTATTTTTATATCTGAAATTATTTTTCAAAAAAACGGACTGAATGAAGAGGGTCCAGGTATACGGCCATCTTGGTCAATTGATCATCATGAACAGTTTTAAACCCTTAAAACGGACTTTTCGCACGTATAACATCTCTATCTCGAAATTGAGTGGACGAGAAAAAATAAACCAACACATAAATGCAGAATATGTATCTTATGTGGCAGTTTTACTTTTTTCAAATTTTCTCAAATAGTCCACCATCGTGCTTTCTCATGGACAGGGTGGGGTGTGTCCTATCCACCTCAAAATCAATAGATGTCGTCTGGTAGACGTCCCTAATCAGAGTCAGTCGAAACCTCGATCGATCCTACACGATTTAATTGAGTAATCGTGCTAACAAAAACAATTTCTTAAATAGTCCACCATTATGCTTTCGCATGACCCATGAACATGCTAAAGTTTGTTCTATCCACCTCAAAATCAATAGGTGTCATCTGGGAGACGTCCCCAATCCGAATCAGTCAAAACCCGATCGATCCGATACGATTAAGTTGAGATATCGTGCCAGCAAAAAAAAAAACTCAAATAGTTTGTCATCGTGCTTTCTCATGACCCATGGTCAGGCCCACCCTGACCATGGGTCATGGTGTGTCCAATCCACTTCAAAATTAATGGGTGTCGTCTCGGAGACGTCTCCGATCAGAATCAGTCAAAACCCGATCGATTCGACACGATTTAGTTGAGTTATCATGCTAACAAGAATAAATGCCGACGACAACGACATACAAATACACAAAATGGTTTAAAAACCATTTTTTTTGTCTTTAAGCCGAAAAACGAAAAATAGACCGTAAAAAATTTTGTTACACGATTACATTACTTTGCCGCGTATAGTGTGGAATGCGGAAAAGTAAAAATATATTTTATTTTTGTAAATAATAAGTAATAATGATTCCTAAACCTGGCAAGGCACCTGATGATAATATATGATAGCCAATATTCTTGTTGCCGATTATATCCAAGCTGTTCGAAAAGCTCCTTTTGTAGAGACTCAAATCCATCATTGAGGAAAAGTAGCTTATTTCGTCTCATCAATTTGGATTCCGTAATAAGCACTCAACCATTGATGAAGTGCATCGAGTCACCGATATCATCGAGACAGCACTAGAAGAGAAAAAGATGTGCGCAATGATATTCCTGATGTGGCCCAAGCATTCCACCAAATGTGACACCAGGAGGCCTGAAATACAAGTTGGAAAAATATTTGCCACTGAAAATTACGTAAATTGTTCGCTCAAACATTTCTAAGCCTCACCGAAAAATACTCTGATCTCAAAAAGTCTGGTGCTGGAGTACCTCAGGGCAGCATCCTTGGACCTGTTCGTGACCTGCTGTATACCAATGACATCTCACAAAGTGAAGGAGTAGCCACGGCAACATTCGTAGCTGACACAGCTTTTCTCGCTACTGATTGAAGCATCTAGTTAATTGAATGAGGGAAAGTCGGTTCATGTCAATTTCACCAACAAGAAATACGACTATACACAAGTAATAGTCAACAATCCATGTCAATGAAGCAAAGTATCTAGGCATGACTCTACATGCAACGTTACATTGGAAAACATATGTGAAGAAGAAGCTAAACCTCAAAGTCAGACAAATGTATTGGCCCCTGGATGGGACTTGATGTAATTTTGAGTTATTGAATACACAACGAACTGTTACTCTACAAACAGATCCTGAAACCTGTGTGGATTTATGGGATCCAACTCTGAGGATTCAAGAAGAAATCTAACGTAAATCATCCAGATGCTTCAGAACAAGTACTTCGCAGCATCGTAAATGCACCATGGTACATCCAAAATGAAGACACACATCACGATCTAAAGATGCCTATGATTAAAGATGAGATCAAGAGGTTTGCAGGTAAACATAAAAAAAAATATTAGAATACCACGAAAATGTCGAAGTAATATCGCCACGGGGCAATGGACTTATTCAATGGCTAAAGAGACTAACCGTTAGAATTAATTTAGTGAAAGTGAAAGTGCCTAGAAATTCTAAGTATATGTGTATCATATGAATAAAGCAATTAGTGTGATGCTCAACAGCTAATTCTACCATACCAGGAGAAAAAATTGCTAGTTATAATGTTAAACACCTTTGGGATGTACACCTTTTTTGGTTGTTCCAAAAAAAAAAAAAATGGAAAACTGGTAAAATTTGTTAATATAGGCACAAATTACATTAACATTTAAAATCGTTTTCCTGAAATCAATCATTTTTTTTTCTTTTTACTTATCTATGTACTACTACACTATAACATAATATAAAAGATACAAGTAGCTAAATGTGTATCATTAATAATAGTAAGAAATAATAATAATAAATTGTAATTCTAAAAGATTTACAAACAAGGAAATAATAAAAGTATAATGCAAACAAAATTATTAGATTAATGTAAATAAAATGATTATTTCCCTAACATAGTATATACAAGTAATTCTCATATACAATAGGTTAGGGGAAATAACAAATAATTCCTACATCCAACTTCTGCTACGCCAAATTTCTATAGTGTGTGTCTACGAAGGTATCGAGATTATTGAAATTAATATCGTATCTTGATATTAACGACTTGATATACGAGTTAAAAATTCTAAATATACTAAACAAAGGAAATATGCATTATATGAATTCGTGTGTAAGTACAGTAAAAAATATAGGATATCGCGATTTGGACATTCGAATTAAAAAGTTTTGCTTATTAGTGCTGAAAATCAATGTTATAATTGAATACACTGTAACAGAAAAAGAAAATGAACTTTAAATAAATACATTTCATAAACTTTCTGTGAATCAGTTCAATTAATAAACTCGAAATTGAGCAACTTGGAGAGTAAATAAAAGTTGCATATTCTAATTCACTTTTAACAAACGAATAATATAAAACTTTAAAAAGTAACCCAGTAATTGATGTGGCTGTTGATTGAAGTTATATATTGTGAAAAAATTAGTTGTAGTTCAAATGTTACCCCAAGATTTATATATTCCATACAATGCTCAATAATATTACCATTAATATTATAACTAATGCATGAAATGTTTCATTTATTACATTTTTCTACACGTTTAACAAAAAAATGCAAAGGCCAATAGTGTTCAAATAGTGTTAAATATTTAGTTAGTTAAATTAACACTTTAATGAAATGCCCCTTATGTTCTTAACGTACGTAATGTCTCAATCCATTTCTCGCACGTTGGCCTCGAGTAAAATAATTAACAACACTATACGTTGATGAAGTTTCTCGAAAAAGCAAGACTCCCAGCCCCAGCTGTTACTGTGTATAAATTCGGTGGAAATTGTATTTCTTGACAGTATATCAGCCTCCTTTGGACAGCCACTGATATTAGTCCACATTCCGTGTAACGTGGTGGGGTTGATACTCGTATATGGTATTTGTAGCGCGACATCTATATTTTTGGAAGCTAGAACTATGCATGGAGTGTGCTCGTTTACATATAGTAGCCTGTGGTCATCCCACAGAACACATGTCATTTGTCATTCTATAAATTGTTCTCACGTCGAGCTGTTGTACGATAGGCTGCATGCAATCTATTATATATTTTACCAATATATATTCTATTAATTGTGTTAAGTTCAGTGTTTATGTGTAATATAGGAATATTAGTAGTAACTGGTCACGTATTAATTGTCAAACCCCACAATCAACAAGTAATGAAGACGTTAACATCCTGCGACGACAAGAAACGGTAACCACCCCTCTTGCACCGCCGCACCCCTTCATTTACACTGGCGCCCAACGTGGGGCCGATAATTAAACTTTTCAGTGAACTAATAAACCTTCATTTGCACTATCGTCCCAACGTGAGCTCGATAACCAGATTTTCCAGTGAACTAATTAACCTATTAACTGTCGTTACTTTGATTCCCATAGTGATTCGTGTGTGTTTATCTACCGGTTTTCTTTCCCGTTCATACAGCGGACCAGTTCGTTTTTGCAGTTTGACTTTTTTTACAGCATTTTTATTGCGTTTAATTGTTTCAATGCATACCATTGCATACGTAATAAGTGTTAACTGACTTTCAACATCAGTGCTGAAGTATACTTGCCCCACCGTGCTGGAAAACCCTGTTTTGGTTTAGGAATACCTGGTAAAACACCTTTATTTCACAAGTTAAGGAAAACTTCATGTAAGTACATCTTATCTTTTACTGCATGGAAGCAACTTGCAGAAGTACCAGTGCCGACTAGTTAGTATAACTCGACTTTCAAAGACATTTTAAAGACATTTTCGGTTAATCATGACCCCTCCGAAGAAAGATCAACAGTACAGTTCAGAACAGGAGAATATTGTTCCAAGTGCTGCTGTTACCATGTCAAACCAACAGTTTCTTGCATTAATCAATCAAATTCGTGAATCAGTTCAGATTTCAAGTACCAGATCTTCTGTTAACGCTGAGGAGCGCATTGCTTTTCAAATGCCAACTGTTCAGACTGGAAATTTTGCCAAGTACACTGCACGTTTTAATGGATCAGATTCTTCCGATGTCGATGCTTTTATCGACTGTGTTTTAACGTACAAAGACTACAAATGTATCAAATGAAAACGCGTTACGTGGACTTTCGATGCTTTTCGAAGACGCTGCTGCTACGTGGTGGCAAGGCGTTAAAGCAACGGTGACCGATTGGGATAGTGCGACCAAATTGCTCAAAGACACTTTTTCAAGGACACTACCGCCTCATTTGATTTACCGAGAAATATTTGCGCGTGAACAATCTATTGACGAAACCACAGAACTTTTCGTGTCGCATATACGTGCTCTTATTTCGAAGTTACGATATATATATATATATATATATATATATATATATATATATATATATATATATATATATATATATATATATATATATATATATATATATATATATATATATATATATATATATAAGATATTAAGAACGATTTACCTGTTCAAGCCCAACTTGACATGGTTTATGGCCTTCTACACAGGAAAATTCGCAAACGTCTACCTAGAGACAACTTTTCGGATTTCAAGATGCTTCTTGTTAAATCTCGTGACATTGAGCGATCACTCAAAGAGATATCGGATACATACGATCAAAATGGACATTTGTCAAGTCCTAAATCTGAAGTTAGGGTGCAAGAAAAAACAAACAACTCCAAGAAACTTCGTCCCCGATGTGTTTATTGCAAAAATGTAGGTCATACAGTTGATGATTGTAAAAAGTTGATAAAGAAAAATGCTGCAAATGTTCCAATTTCTGCCTCAGCATCACAAACAAAACCACCTACATCATCTGATGTTTCGTCTTCGAGTTCTATCAATAAACTTGTTTGTTACGGTTGTAATACCCCTGGTTATGTTCGTTCAAAATGCCCAAATTGTCAAGGTCATTCTACTTCTAGTGTGGAAGTCTTGAGGGAAATAAAAACCCTAAGTTTTTATCAAACCACTTTGAATACTATAAGTTTAGATTCTAGATCTATTTCTAATGTTGAAGGTGTTGGCTTCGCAGATTCAGGTGCTCAAATTAGTATTGCTGGTTACACCCTTTATGATCTTTTAATGAACAAAGGTCACGTTTTCAAGGAATCTAAGACTCGTTTGTCCTATGCTGATGGAGAAATTCGCGAGGAAGATCTGCTTACAACTGACGTTAATGTTACCATTAAAGACAGAGTCATTCCTTTTACATTCACTATTTTGCCACATCTGCAAAATAATCATACACTTTTAGGTGTTGATTTTCTTAAACAAGCTAAAATTGTTATCAATATACCTGATGAGTATTGGTTCTTTAGTGATGTTCCTGATGAGCATTACACATTTGTAAACGAAAATTGTATACCAAAAGACATACAACTTTTTGAGCTTGGTGAACATAATCTTCGAGAATATGAAGGTACATCTCTAAACTCTTCCCAGAGACAGGCATTTAACGATTTACTCAATCAATATGCAACAGTGTTCGAACCTGGGGGAGGTCCCACTGATTTTGCTGTTCATAAAATTAAAACAGTAGAGCATGATCCGATTGCTGTTCCTCCTTATCCACTTAGTAAGGCGAAAAAGGATTTTTTAAAGGAAGAAATCGATCGACTCTTAGCAACTGGTATTATAGAGGAGTGCGAATCACCTTGGGCTGCTCCTGTCGTGCTCGTGTCTAAGAAAGACGGAAAATTACGTTTATGTGTTGATTATAGGCGTTTGAACTCGATTACTGTGTCTGACAGTTATCCTATGCCTAGGATCGATGATTTGCTACACATAGCGAAACGAACTAGTTTCATGTCAACTCTAGATCTCCAATCTGGTTTTTGGCAGGTCCCAGTCGCCCCAAAAGACAAGGATAAAACATGTTTTGTAACTCTTTTCGGAACTTACCGTTTTAATCGCATGCCTTTCGGTATGAAAAATTCTCCGGCAACGTTTGTTCGGTTAATGGACAGATTTCGCTCAGGACTAGGTGACAGAGCAGTGTTCGCGTATTTAGACGATATTTTGGTACTCTCTGAGACTTTTGAACTACATATTTGTGATTTAAAGGCAGTATTCGAAAGACTTTTAGTATTAAAACTTCGCGCGCGACGCGACAAGTGCGTTTTTGTCCGCAACTCTGTGAAGTACCTCGGTCATCTGATTACTCCAAAAGGCATTCAAGCAGATCCTGAAAAGGTGTCCGCCATTAAAAACTTAAGTCCGCCTACTTGTGTTAAACATGTTCAAAGTTTTGTTCAAACATGTTCCTGGTTTAGAAAATTCATACCCGATTTTTCTAATATTTCTAGACCTTTAACAAATCTTCTAAAGAAGAATCAGACCTTTAAATTCAATCAGGAAGAAATTCAAGCTTTCGAGACTCTAAAGGAAAAGTTAGTTTCCGCTTCTATTCTCATTCAAGCTGACCAATCCAAACCCTACATCCTTCGTACAGATGCAAGCCATTTTGCTTTAGGTGCGGTTTTACTCCAGGGGGAGGGGGATATGGAACGTCCTGTCGAATATGCGAGTCGCTTGTTGTCCTCTGCAGAGAGAAATTACTTGGTAACCGAACTCGAGGCACTCTGTATCGTGTGGGCGTGCACAGAGAAGTTCGTAACCTATCTGGAAGGTGCTGAAGTTACCATAGCAACCGACCATCAACCGTTACAATAGTTGTTCTCGCTCAAAACGTCATCTGGACGTCTAGCTCGATGGACTCTAAGATTGCAAGGTTTAAATATGAAAATTACCTATACATCTGGTAAACAAAACGTTTTAGCCGATACTCTATCTCGTCCTTTTTGTGTTCATCTAGATGACACATCCTGTAATATCTGTTTGGTTTCTGTACAAATGCCTAGTTTTCAACCTGAGGAGATTCGGCGAAATCAACTTCTGGATCCCGAACTGCAAAAGATCATTTGTGCTCTTGAGAACCAAGATCTCGGTGAAATAACCCGTTGGTCAGAGAGAGGTTATCTTCTTTTAAATGGCGTACTTTACAGATATAACCCAGATTCGGACAGTGAGGAGGCTCAATTAGTGATACCAGAAAATAGTCGAAAGGAAATTATGAGACAGTATCACGACTCAGGTGTCGCTGGACATTACGGTGTCGACCGTACCCTTAAGAAAATTTCTGACAAATTCTATTTCATTGGAATGCGAAGGTATATATCGGATTACATCAAAAATTGTCTGGATTGTCAAAGATATAAGTTCACCAATCTGAAACCTTCAGGCCTTCTGCAGACACCAGCCCCATCCCAGAGGTTCGAGATTGTAGCTGTTGATTTGTTTGGTCCACTGCCAGAGACTGTTAATCAAAATAGGTGGATCCTAATCGTGGAAGACACAGCATCAAAGTGGATTGAATTGTTCGCACTGCAGAATGGTACTGCTGAAAACTGTGCTAAGATTTTGATTGAAAACGTTTTCCTACGTTTTGGAACTCCCAGAAAGCTTATTTCCGATAATGGCGTTCAATTCATTTCTGACGTCATGCAAAAGGTTACTTTCTGCTTCGGTATTAAAAACTCTTTCATTCCTTTATATCATGCTGAGAGTAATCCTGTCGAGAAGAAAAACCGAGAATTGAAGACTCAACTCTCTATTCTAGTTCAAGATAGACATCGAATCGAAAGTAATTTCAAAGTTGGTGACAAAGTCCTTTTGAAGACGCATACTCTTAGCAACCAACAAAAGGGATATACTGCTAAATTTGCCACAAAGCGTGACGGACCTTATATCATTTCCAAGATGGTCACCCCAACTACTTTTGAAGTTTCAACGATGGATAAAAATTCTATAGTCGTAGGGAAATATCACGCTTCTGATATTTTTCCGTTTCATTCTAGTCACGACTCCATTACTCCTGTACCTAGGGAGCCCAAACGAAAGCGTGGTAGACCTAAGAAGAAGAAGAAGCTATAGTTGGTTTCTGGACCACGATGGAGGTCCTTTTCGTCGTCCAGAAGGGGGAGAGTGTAGCGCGACATCTATATTTTTGGAAGCTAGAACTATGCATGAAGTGTGCTCGTTTACATACAGTAGCCTGTGGTCATCCCACAGAACACATGTCATATGTCATTCTATAAATTGTTCTCACATTGAGCTGTTGTACGATACGCTGCATGCAATCTATTATATATTTTACCAATATATATTCTATTAATTGTGTTAAGTTCAGTGTTTATGTGTAATATAGGAATATTAGTAGTAACTGGTCACGTATTAATTGTCAAACCCCACAATCAACAAGTAGTGAAGACGTTAACATCCTGCGACGACAAGAAACGGTAACCACCCCTCTTGCACCGCCGCACCCCTTCATTTACACTGACATTTACACTGGTATAATGACATTTCGAAAACCTTTGCCAGATTTGACAGAATAGTAATTGGCCGATAATTTTTTATGTCAGATGGATTGCCACTTTTTAATATAGGGCAGATCCTTGCTACATTCCAGACCTCAGGAAAAGTGTGAGTAGACAGTATTAGATTAAACAATATAAGAAGTGGCTTTATTAATATGACCACTACTTAGTTTATTTTCATCTAAAATGAGTATATTCTGTAAATGACTCAAAATCATGTGACAAATAAAGTATTTTGCTGATGTACACTGAATTATTCCTAATGAAAACAAAATTAAAATATCTAAATTGCATTTAAGATAGTGAATTGCACAATAGTAACATTAGTTTTTAAAAATGTAGTTAGTAATCATTCTATAAATGGCCGAAAACCATGTAGCAAATAAACTATTTTGCTGATGTGCACTTGAATTATTTTGAGGTAATGTGAGATTAAGTATTTTATATTTATTATATGATAATCTTGATATTAAAGGTGACGATAAAGTGTATTTATTTAGTACGACAACAAATTATGATATAATAAAAAACGCTCATTTAAGAAAATAAAAAATAAACTTGAAACAAGGATGGTTAAAATTAACGCAGATATGCCGACCATCAGATTCTATTTTACTTTTGTGTTTACCTAATGATATTTTTTCTTCTTTCCTTTACTTTTCTTTCCTTTTTTGGATGAGATGGCATCCAATTATTAGGTTTACGCGAACGCGGCTTTGTTAACATTTTTTCTTAAAATAAATAGAGAGGTCGGATGGTGACCGAATTAAAGAGCAGCGATACGTAATAAGCTGGACCCAGAAGTGGATTGTGTAGATTTATACTACATATTTATGATATGAACAAAGTGATGACTAAAATAGGGATGAATATTTTACGTGTCTCTATAGTAATCTATAATTAAAATTTTGAATATATATTCAAATTGAAAATTATTATACAGCGAATATCATTGACAGGATTTTTGTTAGCAAAGAAAATTAAGCGAGTCTACATGGCTACAAACCATCTACCATAAATTTAGTTTACATTCTAGAAAAAATACAAAAAACCATTTGTTAATATTAATGCAATATCTAGTAATATAAGAACTTTAACCTACGGCGATAAATTAAAAACTAGTGGTGTAGTTGTGTGATTTGTGTTTAAAAGTGTAATAATGAAAAAAATAATACACTGTATGGAAGATAAGACTTCGTGTTTCGTTAACTGAAATTAAGTGTGACTCAAGTGATAGACAATGATATCCATGTGGAACCACCTGATGAATGGAATCATGTCTTACAATTATTGAGTAATTATTGAGTTGCTGATTCTTTTCTTGGATTTGTAAAACCAGAATTCTACTCTGCATATATTAAAAGGTCTCGATGCTATTTATGAGCGTAAAAGTCTGACGACCCAATTAACTCTACGAAAAATATTCTTAAGTTTGAAGTTACAGGGTGATACACCACTAATAAAACACTTCACAATTTTTTTTATTTAATCGCTGAATTACAAGCAGCTGGTGCTAAGGTAGAAGAAACGGATAAAGTGTCCCATTAATATTAACTCTTCATTCGTGTTATGATGGAATCATTACAGCTCTTGAGAGTTTGTCAGAAGATAATTTAATATTGGCATTTGAGAAAATCAGATTATTAGATCAAGAAGTTAAATTAAAAGGTGAAAGTCAGGAAACTAGTACTAAAGTTCTTCAAGCTAACTGTGGAGATGTGCTCTTCTAACACATTTAAATCTAGAAAACCTTTTACATCTCGATTACTGAAATGCCATCACTGTGGATGCATAGGGCATTTGAAGAAAAATTGTGTTTATTACAAACGCAGCTTGCAATATGAAAAGCAAAACCGAACAATTTAAATAATTACAATTTAAATGACGAGTTAGTCAGGCAAGTACAACAAATAGTGAAAATTCAAGGTTTGCCTTCATGACTGGAAGAAGAAACTAGGAAATTAAAAATAATGCCACAATCGCTTTTATTTAGGATTCTGGAGCATCGGATCACCTAGTTAACAGAGATAACCTTTTCACGGATTTTATTGAACTTCCCCCCCTTAAAAATTTCAATAGTTAAGAAGGATGTCTTTATTACCACATCAAAGAAAGGGACCATCAGAGTTGTCAGCAACTTAGCTGTTCATGGTGTTCTAGAGAATGTTTTTTATTATCCAGGCGTCCCTTACAACTTACTATATGTACAAAGAATGCAGCAAGCAAAACTGTCTATCGTGTTTGATGAAAAAGGCGGTAAGTAAGGGTGGCAAGGACATTATAAAAGGTAAGCTTTTAAATAATTTAATGGTTGCCGAATTTAACATTCCAAGTAAGTTGAGAAACTCTAATGTACAATATACAATGCAAAAACAAATAATTATAACTTGTGGCATCAGCGGTTAGGTTATATTGGCAAATCTAAATTTTTAGAGTTAAAAAATAATCAAATGGTTGAAGATACTAATGATGTCCCCTAAGGAACAGAATTCACACATGTACTCTTCAGTATTCATATTCATTATTTACCCTACATTTCATAATTAAAAATAGCGGTGACAGTTTTCAGCTTGGAAATTCTTTACTAGACAAAAAATTTGGACAATTTAAAGATAAAGGTAGAATCTGATTATAAACTGATTAAGGATTGACTCTAATACAATAAGTTGACGTTAAATTGTTACAAAACAGACTTACCATTCACCTCACATGCATCCAACTTTCCACAACTAGGACATCTACATATTAATTCAATAATCATAATACCAGTAATAAATATTTCAAAATTATGCTAGATAACAATCTATGATGGGATATACAAACAAAAAATTATGGGAAAAGTTGGAGGCTTATTGTCATATCGAATTTTTGACAATATCCTCAAATGTTGTATTACTGTTTAGTGCAAAGTCAGTTCTTTATAGCTGAAGAATTTAAATGTTATTGAAAAATTGGTAGTTAAATTAATTTACAATAAAAGTAATCAGTATTCAAGCGAAGATGATGAATTCAGAGAAAGTAAATTTTAGAATATCACACAATTATTCTCCATAAATATGCTTGTCTATGTAAAAGTTAAAATTATAGTTAATACGATTTACTACAATTACCAGATTCGGGAAAAAATACCAACATCTGAAAAAACTATTGGTTAAAAAAGCTTGTGATTATTTTGGTAAGAAAATCGTAGTTCGTTTTCACACTTGGATACGATTGTAATCCGTAATAATATAAATTTATATAAAAAAGAACATAAAAAATGGGTTCCTTATACTGAGAAAGTACGATTCCATGATTTTATAAATAAATTTAAATATATTTAAAAATAAATTTAAATACAACCGAAAAATAATTTCACAGTAGGTATACCTATAAATTATCAAATGTTTGTAATTTTTACCAGCTATGTCCAATTTTCTAACTGTGACCTATTAACTCTCATATATTGTCTGATTTGAGTTTTATTCATTACCTGGATTTTAATCTATCGGAACGAATAAAATATTTGGTATTATGTCTGACTGAATTTTATTTAGTGTAATTTAATTGTGTTTTATATAATTTTCATTATAATCAAATATGTATATGTATCTTCTTTATATATGTGTATGTGTTATATATGTATAGCAACGTCTTATGTTACAAATAATAGACTCGATCTGTTAGTGGACAAATGAAATTAATGATTTTTTTGCTATCCAGCTAAATTCGATGAAACAACTTCTTAATTTTGCATTAATCTAATTTGCACTTAATCTAGGTTGAATTGTATGTTATGTTGCAAGTCGCTTCTTATCATGATGAATTAATATTATTTATAAAGTTCTTAGATAGCTTGTATATATATATATATATATATATATATATATATATATATATATATATATATATATATATATATATATATATATATATATATATATATATATATATATATATATATATATAACAATAATACTTTAAAAAAATCTGTTTTCCATACTTTACATAAGTCAATAGATAAATGATAGTTTCAGTACAACAGTTGTTGTAATAACTAGGAGAAAATGAAAAACTATATACAGTGTATGAATATACTACTCAATAATATAAGAAATACTTTTCGTGACAGTTGCAGAAAAAATATCTTGTGTATCAAATATTAATTTTTATATGGAGTATATAAAATTTTATTAAACTTTTCATGCAATACAAATAAATTTTTAATTAAAAAAGGGAAATATCAAGACATGGCATTTCATACTTTGCAATGTAATTAACTAGCTAAATGATATTACATGAAATATATACATGTCTTTAAGTATGTAATAGGAAATATGCAAAATCACCAACACCATATGACAAAATATTCGAACAAAAAAAATCAAATGTTTCCTAAAATGCACAATATAAAGGAAGTTTTTTAAAGACAATATTATCCAGTCTAACATTTATATCATTAAATAAAATATTTTTAATTATTCATGGGCTTTTTCTTTTAATTTCTTTTAAATGACAAGTACCTATATATTATCAAAGCCATTACATTTAAATTTACCATTAAAATTCGAGAAAGTGCAATTCTTCCAGTCGTAATCTAAAGAGACTTACATATGTGGATATATGGTCGTACATACATAAGCATTATACGGGTATAGTACAGATAGATAATGAAAGATTGGTGAAAAATTGGTTTTAGTTAAATAAAATTAACGAGAAACGCGAATAGAAAGTGAGAAGATTGATTTCTTCTCCTTATCTAACATCCCAGAATATAGATAACGTATACTACTAAATGTAAAAACTGCACGATAATAGATCTATATAGCTCATACATATTTATTTAATGAAGCCTAAAATAAAAAATCAACTACCTGCACTGTGCTTGCTGGTTGGAGATAATTAATACTATAATATACCTTACCTAATTACTAAATTTAAAGAAAATCTATCTTCAAATAAGCATCCCAGTAGCTGGAGTACGAGTATATTTCTTACTACAATACTACTGAAAATATGAGTAGTTTGGTTTATATTTATTAATGAGAAAATGTTAGAACTATTAGATGTTAGAATAACATAACTTGCCATTGACGGTTATGGCAATCTCAGTTTCGTTTTGAAAGAATTACGGACCGATTATTCTGCCAGATCCAAATTCGCACCAAACGGTGACTTTCTCGGGATGTAATTGGTGTTGTTGTATCTCGTATGAATTGGTATCCCAAATCTGACAATTTTGTTTGTGTACATAAGCATTCATCCAAGAATGGGCCTTGTCGCTAAAGATGATGTTTTTGGCGAAATTTGTGTCACCTTCCAACTGCTCCAGAGCCCAATCATCGAACACACAGCGTTGTCTATCGTCATTTATCTTAAGTTCCTGGGTCAGTTGGAGTTTACACGGGTGCAGACTCAAGCCCCGAAGTAAAATTTATCAAGTTGAAGTCGTAGAAAGCCCAAATGCTTGCGAACGACGAGAAATTGACTGCCTTGGGTTCTCAGCACACCTTGCGTTTCAGTGACGTACGGGTGTTTCCTGATTATTTATCAAACCGGCTGACTCAAATTTGGCCACCAAATGTCGTATAGTCGACTCGGTGGGACGGTTGTGGCGAGAATGAAAATCACGTACTGCGCAGAACGTTTCTCGAGCGGAGTTCTGATTTTAAAAATAAAATTTGATGATTTTCACACGTTATTGAACGTTATAACCTTCCATGGTGATTTCCCATACACTACTGAACAATTTGATATCTGTTGCTTTACAACAACATGGCCGCTATAACCTCCTTTAAAAAATTTCGAGCGTCTCTATTGAAAGACCCTGTATATGTTACGTGTATACTTTATGCATTATATCGTACAACAGAAACTATCAAGGTGTTGTGTAAACGTAGATGAGTTATAGACCACATCAAAGTGGATTTCTCAGATTTCCCAAATTCTCCGGAAAATTGCACTGGTGTATATCCTAAACAGTATCTTAGTATTCCAGAAGTTCCACAGCCGATTGCCTTACATAATAGAATTACGTTTCATCATTCCCTAATTTTTTGACAATAAAGTCCGTAGTTTTATGGTTCAATGATAAAGAATTAGTGAGCTACATTGAAGAAAGTCACCTAAAACTTTAATATGCTCGAGTGGAAGATCTAAAAACTATCCATAGTAATTATGCAGAACTAGCGGATAAAATGAACAAATTAGAAAATACTTCATTATCATTATATGAATCATTATAATTGATGATGTGCGAGAAGTACTAGAGAGAGACTAAGGCAGTCACTACATGACTATCCGTATGGAAAAACTGCCATCACGTAAGTTGTTTTTTCTCTGAAACGCATTTCGCAATCATCACGATACTTTGAATAGACTCTGAGAAAAAGAAATATTAATGCGAAAAAACATGATTTTTCAGGAGACGCGATTATTAAAAAAAATTTTTTTACTGCTAATCGCTTTCCTAAGTGATTCAACTTGATTGCGAATGAGAACTTTTCACGATTTTCAAAAAATCATCATATTTTCATGAAACCAGTGCTAAAAATGCAGAGATCTCTACTTTCAGAATAAAAAATAACAAAATGCACTTTTTCACCCAAAATGAACACATTTCGCAATTTTCAAAAAATGATTTTGACCACTTATAATCATCAGATTTTCATGAAACCAACGTTAAAATATGCGAAAAGGTCTGTACTTTTGAAAAAAAAAATATATAGTGACCTTGTTAAATGACGAGAAAGGTATTCGTGCTAGATAAAAATGTTACAGGATAATAAGCAAAAATCCAGATTTTGATAGATTAAGGTGTACTTATTGTAACAATGTTGACACAGGCCCATTAAATAATTTAAAATATTATTTTAACTATGCAAATGTTACATCTTTAGATGCGGAAGGGTAGTTTCTTATATAATATTTTTCGACGAAAATATACGTTTCTAAAGTTGTTTAACTTTAGACATATGCGTAAAAAATCTAATCCAGTTAAAAGCGACCGAACTATGTTTTGACCGGAGATTTCCTGGCTATGTTCCAGTGAATAACCACCACCGTTCAACGTTATAATGAGAGGACACATATAGGTGTCCGAGACGGCATCGGTATCTCACATTCACAGACGCGCCAGTCTGCAGTATTCGGCCTTCTGGTCGCGACACACGTCAAAACCTATTATACACCTATGCCCATAGAGATGGTTTTCCCGTGAATTATAGCTCTTAAACAACGCAGACTACAAGATATGGTCATAATAACTGCCATGTCGGAGGGTGTTAAACTGCCTACTATTTGGTCATAACAATGCCAGCACAGAAGCGATAAATGAAGCCATTTGTTTGTTCCTTGACTCGTTGAAGAGGGATTAAATTACACATTATAATACGCTGGCATAATTCAAGGAAAGTCAGCAGCAAGACAGACTGGAAAGGAACCTGAACTTTCTAGACGGGTCTAATCTTAAAATTTAATACGTCACAATTTAATACAGAGAAACAGGGCGAATCGGATTCCAAAATAGGAAGACTGGATTAAATGATGATACGGCATTCATGCAGTATTTGGGACTAAGAAAGTTATAAAATAACAAAATCAGGCAGAAACTATAATACATTTATTACCTTTTTTTTATTAGAAATTACATATATTTATTGAATATGGAAATATATATTACACGGAGACAACAACTTATTTGGCTGTTAATGAATTACCTTTACAACAAATGCCGATTTTGGACAGGGAAAAATAAATGTGAAGTTTCTTACCGGAGTAAGTAATAACTTTAAATATATTGAATAATGATATATCAAATTTGTCCAAGGAAACAGTTAGATAGACTGTAATATTCTCATCTATTAGATAAAAGACATATATATATATATATATATATATATATATATATATATATATATATATATATATATATATATATATATATATATATATATATATATATATATATATATATATATATATATATATATATATATATATATTATATGGAATAAATCACGTTAGAATTAAAACTGTTGGTTGCTATTTTATATATCATGCGGTGATGTCTATCTAGATAACATATATAAAACTGATGTTAAATAAATCAAAAGCTACCATGTATCACATAGCTGTCCACTGACTTTCAATCCCGGTAAAAGGCACAAAATAAGGTCATTGTATAGAACATCCCCTTCTGCCCTATCGAAAAACTAAACTTACTCACACATTCTACATTCCATCACGAGTACAACGCACCTTATCATATCTTGCGCAAATGGCGTTAAGTATTTTTTATAAATAAATTAAAATTGGAACATTTCTCCATGCGCACAGCTGATTTCCTGTTTACTTACTCGTTTCCGTAGTTCACCAAAGTTCCCATGTTGCCACATCAACTTTTGTACAACTATCATAATATACAATATAGGCTACAAATTAGTTGCTTACCTAAAGCGCAGACATCACTGTCTATTGAGCTTACAAATATGTAAACAAAATCAGACGCCCTGATTGGTTGGAAACGTCTTCACGCGCCAAGGGATGCTGAAAAGACACTTTTCATACCACAGCTATTCAATTCTTTGTTCACAGCTAGAACTTAAACTTAAAATATTCTTGCGCGTCGAATGCGACAAAAATATGAGTGAAAACAGAGTATTGACTGTGAATCTTACACCTGTGCCTGTGCGGTTTTGTGATTTAAACACCTGTGATTCTTGCGATGTCACTTACGCGAAATTTTATGCTATTACCGCATCAAATGAAGGACTTACATCGTTCTTAAATAGACATGGCGTTTTAATAATTGGAATATAACATGTGAGTAAATTAATTAAATATACATCAATTTAAATAATGACCGTATCACGTGCATAAAAAAGGGTCAGGCAGATTATGACAAATAGAAACAATTAGGATTCACGATTATTTCAACCCTTACAAACTATCCCTCTATCTTGTAAATTATTTTTGAACATTGATCATTTATATACCAAATATATCCTTGCCCTTCAACAACAGACGCCAAAATTTAACAAAAAAAAAAGCAAGATATTTAATTTTGCGGTCTCTATGTGCACACAATGCCACATCATTTCACCACACAAATATTGCTTTAACCCTTAAAAACTACCCCTATATGTTGAATATTTTAAAAAATTTACATTTTTTTAATGTACCCTTGCTAAATTAACATTCCTCAATACACCTGTTTACCCCACCCAGCACCCCTATTCGCTCCCACCTCCCGTTAGCTAGATGGGTTATTATTAATTTGCGCAAAGTTTCGTTTGTGAAAAACTGTTCCTATAGCAACCTACAACACGTCCATAAAAAAAAACGCGAAAATCCAGAAGGGGGTGTTCTATACGATTACCCAAAATAAAAAGAAGACTTATTCAGAAAATAATTACAAAATTGTAAACAACCCTTGTTTAACTCCCATAAATTTAACATACAGTTTTCTAAGGTATGTCCTTCCAAAACGTATGTCATTTTTTCCGTATTTAGCATAATCTATTCGCTTGTGACCTTTATTTTTCTTACACTAAAAACATACAATTTCGTTTCGTCTCTTTTCAACCCCCGAACTTTTTTGTTTATCATCCAAGTACTAATATCACTAATGCACGGAAAACTCATAACATATTCAGCTAGTTGAATAAAAGTGGAACACCTCGCAGCTTTAATAGTTATTTTTATCTATAAATCTTGAATGCTCTCTATAATATAATCTACAATTTGACTTTGAGACAAATTAGTTTTGCTAACTTATGAAAACAATATTCATTTAAATCCTGTCCAGGAAGAACCTGATGGGTGGCAGCGTCATAAAATAATTGACCGAATGTGGTTTTACTAGGAAACATTCCCTTTAGTATGATTTCCCATTAAGTCTACCAAAATTTCGTGGATTTTAACCCGTAAAACTAAATTTTTGCCGTCCCACGTAATTTTTTTTCCCAAGGCAATATACATTTTTATAACTTCATCCCAATCAGACATCTGCCCATTATTATTTACATTATGTAAACACTTCTTAATATTTTATATTACTAATAGACTCATGTGATGTGATGGTGTACTTACAAGCTGGATTCTCAGTGCTACTACTTCCGCTCTAGCTTCCTCTAACATACCTCCATAAGTCCATATCATTCTGCGGGGTACCAGGTGTCTCGCTCTCACCTGACAAAAACAACTCGTTCCGTTCCGTCGTATCAGTGAGCTTTATGACTTATCCCAAATCGTCTTGTTCAGTATTCTACTGCAACCGACGGACTTTTGCCGTTGTTTTATTTATATTTCTTGCTAACTACCACAAAACTTAACACACCGTAGTAAAATAACAGGTAGTATCCGACTTTTGATATGTAAACAACCCTTGAAGAGGATTGTTGAATTAAATTAATAAAATCCACAAGTCAAATAAAGAACGTTTATCTGTACAGATTGGGATTTTAAGCAATTTCACCATTGATATTACCAGTTCAATTCGAAGAGTTTACAAACATTTCTGTTGGGTTTCATACACAAATCCTTAATACTAAATAATTTATTTACTTACATAATGAACATTCTTCGGCATTTTGATGAGAATGATATGACAGAAGCGTTAAATTTGTGAAATAATAATGGGAATTCAAGAGGATCCGAATTTTATATATAATATTTGTTTCAGTGATGAGGCAATATATTTTTCTTAATGGCTTTTTAAATACATAACTGTAGATATTGAGATACGGAAATCCACATGTAGAGGATCATTCTCAGTTTCCTGAGATGTTTCATTAGATTCTGATGTTTTGAAAAATGAAATTGACACTCATAACACAATCCTCAGAAAACCAAATCGAATCGATCACGAAAAAGAAAAATATTGTTGGATAAACATAATTCACACTTTCAACAGGATAGTGCATCACAACGCGTTACGGTTTCTCAAAAAATACAGAAGGGGCACACTGGACGGCCGGCAAGACCTCCAGAGATAACTCCACTGAATGTATTCCTCTGGGGTTATTTGAAGACAATTATATACAAAACTCTGCTCCAGAATATTAATGGTCTAAGAAATGAGATTACCCACACCTACAGGCTAATTACTAAATACACGTTTTAAAACGTCCGACAAGGAATCGAAAATAAATTGTACTATTGTTCAGCCAATAATGGTGGGCATTTAAGCACTTAATCAACTAAGGTTCAAGTTGTGTTCTGAAAGGTAATTTTCTATCTATTCTATTCTATTAATTTATTTTATTTTGTTTAAATTGCTCTATTTTTCTTCTATTATGAGATCTTATCAACTGATTTTTAATATCCTGAATGAAGTTGAAGCAGAATTTTAAAATCCATTTAAAAAAAGAAGACCTTTAAAATGGTATACGTGGTGCCATTTAAAACTGGGGTGGGGTAGCTGGGAGAAAGAGCGTGAAACAGACACTTGTTTTAAATTTCTTATTGGATATCTAAATTTATGTGTTTTTTGTCTACAGGTCATTTTTATTGCTAAAAGAAAATTGTGTTTTGTCAACAAAGTGATCAGTTTTAATCAACTCCTAATGTGATGATGATGCCAATTTGGTTGGTGAAACTTGCATCGAAAAACATGTAATCTTTCGATGTTCGTGGAAAACTGTCTCCTGTTGTTACATCAAACGTTCCAGCCCTCTCCCAGGATAAATATCTGTTCATGACGAATATGTTGCACGGCGATGCAAAAAGAAACAATAACCTTTCGATAAGAAATTTCTATCTTGTATTTATATGTAAATATATTTCTAATATAGAAAATCTACCAAATAAAGGAATATATTAGTCATTAAAATAGAAATATTTTTATGGAATGATGCACTGTAATATATGCAACTTAGTACATTTACGATAAACAAATAAAGATAACATAAAGTAGTTTTGTAAACACAGATAAATTATTCTCTCAGTGTAAAAAGTTCAGAAAGACATTAACTAACTAGTGAAGTAATTATTTAAGTATGTAGTATTATATGCTGTAGTATATTTGTCCTCGTATTATATATGTCGTAGTCTCATGGTGAAATACGTCAATTCATGAAAAGCCTAGGCAGTACATGAACTGCCGGCATATTATGTAAATTATTAATGTTACGCAATCTGCCTAGGCATTTCATGAAACGCCGTGCTCGTCTCGGCACATGATGTTTCAAGTCGTACTGCACGATCTGCAGTAAATTAGATATCGACTGTTCGTGAAGTGACCAGCGTTGCCCGGCAGATTATGTTCTATTACTTGTGCTTATTTGTTTTGTTTAATGGAAACTATGGAAATTAAGAGTGAAAATGAACTATTCGGTGAGCATTACAAAGAATACTACATAGCAAAGCCGAACAAACGACCGAGTACCATTAGTCAATTAAAGGAGGTGCGTATTTTTCTACATTGAGTGATAGGTAGAAGCCCGTTTAAAGCAGTTTTTGGGATTGACTCGAAGCAAGGTCTGGAATCAACAAATCTCCCTAAAAGTATTATTTCAACTATAACTACCGCAGAGGAGGTAGACAAATTGCAGAATGAAATAGATGTAACTCAACAATATGAAAATGATCAGCACGAAGAGCAGCAAGATGAAATGAATGAAAATGAATTAGGTGTTCAAGGACACACACTAGTCCACGAAGTGACAGAATAATCACCAGAAGTCGATACTACTCAACGGTATGAAACAGAGTAGGGGGGGGGGGGGTTGCCAGAAGAGAATGTGGTAATCCAACTGTCAAATGACTTGATTGATTATGATAACAATCTTGTCGATACAGATGATGTACAAATTGAAATTGAGGCTATTGAGTTAGGCAATTGTACAGAAAATACTACAGATAACTGTATTGTTTGTGAAAACAATATAACAGATGACCTGAGTAGGTGCGATATTTGTAAAATGCCGGTACATTTAAATTGTACTAACGGGAAAAACATGTGCGATTTTTGTAGCTCTGAAGAAACTATAAAAACTCAGCAGGAAGAAAGCTTTGCGGGACAAAAACGCCAAGCAGAACAGATGATTGCGACTACAAAAAAAAATGTTACCAAACATAAACATCGGGGACTGTGTCTTAGTTAATGTTGATAAAGTTGATCGCAGTCCAGGAGATCCACCAAATCTTATTTCAGTAGTTACGGATATTAAAAACGGCGTATACCAGGTTGCTACTGTTGGTGGAATTATCAAATCGTGGTTCAAGAGACCTGACCTTAAAAAAGCAACATCAAGCTTTGTTAACCTTAATCAGGTAAATAAATCTAAATTTATGTCAATTAGAGAAGCCGTTTCCTTCGAATCTTTGTTTAACGGGCAGGGGTATGTAAAATGTTCATGCCGACCCTCTAAGGTGCAATGTAAGACCAATAGATGCAAATGTCTTAAAGCAAAACTGCAATGCAATTCCAGATGTCACAAAAGTGGCCCGTGCGCCAATAAGTAAAAAAAAATTCTGTATATATAGATAGCTAGTTTATTTTTTATTCTTCTGTTTTGTTGTTTATTGCAAGTTTGAAGATTATTTTTATTTTTTTAAAGAGAATTTAATTTTTTAGTTGTAAAATATATGTATTTTACCTGTATTATTATTTTTTACTGTTCTGTTTTGTTGTTTATTGCAAGCTTGAAGATTATTTTTATTTTTTTAAAGAGAATTTGATTTTTTAGTTGTAAAATATATGGATTTTACCTGTATTATTATTTTATTTCATCCATATAGATAGACGATAAATCAGAGAACACAATCTGCCGGCCATCGTGGTCACTTCACGAACAGTCGATATCTAATTTACGGCAGATCGTGTAGTACGACTTGAAACATCATGTGCCGAGACGAGCATGGCGTTTTCATGAAATACCTAGGCAGATTGTGTAACATTAAGAATTTACATAATATGCCGGCAGTTCATGTACTGCCTAGGCTTTTCATGAATTGACGCATTTCACCATGAGACTACGATATATATACATATGAGTTATTACTCTTATGTTATTGTAGTAGCACGATAGTATTACAGTATTTTCCTTCGACTCATTCAGAAGATTTAAATTTTTAAATATCTCTTGCATTTATGTTTGCAAACAAATTAGTATTATCCGTCCAGCCAGATTTGTCCGAAAATTTAATTATGCATTTCCCCATTGCAACTCGGTCTATATATTTAAATATCACTGTGTTGCATGTTGTACATACAGAAGTGACATGTTTATTGTCTTTACTTTATTGCATTTACTGTTTATGTCAATTAAATAAAGTATTACTATCATAAAGTAAATAACATACTCATATTATTAAATTCTTATTGCAAACTTGTTCTCCTGAAGTTACTGCATTTGTACAGGTTTCTTAACTGAAAATCCAATATAAAAAAATTCTGTCTACAATTTTAAGACCTCATACTAAATCACCCAGATAATCTACTATTTGTAAAATATAAACTTTTGCAAACACTCAGTAAATATTTTTAAAAGTATTTTTTATATTCTTCTAAAAACTTGTAGAACATACCAAACATTTTTATATTATGTACTGACTTACGTACGTATTAACTAAACTTACTAACAGTAGTGTCTCATACTGTCTGACAAATGTATTTTTTGTTGGGAACGTTTTGTAGAAAATTAAATTATTAAAGTTAATAAGACAATGTTAATTAAGAGGATTACAGTTTCTTAGATACGACTATTTATTTATGAACTTAGTAATTTTAAATATCAGTTTACAATAATTTTAATGTGATACAGTATTTATTATTAAAGTAGCTTGCATAATTAAAAAATATACCAGTATTTTATACACATGTAATGAATTTGTGAACTGTGGACAATTTCTTAGCCTCTACTGTTCACCTGGGATACTGTCTTAATATTTTTTATGGACTCTTTTTAAAAGTATGCTATACAATAATTTTGAGCTACCAGAAAATTGATTTTAGAGAATCAGTTTATGTTATTGGATTTATTAACATATATTGAGTAAGTCTAATCGGAATGGCATATGGAACGAATTACTTAATTTGTGTTGGTGTTTTTAAATTAGTATTTTATTTAGACCATAGGGTAATCGACACTGTTTGGTCATCATGGTAGTTCCATCATTGTTGAATACACTGTTGATATATGTATGTTCATTATTAAAGTGCCGAATACAACGACGGATAAATTAGAAATCATTTTCATGTATTTGTAATAGCTATTTTTATGTAACTATTACTATTATTATTATTATATCTTAAAAAGACCATTCATACAATGAGTTAATTTAGAGAATTGCTAAAAATTTCTTTAGTATTAGGACGACTCTTCACTTTAATAACTTCGAAATATCTTTTCAATATTTGCAATACTTTTTCAGAAATTTTGCAATATTTTTATCTCATCTTATACCAAACGAGTTCGATGTCTTAAAATTATGTTTGTATACAGTGAGCACGTAAATATTGGAACAAAGTCGATAAAACATTACCGGGTAAGCACGAAAGAAATACCTACTGAGACAGATTTATTCTGTTCTTGAAATGCACATTTTTTGGTAGATGCAAATTTTTTCAGTCATCATTGTTGGAGTTGTGACGTCTTCGACAATTTTAATATTACCAACACAAATGCAATGATTTTTTTTGTCTGAGTTAGACTCCGGTAGATTAGATTACAATTGATAGGAGACACATAAAATATTTTAGAAAATAAATCACAAAGATGTTATGAAAAACTATAATTAATACAAACAAAAAGCATTAAATGATTGTGAACATTTTCGGCCATTATTTTCTTGACCATGTACAAGTCAGAAAATAAACTATTGTACAATAAAATTTTATTTACCATTTCAGCGTTAGTCTTACATTATTACGAATTCCGCCTTTTAATGTCTTAATATTCAATTTGTTACGATAAGATATAACTTAGATTTAAGGTAATCCCATAAAAATAGTCTAGCGGATTTATATCACGAGATCTAGTTGATCACTCAATAAATTCTCTTGTACCAATTCAGTCATTGGAAAAGACGATGTTTAGATAATCACGCACAATTGGTGAATAAAGTGGTGGCCCGCCATATTGCTACCATATTGACTGTTCTGATATTTAAGGATTTTCATTATTCGGATGCAGTGGGACTAATGAAGAAACTATGTGCTACTGTAACACATAGTTTCAACAGCTCCAAATACTTTACAGCAGTTGATACAGTCAAAAGAAATGGCCCTTCAGTTGTGGTACGAAGAAATCTTGCTTATGGTTTAACTTATGGTTTGTATAATGATTCTTTGCATGTGCGTCACAGGTAACAATCGTATGAATCAAGAAACTGACATTTTTGAACAGTGTCGTGCCGAAAACACATTTTAGGATAACAATTAGTACAATACAAATCCGTCGTCAACCTATGACACAGTAATGAAAAGGTTCTCCACAAAAACATTCAATGGAAGCTATATTTAAATCAAAATAAATGAAATAAATTCAACAATAGAGCTAAGTGACTTCATAATTGCATTTTGTTCAGCAAATTATTAACTGTCTATGCCGTACGTAGTTGACTGAAACATGTGTCGCTAGACATATGTGCTGGTAATTCTAGCACATTAGTAACAATTGCGAGAGGTGTAGTATGTGATCCGTGCGTCGTCACTAAATTGATACACGGGCAAAGATCCATTATACAAATTGTAGATAAGTAAAAATGCTGTGCAGCCTACACGTGAGTAACCAAGTAACATAAAAACAATACAAACTAAACAGGAAAAAGTAAAATTCTCAAAAAAGTACCTACAATCAGTGTAGAAACGAAATAATGGAAATACAAACCGTCAAAATTAAATTAATAAATTTCTCCATCTAACAGTTGTTAGACAATAACACTTGTTAGATGGAGAACCTTTTGTAGTAACCTACTACAAAAGTTTATACTATACGTAAAAAATGTGTGCTTTTAAATAGTAGCATTAGATAAGGGTGTTGCCATTTAAATAATGCCAATGACGTAATAACTTCAACAGTGATGACGTCGGAGAATATATGTGAACTACTAATGCGCATCTAACAAAAAAAAAACCAAATTAACCTGTACGAGCATTATTTCCTAATTGATGGGTAACGATTGTATCTCATTTGTTCCAACTTCACATGTTCATTATACTGAAATAATGTTACTAAATATAAAAATACGAGTATATGCATATACTTAAATAAAAAATAAAAATACTTTTCTAATACCGAAAAACTCCCGGAGTCCCGTTCTGATATAATGAACCGAAGAACAGAAGACAATATATAGATTTCTTATTATCGTTGGATAATTCGTTTTACAAGTCCAAATGTGATGTCTACTGTGCTGTTAATTAATCTCTTACATCTTCATAAGATTTGATGATTACGCCAATTGCATTCTCAAATAGCTCATTATTTCGGTTTATCAAACGGTATAGTTTAATATACCCTGAAAGAAATAAGTGAAGAGGAATAATGTCGGACATGGAGAGAAAAGATCGAGCCTGTCATTATAATGAGCCGGACTTTCTATTTGAAAATATTTTATCTATATGCTCATTAACGAATAATGTGGAATATCTCGATACAAAATATCAAAGCTAGGTATGTTCGAGTTATTGTGGTTCAAAAATATTAATTCTTTAAGTTTTCATTGAATTTGGAAATTCTATTGTTTCAAGGCAATTTAAAATCGATTTATTTCGTTCGTCCACGTTTTCTTTTATATGACAGACAATATGTTAGAAAGACGTATAATACTTATGTAGTTCGTTTTTTTTAATAAATACACTCTAGCAATTATTCATATCGAAAATGTGGCATGAATAATGAATAAATGCAATCAAAGTAACACTTTTTGAACTTCCAAAGACGGGAATATCTCTTATAAAAAAGATTTATGTTACTACTTTGCAATTATTTAACGTAATATTAGTGGCACCTGGTAAACCGTAACATCTGGGTACGTTATTTTTAGTGTTTATTGACTGTGTTGTAGCTTAGAGCGAACAAGTCGTGTGATATTAAGTCGTAACAGTTATTATCGTTGACAGTACAAATAATGGTCCCCTAGCAGCAGTGCTCTGTGACATTTTGCGCGATGAATGAAGATTTATCATCCTATTTGTATTTCAAAACGTGTAAATGCGTCTATAACCGCTATTCATTCATTACCAACATTCACGTTATCTGAGTGTTATAATGGCAATTATGTATTTTATAAGAATAAAAAAAATCTGTTGATTCATACCGTGACATTTAGTAACTCTTCAAGAATTATACCTCTTGCAATGACAAAGTAACTGTTAAGTTTATGAGGGAAACCAGAAGTGTAATTTATTTCATGGGGGTGTATCTTTATTTATTCAATAAAAGGCGACGGTAATACAGCAATAAATAGCTGAATGTCGAGAGGCATGCACGCCCTTAATCCCTTATGGAGAGACCACCAAGCACCCACACATACATATATCTTTTGAGTTCTCTTACCCACACCGGCTTTTACCACAGAAAGTTTTATTAGTCGGCTGGTTTATTTAATTTATTTGGTGTAATTGTCATGATCGGTTGAAAAATAACTACGTTATTTGTTTAAAGCCGTTAAACTTTGCCTTCACCTGTCAAATATATTGGCGGTACTGTTACATCATTGGAGAATTATTATATCCTTACATATAAATTTCTGTATTATACAACATTTTCATGAGCTATTTTTTAATATGTATGATTATTGAAATAATATTCGATATAAAATAATATAATAAAATATACTTAAATTAAACAGAAACACACGTATAATAATTTTATAATAAACGTGATTTTAATCATTTGTGGGTTACGGAATAAAAATGTCACAATATTGTATATCTGATTGTACAAAAAAAAAATAGATAAGGAACTAATAGATAAATTAATTTCCATGGTTCTTGTAGGCATAAGCAGAGATTTGCATGTCTTCATTGTATATATTTCATTTTTGTTTTCATTTTCAGTCTCTTAAAATAATTCTACATATTTCCATTTCACATATTGGTAAATATCTGTACCTAGTAACTGGATTAATAAAACATTAATTTCTGAATGACCGTATATTATAAAATTAATCGTACATTACAAACAAATTATTTTCAATAACCTGTAGATGTGCATATTAGGGTTTTTCAAAGAAACCCAATTTTTGTGGTAGCATATAAGATTTGATTAATATGTATTTAATTTACCCCAATTATCTAATAATCCTTTCTATACCCACCAATAGAAATTTAGATTAGTCACGTAACGGGTGTTAAGACTTCTATTTAGTTTATTACAGTGAGTTTATTAAGGTCACTGTAGGTAGGATATTTAGTTCCCTTAAATGTACTTATTTATCATGGGAACGGTCGGGTCGGCTGCATTTTTTCGGAAGCATATCTTGCTGTGAATAACTATGTTGAGTGACACAAAAGCAGTCGCCGTAGCGTCACAGCCAGATGTAAGGAAGAGGCTATAAAACAGATAACCGAAAGCCGACCGCTTGCATTGCTACAAAATCCACTGCCTATGTAACTTAGGTATTAGTCAGTTTTTATAATTATGTTAGAACGTTTTGTTTAAAGTGTTCACCGTTGTTGCCTATTTTTAACAAATCTATGTATTGAAGTAAACACCAATGTTTATTTCACAACCCTTAAGGCAATAACAAAGATGTGGTACAACAGTACGCCCCAGTGATACGAAACAAGATCACGATCAAAAACATGGTCCTTCGAGCCGGATTGATCAAAAACAACGGGTTTTAAGAATAATACACTTTCTGTACCATCTAACCTACAAAAATAAATACGTATATGTAGTATTAAGTTTTTTTTTATAATACATAGTACTTACTCTCAAATAATTCATGTTTTGTGTAAGATACAGTAGTTACTATCTTAGAGAAATATCGAACTTCACAATCCAGAATATGCTAATCTCAATTGTAAAATCTAGTCCTCTACAGTTCAGAACCGAAATAATTATAAGTGTACGAAGGGGGTGCCGCTTCTTGACGCTGCAAGAAGAAAACACCTTCCTTCTTGCTAATTGAGGGGTTTGGCAATAAATAAACTACCAGTATAATACTAATGTTCCTATATTACACACGCACACACACCCACACACACACCCACACACACACCCACACACACACACACACACACACACACACACACGCACACACCCACACGCGCACACACCACACCCACACCCACGCACACACGCACATACGCACATACGCACCCACGCACGCACGCGCGCGCACACGTACACGCACACGCACACACACACACACACACACACACACACACACACACACACACACGCACACGAGAACTTAACACAAAGAATAATATATATAATGGTTAAAACATCTAACAGATTTCATGCAGTGTACTGTATGTCGTCTCAACAGGAATCATTGACACATTGGCACGACCATGGACTACTGTACGGACTAGTACACTTCATGCATACTTCAAAATCAAAACATAGATGTCGCGCTACAAAAGTAATTTATGTGTAAAATCAGTCCTAATTACTAACAAATAATATAAATAAATGACATAATTTTTAACTTTAGTTAAACAAAACTATCATCTTCGATGAGAATATGGTGGGCAGTTACCCGACATGGAGCTAATAAAAGTGCATCACTTTGCTTCGAATCTACAACATGTATGAGCGGTCTATCGCATTCTTATATATACATGTCTGCAACAATTCCTATTTTATTTGTACTATGGTCTGTGGTAGCGGATTGGAGTTGGTATTGGGGATGTCATTTTATGCTTAAGTTCGAGTCATAACGGCTAGAGTTTTGGCACATCTCCCTGAAGTGTGCTTGTCTTCGACTTTATGTTTAACCTTTGCCCCTGAATGCTGTGGGAAACAAATCGATGTCTGGATGTCCGAAACATATTATGATGTGTATGTTGGAGCAAACAACCAACTATATATACATTCCACTGGATTGGATAAAAAATGTCTGTCGGTGTAATCTTTTCCTTCCTAACCTGAGGCTTTAAGACAACGAACGTAATTTCTGTGTGTCTGAACTTTTATTTCAAGTTTAATGAGTATTAACTGAATACATTTTTTTTGAGTTTGATATTCTACAAAATTAGAGATTCATTTGTAGATAGATAAACAACAACAGTTTTTGAATACTTAACTGAATGTGAACATTGACAGTACACTCTTTATTAAGCGTGTATTTCTTAACATTTATTCTCGTTGTCAAAATCAATGTGATATAGAAACTGACATTTTCTATATCACTATTGTCATGCTATGCATTGATCAACTACTGAACAACTACATTTAGTAGTTATTATACTAAAAAATAAACGTTTATAATGTATTATTATAATTGTATGAATTATAAAGAAGGAAAAAAACAAACAAATAATAACCAATTATTAAACTAAATGAGAAATATATCTAAATTTGTTAACGACAATAATAATTATATAAATCATTTTCAAGATAAGTTTAGAAACATAACGGAAATAAACTTTCTTATAATTAATTTAACAAATAAATTGAAATTGACAACGTAGATTCAGATAAATAACTACTAGCGGATTTAGACTAATAAAGCAAACAAAAAGAACTTTGAATTTTAAAATGCTCAATAACTTATTATAATCTGATCGAAAATCACAATCTGTATATAGTTATTAACAAGCTATCTGATTTATTTAATTTTAACAAGTATTGCTCTCGAAATTCTGATTCTCTTAAGATAACCTTTCATTTTAATTACCATAGACTTGTACTATTTTAGGCAATGACATTCTATCAAGTCAGTTAACAATATCCTCTTTCCTTCCGTTTTATTAAAATAATCATACACACAATAATAAAACAAAAGAATAAATTTGTCAATCATATAAATTATACAAGTATGTATGTGTCATAAAATATGATTCTAGTTTACATTTTACTTTTCCGCACTCCACTATACGCGGAAAAGTAATGTAATCGTGTAAATTTTTTTTTCTAGGGTTCAGTTTTCGTTTTTCGGACTAAAAACTAAAAAAATGGTTTTTAAACCATTTTATGTGTGTGTGTGTCGTCGGAATTTATTCTTGTTAGCACGATAACTCAACTAAATCGTGTCGGATCGACCGGGCTTTAACTGATTCAGATTGGGGACGTCTCCCATACGACACCTATTGATTTTGAGGTGGATAGGACACACCCCACCCTGTCCATGGGTCATGAGAAAGCACGAGGGTGGACTATTTGAGATTTTTTTTGTTAGCACGATAATTCAACTAAATCGTGTCGGATAGATCGAGTTTTGACCGATTCTGATCGGGGACGTCTCCCAGACGGCACCTATTGATTGTGAGGTGGATTGAATACACCCCACCCTGTCCATGGGTCATAAGAAAGCACGATGGTGGATTATTTGAGAAATTTGTTTTATTAGCACGATCACTCTCAATTAAATCGCGTCGGATCGATCGGGTTTCGACTGATTCTGATTAGAAACGTCGAAATTAGAGCGTTTTCCTTTTTTCCTCTACCTCTGGATATCACCTGAGACCGCAGAAATAAAGATGAGTTTTGTTATTTGTTTTTATACAGTCCACAAGTACTATATATATAATTGATTTCAGTGTATGTATAAAAATTTTGACCAAAGCAACGGCTGAACATAAATTTATGTAAATTTATAAAAGTGGACATCCATGATTTTTTACACTGCCCAGTGTGATAAATAAACTGAATCTAAGACGTTTATCATTCACCTTTTTCCGCAAAAATTGTTATGGACGCTATTCGCTTACAACAAAACTTGCTACGAGCAACAAAAGAAAATTAGCAAAAATATTGTATATCTATTGATATAGCGATTCTTAAGTAAATTGTCTCTTTAAAGTCATTTTCTGCGTTAGTAACAAATAATGAAAAATAAATAATTTTATAAAAATGCAGAATAGAAAAAATGATAATGATCGGTTATGGGAATATGTACAGTCAAGTCAAGTGGAAGTTATTAACGTTATTAATCAGAAGTAGCCAAATTTGTCTAAGTGAATGAGTCTAAAATTAAGTCACAGTTCAGGGGTCTTCGCCATGTTAAATCATGAAAAATCGTTCCTTAAAAGACGACGTGAAAGTAGTTTATTTTATTCAAGTGTTGGAGATAATACAATATTAACTTGAGGCCAAATTGCATTAGCCCTACAGGTACTTTCTGTCCGTAACATAATTCATATTATAGACAACCATATTGAGTGTAATCATTTTTAAGAGAATTTAACAGCTGAAAACAGTTATTCCATTAGATATAAAGTTACTGTTCTGGCAAGCTTATATCCAAGTCTTCTAGATTCGCCTATACTATGTGAAAAGGTATAAATTCAATTGTAAAATTATTACATTGACTGTAAGAAGTACTTAAACAAAACCATTTACTTGTCCGCACTCTACTATAAGCGGAAAAGTAATGTAATCGTGTAAAGAGAAAGTGAAAAAACAAATTTTTTTTGGGTTAGCACGATAACTCAACTAAATCGTGTCGGATCGATTGGGTTTTGACTGATTCTGATCGGGGACGTCTCCCAGACAACACCTATTGATTTTGAGGTGGATAGCACACACCAACCACTCCCTTGGGTCTATTTGAGAATTTTTTTTGTTAGCACGATAACTCAACTAAATCGTGTCGGATCGATCGGGTTTTGACTAATTATGATCAGGGACGTTTCCCAGATGACACCTATTGATTTTGAAGTGGATAGGACACACCACAGCCTGTCCATGGGTCATGAGAAAGCACGATGGTGGACTATTTGAAAAATTTGTTTTGTTAACACGATAACTCGACTAAGTCATGTCGGATCGATCGGGTTTTGACTGATTGGGATTGGGGACGTCTCCCAGATGACACTTATTGACTTTGAGGTGGATAGAGCACACTCTACCATGTTCATGGGTCATGAGAAAGCACAATGGTGGACTATTTAAGAAATTTGCTTGTTAACACGATCACTTAATTAAATCGTGTCGGATCGATCGGGTTTCTATTGATTTTAAGGTGGATAAGACACACCCCACCCTGTTAATGGGTCATGAGAAAGCACCACGTTGAACTATTTGAAAAAAGTAAAACTGTCGCATAAATCACATATTCTGCATTTATGTGTTGGTTTATTTTTTCTCGACCACTCAATTTCGAGATAGAGATGTTCTACGTGCGGAAAAGTCCGTTTTAAGGTTTTAAAACTGTGTATTAATAACTGGATTGGACGAACAAGTGCTGGAATGGCCACCTAGCTTACTAGACCTTTCAGTGTTTATTTAAATTTAATACTTTTAATATCACAGTTTAAAGCCTGTTATATATCTATAAAGCAGTCAATCGGTTGAATTATGAGTGTCATAAATTGTAATAAAACGAAAAAGACGCTATATATGTAACGTCAATATCCTGAGACTACTGCACATCCTCCAGAAATGAGAAAAGCCAGACGCTGTGTCCATCCCTAAACCAGTTAAGAGTCGAAACCAGCTTTCTAATTGCAGGCCCATCAGTTTTCTCCCATGAGGATAAGTAGTAAGTAGAGAGAACACCCTTCAGCCGAATGCTGGAATAAACTCTAAAGGAAGCCCTGAATGTCATTCCTCCCAGATGAGAATTTCACTTACCAGCGTGAACATTCTGCAGAGCTGTAGGCCCTAGATATATAGACGCCTATAAAGCATTCGACAGGGGGTGGCATGAAGGACTACTACGTAAAAGATTGAACGTGAAGTTCTTGGTGGTGATTCACCGTCGCCACCTGGTCAGGAGGAAGGTAAGGGGTGTTTCTCAAACTACGGATCTACGAAAGCCCGACTACTGCGAGGGCTGTTATTGCCTTACATTTTCACAATTTTCACGGTCGATCTTTCCCGAATGAACCTCGTCGCCATGGCACTATACGCCGGTGATACCGCATTTATTGGAAAATTAGGACAGGTGTATATGGTACACCTTCAGGAAGACGCGACGGGATTAGATGATTGTGTCATGGACATGGTTCCAATCATTTATAGGCATTACGATAAGCCACACAGATTCCACCCCTTTTGCTGACACCAATATAAAACTTGGCTGGAAATCACGCTGTTTTGCTGACGTCGGAGTCGTGATTATATAACGGCTATTTCTTCGTCTTCGATTAGTACCAGTGTTAAGTGACATTTCTAGGCATCAATAGAAGCGAAATCTAACATTTCAAGAGACGCCAGACTCTGGACCTTTTATATGTCCGAGATCTACGTAAATTGATACCTAAGACATTACTCTTAGGTAACAAAACATCGAGGGATCCAACGGTTTTCATTAACCCATGCCTAGTTCAAAAACGAGAAGCTACCAGATTGGGAAGGACAGCTTTTTCAGGGGTAGAGGCAGAGGGACACGACAATCGCGACGCGTCGGTGACCGAGGGCTAGTGATGTGGAAAATGACGCTACAGAACGACGGAAGTGAGTACCACAGCGGAGACGAGGACAGGAAGCTACCAGGGTGAAGAAGTCCAGTCCAGAGAAAGCCGACAAGTTCCTTTCCTTCCTTAAGTTGCGCCCGCCGGCCACGTTCGGCATCGCGAAGAGGGCCATCCCAGCGCCAATGAAAAGAAGAGAAAGCGAAGCAGGAAAATCAGCAAAAGGACATGGAGACCTGTAGACAGGAAGGACGTTGCCCACCGCAAGACGAGGGACACGAGAGCCGCCATCTACGTAGGATCTATGGAGGTCCCTGCCCTGGACAATGCAGCTCGTCAATAAGCCGAAGAGTAGTGTGGCGACGAGAGTTCTGGAGGCGTCCTAATTGACGGCCATGGCGGAGACCACCCCTACCAGGCGGGATCGGGACGAAGATGGACCCGAACGAGAAATTCGAGTTGAGCGTCGTCCCGGGATGGGACGACAGCGCAAGCGCGATCCGGAAGGAGCGAGATTGGGCAAGTGGTGCGACCGATGGAAGATGGAGATAAACGGCGAGAAAAGTAAAGCCATCCTTTCTTGAACAATCAGAAAGACGCTTGTGGGATATGCCGAATTAAAAGGGGACCAAATCGAATGACATAGCATTGTTAAATATTTCCGAGCAATTCTATACAAGTCTCTGACGTGGCAAAACTATGTTGGGAACACGACCCAACAAGCCAAAAATGCTCTAGCTAGAATAAACCCCGTGCTAACATTATTTGGGCAGTATTTGATACAATTTGGGTGTGAAATCCTATGTGCAAAAGTTTTTTATTTTTATTCCACAAAGTGCTTCTGAATTTAGTGAAAAATATTACGTGGGACCCTATGGCGCATAAAGAATGCACACATTCGAGAGGACTTGCAGTATATGATGTGAGGGAAAAGTTAAATAAGAGAGCCAGGATGTTACAGTGCAACACACCGCAAAAACAGATCGCCAAACCCAGGATGTCACGCAGCGCGCGGAAACCATGATAGATAACAACCTCGAAGGGTCAGATAACTGGTGAAGAATATAAGCACACGTGAATAAACGTCGCAAGAGACCCTGTCCTAGCTGGCCGGATCCAATGAACCAGAAAAAACTCCTTCTGGACTTTGCCCGTACCGCTGTTTGTCGTCGCTTCTGCAGTGTGAATGGCATCCGTTTAACTTTCATAGGAGGCTGAACCAGCTGGAGAAAGCGGTGAACCTACCCCTAACCGAGGCTCACTAGTATTGCTCACCCTAAACCCACGTATTAAAAATCAGGGCTGACACGTATCAGAAACTGTGTATTCTTTACTTAAAAATATGACTATAAACATGACTTCCAAGAACCTTGGAGAGAAGGGAAGCACACTGTAGTGTTGATCCAAATTGCGCTATTTCGTTTACAAATATGCGACAGGTCTTCGTTATTTAAGTTACTTAGTACTTTAATACTTTAGTACTTTTACACCAATGTCCTGTAGTAGTTAAAGACTTCAGTAATTTACTTTAGTCCTCTACTTCACTATTTTAATAATTTACTTTAGCACTATATACATTACTACTTTAATAATTTAACACTCAACTATATATTACGATGATTTTAACACTTTAGCTGTTTACTTTAGGATACTAATAATTTAATACTTTAGTTATATTTAGTGCCATTTTACAGTAACATACAATCTTGTATTTTATACTTCTTTAGAATCCCCTGTTTTTTCCCTAATACTCATTGACGGGTCCAAATAACGTCATAATTGTATTTTAGAAAATTAATTTCAGAATCCACATATCGTGATTTTTAACAAATAATCTGTCACATTAAAAAGCTTAAATTATATTTCATCTTCCCAAAGTTTATAAGTAGTATTGTATAAACCCCTCATTCTATCATCATAGGAAAGTATTAAAATATATACAGCTTAACTGTAGAATTTTATGAGCGCCGTGAAAAGACCGCACTTTGTATAACAAAACTCAGCATTTACATTTTCGATAATGCCAGAATTTTATATGAAAGTAATATCTGATCAAAACCGAATTTAACTTTGGTAGTAGGAAACATAAAATACAAAAGTTTCATGTTAACCAACAATCCACCCTGAGAATATATTTTTAAAGGATCCCTTGTAAACTTCATTGGATAAAGTAGCGGTTTAACCAGGAGAGAATGTGATTTGAAAAGCGGCCAGTGTTGGTTTCCACGTCTTTATTGAGTTTGAAACTTTGCTGCCTCTTTTTCTTCCCGTGGGATTGACAATCCTTTCCTGTTAGTCCTGCTATGCCCGTATTCCAGCTACTTATATTAAAATACAGTTTCTCAGGGGTCCCCTTGTAACCTTGAAAATGGTGCAACGCTGGTTCAATTTGTGAGATGTTAATGGATTTCTCGAGGGGCGTATATTTTATTTTTAAATTGAATTTTGAAAAGTTTAATTCATTCTGTGTCGCGGAAGGAATTTTAATGTGATCGATTAGTATATTTATTTTATGGAATATAAAGATCTTAAAATTACATTCAGGTTATTAGTTACTGGCTACATCAGTGGCTAAAACGAGAATGTGACTAGGAACTAAGACTTGTGAATGTTTTCATGTATTCATATGTGCAAAAATAAAAATATAATCTAAGTATATATACATACGAGCATATTGTAAATATTTTAAATTTCTTTCCTTTACTTTAAAATTTTTCCTTTTGTAAAAATATAACGTTAATTACTACGCAATTAGTTTTTTACTTAATGGGTACGTTCAATATTGAATTTTAAAGGAATTGAAAGGTGAAAAAAGGTACATATATTACATACAGAGTCCTCAAATTTGATTGTGATATTAATTTACAGTGAAAGAATCGATTATAAGACAATATATTGAAGTCGTACACAGTCAGCCAAGTAGAAGCGTGGCAGGCCTTACTCACAACTGGTAAGAGGTATCGCTCTAAATTTCTCATGAGTCGATAGACAGAACTTTTATCCTTGATGCACTGTCATAAAATATTTAATTGTGGTTTATATTTTGTAAGAGAAACAGATTACGCGCTATGAGTGTCAGATACTATATAATTGTACTGTAGGTATTGAATATACCTACTATATACTATATACTATATACTGAATATACTACATTCAGTATATATACTATATACTGAAATTTGTAATATAAAGGGTGGTCCAACCATAATGCACGATGTTAATTGTGAGTCACAACTTAACATCAAATTTTTTGCCCACCTTAATTTGACATTTCTTTGTTTCCGTGTTTGACAAATTCAATCATGGAGAGGTACACAATTGAGCAGCGCGTTAAGATTGTTGAAGCCTTTTACGAAAATGGGCGTTCAAATCAAAATGCATTTCGTGCACTTCGTGATTTTTTTGGTCAGCATAATCGACCAAATGTATCCACAATCGGGAGAATTATGCGCAAATTTCAGTAAACCGGGTCTGTAGGAAATGTGAAAACACCTGTGCATGCTCGCCCAGTTCGTTCTGCGGACAACATTGCTGTTGTTCGCGATAAGGTCGGCCAAGCCGTTACCGTGAATGGTGTTCGCTATCGCGAGATGATAACGGACTTCTTGTGGCCAGAAATTGAGGATATGGACCTGGACGATATGTGGTTCCAACAGGATGGTGCCACTTGCCACACAGCCAACGAAACAATGGCACTTTTGCGCGAGAAATTCAATGGCCGTGTTATCTCACGTCATGGCGATGTTAATTGGTCGCCACGATCATGTGATTTGACACCGTTGGACTTCTTTCTTTGGGGATATTTAAAAGAAAAAATGCACATCAGTAAGCCAAGAACAATTCAAGAGCTAAAGGATGAGATAATTCGGCACATTAACGACATTGAACCTCAATTATGTCTCAGAGTCATTGAAAATATGGACCATCGGATAGAAGTATGCCACCGAAGCCGTGGCGAGCATTTGGCCGATATTTTGTTTCAAGCATAATTGTCATAGATCCTTCTATCATAATAAAAAATATGAAGATAATTCTCTGAAAACTTTTTGTTTTATTTACAATTAACGTCGTGCGTTTTGGTTGGACCACCTTTTACTATATTCCAGATCTTGGATGGCAATCTATATCTATACAATATCTATACAATATAAGTAAATAATAAAATGTTTCTTTGCAATAAAATATTTCATTGCATAGTATTGTGACAGTCCTTATAAAATGTAACAGTTTATACTATACTTTCACATTATAAAAGCTTTTTTTATTATTTTTTTACAATATTTGTATACCACAAATATTTATTAGTTCCTAATTAAGACTGACTTAGCTTTCCACAAAACACCAAAACACAATACAATACACTCGATGCGCGTTTCATTATGTTTAAAACTGATTAGAGTTTTAATCATCTCTAGATGATGCCAACATCGAGTGTAGTTTATAGTGTTTTGGTACTTTGTGGAAAACTAAGTCAGTGTTATTTTCACATCAAAGGTTCCAACCTACTCCAGTAATTCCTAATTACTGAAAATATCTAGAATATATATTACTTAATTGCTTAGCTTTTCGACTGCTAGTGTCGATCGTTGACGGTTAAAATGTAAATAATAGACAAAACGAATAACAGATTGTAAAAAACATCTTTCACGTCCAGAGTTCCGGAGTCCATTCCAGGCAGCGGTCAGAATTGGTGGGATTTTTTTTTTAACATGACTACTTGACTACTACTCGGTTCGCATTCAAATTAACATGTAATATATAGCATGTAAATTATCCCACAAGTACCTAGCAGAAGATCTCCAAGTTACCTAGATTAATCTTGGGTAATTATGCCAATTGGTTCGAGCTGTCCTAGATTAGCAATATAAGCTCGAATTAATCCGGGCGTGGGTTCGATTCCCACATAAGTCGGCTGAATATGTCTATGTGTCCGTCAGGGGTTAAGTGTAAAAATAGCACCTAAAACGTCACTCCCGTAACGGCGAAAACAAAATTAAAGTTCATGTCACGTATATATTTGTATCTCTCATCAATTTGTGAGTAAACGTACCTGTATAATATATTGCGGCTGATATTTGTGTTGAGAGATTACACGGAGCAAGCACAATCTTGTACGAATAACTTTAAGAGAAAAGTTACACTCTGAAAAAATAAACAACATGTAAACCATTTATGGAAAACTATTGTATACTTAGTGGAAAATTTGTATTCAGTATCTTCAAAACATTTGATGATAGTTTCACGAAAAATATAGTTTCAGCGATAGTTTCATGAAAAATATTTCAGTGTTATAACTATAAATTTTATGTGAATGCCAATCATTTATGTGAATGATGGTATAATAATAATAAGTTGAGAATAGACCTTCTTCTTGTTTAATATTTCATTTAAATCTACAGATTTAAATAGACAAATGTCTGTTATTTGAAATATATTTTTTATTAGTAATTTATTAAGTTATATACATACATTATGAAATTATGCAAATAACGAGATATAATAAAATCTTTAGACGCTGTCCAATTTATTAAGTAAAATAAACGTTTGATCGATTTTATATATCAAATAACGAATATAAAAATCAATTTCCTTCGACATATAAACAGTTTTAACTTTGAACAACAGTATTTATTCGATTTTAGTTCAGACTGTAAATATTAATTTCTCTTATTTTAACCTCTCTGATTGACAGACGATATTCTGTAAATGGTATTATCCGATATTCAGGATAATCCTATGCTGTGCATCATTGAATGAAATTTTAGCTTGGATAATTTCTCGAATGTAACGATTGCCATATGCATTTCCTATTAATATCGGTTCCCATTTTATGTTGGGGTTAATTGTCTATCATTATAATTATATTGTTTCATGTTACAGTTGTAACATGAAACAATATAATTATAATGGTTCATGTTATACACTTTGTTTACAAACTCGGGAAACACGCCACGACTAAATAAATTCAATAAATTGCCTTTACTGAAAAATATTGTTCTGTTACTTCTAACAGAACAATATTTTTTATATAGTATTTATTGAATTAAAGAAATTACTTAGCAACTGCTAAATAGGCTAGGTTAACTTTAATGAAATAGGCGATTCGTGTGATAATTTTGGATATTATACATAGCAATTGCAGAATTGATGAAACATAAAATTATCTTTTGTGTTTTTAAAGAAAATTGTTTCCACAAAAATAGATGGTAAGATTATACAAAAGGGATATGAATTAAAAAAAAAATATGTATATGTATATATATATATATATATATATATATATATATATATATATATATATATATATACATATATACATATATCACCGATTGGCAATTACCGAACAACGTTGAGGAATAAGGAACAATCTGTGCGTAAAGCAATCGAAAACAGAATTATTTCTGAATTAAAAAATGAAAAACTATTACTGGTTATATGTGGACGAGAAAACTAATTCTAGAAAATAATTGTTGCTAATGTTATGTAATATGTATATATATATATATATATATACATATATATACATATATACATATATATATATATATATATATATATATATATATATATATATATATATATATATATATATATACATATTACATAACATTAGCAACAATTATTTTCTAGAATTAGTTTTCTCGTCCACATATAACCAGTAATAGTTTTTCATTTTTTAATTCAGAAATAATTCTGTTTTCGATTGCTTTACGCACAGATTGTTCCTTATTCCTCAACGTTGTTCGGTAATTGCCAATCGGTGATGTATTTATTCCAGAACGAACGAAATGCGTCATTACCTAATATACAGGATGACATATTAGAAGCAATCAGCATGAAAGTAAAATCTAATACAAATTAACTATTATGTTTTAAGTTTTTTAGATGTGCGGAAGGAAGCGTCCGAGCTGTAATGACAATGGATACTGACTGCAGAAAGACCCAGCAACGACTGAAACCTGGTATTTGGCCGGTGCAAATAGCCAGCGCGATGAGGCCGATAAGTTCAACCGGCTCCATTTGAATGCAGACTAAAGTTGCCAGCTCTAATTAAACTATAGCATATATATAACTTTAATGAGGTTTAAGCGAATTGAAGTTATACATCATAGTCTCAATAATGACATACGCATTTTTTGATACCACTATCTACAGTAATATGACGTCAAACTGTTTGTACAATAAACGATTTTAAATTACGTTTTATGTAACTGTTTAAAAGTGCTGTTCTGAAAATTATGTAATTATGGATTATAACCTAACATTAAACAAATATTCATTGCAAGGAGGTCTTCAGGTAACTTATCTGGTTCTGTTCCTTCTTCCATAGATTCCCTGACAACACATGCACAATTTGACTAACTACGGACTTCTGTGGTTTCTCTGTCTCTTGATCTATCACTAATTTCCGACCTGTTTATGTGCGTTAATTAAGAAAGTAGTTTTCTGTTTATCTGCATTATATGACAATTTGTATTACGATATATGATTTACGTTATAAATATAAATATAGTTTTATGCAGTGGCGGCGACAGGGGTAGGCACGGGTGAGCGAGCGCCCATGCAGAATCCTTTTCCCCAACCAGTCGCCCAACTTCTTATAACACCACTATATCACATTCGCAGATAAAATAATATATTTAACGCCCTCGCCCACCCTAGATATTTCCTGCCTATTTTCGCCCAACCGCAAAATAATGCTAGCGCCGCCACTGATTTATGTAAATGTATAACTCTGC
The DNA here is from genome assembly GCA_037954035.1 of Rosalia funebris. Lineage (NCBI taxonomy): Eukaryota > Metazoa > Arthropoda > Insecta > Coleoptera > Cerambycidae > Rosalia > Rosalia funebris. The sequence goes on from JAZFAV010000024.1 coordinate 1,114,964, forward strand.
ATTATATGACAATTTGTATTACGATATATGATTTATATTATAAATATAAATATAGCTTTATGCAGTGGCGGCGACAGGGGTAGACACGGGTGAGCGAGCGCCCAGGCAGAATCCTTTTCCCCAACCAATCGCCCAACTTCTTATAACACCACTATATCACATTCGCAGATAAAATAATATATTTAACGCCCTCGCCCACCCTAGATATTTCCTGCCTATTTTCGCCCAACCGCAAAATAATGCTAGCGCCGCCACTGCTTTAAGTAAATGCATAACTGCATTATATGACAATGTGTATTACGATATATGATTTATATTATAAATACAAATATAGCTTTATGTAAATGTATAATTCTTTATGTTATATTGTTCAGAATCCATTTGAAATATAAAATGTCTTGATTATGCAAATAAATGTACATCAAGAAAATAGGATTAAAAAAAAAACGGAATACTTGAGGGAAATAATGTTAATAGTGAGAGCTGCATGTGCGACTGGGAACGAATGTGACGTGCTGTGAATATTTATCGGACTGGGAATTATATTAAGTTAATTCCTTTACCCACAGCACTAAATAATTTCATTAAAAATATGTTCTTTTAATAATATATGGTATTAAACGTATTTCATAAAAAGTAACAACACCACCGGGTTTTCGTATCTATGAATACCATTATTTCATTTCTGAAAGAATTGTGATCGTCCATGATTTCCAATATAAAAGAATTTAAAGTAACAATGATACTTGAATACTAACCAACAGTAATCAAGTTTTGCAATATGTGTTACTCTAAACCATTTTGTTTAAATGTGCATTACCTATTTATCTAAACAGTTTGGATTAGGTATAACATCATATTACACAAGTATTCAAGATTTAAGAAGTGTACTTTATGATATTTACCTAATATAATATCATAGCTAATTTCTGTGTAACTGTGATATTGTGAAATGTTGATCTCGTTAATAGTTCTTCAAATATTAATGCCATAATTCCAAAAGGAATATGAATTAAAACAAAAAAAAAATATATATATATATATATATATATATATATATATATATATATATATATATATATATATATATATATATATATATATATATATATATATATATATATATATATATATATATATATATACTATATTCTATAGTTTTATACACATTTCTTATAAATTTTTGTAGACGGTAATTTTACTATGAACAATTGTCTTGAAATTACTATATTATTGGAATTACGATTGAACAACTGTACGTATGAAAATTGTATGGAAAAATGCATTACATTAGCTATAATATATTGATGTTGAATAAATTAAATTCAAGTAAGCCCATTTTCTTATTAAATAAAGTGTTCTCTCAGTGTGTATTAGTAGTCCATCCTCGCTTAGTCTTCTCGAAATGGGAGTTAACAGTAATTTTAGTCTGTACTTATTTAGATTAGTATGTTTTTAATTAAATGTAAAATTAAGAATACTAATATGTAAACATTATTTTCAATATAAGAAAAATGTGTTTAATATAAGAAATTTATTTAGAATTGAATCTCGAACAGTATAATATTATAATATGCATGCCTACATTATAATTTTTCGTTTCATACTGTATGACGATGCTATGTAGATATATTAATAAGTTTGGATTCCAGTGGGACTTGATACGACTGGGACTCGAACCCATGCATACAACTACACCCTCAATACTAAGGTCCAGTCTACCGTCATGGATTACAGTACGAATGATACTATTTTAGTGACCTCTATAAAACTATACGATAGGTCACCTATCCATGCAGTGTTTTATTTTTGTTAACTCTGCATTGGATAACTGACCTGAATGCCTATCATGCCCAAGTGTACATTTGTATACATTTGTACTTTACAGGGTTATCCACATAACATTGAATAATAGTGGAGGTATTATAGAACACCTTCTATAATTTATAATTATAGTTTTTAATAAAATGTTACGTTTCATCCAGAAATATGTTTTTCAATATAACTATGATAATATCAAAAATAGAATCTAATTTAAACTATCAAACTCTCTTTATAACAATTCTCGTAATTATTGTTTCAAATTCTCCATGGCGATCTTGATTTTGTTTGATATTATTTAATATTTGAAGAGGCGATACTGTGCAAACTACTAGAGCAAAGATATGGCATGTATATATTGTTGTAATCGGAAAAGCACCTAGATTTCAAAAATCGAAAATAAATACGGTGTTCCGTATTTAAAAAAAAGATAAGTTTGGTCTAGATCTCCGAAACGTGAGATTCGATTGTTTTTCTAAATACATGTCTGAGATCGCAGTACAATTTCCTAGAACTTGCGTATTTACCATTTTTTTCTATTTCAAAAAATAAAACAGTTGAGGGGGGGTTAGAATGTTATGTGAATAACCTTGTACATTTATTTATTTATTTTTAACTCTTCATAGATTAGAAAAAATAAAATTAATTCCTTCTTAAATAACTGATATATCCGTTGTATTAATTTATTATATGTAAATATATATCAATCGAAAATATTATTGTACAACTAACTGTATAATAAAAATAACAAAGCATCCTGCGCACTCATGATCCACTCCAAAACAAAAATTGTTAGTCCCATCATAGACGCTATATATAAACCTGATACATTTATAAAGGAACAATGATATAAAAACTATTACGTAAACGGTAATTTCTCAACCTCAAGATAAAGTTATTTGCCAAATAATGATGGCCCAATTTTGGCATTATCGTAGTATTGCTTTATTTATGGAATAATTGGATATTGACAAACGATAACTAGCCTATGTCAATAATAATACACTTACGTTATGTGGAATAAGTAATATAACTGCATAGTGCTTTAGAACGTAGGTTACATTCATTTATCCGACTTGATTGTATACATGTATACAATAATACTCATAATTTATCACATAAATGTACTGAAATTATGTATCTCTTTGATGGCTTTGATCTGCAATCTTTCATAAGGCTACGAATAATATTTTATGCAGTTTTTCCAACGTCTTCCCTAGTTTGAAGTCTTATAAAGACTTCAAAATACATGTCACTGGGCATCCTTAGTGCCCATCTTTGTCTTTATAGCATTGAGGATTATTGACAGAACACTGACTGCAATACTACCTTAGATTTAGAATGTTTATTATTTCTTTAGTACTACCTATTTCGTTAATATTAATAATTTACTATACCTTAAATGGATACTGTTAATTCCAGTAAATTGGATGAACAAATAAGGCTGCAGCATAATAATTAAAGCAAAGTAATAGGTGTGTTACTTTGTTTTAATTATTATGGTCTACGAGTATAAGAAATTCTTGACATTAGTGTGATTTATAAAATATTAGCAATGTTATGACAGCAGGATGTTGATTATTTTAATTTTAATATTAGCCCGCAGTTAAATATTACCAAAATAAGAAAAATCTAAAATTAGTTGTTCAATTTTGTTTTGTAATTAGTTACCTTTATATTGCTTTCTGATGATGGTAAATAAATTAAACTGGGCTTCGTGTATTTTTTTGCTTATTATCTATTTCATTTAATTCTAAAGGATGATCTAATAATCCTGGTCTCATGGGATTGATTGGGAAAATGTTTATTATCCTAGGATAGCAAATAGGAAAACTGCATTCTCTAATTGTAATATATTATAAGTAGTAATTAAAATTATCATTATTTAACAAAACTGTACCAGAACAATTATAATTTCATGAAACTTCTATAGACTATCTGGGTGGTATATACTTCAATATAATCTTTTTCTTATAGTTATTGATTCGAACGTCTGCGTCTCGTCTGTTCGAAGTTATCCGAACGTGGGTCCGATTTCCATATCAGTTGGCTGATGTGTATAGTCGTGTGATCATCAAGCTTAATCATTTCGTGATTATGCCAAGTTGGTTCGTGAAAACTACGATTATGTACAGTATGATGTTAAGTGTTTTATGGAAAGCAAATTTATTGTTTTTTTTTTGTTTGTGTATCCAATGTTGATTGATTTAAAATATTAACAAACAACTATGAAAATCAATAGAAGAAAAGAAAACACTTGTAATGGAAACTATTTCTGTGGTTTTTACTAATATAACACCTATTTTAAGCCTATAATTTTATTAAAGCAATTAAAAATTAAAGCAAATACGGATTTTAAAGAGAACTATACAGAAGAAGAGATATGGTTGTCTATTAATTTTTAAATATTTCTTACAATTAAAAAGCTAGTTATTTATTCTGTATCTTACTGTTTAATTTTTAAGCATAAATTCGTGCACAATACTAACGTAAGTATGGATATTATAATTGTAATTGACATGAATATTAGCAGGACTAATTGCAGAAAAATTAATCTAGCAGATTACTGCTAATACTGAAAATGCATAAGGTATCCCCGTATAATTTCTTGATATTGTTAATAAATTTCGCATTTATGTGCAGGGAAAACTAAAATGTCAACTGAAATATCGTTAGAAGAACAAAGAACCCACAGCTGCCTGCATGAATCTTTAGGTCGTTTGTTAGAACTTTTTATGGGAAAACTTATTGTCCTCTAACTATAGAACATTCGAAAAGTGGAGATGACTTTAACAACAGTTATACAACATTTAAAATCTATTTTCATCGCAAAATTCTCTAAACGACTGGTAAATCAAAAGAATTCCTGTTTTGAAGTAAGTACATAGTTTTCAAATGTAGTGTTAATATTATTTTTGTATATAAGAATATTTATATAAATAAACGGGATAAATATGAACTTTGTTAAATACAATAGTTTACCATAATTTTTCAAAACAAATGCAAACAAGTTCCAGATTAAACTCGAGATTTTACGGTTTTACGATGTTTTATAACGAATATAACAAGCAATTTCGTATGACCTAAATTCTTGTTCTCATGACTTAATAATTTTATTATATACTTACATACGTGTATAAAAGGATTTTCGTATTCAAGGTAAATATATTTCTAAGCGTTTGAGACCGCTATACAAAGTGTATTCAGTATTATTCACAATATACATAATATTCAGTTAGATGGAAAAATTAGTATATATTTCTTAACACCCTTGTTTTATAATTTATATGCAAATAATTTTTAAAATATTTGACAATAAAAAGTTCTATGTTTGTGTTTGTCAATTTTAATTGAATTAGTGGGGTAAACTTTACCATCCATAAAACGATTTGGATTTCCGTAGATTAGGCATTCTATATTTTCTTTTGTAATTTCTCTTACAATAAAACAAACGATTTTATTAAAGTTTCTTTCTATTTATGTATGTTATAAATAGAGTTATATATGTTTCTTCACTCTTTATTCACTCTGTTTATATATTATGTTATAGAGTGAAGAATTAAGAGATTTTATGAAGGTGAGTATTATTAATCTATTATAAAATAGTGCGTAATCAGGTAATCACCATCATCATTTAATTGTTACTATATTTGCTATTCAAAATACTGCCCACATTATTTTTGAAGTCATGTTGATCTAAAATTATAAAAAAAACAATTTTTAAGTAATAATAATAATAGTACTGCCTATATTACCCAACAGAAAAATTCATTTATAGGACAAAAATATGGAATACAATATATAGTATGTGTATAGTATATAACTAAAAAATTGATAAATAAAAAAATGGTAACCTCTATAGCATAAATTAATAACAAATAATATATATCTGGATAAATATGATTTTACTAAATGAAGAAGATTACTATTGAATCCATATAATTTTAATTTTGAAATAAGTATATTATGATTCACCCTAAGAGTAATATATGTTTAATTAAGGGTGAAGAAAACTTTACTTGTTAGATGTCTTAATATTTGGGTATCGATTTCAGTTAAATAAAGTCCTTCAGAATCGAACAATATTGAATTACAAATACATTCTGATTTAATAAAAAGATTTAAGCGGTAAGAACATTTATTTAACATTATATTAATGTTTCTCACCCTCACATTTGAGTTGTTTTAAATAGAATCCAGATACAGATAGTTTGTACACAGGAACAAACTTCTCATTTGAGACTGATGGCTTTTATTTGCAAGATTTTACTTTATCTGTTTTGTATTTAATTTGTACAATATATACTTGCAGAGGCTAATAATTGGTGTATGTGCGACATCTTCCTATGAACACGACGGAATATTTCAATATAAAACAGGATTCTTTTTATATATTTATTTTTGAACACCATGAAAGATATTATTATCATGCAACCAGATATATGACCTTGGTGTTATTCCTGATACTAAGTTGATTTTCAATGACCATATTTGCTTGATTATTAAAAAATTCTATAAGAATTTTGAATTATTGAAATTATAGGGTTGGAGTATAAGCCTCCTTATGAGATCTTGTAAAACTTACAATCTAAAAACTTTGCGTTTATAGATGACTCCTGTCATTGGTAAATGACTAAATTTTATTTCGATTTGGATTGTTTCCGAAACTACCGAGAGATGGCGCTTGGTTACGTTTTACAGTCTACTACTGTGGAACGTAACGGTGTCTACAAGATGTGAAGCCTCGTTTATCAAAGGCATACTCGCTTACACTGTTCTGACGAGGCCCAAGATAAGGTCGAAACCGGTCTACAGTTAGCGGTATCCTGAGATGGAGGACGCTTTGCATCTTCCTTGTGGTTTTCGAGCAATCCAAATTACAGTATTTTATTTCTATGTTAGAATAATATACGGCAAATTTCGTCACGTAATTCGGCGCCCGTCAACGACATAGAGCCGGAGGAATAGCTGTTGTGGCTTAATTTGTTAATCCTTAATGTTTAAGGACTTACAGATGATTGAAGTATAAGCCTCCTTACGACATCTTGTACAAATTGTAAAATTTGCGATCTGAAAACTTTGCGTTTATGGATAAAATGATTCGTTCATTTTCGAACATGAAGCAGTGAAAACGGTATCTCTGGTCAACGAGGGATGTAGCGAGCGATATGTGGCTAATTTGTTAGGAGTCAGACAATCAACAATTAGTTGAACAGTTTTAATGATGTTGGAAGTTACTGTAGAACCTCAGGAGGTCATAAAAAGTCTATAGATGCAAGAAATTAGCGATGTCTTATGCAAATCGCCTTGAGAAACAGTCATTCTACAGTTTAGAGCTAAGCAGAGCCCAATCGGCAGCTCGAACTGTAGCTGGCCTCCTGGACGAACGGTCAGGAGATGATTTAATGAAGGAGGATCGGACAGTAGAAGACCAGCTATTGCATCACTGCTCACCAGAGAACGTAGAGTTACTATACTGCGTTTTGCAAGAGACACGTAAAATGGACCATTGACGACTCGAATCAAGTTTTATTTTCACAGGAAATAAGAGTAAGTCTTCAAATATACGTCAGTGAGTCTGACCGAGGCTAGAAAGGAGGTTTACTGCTTGCAAAATCTCTCCGAGCGTCCCATTCTTTGGTGCATTAATAATGTTCTGGGGACGAGTTTGTTTCGATGGTCTCATCGATTTGGTTCTTCTACGGAGGAGATCCATGAATGCACATTTCTACGTAGAAAATATGGTAGAAGAACATGTGATGCTATTTGCCTCGATTGTCGAGGATAATTTGATTTTTATCCAGGATAACGCTCGACCCAACGTTGCTAAAAACTGGCTTACCATTGATTTGTGAATATTCCAACTATGCACTGACCTAGATATGAACCCTATGGAGCATCTATGAGATGCACTAAAACACTCAGTTAAGAGCCACATATCTGCCTTTATAACTCTTAGGGAACTCGAGGAAGTCGTTCTTGATAATGCAGCAGGTTGGAACCTTTGGTGTGAAGATAACACTGACTTAGTTTTCCACAAAACACCAAAATACTATACACTACACTTGACGCGCGTTTCGTCAACAAGGTTGGCATCATCTGGAGATTATTAAAACTCGTCTTATAAAAATCCTTCCTGTCGAATAGGAGAATATGTATACCCCGGCAAGCCATTCACCACCTGATCAATAGCATGCCCAGACGAATGGAAGCAGTAATAAAAGCTAGAGAAGGATCTACATGCTAATGAACTAAAATCCTTACGATTTAATTTCACCTCCAATTTTGTTTCTAAGGTTTTTCATTAACACCGTTTTCATTGCACTTGACATTATTGTTCCCTTCTGTTATATATTTATGCTTTTTTCCAATAATAAATAACATTGTCATTTGTTAAACATTAGTTGAAATCATTTAATTATAATATCACGTATGTGTACATGATTTAACAAACAGTTACACTTTCATATGCTTATACAAACCGTTATAATTGAAAATGCTTAAAATGATACATTTTATAATTATACCTGTATAACAATGTAGTCACGTCATGGCAATTTCACTTAATAGGAGAAATCTATTATGGCATTAAAGGATGTGGATATACCTTTCAATCATCTAGACTGATGAGGACGGAGTTCACGGTTGGCAGAAACTGAACACATGTCCGGCACGCGTGGGCATTAAGAATGCTTGGTATTTCATTAAGATCTGTTTTCGGACGGCAATTATGGCGATAAATTAATGTATTGCCGTCATTGTTTTTCTGAATTTATTTTGAACACGACCGTCACTGTGGTTTGTTAGTTTTAACCGCTACATGATGTTATTGTACGGGTGGGTGTTGTTTTAAGTATGCACTACGTGGTATGTACATGTGTATACCGCTATAATTGTAACACTGAGTTTTCTATAAAGAATTTCAAGTACTTTTCTACGAACTCAATTTACAGAATATTACAGAATTGTAATTATAGAAATTAAGACAACCCAAAAACAGTTTATTTAAAAAGCGTCTGAAGCGGCAAGCAATAATAATAAATAAAAAATATAAATAATCTAATATCAAATTTCAATAGCAGTTTTCCAAATTAATATTTAAGTATATGTATAGAACAGCGCACCACTGTGCCAGAATCTACAATTAGAAGTATTACGTTTATTTAAAAAATATATATGAAATGTAAGATACAATTTTAAACAACATGTAGTGATTATATACAGTGGCGAAGCGTACATTGAGACTGTAAGGCGCAGCCTACCTTACATATTTTGGATGTAGATGGTAGACCCCTTTTTTATATTGCCATTTGCCTGTGCCAGAATGATAAACATTTTCTATTCATATTATCATACATATTTCCATTTAAACTGAAGCGCTGGCAACCGGCAGTGCGCAAGCCTTGGCCGGCCGCTGTCTAGGATGTCGACAGCCAGCGGCTTGGTTTTAACGGACTTATAACGGACTCGCGGTGCGGGGGAGGAGAGGGGAGTACACGAAAAATGACATGCAATTTAGCTAGCCTGATCGATCAGTTTGCGTAATACAGTGGCTATAATATTGACCTGTCGTTACTTGTAGTGATTAGTGTTATTTTTAAGGATAATGGCGGCCCTAGACAGCGCGGATTTCGTAGACTTTCGAATTAATAAGAGTGGTTATTTTAATAATTTATCTTTAGAGGATAAACTGAAAACTGAAGACGTATATTTAATTATAAACTGAAATTATAAACTTAAAATGAAAGCGGTAAAACCTACCAATTTATTTCAAGAACTATAGATGTTCTTGCAGAAAAGAAAACGCGGCGAGTGGAATTGATATACAAAAAAATATAGATAAGTTGTTTTTGCGATTCAACTATTCAATATAAATATATTGAATAGTTGATATATATATATATATATATATATATATATATATATATATATATATATATATATATATATATATATATATATATATATATATATATATATATATATATATATATATATATATATATATATATATATATATATATATATATATATATATATATATATATATATATATATATATATATATATATATATATATATATATATATATATATATATATATATATATATATATATATATTGCATTAAAGATGAGCAGCCCCCCTCCCTCGCCTAATTCAGGACAGCCTACCCTCAGCTTGAATCGACGCTTCGCTACTGATTATATATACAGAGTGCATCACGGTAAGTGGCTTGTTATACGTTTTCCAGAAACTACAAATAATTTAGAACTGACATATGGGGGTTAGGGATGCTCTATTTAATGAAAATAATGCCATGTATGTGACCCTTCCGATTAAGCGAGAAGTCGTCAATAACTTTTTTATTTTAAATGGCGTACCATATTCTTTATGCCAGGTGACACAAACAAAAGAAACATAAAAAGAGTAAAATTTTCCAGATACGTATTATAATGGATACATTAAAATTTACTGCTGGGAGGAGGACATAAGGTCTACTCGGGAGGTGGTAATCCAAAACCAGACAGAGAGAGAGAGAGAGAGAGAGAGAGAGAGAGAGAACAAAAGAACAGTACATGAACTTATTTCTTATTTTCCACCAAATGAAAAAAGAAACTGATCTACGAGCTATTGAAGCCAGAACAATAAAATTCAATGTCTACAACAAATGTAACAAAAATAATACAATAGAAATAAAAATAGTTCACGTCGCAGTTGAAAACGATAATAAAAAAGATAAGATAACTATTGCTGTTTTTAAATTGTTACTAAAAATTATTATGAAACATCAACAAGCTTATTAAAGGTAACAACAGTGATATACAATATGAGTGATAAAACAAAATGGAAATATTGTCGATTAATGTTCAAACATTTTAATACTCGCGTCATAACGCCGCTAGTGGTTGCTCCGCGAATTTAATTCCCGTTTAAGTATTCAAACGCCCTTCTTGCTCTAATATCCAATTCTTCTCGTGAATTGACGGACTCATACAAATACACATTGGTTTTCATCTTTTTCCAAAGATAAATCAAGGGGAGTGAGATCCGGACTAACAGACCATATCCAGGAACCGCGTCGTCCATTCCACCTATCTGCAAACATATCGTCTAGTATGTTTAATACCTCTTGTGTAGAGTGAGCAAGAGCTCCATCGTGTTGATACCAACAACTTCCAAATTCCAATAGTGGTAAACTATCCAAAAAATCGGTAACTATTGTTCTTAGTATTTCCGTATAAAGCTGAGAAGTTAAGGTTCCATCGTAAATATGGTAATAAAACTTATTGCTTTTTAATAAGCAAAACAAATTAAAATTAATTTTTTCCTGGAATCCCCCTTCCCTTATAGAGTGATGGTTTTAATTTGCTTAAATATGGCAGTTATGCCTACTAAATATTCCTTCACGAGAAAACTTCGATTCGTCAGTTCAAATATTTTTTTTTCCAAAATCATCTTCTTGAATATGAATTAAAATCACTTCACAAAATTGAACCCTATTACCAGCATCTTCTAGATGAAGATCTTGCACATTAGTAAACTTATAGTTATGCATTTTGTGTTTCCATAAGATTCTTACAATAGAGGAATAAGAAACGTCTATGTCATATACTGCGGTGTAACCAGAAGCTTGTAGATATACTTTGAAATAAGCCAGGATTTCTGGGTAGGATTAATTTTGGTTGCTTTAAAAGTACCAAACTCTAGGGAATTAGCCTAAATTATTCTAAATTTCTTTTCATTCATGGGTGGCAGATTAGGATTTAATTCGTTAAACCTGCTGCATGTTCGGCTAATAATTCGATTGCATTCTCCATGGATATAAAATAAATTCAAATAATCGGCATTGGCGTAATTATTTTGCATATTAACTAACAACGATACTTTGACACTCTTACAGAATACTTTAGAATGACAAGATGAACATTTATTTGTTTTCTCATGGTACGCTGCATGTTAATTTAACAATGTTTCTAAATAACTCTAAATAACTAAAAAACCGTTCAATTTAGGTATAGAAAATGCCCATATAGGTCGAAAGGTAATACAATATGTTTCAATTGAAGTAAGTCACTTATTGAAGGTCGAAGTTGTCAAAGTTTGACCTCCTGTTTTGGACACCCTTTGCAATTTGGAGCATTTGTAATTTATACATTCATAAGCTCCGTATCACTTTAACATTTGGGAAAATAATTGGTTAATGAAACTTATAGCGAAAGTTATTAATTTCTATATACAGGTTAGTGTTCGCATAAGACTTTATTAAACTCAAAATATCGAAAAAAGTATTAGTTCTAGGGATAGGGATTGGTATTGAAAGTTACCTCAAAATAATGAGCAGAATTTGAATCTGGCATAGAAAATATGGTATGTTATTTAAAGTGTAACATATATGCCATTATTTTTATTAAATAGAGCTAAAAATCCCCATCTGCAAATTTTCAGTTCCAAATTGTAGTCTCGAAAACGTCTAATAGAACACTCACCGTGATGTACCCTGTATATGTACGTAATAATTGTTCACTTCATCGCTTGATGAAATAACAATTTTATTTAATGATTTCCCACAAAAAAGAAAAATTGTTCCGTATGATACGGTACATAAGATACAGAATTTTCTTGAGTACAATACATTTATTTTATTTATATCTTTTTAGTAAAAAATACCTTTCGATAACAGAAGGAAAAAAGCTTTCAAATTCAGAGCATGATCCATCTAGTGCATTCTAATCCATTATATGGGGTTAAATTGTATTTGGTAGATTCAGCGATGAATTTATAAACCCATACATAACTTAGAATGTAATTCGATAAATTTTTTTGATCCTCAATAAAAATCATTTCCGAATGGAAAACAGATAAAATTATAATGACATTATATAATATGTACTTGGAATAGTAAAAATGGAAACTGATTAAAGTGCCACCTCATTGTTTTTATTTTATAAAAAATTATAATGTGGCATAAAACTGAACAAGAATGGGTCCAGACAAACACGCTAGCAAACCAATTACTTTACGAGCAAAAGCTGTTGCTTGACTTTGACTACCACTATGCTTAGTACTAAATGCGATTACCCACTGCAATCTTATTGAATAGTGCTATACCTTTTTTCATGTTTTTTTTTATTTCCAAAAATTCTATAACATCAGTTTAGAATTGTTGTTTTACTTTGTTTACTACCACTGTTTCATATCTTGATTTATTTACTTTATTACATGGCCTAATATACAAGGTGTCCTGAAATGTTTTCCTCATTTAGGTATTTATTGAACATGAAGGGGTTGTTGGACATGAACACGTGAGGACACATGATTTCAGCAAGATAGGGCTACAGCCCATACTGAAACTTTATCAATGGAAGCTGTTAAAGCGATGTTTTCCAGGCAAGTGATCTCTTAGTGGGGGACATTAATTGGCCGTCTAGAAGTCCGCATTTATTCCCGCCGATGGATTTCTTCTTATGGAGTTATTTGAAATCTAGGGTGTACACTAATGTTCCTAGAACTTTGTTGAGACGAGTTATCACAAATTTTATATGTCGCGCCTTGATGAGGTATATTGATGATGATGATCCATTTGCAGTGATGCTTTTCAGACAATAATACTGCCAACATATTGTAATTGTTATGATTAGAAGTTTGTATAAACTTTTTCGGGGAATACATATTTGTAGAGCACAAACAAAGAAAAATAATTATACAATAATTATAAATTCATAAACAATTAATACCTACAACACAGAACCAACTATTAATTGAATTATAGCTATTACTGAATTATATATTATGGTACCATTACAAAAATAAATAAACAGTTTTAAAACCTTAAAACGGACTTTTCCGCACGTAGAACATCTCTATCTCGAAATTGAGTGACCAAGAAAAAATAAACCAACACACCAATGCAGAATATCTGTTTTATGCGACAGTTTTATTTTTTTTAAATAGTCCACCCTCGTGTTTTCTGATGACCACTGAACAGGGTGGGGTGTGTCCTATCCACCTCAAAATCAATAGATGTCGTCTGGTAGACGTCCCTAATCAGAATCAGTTGAAACCCGATCTGACACGATTTAAATGAGTGATCGTGCTAACAAAAAAAATTCTCAAATAGTCCACCATTGTGCTTTCTCATGACCTATGAACATGGTAGAGTGTGTTCTATCCACCTCAAAATCAATAGGTGTCGTCTGGGGGATGTCCCCGATCAGAATCAGTTAAAACTCGATCGATACGAAATGATTTAGTTGAGTTATCGTGTTAACAAAAAAAACATTCTCAAATAGTCCACCGTCGTGCTTTCTCATGGCCCATGGACAAGGAGGGGTGTGTCTTATCCACCTCAAAATCAATAGGTGTCGTCTGGGAAACCTTCCCGATCAGAATCAGTCAAAACCCGATCGATCCCACACGATTTAGTTCAGTTATCGTATTAACAAAACTAATTTCTCAAATAGTTCACCATCGTTCTCTCATGACTCATGGACAGAACATCTATCTCTATCTCGACACTGAGTGACCAAGAAAAAATAAACCAACACATAAATGCAGATTATCTGTTTTATGCGACAGTTTTACTTTTTTCAAATAGTCCACCCTCGTGCTTTCTCATTACCACTGAACAGGGTGGGGTGTGTCCTATCCACCTCAAAATTAATAGGTGTCGTCTGGGAGACGTCCCCGATCAGAATTAGTCAAAACCCGGTCGATCCGACATGGTTTGGTTGAGTTATTGCGCCAACAAAAAGATTCTCAAATAGACCCAAGGGAGGAGGTGGCGCGTGTTATCCACCTCAAAATCAATAGGTGACATCTGGGAGACGTCCCCGATCAGGAGCAGTCAAAACCCGATCGATCCGACACAATTTAGCTGAGTTATCGTGCTAACAAGAAATTTTAATGCCGACAACGGCGACACACACACAGCAAACAATTTTTAAAAACCATTTTTTTTTGCATTTAGGCCGAAAAACGAAAAATAAACCCAAAAAAAAATTTTGTTTTTTCACTTCTTTACACGATTACATTGCTTTTCCGCTAGTATAGTGGAGTGCGGAAAAGTAAAAATTAGTTAATGCACAATACATACCATATTGATATATTATGATACTATAGTATAAATATATTATTTTTTTTTTTATATCCCCTCGAAAACCGGCTCAACTGCTAGGAGTACTGGCG
Source organism: Rosalia funebris (assembly GCA_037954035.1). Classification (NCBI taxonomy): domain Eukaryota; kingdom Metazoa; phylum Arthropoda; class Insecta; order Coleoptera; family Cerambycidae; genus Rosalia; species Rosalia funebris. The sequence continues at coordinate 1,129,972 of JAZFAV010000024.1, forward strand.
TGTGCAAGATGCGTGTAAACACCTTGTAACAGGCGTTTAAGCAGGTTATCGGTCGGTAGTTCTTTGGATTGGACAAATCTCCGGTCTTCGGGATTAGCACGGTTCGCCCCTCGACAACCCAAGAAGGAATTTGCTGCTCCCCATTTAGCCAGGCGGTAAAAATTCTGGCTAAATGGCGGTGGATACTAGGTAATTTTTTCCACCAGAAGTTATTTATCCCGTCGGGACCTGGAGCAGCAAAGTTCTTAGAGCCCGCAAGAGCCCTTCGAACCTCTTCAGGGGTTATCGGGTGGCACACTTCTTCTGGTCGCTGAAGACCTTCGCAAAAGCCTTCAAAGTGTGCCAGGGCTGGAGTGTCTCTTTGGAGTGGGAGCTTCTGCTCGTACAGCGCCTTCCAAAAGTTTTCCACCTGATCTACAGTCGGTGGATTTTCGACAACAGGTTGAGGCGGTTCGAATAAACGCGAGGGTTTTTGGCGGAACAAATTATTTTCCGCCAGTCTTCGCGCCCGCCTCACTAGTGACTTTTTGCATGTCACTAGCATCCGTATCCTATCAAAGCAGTGCTGTTTGATCAGGAGGCAGCACCACCTCATTAAGTGTGTGATGGACGCGTCTTAAATTAGCGGCGATTCGCCGTAATTTTTGCGTGAAAGGCCTATTGGCCGCCATATAGTCCATCACACATTGGATACGAGATACCTGTTGTCTTGCCGATTGGATCTTGGCCTCCATCTTCCGTACACGCCACTCCGCTCTCTCTCGCGGAGAGGAAGAGTTGTTCGCCCTCTCCATATGAGAGAAGCTCTCGGCGGCAGTGTACAGGGCACAATTTATGTGCCAGATGTCGGCTCCTTCTGGAAGCGATGCTTGAACTTCAGCATCCACTCTGGCCAGGTCTTGTGGCCTAGGGGGTCTTATGCGATGTAACCCCCTTCTGGTACTGAGGCCCTCTACTATTGGTGGAACGGTAAAGACCGCATCCTCAATTGGTTCATTAGGCAGCCTTTCAGCTACGTCATTCGCCAATCGGGGCGCAGCTCTGACATAGCCCTTTCTACGAAGATAGGATACATAATCACGCAAATTCTGCGGCGTGAAGGCATCATGCTCTGGGTGTAATTCACACCACAGGGCATGCATACGTGCCATGTATCCCCTCCGTATGGGCTCACTGCTTTCATAGCAATGCAGCAGGTCGTCCCTCAGCTCGTCGGTCCACTCAAAGCGTCCATGTCGTTGGCGTGCGTCGTTTCCAGGCAATCCATCCATTTGGGCCCCACTACCTTGCCCATGACCCCTATCCGAACGGGGTCGATCATGGGGGCCTCCTCTTCTGTCATTTGGAACAAGAAGATCAGGCTTAACGGGGAGTTAGCCCAGTAAGCCCACGGCCGACACTAGAGGGGAATATGTTATCCTCTCCCGGGTGCGCTGGTGCTGTCGGTCCGGTTTTGCACCCCAGCTGGAGTAAGTGGTGTCGCTACTCACCAAAGGCCAGATGGATGTTGTGCGGCCCCTCCTGCTTATTATTATTATTATTATTATTATTATTATGTTTTGTGGGTTTGGGCCTCATCAGCTAGTGATCGCATGGGTAGTCCCTTGGCGATCCCCTCTTATCCGGGTCATTATCCAAAATATCCTATCCCATAAAAGGAGCAATTTGGGCACGTCTCTCGCCTTAAGCCTCGCCTCCTCTAGGATAACAGGGGTCCCTAATGTAAGGAACCTCCTCTCCTTCAGTGCGGAGCAAGTGTAAAGAAGATGAATCGAGGTTTCCTTGTCTTCTCTACAGTATCTGCATGCCGAGCTGTCAGTCAGCCTCAGCTTGTGCTTATATGCATTCAGGCTACTATGGTGGCCCGTTATGATTCCCACCAGGGTTCTGGCTTTGTGCCTGTTCAATTTAATGAATTCTTGGGCCCATTTCTCAATCTCTGAGTATTCGATTAAGAGTTTTGAGTATTCGATGAAGAGTTTAGTATTCGATGAAGAGTTTAGTATAAATATAGCATATAAAAAATACTTAAAATTTATTATAGGATTTCTTGTTTCGTATTTCTTTTATCACCTTTTTAATATAACCTAATTTAGGTGTATCGAATTTATTATTATTTTTTCGCCTTGATTTTCTAGCGGAAAATGACCCTTTCTGCAGTAGTAGTAGGTATTAAAGAAGCACTTCTTGATCTGTTCTCATAATTTTCTTCTAGATTTTCGGTATTGTGTAGTTCTTCTGGAGTATAACCTATTCCATTTATAAACAGTTTACTGGTTTATACAATTTATGTTTTATTTTGCTGCGATGAAAGAAGAAATTTTTTGAATTGCGATTTGTCTTCCATTTGTTTTATGATTAAATCGTGACTTATGGAAATATTTGTTCTCTTCACATTATTGGAATTGTGCAATTTGTTATGTATGTGGTAAGCTTTATTTAATATAAGAATTTTTCACATGTCCTAGGTTCCTCGTGTTCTAGAGTTAAGGTTCTTAAGGTTTCCCCAGTGGGGAAACACACAGAGTGTTTTGTGAGAGAAGTTCCTCTCGCATATTTCAGAGTTCCGTGTATCTTATGTTCACTATGTAAAAAATTGCCGAGAGGAGTTCCTCTAGGACCTCCTTTTCTCTATTCTCGATTTTTGCCTATCCCAGCCAATATTGGCACCTAACAGATAGAGGAGGTCCTCTCGGAATATAGAGTTCTGTGCACGCCAATTCAACATATAATACGTTGGCAAGAGAAGTTCCTCTCGGCATATTGTAGAGTTTTGTATATCCCAGTCATTATTTAAACAAACGGAAGTTTCCGTTATGAATAACAGAGTTATGTTGTTTGTCAGAAATATTATATCCATCTATCCGAGTTTGGGAAATGAATGTGAATCCTGAGTTTCCTTTCTATTCTATAACTTCTTTATTCTATTCACTCATTCAGGTATTAAACCAAATAAAGTAAATCGGACTTAAATTCAGATGAATAAAATCATAAATTGAATTAACCAGAGTAGACCATAAATAAGATAATTGAGAAAATACCAAACTTTATATAAAGAATCTGGGAAATAACAATTAAAAACACAACGTAATAAGGTTCCTACTATTAGAGAAAGTCACACCATGACATCAAATCTCTGGACTTGTATGTCCAATGTCTTAGGTTTATATAGCGGTGGCAGAGGTTCGTTGGTGTCATGTTCAGCAGGTGTGACATTAAAGCAGCTTTTGATGGTGGAACATTCCCCCAAGAGGATGTTTTATAGTTTGGGTTTCATCAAAAACCAAAATACAATAAGGGAGTAGGGATACGGGGTGGTACAGTATCGAAGAGTTACTACTACACTGTACATATTTAAAAATAACATTCATACATATATCGCTCGCTAATAATTCAATTGCTCCAGATAATTCATTGCCTATATATTTACATAAAATCAATTGTATAAGTTAAATATGTATTTATGTAGATTCTAAAATGAAAAATTTTTCGTGTTAAATAACAGACCGGGGAATACATCGTATCTTGTTTTGGCACCTTACTAATATTAATAAATAATGGTAATTTAAATAGCCAAACATGTCTAAATAAACTTTGTAAAATGGCATGTTGCAGCGAATTATATTTCATTGCTCATTTAACTAACTCTCTATCACTTTATTTTTCGTGTAAAAATACAACCGGTTAACAAAATGCAGTATTATTGCAAATTACTATTACTCTATTTTGTACATAATTCATTTCGCACGAAATTCCGTTGGAAAACTACGTCATATCGTAAAACGGGCAATTAATCATGTTATGAAAGTACCTACCTGACACTGAAAATATCCACTTTTATGATACCTGACATATACGCACATGTATATTTTGTATAAAACAGTTTTACGGCCAACACATGTTTCCAGAGGTAAAAGCATTTTATTTAAACAAAGTTCGTTGATCTGTGTTAATGAAAACAACGAATTAACATATTTCTAGCTGGCCATTAAAAAATCCGTCAGAGGTAATGGAGCCTCGAAAATACTGATCTATTAACATAAGCTCTTAATAATCGTGATATTATAATAAATGTAAATGAGTAATTTTTTTCATATAGAAAATAATTCGTATAGTATAAATAATCGGCTACACACTATGTGTAGTAATATATAGTGAGCAAATATAACTCGGCAGATCCGAAAGATACACAGTTCACAGGATATATTATTAGTTGTACAGTAAAGTACAACTAGTAATAGTTGTAGTAGTGCAGGAAAAGTCAACAACCAACTTGCAAAATCACATCGGAGCTTGCAGTGTCTCAGTCATCTACAATATTAAGAAAAAGAATGAGTAGCACCCAAACAAAATTCTCACAACCAACATACTTTGTGTGTTTCTGAGGAAATGGTGGATCGATGTAATAACTCCCAATTCCCAAACCAGGTTGTTTTCGAAACCACATTTTCTTAGAAAGGGACCAGTTTTCCAGGACACCGAAAGATTATACGTTTTTAGAGACTGGTTGCGCCAACAATCTTGGGCATGCTCGGAAGATGATGAAAACTAGTTTAAAACTACCTACAATTCCTATTTATATCAAAAAAATGTTCAGGTTCAGTAAACCGTTATGAATGTTTTCCGGCTTCAAGCACTGTTCGCTAATAAGCTCACTTGACTTAATTATTTTTATTCATGGTCAGTGAAGATATAATTTGCTATGGTTCATTGCGCCACTTCTTGTAATACCGTCTTAATACTTTCCACAACTACATTTGTTAAACTTGTTTAACTAAATTTTGCTCAAAACTTAAATTTTGTACAAAATTGTAGATACTGTGCCCCTGAAAATATTCGTCAGATACTAAAGTGATACATGGATTTTCCAGAGAAAATAAATGGATCAGGAATTTTTGGTACCACAATTGCAGAACCATCTTTTATTGATAGTACATTAACTGCTGCAAAGTATTTGGAATTGCTATAGAAGTACATATCTTCCTGATTTGTAGCATCTAAATAATGTAAGTCTTCAAATATCAGAACAGTCCAAATGCTACCATCATGATGGCATGCAACCACATTATTCGTGAATTGTGCCAATTATCCAAACATCATCGTTCCCAATATATTGTGAACTGGTAAAAAAGGAACTATTAAATGTCCAGCTAGATACTCGGATCTAACTCTAATGGACTATGTCTTGTGAGGTTACATTAACGAAAAGGCAGACGATTTGACCACTTAATTTAACGGTTATTTTGTATTAATTATTATTTTACATACTATTGTCCTTATTAATTTGCTACAATATGTTTCTGTTATAACTATAACAGAAATTGTATAAATAACGATTTTATCAAATTTGTTTGAACTTAGTTCGAACTTACATTTAGTGAGACTAATGCGTAACGTAAAACTAAAATAGTAAACTATCTGTCGAGTTTACCTTGGTCAAAACATACTTTCAGGTACTTTGTTCCGTATTTTATTCCCCAATTTCACGTTAATATTCGCATACTTGGAATTTCCAGTTAAATAACAGGAAAATAAACAAGTTATCAATTTTTAATTATGTACCCGTCCAGAAGATAAAACCTTCGCTAATTATTTACGCTCCGGTGTCCATATTTAAAGTAACAGTTTATTAAGAATTCGTACAATTATAACCATAAGAAACTTGCAATAATATAAAGCGTATCCAATAGTTATACGTACTAACCAACACGCAAAATAAAATATTTCCCAAGATAGAAATATTTAAAACCGCAATCGATGAAGACATTAATAATAATGCCGTTGCTCGACATGCTTTTCGACATTTTTATGGAAGAATTTAAAATATTAACTGTACAGGATTTAAAAATAAATAAATAAGTCATAAATGTCACCTTTGCATAATGCAAGAAATAAATCATATGAGGACATAATAATAATGCATTAATATTAAAATAATATTGCTTCTAACTTTTTTGTATAGCATCAATGAACATCTATTTCTTTATTAATGTTTGGCTTCATTTAACATTCCGTCGGGCGCAGTATGAATCCAACACATTCGGGCGCAATGCATCTGAGAAATCGTATAACCAAATCTTACACAATTTAGATTTTAATGAGGTGGAGAGTTAATTAAACGCTTATTTTAATTGATACAATACAATAATAAATATTTCACACTAGTTTTGAATCACAATAATTAAATTTACATAAAGGGACTCATTTAATATTGTAAATCAATAAATTTGGAAGATTTTTACAGGACAACCAGCTTTGGACAAGTTTTTTTTTTTTGTTTTGAGAATAAAACACAAACATAATCAGTATTGAACAATATTTTGAATACAGAAAACAAACCAACTACTTTTTCATGTAAAAGTTATAAAGTTATAAAAAATATTGGACGTGAATTACAAAAAAAAGTTATAAGTAACTGCCATTTTAAGTGTAAATAATTGTAAATCCTCTTCATGATTTTAGCATGTTCCAAACAAAAATAAACGTCACATTGTTGGTAATACCCAAATGTGTTAATTTTGAATTAAAATACCATAAAAAGTCAGAATAAGTAAGTGCAAAGATCCCAAAAAATATTATTAAAATAAATTAAAGAAATCTAACAAAATATAAAAGTGAAAATAGTGACGTAATCAAGCGCAATGCATCTAACAGATCGGGGAGGCCCATACAAGGCCAGGAAATGCACTAAAAAAATCGACACCATATCGATTAGAGTGGTGGAGTTATGGGAATATTTGTAATATGGAACGAAAGGGCAAAGAAAAATGTGACTACCCAATCTCACAGATTGGTTGCGCCCGACCGAGGGTTAAGGGTATATCAATTAAAATTTTGCAACACACTGTTTTCCTGTTATGGCTAGGAGAGAAAATATGCTAAAATAAATACAAAATTAATACTAAAATTTTAAGACAAACTGCTTTAATTCAAATTATTACGAAAATGTTCTCAAAATACTTATGTCAATCTATGTAAAAATTATGATTTAAATAAATTTCTGAAACATAAGTTTTTAACAGAAATGCAAGAGTTAAACATTTGCTTGTCGAAAATTTCCCAAAAATGCTTTTATTATAGCTTTCGACGATGTTCTGTGCTAAGACGCTAGTTTCTTTTTTGCATTTGAGTTTAAAAATGGCGTTTTTCATTAGTTGCCGTATTTGCGATCTAAAAAATATATCCTCTGAGGTATTTATATTTTAAATATATATCGTCTATATATATTTTCTGAGGAGTTTTGCATCACTTAATTTTGAAACAGATTTTAAATATAAAAATGTTTTGCCATAGTTTTTACGGAATTATTTACTAAGCCCAAGTTTATGTGCAAAATAAGAACATTTTGTTGGTCAATCAGAGACAAATATGTGAGTTTCCGGCAAATATTCTGATCTTGTAGGATATAACAAAATAAGAGTAGTGTTTTGTGTATGTCTAGTGCTCACATACACAAGATGAAGACAAGCAATATTTTGTAAACCTATTCCGTGATCCCAGTAATAAATCTATCAACTTCAAACCTGCATCCATGTTATAGTTTGAGTCTTCATATAGCTCGTAATAGAGCAAGGTTCATGTTTATAAATACCTTAGATACATGTAAAGACACAGCGAAATTGTTTCCTTAGCCCCACTAATACTGATTTTCAGTAGCACAGTAGTGATGATTATAATGATTTGATATTACATTATTCGTAAAATTGGCTTTATTGTTCCACAAAATATTTTTTAATTCTACGTTTTCCTGGGATCTAGGAACAAACCTCTTACAACATTGGATTCGACTTTGTGGGAAACCAGCTTCCAAGTGTTGATGGCATGTATATTTGCAGAGGGTTATAGTTACATTTTATTAAAATTTGTCGTATACTTGAATACGGAATCCGATGTAATGCAGATAGTAGTCAGATACTATTATTCGGATTTACTGTTACAATAATACATCCTATTCTAGTTCTTCTGTTATTATGGTAGTTAATGTTCCCTTTATTTGGTATACTAAATGTGCCATTGGTTTTTTGGATAATACAAGAGTTTTCTAATAAAGTCTCTTCCTATACGGGTATTTTAAATTAAATTGTCTGTATGTTGCTTCTGTATTTTTTACACTTGACAAATAAAACTATTATTTCAAACATATCTTCATTTTATAGGTTTCCTGAATATTTTCCATTTTTAAGCGATGATTTACTAAATAGATAGTAGCACGGACAGCTTTATCAAAATTATTATAGTTGATAGCAGCAGTCACAGTATTTCAAAGGTGTCTTTGTTTTGTTACATTCGATGGATGAAGTAAATTAAAATGATTTTTACGCATAGTCGAATTGATTTGGATATTAGAAATATGGTTCTATTTGAAAAATTGCTTACAACTGATCGTTCTATAAGGGCTGTGACTAGAGTCCCGCCTCGGGACCCAGGTCTAGTCCCGAATAACGTCCTCAAGTGACGTCATAAGTAGCGATTCAGGACTGATATTCCTTACCGACTCGAGACCAGCATCCGGTCCCGTATTTACGAGTATAAGGAGAACCGTACCTTCGTTAGTTACAAACATTATTTACATATGTATATGGTATACATGGTGTCCGAGTTTTAAACATCCAAACTTCACAGACATGTAGACAATCTCATTCTGAGTAAAACATTTCCTATAAACATACCTATTACCTAGCTTCCTAAGGAAGATACAGGGTATTGAAATTCAACTATTTTTTGTTTATTTTCATTAATACTTTCCGGAAAGATGGAGATACAGTTTTAAAATTTTGTATACTTGTTTACGGAATCAAGACTAATATATCCTATTGTTTTCGTAGTCAGTGATATTCTGAGGTCTGTTCATTTTCTGAGGTCCGGGCAAGATTTCAAACACTAGAACTTTTTTGTCGTATGCCACTGACATGTGTCTTATACACAACTTTTAAAGCACGATATATTCGCAATATTTTTGCTCTCTTGTAAGTTTGTGATATCTCGAACGGTTTTCGAGATATTCTAATTTCTTTGCGCATTCTGCAAAATTACACCTTTTACACGATAATTTTCGAGGGAATTTGGCTTTAACTAACAAAATCCATAGACAACATTATGTAAACATAACACTAAAATATCTTCTATTAATAATGGAAGTCGGTACAGAATATCAGTCCCGACCCGCTACCTATGACGTCATTTGATGACGTTATTCGGGACTGGACCTGGGTCCCGAGGCGGGACTCTAGTCACAGCGTTCTATAAAATTGTAAAAAATACAAGGTGTCCTATTTAAAATTGGAGAGTTAATACCATTATCGGTAAAACCGGAAGTGATGTAAAGCATTACTGTTTGCTTTTAGTAGCTTGTATGTCAAATATATCAAATGTTATAAAATATCGATATCGTAAGCCCACTATTAACAGAAATACAGAGGTGTTTCCTTTTAAAAACATCACCCAGTACATATAGTATTATTATGTAGACGAAGTGAAACTTAATTTAAATTCATCTCACTGACGCTACCGATCTTAATTTTATCGTAGATATCGAGAAATCGTTCTGAAAATTGGAATAAGTGAAATAGCAAACTGAAGTTTACGACATTTCAATCTCGTTTAGTCAACTAGAAGTAAATGCAGTCAGGGAGTTTATAACCATGGAACGAATTATATCAGATAAGGCACCCCGACGGGTAAAATCTCTTCCTAGAGACAAAAGTATTCTACGGCAATATATCTAGACTAGAAAATGTGCTACATTTATATAAATCTGAACTACTTTTCATTTATCAAAAGTGCGGCAGTTGAAAATATGCACTTACCTATTTTTAACTATTTAAATAATGCATTCTCTCGTAAAGTAATGAATGCATTCGTTAAGAATTTCAAAAACTCTGGGACCCGTCAAATTCTATTTTTAGTTGCGCAATTTTTAAATTATTATACATATAGGGTGATTCGTGTAGGAGGGTATGACGTCATTTATATATGTTTATGACGATCCCCTTTTTTATTGCAGAATGTGAAAAAGTACAATTTTTACATTTTTACGCCAGTATAATAATTATCCATATTAGCGTGCATATAGGGTAGATAAAAACATGAACTATGATCGTGCAATTTCAAGATACTAAATTTAATGATAATGATTATTTAAAAAATCGACTAAATTAAATTGGGCGCAGTTGGCTGCCTGATAGTAGCCAAGTTAGTTAATAAATTCATTATGAACATTCTCAATAATTTCAGGAAAATTCGTCACGAAATACAAAGTATGTTTGTGACGAATTCTTGCTTTTGTATGTTCCAAATTCTCCGGCCCAGTAACATACACTTTGCTTCTTAAGTATCCCCAAAAAAAGTAATCTAGAGGTGACAAATCTAGCGATCTCGTTGGCCACTCAATCGGTGCACTTCTCCCTATCCAACGGCCCGAGAAAATCTCATCTAAATAAGCGCAGATAGGTGCAGTATAATGGGATGGTGTACGCCTCGAAGAAAATCCAAATATATTGCACCAGTTAGGTTCAAGTCACATAAATAGAGACTCAGAATTCTTCAAGCGATTATGCCGCCCCATACATTTACTTATTGGGGATTTTGAGTGGTATTACCATAGTGTACGTAAGAAAATGTACTTTTTTCCATTTCGTAATAAATTGGGTTGCCAAAAAAAAATTGACAGCATCATACCTCCCCCATGAAACACCCTGTATGTATTACTTATATTAAAAAGAAATGCGTAACTAAAACTAAAATTAGTCGGGTTGAGAGTTTTTTCGAAAAGTTATTGCTTGATTTATTTACGAATTTAGTCATTGCTTTACAAAAACACAATGGAATGTAGCACACACGCATATTTAAAAAAAAAATATTGCATTATAATGAGGTTTATTTTATATACTGTCAATTTTATATACTATCAATCTTATTTTATATACTATCAATTTGAAGTTGTGGGCAATGTTGTGCTTACAAGTGTACAAGGTGGTAAAAAAATGGTAAAAACGTTGTTACGGCACTTGTTTGAAGAAGTAGAATTCAATAATGTCAAAAAAAAATTTTCAATTTTGTTAATAGTAATGATGTTTTCACAATTCAACTGTAGTTTTTCAAGAAACTGTATTTCATGGGTAATAATAAGATAATTATTCTCTAAACTAAATTCAGATATAATACTTGGTTTCTTCTTTCAGTGGGATTTTCATTAATAGTACCGACGATAGTTCTAGTTTTGAGCAAGCAGTGATAGGACATGTTCGTTTTTGTTCTTCATTTCGGGGATATCAAAAATACCTATATAATTTTTAATTTAAAAATTATTGAAAGTTCAGACTACAGCAGTTCTTACAATATAAAAAAATCCAATTTAAAAATAATTATTGATCTAAGCGTAGTTTCTAAAATGGTGCTAGACTGACTTCGGGGCGCTTTTAAGGACAGCAATTTCTGATACACTTCTTTCCATAAACTAAATGAACCAGAAATTAAATGAAGCTCATTGTGAATTAATATTTTTCTGTAAGGAAGATAGCTGTCAACATCCCAAGGGGTGGATATATTTTGTATCCGCTGCCAACATAAAAAATGCTGTTACATGCCAGATATAATCGGCGCGTAACATGGACAATTTAATGTTTGTCCTATTTAATTAGGGACACTGTACGGAAAATTTCATTTTACGTCTAATTTAACACAGTTCCTATTACGTTAACACTTCATAAGAAATATATATGCTATCATTAAATATCGTATTACCAGAGTTATTTATAATTATATGATATAATTAACATGCAAGCAAGGCACAACTAAAACGCAATATGCAGTAGTTTAAGTAAGATTTACCAAGAATAAATCTATTTTTAATTTACACAGAATGCAAGTATAATGACAACACGATCCATATCATCATTGCTTGCTGCTGACTTCTTTAAAACCTCAGATAGCCAACAGAATATAGAATTACTGCAGCGAAAGTACTTCTTTCTTAGTACCATTTTCTTCACAGCATTAATTTGTTTTAAAACGTAGATAAAAATGTTCTAATATAAATATTACCATTTTGTAATGAAAAAATATTAAATATAATATTAAGTTGAAGGACTACGTAATTCTGGACATAATTGTACCGCTCAATGCTCACAATCTAAAGCCTTATCAATACAAAGTGAAATAAAATATTTCAACTATCGTTTTATTTATACTTCACACAGCATTTGCATCAACAAAAACCAAATTAACGCTACATCTACCTTACCCTTGCGTTTCCTCGTGGGCACAAAACGCGATCGATTCCATGCCTCTTCAATTAAATGTCATGATAACGACTCGACAGTCAAGTCATTAATAACATTAATGTAAGTTACTACTTCATTGCTTCCGATGGAAGTTACAAAGTGACATCCTCCTACTCAAAGCGTACCGAAAATGAGTTTCTAGTTTCCATTCACACTTACCTGAAAAAACAAAATAAAAATCTTACATATTATGTATGTAAAGAAATATATAATTATCCTAGTATACTAGTTGATAATAGTTATGGTATAATTTGTGATGTACGGGAGAATTATAGTATTATAATTATTTTATCAGGTTTTGGGCTTCAAATAGTTTCATCGAGATTCTCCCTTGTTAGCCAAACCTAATATGACATTGCGCTAATCAATCTGGCAACTAATTCAAAGACTAATGATCGAACTCCTTGCATCACTAGCGACAGCAGAATAAGATTATATCTGTATGTTATTATTGTTATGAAAAAAAACTATTCTCAATTTATTATACGTATACCTTATACTGATATTCCTTATTCATGCACCTACTATTAGTTTTTTGACCAAGTTGTAGAATATAACAGAATATAGAAATACCATCCCCGTTATCACTAGTATTATTGTTTCTCTTCATTATCGTATAATGCACATTGTTATGGATCGCACTTTAAATGTTTCAAGTTTATTTTTTTGAGTAAGCGATTAATATCTGGCTGTTGTATCAGAGTAAGTATGTAAAATATCAACAAAAGATCATTTAGTTCTTTATGTACGCAATAACTAATTTTAATTAATTTAATTTTATAAAAATATGCCGCTTATCTAATTCAATATATATATATATATATATATATATATATATATATATATATATATATATATATATATATATATATATATATATATATATAATTACAATTTTATTTATAAATCTTACTCATACAGCTGTGTTTCAGTTGAATATACAGACAAGATGACAGAAATTATTCATGAAAATTAACAGGATATAGTATATAGGGTGTCTCAATCGGAACTATAGGATTTGATTGCGCACCATTTGTGTTCTGTCAAAGATGGGGCGTCAAATTTAACGACTGTCATCTACAAACCATACGACATCGACATACAGCGATTAACAGTTCAACAACAAATAGTTTGTGTACAATTGTTTTATGAAAGTGAGCGATCATTTACATTGCATTAAGAAAAATCTGTACAAAATTAGCACAAAATGAAGCACCTACAGTTAACAGTTCGTAACTTAATTAAGAAATTTGAAGAGATGGGTTCTGTTATTGATAAGGCAACACCAATACGTCCTCTTCGTAGTCGGTCAGCCGAAAATATTGCTGTGGCAAGAGTAAATGTACGAGTATCTCAATACATCAATTCGACGTCGTGTACAATAATCGAATAATTAAATGTGTCAAGAGCCAACACGTATCGGATTTTAAAGAAAGATCTGCATCTGTCAGATACAAAATTCAGTTAACACAACAATTAAAAATGGACCACACTTCATTGAAAATGAAGCTCGTAATGTCATCACAGTAAATGGGGAACGCTATCGTGAAATGTCAAATAAGTTCGTTTTTCACCAAATTGTAGATTTGGATTTAAACATGTGGTTTCAGCAAGACGGTGCAATGTGTCATACAGGACGTATAACCCTAACTCTGTTGCATACCAAATTTCATAATCATGTTATCTTGCGGAATGCCTGGCATGAATTGGTCTGTAAGATCATGTGATTTAATAGAGCTGGACTTTTTTCTTTGGGGTTATGTCAAGGGAAAAGTGCACGCCACCCAGCCAGTAATAATTAATAACCTCAAAGCAAAAATTCAACGTATTATTTCGGAAATAGACCTAGTTTTATGTGCCCGTATTATGGACAATTTTGCTAAACAAATGACATCATGCCAGATGAGTCGAGGAGGCCATATGAATGATATTCTTTTCCATATGTAGCCATATCGTCTTAGTTTTATGTTGAAGTATACGAAACCTCAGCTTGTCAAATATTAATTTTATTCACAAATCAGAACCTATAGTTCCAAATCAGATACCCTATATTTTGATATTGACCTAAATGTTGAGTATAAATATATAGTAATCATATTACTAAAACGAAAACAATTTTCGAAGATTGGAAGAAACAAGGTATCTTCTGAGTAAAACATGAAGTACTTGACAAAACTATGTCAAGTACTGAAGATACGGAAATTTCAAATCCAATACAAGCGAACAATGGAAATGTTAAAGTAAAATTGAATCATATAAACTGCGGAAGCAATTGAAAAAATATGTATGTTTAAATTACATCTGAAAAGCTAACTGGATGACTAGTAAAGCTTAATCAAGTTCGATGAACAATGCAGACCTCAATTGATTTTAATTCACCGAACGATAGCCATGATAGTTTTACTCTTAAAGTTCATTAGAATTATTATAATAATATGTACTTGTTAGGAATTGAGCGATGAAACTTAGTGTTCTCTTATTTTTATATTTTTTATTAAAGTGTTATATCTTATACCGAACAGCTTTCTTTCGCATAATATACCACTAAGATTAATTTCCAAGAAGATAATATTGATTGACAAGAGCAAATCAATATTGATTGGCCAAAGAGAGTTTTGAGAAATTGGCAATAAAAAAACTAAAGAAACGTTTCATAGCATCATAGATATCCATTTTAACCTCTATCTACCAATTTGACAGTAGGCTAAATATAGATACTATGATTATACTCGTATACTCTGAGGATACAATTACAGACATTTAAAATCTGCATTTGAATCGTCCACAAATATTTTTCCAAATTTCTGATGAAAATTTGTAGTGACTGGTCTCCTTTGATTAACGAAAATTATAAGGTGCATATGTTAACTTTCTAATTAATTGATCTGTTATTACTTATTATGGTGCCGCTTATCATCACAGTGTATCGGGAAATGTCGCACGGGTATCGATTTGTAGTTCGAGGTATCGGAGGAAAAGAGTTTATAAATTGCCTTGTTCTCTTCACAAATTCATCTCCCCTTAATTGTGTATTCATGGGCTCAATAGTCTACAATATAACTGGCTTGCCGAGTCTAATTTTATCAAATATATTACAAATTCAAGCGTTCAGGAACACCGATGTTTTGTGAAAATTGATGAGAAGGAATATGTTGACAATTTTGTATAAAAGAAAAATGGTTTAAGTTAAGAATTTGAAGAATAATTAGATCACTGCCTTAGAATGTGATACTCAGTTTGAAAATGTTCACTGTTGGTTTTCATTGACTTCGTCTTAATAATAAACATTCTGGAAAATAGACGAGAGTAGACACTTGGTATCCTTTTGATGAAGAGGAAATGAGTACTTGTGTACTCAGGGGAATACCTACCAGCATGCTCTGATGCAAAATATATAGCTTAGCTACTAGAAAGATCAACGTATGTGGTGAAGAGCCACACCCGACTAGAGGTTACCCTTCTAGAGATTTTCACAGAACACACTGGATCTAGGGGAGTGATCCCCGAAAGCAATTCGTAATCCAAGATGTTTGTCGTGACGATGGAAGAATGGCTCTACCTTGGTGAGTCACGAATGAAATACATAGGTTACGTTAGTGTTATATAATACCCCCATAACATAAACTAAAAGTATTTCAAAGTAAGTAGTTAGAAGCAAATACCCCCTATACGTTAAGGGAGTACTGCCGTAATTATACCCAGGACTTTCCAACTCGTGGGATCTGTATCGATATTCCAAATCAAAGATCGCATGTGTCCACTCCCATAACTGTGGATAAGCGTTTCGAGTGGTTGTAGAGTGTTAAAAACTAAATTAACATAATCACAATCACAAAAACTAATATATGTAAAGAAATTTCATGAGTATGATTACATGGTGGATGGTATTATCCCATATTATGTCGTTAAACTTTTCAAAGGTGTAATTACGTGCAGAGTCCTGCTGAACTGCAGTATCGTTGCTTAAAACCTGGCAGACAAAGGACTAACAGATGTTATGCGAAACAGTTCTGCGTGAAAGGAAACGCGAAGAATCAGTGCCATTAATATTAACATTGAACTCTGATAAGCTACCAATCAAAGCGAAAGCGGGTTTTCACTCAATTATCGTAAGAACATACATTCCAGCACCGTAACGGTATTTTAAATGTCAAAAATTTGAATACACGTCAATTAAATGTAATCAAAAGGAAGTATATGCTTGTGGGAAAGAAGTCTCCTCATCGAGACACCGCATGGTCAGAACCACTAAAATATATAAATTGTAAAGAACTAAACTTACCGCGAAATAGAGAATTTCCGAGATTCGAGTAACAAAATTTGAAGAAATGCCATTTACAGAGGCGCAAAGGAGAATAAAAAAAAACACATCTATGCTAAAAACCAACATATTCTACGTAAGAGGATATAATCGAAGATAATAATCTATATCATCTTCGACACAACCTTGAATCAGAGATATTATTAATGACATGATGCCGCAAATAGTTCAAATTATGCAATCATATTCAAACGATACAAGCATTCTTGTATCTTACTATGTGGTATCTTACATGGTGATAAATTAATATGGTGATAATGAAGTAGATAGGAACCTTTGATGTGAAGATAACACTGACTTAGTTTTTCACAAAACACCAAAACACTATACATTACACTCGACGTGCGTTTCGCCAATAAAGTTGGCATCATCTGGAGATAATTAAAACTAACGAGTTTTAATCGTCTCCAGATGATGCCAACCATTCTTGGACCATAACTCCCATTCTATTCCCAGATTCCAGTCTCAACTAGAGAATGTGGTATGGAAACTAGATATTTTTCGAATAATAGTATAGAAAATATGGTACTTAATTTAATGGACCCCGTTTTCTTCTTTAAATTATTTTCCACATACGTTATTTACGTTATCGAAACAGAATGTGTTTTTACAGTCTTGGATTCTTAATTCTATATTACCGAATTGCAAATTAAATTAAAGAGAAGCAATACTCTTTATTTTTTAACACTCTCTTTTTCTACCTTCCAAGCCTCATTTTGTTTTCGTTCATGTTATTACAAATGATATTATTTTGAATATAATGCAAAGTTTTAATTGGCAGAGAGTAATTTTCAAACTAATGAAGTAAGGAGATTGTTATACTCCACCCCATCTGCAAATGCCTTATATAATTAACTAATCTCCTGGCTATATACCATCGGCGAGCGATAAATTACATGGAGAAATTTGTCGTATTTTGTCTAACAGAGTTAGCACTGACAATACAATGTCTCAGATTGATCGAGAACCACAAGGAAGATGCAAAGTGTCACTTATGTCGGGATACCGCTAACTGCAGGCCGGTTTAGGCCTTATCTTGGGTCTCGTCAATGTAGTGTAAGCGAGTATACATTTGACAGATGAGGCCCACATCTTGTAGACGCTGTTAGATTCTACCGCAATAGAACGTACCAAGCATCATCTCTTGGTAGTTTCTAGAACAATCTAAATCGAAGTAAGCTTGATCATCAATATAATACAAGTTTTTACTTGGCAGAGGGTAATTTCCAAACTACTGAAGTAGGGAGATTACTATACTCCAAATATACAGCAAATTTCACAATTTAATTCAGCACTCCTCGATGGCATATAGCCAGGAGAGTAGCTGTTTTGGCCAAATTTGGTTAGTCCTTATTATATAAGACATTTGCAGATGTGGTGGGGTATAATAATCTCCTTACTTCAGTAGTTTGAAGATTACCCTCTTTCAAGTAAAACTTTGCATTATTGATGATCAAGCTTTACTTAGATTTATATTGTTCTCAAAACTACCAAACGATGGCTTGGTACGTTCTACTGCGATGGAACGTAACGACATCTACAAGATGTGAGCCTCATCTGTCAAAGGCATATCGGTTACACTGCACTGACGAGATCCAAGAAAGATCGAAACCGGTCTGCAGTTAGTGGTATCCCGAGATAGGTGACACTTTGCATCTTCCTTGTGGTTCTCGATCAATCTCCGAATCACTGTATTTTAGTGCTAACTCTGTTAGACAAAATACAGCAAACGCCATTTAATTCAGCGCTCGTCGATGGCATATAGCTAGGAGAATAAATGTTTTGGCCTAATTTGTTTAGTCCTTATTATATAAGGCATTTGCAGATGGTGTGGAGTATAATAATTATTTTGAATATCAATGTTAAATTAGTCGCAAATAAAAAAACATTAAGTGGTATATGTTTGACAAGTAAATGCCAAAATAGAGAAGTATATTTATACATTTGATTAAAGGTACAATTTTAATTAATTTTGACGTACATTATGTCTATTATATGTATATGTATAACTATAGTGTTTCATATGGATTTACTTTGTAAGTTTACATATACGCACTGTTACTGTCAAATATAGATTTAAGTAAAATAACGAGTTATGAATTTCCAGACTGCGCTTGTAGACAAATTTGCCACCAATTATGTTTCTCCATAATTATATCAAAATACCGACGTTAGTTAATACAACTACCAAGAATAAGATACATAGGTAACCACTGTAATTATTTTGATAATTTAATTACGGACATTCAAATATCGTATATTAAATTCTTTTATACTCCAAAACTAATATAAAGTAGTAATTTATTTATTAAATTCGATACACTTACAATTAGTTCTAGTACCTGTTTGGCAACTTTCCAAGTCGAGCTTGTTAAGATAGTAAATATATACATAATAATATTTAAACACATTTGACAGTGAGTCGAACTTTATTTATGGCTGTCTTCATGATGAATGGATTGCAGAATTGGACACTTAGGATTAAACAAAATTTCATGTTCACGTAAACATGTAGTGGTAATTAACAACTTTTTGCACGCATTTAAAATTCTAAATTATAACTGCTGTCTTTATTAAATGATCAACGAGATCTAAACTGAATTTTACATTTTTTTTTGTAATTTTAAGGTTACGTGAGTGCTTAAGATTACGTACGTCCATTTACTACGAGAAAAATTGATAACTGATGATACAAATAAAAAAATATGCGAACAAATAACTGTGCGCAGAAAACTTAAAAATAATGTTATTGCGTTACAAATAGATAGGCATAGTAAAAAACTACTAAATAAAAATAAACGATGCTCAAGAGTTTTTTAAAATTTCCTCAAAATATCGAGTTCTTATAATAGAAACGTGGCTTGCTCCTAAACTAAAACCAACTTAAGTTTAAAATTTAATAAATTATTTCATACATTTTTAAGCTATTCGTGCAAAAAAACCTGAAATGTTGTTTTTCATTTGGTGCTTAACGTAAGTTAATTTTTTGGTGATATCTGTACAATAGAATATGCACAAGCAAACTTTACATTGTTGACCTATTTGAAACTGTGTCTGAAGTGCAGGGCATAATGCCAAAACAATATTGCATAATCCATAAGTTCGACACTGTACGTAACGTGGCCTGCATATGAAACGGAACGCGGAAACTTGAACCTGATTCAGACACAGATTTATTAGTTCAGATAGAGGTGTAGTCTACAACTAGCCACAGACAAATTATTATTTCCGGGACAACAGGAATCGATTATGTGTATTTACCAGGTGTAACTGAATTGTTAAGTACTTAAAAAAATGATCATATAGTTTTCCTCAGCGATTTACAGTTTTTGTCATTTCTGCTTCTTTACGGTAGCTCTAGAAGTCTACAATGTGGAACTTCAAAATAAATGATCGTACAGTATTTTTAATTACGAAATATTTAAACTTTGGGCACACGTTGCTTTACATACGCCTATTGATAGCTGTGATGATATTTTTGTATATATTAGTCTTAGTTGTGTAAATATTAGAAAGTAGAAGCCCTTGTTTAGCTAGTACTCAGTAGTACTACCAGGGCCCATCTGTTTCTTAGGGGTAAAAATGCGATTATCACAGACAATAAGTTTTACTGACCCAGCCACTTGTTAAGACTCTTGACAGTAGATCAATGGTTTATGACAAGCGTGGCGTCGAAATAAGTTTTTAAGTCAGTCCGAATATCATTTCACCACACAGAGCACTCCGAAAACCGCCACAGAACCAATATTAACTTGTTAAAGTTTGTAAATAATTGATATTAGCCATATATTATATATTTGGAAATATAAATTTTTTTGGAAATATATTAGCAATATATTTCCAAAAAAATTTTTGCCAATAAGCAAAAAAATATTTGTTGACCAATTGTTGTTGATCAATAAGAAATAAGGTGCCTATGTATATGTCAGACCAAAAAGAAAGAACAAGTATATACTGGCTAACAGGGATGTAGCGTGAGAAAAGAATCTAGGGATGTGATAAAAATTTTATAAGGGGAAGAGGTATAGTCGAATGTATGGTAGGCCATATGAGAATGGTAAAAACAAAAGAAAAACACTAACCTAAAATGATTATGCCGAGGTATATATCCTAATTTTTAAAATGAAGATCAATTCCTCGGTTTTTGTTTGTCTATTCAAAACGTCTATCACTGTTTCTTGAAATGTTGGAGACGATCTCATATCTTTTAAGAAGGCACTTTCAATATTTATTAATGCTAAAGCTGACAGTCTTTCTTGCTTTTGAGAATTTCGCATATAAGTCTTTATTCTCTTTAAACATGAAAATGATCTTTCCACGGAACTGCTTGTGGCAGGAATAATCAAAATTAAACGATACAATTTTGATGACTCCGGGAAAACAGAAGATAAATTGAAGGGACATAATATATTGAAGAAGCTCAAATACAGTGCTCTTTTTCATATCGGGATCACTATAAATCATTGAAAGTTCACTTTTTAAACGATTTGCGTCAAAGAATGTTCCATATATATTTATTAAAGAAGAAAAAAGTTCGTCGGGAAAACGTTTCACGAATGAAGTAAATTGTGTGGAATCTAGATTTAAGAATTTCAGTTTAGAAATTTCACTAAACCGCTCACTAATATTCAAAGTAAAAATTTCATAAAACAATCGTGCGTAGGTGCTTTTCTTATCTTCTTCAGGAATTAAATCCAAACGCATTCTTTTACTTGGTGGTCGATTTTCTAACACAAATCTGTCCATACGGTCCCAAATGTCACTAAACTCGTTTCTCATTTTTTGAATATGTGATATGAAATCGGCGATCTTTTTATTGCAGTAACTAATATCTGATATTTTTGTCTGTAGAATTTTAAACAGACTCTCGGAATGTGGGAATATTACAGAAAACACTGCTAAGAACTAAAAATTAAAATCAAAGTCGCGCAATAAAGTTAAAAGGCCTCTAGCACAAATAAAGGTTTCTCGATCCCATTCCTCATTTTCATTTTCCACAGTTACCTGAAACAGCGCTTCCAAATCTTCCTTATGTTATGGCGACAGTCGCCAAGATACATTCACATAATCGCAAATAACGACAACAACCACTCGACGTTACACTGTTGACTGCGTGAGATCACAGACCTTTTCGTCCATCTAACGCGTAGCTTGGATGTAACGTGGACCATCACATTTCAGCACTGCAGCAAGTAACGTGGGAGTCCAATAATTTCGGGCGCCTACACGGCCGATTTGAAATAAAAAAGTTGATGGTAGCGTTTAAAGTAAATAATGTATGTTTGCGGTAGGTTTAAAATAATAAAAAAATTGTAATAATTGAATAAATCGATTGAACTTTTAAATAACACTAATTTGCCAATTTTTTAAGAGATGCGACACATAACTCGCATCCATGTACGCTACGCCCCTGCTGGCTAATATAGTTACATTCGTATGTTAGACAAAGAACTACTTTTGCCTCAAGTGATTACATACTTAGTTCATAAAAAATTAATGATATACTTATAAAAATGATATTACTGATAAACAGTTCATTTAATAAAAAAGTATATAAAAAAATATAAACATGAATTTTGTTGTAATGCAATAAAAACAGTTTTCTATTGTTGACACAAGTAGGCTACTAAACTCTGTCCGATGAAATTGGTGGTTAAGAACTTTTCTACCTCCCGGTATTACGCTCTCTGATACATATTCCGAGCAGATGGGTGCAATCACCGTGTTCCAGCCGTATTCCCAGCTTTGGTGGAATGATCGAAAACACTTAAACGAAGAAAATCGATACAAAAATAAAAAAGCCTTCAATATTTCTTAAGAACTTTTCTACCGCCCGGTATTACGCTCTCTCGAGTAGATGGGTATAACCACCATATTTCAACCGTATTCCAGCCATATTCCCACCTCGAATGAAATGATCCAGAACACTTGAACGAAGAAATTCGATACAAAAAAGAGATGACAAGAATATGAAAAAGAATAAAAAAGCCTTCAATATTTCATAAAAATAAGTAAAAATGTTTCTCTATAAGTTAATTTACTTGTTCTAGATGTCGAATGGCTTAATAGGTAGTCCAGGTTCTTAATTATTTCGGAGATTTAGATGTATGTTCTAATGATGAAAAAAAAACACATGTTAGATAACTAATCTACAGAAAGAATAAAGAAGTCATGTTCAATAGAATTTGATACGAAAATCCACAAAACTTCGATATGAGAAAACTTCAACAGTAAATTTTAAATTATAGATCCTAACAATCTGCAGCACACTACAACTGCACCAATATTTCAATCAAAATCATCAACAATTAGAACTTGACGCTATAAATACATCAACAGACCAAATAGGTAGAGAATATCTAAAATAAGCCATTTGCACAAGTGACTATCTAGATCTAAACTATCTAAATTAAAAATATAAAATATTCAGAGAATCGGACCAGTGATAAAAAAGAAAAATAGAAGACAAAACATATAAGGTAGGTAAAATGAATTATTCTTAATTTAACGTTGAATTTGATTTGAAATAAATTATATAGAGTGAGCAGTGCAAACGCGTTATGAACCTTATAAGAGTTGCCAATAAAATAAGCATGAAATGCTTTTGAAGACTGTGAAGAATTGAATCTGAACGAAAATATTTTCATTATTGTGTCACAAACGTAATGATATATTACTTATCGTGTTGTGGATTTATAATAATACAGTTTTCAACGTATATCTAAGTATTTATTATCTATTACCAGCTTGCCAACGAGGTGATATAAATCAGGGAAGAGTTGAAAGGCACGTAATTATACAGGGTTTCTGAATAGTTTGTGGCATAACTTTATGTATACATACCTCAGATACAAAGCAATACAAAAAATTAATTAAAGTGCACCACGAAGTGAAAAAAGTTATAATAACGTCTTTCTGACTCTCCTCTACGCTAATGGTAACGTTCATAATAACTAATAGACATCACATACAATGAGTAGGTCGTAGTAGCTTGCACGTTTATAATCGGAAATTTAGTTAACCGTCTGCTCACGTGGTGAACAGGCATACACTGTTTATGCCAAATGGAGTCGTGTAGTATCGTTTCCATCTCGAAAATAAACCGAGTTTAGTTTGTCTGGCAAATTATGTCTGTTTGAACGCACGCGTTGTCATAACGACCCCAACTTAATAATTTTAAAAATGTCAGACTTTACTCAGCAGGAATATGTATATATGCAGGTAGTTCACTGTCTATATGAGGGGGTACCCAAAAGAAACCGAACTGATGTTGTGGTGGGAGGAGTTCTTATAGTACAGCGTTCTGTCGCTAGGAGCGTATAGATAGAGCTACATACCATTCCCGAGTAAGCCAAGCGTCCTCGCTAAAGAAGGTTTCGTTCGGCTTGTGTGATTTTTTTAGTGGGAGTATGTTTTGTGTGGTCGTCATTTTTTCAATGGCTGATTATCGTGAATAGCGCGGCCGTAAAATTTTGCATTTTGCTCGGAAAAATTGGTACAGAAACCCTTGATATATTAAAAACGGGCTACAAGGATGATGCTATTGGGAAAACTCAAGTGTTTGACTAGTTTTCCCGTTTCAAAATAGGGGAAATGTCAATTGATGACAAACCTCGCTCTGGTCGTCCTTCCAGGGCTCCAACCGAGAAAATGTTGAAAAATTGACGACGGACCATTGACGAAGTTGTGGAATTATTTTATCAAAAATTTGCGCACAGACAGGGCTGTGTGAGCAGGGACGTTATCGTGATGGAAAAATTAGTTGGCCGACTGCCACAAATCACAAATCCCTTCCGACGCAGACTTTTGTGCAATTTTTTCCAGGTAGATTGCTTGCTTACCTGTCTGAGTCTGTGGAAAAGACTGAATGGATAACTTCTTTTATATCAAAAAATCAAAAAACGACGAGCTTACAAAACAATTCTCACTAAAAAATTCACACAAGCCGAACGGAACCTTCTTTAGCAACGACGCTTGCATTACTGACTTCGGAATGGTAGCTCTATATGTTTTTAGCGGCAGAACACGGTACTTCAAAATATCCGCCCACCACATCAGTTCGGTTTATTTTGGGTACCCCCTCGTATAATGAAATTAGTGTAGCTGTACAGCTGGAATATGCAATAAGATTTCCAGAACTAGTCTTAGTCTTAGGTTGATTTAACCGGCATTTGGATTGTTTAAATCAGCTGTTAATTCGGGCACGCAAGAGAATGTAAACAATAGAGGAATCACAATTTTTTGTAAAACTAACCAACGCATACTTAAGTTATAAATACATTAGATAAGACTTTGCTTGTTTTTAAATATTGATCTCGAGTAATATTATTATTCAAAATATATTCTTAATGGTTTCAATGACAGGTAAATTAGGGTTATGATATTAGTTCACTAATTGTTATTATTGTTTTAAGTGCTAGCTATTAAAATATCTTGGTTTACAAGGAGCAACAACAAGCTATGTATGGTTACCGGCGTTACTCAGGAAGAAATAAATGTAGAATTTAATAATATGGCATTATTTACTTGTACCACCAAAGAAAAAAGCAAAATATATTATTATGAATTGAAGATTGAATTAAGACATTTGACTAGAAACTAACAATCGTATTTTCTAAAATAGCCCAAAATTATTTAAAAGTAATAATTAAAAATAAATAAAATTAAATATTCATTTATTTGTAAATTATTATATAAACTTTTTAAATAGTGAATGTGTTAAAATAATCTATAAAAACATAAACGTACTTATATAGGATGGGTATAGTCTACAAAGATTTGATCACTTGAAACCTTGAATAGACTCAACTAGAAAAAATTGAAAGCTCGTCTCATTTTCTCATACCACGTTACAGTTTGACCATCGCAAATTACAATTCCAGATTCAAGTAGGATGCTAGTTCATCGTACTTACTTTGTAGTCATATATGCATTGTTACTCGTTATACATGATCTATTCAATGAATAAAAATCTTATTCACCTTAATAAAAATCAGTTTTCTGCACTAATTCTCAATATTTTGGCACTATTCATAAGAACTATTTTTATCATACATGTGAAATTCGCAATAAATTATTCTATCGTTGGTTGAATTACTAAACCTGCCAAGATTTTCGTATAAAATGCTGGGGATTATTATTATTATGTTTTGTGGGTTTGGGCCTCATCAGCCACTGATCGCATGGGTAGTCCCTTGGCGATCCCCTCTTATCCGGGTCATTATCCAAAAATGCTATCCCATAAAAGGAGCAATTTGGGCACGTCCCTCGCCTTAAGCATCGCCTCTTCTAGGATAACAGGGGTCCCTAATATAAGGCACCTCCTCTCCTCCAGTGCGGGGTAGGTGTAAAGAAGATGAATCGAGGTTTCCTCGTCTTCTCTGCAGTATCTGCATGCCGGGCTGTCAGTCAGCCTCAGCTTGTGCTTATATGCATTCAGGCTACTATGGTGGCCCGTTATGATTCCTACCAGGGTTCTGGCTTTTTGCCTGTTCAATTTAATGAATTCTTGGGCCCATTTCTCAATCTCTGAGTATTCGATGAAGAGTTTGGTTATTCGACAACCCGTTACTCCTCTCCATCTTTCTCTATGCTGGTCTCTTGCCCAGTCATTGATGCGGCCTTTGATCAGATTCCGACTTATTCCCACTGCAGGTTCTGGTCCATAGAGGTTTTCTCTGGTCACTAGTTTGGCAAGGTCATCTGCAATTAGATTTCCCTTAATGCTGGGGATAAAAAATATAATTTTACATACATATGTAAGTATATTTAGTGCTTATTAAGAATTTATTGTAGATATTTGCAACATTAATTCGGTACATACTTGTACAAGCAAGTATGTATTTTGCGTAACTTTGTTGTGTGTCATAGATAAAATTTAACAGCAATGTATATTACTATATATATAATTTCTATACACCTATATTACAAATAATAAACGGTCTACAGCGGAACCCTGTTAAATAATAAATAATTAAATAAAATATTTGTATATGTTGAGATTCTTTGTATTTGCTTCCGTGTTCGCCCCTAACAAAAATGAACAGAACCGTATTATGTAATACTGTTAAGTATACAGTGGTTCCCAAGACTATTCGTACCTTCGCTTCGGTGACAATACCCATGGCGCTGTTCGACCTTTTCTGCTTTGCAAATCCTGCATTGAAGTGTATAGTTTATTTCATCGCTATTTGCCAAATAAAAAATTTCAAAACATAACCTTGGCTTGTTTTTATGGCTAGGCTCAGGTAGACTCTTTCGTTTATCGGCAAGATAAGAGTTTTTTATATGGCAAATAGCGATGAAATGAATGAAATGAATAGTACAATGGTTGTCGCTTAGGAAATACCATATGGGTAGTATACATATGCAAAAAATTGGAGACAATAAATACACTATTGGAAAGTTGACTCTCATTTATTTAAAAGATATGTGTGACGAAAATCACGAAACTATTCGTATGGTTATTAAATACAATAAAAAAAATATTTTCCCTAAATCTAATATTTTGTCGGCCCACCGCCTGCTGCAATAACAGCCTGTAGGTGCCTTGGCATGCTGCTAACTAAATTCTGAGTAACATTTTCATCAATGCTGATCCAAACTTCCTCAAGCTTCACTTCTAGAGTTTCCTTGTTCGATACCCCACATTCTCTTACTCGTGTTTCAATTTCAAACAACAGATTCTAAATTGGATTGAGATCAGGACTTTGGGAGGTGTTTCGAGCCGATAAGGTACACTGTCTAACAGCCACTGTCTTACAATATACGCTTTGTGTTTAGGGTCATCATCATGTTTTAAGTAGTATCCGTCGTTTAACTCTAATTTTCTCGCGCTCGAAACATTTTCTCGTGAATTGTTTAGATATTTAAATTTATCCATAATTTCATTGATAACTACCAAATTACCAACACCACTGCTATACATGCATCCCCAGACCATCACATGTCCTCCCCCGTTCTTCACTGTCGGATATAAATGGTGCAATTTCAATTCCGTGTTGTCTTTTCTCCACATCAATTTTCGTCCGCCAGAGCTGAAACAATTGAACTTACTTTCATCGGAAAATATAACTTGTCTCCAAAAGCCATGGTTCATATTAATATATTTTTTTTGCAAATGTTAACCTCTTTCGTCTATTAATTTTGTTAATAGGTGGTTTCTTTCGTGCTACTCTACCGTGAAATTCGTTCAATCTCACTACTATACGGCATGTTTCGGCACTAACAGTTTTATTAAAGCATTCTAATACATTCTTGGCTAATTGATGAGCCGAAATAAAGGGCTGTTTCTCAACTTCATTTATTAAGTATCGTTCTTCACGTTCTGTTAAAATCCTCCGCCTTCCCGTCTTCTATTTGTAATTTATTGCTGCCCCTTCCTTTTGTATTTTTTTTTATAAATATACTATATAGTTGACTTACTTCTTCCTATTCATTTTCCAATTTCACTATATGACTCTCCTTCCTTATTCCACTGAAATACTTGTTCTTGTTTCTCTGCTGTAGTTTCACACTTTTTACGTCTCATGTTGACAGCTTTATACATATGTATTATCAGAAACTAGTCTAACTACGTATTTGTGGGGATTTCCAGCCAATCAGAGACTAATTCTAAGATTCGTCGGCAGATGGTATTGCCCAATAAGTCGACTCTTAGTAGCCGTACGAAGAGTTTTAACTTTCGATGCCCATATATTTTAAACAAATGAAAGCAACTTTGCAATAATGTATTTATTGTCTCCAATTTTTTGCATATGCATTGCTTTAATATGTAAGTAACAACCAGTGTACACTATAATGCAGAATTTGCAAAGTAACAAATATTAGACAACGCCATGGGTTTTAACGCCAAGGTACGAGTAGTTTTGAGAGCCACTGTATATTTTCTAAATATTTACTTTCAATAAAAATAAAGGTAAAAAACAAACGGTTTTCAAGGTCTGACTGTATTTACAAAGTGACAATATTATGTTCGATGCGATCTATAGATAAATATAATTTATGAAAAAATGAATCATAAAAACTTAACGTACTTAATCGTGTTACAAAAATAACCATCAGTTTATAATTGCAATTACCTAGTAAACGAGAGTTTTCATGTTTTAAAATAGACGCGTTGCATTTCAACTTGATTAATGATTAACAAACACTGACAATTTCTATTATTACAATATTATAAGTCTGTCTGCTAACATATATCAACTTTTCCTATAACACTGTATAGACATTTATTTAAGTACGTACTTGAGACAGGAATCTAGCGTTTAAAATGCGTTATACATCTTTGCGAAGTTCAAGGATAACTTCCAGCCGAGTTCCTATAGCTATCGCACTCCAGCCTCGAGTGGTCTTTAGTATTTCCTTATATTTATAGGACTTGTTGGATGTTCTGCAGACTTTCTCGACATCAGATAAAGCGTCGTAATTCGCTTTTAAGGAGAAACGTTTGCATATATCCGTGTCTATTTTTGCCCAACCTCATAACTTCTTGATAAATTATACACATTGCATATTTTCTGTGTCCTAAAATATAGTTTCGGAACGACACGGCGACGTAACAATGTTTCATAATATTTAAATTATAATGAAAAAATATGAACATTTGGAGCAAGTTTTTATTATTCATGACGATAAATTAGTTGAGTAAGTTAAAAGTTTAGCACAATTAATTTAGGATAAATATCACGAAAGTAATATAAAATAAACAGTTTTAAACCTTAAAACGGACTTTTCCCCACGAAGAATATCTATATCTCGAAATCGAGTAGCCGAGAAAAGTTAAACCAACACATAAATGCAGAATATGTGTCTTATGGGACAGTTTCAATTTTTTTTTTCAAATAGTCCACCATCGTGCTTTCTCATGACCCATGGACAGGGCCGGGTGTGTCCTATCCACCTCAAAATCAATAGGTGTCGTCTGGGAGACGTCCGCGATCAGAATCAGTCAAAATCTGATTGATCCAACACGATTTAGTTGAGTTATCGTGCTAACAAAAAAAAATCTCAAATAGTCCACCATCGTGCTTTCTCATGACCAATGGACAGGGTGGGGTGTGTCCCATCCACCTCAAAATCAATAGGTGTCATCTGGGAGACGTCCCCGATCAGAATCAGTCAAAACCCGATCGATCCAACACGATTTAATTGAGTCATCGTGCTAACAAGAAATTTTAATGCCGACGACGACACACACACAAGTAAAATTTTTTAAAAACCATTTTTTGTGGTTTTTAGGCCGAGAAACGAAAAATAAACGAAAAAAATTTCTATTTTTTTTTCCATTTTTCTTTACACGGTTACATTACTTTTCCGATAGTATAGTTGAATGCGGAAAGGTAAAAGTAATAGTAGATTAAAAGAAATATATCTCCTAAAATACGAATATGAAGAATCATCTATCACATCATGTGTGATCACCCTTCTGTGAGATATATAGTAGTGAATACTGAATAAACGTTTTAATGTTAAACGCAAATATTATGAAGATCTGCACCTTCAGTTGGAATTCATAGCCACTCAAAAAAATTTCACCATGTATTTAGGTGAATCAGAAAAGCTGAAACTCTAGAGGTAACGACAGTTTGTAGAAAAGTAAATCCGAAATATTAATCAATGATGTTGGAGATTGTGATATACATGAGACGGTTTACGATTAGTGACATGTAAAAGTGAAATTATTACGTCTTAGAATTGGATGATGAAAGAGTAATAATAGTAAGATTCGAGCAGAGGACTAGCTACAAAGCATACATAAACATAGAAAATATGTTAACTATATTGTTAAAACAGTGATTCATTAAAATTTTGGAACTTATGACATTTGGCGGTGTTTGGAATTATATACATACACCGTCAAAGGTGTTGGACACCCGATTTTTTGTATTAGCAAATAATTTTTTTGAATATTGTATTTGTTCTTCAAAGTATGTTTTTTCTAAATGTATTTTCTTGTAATACAGGAATTATTTTAAAAAATTTAATCTATTAAAAAACAATGGGAAAAAAATTTGCAGTTTTAAGTAAATTTATTATAATAAAATTTAACAAAACATATTTTTTAACAAAGTAAACTATAGCTTAATAGTCAATATGGCCTCCTCTGCTTCTCAGTAACATATTGACATGCCTGTGCATTGAGACAATCAAACGGTTGATAATTTCTTGAGGAATATTGTTCCATTCCTCTATTGCGGCTGCAGATAACTCTGCAGATAATTTCATCCCGAATTTTGGGGTAGGTTCATGCGTTTGTGAATTGCTCTAAAAATAAAATCCCACTTGTTCTCAACTATCTCTTGGATCGATCTTGCGCGATATGGCCTCTCGTTGTCGTTCATGAAGATGAAATTGTCACCTAATTCGTCGCGCTGGGGATAAATAATGGGCCAGATAACACTTTCAATATAAACTTGACTTATCATATTCTGATTAGTGGGAACGGCGTACGGTGATTGAACATTATTCCTTCCCAAAATAGTACTGTCCAATCATTTTAGGGAGCAATCTCACGGGGAAAATAAAGTCTCTCTTGGCGACTTGACGCTCTCCAGACCTTTTGCTTATTGTCATCACTCACCAGTCCAATTCTGGTTTCATCTGTAAATAAGACCCATCGTCACTGCTGCAAAAGCAATCACTACGATTCCGTACCCACTGAGAGCGGGCAGCTCGATGTCGGTGGAAATAGAGTGGATACCCTTAAAGACCTTCTTGTACGTAAATTTGCGCGATGGAGTTTTTTTCGAGCTGTAGAGGTCGAAATAACAAGGCGAAACGTACCTTGATAGTGAGTCCTGAGGCCTGGAGCCGAAACATTTCGGTGTCTACGGGCATATTGAACCACATACCGATCCTGCCGTTCATTTGACACTCGAGGCCGACCACTACATGGTCTTCTTTCCACTGTCCCTAATTCTTGATACTTATGCACTATTTGCACAACAGAAGATCTAAGCTGAGTAACATCTTGGATATCTGATGATTGGAATGTGCAAAGCAATAATTATTGCCCTATTAAATGTAGAAACCTCACGTCCTGGTATTATAACGAAAGAAAAAATAGAAAAGTTGCTTTGCTAAATAAACTGACGATTACTTAAAAAAATTATAACTAATCAACAATATTTTATCTAGAAATTTATTTGATCTTGTTTGACAGCTAAATAACAACCATAACTTACTTATAGTTGCCTACCAACTAAAACAAAATAAACATAGTCGAAATCTGTAATATACGGGGGGTCCAAGACTTTTGACGGTGTTTCACTAAATGACTTGAGGCATATACAAGTCCCTAAAAGTTTAAAACGCAAACACTTGTCAAAAGCGGTCGTCACCAATTGTATCTATACATTTTTCTAATTGAGTACCGTTGGATAATATTTTGAGTCTCGCGTAGTTTACAAAGTAGGACAAACTATTCGAAGTATCTCCGGGTAACCATATGCGACAATGACAACATCAACTAATGCAGACTGCGGTGATATGCTAATCTTGCATCGCAAAATATTTTTAAGGAATTTTTTGCTAAACTAAAGGATGTTACAAGAAAATTGCAATGCCGTCATGATTCGATAGGTCAATAATAATCGTGACACATCGATAGGAGACAGATAGGAGTTCGTAAACATAGAGCGCACATGATACAACAACGCGTCTTTATTATTAAACGTTCTATAAAAATGGCGAATGTTTGGTTGCTACGATTCGTAAAGTGTGTCCAATATTCGGTAAAAATAATATTCCAAATTTATCAACTGTAAAAAGAATAATCGAAAAATTTGAAAGTACTGGCTTAGTTATTGATGTGACACACGACACGAGATCGTAGTGGTCGTTCTGAACAATACATCAGCACAGTTCGCGAGAGTGTGGCCGAGAGTCCAGGGACCTCAATTCGTCATCGTAGGCAAGATTTGAACATTTCAACAGCCACTCTTCACCGTATTCTCATTAAAGATATGCATCTCCATGTCCATAAAGTCAAATTGACTCAACAACTTCTGCCAACAGAAGAGAGACACCAGTTGGATCAATGAATAACAAGAAGTGAATTTTGTGAACAAAATCATCTTCAACGACGAGGCCCATTTTTACCTTGATGGCTTCGGTAATAGGCAAAATAGTTGCATTTGGGGCTCAGAAAATCTACGGATGATTCATGAGAAATAAATACACCCCCATCGTGCCACTGTTTGGTGTGCATTGTAGTCTGAAGGAATCATTAGACTATTATTCTTTGAAAACGAGACAGGTAATGCTTAACGGTAAATGGTGAACGTTATCGTAAGATAATCCAGTTCTTAATGCTTCAATTGGAAGATGCCACGGTGCCACTTGCCATACGGCCCGTGAAACATTGACTGACAGTTTTGCACGATTCTTTTTCTGGTCGTGTTATCTCTCGCCTTGGTGACCAGAATTGGCCGCCACGATCTTTCGATTTAATACCTATGGACTTTTTCTATGGGGTATTCTGAAGTCTCAGCTTTACGCCAACAATTCCATGATCACACATTGAAGGCCGAAATTGAAAGATGTATCAACGAAATACCGCCACATTTATGCAAAACCGTTATTGAAAATGCCCGAAAAGTAGTCGCGTGCCACCAAAGCCGTGGCGGCCATTTACCGGATGTATTGCTCTATACATAGTTCCCAGATATCTACATTATAAATCAATAAATATTTCAATATTTTGCTATAGAAAACTATTTTATTTAAAATTAACATCGTGTGCTCCTATTGCAATACCTTTTATATAAGTACCGCGTTAATTTTGTATAAAAAAAAAGCAATGGTGTATTAAGTAATGAATATGTAGAATTGCACCTTATTATATTGTATTTTATCTCATATACATATAGCATCTATGTTAGGATTCAATTCTTTAAAATGTTATTTGCAAGAATTTACAATTTAACTACAATACAGTTTATATTAACATAAAATTTAAATAAGTATAAAATTCAAGGACATGAGTTATTTATTAACAAAAATGGAATTTGTGTGGGGGTCTTGAGAAAATGGGATAGTTCGCATGTCTAGACAATTATTGAATTTTCCAAGTAGGTGGTTAGATAAAAATCAATATCTATTATTCTTACCTTCCACATACGAAATGCGTAGAATACTAAAAATAAATATACACTATATCATGAAAGCAGCATAATCCTCCACTGTTTATTATAAACAAACCTTCTAGATAAATCTTTCTAAAGCCAAATATAACACCCAGAGATTAATAAATGATAAATATATGTCATATGTATAAAATGTTTATGCTGCTATACACAATAAAATCCACAAAAATATCGTTTGACAATATTATTCATTAAACGAAACGAATCACTGTTGTTTACATACATACATAATAAAAATTATAAATAAATAAACCCCTACATATTATTTACACAGATCGTTACTAGCGTTTTACTACGCATTTTTATTCACAATCAGATAATACTTTTACCGTGATATCAAATAACATATGGGCTTAATTTATCTATTCACAAGCACTGCCATCATTATAGTTATATAATATATACATATTCTGCACTTTTTAAAAAGGCATCTGGTGGCGATCCACATAAAAATGAAAATTAAAAAAACCCACGAAACGCAGCGAGTTAGAATTGCAGTAAATAATTGATTTAAAATTACAATAATTTCTTGGGTGGCTCTTATTTTTTAAAAGGTCATATTTTTCTAATATTAAATAATCCGTATCTTCATTTTTTTTTACTCAATCTGTTTGACGTAGTAAAATATGCACTATTGTGCATATAAGTGCAATATCAGTGCTATATGAGCACTTGAGTGATATAATCTATCTATCGATGGGCACACCCAACCCATTCTCTGACATCCATTTTTAATATTATTGTTCACTACCCCGTTGTTACAATTTCTGACTATTCCCAATGTCATATACTGAGCGTATCTGTCCTCTCCTTCCGTCTAGTAGAAGGATCAAGACTAGAGCTGCGACTTTGTTAGCGGAACATTGTCGTCTATGTGTACGTACGTGAGGACAGTGAGTCGGTGAATCAGCGTCAGCTCGATCGACTTTTGCAGTAGTTATATTGTTAAAAATATGTTTAGCGATGCACTGTGCACTTAATTAACAACAAGCACTTCTAATATTGCAGACGTATGAATGTACCATTTGTGCGAGGACAAATTGAAAACAATACAGTATTGTAATTTCTATTTACTAAACGGCTATTTTCGTGCGTGTGTTACGAAATTTTTAGGTCGATGTACGAAATGCTTCTCGTTCGAATTTCGGTATTTTGACAAAGTCAATATAGTAAATCGATCCTAGCGAACAACGTGGTAATATTTTTATCCGAAACCTCTAGAGGCATGCTCCGGAGGTGTCTTTCATATGAGCGAGGGGGTGGCGTAATATTATTGCGATTTGCTTACTCATTCTGTTATTAATGTTATAGTACGTACACTGGATACTCTTAAGTCCTTATGTTCATTCTTAAGTCATTACAAAAAACTTCTTAACTATAAAAAAAGTCTTAACTATTACAAAAAAATGTACTGGCGATACAATTACGAGATGGCGTTGAATTCACTAGAAAAATTTCAAGAAGCCAAGTGTTCATGTTTGTGACTGATGGTATCGCAACTATGTGTTGTGAGCCGTTGTGTTAAACAAGAGTGTGGTAACTTCGTACATATTACGTGTAAATTTCATGCATTACATCGGTGGCTGAAGCAATTTAAAAATATCCAATCGTACATAAATGGGTTAATGTCATCTAAAAAATCCTTCAAGTTGAAGCAAGTTTACAAACTATTCAAAACAATTACAAAGGACTAGTGAAGGCAACAGAAAAATTACAAAATCCTTCGTTGTCGTTAGTTAGTTAGTGGGTGCTTTATACACACAGGTAAGTGGTTTAAGAGACGCTATAAAAAAAATTTTACAGCAAAGTTTAATACTGTTAAAAAAATATTCAGATTTTGCCAGATTATAACAAATGTATAGTGTTTCTGCGTTTAGTGTTTCTACAGGTTACAGATTATTTTAATTTTGCCAATATTACATCACTAGATATCAAATGGTCGTTCTCTTCATATAAGAACATTTTTTCACCATGGCGAACATCGTTTAGCCAGGTGTTTACAATTATTTTGTTATTCAGTATTACTTATTTTATTTGAATTATTACGAAAGCGCGAAGGTGCGAGTAGCTCATATCATGATCGTTTCCACTAATATGAATTCTGGCCCTTGCTGCACCAAGGATCGGAATTGTAGGAATCATCTACTGATGATATCAACACGGTTGTCGAAATAAGCATTAAGCGACGTATAATCTTTTGGTAGTTGTAGAAAACTGGTTTAGTCTTTTTTATTTATATTCATATTTGATTCGTCCTAGTGTTATCGTATTCATCGTTTCGTATTCATGGTTATATCAATACGTTTAATAAACAAACTTTACTTTTAAAATAACATTTTATATTAAATTAATGAAATATATCAGGAAAAAAAACATAAAATACACGTTCTATTTTTTTCTTTCTCATTTTATATTCTTCAACAAGACAAGTAATTCAATAAGGGTGAATTAAATTCAGATACACAATGTTAGTGTTATTAGCACAAAAATTCACATGTGGTAAAATTTTACCACAGACTATTTTAAGTGGTGCTAATTTTACACTAAACTGGTGTGTCCCTATATATATATATATATATATATATATATATATATATATATATATATATATATATATATATATATATGCTGCCAGGTGAAATTTTTACGCATTTTAAATCGAATTTTAGATAGTGTAGTGACTTAGTTCTCTATTTTGATGTGTATCAGGTGAACGAAACAAATATTTTCTATATAACTAATTTATTTCATTTAGTATACTGATTTGCTTTTATAATAATTAAACTTAAGATTTTGTAAAAAAAAAAGATATTTCATTGAATTTACATTACAATTGAATTATTAAATATGGAGAATTGAATATGATTTTAAATTATCATGCATCCTGTATGATAATATCGAATTGCCAAGTTTAAGAAATATGACGATCGGCATCTATATAATTTCCTTAAATTAATAATATCCCAATTGCTATCGCGTCTATTGTATGAAGTAATTCGTTTGTCAATTTTTTGATAAATTTTAAGATGATTTCAAACTTACTCGGAATTTGATACAGCTCGTAAATTTTATGACACTGAAGAAATACACTATCCTTCAATTACGACCGTAATTTATTTTTGAATAATCTAGGTCGTAACAAATTATTTACAGAAAACGTAAAAATATTTTGGGATTCGAAACAAATTACAAAGACTAGTACTATTTTCAAGTACAAGTGTTGGGTATATTAAATTTTTATTTGTATCAAATATTAAACGAGACATACAACTGAAATGATGTTTGAAGTTTTAAGAAATAAATATCTTTTACTAAACGGCTGTTTCCGTGGGTGTGTTTTTTTAGGTCGATGTACGAAATGCTTTTCGTTCGAATTTCGGTATTTTGACAAAATCAACATGTAAATCGATCCTTGCGAACAACGTGGTAACTTTTGGTTTTTTGATCCGAAGCCTTTAGAAGCATGATCCAGAGGTGCCTTCGATATGAGCGAGGGGACGGCGCAATATTATTGCGATTTGATTACTCGTCTCTATTTATTAAACGGCTGTTTTCGTGTGTGCGTGTTACGAAATTTTTAGGCCGATGTACGAAATGCATTTTGACAAAATCAACATAGTAAATCGACCCTTGCGAACAACGTGGCAACTTCCGTTTTTTGATCCAAAGCCTCTAGAGGCATGGTTCGGAGGTGCCTTCAATATGAGCGAGGGGGCGGCGCAATATTATTGCGATTTGCTTACTCGTAAAATATTAAAACTCTGAATTAGCATGCTGAATTAACCATATCGCCACAAAATTAGGGACTGTTGACTAGTTTCAATAAAGCTTGCGGCGTAATGTTTAAATATGTTTATTTGCAGATTAAACTGAAATAAAATTATATTTATTATGTTATCATGATGGTTTAAAAAAAAAAAAAATATATATATATATATATATATATATATATATATATATATATATATATATATATATATATATATATATATATATATATATATATATATATATTTAACTGCAGCAAATAAAAGGACGTGAGCTGATAGCAATGACCAATATATATGAAAATCATAAATTCTTAGTCTTCCAAGTAAAATGGCTGGCTAGATTTCGTACAAGGCAAACGGGTGGCCTGAACAAAATTTTACCTCAAAAGTCTGTCACTATGGAACTGCCTATGGGAAACGCGTGATTTAAGGATCCTGAAAGTGATGCTTTAAACGGAGAAATCAGAGCACGTGCCGTTCCTTCTTCTCGTTCATTATTTGGAAATAATAAATAGGAAAATAGGAAAGAAATTTAAAAAAAGAAAAATATTTTGTGGCATTTTTCTTACGTTACCATAGGATATAGCGTATATTCAGGAGCTATAGTGAACGTGGATATTGACGGGCACACATATATACACATACATTTTTATACATATATCATTACCTAGCGAAAATAAATATCGAAAACAGTATGTGCTCTTTTGATACATGATTTTGCAATGCACTTTGCAATGATATATTTATTTAAATGTAACATCATTTATACACAGTAACTAAATAGTTTGTATTTTGTTTGCAAAATCATTGTCTACTACAATACTAATTGATAATACTATATAACTAAGCAAAAAAGGTATAATAATAATATCAAATGTACTGGGAATCAACAGGTCAGGTTTACCTATTACACATCTCTGCTATTATATCCGCACATAGTCTTCAGTAATTTCTCGGCATATTCAGCATGATTATGGGATACCTTATATTTATTCCAAGTAGCTGTAAAACCAAAATGTACTGACTCTATAGCTTATTCGCTATAAAAGCCCAAAACCCCCTATGGTGTTTAGTACAAAATTAATTGATATCATGAAAAGCAGCATGTACTTTAAGGGTGACTGAGATACCAAATCCAAATAGGCGGTTCTAAATTGAATCAATTTCTTCATAGGTCAGTTTTAATTTCTTTTCGAAACAAACGGTTGTAATATGATACCCATGCTTATACCATTCCTTTTATTTTCGATAACATATCTCTTGGCAATATTACGCTTAACGTAATATAATTATTTGAATCATTTATCTCAACAGAAGCTGACACAGCCCTTAGATAAGAAACTTTATAAATACTCATTTCTGTCCTTCATTACTAACAGTGAATCTTGTAAGTTTGAAATAAACGTTTTGTTGTGTCAACCCCGTGTCTCACTTGTATTACTGGCGCAGTCGGTAGTGGATAGTCGTTCAACGTTTCTGCTGTGTATCGAGCACTCTTCAATTTCCCGAAGAATCAGAAGTCGCTGATCGTCCGTCTCAACGGTTCAACTATCCAGAATCTTCAAAACGTAATCCCAGAGCACAACGACACCAAACGTAAGTAAACTTGCATTATTCCTGTTCACCCGTCCCTATTTTTGCACTGACAATTTTCAAGCTACTTTTGGAAAGTGTGTAATTTTAGTGACAACCTCTTGGAGTCCCGCATCGTGCGATATTCTAAGGGAAGCTTTTTATTTTTGTATCGTACAAATTAAAAAGATTAGGTTAAGAATTCAAAAAACAAGAAATTAAATTTATTAAAACATTTTAATAATTTTAAAGATAACTTCAGTAGAGATTAAATAATTACCGTTTATTTTACTGTTTAAAGAATTTTTATTTTTAATTTTTCCTTACTTTTATTTTATTTTTATTTTTTATTTACATTGCTAAGAAATTAACAATTGATTTTTTTATTTTCTTTTTATTTTTGCTAAGAAACTACCAGTTGAATTTTTATTTTTCTTTCTATTTTTATTTACATTGCTAAGAAATCACCAGTTGAATTTTATGACAAGTTTATACTCTTCAGAAGACGAAGATTATTCTCACACTTTAAGTAAAGACGAGATTTCGGATATTTCTGATCTTTTGAATAACACTCTTTCATTTAACACGATGTCTGAATTAGATTTGCATAAACTTAAGAATATTTCTGAATTTGTTCCGATTTTTTCTGGCGAAGAAACGGAAATAAGTAATTTCTTTGATGCTGTTGAAAATCTAATGGAGGTGTGCAATCCAAATGTTCCCCTACATATTAGAATTGTAGTAAGCTGCATAAAAACTAAAATTAAGGGCAAAGCTCTTCAACTTTTGAACAGTAGACCTGATATTCAAACATGGCCTGAAATAAGAAATCTTTTCTCCACTAACTTTTCAGATCATAAAAGTTTAGAAACATTACAGCTAGAGTTACAAAATTGTAGATTAAAACCAAACGAACCTTTGATTAATTTTGGCAATCGTTTAATTGAACTTAAATCTAAAATAATTTCAAAAATTCAATTATCAAACATACCAATAAATGAAAAGGCTGGGTCTATAGCGTTTTATAAGAACCAAGTTTTTAATATTTACAAAATGAATATGCCCCTTAATTATGAAAACATGCTTAGGTATAATACCGCCATTACTGAATTAGAACACGCCATTACTTTTATCGACGAGCAGGTTAAATACGATGAATTCAAACGCTTCGCGTTTGGACGACAGAGTACAACACCTCGATATCCGATGTTACCAATGCCTAAACCACGCCAACAAACGAATCAACCGGTGCGATTACCAATATTTCAGTCTCAACCTAACAATTATGCAAACAATTTTAATAACCCTGGTAATTTTAAAAACCATAATATACAACAACAACGCCCCTTTGGCACCCAAATACAACAAAACCAAAATAATAGATCCAACGTAAATGTGTGGAGACCAAACCCGAACCAAAAATTCGCTAGACCTACCCCAATGTCTGGAATCAGTGGAACGAATGCAACTAGACAACAGCCTAGTACATCAAGAATTCAGAACGCCCCAAATCACAACTGGCAACCAAGATACAACCAGCCGAAGTACATGGTAGAAGAACTTTTTAATCAAGAAACGGATCCTACATCGCAGAATCCCTGCTGGATGGACAATACCCCACTGACACCTT
This sequence comes from Rosalia funebris, assembly GCA_037954035.1. Taxonomy (NCBI): domain Eukaryota; kingdom Metazoa; phylum Arthropoda; class Insecta; order Coleoptera; family Cerambycidae; genus Rosalia; species Rosalia funebris. Next base: position 1,170,693 of record JAZFAV010000024.1, read on the forward strand.
ACGACGAACCCTCAACAAGTCAAATGGACCTCCCAGAAGAAAATCCACAAGGAGAAGAATGGGTATACTTAAACGACGGAAATGGAAACGAAGAGAATATACCGAATGATTATGAAGAAAGTCAAGAACAAAATTTTCCTGCAGCCCCGAATATAAACAACCGGACATAGTAGAACTAAACTCTGCTAATACACCGTGTTCGCTTCCATATATTAATATTCGAGAACCCCCTTTAAAATTATTGATCGATACCGGATCATCAAAGACCATAATTCGTCCCGAAATAATTCAAAAATATTACCCCAACCATATTTTCTCTCATGAAACACTTATCAAAACTTCAACCGGCAAATCGACTTGTCAATTCCAAGCAAACATCCCTTTATTTAAAGAATTTAATATAGACTTCGATTTAAACGTACTTCTGTATGATTTCCATGATTTCTATGATGGAATTTTCGGTTTCGAAGACCTACAAACGTTATGTATCCAAATAGATTTCCAAAATCATCTTATCTATAATGACTACTTCCAGATTCCAATTTCTATTCGACAACCCGAAGAAATTTCACGTACTTATTCTTTAAACCCCGTCGAATGTATTGTTCGAGAAATCCCTGTCTCTATTGACAACGGCGAAATTGTCATCCCATTTCAAAAAACCGACAATTATCTTATTCCTTCTGGTATAAGCAAAGCCAAGAATGGCCTAGCTCAAGTCGAAATATTTAACACCAACACTTACCCTATCACGGCTCAATTCGATACACCAATTGATGTCCAACTCTATTCCGAGTATACTGGTTTTGAACCCCAAATTTCAAAAAACGATAAGCCAACTCATAATTCTCTCAATTTCACCAATCAACACATACAAAATCTTCTACGCACTGACCATCTCAATGAAGAGGAACGTTTTAACCTTCTTGAACTCTGTAAAAATTACTCACACGTATTTCACTTCCCTACTGACAAATTAACTTTCACAAACGAAGTCAAACACCAGATAAAAACTACCGATGACACCCCCGTTCACGCAAAATCATATAGGTATCCTTATGTCCACCAAAAAGAAGTACAATTGCAAATTGATAAAATGTTACAAGATGGAATCATTCGACCTAGCTCCAGCGCTTATAGCTCCCCCATTTGGATCGTGCCGAAAAAACTCGACGCGAGCGGCAAACAAAAATGGAGGCTTGTAGTTGATTACAGGAAGTTAAACGACAAAACCAAGACTGATAGATACCCGTTACCTAACATAGCGGATATACTGGACAAACTGGGCAGATGCCAATATTTCACGACTCTCGACCTCGCTTCAGGGTTCCACCAGATTGAGATGCACCCTGACAGCATAGAAAAAACTGCTTTCAACATAGAGAATGGCCACTTCGAATACGTACGGATGCCATTTGGCCTCAAGAATGCGCCTGCAACGTTCCAGAGGGTGATGGATAATATATTAAAAGATCTGCAGAATAAAATATGCTTCGTATACATGGACGACATCATAATTTTCAGCACGTCGTTACAAGAACACCTACAAAACCTGGAACTGGTATTTAAAACCCTCGAAAAAGCCAACCTGAAGATTCAATTGGACAAATCGGAATTCCTCTGTAAACACGTGGAATTTCTTGGCCACATTATAACCCAAGATGGTATCAAGCCAAACCCGAAGAAGATAAAAGCCATTAAAGAATTTCCAATCCCAAAAACGGCGAAGCAAATCAAGAGTTTCTTAGGATTGCTCGGATTTTACCGCAAATTTGTCCCCAACTTCGCTCGTGTAACTAAACCCCTTACCAATTGCCTCAAAAAAGACCAAAAAATCGAGTTAACCCAAGACTACCGCAATTGCTTTGAAACTTGCAAGGATTTACTCTGCAATGAGCCTATCCTAGCTTACCCCGACTTTAATAAAACATTTACTCTCACTTGCGACGCATCCGCGTATGCAATAGGAAGCGTACTTTCACAAGATGGACACCCCATCAGTTATTATTCCAGGACATTGAACCCTGCTGAATGTAATTATAGCACAATTGAGAAGGAGTTACTAGCCATCGTAAATTCCGTTAAATACTTCCGACCTTACTTGTTTGGCGTTAAATTTATAATTGAAACCGACCATCAGCCTTTGCAGTGGCTGTTCAACCTAAAGGACCCTAACTCGCGACTAGTAAGATGGCGTCTAAAATTGGAAGAATACCAATACGAAATAAAGTACAAAAAAGGAAAAACAAACCAAGCTGACCCGCTCTCGCGTATCAAAATTGATGAACTTAACGCAATAGAAGAAGACAATATGTCAATGATAAATAACGCCCCCGATGTAAGTACTTTACTCGATAATCTACCAGAACCGGACCCAGAAAAGTTCCAAGAAGTTTTAGACGACTTAAATTCAATAGACGACCCGAATCGCGCGCCGCCCTCAAGAACTAACCAGACTATTCACTCTAGTCACGAAAACCCCATTCTAGAAGTCAAATACTCCGAAACACCCTTAAATAGGTATAACAACCGATGGATCCTCCTGGAAAAGGATAGTAATAAAGTTAATTCGCATTATGCAATACAGCCTTTCCCCAAAGTTAAAGAACATCACTTCAACCTAAAATCACGCTCATCCGACGAAGAAATTTTAAAATTTTTATCTCCATTCGTTCAAAGTAACACCACCATACATGCTCTATACTTCGAGCAACCAGAGTTAGAAAATAAGATCATCAGAATCCTTCAAAGCCACTTAACTCATTGGCTCAAGTTTTTAATTTGCAAGAAGAAAGTAGAAGACGTAACATCAGAACAAGAACAACAACTGAAGATACGTTATAACCACGAAGGCAAAGTTACACACAAAGGAGTAACGGCTACCCACCAAGCTTTAATTAAGAAATATTTCTGGCCTAACATGTTTGATCACGTACGGGACTTTATCGCCAAATGCGAAACATGCAAAACATGTAAAACTGACCGGCACCCGGTGAAACCAATCTTTCAATATACTGAAACGCCTACGAAACCCTTTGAAACCATAAACATTGATACTCTAGATATCCAAGGACAAAAATTTATAACGATCATTGACACCTTTTCGAAAATAGCTCAAGCCTACCCCGTCGAAACTAAGACAGGCATGTCAATACAACGTGCGCTACTGAAATTTATCGAACATCATGGACTACCCTATGGAATCCTGGTGGATACTGGCCTAGAGTTTAACAACGCGATGATGAAAGATTTCTGCAATCTGCACAAAATTAAACTAACCTTTACTTCAATACAAGGACATAGTAGCAACGGCAACATCGAACGATTCCACTCTACTTTATTAGACAGCGTCCGATGTCTTAAACATGAAAATCCAAATGCACCCTTAGACTATCTAGTACAAATCGCAGTTATAAGTTACAATCATACAATTCATTCAAGCACCAAAATGTGTCCTATCGATATAATTCGTGGAGACGAACGCCCTGACCCTTTCGATATTAATGAAGAACGGATACTCTCAGAGTACATTAACACCCATAAGAATGTTCTAAAAAACCTTTACAATCAAATAAAAACCAAGTTAGACAAATCTAAAATGCGAGTCATAGAAAAAGCCAATGAAACACGCGAACTACCGGAAACTTTTGAACCCAACGAAGACGTATATATTGCAAATCCAGCACGCGGGAAACTAAACCAAAAATTCATTCAAACTAAAGTAGTAGAAGACTTAGGTCCCACTCTAAAACTGTTTCAACGTAAGGCACATGCTGAAGGCAAATATCATAAAGCCTATATCAAACGAAAACCCAGGCTTAAGAAAAAGAAAAGCGAACAAAAGGTTAATACTGAACCTTCTTTACAGGAAAAACCCCCAGAGGAAATTCAACCTATTGAACTAAGCAGCGAGACAGATGAAGGTGTTGACTTTGAGGATAAAATCCCTCCAATTACAATTAAGTACCAACCTGGTCCTTCTCATTCTTATTCACTACGCCTCCGCGATCCGAATAGAGACTATACGAAACTCCATTCACATAAATCGCCTAACATGTGAAACTAAAATAATACAATCGCAACATGACTTTATTCACATTATCGATTTAAAGGACGTAACAAACAATTTATACAAATTAAAATCCGACTTAAGCTTTTTCCAAAATAAACATAAATATTCTAATAGTACTATTAATCAGCAGTTAAAATACCTCGTAAACTTGACCGAATATAAATTAAATAATTTTAGGAATCCTGAAGTCAGACTTAAACGTGGACTTATAAACGCTATAGGTTCCGTTCAAAAAATATTATTTGGTACTGCCGATGACAATGATGTGCAAGAACTCCATTCTAAAATGGATACATTAATGTCCAATCAGGAAACTCTAACGCACGAAATTAATTTAAGAACTTCTCTATTTAAAGCTCTTAGCGACAAAGTTAATCAAAGCCTAACCCAGATAAACGCGAGTATAGAACTACTCTTCAAAACGTTCAAAGAAGTTCAACAAGACTGGTCATACTTTGAAACTGGTGTCACTATAAAAAACGAATTTAATATATTTTTAGAATTATTAGACACTTTAGAGAATGCAGTCGCCATGGCTCAGCATAATATCATTCACACCTATTTTTTGCCAGTCCCAAATATACAAATTATTTTAACTAAACTCTCGAGTCTATATAAACGAGATCAACTGATACATCTTAGTAATATGCATAGTTACCTTAATCTTTTTCATATCTCAGCAACGGTTAAAGATCTTAAAATCTACATAAAATTGTCAGTGCCAATAGCCACCCAAGCACCTTACTATACTTACCATTTGATTCCCACGCCTTACCAATCCAAAGTTCTTATACCAACCAAACCCTATCTCATTGCAAGTTTACGAACCAAACTCACCTTTTGGAAAGAGGACTCCTGTCCACGGCTAGAAAATGTATGCCTGTGTAGAAAGGATAGCCCATACAACCACGACGAGTGCTATCTTCCTATTCTACAAGGAGAAAATCCACAATGTAATCTAACCAGCGTACGACTCGGAGCTACCATAGTTGAACAAATTGCAGAGACACAACTCATAGTCGTCCCAATACAAAGGACCAGAATCGAAGAAAATTGTAACACCCCCATGGACCACTTTATCGAGCAGCCCTCAATTGTTACTTTAGAGAACTGCCCCGTAATTATCAACGACGACATCTTCAACGCCAATCACGAGCTTCCCGACGAAACGTCCCTGGCGTTACCTACCTTCAAATTGAACTCAACCCCGACCGCGGAACTCCACCTTCAGGACATCAAACTACAGGACCTAGCAGACCTTTCCACCCAACTTGGCAGCCTACACCCTGTGCGGATTAAAGACTTTGAAAAAAACAATTCTCAGAATACTATGTTTTATATTTTATTATCTATACTGTTCATGGGCTTGCTTATTTATATATACCTCAAATTTTGCCATCAAAAGGTAAAAATATTACTTCTTAAGAAGCCTACAGGTCCTTCAGAACCTGATAGCCTTCCACCTAGGGAAGGAGGTGTAATATGATACCCATGCTTATACCATTCCTTTTATTTTCGATAACATATCTCTTGGCAATATTACGCTTAACGTAATATAATTATTTGAATCATTTATCTCAACAGAAGCTGACACAGCCCTTAGATAAGAAACTTTATAAATACTCATTTCTGTCCTTCATTACTAACAGTGAATCTTGTAAGTTTGAAATAAACGTTTTGTTGTGTCAACCCCGTGTCTCACTTGTATTACTCGGTAACGACTTTTTGAAATTTCTTCCACTACTGTAACATACCTCAGATATCCTAAACTACATATTTCTCTGAGCTGATCCACACTATTTAATAGTTTTATATGAATTTCCTTTACATGTAGTTCCATTGCAAGTTATTTCTCGCTGAATATTGCACTTTTCGACCCAAGTAGTTGCTTTATTCAAATCTTTTAATAAATAGCCCATTACGGCATGTGTATAAATGATGTTACATTCAAATAACAGCATCATTGCAATGTGCAATTATGTATCAAAAGAATACAAACTGTTGTTAATACTTTTTTTTCGCTAGGTAATGATATATAAATGTATGTATATATGTGCATATTTGTGTGTCCGTCAATATCCATGTTCATTATAGCTCCTGAATATACGTTATATTCTATGGCAATATGTCAGAAAAATGCCACAGAATATTAAAAAAAAATTTAATTTCTTTCCTATTTCCTATTTCTTTTTCCAAAAAATGAACGAGAACAAAAAATGGAAAATGAAATGGTGTTTTGATTTCCCGGTTTGGAGCATCATTTTCAGGGCCCTTCAATCTAAAGCTTCCCGTAGGCAGTTCCATAGTGATGTGGCAGACTTCTGAGTTAAGATGTAGTTCGGGTGGCCTGAACTAAATTTTGTATATGCATCTTGTTTCGGTAATCTATCTGAAGCGAATATTTTTATTTCAAGTAATTTTGTTCTACATAATATGTCAACACAGAACCTATACAGGGCAGAAAGAATGATATAAACAAAACCACATATTAAAAATAATATAGTCATTAAAAATATCTTGTTTATTACCACATAATACGGGCTATTATAATTTGATTAATGATATCCCAAGCATAAAGCAAAACATCTAATTTATGTGGACATTGATGGATGTCACATTTGTGAATCTGTCTGGATTTGGAGTTTATACTTTTTATTAAAAAAATATATATAAATGTTAAAAATATATTCTAAAGCTATTTAATAAATATAGCTACCGACATTAATTGGTTAAGATTAACTATAACAAATATAACATAAGTATTAAGTGGAACTAGACTAACCCAAAAGTCTGTTAACTTTCTGGTTAGTTATGATATAATAAAGGGAAAAAATTAGTACCTGGTACAATGTAGATAGATTATAATTTTTAATGAAGATACACTTATCCAGATTTATAGTTCGATTAATAATATTGCACGTACCAGATAAAGGTTTTAACCTAGATTTATAAAAATTTAAATTGAATTTATAAAAAATAAAATTTCCCAAATCAAGTAAAATTCCCCAAAATTAATTATCTATTTATTGAACGGTTTGTCTTTATTAAATAAAACTGTTTGGGATAACCGAGATCTGAATTGGTTTTTAATCTGCTCGTTCAATATAAAAATCCTATTGTTCAATATTAAATTGTTACTCTGCTTGTATAATTTTCGCCTACACAAGATTGATTACTGATTACTTATTTCTTATTACTGGTAGGTAAAAAAACGTGGTTAATACTTAATTTGAGAATTTTGAGAAAAATGACAGGGATGTGTATTTGTATTGATTCACTGTATTGATTCTTTAAAAATTATATAGCATTAATATTATTTATATCCATTTATAGCTAATTGTATTGCTGATAATTTAAATGGATATTGACATATAGGATTTAAATGCATGACTTTTAATTTTAAAAATTGTTCAACATATTAAAAATTATCACCTATTATGTATATAGTAGATTTTTTATGGTTACCCATATTAGTTGTTTAAATTACTGTAATTTGTGTAAAATGGTGCTAGTTCATGTTCATGCCATTTACAATTCGAAAACGTGATGGATTTCTAATTACTCACTAATTTGTTATAAATGGTGTAGCTCACAAAAAATATACAGAAACATTTTCAAACAGAAAAGAATACATTTTTAAAAAAGACTGGGGTATAACGGATTTCTAAGATTTAATTTCTGTTTTTCAATATTGCAGATTTTACTTCTATAATGCCTAGTATTCAACTATACCAGGAGTCACTTATATCTATATCACTTTGACATCTGTTGACATTTAAAATCACACTAATAGAGAGAGAGAATAATACACTAATTGCAAAGATACAAGATAAATAAAAAAAAAATAGAATACAAGCGTATTGCTTGAAGAAGAACTAAGAGGTTTGAGGTACAGCTTGTTTATATGGAAAACAAACGTATAACTTATAAACAACTTAACTTAAACCTGATTTATTATTTAACTTAAACGACAAATTATAAATAAGTTTTGAATAAATGGACACAAACACGGAAGTGTTTTTCACACCAAATTGAGTATATTTAGGGACACACTAATTATGATATTAGTAATGGAGTAAAACTAATATCAAGTGTGGTATAACCTTCACCACCATTAGTAAGTTTCAGCTTAGTACACGGTATTTATACATTTACTATGGTATAAACATATATTACGATGAATATACATATGTATATTATGAAGAAAAACAAATAATATTTGAAATATATCCACTACACTACACACTAAACTACACAGCAAATCACCCTACGCTACATAAAAATATCGGAATGTGTATGTAATGGTATATTTTAACCGAAATTCGCAGCTTATATGAAAAAAATGGCTACCACGAAATTCGAAAACCGTTTAATTATTTTGACTTTCTGATGAGTTTCGTCAGTTTTGACAAACTGAGATATAGGTGAAGATATGAGGTTATGTCAAGATAAACATGAAATACAAACTTACTAAAATAATTATCATTTATTATGGCACAGAATTAACTAACACTGACATAGTTTTCCACAAAACACCGAAGCACTATATATTACACTCGACGCGCATTTTTCCAACAAAGTTGGTATCATCTGTGGATGATTAAAACTCTTTTAATCATCTCCAGGTGATGCTAACTTTGTTGGCCAAATACTTACGCGTTAGGTGTAGTGCATAGTGTTTTGTTTTGGTGTTTTGTGGAAAACTACGTCAGTATCTTCACACCAAAGGTTCCAACCCACTCCAGTATACAATTAACTAGAAAGTTTAAATATATAAGTACTTAATAAAGATACGCAGAAGTATGTGCTGTAAAATATATTTTTGAAAAGAGAATAATGTCAGGATTCTTTAGGAATCAGATGTCAAAAAAGGGGTTTTCGGATATTCAGCTGTATTTCAATTCTTTAAAATTCACCAAAATTAGTGGCAAAAGTCTTATCGAGCTTTCTATTCAACTATTATAATCCAATCGTACTATTGCTGACGTTTCACATTCTTTTGCCTTGTTGATATCCAGAAGCATTTGAATATCTACCAAATTTATTTTATAAAGAGGAGACTTAGTTTTTATTGAGGATATTAAATACGTGTTTACGTTATTTTACTTATTCGATTTTCGTAAAACATAAGTAGATACATAGAAATTCAAGGAATTGGTGATTTAAATAATACATTTAATAAACTTGGTTATCACTCTAAAAGCTTGCATCTTATGTGATTTAAAATATACTACACTGCGGTGTGTTATATCAGTTTTATACCTTTTCTTATACTGTTATTTAATGTCGGCCTATTTTCGCTACCGAGGCCTATCGAGTCACGAGGCAAGCTACCTCTAACCTGAAATTTTTGTCAAACGCCCACTCTTATAGTGGGATAGGGATTTTTTATTTCCCTAAAATGTAATGCTGAGCAAGGGTTGGAACCTTCAATGCAACAACAAAATCAGTAGACCAATTGTTACATCACGGCCACTTAAAGATTACACGTTACTCGACGTGTGTTTTGCCAAGTTGCTATTATTAGGAAATCATTAAAACTGAGATGATTCAGTCCGAGTTTTAATCATTTCTTGATACTATCAACTGGGTTGGTGAAACACACATCGAGTAACGGGTAATCTTTCGGTGTTCGTGGAAATATGGTATGATTTTTTAACATGTAACGGACACGGAACCTATGGTTTTATACCGAGAAAATGGTGTATCTTCTACACAAACCTCTCAATGTATGCTAACTTTTACTGGTTCACTGACATACTAGAAGATGTAGGTGAGCGCGTCCCTCGTTCGCCAAGTGGCAATTCTGGTGGTTCCTGCCAATCGCCTAGGCAATGGGCAATCGCCTGCCCTAGCTTGCCTATGCATTAAAGTTTTGTAAACTGTAAAGTTTTATTAATTAAATAGGTGTTCAGTTTTATTCTAAAGTATTCAATTTTACACGATATTTACACCATTAAAAGTGCGAGATTTAGCCCGATACTTAACCTCTTTAATCATAAAAATATTACGAAACTCTTAGTGATTGTACCTACGAGTAGATAACATTTACTGATTTCTTATCCAAACTCTTTATGAAACAAAATACTACTAGCCATATCTAGTAGAATATAAGAACTCGTTTCCAGAACGTATAAAACCTCCCACTTGAATATTTCGACCTACATAAACCGTTTAAATTAATTGCTGTTAAATTCCTTATATTAAATTACGTACATGACAACAATCGACGAAAGCGACCTTGGACTTGAGCCAAGCAAATTAAAATGGTATCTAAAGAAGGTATTTGTGAACATAATCTGTTTTGGACCGTCACCACCTACGTGGGCTCATTTACGTATAAAGGGAAAATGAAACTATGTTGGAAGCGGCAATAATATTGTTCTGGGGAATTATGGGGAAAATGGCCATTCATATGTAGTGCAGATTAGCTTCTGATACTAATATGTCTATGCAATATGATTTATAAATAAGCGGATCATACTGATCGGATAATACTAATAAGTGAAATAAGAGCAATGAACTTGATGAACGAGATAGATAGAGATCATAGATGAATTGTTTTAGTTCATGGAAAAATTAAGATACTGATTGGATGGGATATTTCAAAATATGATTTATTCTACTTCTGAAAAAAAAATAAATCGAAGATAAATAGAACACGAAAATAATAAGCAAGGAATCAGGCGTCCACAAAATATTAAAATGCGTCTACATAAGTAACAAAAATCCGTCACGATCTCCGTCGCGAACTTCATATGCCGCTTAGTGTAGACGGAACTCAGTAACACCGTCGCGTAACATCGCCGCGATCCATCGGTTGTCGGTTTTTTTGCGTCGCATCAAAATAAATGTTTGTTGTGATACACATGGCCACATCGACGACGTTAAGGGCGTCTACATATGTAACAAAAGCCCGTCGCAGACACCGTCGCGAACATCGCCGCCTAACGTTTAAAACGATGCTTGCGACGGGCTTTTGTTATATATGTAGACGAACCTTAACGTCGTCGATGTGACCATGCATATCACAACAACGAACATTTCTTTTGATGCGACGCAAGAAAACCGATAACCGATGGATCGCGGTGATGTTACGCGACGGTGTTACGGAATTCCGTCTACACTATGCAGCGATGAAGTTCGCGACGGAGATTGCGACGGGCTTTTGTTACATATGTAGACGCATCTTACTCTTAAGGTGCGTCTACTTATGTAACAAAAGCCCGTGGTAATCTCCGTCGCGAACTTCATCGCGTTCATATCGCCTCATAATATAGACGAAACTCCGTAACACCGTCGCGTAACATCACCGCGATCCATCGGTTGTCAGTTTTCTTGCGTCGCATCAAAGGAAATATTCGTTGTTATGATACGCATGGCCACATCGATGACATTAAGGTGCGTCTACATATTTAATAAAAGCCAGTCGGGAATACCGTCGCGAACAGCGCCGCGTAACGTTTTAAAAGTTATGTGGCGATGTTCGCGACGGGCTTTTGTTATATATGTAGACGCACCTTAACGTCGTCGATGTGGCCATGCGTATCACAACAACAAATATTTCTTTTGATGCGACACAAGAAAACCGACAACCGATGGATCGCGGTGATGTTACGCGACTGTGTTACGGAGTTCCGTCTACACTATGCGGCGATATGAAAGCGATTAAGTTCGCGATGGAGATCGCGATGGGCTTTTGTTACATATGTAGATGCACCTTTACATTTGACGCGTATCTTTCCTATCTACTTGGAGGGTAACGTACATTAATCGTTTCGTTAAGTTACAGCTCTGCAGTTGCAATATTATATTGAAGAATTTAAACTAAATGTAACTAAGTATTTTCTTTAATTAAATTAGAATGTATACCTTATAACATAGTGGTAACTTAGATACAACTTCAAAAATGCTAAAGATTCATATTTTACGTTATTGCGCCTAACTTTTTAGGTTTAGTTTAGCGATATTTTTCTTCATAATTTCCAACATATACACGGACACATATAAAAGCACCCAACTGACCTATGTGGGAATCGAACCCACGCCTGAATTACTCCAACTCAACAATCTAGCCCAATTCCGAGCGATTGGCATCATTGCCCCAGATTAATCTAGAAAATTTGGAAACTTTTCGCGAGGTAATTCAATTCTTATTTTTGGCTTATCTACATGTCACAGAATCATTATTTAATGAATTTATTCAACTACAACTATAATACAAACATTCGAGGAATTTAACATTTAACAAAAATAACAAAAACCATCCTAATATAATATTAAAATATTTTGTTATTAATTAACAACATTAATTTTTTGTTCCGGACAAACAGAAATCAAAATAATTTTTGTTCCTTCCCTTAAAGTCGCAGACTGTGTTAAGGTGTCAAACTCTCCCGTTCACACTCGAACTCATGCATATAATGACATTGCCAATGCTGAACCCAGTTCACCACCCCAGATCACAGTACAAATGATAATGTCATAGCTACTTGTATAGAAGAATATAACAACGCACCCAATCATGTTGTGTGCAAAGTGGTGTGCTCTTATTAGCACTCTGTATACTTGAGTTAATAAATGTGTGGCTTGGTGTTGGAAGGGCCAATGTCAGATTTCTTATAGTTGAGAAAATAGGGATAAAAGGTTTCGGGAAGAATGTAATTGCTTATAATATCAAAAGAAAATATTTTAAATTCAAAATTATTTTCAGAAAAATGGTACTGGTTATTTCCTTTAACGATTTTAGCAAATTACATTAAAATCACTACTGTGGTAATTTTTTTGTTATGACATTAGCCCTTGCTTACCTTTACACATTAGTGACATTAGCCTTTTAAAGGAAACGAAAATTAAAGAAAAGCTAGATGGTTTTCTTTAAATTTTAGTTTTCTTTAAAACGCAAATTTCCCATTTCCCAAAATTCATTTGCCCAAAGCAAATAAGAAATTTCGTAAAATCAACATTACGTTGAAGTCATCGCTATCTTCGAGTTCTTCGATGTCGTGGTTCTTTATATTTTACTGTGATGGTATGGTTGAACTAAATTGCTCGGAGTACTTCTGGCTTGTTTTGCTAATAAAGGATAGAAGGTCTTTAATATTTTTCAGTTTTTCTTTAAGTAGGAAGAAGAGTTGTGTTGATTGATCTTAAGAAGAAAAGAAGAAGTTCTTATTTTTTTATCTTCTATTAATGACTATTTTAAACTCTTCCATTGTACAAAAGTTTTTCTTATATTAAATAATGCCCTCTGAATTTCTTATGTTCTATTGCAACCATTTTATCTTCAGGCATTGACCTTCATCCCCCGATTAATTTTTTTTTTTTGTGAGCATATTGATTCCCTAATAGTTCGTGAAACTTAAGAAAATCTAACTAATCCAGTTCAATCTATGGGCAATTTTACCTCTAAATTATTGCGCCTCTTAGTGTTCTCTATGATAGCTTGAATACTTCCATTTGGGTGTGTCCGGACTTTAAAAACTTGTGGTTGATGATAATATCTCGCTGATGTTCTTCGTTAAGGTTAGCTATAAAATACGACAGCTTTGCAGATTCCTGCAAAGGATATATTCCTATTATGTCTCCCACAATAATCGTTATACATATTGCTCAACTTCACGTTTGAATCTAGGTTATTGAGATAATGGTATATACAGGACGCTATTTCCTGACCACTTGTTCATGCAATTATTTGGTTCCAAAGGTAGAAAATGACACTAGTTGACTTTTCTCTTGCTTCATAAATCATCAAATTGAATTTCCAAAGCTACCGCTTATAAAATATTACGCCACTTGTTAGGAAAGGGGTGGCCAGACATATTTGTAAGTCAAAGGATATTGTCGAAGATTCTGAATCTGTCGAGGCTATAATCTCATCAAGTCTTTTAGATTCATAAGCAGATTCTGCAATATTTAGGTGAGTAGACTTTTTGTTGTCAGTTTCTTGTCTCTCTTTCTTAGTTTCAGTACACCTCAACTGGATATTAAATGTGTCACATTGACTGCATGTATTGTTTTTGGGGACATGAAATGACAAATTGAATTCTTCGCCAAATATCTTACAGTACAAAGATTCCGTTTGGCTGTCAATTTTCTTTTCTTAGCAATTTTTTATAAAAACGGTACATTAGAGAAATACTAAGATCTGAAGATAAATATTTCTTATTGGTGTGGTTTCGAGAATAGTAGCCCCTGTATGTGAGAGGATTATCGAGAACATATTAATATGATTTCTAATTTACATGGCAAATTCGGAGATTTTAAATTGTATATATTGTATTGTATTGCCTCCATGACGCAAGAAATTTCTTATAATTTTTTTACAAAGAATAACCTTAAGGAATTAAGCATTTTCTAAATTTTAAATATAATTTTTCACTCCGTTTAATTAGCTGAATCGCGTTCACTGTAGTAAAATGTAATTATTTATGTTACTTAATTTGCGTTTATGATTGTTGTACAAAAGAAAATAACTCTAATTTGTGTATAATTTATATGCACTTCAAGAAATCTCATGTTTACACGAGAATAAATAAACATCTATTAGATAATATACAGGTTAATATTTAATTACTTAAAAATATACGTAGTGTCTTCAAGGTTATTATGTTAATTATTTGTGTTATCTCTATCAGAAATATATTAACATGTAACAGTGGTTTACATAGTTAGCCCATTACTGATTATATCCATTATTTATTTACAAATTAGTAAAAATTTTACCAGTACGTCCAGAGGATGTGACTCATGTTACTGTGTCTAAAAACGTATTATAGCACATATATGTTTATTATTTTCATCTTGAACTATATTTGGCAAAGTGTGGTTTGCTATATTGAATGATGATTCACGTACAAGAAACTGGTAAATTGAGGATATCAATGACACATACGTTCAGAATGTTGTTGTCAGCAATATTGTTGACATATTGTCAACAATAAGACAAAATAAATTATTTCTTATTATAGAATAAAAGAAATAATTTAATACGTTAATCTCCTATTTTTTTGTATTAAAAGAATAAACCTGTATCTAAGTCATGATACAAATTAAATATAAAAATGAACATACATATTTGTTAAATATAATGCATGCAATAAAACAATAAAAAAACTCGCAGCCGGTAGGATTCGAACCTACGCTCCCAGAGGGAATCTGATTTCTAGTCAGACGCCTTAACCGCTCGGCCACGACTGCTTATAAGAAGTTACTGTTGACCACATGTGACATCACCATTAATTCAATGGATTAATTAGGATCTTAAAATATTAAATTTAATATTTCAAGACCCTATCTTAAGAAGATAGGGTCTTAGAAGGATCTTAAAAATGTCACATGACGTTGGCTGTCATGTAACACTCCAAACCATCATCCACTGTCTGGGAGATATTACTTTTTAAACTCTGTAAAAGATGTGGTCATCTGCGTTCCTCAATTTTTGATAAACAATAAAAAATGACAGAAGTTGAATCGAATCTAATACGAATAGGATTTCTATATGTAATATCATCTTGCTACCTTCAAAGTTTTATAGAGAGTATGATACTATCTTCTGTCAGATGAAGAAAATGACGAATATTAATGGAAAATGCTATTCAAATACAATAGTATCCAGATATGGCGATCCTTGTAATGCATTATTTCGCAATGAAGAGGATTTTATAGTTTTATATTTGTGTTCAAAAAACGCCTAATTTAGGGGGAATATATAATTAAAAAATAGTCCGCATAGTGGACTAATTCATTATTACGGATCCCCACATCGGAGGAGAATATATATGCAGATATCAATAGAGGAACCTACTTACCATAGTTAAGAATACTGTTATGTATTGTGCCACATTCTGATAATGCATATGAGAACATCCTAGGGACAAATGTGCTTCCCTCAAAATAAAAGGCGAAAGCAATTCCGAGATATATTGTTAACATAGGAAATATAAACATGTTAATACAGGAACATTTTTAAAAATGTTTAAGAGAAGTATATAATCAGACCAATAGATTGGGCATGCAAAAAGCAGTGAAACTGATAACACTTTTTATTTTGTATTTAAAACTGTTTAAATTATCCGAGTGTTACAAACTGAACCTCACAGAAAATAGAAACTTTTGAAGTGTTATTAAATATTTTGATTATTTGATAATAATTTTATCCAGAACCGAAAAATCAGTGTGCATTTGTTGCTTATCAGAATGAACGCAATCGACATATAGGCCTGACAACTACAAATTTTGAATGGATTACTATTTATGGTAGAAAAGAAGAGAAACGGAAAAACTCTACGTCTAGATACTACCTAGAAGTCGCTATCAGGTTATAGGAGTAACCAAAGTGCAAAAACTATTTTTTAATTATAATTTGCGCCTTTGTGTTGGCGAGGCAATCCAGTGTTCAATTTAGTTTGCAAACTTTTACTTTTCCGCACTCAACTATACTAGCAAAAAAGTAATGTAATCGTATAAAGAAAAATGGAAAAAAAAATTCGAGTATTTTTCGTTTTTCTATCTAAAAACAAAAAAAAATGGTTTTTAAAAAATGTTGTCTGTGTGTGTGTCGTCGGCATTAAAATTTCTTGTTAGCACGATAACTCAACTAAATCGCGTCGGATCGATCGGGTTTTGACTGATTCTGATCGGGGACATCTCCCAGATGACACTTATTGATTTTGAGGTGGATAGTACACACCACACCCTCCCTTGGGTCTATTTGAGAATTTTTTTGTTAGCACGATAAGTAACTCAACTAAATTGTGTCGGATCGATCGGGTTTTGACTGATTCTGATCTTGGATATCTCCCAGATGACACCTATTGATTTTAAGGTAGATAGCACACATCACCCCATCCCTTAGGTCTATTTGAGAATTTCTTGTTGTTAGCACGATAACTCAACTAAATCGTGTCGGACCGATCGGGTTTTGACTAATTCTGACCCGGGACGTCTCCCAACCGGCACCTATTGATTTTGAGGTGGATCAGACACACCTCACCCTGTCCGTAGGTCATGAGAAAGCACGATGGTGGACTATTTGAGAAATTTGTTTTGTTAATACGATAACTCAACTAAATCATGTCGGATCGATCGGATTTTGACTGATTCTGATCGAGGACGTCTCCCAGACGACACCTATTGATTTTGAGGTGGATAGAACACACTCTACCATGTTCATGGGTAATGAGAAAGCACAATGGTGGACTATTTGAGAAATGTTTTTGTTAACACGATCACTCAATTAAATCGTGTCGGATCGATCAGGTTTCGACTGATTCTGATTAGGGGCGTGTACTAGACGACATATATTGATTTTGAGGTGGATAGGACACACCCCACCGTGTTCATGGGTCATGAGAAAGCACGAGGGTGAACTATTTGAAAAAAGCAAAACTGTCGCATAAAACACATATTCTGCATTTATGTGTTGGTTTATTTTTTCTCGGACACAAAATTTCGAGATAGAAATGTTCTACGTGCGGAAAAGTCCGTTTTAAGGTGTTAAAACTGTTTATTTTAAAATGGTAGTTTATACAATCAAGGAAGAGTACAGAATATTAAGTGGTACTAAGGAAATAATACTGCTTCGGAAGTTGTAGGATTTACATTTGCATTTGAAGATATATATTTTCCAATAAGTCAAACAGTTATAAACATCGTTCAAAATAATCTTCGGGATAATTTATGTCTTGTGGAAAGAGAACTAGTCTTCATGGTGATGATGAATTCGGTTAAACGAAGAACACGAATAACAAGAAATAAGTCTAAATAAATAAATAATAAGTGGCTTCGCGGTAAATACATCTTGTTCCAGCAGGCAAATATCCACCGAAGCTGGTGCACATGGTCGAACAGTTCGGAAGTACGGAGTAACTTAAGAAGAACCGAATATAGTTGATATAAGGTTGTCATTACTGAAGAGATTTTTCCCGAAGATTGTATGAGACGGATGTAGTTTAGAGAAAGTATATAAGTAAATATATAAGGAAAATAATAACTTAATAAGAAATATTTTATTAACACACGAAAGTTTCGTTGCAGGGTAAGCATAATCTATCCAGACCTGGGTACTGGCTAAGGAATGATAAGCATTAAAGTTTGCCTTTACAGACCCTGTAAAAGTTAACGTGTGGCCTGAAATTCTACGGAACAACGTTGGTAGCCCTATTTACAGCATACAAATATTTAAGTTTGTTATAAAATCATATACTTCTAACTGTCCGAACTTTAGACTTTGATCTCGGGGATATTTGGTATTATCAAGATGTTTGTCCTATTCGTAATGCGAGAGGAGTACAAAGCCTGTTTAGAGAACACACTCACTGATCACGTTATAAGTAAAATATTAAACGGCACAATTAAATGGGCTCCAAAATCCCCCGACTTAGCCCTGAATGATTTTGTACACGAAATACACGATAACAAAAATTTAAGGCCACGAACATCAAAGGGCTCGTAACCTTGCTGAATTATGTTCTACACTTGTAGGCTGCTCGAGATACACGAAAATGTTACTGATAGTAAGGCTACTTCGTAAGAGGGGCTAGTCGTACTTCAGTTATAAAATACGATGGACGTGTTCCTCAAATAAATGAAATAAACTAACCTATTAACCTCAGGCGTACATTGA
Source organism: Rosalia funebris (assembly GCA_037954035.1). Classification (NCBI taxonomy): domain Eukaryota; kingdom Metazoa; phylum Arthropoda; class Insecta; order Coleoptera; family Cerambycidae; genus Rosalia; species Rosalia funebris. The sequence goes on from JAZFAV010000024.1 coordinate 1,189,391, forward strand.
TCTACTGATGTTTTTCTACATTAGTATTTAATTTATAACGAATGTTGCTTTTAGACATCTGATCCGTATCTTGATACGGTTATAAAAACACAACAAATTTCGCATTATAGTCATAGAATCGATTTGTATCACGTACCTACATGGGTTTGCTTCTTCTTTTCTACCACACATAGATAGTCTATTCAAGGTTTTTAGATTTCAGGTCTAAATGAGTAATATTAATACTTCTAGAACTATAACTACAATTTCTATAATGGATCTTTGCGCGTGTATCAATTTAGTGACGACGCACGGATCACATGCTACACCACTCGCAATTGTTACTAATATGCCACAATTACCAGCACGTATATCTAGCGACATATGTTTAAAATCAACTACGTACGGTATAGACAGTTAATAATTTGCCGATCAAAATGCAATTATGAAGTGACGTCTTAGCTTTGTTGTATAATTTGATTCATTGGCATCTCCATATTTCTGTAAAATTTATTTCATTTTTGTTTCATTTATTTTTATTTTCGTTGAATTTATTTTATTTATTTTGATGGAAATATCACTTCCGTTGAATGTTTGTGTGGAGAACCTTTTCATTACTCTGTCATAGGTTTGACGGATTTGTATTGCACTAACTGTTATCCTAAAATGTGTTGTCGGCACGACAGTGTACAAAAATGTCATTTGATTGATTCATACGATTGTTACCTGTGACGCACACGTAAAGAATCATTATACAAACCATGAAAGACACATCTTAGATTGTCAAACATTGAGCAACGTACGCTATTTCCGAAGACATTTGGTTTCATTACTTGTAGATACATACATGTATATCTATATATTTTAATATATCTACATATTTTAATATTAACGTGGCATTAATGCGGTGATTCAACATCGACTGTCGTTATGTAAAGTTTGGACAAAAATATCCATTATTATTGTTCGCATTGCTACCAATTTTAGTCTACAATCGATACAAATGTAACGAGTACATAAATAATTACGTAAATAATTTGTCGCTATGTACAGCAGCCAAAAAATAAAAATTGGCACTTCCTAGAAAGTTATATTTTAGTTGTCATTTATTTACGTATTAAATGCATATTTACTAGTAAGTATACCACATAAAATAATAAAAAATAACACAGACTTTAAACATAAGGATTGTAGCTTAGCATCCTCGATTGTCGTTTTTAATTTTTGTTATATTGTGGGCGAGTCAAAAATTATCCGCAATGTAGCTGTAGCTATAACTTTTATTGCAATACAAATAGGAAACTGAACTTAACATCATTTTTCAATATAGCCCCTTACTTTTCAATGCACTTGGTCCATCGTTACACAAGCTTCCTAATGCCCTCAGAAACGAAGGTTTTCGGCTGAGAAGCGAGCCACGAATTCACATTTATGGTAGTCCTCAAAAAAAGGCTATGTACACAAATATTTTGTACACCACCCACAGTTAATTACAGTTAATACTACATAAACATTACAACCTGCTAACTCAGGAGTTAGCAGATTGGAGAAATTCACTGATATTTTAAATATTACTGAGTAGTTTTCAAAGTAACCGCCTTTGTATCAAGCATGATGAAGTCTTTATATCTTGGTGAGAAGAACTGCAGATGGGTTAAGCCTTACAAACATATAATAATGTATGTCATATAGCTGGATAATATATGCTGATAAATCAATTGTACCTGATTAGTGAGGAATGAATTGCTTTCAGAAACGAACACCATATACCAGGTTATGTATATTTTAAGAAAATGCGACGAAGTACTGTATGTCAATACCTCGTCACAAGTTAACAAAACACAAGCAGCTACATATATACCATAAGATATGTGACATTGTATAGATATGAGATAATATCGAGAATATGATTTTACAATTAGAACATTGTGTGAATCAAAATTTCCAGTAATAAATACTAAACGTCGACACCTATGAAACAGCGACAAGCTAAACAAAGCTATAAGTAACTTGTTTATGAAATAAAAGGGTAGCTACATATTTACGTGGTTGTGTCTGTAAACATACGCTATACATTTTTATATTTACTTGTTATCCTGGCAGTGCATTAATCTCATCATCATGGATTTACAAAAATAATGAACACATTGCTATGCGAATGTGGACAATTGTTTTTAAAAACATTTCATATAAAAATTTCCGGATTTCGGCACATAAATATATTTTTGTTGAACTGAACAACAATATCAGTTAATGATGGCACATAAATCCCAAAGAATACACCCAAATGGTGTTTCCTGGATAAAATATTAAACTTATATGTTGAAATTATTAGTGGGTACCATTTATAGTTCACACATATCTATACATCTATTTTTATTTAATTTATTAAGCGAAATGTTGCTGATTTTGCATTATGAAAGGTTTACAATAGTTAATTTACATATAAATAACTGTTTACATAAAATTATTGTTAGGTGAGAAACTATAACAATACATAGAAATTATTTATGCTAGCAGTATTATACCCCCACTCAAAATGCAATTGTGGATCTATCTTGACTATGCACAAACCTTTAAGAGCATACAACACTGGAATCAAAGAATAGTAACTCTAACGCGTTTGCAACAATAAAAACTCACCGAGAAGTTTGCTTTTTCAAAAATAATTTTATGTGGTTTATTTAAATAAGGAGAAACTCCAAAAACAGGTAACTTTTATCTTTTCATGTTGTATAAGTATGTTAAACATAAACACATCCAAAAAATTAAAATATCAACTTGAAAAACAAAAAAGTGTTTTAAAACCTCCCACCTTTGCCTTGTGCCAGAGATTCCATTTCGTTGTATATTACTTGGAAGTTGTTATCTTATATCGTTAGTAATATATTTCATATTTGAGAGGTGACATTGTTTGCCAGTTACAAACAAATAAATGTCTCTTATGTTCGATGCTCTACCCATATACAAAATTTTAACAAAATCACAGAGACAATTCCGTCATTCGGCATGTTAAAAAACTCAGCGTCAGCGTTGTTAATCAGCGTTGTTAAACAACACCTTGGGCGTTAAACAAAATAAAAATGTGAACATTTAAGAAAATAAGAACATTTCCATTGCATATATAGCAATGGAAAGTAATAGTCGTCATATATGGAAATATATATTAATGTACCGGATGGGAAATTTTTGTTCTTTTGATAGAAAACCTCGTCTATAGAAAATACGGGAAAATAAACCCCCTTTCTCGATCTATTTTTGCAAGGGAAAAATCTATCAGTGTGAACTTAACAGAACAACATTGAAGAATCCAAAAATGCATAGGCTTATTAATTGCCGTTAATTAACCCTTAATTAATCGTGAAAGTTATAATTTAACCGCTCTTCAATTTAAATTTTTTTTTAGTGTTCTGCTAACTTCACATGAAGTTAGCAGAACGTGTCATTTTTTTGTTAGAAGTAAGTATATAGGAAATTGCCGTTAATTAACCGTTAATTAATCGTGAAAGTTATAATTTAACCGTTCTACAATTTTACAAAATTTTGAGTGTGAATTCATTTCATGTGAAGTTAGCAGAACATCTGTCAAAAACTTTTTTTGTTAAAAGTAAGTATATAAGAAATTGCCGATTTTTAACCGTAAACAAATGGTATAAACGAAATTTGAAAAAAAAAATTTCAATATTAGTAAAATAACTCAAAACGAAGTAACGAAAGAAAATAGATAAACACGAAAGAAAATTGATAATTTACATCTTCACAAAAGACCAGAGGACGAACTAATTAAGATTAAAATCTGTTCTACTATGTTATGGGGAACAAAATCCAAAAATCGGTAAAAAATAGAAAAATGTGACCAGGCGAAGATGTCACGATTAATTAAAATAAGGCAAACGATCAATTCCTGAACGGAAACTAATTCCGGTAAGACATTTTAAAACGAGATTAATGGATGTTCTGCTAATTTCTCACGGGGAAAATCCAAAAATCGGAATAAAAAATTGCAAAATTATCACGGCAAATCCGAAGACTTCACGATTCCTAAATTTTTGCCAGATGTTCTGCTAACTTCATGTGAAGTTAGCAGAACACTTAAAATTTGTTAAAATTGAAGAACGGTTAAATTATAACTTTCACGATTAATTAACGGTTAATTAACAGCAATTAATGAGCCTATGCATTTTTCTATTCTTCAAATTTGTTCTGCTAAGTTCACACTGATGAAAAAATCTCCACATAAAAACAAAAATATAAAACTTAACTGTACATTCAAATATTATTATAAGTCAAATAAATATACAAAATAACTATTTCACAATTTAGTATCCAAACTATTAAATAAACTACTAAAAGCATTAAAGTTTGTTAAAGTAAAAATGTTTTGGTTCTGAGCTAGTCGGTTAATCTGTATTGACCGCCCGAACGATGATATTTACGATACGCAATAATGCGTACTAAGCCTCTGAGTTTTTAAATATTTATAATAGTGTATTTATTTATTTCAAGTTAATCATCTAGTAACAACCGCAGTAGATTTCGCGTGATTTATTATGCAAAAATGTAAAGTGTCCGAGCTTCTGTATAAGCAGAAATACATTCCGCGTTCATTAATAAGAGACTTGCAATGTACCAACAAGTTCTACAACTTATATTATGCATAATTTATGACCAGTTTCCAGTAGTAGTGCAAATAATTTTTATGTAAAAAGCAATAAACTGTTCACTTCCGCTGATGAGTGGATTTACAACTTAGTCTAACAATTATTTATCATAAATACAGTATTCTGGCATAGCATAATCTTCTGGCTGATATGAATATTTATTAGTTATATTATTTGAAGAATATTGATGAAATTATTTCAGCTTATTTCTTTGTAAACAATAATATGGTACAAACATAGATGATGACAAATACATAATATGAACACTGATATATGCATGCACAATTTATTTTATAGGGCTATTGACATTGTCATGGATTATAATAAACTGACGTGTTGTTAATAATTCGAAATAAAAATATAAATCATCTACTGTCTAGGAAACCAATATACACTTGTTATAATTTATCTTTGGCATACTACTAATGGTTACTGTAAATCTAAAGTAGGACTGAATAATTAAACTTAAACTTCATAGGTTAAAAAGAACTAACCTCCTGCACATACAGGGTTTTTCAATAGCGACGTTCAAAATTTGTTAGGTTATAGCAACCATGTTGTTAAAGAACCATATGTCAAATTTATTGTAAATTGTTCGATAGTGTATGGCAAATTACCATGGAAGGTTATAGCGTTCAACAACGTGTGTAAATCATCGAATTTTATTTTCAAATTCAGTGCTCGGTTCGAGAAACGTTCCGCGCGTTACGTGATTTTTATCTTCGCTACAACCGTCCCGATGAGTAGACTATTCGACATTTGGTGGACAAATACGAGTCGACCGGTTTGATAAATAATAATTAGCCAATACCCATACGTTACCGAAACGCAAGGTCTGCTGAAAACAGCGCTGCTGTGCGTGAGAGTGTACGGGAAACCCCGAGGATGTCAATTTCTCGTCGCTTACAAGAACTTGGACTTTCTGCGATTTCGACTTGGCGAATTTTCCGTCGGGACTTGGATCTGCACCCATATAAAATCCAACTGACCCAGGAACTTACCGATAAAGGTAAGGTAAACGACCATAGATAACGTGTGTTCGCTGCCTGGGCTCTGTAGTAGTTGGCAGTTGACCCAAATTTCGTCAAAAAATCATTCTTAGCGACGAGGCCCATTTTTGGATGACTGGATATGTGAACAAGCAAAATTGTCGGATTTGGGCGATACCAATCCATATGAGATACAGCAGTACCAAATGCATTCCGAGAAACTCACTGTTTGGTACGAATATTGGTCTAGCGGAATCATCGATCCGTACTTCTTCCAAAACGAACCTGGCACTGCCATAACCGTCAACGGCGAGCGCTACAGATCGATGATAAGCAACGTCTTGTGGCCTAAATTGTATGATATGGACATAGGCTACACGTAGTTCCAACAGGATGACGCTATGTGTCACACAGCGCATGCCACGATGGACATTCTGAACGATCGATTTAAGTACATGGTTATCTCGCGCAGCGCTGACGTGAACTGGGCACCGATATTATGCCATTTAACGCCTTTAGACTTCTTTCCTTGGAGATATCTTAGATCGCAGGTCTATGCGAATACACCGCAAACAATTGAAACCCTCGAAGTTAACATAACGAACGCTATCCAGAAAGTTGAACCAGATGTATGCGACAAAGCCATCGAAAATTGGATCTCCCGAATACTTGTTACCAAGTAAAGCCGCGGCGGACATTTGAACGACGTTATTCCACACTTCATAAAATATATTTTCAAATAAAAAAAAAATTGAGTGGATATCTCACACACAACTTGATTTACTTATATTTAAATATGGGGCGTCCCTATTGAAAGACCTTTCAGATTCATGTTAACCTCTCAGAACTATTAATTAGTCATCTTTAAATATTGAAACTTTTCCAAATTGATAACAGACGCAATGTTCAATTTTGTAGAATAAATTTATATAAATGAGATAGCATAACACCATTAATTGAAATCCAATTGACACAGGTGATTACTAATAAACAAAATAGTTCTGTCTCAAATATTGACCCAATATTGTGTCGCAATATAGCAAATGAACAATATTCGATTCGCTTTCCTCATATTGCATGTTCAACACTGGAGAACAAATTTACTTCTTAGAAATGAACATTCGTTTCCTCCATAAAATGATTTATTTCAATTACTACGCCTGTTTGCCATTATTTGTTTCTCACTAATTTCTCAAATTTTCTCTCCAGGAATTGGTATAATACTCAGTTAAACTTTTTTGCCTATTCATTTAATAGCAACAATTAATTAAGCAATTTAAAATGAAGGAAATAAATTAGCCAATTTTAAGGATTATATTAATTCTCTAACCTGTCCTCCTGTAATAAAATAGCGAAATATAATTAATTAATACTGGTTTAGAAAAAATATGAAATTTTTGTGTCGGTGTAATATTTAATATATATATATATATATATATATATATATATATATATATATATATATATATATATATATATATATATATATATATATATATATATATTTTTTGTAAGTGTAGATTTTTTAGAATATACATAGTAGAGTGTGAAATGGTGTTTTCTATATTTTTAAAGACGTTGTCTATTATCTGAAAACAGATTAAAAACAGGAATTAGCAAACCATCTTTTCATAAAACCCATTATGTTCTAATGGGAAATAGCGAATATAAACGATCACTCGAACGAAAATTAGGATCACTCCCATAACTTTGCTGTTTCTCAAGATATCACTTTCAAATTTTAGAAATTGCAAGCGCAAGTAAATTTTACTCAATACTCATTAAAGAGATTATTGTAGTTCTATTTAAAATACGTAAGTTAGACCCACTCTCGGTTTTCTCGGAAATTGCATTTTAAATGGAACACCTGGTACATTTATATATATATATATATATATATATATATATATATATATATATATATATATATATATATATATATATATATATATATATATATATATATATATATATATATATATAGTCAGTGAACCGTTGTACGTGAGTTACGTCATCCCACTGCACCGCAGCATATAAGAATAAGATGATAATATATTGCTGACTATTAAATTTCATTATACTTTTGTTCTAGTTCCGTAGGTTACACAGTCAGTCTGTATTATACTCTCTTGTAATTAACATAAAATATATATTGTATAATTAATCCAGAAATAAAGTTCGTTCTGTTCGTTTTAAATCAAATTGTAAAAGTTTTTAAAAACCGTTCGGTTATTACACGAAACGTAACTGGCGCAGTCGTGCGGATTTCCAAAAAGACATCCATACCGGATAACTTGTGAAGTGTTATCTTCTTAATTGGAAAGAACACAGCATTCCATCGAGGAATTAACTTCATAACCATCACACAGAGAGCAGTATCCACCAGAAGAGAGAAAGGAATGAAGAAAGTACTGTAAGTCACTTGCTTTCCTTTTTAATTTCCTTGTATGACAGACTCACAAAGAAATCAGGAAATGCCAAACTCTAGTGTCGATATTGATTCGGAAATAATCGAATTAACAGATAAAATATTTAAACTATTTTTAACGACAGAAAAGTCACAAAAATCTAATAAATCAATATTACCTATTAGTAATATTCAAAGTAATTTAATAAATATTAATTCAAGTAATTTAAATACCACAATGGCAAGGCCAAGAATCGAGGTAAAACCATTAGAGTTAGTACCTGAATTTGACGGGTCGCCATGTCGCTTATTTAGATTTATATCAATGGCATCAGATGTATTAAATACATATTGGGATTCCACACCAGAAAATGAAAATTGTCCACAAAATCGTTTTATTTTTAATAGTATTATATCAAAATTAAAAGGACGTGCTGAAGAGGTTATCTCTATCAGTGGCGCACAAAATTGGGAGGAAATTAAAAATACTCTGATCACTAATTTTGGGGATCAACGTGATGAAAATAGTCTTTTGGCAGATTTAATTGGCCTAAGACAAAAACCAAACGAAGATTGTGTACAATTTTATTATCGAATTATTGCAAATTTAAACACATTGCATAATTATATTAGCTTACATGAAATTGACGAAAATATTCGTAAAAGTAAATTACTTACTTATAATAACCAGGCTTTGAGAACTTTATTTGTCGGCTTGCGAGAACCTCAACAATCAATGATACGGTCATTGAAACCAACAAACTTGGCAGAAGCTTTAAAATATATGATAGAAGATAATAATATTAGATATATGTCCCGCCAGCAAAATTTCCAAAAACCATCGACAAATAAACCTAATCATAATAACAATATTAGACCAAATTTTCAGCAACAAAATTTTAATCAAAATGTAAGATTACCATTTAATTCACACATGGGTTCAAATATTAGCATACCAACACACTCTCAATTTCCAAGAGGGCCGATTCAAATTCAGCCTAGACAAAATTTGCCCCCTCAAAGGTTCTTAATTAATCGACAAGTTTTCGGAAAACAAAATAATAATGTTTGGAAACCAGGTCAAAATAATAATAACGTTCAGTACAAACCAATCCCTATGAGTACAACTACTCGTATTAGTACTCCTAATCGTCAACAAAATTTTAGATCAAATAATTTTCAATCAGCTGGTCCTTCTAATTTTGTTTCGGAAGAATTATTTAATGTCGATCAAGAAGAAAATTACGATGAAAATTCTTTTTATGAAGTACCAACTTGTGACGAAAATAATTACTCTGACGAAAATACAGATGTGTATGAAAATGATATCGAAAATTTTCATATGACCCAGGAAACCGAACAAGGACACGTAGTAGAATTGCATGTTGTTTCAGATAAGAGAGAATTGCCATATATTGAAATTAAAAACCCGCCTTTAAAATTACTCATCGACACGGGCGCAACAAAATCTTTACTTAATCCTAATATAGTACAAAAATATTTTTCTAAGGAAATTTATACTGAACATTTTTCTCTTAGTACAGTTTTCAAAAAATATAATTGTAAATCTTGTGCAAATATTCCATATTTTCCAGAATTCAAAGAACAAGGATATATTAAATTTCATTTGTTTAGATTTCACGATTATTTTGATGGATTGATTGGATTTGATACAATGAAAAATTTAGGTGCACGAATTGATATTGCCAATCAATAATTATAACACCAAATTCAATAATTAAACTTAAATATAGAGAGACACCAAGAATTCTTACGTCATGTCACGAAATTAATTTTCATGAAATTGCGAGAATAAAAATTCCTATTAGTATCGAAATTCATACTAAAGATATTTCAGAAAACCCAAATTTAAATAAGAATTTAGGCAAAACTCCCTTTGAAGAATTCATGGATAGTTTTAACAAAATGTTATCAACTGGTGACAATCAATCAATTGATATTAATAATACACCTGAAACTAACGATAATCTTAATGATGATCAATTACCTGACAATGACAATTTATCAATGATAGCAAACATTAGCGAACCACCAAATCAAAACAATGGTGAAACTACAGAAACAGCTTTAGATGAAAGTACTGAAACCGCTCACAGTAGTACTGAAAATCCTGTACAACTTATTGAAATTTCAGAAAAACCTTTAAACTATTATCAAAATCAAGTTATAATAAAAACAGTGAATATGCCTGTAGGAGAACCTATTATACAAAAATTATTTTCTCAAACAAAAACCAGAACCATTGTAAATTTTGTTAAAAATCAAATTGAAACCAATACAATTAATTTCTTTAAAAATTATATTGAACCGAACAAAACTTACGCAATCTTTATTGAAAATGAAAATATCACACCAGACCTTTGTAACGTAATTAAAAATACATTTAAAAATTCCACCTTTAAATTAGTACGATGTACCTGTCTTTTGGAAGATATTCAGGACTCAGAACGACAAAAAGAGTTAGTACAATATATACATGATGGCAAAAGAAACCACAGAGGTATAACCGAAACCGAACTACAGATTCGCAGAAAATATTACTGGCCGAATATAAAAATTGATGTTCAAAATCATATCAATAACTGTGACATTTGTCAAACAACAAAATATGAAAGAAATCCTCATCGTATTATTTTACAACTTACACCTACAGCAAACAAACCATTTGAAGTCGTACATTTAGACACACTTCAAATTAAAAATCAAAAATTTTTAACAATCGTGGATTCATTTTCTAAATATGGTCAAGCTTATCCAATGACAAGTGCTAACATGATACATACTATACAATGTATTGTAAAATATATGTCTCACCACGGACTACCAATAAGTTTCGTATCTGATAATGGTACTGAATTTAAAAATAAAGTTATGAATGATTTTATTAAATTACATAAAATCAATATTCATTACATTACGCCACAGAATTCTAATAGTAATGGTGTAATCGAACGTTTTCATTCGACCATTTTGGAACATTTAAGAGTTTTAAACATAAAAATGCCAAATTCCAATATTATAGATTTAATGCCATATGCAATTTGGGGATATAATCATTCAATACATTCTGTTACAAAATTAAAACCAATTGAAATTATTAATGGTCATTTAGATACCAATGATCCTTTCGATATTGATCTTAATAAGGCACTTATCACAAATTATATAGAATTACACAAAGAAAAAGTACGCTTAATGTATGATCACATACATAATATCTCGTAAACACACAAAGAGAATATAATAAGTAAACAAAACGAAAAGCGCATTGAACCTCCTACATATACTTTGGAGAAACCTGCTTACAAAATTTTACCAAATCGTGATAAAATTGAACCCAGATATAGAAAAGAGATAGCTACAGGACAAGATGGTATTAAATTAACAACAAAAAAGCGAACATTGCATAAGCAAGTATTTAAAAAGCCTCGATTACAACGAAAAACATTGTTACAGGCTCATCACTCTAGGGACCCTCGTCCTGGCCCAAGTACCGAAAATGGAAATAACTAACCTAAATAAAAATCCAGGTATACTTCCGTTCAAATTAGGGTATGCAAGAGTCAAAATTGCCACCCACACCTTCCTTCATTATTTTGATTTAATTCCTATATCAAATCAAATTAATATAATAAAACGACAATATGTTAATGTTACAAAAACTATAGAACAAGAACTAAGTTCACCATATTCATTTGCGTTGCAAAACTTTAATCAAGGTATACAATTCCAATTAGAATCGGTAGAAAATAAATTTGATTCTATATATCCTTTTTTCGATAATAATCGTCTAAAAAGGGGTTTAATAAATGGATTGGGATCAATAATAAAATCAATTTCTGGAAATCTAGATCAAGAAGATGCAGTAAAATATGATAAAGCTATTGAAAATTTGCAGGACAAGCAAAGGCAAATAATATCTCAAGTCAATAAACAGATTTCTTTAACAACTAAAATTTTAGACAATTATAATAAAACACTTTCATTAGTATTAAATAACCAAGATGTAATTACTAATGGTATAGACAGAATTCAAAATAATTTGAACAAATTTGTATTCAAGTTTTCACGTTACATGAGGATTCGCGATGTACTCGATCAATTAAGTATTAATCTAAGTATGGTTATGCAATTATTAACAAATATTGAAAATAGTATATCTTTTAATAGTAGCAAACATTAGCGAACCACCAAATCAAAACAATGGTGAAAGTACTGAAACAACTTTAGATGAAAGTACTGAAACAGCTCACAGTAGTACTGAAAATCCTGTACAACTTATTGAAATTTCAGAAAAACCTTTAAACTATTATCAAAATCAAATTATAATAAAAACAGTGAATATGCCTGTGGGAGAACCTATTATACAAAAACTATTTTCTCAAACAAAAACCAGAACCATTGTAAATTTTGTTAAAAATCAAATTGAAACCAATACAATTAATTTCTTTAAAAATTATATTGAACCGAACAAAACTTACGCAATTTTTATTGAAAATGAAAATATCACACCAGACCTTTGTAACGTAATTAAAAATACATTTAAAAATTCCACCTTTAAATTAGTACGATGTACCTGTCTTTTGGAAGATATTCAGGACTCAGAACGACAAAAAGAGTTAGTACAATATATACATGATGGCAAAAGAAACCACAGAGGTATAACCGAAACCGAACTACAGATTCGCAGAAAATATTACTGGCCGAATATAAAAATTGATGTTCAAAATCATATCAATAACTGTGACATTTGTCAAACAACAAAATATGAAAGATATCCTCATCGTATTATTTTACAACTTACACCTACAGCAAACAAACCATTTGAAGTCGTACATTTAGACACACTTCAAATTAAAAATCAAAAAGTTTTAACAATCGTGGATTCATTTTCTAAATATGGTCAAGCTTATCCAATGACAAGTGCTAACATGATACATACTATACAATGTATTGTAAAATATATGTCTCACCACGGATTACCAATAAGTTTCGTATCTGATAATGGTACTGAATTTAAAAATAAAGTTATGAATGATTTTATTAAATTACATAAAATCAATATTCATTACATTACGCCACAGAATCCTAATAGTAATGGTGTAATCGAACGTTTTCATTCGACTATTTTGGAACATTTAAGAGTTTTAAACATAAAAATGTCAAATTCCAATATTATAGATTTAATGCCATATGCAATTTGGGGATATAATCATTCAATACATTCTGGTACAAAATTAAAACCAATTGAAATTATTAATGGTCACTTAGATACCAATGATCCTTTTGATATTGATCTTAATAAGGCACTTATCACAAATTATATAGAATTACACAAAGAAAAAGTACGCTTAATGTATGATCACATACATAATATCTCGCAAACACGCAAAGAGAATATAATAAGTAAACAAAACGAAAAGCGCATTGAACCTCCTACGTATACTTTGGAGAAACCTGCTTACAAAATTTTACCAAATCGTGATAAAATTGAACCCAGATATAGAAAAGAGATAGCTACAGGACAAGATGGTATTAAATTAACAACAAAAAAGCGAACATTGCATAAGCAAGTATTTAAAAAGCCTCGATTACAACGAAAAACATTGTTACAGGCTCATCACTCTAGGGACCCTCGTCCTGGCCCAAGTACCGAAAATGGAAATAACTAACCTAAATAAAAATCCAGGTATACTTCCGTTCAAATTAGGGTATGCAAGAGTCAAAATTGCCACCCACGCCTTCCTTCATTATTTTGATTTAATTCCTATATCAAATCAAATTAATATAATAAAACGACAATATGTTACAAAAACTATAGAACAAGAACTAAGTTCACCATATTCATTTGCGTTGCAAAACTTTAATCAAGGTATACAATTCCAATTAGAATCGGTAGAAAATAAATTTGATTCTATATATCCTTTTTTCGATAATAATCGTCTAAAAAGGGGTTTAATAAATGGATTGGGATCAATAATAAAATCAATTTCTGGAAATCTAGATCAAGAAGATGCAGTAAAATATGATAAAGCTATTGAAAATTTGCAGGACAAGCAAAGGCAAATAATATCTCAAGTCAATAAACAGATTTCTTTAACAACTAAAATTTTAGACAATTATAATAAAACACTTTCATTAGTATTACATAACCAAGATGTAATTACTAATGGTATAGACAGAATTCAAAATAATTTGAACAAATTTGTATTCAAGTTTTCACGTTACATGAGGATTCGCGATGTACTCGATCAATTAAGTATTAATCTAAGTATGGTTATGCAATTATTAACAAATATTGAAAATAGTATATCTTTCGCGAAATTGGGAACTTTACATCATAGCATTTTAAAATTAGACGAGATGGAGGCCATTGTCGAAAAACTTGCGGAATTTCATTCACAAAAACAATTGATGTATTTTAACAAAAATGACTTATATAAGTATTATGATATAGTTCAGGTAAAAGCATTTTATTCAGGGAAACGGTTAATATTCGCACTAGAGTTTCCTCTTGTACATCCTGATAAATTTTTCCATTACCACCTGTATTCCATACCTACCTCAATGTCTACCACTATTATACCTGAAAATACTTACCTTACCATGGGCAGTGACTCTTATCAGTACCAGCCGCTGCCATGCCGAAATATGGATCCTGTATATTTTTGTGAGGACAATAACCTAATTAATGGATTCGGGAAGAAGACTGTGTATTCTCGTTACTACAACTATCTGGCAACAATAGTAAATGCGAGCAAACACCTATATCAATTAACAGCCACTTTGTTGAACAAATCACTAATGGCTATTATATCGCTATATTCCCAGACCCTCTAAAGGTCCAAATTCAGTGTGAAAAAATGGACTTTACAACATTACAAGGCAATTATCTCATTACATTACCACCAAAGTGTATTTTTCAAACTCCAGCATACAGGTACATTAATGAAGAAGCAGTTCTAGAAGGTCAACCATTATTATTACCTGAGATAAAAATATCGAAAATAAAAAATAACGATTCCACTATCAAAGTAAACATTAAGAATATCCCGCTTGATCAATTACATATGCTTCAGCAAGAGCAACAGCAGATAAAACTGATTAATCCTGATGACAACCCCTTAATCAGACCTAATCTATGGACAATCCCTTTATATGCTATAATGGTAGTTATTTTTATAGCATTTATTGTTCATAAAATTTGGAGATGGAGATCGAGAAAGCCCTCTATCCAGCCTGACGAAGAACCCCAAAACTCCGGATCACGTGGAAAATCCAATGTGAAAGTTTTATTTGTTCCCGATAAAACTTCCCTCTAAGGGTGGAGGAGTTACGTCATCCCACTGCACCGCAGCATATAAGAATAAGATGATAATATATTGCTGACTATTAAATTTCATTATACTTTTGTTCTAGTTCCGTAGGTTACACAGTCAGTCTGTATTATACTCTCTTGTAATTAACATAAAATATATATTGTATAATTAATCCAGAAATAAAGTTCGTTCTGTTCGTTTTAAATCAAATTGTAAAAGTTTTTAAAAACCGTTCGGTTGTTACACGAAACGTAACTTGTGTAATAATATTATTTTGGAGAAAATATTGACAATAATTTGTACAATTTACGTCGGCATCTAAGTATGTCGGAAAATATTTTTTCTCACGTATGATAAAATCCTGATACTAAGTCTGCCAAATTTTCTTTTATAACTATTTCAGTATGTCGGAAATGGTATTTCCGATGTAAATATGTTTTGGTAATAGAACCATTATAGACCATTATGTTAGTTTAATATAGATTTTTCTTCCAGACACTTAGATATCAAACACTTACAAGATAAGTGCTTATTGCATTGATTATATAGATAAAACAAATTCTTCCTTGAAATGTTTAAAAAAAATTGAAAAAGTAATTAGCTAAGAAAAAAAATTATAACAAATGTTTAAAATATCCACTATTAACCGGCTGACACCACCTTTGAACCCCTTATTTGTTCACTATATTATGCACCTGCCCTGGGTGGATATCGGTAACGACACTTATCATTTTGGGGAAACTTTTCACTATAATTTTTTTATGCAATTTACATCGACATTGACAACGACAATTTACGTCGTTAGAATTAGGCTTAACTGCTGGAAAATGTTTTCATAGGAGAATAATTGCCATCACGTTGGAGAAACAAAAGATAGTGAAATTAATTTGGCTGAATTTTCTTTTATAACCGTTTGAATATCTTGAAACGGTTTTTCCGTTGTAAATATGTATTTATAGTGGAAATATTATAAACCGTTATGGTAGTTTAAAAAAGTTTTTTCTTCCATACACTTAGATACCAAACGCTTTACCCTTGTTACATAAATAAGTTACAATGACACATCTTTTACGATTTTCTAAATCTTGACAAGTGTTTATAAAAATTTAGTTCTTCACATGAGTGATGAAGGGTACCATAACTCCGGATCAAAAGCCTCAGTGGATTAATGTAGGATTTTGAACTTTTGTTACAACTTTTTAATTATGTTAGCAAATTACTTATTTTCTTCAATTTTTCTTAAGCATTTGCAATAAGCATTTGTTTTATTTATTAAACAGTCAATGCTAAACACTTTTCTTGTAAGTTATTTATGTAGAGCTAATGGCAAAATGTTTTATATCTAAGTAAATGTAGGGCAGAAAAATCTGTATTAAACATAGCATAATGATCCAACACGGTTCCATAAAAAATATATATTTACATCAGAAAAAACGTTTCCAAAATATTTAAATGGTTATAAAAGAAAAGTCGCCCTATTTAATGCCACGATTTTATTCTTCCCCTACTTGATGACTCAGAAAAAAATATATTTTCCAACAGTCAGGCTATCTAAGATGCCTATGTAGATTGCACTAAAAAGAACTTTTTGTTGTAAAACTTTCCCCCAAAATGGCAATTATCGTACGTAAAGTGACTCGCTGAATCCAAATATGCAAAAATATATAGGGGTTTCCATTTAAATACATAAGTTATAGCCATTTCCGCTAAAACTGGAAGTGCTATCTTTTTTATGAGAATTCCTTCAAATTACTTATTATTACAATGTCTAAAACTTGAAAGTTGAATTTAGAATACAACAAACAACGATATAAGGATCACCCCTATCCTAATATCGTTTACACACAGTTTATAGGATTCCACTTCTATGGGAAAAAATATGGCATTTCATTAATATAAGAATAACATATAGCTATGTAAATATTTACGAGTTTATGTAAACAAAATATTTTAGCCTGTATCATAGTAATATCGATTAATCTAAAGAGTGGTTAGTTCTTCAACTCAGTCGAATATTGTTTTCCCTTGACACAAATTACATAAATAATGGTGTAATCATTTTGCAATAATTAGTTTCTATGTTCTACTTCGAGTATTTGAAAATATTTATATGTTGATGTTATGTTAATAAATGAAGCGCAGTAATACTCCTCATCACTTTACCTGTAATAATGAACAAAAATAGTTATCGACTATGGACATGTAAATAACTTTCTTCATTACCTAAATGTTTATTGATCACAATATATACCTACAATAAATCCGCAGCAAAGCATTAACCTAATATGTAAATAATTTACTGCGTTTCATTTTAATAATAGCCACGTTCTCCTTGACTCCATAAAGATCAAAAAATTATGAGGAGCGTGGAAGCGTGGTCGAAAATGACATTAGCTATTATTACGGCAGCAAGTACTTGGCTAACTGGTATTGTGTTGCGTAGAAAATACATATTATTACGACTTCATAGTAAAAAGGTGCAGCTGGATATTTCTATGTAGGTCTTTAGGTGGGAATGAAATTCGTATACCCAGCAAACCAATCAAGTGTGATTAACATTCATGTGAAAAATTAGATGAAGTTTAATATAAATTTTCATAAACAAAAATAAAATCAAATTTGGTTGTAGGAGGCGGTGGGTGAATCTAATGTACCGGCGAGATTGAAAGAATTATGAGACACGTATGAGAATTATGAGAATGAATTATGATTCATTTAAACGTGGTTAAAGATAGAGCAGATCATATATGAAGTTGTTCAAGATTTGTCAAGTGTTAATGTATGGGAAAACTTTGTTTATAAAAATAGACGCAAATGAAATTCGGAAAGCAAAGGCGATCAAATATTTTCCGCAATAATACCAATAATTTAGCTTCGGGATCTGTGCAGAAAAAAATCCATATATGTACAATCTTGTCAAAGATAGGAGCATATCTCAAAACTGTGATATCTGACCGACAATGTAAGTGCACAGTAAATAATCTGGTCTTTACTCACTGGCTTGAGACCTTTGCAGAGTGAATGTCGAGGATGTATGAATGTACACTAAAACCGTTAAACTTCACCACTACGTCACAAGCGATATTCGTATGAACTAAGATGAAAAATCAAAATCAAGTGAGTGACTGTTGACGTAATTTAAATTTACCGCCTTTACAGTCAACTGTAATACTGGCACCAAAGGAAACTAGAAAATGTCTTTCAAATAAGTTACCACGGCGACAAACCTCATAATCCATGGGCTCAAACGTAAAAAATACTTGCAAAAATTATGTGGAAAAACAGTATTTGCAGAAAACGAAACGAGGTTTGCAGTCAGATGTCAAACAGCTATCCATATCTGTCGAAAATTATCTATTGCGTTAGTCAATAGCAAGAAGGCTAGAGAGTAAGGAGACATAACTCCTCAAGAAATCAGTGGTGGAGGTGATACGAAAAACGTCGGCAATATGGCAGGCTCGCGTAGAAACGCGTGGGATCTGCGTATGCCGCTTATCCTCGTCTATCGCGGTTTCTCTCTCACACTATCAAAATGTCAGGCTCCATTGAGCCACGATCAGGGCTTTTGCAGGAATAATTCGCAACGCAACAGTACCTCGACACTTTTGACATATTCAACAGAAAAACTGGAAACGCTCAAAACACAACAAACAAAAATAACCTCAAATAACCTCGCTCGATTCTACGCAATGACCGCCATGATGAAGCACATCACGTGATCACAGTGCGGACGCTTTTCATGCTACCCCCACCACTCGAGTTATGTCTCCTGTCCTCTAGTCTTCTTGGTCAATAGAAGAGTTTCATATTTTTAATCTAATACGTATGTTACTATTTGTCTTCTCACCGATCAGCGTGAAAATATGAAAACAGTTGTCGATGATATATGCAGGTCATCTCCGAAGACCGAAAACACACGTAAGATCACCTGTCTCTTATTTACCTATTATAGCAAATGTGTTCATAGGAATAGCGGGTTGTCTGTGATATTACCGTATGGTGGTGACGTAGTGGTAAACTTATAACGGTTTTAGTTTACACAGAGTTCGATCTGACCGCGCGTAAAGTACATCCTTCTCCCTCCAAATGCTACCTCACTCTTTCTTCTATGCATACCTAGATAATCTCACACTTTTTGCTATTTTTGGCGAGCAGTATATACTACATTTCTGAAGGCAGTAGTTTCTCGAAAACTAGAAAAGCAGTGGCTTTAAACTTCAAAGGTTGACTTTTGGGTCTAAAAATAATATAGAGAACAACCTACTGGACATGTAAAATATTTACATTCTTATTAAGTGTCGAGTTAAATGATACAATGTATTGTTTACCTAAATTAATTTCGTAATATACAAAATTGGAACTATTTGCCACTGCAGTCTAACTATAAATAATTCAAAATAAATTTGTACTTGCCTTCCGACACTTTAGAATCATATTCCGAACTTACCTGAAAAAAAGAAAAGAAAAAACATTAAATTGAAAATAAGTAATATAAGTAAACAATCTAAGAATTAATTGATTTCTTTAGTATACATATATGTCTATACAATACGCTATATTGATATGTAATATCGTAATAAGATAACTTGCACAGATCATAAATACATCTGCAGGTGAAGATGCACGTCCACGCCCACAATACAAAACGCATGTATATGTTTCCCCAGTTCACTCAGTCCACCGCAAATGGAGCCCGGTCCGTTTTCATAGTACATTCTTATTCTAGTAGTGTCTGGGCAAAATACATCATTAAACTTAAAAATGTCGATGTACACAAGGAAAAACAAGGTGCACAAAATTAAGTGGTGTTGTACCTCCCACAGTGCTGAAGAAGTCATTGGACTATTTGCCTTTTGATTTAAAAATGGGCCAATACCTACACTAAGAATGGTAATGTTTAGATATCGTGCCTAATTATTGGTAATTTTTTCCCGCTGTTAATTATCCAAATTAAGTATACAAGTATATTTGGTACCAACAAGACAGATCTACATTGTATTTTTGGCGTAGCGTGGATGCTTATAGAGAAACCCGCCTTAGTCTCCCGAACTGATCCACCTGGATTATTTTTTGAGGCTATTGAAAATTAATATGTATATTAACTGACCAGAAAATATTTAGGACTTAGACCATACAATAATCGAATAAATCCGAAAGGATTCAACTGCCTTACTTATTGCCAAAAGATGAGTAGCGGTCATTTTGAATGGTTAATTTAATTTGCAGTTGAAAGGAAGGTGTTGGCTTATAAAATAAGTTTTGTTGTGAGTTTCATTCTATGTAAAGAGTTGTGGTGGGTGCAATTTTGTGTTATAAACCTCAAAAATAAACAGATCAATTTCAACATTTCTTCATAATTAACAATATTTATTAACTATTAAGTGCAAAAGGTGTCAATGCATTTTCTTAATATTCCAAATAAATTTTATCAGTTATTGGTGCCCCAAATAAAAAAACTACATCGTTGAACAATCAAAATCTGTTTTAACTGAGGTATGGTGTTTTGAATTTTATAGTTTTCGGGGGATTAGTTATAATTCAGAGGGAATTAAAGTGGGAGGTAATCTTCTGATGCTAAAAATGGACAATGTAAACATAAAAATCGACATGTTTCAAGACAGCTCTTAAAAATGAAAATAAATTTATTCCAAACATTTGGCATTGTATATTCAAATTTATAGCAATAGTAAACTATTTTATTTTGGACATGGTTAAATTATCATAAACAAATATCTTGAGTTTAGGCCTAATAAATACGGCAAGCTTTATAGAAGCGACAAGTAAATAAAACAACAACAAAGTAATATTCATCAAAGTAAACTGTGAAAAAGAAACCAGTATGTCTGGATTTTAGGATGACGTCGACGTGTTTTATGTTTTTACCAGAGTACAAGAGACGTTTTTTGACAAGTCATTTGTTACCGTTCTGTAAATGTTAGTTTTTTGCGTACTCACTTCACATAACAAATGATACAGCTTGTAAAAGAAACTGAAGTCAAGTCACTGTTAAAATATATTCACTGTCGATGTTTGAGAATGGCTACGTAAATTGCAACGATATTTATATTAATGAGAGAACAATTGCCTTTCTACTAAATACATTTAAGTTAACAAATATATGCGTACTTAGGTACGTATATATTTGTTAATTTAAATGTAGAATACAAAAGTATTCTCAAAAAACAAGAGAACAACTCCAATTCATACAGTAATAAGAATTGCTATTTATACACTTCCGAACACTTATCAAGATGCGATAATGTTTTATAACAGTGTATACATATATAGCTGTATAATATTATACTGTCTTGCAATCTCTTCATTTACAGTGCCACATTTTGGTTAAGTAAATATTTTATTTTGTCAGCTTTCAGTTATAGTTATAAGCTTTCTAGTTTGTAATTTAATTTGAGTTTTGAAGATCCGCAAAAGAATTGAAAATGTACTAAATGACTAATTGAAATGAACTAAAAGTATTGATATGTAAAAATATTGTACTTGACGATAAATTACAGACGTTGTTCTTGACATACTTGATCATATTTTGTATTATTTTGAAGATATCGTATTTTGTAAAATTTAATAGTTGTTAGTATTTACATGTTTATCATGTCCAGACCTCTTTACATTATTGGAATTTTTTCATTGTATTTCTAGCTTCCAGTCTAAAAGGTTGCTATCTATACTGCATTCTATATTCTAAAGACTTGCACTATCGCTTACCCACTAATTTGTTTATTTTTACCTTAGCATTTCAATTTGTCACCGAAACTATCTTTTGTCTTTTATTTAATTTTTTAATAAAAGACAACTTATCTAAACTTAGTTTAGATAAGTTGTCTTTTATTAAAAAATTAAATAAAAGACCTATAGTTTATAATGTTCGTTATAAATCACTTAATCAGAAATCTATCAAATTACTTTATATGATTATATTACCACGCTATATTTTAACTTTTAGTGTTGTTCATTCCATTTGAATATGCTTTTTTTATTTATCCAAAGTTTTGGATAAGCGGGAATATGGTATTTTATTATCGAAGCTAACTACTATTTTTTCGCATATATCCAATAGAATAATGAATGTGTCCTATGTTATCATAGCTTTATACCCATTACATCAATTTTTTAATATTTATGACATATGGCTAAATAAGCTAGATGGAAGTTAGTTAGATAGAAATGGAAATTTACTATAAAATATAACATGGGTAGTAAAGTTAATACTCAGTTATTACTCAAGTCTTTAGCTTAGTTATACCATTCACTTAGCATATCATTCACTACAAAAACTTTTTTTTTTTTTGTTTCCATCACGCACCAGTATTTGTAAATGTACAGTGTGTCCAATTTTCGTTGTATTTGCAGGGTTTCTCCTATTTCCAGCGGAGATAGAGACTTGCAAGTTTTATATTCCTGTACTACTTTTTTGAGAAATGAAGGATGGCGCAAACAAATTGTCGGTAGCTTTTTTTGTTTCGGAGATACAGGGTGAAATTGACAATTTAGCATTTTCCGGCACATCCTGTATCTCGCTTATGCTGCAACTTATCAACAATCTGAAAATGGATTCTTACAGAACTTTTTGCGTGGAATTCACTGGGTACGTAGTTTTTTTCTCAGTGCGGCAGTTTTGGAGAAAAATAATTAACGTTGTTTTTTTTCAAATGGAACACCCTGTTTATTTTTTCATAATTCGATTCAGCTCCATTTACTCTTTTCAAAAATATGATATAGTCTATAGTTATTTTAAATAATTTTGTCATAAACTGCAATTAATGGAGATTTTGACATTTAGGTAAAATAAATACAACCCAGTAACTTAATTTTTCTAAGAATAGTAAGTTTATAAATTGTAACTGAAATTAAGTGTCCATATATATTTAGTGCTATACAAATACTTTAATAATAAAAGAATATAGAAATAAATAAATAGAAAATAACTAATACAAAAACGCAAGAACAAACATTTTAATAACAAAATAATATATAAAAGAAAAACACAACAAACAAGTAACGAATGACTAAATAACTGCTATTCCAATGAATATTAAATTATAAATACTGTTCAAACACGTTTCCATTTTTTTGGATACACATTTCACATCTTTTTCTTATAGTATTCAAAGCATTAATAATCATGACAGGTCGCTCTTGTAATTGTCTTAATGCCTGTTCGGTTGCAACCCTAAGATCATGTTTAGTCTCATGACGCACACTGTATATTTTATTTTTTCACGCTATTTCACACTATATACTTTATTTCAATATGTCATGTCTGTTCGTAAATTTTATTGTAAATTATGATTTCCATACCTATCTCCACCTCATAGGTAATGTCACAATCTCCATTAATTGCAGTTTACGACGAAAGTATTTAAAATAACTATAGACTATATCATATTTTTGAAAAGAGTAAATGGAGCTGAATCGAATTATGAAAAAATAAACAGGGTGTTCTATTTGAAAAAAACAACGTTAGTTATTTTTATCCAAAACTGCCGCGCTGAGAAAAAAACTACGTACCCCAGTGGATTCCACGAAAAAAGTTCTGTAAGAAGCCTTTTTCACATTGTTGACAAGTTGCAGCATAAGCGAGATACAGGATGTGCCGGATTATGCTAAATTGTTAATTTCACCCTGTATCTCGGAAACAAAAAAAGCTACCGACAATCTGTTTGCGTCATCTTTCATTTCTCAAAAAAGTAGTACAGGAATGTAAAACTTGCAAGTCTCTATCTCCGCTGGAAATAGGAGAAACCCTGCAAATACAACGAAAATTGGACACACTGTACATTGTACAAGTACATTGTACAAATTCGTAGTTTTTAAAACCGAGGTTTTATAAAATTAAATTTTGTCTCAATCTTTGCGGCGCCCCTGTGTTTAATCCAACGGAAGTGTACACACAAGTGTGGACAATTTACCGAAACAGAGTTGGTCGGTGGGGATATTCCGGTTTTATACTATTCGGGAATTTACATAGTCGCTGTAGTACGTTTTTAATATGTGTACGTTTACTCGTGACATCGCGTCGTGTTTTTACTTTATTTTAAAAATTTGTAAAAAGACACCAAATATATTTTGTTATAAACTTAACACCTGGTTCAAAAAAACGTTATTAATGCAAATTTTATTGATCCGCAAAAAATTCTCATACCGCCACTTCATATTAAATTAGAATTAATGAAGCAATATGTAAAAACTACAGATAAAAATGAAAATTGTTTTAAATACTTATGAGGTAACTTTCCAGCTTTCTCAAGCAGAATTAAAGGAAAGCATTTTCGTAGGACCACAAAAAGGAAAATTAATGCAGAACCAACAATTTGAAGAAACAATGACAGAAATTGAAAAATAATCTTGGTTATGCTTTAAAAATGTAACAGAATTTTTTTTAGAAAATTATAAACATCCGCAGGATGAGGAAATTGTCAACAAAATGCAAAATACTTTCCAGAAAATCTTATTGCTGTTAGTAGTTAGGAGCAAGGTGAAAGATTCCATCAAGATACAAAGGAGATGGAAAGGAGATACCAGGGTCGGTGGGATGTGGCGATGATTGCAGATTACTGCTGGATGCTGAAAAGAGGACATCCAACGAATGATTACACAAGAAAAACTACGAAACGAAGTTTTTTGGTAAAAAAGGATTTTCAAAGAAAAAAGAAATTAGAGACTCAAAACTATGTGTTGTTGCTTTTTACTATGTTTTTTTATGTTTATTAAATATAATATTTATTAAAATGTAATTTGTCCTTTTGCTTTTAATTTATTCTGATTATTCAGTTGATAAAAAACCTTACTTGAAGGGCAAATACGGAAGATAGATATGAAATCAGCGTAAATAACTCACTTATAATCACTTATCAAACCCAAATCAACTTTCAAAATGTCAAAATTTGTAGGTGTATGTAATTTAGGGATTTGGAAGTCCCTTTTGATTCTACATTAACATTTAATCCTCATATCAATTACACGCATACCTGGTGCTAATTAAAATGTTCTTCATACACTTATTTTACGTGCGTTTATTTCCGCTACCAAGATTTATTATCACCGGCACCAGGAGACGAGCTACTTCCAACCTGAAAGTGCTTGCTGAACCCCCATTCTAATAGAGAGGTAGAGATCTATTACTTGTCTACCATGTAATAGAGAAGGGAAGTACGGTTTTACATCCTATCCGAGGGCTGGAATGTCTTCTAAACAAACGTCGCCCAAGTTTATAACTTCTATCAGTCGACTGACATACAAAGAGCTAGATTATAGGCAAGTCAACCGGTGATCGTTCATTCTAGTGGTAACTGATCGCCGGTCGTTATTTAACTAATATCCCCATGTCAGGTTGACTACCGCTCGCCCAATAATAATTTTGGTTTTATATTCTTGTTCATCGCAATTTCAGGTTTAAGAAAATATATGTTTCCATTACATATATCCATTTATTAGCATATTACATAATGAATTGTTGTTTAGGTTTACTTACATTGGTATTTAATTTTTGAATGAAATTCTAATTTACAAAATAGATCGGCCTGATATACTAGCACTAATTTTTTTAATGGAACATAATTTAAAACTCTCTCTTATCTTTTATTTTATTTATTTTACGTACAAATTTTATGTTTTAAAGATATTTGTTACTAGTGTCTGTATTTCTATTTATATTCTTAACTTTGTACGAAATGTTTTTCTCCCATTGGACAAAAGGAAGGTATTCTTTCCTTCCCTCTAAGTGTATATTAATATATGTGGGTTATACGTTAAATAAAATATTTTCATAGAAATCAATTGTTCTTACTTTTATATCTTTTTTATAGTATTTGTCTATACAACGAATAGTATAACACCCTGTACTATTTTATGTTTAATACAAAACGGGTACACGTGGATGAACTGCACTTAATCGAATTTATGCTAGTCCATAAATCGTAAATACGCTTCAGTAAATACTTCTACATAAATAAGATCTACATTAAAAAAATATTACTTTCTGTGGAAGTAAACCGTCAGCCTTATATTAAAGTGCATAACATCAAAGTTGATTAAACATTAACCTGTTTCCGTGATGTTTCTTTTTTAGATGCTGCCACTCACATAAGGTTTTAAGTACGACGTTGCAACTTTGGGAAAATTGGTGAGAACAATGAACCCATACGTTTGATTGTGGTGAATCCAACTATTCAACATAACGGATAAATTAATACAATTGTCTTTAAAAATGGATTGATATAATCTAGCTTGGATATGTCACACAACTACATAATATTGTTTATCAGCTTTTTTATTAGGTATAAAACGTGTAAATACCATTAATTTTAAATAGTTTTATTAAACTGCCTCGCGGACAACTTCCATCATTAACAACTTTAAATCATGATCTCATAGACCTCCATATTACTGATATTTGATTATTTGCATTAATTAAACATTATTTCAGTTGTTCGAACGTCGTTGATTAGACAATTATTCTACAATGCACTATCAATCAGTTTACTGTATAAGAATTATAATAAAAACTATATATTAATGTATCATCCATGAGGTATACCGAGTGTTGAAAGTACCCAACCTTGGCATATCTTATTATGTATGTATGAGACAGTAGTCTTATGATATAGTTAGAATAAATTTTCTCTTCTTTATACAGGACTAAAAAATCGAGATAACCCATGATTGGGTTCATGACAACTAAACGATAGGAATCAAATTATATAAAGAAGGATATGCAGAGATCCAATAAATAGAAAATCAGCCATAAAAAGGAAATGTCTGGAGAATTTTTCGCAGTAGCTTTAAATCAGGAGATTTCAAAAACTTATGATAGTATTCCATCCCTTCCATTTTCAGCTTTCATCAAAAAAGATCACTGAGATAGATGATATATAAGAGATGCACTATAAGAAGGAAATAAAGGTACTATTTCATTCTTCTTATAGTGCATCTCCTATCAGAGGTTCGCTATCATCACAGCCATTTAGACTTTATTGACGGCAGCTCGGAATAGTTGACTGTTGCTAGAACCAAACCAATTTTTTGAGCTAAGATACACAGGGCTTACTAACACCTACCAATAATCCCTTTTTTCCTAATTTTTCCTTGAAATATCAACTGAAGATTTGAGACGTCTCATTATGTGGTCTAGATACTGAATCTTTCTCTTCTTAATGGTACTAACTAATAACTAATTATTTTTGTATTTTATTTAAGACTTCGGTATTAGTGATCTTATCTGTCCTGTGAATGTGCCACATCCTGCGGTAGCACAACATTTCGAAGGCTTGCAACTTGTCCATGCGATTCTTGTTAAATCCATGCTTCAACGAATAGAAAAGCCTGGAAAATACGCAACAACCCAGCAGTCTAATCCTCATCCTCCTAAATCAACATCTTCTAATACTCATCCTCTTCACCTCATGCTAAATATTATATTAATATTCCGACAAGTGAAAAACTTTTTCATGTTAACAAATGTTGATCTGGGTGTTCGTATTCTTGCTGTTATGTATCTCCTTCATTTGATCTCCCTATATTTCTATCTAGGTTACTAGGTATCTATACATCCTCACATTTTCTATGAATGTGTTTGCTACTGTCAGGTTTATCTAGTTTTGATTCTGTGGAGATTTTGTCAACATGACTAATTTGGTTTTACTAAAATTTATTTTTAGACCATACTCATTATATCGATCATTTAGTTTTTTTAAAAGACATGTCTTTGAAATTCTCGTTAACAGGACAGTGTTGGTGAATAATACACCTTACGTTATTAACAACTTCTCCATTTATTCCTACTTTCACATTTATTTCCATTACCCATTAATGATCTATGTACGACCATCAATGGAATATTCTTTTCTTCCAACAATAGTTTTGTTCCGCCTTAATTTCTAAGACAGATTTCATGCAACTTTCGATTTACTCTTTCTTAAAAGTAAGTTTTTAAAAGTATAAATCTCTAGTTAAGCACAATAAAATGGATGTCAATATGTATATAGCCCAATTATTAATTTTCTATCACGCGCCATTCAAAAACTAAAAGACAGGGAGGGGGAGGAAGTGTAAACTTTTAACACGCACTGTATATCGATTGTACGACTGAAACTTCATATCACGGTATGTTCAAATTAATTATAATTACTCCCAAATTTAAAAAAACGCCCATTAAACTTCAATAAAACTTCATTAATTTTTCAGATACAACTAAAATGTTTTATTTTCTAAGAAACGTATGTAGATGTATGTATATATGTATATGTATGGAATATAAGTCACAAATATACTTCTTTTATATCTATACGTATGCATAAAACTAATTGTAAAACTACTGTCTCAAGTTGTTAAAAAAATTTCGAGCATATATTTTATCGTCGGTAGGTATTTTATCCTGTCTTCTTGTCGATACTTTGTCGTGTAACCTCTGCGACACGCTATATACCATTTTCCAGTTGACATTAAATCGCTATATATAAGTTCCCATACTTTAGCTTGTATAAACTTAAAACGAACAAAAAGGATAAGTTCACGTTTCACAAGATCAGTTTATAAATAACATCTCAGTAAATTATGTCGCGCATTTAAGCGCACTGCTGTTCGCATAACTGACCTTTCCTGCCTGAAAACGCTAATTTTTCTTAATTGTGAGGCTATAAATAGATTTAAAGTTCGTAGACAATTTCCATTAATTGCTAGTGTATCGTAATAATAACTATAAAACGGTTTATTGGAATTAGTTTAGGTAATAACTTACAAAAATAGCTAACTATAAAATTCTCAACGAATAGATTCATGTTATTAGTTTACGTAGTGAAAAATGTAAGGCTGATTGATTTTTAAATAGCTTGTTTAAAATACCTTTAATATCTTAAGTAATAATATACATGCATGTGTATACATACACAAATAGAATTTAAAGACCAATATCACTAAAGAATAAATTTCTGCATTATAATGATAAACTACTTGGCATCTATATATGTATGTATGTACATATGTATATGTATAATTATATACTGATGTATGTAGTAGTAATTAATATGTTTATTATATACAATAATACGAAGTAGTGATATATTTATTTTAAATATATGCGTAAAGTGAGAACTGACTTGATGCAATACAAACAGAACACAAATGAATTAATCTTATACTATATTCATTCATTAACTCATTCATTGTTTGGCGATAGCAAGGATAAAGGCCTTGACCGGGAATCTAACCCGGATCTCCTGGTTGGTTGCTCTGACCGCTGAGCTATCGAGGGACACTCATTATCCTTACTAATCTTGCCAATTTAACGCGTAGCTACAGTACTCCCCCCTAGAGACATGGTTTGTCTCGATACAATTAACGGAATGTGGCCGCGTTCACCATTCTTACGAACCGTTGTTCGGTACCCCCGGACTATAGGGCGATGGATAGAGCGGGAATTTGCGAATTTGAGATGCAAGGGAGGTTCGATGTACTGGAACGAATCACGTTGGGGTCACCACTTTAGCGATAGCAAGGATAAAAGTGCATGCCTTGACCGGGAATCGAACCCGGGTCTACCAATTTCCGGTTGGTTGCTCTAACCACTGAGCTATCGAGGGACACTCATTATGCTTGCTAATGTTGCCAATAACGTGTCATTACAGTACTCCCCCCCTAGAGACATGGTTTGTCTCGATAAAATTAACGGAATGTGGCCGCGTTCGCCATTCTTACGAACCGTTGTTCGGTAACCCCCGGACTATAGGACGGGAATCGAATCCGCGAATTTTAGATGTAAGGGAGGTTCGATGTACTGGAACGATCACGTCGGGGTCACCACTTTGACGATAGCAAGGATAACAGTGCATGCCTTGACCGGGAATCAAACCCGGATCTCCCAATTGCCTCTGACCGCTGAGCTATCGAGGGACACTCATGATCCTTGCTAATACGCCAGTTTAACGCGTAGCTATAATTGTATTAATCGTCATAATATATTAGGACCTTTGCTGAATTACATTATAACTCAGAAGACAGGTGTTAATCTATTACGACATTTAATACAATTAGCTAACAAAAAAATCGTCAATATTAAAATTTTATAACATGCACTGAAATGTGTTTTGCTTTTACGCTTTAAAATTGTATTTTACTTTTAATGTCAAAAATATTTACGCTTGACATGGTTATTCACTTATATCGACTATGTAATTTAACGTAATAACAATCTGACAATATACATAAATACATTGTGACAAGTTCTTATAGAGTATGAATAATAGTGGAAATATTACTGAAGTTAGCACATATTTTAATAAATAATAAATATAATGATGAATCAAAGTGTTACCAAACTGATGTGACTCGTGGACTGAGTATCTTGTACTAGATGGCGCACAAAAATTATATTTAACATACTTTTATTACAAGTTAGTACTTATTAAATTATTATTTATTATTAAAGTATTGATGGAGGGGAATATTTTTTATTATCTCAGTATCCTATTATTTGCTCACTTATACTAAAATTAGAACATATATGTAGGTATATGGTATTTCCACAATAGGATTATACCTATAAATAATTTCCAATTTTAGTATATTATGATATCGAATATGAATAAGAATTTTATTCATATCATGAATACTTTCGGCATTTTTTGAAATCCAGATTTGAACTTTGGCACAATTGCAGTTCTATATAAGACGTAGGTACATTCCGAGACGACCAACTTAAATTTAAGTAACAAACTAAGACAGCGACAGTATTGGCCTATTCACAATATTTTGATTTTCGTTAAATAAATCGAAAAAGTTATTAGAATTAGTTGCTCAGAATAAATATAAGTTTGAGCCTCAACGCCAAATTTCATTACGAAATTTGCATTTTCAGTTTTCTTCGATATTTTTCCACACACACGGTTACAATTTTAGTTTTCTATTTAATTGGATGCCATGAAAACAAAAACTATGATTAAATTAAATGTCAATCTGACAAAACCTTGAGTTATACTGTGTAAAGTTCTAGTTCACAATCCTAAAATGCGTCTGTATTTAAAGGAAACAATCGAAATAATAAGGTTATTTGGTGATGGGGCTCGTAGCAGCAGAGAAGTAGACGCAGAATTTAACCGAGTTGAAGACATCCTTTACGAGTCGCTAGTAGTCATGGAACTGCAGACGCCATAAACTCTCTTGTCAATGAATCTGGCAGTGCTATTAAAGATCTCAGAGTGAGCAACCTCGTCGAATACATCTGCATCTTGAAGATAACGTAATCTTAGTAACAAATCCAAGAGTGAGTCTACGAGGTTTAGCGTCTCAACCTAATATCGACAAGGAAAAAATTCTCAAGATGTTTCAGTCTCATAAAATCAAGCCTTATAACCAAATCCTTATAAGCCAAAATTTTTACAAACTTTGAAAGGTGATGAAACTAAAAGGTTAGAAAATTGCTATTAGGCTTAGGGATTTTTTTTAGATCACCAGAATTTTCTACATCAAAGTTTGTTTACTGATGAGGGTGGTATCTTCTCAAAACTGTAGATACTGGGCTACAGAAAATCCTCATTAGGTTATTAACTGTAAAGACCAGTATTCAGAGAAAGCTAACGTATGGCGTGGAATTTTAGGAGACAGAATAATTGTCCATTTTTCTTTAGTAACTCGTTAAATGCTGAGCGATTAGTTAACTTTTTCGATACGGAATTATGGGATGTACTGCTCATCAAGAATAGGAAAAAGTGTGAGTTCTGTAGTTATGCATAGAAGAAGAAGTGAGGCAGCATTCAGAGGGAAAAAGATGCACTTTAGCGCGGCCAAATCGAACTCTGTGTACATATATATTCATTGATATTCACTCTGCAAGGATCTAAATGGGAAGAATATTGAAAGAAACTAAATGCGGATTGCGGACTGAAATTTGGTGTTAGAGCTCAAATTTAGATTATGAACAACTTTTTCAAATACTTGTTTCTATATCTTAGATATACTGTTAAGCGGACCCTACACGATCAATCAGAATGTCAGATAGAAAACTGACAATTGGAATGAAGATGTAGGGTATTGAATGACGGAATGAAGAATGAGATTGACGAGATCCGGATTTTTTGAATTCACGACGTCAATCACGGTAGGTGGAGGGGAGACTGTCATTTCGATTGATGGTGTGAGGAGACAACCTTCATTCCGCGTGTCAGTCTTAGCAGATATGACTTATCAGTGTTTACAATTCGCCTGTTAAGAACCATTTTACTGTTTTTCACCATGGAGCAGTGTGAGGAAATTAACGACCCTTCCAAGGATGATTTGTTAAGGAAATTTATTGAATTATAAGAAACCTTACGGGAGTTGTGGAATAGCGCATCTCCCTTTTATATTAATAAGTACCGTCGGAACGAAGCGCTAACGAAACTACACCCAATTTTTAAGGGGATAAAGCCCGACGCCACTGTGAAAGACGTCCGAAAAAGAATTAACACACTTCTAACATCTGCGGCGGAAAGTAAACCCAGTGCCGCAGGGTCACTGTATCAGACTCTCTTCCACCGATAAAGCCTCCCTTATCACAATATTTTTTTATGATTAGGTGAGGCTTAACCATGTTGAGCAGTTTTTTAGAAAGTCTATCGTCCATGCGGAAGTAATTTTTGTAGTCTTCTGATGCAGTAACTTTTATTTCCCGTACCAATTTCAAATGAGAATATTCTTCACATTTTGATAACCACTGCTTAACCAAAACTTCCTTTGTACCTTTGTCAAAGTAGCTATAGCTAACACGATAGCTAAAACATGCTTTCTTTTTTTTCTTTTTGTTTTTCTCAATTTTATTAGACATTGCGGTTCGCAATGAAAAATGAAAAAATTACGAAAATATCCGAGTGTCCTCATTATTTAATGAAGATGTATGTATACGAATATGCATGCCTTATACATTTTATCATCAAAGCGAGTCTATTAATATCGTTATGCAGAAACTAATAATTCGTTATTAGTTTCTTTTTTACGTTATGAGTTTCACTTTTCGGTGTTATGCAACAATTTATCTTTAACACCTAGTCCTTGGACTAGGTATTGGTATGTGGCCTTGTCAAATGTTGATAGTTTATATATACAAAGTCACTATTTTGTAACTTTGAGAATCTTAACACATCTGACTCATTAATAGCTGTCACCTCTTATAAGTCGAATTTCATGGTTAAGTTATTTGATTTAATTAAAACCTTTATTGAAATATAGCATCGCTACATTTTTCCCCCTTCTTGTTATTATTAAAGGTTGTATAATCAATCTGAAAAAAATAGTCTCACAACAGCAGACAATGAATTAAGACAAATTAGGTCTGGTTTGATGGTGACTATTTGAATAAGAACCAAAATTATCAGCGTTAATTATAACTGTACAATTGTCCCATGTTCCTCCAAACACTGTTCTCCATTACAGGTAATGGAACAACATAATCCGAATAGAAAGTAGTCTCACGCGGCAGACAATGAACTAAATGTGAATTAGGTCCAGTTTGATGGTAGCTACTCGAATAAGAACCAAAATAATCTGTTGTTACTTAATACTGTATGACTGATTGAAATATAATAGATTATCAGTAGTAGAGCAAGGGGGCTACCAGCTCACCCTCGGATTTGTCCGCGGACATTTGATGCGGATGGCATGTGTCCATCGGGAGTGACCAAAGATGTGGGTGGGGTCGCGAAGAGTTCTTGTGGATGATCAACAATGACCAGAGGGTGTAGAAAAAAGCGGCGGAGGGGGGCGAGGGGGAAAAAAGCATGGTTAAGAAAAAAAGGGGCGTGGCTGCGTTAAGAAAAAAAAAACATGGCTGTATTAAGAAAAAAGAGGCGTGGATGCGAAAAAAGAGGGTGGGGGGAAAAACATGTCTGCATTAAGAAAAAAAATGTGGTTAGAAAAAAGGGGGCGTGACTGCGAAAAAAGAGGGTGGGGGGTAAAGGGTGTCTGCATTAAGAAAAAAACATAGCTGTATTAAAAAAGGGGGGCGTGGCTGCTTAAGAAAAAAAAGAGGGTGGGGGAAAAAGGGGGGTGTGGCTGCGTTAAGAAAAAAAAGAGGGTGGGGAAAAAAGGGGCCGTGGCTGCGAAAAACATGACGTCTTATGATTGGCGAATAACGGAAAAAATGTCTGACGTCTAATATAGGATGAGATAGCACAGAAAGAGCTTAGTAAAAAAAGTATGACGTCAGAGCCTAAGATAGCACGCAGAAAGAATGTAGACGTCTATGATTGGTGAATAACGGAAAAATTTGTGATGTCATAGTCTTAGAGTATAAGTGTTGGCTGTTAAGACAAAAAACAGAGAAAATGAATGTCGAAAAGGCCTTATTTCACTACATTTACGGTGATCAGTCATCAGGATAGCAGAAATATTCAAGACGTATGCACATATATTTAAATGAAATAATATTTAGTCCCAGATTCGACAAGTCTAAACTATTCAGATAAATAAAGTCGTAAATTTTGTTTGTTATTATAATAAAATATCCGATATCCGATAACGAATGGTGTTGGTATACGGGATAGAGTTTCCATATAAGGTTTTATTATTTAACACATTCAATTCAGGATTCATATGTATACAGGGAAATTTGAAATAATTATCTTCAGGCTAATTAAAAGTAATATACGAGGGGTATCGGAAAATAATAAAAAGACATAAATGTTTATAAAATCATATTTATTAACATATAAAAATACAATACTAATTAAAACTATGTAATAAAAAATATAAGAGCATAATATATAATTATAATACAGTATGTTTATTAATAGCAGTATAAAAGCACATTTTTTTATTTATAATAGGATTCAAAATTTTCGCTGCAGCTTCTATCCTGCGTTGAAATCGGTATCGGTCCAAAACAAAAAATTCCCAATATCTTAATCTTGATGTTCTATATGCATAGGCCCACGTGAACATTATATACGTTTGATTACGACTCTCATCGAATGTAACTCGCTTTATCTTCTTTTCATTACTCATTGTGGTAGTTTGTACGTGGACATCTGACGCAGTCAAAAGGGCCTTATCTTAAACTTTATCCGATTTCAATCGAATAAAGACTAAAATTCATTAAAAATTATTGCAAGAGAGAATACTTTAAATAGGTTAATAAATAAGAAAGTTATAGACAAAGAAACTGTATTTATAGTAAAAACAGAGGTTTTATTTGTTCTAAGTTGGTACTAAAAAGCCACTATATTTGGGTTGGTACACCTGTATGATGGTACGACTTGAAAACGTAACTAAAATGTTTGCTGTGCTATTGTAGACTAAATAAGCTGGTGAATAAACAAAAATTATCTGCAAAATGCTGAATCATTTTTTTCTTTTAACCTACTTGTTGCTTATTACATAGAATGCAAATTCAACGTTAAAAACAAGTCTTGACTTGTTGAACAAAGTGTCGCCAGCTGGGTTAAGGAACGTGACTTAAATGTAAACAAACTGGTGTTTTGCCACTATTGTAGACTATGATTAAAGCCGACTAACATCTGAATTGAGATCAAGGTCATAAATCCAAATCGTATTAAATAACATCTGTCTTTTGAAAAAAAAACACGTTACGTAAACAAGTCTGTCTAGTTAGGAGCTGTAATTTATATATTTTAAAAATGAAAACTGTACACACAAGTGTGCAAAATAAAAACAACAATTATTTTAGTAAAATATTTAATCAACTACATCTTCACTATAAAGATTATATTTTACAATACATTCAAAAGGTATAGTTTTTCTAATTGAGTATAATAATTTGAAGAAACCAGCTTCCAGTATTCCTACGCAAAATTCGTCTAGATTGATGGATCCCAGTAAAATTTGATTACATAAATTTTCAACACGACCATATGTTTCTAATGTATATTCAGTGTGATTATAGTGAACTACGGTATCAGTCTGACAGTCTTTAATATGATACATAACGTTGGAAGGCTCACTGATACTGAGTTCCTTGAATTTTTCTTGTGAAATATCTTCGTAGAGTCTTATGATGGCACCTCTTAATTCAGCATCAACCATTTTTTGCTAATATTTCTAATAAGACACTTCAGAATTAAAATCGAAGAACAGAGTGTAATGTAGTACAGTAGAATTGTAAGTGATTGTTGACTATTATAATCATTGAATATATCGACAGGGGTTACGCATGCACCTTTAAAAATGTTCCAATCTAAATCTCCACTTGTACCATTTTGAAATTTTACTCTTATTTTATATCTTTTAGCATCATTTGGTATTGAAGAAAAAAACGTGGAAATATGATTATTTAGAATATAAGGTGTCAAATTTTTCCAGTTGTTCTTTGTATCAAAGTAGACAAACATTTCTTTCGCATCATATGGACGATGCACATAAAGAACATTTTGATATATAGCATATAATAGAATAAACTGATGACCTAACGGCATCATGATTAATTATATACTATGCATGTACACATAGGCTATACTTATTTATTAACATTTTCCCTCTATATTTTTGTTGAAGGAATTTTTTCATGCTGTGGCGTAATATTCAAATTGGTAAAACTAATGAACATACGCTTTTTTTGTTCATCAAAGCTGATAGTTATTTTCAACTGCTCTAACTTTCTGTAATGTTCATTCAATAATAACTTGTATTTATCTGAAGGATGCATCTTACTGCTCAGACGTCTAGTAAACAACTAAAAAAATTATGGTAATACACACAAGGAGATAAATAAAAAAATTTTAGAGACCAATAGATTTTTTTTTTGTATTTATTTTGGTAAATTTGAATACAACCAATCATATAGTTTTACACTATTTCTTATACTACACATACATTTAAAATTATTATAATGATGAATACATTGTGGAAAGTCTTTTAAAAAATTTGGTACACTGGTGATATGTTCAACATTAACTACAATAGGTGACGTTGTTGAAGTTTCCGCTAGTTCATGTAGCTTTCGTTCAAGAAATTCCTTCTTTTGATGTCCCTTTACGTAAACTATGTCGACGTCAGCCCCATTCAATAGGTGATCGCTTAGAATGTCATTTAATATGTCGTAATTTACATAACCGCTGCTATATTTTAGACCATGATGAAAACGTTCCAAATAGTTTACTTGTTTCTTTACTTCAGAACTTAACGTACTGTATGCCATTGGAGGTTTCAATAAATAATGAGCCCTTTGCATGCCACTTACAAAAGATATTTCTTTGGCATGAAATTCAGGAAGGCTGAACCCTTGCACATCGACGACAATCAACTTCATGATGTTCTCAGATACAATACTTTTAAAAGACTGAATTACTTTATTTGATACAAGTTTATTTTATGCTGCATTTCTTACGATTCCACTTAGGGGTAAATATTCGATTACGCGATCATGAATAATTATACAGTATGCCTTGGTATTCTGGGGGAATGATTTTCTGCTTTCAATTTCCAGTTTAACATCTACAGTGGAAGATTTTATAGAATCATTTCTTTTCGAACAGTCTATGACAAATATTGCCCGACCGCTGAAAGCATCAAAGTCAAGTATCGGTTTATTATTTGAGGCGAACATTTTAGAGAACTGCGTATACATATAATAGGCTTCAGCATATTTTTTACAGCTAAAATCTAATTTCATATCTTCATAGGGATAATATTCAGAGTTCAATGTTAATTTAATATTTGATATATCGATATTATCCAAGTAAGTAACATCTTGCATGCTTTTATCTTTTTTATTTGTTTGAAATGCAACAATAACGTATCTGGGGCTCTCCACATTAGTACACGTTTTAACGGACCATATTTCTTTCGTAGTGCTAGTGGTCAAAGCTGGTAATTCATGGAATTCCCATTGTCTATATGGAAGTAGAAGTGGCTTATCGCTATTTATTTGAGAGAGCAAATTTAATTTCAAAACATCATTCAGAAACACATGCTTGACTTTTAGCTCTATGCTGGTTATTGTTAGTTCGCCAATAGTATCGTCATTCGACACTTTAAAACAATTATTATCATTTCGAGCTCTAATTAGACGTAAAACTTGTTTACCGAAAATTACTCTCTTATAATCATGAAAAAATCCCAGCAAATGCCACAACGGTATTCTCAAAGAGAATGTTGTTTTTGTAGAATATAAGGTGTCAAATTTTTCCAGTTGTTCTTTGTATCAAAGTAGACAAACATTTCTTTCGCATCATATGGACGATGCACATAAAGAACATTTTGATATATAGCATATAATAGAATAAACTGATGACCTAACGGCATCATGATTAATTATATACTATGCATGTACACATAGGCTATACTTATTTATTAACATTTTCCCTCTATATTTTTGTTGAAGGAATTTTTTCATGCTGTGGCGTAATATTCAAATTGGTAAAACTAATGAACATACGCTTTTTTTGTTCATCAAAGCTGATAGTTATTTTCAACTGCTCTAACTTTCTGTAATGTTCATTCAATAATAACTTGTATTTATCTGAAGGATGCATCTTACTGCTCAGACGTCTAGTAAACAACTAAAAAAATTATGGTAATACACACAAGGAGATAAATAAAAAAATTTTAGAGACCAATAGATTTTTTTTTTGTATTTATTTTGGTAAATTTGAATACAACCAATCATATAGTTTTACACTATTTCTTATACTACACATACATTTAAAATTATTATAATGATGAATACATTGTGGAAAGTCTTTTAAAAAATTTGGTACACTGGTGATATGTTCAACATTAACTACAATAGGTGACGTTGTTGAAGTTTCCGCTAGTTCATGTAGCTTTCGTTCAAGAAATTCCTTCTTTTGATGTCCCTTTACGTAAACTATGTCGACGTCAGCCCCATTCAATAGGTGATCGCTTAGAATGTCATTTAATATGTCGTAATTTACATAACCGCTGCTATATTTTAGACCATGATGAAAACGTTCCAAATAGTTTACTTGTTTCTTTACTTCAGAACTTAACGTACTGTATGCCATTGGAGGTTTCAATAAATAATGAGCCCTTTGCATGCCACTTACAAAAGATATTTCTTTGGCATGAAATTCAGGAAGGCTGAACCCTTGCACATCGACGACAATCAACTTCATGATGTTCTCAGATACAATACTTTTAAAAGACTGAATTACTTTATTTGATACAAGTTTATTTTATGCTGCATTTCTTACGATTCCACTTAGGGGTAAATATTCGATTACGCGATCATGAATAATTATACAGTATGCCTTGGTATTCTGGGGGAATGATTTTCTGCTTTCAATTTCCAGTTTAACATCTACAGTGGAAGATTTTATAGAATCATTTCTTTTCGAACAGTCTATGACAAATATTGCCCGACCGCTGAAAGCATCAAAGTCAAGTATCGGTTTATTATTTGAGGCGAACATTTTAGAGAACTGCGTATACATATAATAGGCTTCAGCATATTTTTTACAGCTAAAATCTAATTTCATATCTTCATAGGGATAATATTCAGAGTTCAATGTTAATTTAATATTTGATATATCGATATTATCCAAGTAAGTAACATCTTGCATGCTTTTATCTTTTTTATTTGTTTGAAATGCAACAATAACGTATCTGGGGCTCTCCACATTAGTACACGTTTTAACGGACCATATTTCTTTCGTAGTGCTAGTGGTCAAAGCTGGTAATTCATGGAATTCCCATTGTCTATATGGAAGTAGAAGTGGCTTATCGCTATTTATTTGAGAGAGCAAATTTAATTTCAAAACATCATTCAGAAACACATGCTTGACTTTTAGCTCTATGCTGGTTATTGTTAGTTCGCCAATAGTATCGTCATTCGACACTTTAAAACAATTATTATCATTTCGAGCTCTAATTAGACGTAAAACTTGTTTACCGAAAATTACTCTCTTATAATCATGAAAAAATCCCAGCAAATGCCACAACGGTATTCTCAAAGAGAATGTTGTTTTTGTAGCATCATATGTTACCAGCTGTCCTTCAGGGTAATTCCAACCAGCAATACTAAGAGAAGTATCATCTTTTTCATAACATAAATAGCTTTTTAATAGGCTCACAGTTCCCGGATCTCGTACTTTATCTAATTCCTTTCCATTTAGTTCATAACTAATTGAATCAAATAAATATGCTCCTGCATTATTAGTGAATTCAACGGTGCCAGTACCCTCAACGTTCTTCTTTAAAGTTCCCTCAATCGATAGGGCGGCTTCGCTCATCAATAATAATGCATCCTGTTGATAAATAGCAATTTCTATTTCATCGTTGTTTCCAAATGATTTTACAAAAGGGTGATACGTTCGAATTTCATCCCTGACGATGGACTCATCGTAACTGGGGTCTTGAAATAACTGTAGCTGTTCTAACATTATAGCCCAGAGATTTTAAATAAAGAATATTAGCAAGAGTTAACGCTGAGGTCTTCTTATTACTCCTCTTCAAACACCCTCCACTGACTGAATGCCACAGATTAGAATAACTATCGTTTATATAGTTCTTTTGTTCAAATAGTAACCTCATAGTCCCTTTCTTAATTCTAATCGTACTATAATTTCTTCTCCTCGAAAATTAACTGGCTCAGAATTTTGATCAAGTATTTTCAATGTGATATTATGTATATCTGTTTTATTGTTTATTGGTAGAAAAATTAGGTTATAGGGTTCAATGTCTATTGCGTATCCGGGATCGACTTTCAATCCAAATTCAAAAATGGTGTGTGATGGTTTATTATTGTAAAATGCTCCTGTTGTAAGGTTGCAGTCCACGTGGATTGTTACCACCTTAACTATCTTAACAGGTAAATCTGACTGATATGGAATATCAGGTTTTAGAACTTGAGAACTATAACCTAATAAGGAGGCTAAACTGTCTTTGCGAGTAAAGTCGATTTCGAGCTTACTTTTAATTTCACACTTAAGCGTATTATTATTAGGCTTTAGAGAGAAATAGTCTTCAGTCTGTGCTACACCACTGGGTATTATTCGGGTCTGCAGATATGATTCAATATCACTTATTTCATATGAGCCTGTCGGTATGTGTATAACTTTTTCTTCTTCACCACCAAGTTGTCGGTAATAAAACTTATTATTTATCCCCTCTTCAATGTTTGGTATACTATTGTACGTGTGAAGTCCTATTAATGCTAACGAATAGTCGTACTGAGGATCAAGAATTATTGGATTATAAAAGTCCACGGAGAGAGTAGAACTTCGACTTCTTAACGTGAATATTTGAGACATAATGAATGTTATCACACATGTTTATTATTTTTATAGAGAAATTCTAAACACAAATGTCCACAATTAATCGTATTGTATGTCTGATAAGCATCAGAATTATATTTAATTTTACATTTCGAGCCAAGGTACTTGACTAGTTCGATAGGTGGTTTTAAAGATCCAAAACTATCGAAATATAAAACAGAATTGTTCATTTTTTTGTAAGCTACCCAATGTGTTCCAGAGCCTTTTACGCTGTCTAAATTAATAATGGCACTTTCGTATTTTGTAGGTGGTGTAGTAGGTAAGGCGTCACGCATAAAGACACCTCTGAAATATGGAATTTTTAATTTTTTAACATATTTTACTAAATCAATGTCGGAAAGAGCTCTATTGGGTAGCTTCAATGGGAGTTTTTTTGTTTTTTCAAATATAAGCCATATCCTTTTTTATTACGGTTTCATGTAGAGTCCGGATCCCCTTTTCCCTAACGCTACTGCCTCCAAAACTCTATTGTGTCTCTCGTCTTCTTCCAATTTTTTCTTAGAATTTTTAGCATCTATTACGGTCTTCGCCACTGCAGCAGCTCCTCCCGACAGAGCTCCTAATGCACTTAAGCCAGCAAATATCGATATCAAAGGTAAAATACCACCAGTCTTCGATAATGGTAGAATACGAGGGGTATTTATTTTTCTCTTACCGCCTGCATTCTTGACTGCAATTCGAGCTGCCTTTAACGTCATTGCAGCATCTTTTTTTAAATTGTTACTTGCATGTCTTTTCAGTACTTTAGATATATTTGTCAGGACAGCCTTTTGGAATGCGACTTTTCTACGTCCCCCTACACCCATACCTAGTTTACGTTTAACCTTCATTGCGTTGGTGACAGCCCAAGCGGTGGCTTTCTCACCTAATTTAGCGTCCTTTGCTTTAACACGCTCCCAAGCACGTTGTTCGAGTTGGTAATCTGCCTTGTGTCTATCTTCTAAATTTTTGTTTTTACTATATGCAATATCGTGCTCTCTGCAAGCTTTATCGAGAGGGTTTATACCTGCATCCCCTCGAGCGAGTCTTTTATGTAACTTCGTACCAGGCCCGCAAAATTGGTATCCCGGAACATGCAATTCAAAGGCTAACTTATTAATTAGATTATTGACTACTCCACGTCCTACTACGTGTTTACGCGATGCCATATGGATTGTGAATGATGATATCTGACATTAATCATATATATATATATAAAGTATTACAGTCAGTAAAATAGTTCAGACGTTACTATGCGTGTTCAAAGACAACAGGTGTCCCTACCCGTTGAAAATTTAGATCTGTTGACAGACCATTGTGTGAGAGGAGAAGAAAAACATGGAAAGTTATTTCCTAGTACTCTAAGAGCTATTATATGCGGACCCAGTGGGGCAGGCAAAACCAATTTGCTTCTAAGCTTATTATTCAATTCTAATGGACTGTGGTTTGAAAACATATACGTTTACTCTAAATCACTTTTTCAACCGAAATACAAACTATTGGAGCGGGTATTGCAGAACGTAAATGGAGTTGGATATTTTCCGTATGCAAGTAGTGAGAGTATTATCGATCCATCTGAGGCTAAATCTAATTCAATATTCATTTTCGACGATGTGGCATGTGACAAACAAGACAAAATAAGAGCATATTTCAGTATGGGTAGACATAAACTTGTAGACTGTTTCTATCTCTGTCAAACATATACGAGGATACCTAAACATCTCATTCGTGATAATTGTAACTTCATCATTTTATTTAAACAAGATAAAATCAATTTACGACATGTGTATGATGATCACGTGGCCCCAGATATGACACTCGAACAATTTGAAGACATGTGTAGAGAATGTTGGAATGATAAGCATGGAGTAATGGTCATCGTAAAAGATTTTGATTTACATGGTGGTCGGTATCGAAAAGGTTTTGATCAGTATATAAGCGTGTAACGTAAACTGTGTCTGTTATTATTAGTTAGACAATCGAACTGAAGAGATAACCTCTGCTTAAAAACAGGTCATACCGATCATACAGCCCCATTTAAACAGCTCATACAGCCCCATTTAAACAGCTCATACAGCCCCATTTAAACAAGTCATACAGCTAATAGGCTCAGTTTAAAACAGATTGCTGCTAAGGTTGTAACAATGAAGTCTAATAAAATAACTTTTGAAAAGTATAGAGTATCTAAGGTTAAACCATTGGATCTATCAAAGAAAAAATTGCTTAAAGATAAAATTAATAAGGCATCAAAGGCTATCAGAAAAAAGTATCTAGCATTAAAACTAGGAAAATCTGACGAAGACGAAACTCTTAATAGACTCTTGAAGCCCATTATCGATCCATTAAAAGAACTCAAATCTGTAAATATATTACAGAAAACAGACACGAAGCGTGTAGATTCATCGCAACAAAAAAAGTTAAAGCGTGACTCTAGTTCAGCAGAGTATACATCAAATGCAGATATTAAGGATGACATATTGTCTCTGGATCCTCAGTATGAAGTAGGAGATGCTAACTCCTACGAATGGCAAAACGAAGAAAACTGCTCTTAATGAATATTTTGAACAGTATCCATCTTTAGCTAGACACTATATAGAGGGGTTTTTTACTAAACGCAAAGACTATGATAAAACCTATGGCATTAGATTGGATTTACAAATGAATAAACTGTATATTGGTAATATGGAATTAAAAATTGGTCGTGCCTCTGAAATAATTATTAATGATAAAGTATATGATGGCAAAGTGGGGTTATACAATCTACTTTTTATGAAGGATCCCACAGATTATGATAGAAATGATTTAACTGAATATAAGGAAATTTTGCAAATTACCAATGTACATAGAAGAAACTACGAACCGACTGGACAAATTAATGGAACTAGATCTTTCAAGTATATTAAAATAATAAGACCATTATTGGATAGTAAAAAGAAGAAAAAAACACAGTCAACTAGTGGATTCGGTCTGAATATGGTTTACAATCAAAAGCCAATCGAATATGTTTATTGGGATGACATCAATGAGCTTGTTGATAGACTGAAACTTTTGAATGCGTCAAAGATTGCAGGAAATACTGATTCACATGACAATGAAATATCAGCTATCATTAGTGAACTACGTGAGGCTGGAGTTATCTATTAAATATTTGATGTACATACAATT
The DNA here is from genome assembly GCA_037954035.1 of Rosalia funebris. Classification (NCBI taxonomy): domain Eukaryota; kingdom Metazoa; phylum Arthropoda; class Insecta; order Coleoptera; family Cerambycidae; genus Rosalia; species Rosalia funebris. The sequence goes on from JAZFAV010000024.1 coordinate 1,234,145, forward strand.
TGAGTCATTATCAGGATGAGTCTTGATAAGTTTGGAAGGTCTTCGCGACGTAGTAGTGAAATTAATGATTCATATCTCAGCCAACCACAACGTGGATTTGTATTTACCGAAGATGGAAACATCAACATTGAAAATTTAAAGCTGTGTAATGTTCTATCACCTACTGACGAGGGTGATGCCGTTAATAAGAAATATATAGATGATCATATAAATTCTATTCTATCAAACAATATTGATGTGCTATTTGAACGTTTAAATAAGTTTAAGGATAGTATAAAACATGTGACATCAGATTTATATCAACAGAAAACATATCTAACAGATATAGGAAGGACTATTGAAAAATTAAATCAAAAAGGTTTAGATAGTGTTGGTGGAAAAGACATTGAATCAAATGCAATCAATGAAACAATTTACAGCCAACCCGATGAAGAAATCTAGAGAAAAAATTCAATTGGTTAATGAGCTTCATAAGCCTGCACGCAAAAATTTCAATCGTAGACGTATTATAATAAAAGGAATAGACGATTTGTGGCAAGCAGATTTAGCCGAAATGTGTAATTATGCTAAAGACAATCACAGTTTTAGATACATTCTCATAGTGATTGACTGTTTTTCAAAATTTGTGTGGGCTAAACCCCTAAAAAATAAGAGTGCACTAGAAGTTACACAAGCAATGAGTGGTATTTTTAAGGATAGCAAGAGGAAATGTAAAAATTTAAATACGGACCAGGGTACTGAATTTTATAATACTCACTTTAAAAACTTGATGAAAAACTATAAGATAAACCATTACAGTACATTTACAGTAAAGAAGGCAGCTATAGTTGAAAGAGTTATTAGAACGTTAAAGGAGAAATTATATAAATATTTTAGTTTAAATGGCTCATACAGATGGATAGATATACTCCCTGATATTGTCAAAGAGTACAACAACAGTCATCACAGAACAATAGGAATGAAACCGTTAGATGTAACTAAACAGAATGAGAAACAAATACTTAATTCAGTTTATAACAATATTAAGTTGGTAGCATCGCGACACTACAAAGTTGGAGATATTGTACGAATCAGTAAGAATAAGCATGTCTTTAAAAAAGGATATACACCTAATTGGACAACTGAACTATTTAAAATTATTAAAGTACAACTCACCAACCCCACCACCTATTTGCTCGAGGATATGCATGGTATTCGAATAAGCGGAGGTTTCTACGAAGAAGAACTACAGAAAACGAAAACTCCCGATGTGTATCTCGTTGAAAAGGTATTACGTAGACGAGGTAAACAAGTTTACGTACAATGGTTAGGTTTCGACGCATCTCACAATAGCTGGATTGATTCAGATAACGTACTTTAATCAAATATGCATTGATTCTTATGGAAAACACGAACATTTTTACGATTGCAGAGGGGCCTTTTTTTTTAACAATTAATTTAAATATGTATAAAAAGGGGTTGAAACCATAATCATTCATTAGTCTACAGCAATTATGACATCAGTAACATCTAGTCTAGCCGATTCTGACTATTGGCATGAAGTGGATAGAATTAGTGCACAATATGAAGAAGCTGCGCAAAATGAGGGTCGATATCTTTTAGAATATAATACTGACATAAAAAATTCTGTATATAAAATAACTACAGGATTTAGTGTTGCAAGAGGTTATGTTCCTGCCGTAAGAATTTTACTGAATGTGAATCCAGACTTCACCACATTAGACAACATCTCATTTAACAGAGAAGATTGGGATGATTTTATTACTTACCTTCAACAATTTGTTGTGGATTACTTTGATGTGGTGACAGAAGAACAACCCGAAGAAATAGAAATGAAGTTTTCACATTATGCTTTAATATCATCGCAAATTTTTGGAATCAAATTGTTGAAAATGAGTAACGGCTTCTGCACATTTCATTTATCTGACAAAGTTGTTCGTGAGCTCATCTACACCAATAAAATTGTATCATCTCATATGGACTTACTAAATAGTTTAAGTTTTGAACAGTTCTATAATAACTTTTTAAATGTAGCTAATAATATCTTAAGTGAATCTAATTATGAATTGTCACCATATACTGTTATGTTAAATTTATGTGACTTATATCCATGTAATATTCAATCATACTGTATACGTGAATGTTTATTTTATAATAAAGATAATATTCTTAATGATTTAGATAGAAAAATGTATGTACTGAAAACAAGTGCTTAAATAAAAAGAAATTTATATAATGTGAGTTTTCTTTTTTTAGGTTAGGGGAAATAAAAAATCATGATAATTTAAATACATATAATGAAATAATAAAGAAAAAATACATATAATAAAAATGTGATTACATAATAATAAATTAAAAAATACATAAAATTGGTTACATAATAATAATAATAAAATACATAAAAATATTAAAATATAACAACAGACTTGAGAGATTTTTAAATTTGATGTAAAGCAAAAAAAAGAATATCAGCAATGAAATTACGACATGTCCATTATGGAGTAGCGCCCCCAGGGGAGAGTATCATGAACTTCAGGAAGGGTGTACCTCTTATCGTCGAAGGGATTAAGAGCAATTTTTGTTTGTTCGACGCTGTATACTTCATGTAATTTTGCTTGTATACAGCGTTGAGTTTTATTTAGTAAACACTCTTCGTAAGGCTTTTTGTTTACAAATTTCTCCAGACAGTTGAGATAATCCTCAAAAGTAATTTTATTTGCCACAACATTAGACTTTACACCTTTTGCTTTCTTAACTACTTTGTTTGATTCGACTTTATAGGTGTACTGCTTAGAACGTAGCCCTATGAAATGAGTCATTATTTTCCCATTATTTTCATCCTTCATTAAACCAGGGATTTTTTTATTTACTAGAGGAATATTCCAACGATTATCTTGGGGATAATCACTAGTATCAAATTTATTAATGTCTTTTTTGATAACATCTTCATATACATCATTACACTGAATTTCGTATAAGAGACTGTCTGTATCTGTGTACAAAAGTTTACATTTTTCCACGGGGAATTTTGTTAACATGTATTTATAGTGAAAATCATATACGCAAATTTTAGAAATATCTAAAATAGACATTCCAATATACAAGGGCTTATTGAATATAATGCGAGATTTTTTCATTTCAATGGCCATAAGATTATCGCCGAAAATGGATCTGCTTTGGAAATCAGGACTAGCAATCAAATTTTTAGCTCCGTACCTCCCTTACCATTTGTTTACTAGCTTAACGATTCGATGTTTTCGAACATTCTCCATTGTTTTACCAAACGTAGCGTTATTCATTAGTTTATAATTGTTTTTTTCAAAGTTTGACTTTGCTTGAGTTCTCAGTGATGTGTTTAAGTCAATGTAGGACTTCAACCATGGAGACTGTTTGAACTGTAGAACTCTGTGGATATGTGTTAATTTTATTCCATGCTGTAGAGCTTGTTTAAGATTTCTATAGTGAATAACGTACTTTTGCTTACTATAACAGGTAGTCATTAATTTAGAAAATTTTGAATTTGGTGGAGTTCTGTGTTCCGGACAGAATGGCAAATCTTTATGTAAATCATGTAGATCTTCTGGGTATTCGAGATCGACCTCTAAAATATAACCAATTTCAGAGTCATCAGGCACACTGGTGATGTCTATGTTGCAATCTGTCCACTGGAATTCTCCGTATGGAAGGAATTCTCTCATACTCCAGCCATATAAATTGTTTATATCGAAATAAACAATGTATGTGGATGGCTTGCTGGCATCATAAGTATCTAAATACTTGTTGTTAGCCTGTGAAAATCGATTGCAACATTGACTCACCCCACCTCGAATACCACGCTCAATAAACATTAAAATATCTACATCTTGAATAGTTTCTAGCCTACACCCTGTATATTTCAGCATGCAATCAAACGTATAACCTGGTATCGAAAAATAGTGGCTTGGGTCGAGGTTGTACGTCTTGTAACAAGTACTACGAAAAGTTTCAAAAACGCAAGTTAATAGCATGATATCTGTTTTCATATAGAGATCGCTGTAATCGCCTAGAGTACTCATACCGAATTTATCCCAAACAATTTGCGCATGTTCATAATCAGTCTCCTCTATGTTCTTGTCGTTTAGTTTATTGTAAAAGTATTTTATGTCAGGTAATTGCGTTTCATCTAGTTTTTCTATGTTATCCAAATAGTCATAAAAGAATACACCTTTTCGTGTTAATAACTGAAATTTTTCATCGTCCAAGTCCAAAAATTCACGTTTAAGATTTTCAAAGTTTTCGTTGTTCAATGTGGAAGCTAGTTCTTCTAGAGAACAACCCATGAATCTGAAGGAGTCTATAAATCTAAATTTCAATTTGGTTTCATTATCGTGAACTGTGAAACTAATATATTTTTCCTTATTCTCAGGCAATAAAGTAATATGATTTCGTTCAGCTAAGAACTTTATTATAAAGTGAGCATCGTAACCTCCGAGGTTATGAAACACCACGGGAATAACAAAAGAATTTTTATAATTTAAATTACATTTATTGTGAGCAAAACCTCTGAAGTTTCCGGTGAGGTGACAGTGATCTCTAACAATTTTATCTGTTTCGGTAAATTCTCCTTCGCAAATGTGACAAGTTTTACTGGCATCCCGTAAACTAACTTCAGTATTCATGGGCTCCACATGTTTTAATTTCGAGGAGACAAATTGTGCAACATTGCGTAACTCTTCTGCAAACCAAGACATCGATTCTATTCCTCGAGCACTTTTATAATACGACCAGTCATTGTTATAACCGCATTTGAAATAATATCCAGCACTGTAGGCTATGTGTTTCTGATACCTGCTCGTTTTGCAATGACTATCATCACAATTAAATTGTTCAAGCAAGGATTCGAAATCTGCATATATAATAAACGGAATCATTTCTCTGTATGCAAAATTTTTAAATTGAATGTACCGTTCTCGAGAAAATTCAATTTTACAATCGTTAAGTTTTTCGCAATCTACAACATGATTATTTAGCTTATTCTGAGATGTAAAATAATTCAGACATCTATCGCAAAAATATTTTTTAATTTTTTTTTTAGAAAGCTGCCTACATAAAAGTCTAGATAAGTCTTTAATATAACAATAACGATATTTAATTTTTAGCTCTTCATTATCTGACATCGGCGGCGGCGGTTCAAATTCATTTATTTTTGGAAAATATTTATTCTGAACTAATAATAAATTTACATGTTTGTCTAGTTTTCGCTTGGTTATACGGTGGGGCACAACAGAAAAATTTGATTTTGAATCCATTTCCAAACCAAATACATTAACAGAGATTGCATTATTTTTCTCAAATTTGGAAATTTGCGGTAACGTCATAGGAAATTCAATATCTTTTACGTTTAATACTGTTTTATAATGAGGATATGATGATGTTCTATCAGCGTTTTTTTCAACGGGATGGAGAGCACTGACAACGGCCCATGCGAAGCAAGCGTCATCGTTGTTCTTAACATTAATGCAAGCCTGCTTTTTTGCAATTTTTTCCGGTAGTTTAATGTAGGATGAACCGTTCCCAACTTCATATTTATTTATATTAATTTCTAAGCTAATTATTTCATTTAAAGCCCACCCACTGCCAGATTCAAAAAATTCAGATAAAGCATTAAAAATATCATCCCTTACATTAGATTCAAACCATTGACGTAAATCCCTCCCTGCATCAATTACCTTATTTTTTGTATTAAAATATTTTTTTTCAATAATTTCTATGTCTTGTGACTTGCTTATAAATTCGGCGCAGAAAGTAGTATTAACTTTAAGCGCTGGTACTTTTTTCGTGGCATTCATTATTCTAGTTTTGAAAAGGTGAAAAGCATCATTGAAAAATTCGTTCAAATATTTATGTTTTAAATTAATGATTACTCCAGTACGAACTCTACTATTAAAAACCGATATTAAATCTTCCCATTTGACCCGATTACTACGTTTTTCTTTTACCAATACCGCTCCCCCAATATAATTTATTTTTTCAATGATACTTTTAAACCTGTTCAAATGTCCTAAATTAGTCTGAAGGTTACGCAGTACACCTACTGATAAATTAGATCCCTTGATAGCTCTAGTTAAAAGTCTAATATGCGATTTTACCTTTTTTATCCATAGCACTCTCTCCTGCGGGGTACAACAACCATTTCCTAAAAGTGTTTCCACTTCTTTGAACTTTTTAATAATATCATTGCTGATATGCTTAATTTCTTCAGAGTCCATAGCTGTGTCTGCGTGTATTCACTTGAAGGGTTCTAAAAGTAAATGATGATATCTCTGTCTGCGTGTATATTTTATATAGAACTGTCTGGGCTCACTCTTTGTTTTCAGCTAAAAAAATTACAAATAAAAACTTAATATTTAAAAATTGTGTGTGTGTTTACTTACTTTTGATAAACTTGAACTGCACTCCCATAGAAGGCTTATTTACATCCTTCAAACCTTCATAAATTATGCTGTACTTCCTTTCACATTGAAATTCATCCAAATTTTCTCTTATTTCATGCAGCACTCTTCTTGGTAAGAATATATTGGTCTCTTGTAATTCAAGTAATATAGTCTCACCGTACCGAGTTTTCACTATTCTAGCCCCATAAATTGGCTGTGGAATATTTTGTTCCAAGTCTGATATCTTAAGAACTTGTTTAGTTTCTAGAAGTGAAACCTTGTTTAATTTTTCTAAATCCATCTAAAATTAATAGAATATTTTCTTGTTAATTTTATTGAAATTTAATAAAAACAATTTTTTACTCACGTTTGTTTCCCGTAGATAAAGCACACAAATAAAGATTTTATAATACGTCACGTATAGCGTATAAGTATAAACACATATGATGAATTATGCCGTGTCACCATGAGCACGTGTGAAAAATAATGTTGAGTTGACAGTTTTTATTTCGTGGGATTCATATTTTGTATATGTTATAATTGACAGGTTTAAGTCATAAATTAATTTTTATTGATTTCTCCACAGATTAGAAATAAAATGTTTTGTCTATCAGGCTGAAATTTTGCTATTTGTTTACATTTAAGTCACGTTCCTTAAAAACCAGCCGGCGACGTTTTTGTTTTGTTGAGTTAGCAGTTTTTTTATTTCGCAGAATTTATATTTCATATATGTTATAATTGACAGTTTTAAGTCATAAATTAATTTTTATTGATTTACCCACAGATTAGAAATAAAGCGATCTGGCATTTTTGCAGTTTGTTTACATTTAAATCACGTTCCATGTAGAAATAATTCGAACGCCGACGTTTTTGTTTATAATAAATCATTTTGATAACCCAAATATATACGCAACGCAATCTAATCTGAAGACGTTGACATTATTGTTGGATTGCTTACTCTTATTTTTTATAATCACATAGGCGTTGTTTGTGTTTCTCATATTACCAAAAATTTTCATACGTGACTTCTTTATTTCATTTACGATATTTTTATTGAAGTTATAAATTAATTTTTAATGGTTCATTTAATCACTTTAGCATATTTCAATAGACGTTGTTGAATTTTCTCATATTACTGCAACTATTTATACTTACGCTTTGATGATTATAAAGTGTTTAGGTTAAACAAAATCTGCAATTCGATATAAATACTGAAGTCTAACGGAATCCTTTTTATTTAAATATCAAATCTAGTTCACGAAAGATGTCGTCATCTGAGTGTTTGAATATTTTGCAAGAGAACTTTGAAGATATGTAAGTTATTTTTTTTTCATTATTCAACTTATTTTACATTATACTTACTTTTTTAGTGAATTTAATGCTTGGGTTCGTATGGTTCAATTAACGAACCAATATACGCCACCAGTAAATCCTGAAGTTTACTTCAGAGAAAAGTAAGTAATTTTTTACATAGTTAATTCATTTTTCAATTATAATTATTTTTACAGCAATTTGGACCCCCCTCCTTACTGGGACCTACCACCATACATTGATGATGACCTGCCTCCACCTTACAGAGATCTACCACCTCCTCTGATTCCAATACGGGATCTACCACCTGGATTTCTATTTCCTCCAAGTTATTCTCCTACGTCTCCACCTTACTTGGAGGAAAAGTAAGTTATTCTTTTATTTTGTATTCTTTTTTTCAATTATATTTCTTTCAGTGATCGTGATATCGACTTCATTGTCGTGGACGACGACGACACCGACGATGAGATGGTGATTGTCATCTCCGATGATGAAGACGAAGTCGTCGAGATTAGCGACGTGGAGGAGGATGAGGTTCGACCAACTGTAATATGTTGGGCAGGTCATCAATAATGTTTTTTTTTTTCAAAATTATTTTTTTATTAAATTGTTTTTTCTCAAAAATTTTTTTTTAATAAATTACATCTGTATTGAAATTAGAGATTTGATTAATTTTTTTACATTAATATTTTAAGTTTTTTATAATACTACAATATTGTATCTTAATAATTTTCTTTAAAGTTATTCTATTATGTTTAATATTGAATCTAAATGTAATGCTAAATATATGTACTATTTTTTTACCATAAATATATTTTCTTTGTCTATAACTTTTTTATTTATTAACCTATTAAAAATACTCTATCTTGTGATTATGTTCAATTGATTTTTTAATGAATTTTAGTCTTTATTCGATTGAAATCGGATAAAGTTTTAGATAAGGTCCTTTTGACTGCATCAGCCACTGACCGGCGTCCCCACCCCTTTGCCGCCATGTTTTTTTCTTAATGCAGCCACACCCCCCTTTTTCCCCCACCCTCTTTTTTTTCTTAAGCAGCCACGCCCCCCTTTTTTAATACAGCTATGTTTTTTTCTTAATGCAGACACCCTTTACCCCCCACCCTCTTTTTTCGCAGTCACGCCCCCTTTTTTCTAACCACATTTTTTTTCTTAATGCAGACATGTTTTTCCCCCCACCCTCTTTTTTCGCATCCACGCCTCTTTTTTCTTAATAGAGCCATGTTTTTTTTTCTTAACGCAGCCACGCCCCTTTTTTTCTTAACCATGCTTTTTTCCCCCTCGCCCCCCTCCGCCGCTTTTTTCTACACCCTCTGGTCATTGTTGATCATCCACAAGAACTCTTCGCGACCCCACCCACATCTTTGGTCACTCCCGATGGACACATGCCATCCGCATCAAATGTCCGCGGACAAATCCGAGGGTGAGCTGGTAGCCCCCTTGCTCTACTACTATTATCCCTTGCAAACATCAGCCAAAAAAATTGCAATGGAACATTTTTGCATCGTACATATACTAGTATACAACGCCATCAAACTCTACTATGACAGCTAATATGACTTTAGCTTTTACTTTTCGTTGATGAGTAATTTGTATCTATTGCTCTCGGATTGCTAGCCAAACTTAGACTTAGTCTCATTCCATCATAATGTATTAAAATACTCATTATAGGTGGATGAATCTTTAATTGACCACCAATATTTGCCGAAAATAACGTAAATAACTTCTAAATAAACAAATTCTGTGAAATTGTATTACATCTCTACTCTGCTTACATCAGAAAGCAGGATATCCACCTACTCAATAACTCCCCTTTATTGAAACGTTCAGTCAACATGTATGAATGGGTCAAGCCACGGGTGGGTAGTGGATGTGTCCAAAATAAAACTCCTTTTCTCTTTATCTGTCCCAAAAATTATATAATATCAATATCCAACCGAGAGTGACCATCACCAATGTTGGGAAAATATCGATTGCCAAATTTAACGCCTTCATAGCTTAAATTTTTAATGATACCAACCCTATGTTGAATATGTATCTATATATCGTTCGAATGAAGGAAACTAAAACAAAAATAAAGGAATAGAACATTGTGCAGTGAAAACAAATACATGAGTAGTCCACAATACTGAAAAACTCTAAAGAGAGCAATTTGTCATTGTTTATCAAATATTATTCTATTATTTAAGATAACCAATATTTTGCAATTAATACAATTTAATCTAATCAAATAAATTTGAAATATTCCGGAAGTTGGTTAAAAGTAACATGAGATAGCACCAACATATCTGCATGAGAATGTTACACACTTACTAATGTTCATATATAGTTGGTTATTTATAGGGCAATAAAATATTTCAATTATATAATTCACAATGCGCAATTATTTCTAGGAAAACTCTGTTAGCCATTTATTAGCAAGGTCATTTATTAAAATGATAATCAACAAAAACATGCTTTTCCATTCATAAATTCGACATAGAAGCATTTCGTTATAGGTCAGTGGTTATGCTAATTTTAAAATTGTAGATGTTTTACTTGGCAAACCTCCACACTGCGAAATACACAAATATTCTCAAAATAACATTTTATAGAGCAGAAATACGCGCAGATGTTACTTTAATAGTTCTAATATAAACTTAACGGAATACAGGTGGTGTATATACATTTTTTGGCACTATATTATACTGGCCTCATTTAAATAATACGGCATTAAAATATAGGTGATTTGTTTGACGAAAATAGCGTCACAAATGTAATGCGCAGAATTAGCAAATTATGATGTATTGTTCATCGCAATAGTTAAAAAAGTTAATGTAACTTACTTTATGTAGGCTGAACCACAAATCATCTTGATCTATATCCATATGCACAAGTAATAAATATATACTGACTCCTTCTTATATGACATAACTTCTTTCATGTTCCACAAGTTATTATGAATGAAAAGAGGTCATTATGAAAATAGAAAAATACGTTTGGTTGATTAGTAAACCATAATGACCAAACCAACAAATTTTCAGGTATAGTTCCCATATTTTTGTTAATGCTATTACACATTTAACTATCTAAGTATTTTCAAGTTACTACAGTCTATTCTATTATTTCCAAAGCAGGATAGGTAATGGAAGATTTTATAAACTTGCATACTTTATGTGGTTCATACGTCCCTTCAACCTAGTTACAATTGCCCTTTTTGTCCATTTTCTCGTTTGTCCATTGTATTTGTGACTGCAATCTTTGCAACTGATTTCATAAATTCCAATTTTCAAGTCTATCTTTGGGATTTGCTAGAAATACACTAACAGTACTTCTAGCTATATCTTTAATAAGTGCATTAAATATGTAGTGCATTAAAGATGTAATTTATTTGCACCTATCGTAAATGTGAAGCATAGCAAACGATGAACCATAAAGTTTATACTTTGTTATTGACCTAAAATAACCATTTTATGTTGATAACAATGATGAGTAACTAAGAATGTACCTAAGAGTATTCATTTTCATCCTATACGAGCCCAGACTCATAACACAGGTCTGCGATGAAAAAATTATAGCATTTTTAACTAGTGGGTTTAACAGTATTTCTTGTGCTGATTACGGAAAAAATAGTGAAAAAATTCCATCACCCCTAGATAAGACACAAATTTCACCTGTAATTTTCTTATTTTCAGGGGTTTTCAGGTTCAGTATGCGTACGATTTTTCAATATTATAGCCTATATAAGTGGTTAATTTAGTCTGAATTATGAAACTTTCATGGTGAACAGGTTACTAAACAATGTGAGTATGTTATTTGCAAAAAAAAATGTTTTTATTCTATTTATTTGAATAAAACAATGAATTTAAACTGGGAAAATCCAGTTCCTACTGGAACAAGACATGTCTCAGTCTGTCTGCTCCCTCCCCAATCCTACTGTCTGCTAGACGTCGTGAGGAATGTAGTGAGCCGTGACCTTGATTGCAGTCAGTGACTCAGTGTGGAACTAGCCACTGTGGTGTACACATCAAACAGTTTTGTGCCATTTAGAAGAAATGGCTACTAGAGGATGTGTCAAGTCTCCTAACTATTTCTGTTATATTTGTGGGTCTTATACCGTCAAGAAGCAACAAAGGAACATTTCTAATTTTGTTCAGAAGGTGTATTTTGCATACTTTGGTGTTAAATTAGGTGACCAAGATAAATCTTGGGCTCCCCATATAGTGTGTTCTGTGTGTGTTGAAGAACTGAGACAATGGTTTCAAGGTAAGAAGAAATCATTTCGTTTTGGAGTACCCATGATTTGGAGAGAGCCTAAGAATCACAGTGATGGCTGTTATTTTTGTTCTTGTTCAGTGCAAGGTTTCAATTTAAAAAACAGGAAGGACATTTCATATCCAACCAACATACGTTCGGCTATTCGTCCTGTTCCTCATGGACCTGATTTGCCTATTCCTTCACCTCCGAATACCTTGGACAATATTTTAGACGATTTAGACCAAATGTCGCATAGTAGCAGTGATAGTGAGGACAGCTACGATCCAGGTACCAATGACCCTAAACTTTTCTCTCAATCAGACTTGAATGATTTAGTACGAGATATGGGCCTCCCAAAGGACTCAGCAGAAGTTTTAGGGTCTATACTTAAAGAAAGACATATGTTAGCCTCCGGTGTTTCATTTTCATGGTACCGATTTAGAGAAAAGGAATTTGTCCCTTTTTTACATAAGAGGGTGACCTAGCTTTCTGCAACAATGTACCTGGCATCATGGAACTGTTTTCAAAATCACGTATGAACCAGAAGAATGGAGACTTTTCATCGATTCCTCAAAAAGGAGTTTGAAAGTTGTACTTCTTCACAATGGTAACCGATATGCTTCTGTGCCTGTTGGACACTCAGTCAATTTGAAAGAATGCTTATTTCCATGTTACTAGACGTGGCCAATCAGAAAGGCTCTTATTCCTGGAGTTAAAAATGTTGAAAGACAGATCCTAAAAAGATCTTACTTCACCACTTCATATCAAATTAGGGCTAATGAAACAGTTTGTGAAAACATTACCCAAAGAAGGAGAGTGTTTCAAGTATCTTTGTGAACAGTTTCCTGGTCTATCCGATGCTAAGCTGAAAGAGGGAGTTTTTGTTGGGCCTGACATCAGAAAACTTTTAAAAGATGAAAGCTTTGTCACTAAAAAGGAAATGGAAGAAAAATGCCTGGAATTCATTTAAACTTGTTGTAACAAGCTATCTTGGAAACAAAAAAGACCCAAACTACAAAACTTTGGTTGCTGAATTGTTACAAAACTATAAAATGTTGGGCTGCAACATGAGTGTCAAAGTCCATTTCCTTCACTTACATCTGGACTACTTTCCAGAAAAGCTTGGGGCTGTAAGTGAGGAACAAGGAGAACGTTTCCATCAAGATATAAAAGAAATGGAGCGCAGATACCAAGGTCGATGGAATGTCAACATGATGGCAGACTACTGTTGGATGTTAAAAAGGGAAAATTCACAGCAACACAGCCGAAAAAGTACCAAAAGAAGCTTTGATGGAAAAAGAAAACGTTTTTACAAAAACTTATAATAACTTTGCAACACATGTGCATCACTATTATGCTTATTTTAGCTAGGTATCGTTGGTTTTCTTTTTGCTTTTACTTCATATTAAAATAATAAAAACAAATCCAAAATTTTCCGTTTTTTGTACTTTTTCCAAAAGCTTCAACTTTATTTTGTAGGCAAGCCTACAAATAGTAACAAATAATTTTCTACGTGATAGAAAAAAACCAATGTCATTTTTGAAATCAGCGCAAAAAACTACATAAAGATCAGTTAACTAAATAAAAACTATTTTTAAAAAAGTTTTTTTTTGCAGACCTGTGTAATAGTTCGGCCAGGCATAAGTTTAAAACTATTATATTTAAATAAAATTAATAACCGTCTCAAACTTATTTTATTAAAGAAAAATGTTGGTAACCGAAACAAAATATAAACTTTTAACTTAAATACGATGAAATATTAGTACGTTATGATATGTCACTGACAAGTTCGTTAGTAAGAACATCGAACATAAAGATCATTAAGATTCGCGGTTCAGAATAATTCGGTTGCTGCAATGCATAGTAGGCTAAACGTTTGTAGCGTTTTAAAGCAAAATAGAAGCTCAAGTGTTGTCAAAGTGAAACGAATATTATAATGTGTGTTTTGGACACGTCTGCTAAAGTTTTCTAAAAAAAAAAAATGGCACACTAAATGACGATATGTGAAAATCAATTGTTAATGGTGTTAAACAGGGAATTTTAACTCGGAAAATATCTGCTACATATTCGCTGCCTAAATCTACAGTGCAAGGTATTATCAACTTGTATAAGAAACTGGATGCACAGTCCAGAGGATGAAAACTGGTGGACCATCCCAAATTTAACACTTAAATCAATATGCTCTAAAGAGGATTGTAACAACAAACCGACGATTCAGTGCAAAAGAAATTTTGGTACTATGGAGGCAAGCCATTGGAAAAAAATACTTCTGTATCCACAACTGAATGCTTAATAAACAAAATAGGATATAAATTCCACCAGGTAAAGTTTGATTCTTTACATTTTACTTTTGAACTTACCAGTTTCTCCTTCAGGCGAAATGAAGCCATTATTAACTAAATGACAGAAAACCAATCGGTTACGATGGGCCAGAAAACAAAGATACAGACAACAATTGCACCAGATAATCTGAAGTGACCAATCCAAATTTGAAATCTATTTGGATGATACCAGAAAATGGGTGCTAAGAATTTCACAGACAACTTATCATACTCACTGTTTGATTAGGAAAGAGTGGTTCCCTGCGTCTCTTACGATATGGGGGTGTATGAGTGGTATGGGCGTAGGAAAATTGCATTTCGTAGACGATACTGTAACAGTAGAGAAATATAACCAAATTTGGACAAACAGTTTATTGCCGTAAATATCAATGTGTCAAGGCACTGACGCGCAGTACATTTTCCAACAGGATGATGCTGCGTGTCACATAGCAAAAACTGTCAAAGCTTGGTTTACCGAACATAATGTCCTTGTTATGGAATGGCAATCTAGCAGTGCCAATAGAAACATTGTGGCATAAAATGAAAAACCAGTTGCGCAAACATCCAGCCCATTCAGTTAACGATCTACGCACCAAATTGAAAGAAATTTGGGACAACACGCTTCCTGAAGAGTGCGTTAAGCTAATATATATTATATCTACCAGCTTAATTATATCTACCAGCTTGCCAGAATTAAAGCTGTTATTGTTAATAAAGGTGATGTAACATAGTTTTGATGAAACAGCCGAACTATTCTGAACCGCGATTCTTTTAACAAACTTGTCACTGACACATCACAACTTAGAATATTTAATCGTATTTAAGTTAAAAGTTTACACTTTATTTCTGTTACCAATATTTTTCTTTAATAAAATAGTTTTGAGGGTGTTATTACTTTTATTTAAATATTATTAGTTGTAAAATTATGCCTGGCCAAACTGCTATGAGCCTGGGTTCATATACATACAAATTCTAATCCATTTTCTCTATTTCTGATTACTGTAAGACATCCAGAACAAGTAGTTGTTGTTTGTATTCTATTTCATAGGTAAAATTTATCAATTTGTAATGATTCCCTACATTTCAAATAAAACTGTCTATATATGTTTTTGCAGTATTGAAACCCAGAAATATATCATTCACATTTTAGGAAAATTTTCGATTTCATTGGCTCCTGTTTCAAATAGAAATGTGTAATGTTTCGATATTCGTGGATAACTGTTCTCCTATTTTTGTTTATTGTTGTTTGTTTTACTTTCGTTAGAGTATGTAATAGTCGTTACGATAATGATAATCTATATTCAAGAAATTGCGTCAACCCCGGGATATAGATTATCAAAAGTAGTATTCATTTAGACGCAACAATATCATGCCTCTAAATAAACAAAATAAAAAGTGGTTTTTAGTATCCATAAAGTGTCACGACGATCGCATTAATGCGTCACGACGCGACGGTCGCATTAATGCCTCAATTGAAAAATCCCGAGAAATAATGGACTGCAATCAGATGAATGCCGTTCTCTACATTACTACACGGCAATCATTGCTGTACACTGTTGATAAAATATATATTTCTTATTATGTGTCTAGAAATAGCTGGTGATAGCCACTTATTTTCCTTGACGTTTCAGGTATAGGTGGTATTAATATGCAGAAACTAGTTTGTGACCAAGGGACGAACATTGCTAAAAAAATACCTAACAAGAACGTTATTGGATATTAATTGTAAAATAATTTCTGTATAAATTAAATCTAGACCTCGCAGAATACTTTTAAATATCAATGAGGCATCTGTCTATATTCTGTAAAAAAAATCTGAGCCAAGAGAATTAGGGAGATGATAATTTTACCTCAACTCCTGTGTAACTTTAACGGTTTGATACTATCGCCAGAACGAGAAATCAAGTGTATAATTAAAGTCATATTTCTATCTGTCTACTTGCAGATATAAATTCTTCAAATAGCAAGTACAATTTAAACAATTTGTAATACATATCTACTGGATTAATTGTTTCAGAATTTCCTAACATACATACAGTTCTCAGGATAAAATTAAAAATGAAACAAACTGCAAAAAACAAAATTAGTGTTGACGTTACGATTTTCGTTTACATACCGTATCTAGTTATTAATCTGATTATTTGTTTTAAATTAGTTTTTTTTTTTAATACTTTCAGATTATTTTCACACAGTACTATAAACAGAGTATTTTAAAATTCTGCATTTATTTTGCTCAATATTTTTGATTTGCATAAATATGCAAAATTTGCCCCTCTTTTCAAAAAAAAAACAACATTTTTATGGAACTCAATATTGTTATTTTCATCTCATTCTGCATATTTCAGGGCTTTCTCCGATTTTGTATAGAAATGAATTTGTTCTAGGAGTCCTCCAAGTATGTATTATACCGGTCTCACAAACTGACTTGAATTGTACCTGGATTTATTTGTTTCCTAAAATACTCCTGTACTATTAATTTGCATTTATTGTGCGTTCTTTTTTACTTTTCTTGTAATTTATACGTAATCACATTCTACTTTATCTTATAATTTTTATGAATACATTTTTATTTTAGTTTATTCTTTATTGCGTTCATATATTTATATCGAGGAAGGTTATTTGTATTTAAAGATATAAAGAACCGTGTAATTAGTAGAAATACAATGTCGAAAGAGTTCACGATCAGAAACGGAGACGGCAAAGTGAGGGATTAAGTACTCTACTATCACGTAATTAGAGAAGCAAAAGAAAGAATGAGGGGGCTGTTTTTATGGAATACAGAATTTTAAAGATAGTAGAAATACAGGCATGCACATATGCCAGGTAGAACATATATCAACCTGCTAATATTGCAAAAGCGTTGTAATTATTTTGCTATAACTGAATACAATGTATATTAAAACAATTTTCGATCATAATGCAAATTATTGTTGCAATAATATATGTTAAAATGTGTACTAGACATTTCTGATTCTGGAGTTATTTAGAGCATTTCAACCAACTAAAAACAACAGTAGGAAATAAAATATGCGTTTTGCAACTCTTCGCATTTTTTATACATTTAGTTTTGTACTGGTTTTATTGCTCTTCACTATATTGACTTTATCATTACCGTTCATCTATATGGAAGTAAATGTTATTCTCTAATTATTTTGAACTACATATATTTGAAATATGGCTCAATAATGATAGCATTATGTGTATAGATCGCCCTTATTTATTGACCAATTTCCTTTGTAATTTGAGGTGCTCCTGGACTAATAACGGTCGCTCATCTGAAATTTACGATTTTAGCCTGCGGTGTAAATGAATTATTAAAAGGTGTTACTAATCTTTAAAAGCTAAACAAAATTTATGACCGACCCCTGCTCTCACACAATTGAGTCGGTAATTTAACATCAAACAAAAGAGGCATATACTCCATTAACACTTCAGCTATTATGATAATTTTTAGTTCGAAAGCCCAACAAATATACCCATTTTAAATGAGGCACTGTTAAATGCATATTCAACGGTGCCGTGGAGCCATGATAGGGAATATTATGATTAATTTACTTTTGTAAATATTTTATGTAGCTACGGCTCCAGGAGGATGTTATTTCCATAAAGCTTATTGTATTATTCGTTTTACAGTAAAACCTGACGAATGTATACAAAAGGGAGGATAAAAAGGCAACAGCGATTGAGGAAGTACAAGGCACAAAGAAGCTCAATACAACGGCGCGTATCCATTGTGCTGTATTTTTTTACTATTAAGTCGCTTTGATTTAATAAATAACATTGGCATTTACTGATACAATCTGAATGGCCATAAGGCAAATCAGCTATCGATGAATATTTTTGTTGAAGGATGACGTAGAGATAATACGCATGACAGGTTACTTTTAACAGTCTAATTAATTTTAAAATATGTAAGCATCCATGAATATGATTGATATATAATTATATATATCTGCACCAAAAATCACTGTTATCAATTTGTCTGTTAACAACTGTTCGTAACGGCGGCATTCAAGAATGTTATAAACATATTATGATATATGAATTGTGGTTAGTTAATATTTGGAACGTGATTAATTTCTGATAAGATGCAGACAAAATAACTGTGTGAACTATGATAAATGTGAAACTTTACATAACAATTATTCAAAACAAACAGTAATTCCTGGAATGTTACTTAGTATTATTATTTATATTATATTAATTCATTAAATAATTATAATATAATTATCACACAGGGTACCCGATTTTCGTTATACATCAGTTACATTACAGCTCGATCACAAGAAATATGTAGATATAATTAATAGGATCATAGTTGGCTTCATGTAACTTTCCTCATAATAGGAAAGTTACAAATACCTCTCGACGCGACGTTTCGGTTTTCAAAAATAGATTATAAAAAAAAACAAAAGGAACATTGGTATTTTTATGTTACGACATCCTACAAATTTAGCTTAGTCCTTAATTGTGTTCTTTGCTTCAAAGCGGTCACACCCTCCGTTGACCAAAATCATAATTAACCCAAAAATTAATTCAGTATTCAAGGAAAATATATTGAGAGTATCTCGTTACATTACTTACATTATTAATGGTACATCTACCGTTGATTTCGGTTTAGGTTTAGTTTTGTGGGGAGGGCCGCAAAGTCTTACAATACTCAGGATGTCGCTCATTGTATTTCCCTGTAAAGCAGTCGGCGCTAGAGTGCGGATGCTTTCTTCCAAAAGCTCAATATTCCCTCCAGATCGTTCTATCTCAGCTCGCTTGGGTCCAAAAAAGGCGCCCAAACGCAAGGTGCCTACGCCATTCCAGAGCCGGACACTGGCACAGTACGTATTCAGAGGTCTCCATCTCTCCTGCATACGATATACATTCCTTGTTGACACTCAGGCTAATATTGCTAAGATTATAGTTAAGATGACTGTCCTATTAACAACCCCATGAGTTCTCGGATACTGTCCCGATCACCCCTGAGGAGCTTTGCCGTCCAGTCGCTACTAAGCGTCAAAATCAGCAGCAACAGCTTAGCCTGCCTGTATCTCTGAGTGTTCCGCCAGTGATGAAGTATTGTAATCGTTAGCCGTTCCTAGATTGCCCACTTGCCGAAGCAGTGTGCAATCCTGAATCCCGCTGGTTCAGGTCCCACTAAGCCCCTCTCGGTTACCTGGCCAGCTTGTTAGCGTTCTCGTTGCCCCGTATGCCAGTATGATCCAGCACCGAGACTAACGTCAGCTTGTTATTCCTGGCTAGTGTTTCTACTGCATCTCTGGATTCCTTTACAGATTTTACTTTTGGAGCCTCTAAAGCATCCAGAAATGCCCTGCAGTTGGATCATATGGTAACGCTATACGATTCGACCAACCAACCACTCCATTCAGCAGTTGCGTTTGTAAGCAGCCATGGATGGTCATCATCTCCACCTGGAACGCTGTGGCACAACTTTCGACAGGAATCGAGTACTTCTCTCTTCTATTATACCTGTATACTCCAGCTCCAGTATCCCCTTTGGCCTGGACCATTCATGAACCAGATGTTCTCGGCCGCAGGGACCGTGCCGTTTCTCCAATCTTCTCTACTGGATCTAACAACCTCGAGCCTGTGTTCAAAGGTGTAATATATTTTCATCCTGTTCTGCGGCATCAAGAAGGTAGGCCGATCCAGGATTCCTTTGGGGAAGATAGTGAGGGCCTCCGGTGCTGCCGTTGGTGTGATTCTCATGACCAACGTCATTCTCTTTATTACGCATCCTTTAATGGACCTGCTTTAGTTACTTCGTGGCCGAGACCAGTTGGGCCCTGCACCACTGCCGCATATAGTAATCGAGGCCTCAGAACCACTTTATAGAGTCAAGAAACCATTGATTATCTCAATCCCCAAGTGACACCGAACTTCAATTCAATATTCTGCACATCCAGACGATTGAACAAAATTTATTCATTTTCTCTTAGAGGTGTTCGATCTAGCTTAGCTTAACATCTACTATAACACCTACATACCTAACTGAGCCGGAAACTTCTAGCCTATCCCCATACTTGTTTTTACTATCAGTTAAAATAGTAAAAGCAATAGAAAATAAAAAGGAAATAGAAAAAAGAAATATCCAATTATCACTTAAAATAATTGTATATTTCTCTAAAATCTCTAACAGAATACATTTTCATCAAATTTCTCACAGAATGCATTTTCATGAAACAAAATGAACTATGATCTTGTAATTAAGTTGAAGGATCCCCAAAATACTCGTACAAAAAAGGATATGGAATTTCTAAAGAAAAACATTAAGTATAACTTAACAATAAGATAACTCGGTTAATTATTTTAATTTCAAAGTTAATAAATTTTTCATGTAAAAGAAGAATTGAAAATCTAATATATCCTATGATGTTAATAGGGTAATTCTGTTTTTTAGTTATTCTACAAAACTCAAAAAGAATAAATAATTACCTATATACTTAACCTTCTATTAAATTTAAAAAATCTGATAAAAAGTTACAAACAACGGGACGATTTTTATCCTACGATTAGTTTGTACAAAGTTGATATTGCTTAATTGCATGCATCATTTTTAATAAATGTCTTAATAAATGTAAACATACCAAATTCCTTAATTTTCTTATATAGAGAAAATTCCACTCGGTCGGCTATTTATTATCGGCGCAACTTTATCTCAATAAGCCTACTTTATGCACTATTTACATTTATTGATTATTTTATTAGCCCGAATTAATATATCAAATGATGGTATGCATTGACACAGAATAATCGGAAACTTCTAAGAAATATGAAAGCATTATTATTGATTTGTTTTTGGTTTGTTGAACTGAGGTTAGTTTAATAAATATTTAACATAACTATATATCACATCTTCTACCATCGTATTAATAATGGTCGTATCGTATTAATAATAATAACATTAAAAATATGCATTATATTTCTTCGACTACTGTCAACCAAACGATCTTTTAAGTTAGATAATTAATGTTTGCAGTGTTTCTTAGCATTACTAAAATAAAACATAAACGTTATCTGGTTGAAACTGACTTTTAAAAGTAAATTTCAAAGTAAACGTTATTTTATGTGCAAAATTCAATACAATGTTCAAAAGCTGTTCGTATATTTTGTATTCTATATCTATGTCAGACTCAAAGACCGAAAAGTGGGCAAAATAACGACCGTTCGCGTTGTTGCCTCTCAGGTTCGTCCAAATTGAAAATTCGTATCATGGCACTTACAAGAGCCAATTAAACGCATTTCGGAAAACTCGAAAAAGCTACAAAGCCAAATTTGTCTGGGGGACCTTTTAATATACAGGGTGATTCAGTTAACCCGTTCATTAAAAGTTTATGAACTTCCCATTGGAATTCACTTTTTAAAATTTGGAATCAGGGGGTAGCGAGGACGATCTATTCAACTAAAGTATTTTTGCTTTTCTGACACTTCAAGTTATACCGGAAGTAGCTATCAACTTCCTTATTTTAAATAGAACACCCAGTATATTATTACATTTTTGTATTACACTGCTGATTTTAAGTCAACTTTCTTAACAATTCCCTATACCTATCTTCAGCAGTTTTTGAGATATTTTAATTTTTTTGAAAAAATTAGGTTTTGTAGTATCCCATTGGAATGCTCGTCACTTATTCAAAACAAAAGTTATAGTAGCAAATTTTGGGCTGTAATTAGGTGGACTATTAAGCTTTCAGGTGACATGTAGTTTGATATTTTATTATTTACAGGGTGTCCAAAAAATTTAGTTCATTCTGACAAACTTCAACTGCTCCAAAGTCAATTTTCTTAAATGGAACACCCTGTATTTTATTGCTTTCTGTGATGGAGAATTAAGTGATATTTCAATCTGTATTAGGATTCCCTATACCTATCTGCTACCGTTTTCTTGCTATCGAGGTATTTTTTATTCGATACCATAGTTTTCCATTTTATTAATTTACTTCTGACTGTGAGAAATCTTACATAGTATTATAAATCATAACGTGTATTATGGATATCCAACAGGAATATTCAAATGAAGACATATTAAATTTATTTTTCATTCATGGAGGATATAAAAAAATTATTGAAAGGAGTTGTCGTTTGTTTAACGAGAGATATCCACATTTACGGCCTTTAAACAAAACTGCTTTCAAGAGAATAGAAGCAAATTTTAAACGATTTGGAACTGAAGTTACTAGAACACGCCCCAAAGATGTTACTGGTGATGAAGGCAACCAAGTAAATGTCTTGGCATATTTCAATGCAAATCCACATACGTCGATTAGAGCTGCGTCACAAGATTTGGGACTATCTTACTCGTCAATACAGAGAATTCTGGCAAACATAAAATGCATACTTTTTCCATTTCAAACTGCAAGCTCTCCACCAAGGTGATGAGGTACGACGTGTGGCATTCTGCGAAAGCATTTTATTAAAAACGCAAGACGACCCACATTTTTTGAATAAAATTCTTTACACCGATGAGTCAAAATTTAACAGAGAAGGGATAATAAATAGGAGGAATTGGCATGTTTGGGCAGAACAAAATCCACAAATGGTGTGTGAAGGTAACTTTCGAAATACATTTAGTTTTTTGTTTGATGATGGATAATCGCGTGTGTTTTGAAGTGTATGATGAAAATGTAAATTCTCGTAAATACCTAGAAATTCTTAGAACGGTGGTTTCAAATTTTTTGGAAAACTTGCCACTAAATATTCTAAATACGTGTTGGTACCAAAGATGGCGCTCCAGCCCACTCAACCCAAGAAGTTTACCATGAGTTAACAAATATGTTTGAAGATCGCTGGTTTGGGCGTAATGGTCCCGCTCTATGGCCTCCCAGATCACCCGATCTAACACCCCTTTATTTTTTATGGGGCCACATCAAGAGTAAAGTCTACTCAACGCCCGTCAATACCAGAGATGACTTATTACATTGAGTTAGAACTGCCTTCACCGAACTAGATGAAGGAATGGTATTGAAATCTACGACCGTTGAGATTAATAAACGAGTTTTATTGTGCTTAGAACACAACGGACGGCACATAGAACAGTTGTTACACCAATAAGACCCAATTGTTAACATTTAGTTATTATTGTTATTATGTTTTATTGTTTAGGCTAATGTAAGTTCCAAATCGTTTAAAATATGCTTTTTAATCATGATGATTTTTTTTGTTCAATAATTTTGCAGCACTGTTTATGATAAAAAATTAATATAAATGTTACGTTGTTTTAATTTTCATGGCCCGCTGGTCAGAAGTAAATTAATAAAATGGAAAACTATGGTATCGAATAAAAAATACCTCGATAGCAAGAAAACGGTAGCAGATAGGTATAGGGAATCCTAATACAGACTGAAATATAACTTAATTCTCCATCACAGAAAGCAATAAAATACAAGGTGTTTCATTTAAGAAAATTGACTTTAGGCAGTTGAAGTTTGTCAGAATGAACTAAATTTTTTTGACACCCTGTAAATAATAAAATATCAAACTGCATATCACCTGAAAGCTTAATAGTCCACCTAATTACAGCCCAAAATTTGCTACTATAACTTTTGTTTTGAATAAGTGACGAGCATTCCAATGGGATACTACAAAACCTAATTTTTTCAAAAAAATTAAAATATCTCAAAAACTGCTGAAAATAAGTATAGGGAATTGTTAAGAAAGTTCACTTAAAATCAGCAGGGTAATTCAAAAATGTAATAATATACTGGATGTTCTATTTAAAATAAGGAAGTTGATAGCTACTTCCGGTATAATCGGAAGTGTCAGAAAAGCAAAAATACTTTAGTTGAATAGATCGTCCTCGCTAACCCCTGATTCCAAATTTTAAAACATGAATTCCAATAGGAAGTTCATAAACTTTTAATGAACGAGTTAGCTGAATCACCCTGTATAATCACCACATTACGCATTGTGGTAATGAAAAATGTCACAACACGTTCTGGACGTTTAATTAAAAGACGACACAACAAACAACGAATTCGTATTCATTTTTGTGTCTTATTATTATTATTTATAAGAGTGAAAATATTTGTGCGCTAATCATGGCTACTAAAAAATGACAATATTTTATTATTTTATAAATTTATCAAATTATTTTTTTTGTAACGAGAGGTACGAAACGTCACTTAATGGTATAACCAATCGCCATCATCAATTCAGTATCATCATCTGCAATGACCTGATACCTTAAATATTAGTGATATTAAAAAACTTATTGAAATTAAAAAGTGGAAGTGGATCTGCTAATACTGACGAGTAATAAGGCTATGTCACTACCAGGCCACCCTCGGATTTGTCCGCGGACATTTGATGCGGATGGCATGTGGTCATTGTTGATCTGAAGAACTCTTGGCGCAGGTATAAAACGGGTCTGTACAGGTATAAAACAGGTGTGTACCGGTTTAAAACAGGTATGGTGGTATTAGGAAAAAAACATGACGTCATTAAACAGGTTACCATACCTGTTTAAACCGATACACACCTGTTTTATACCTGTACAGACCTGTTTTATACCTGCACCAAGAGTTCTTCAGATCAAAAATGACCACATGCCATCCGCATCAAATGTCCGCGGACAAATCCGAGGGTGGCCTGGTAGTGACATAGCTATACTACTCTGACGGTTCAAAAATCCGTTATTTCTGTAAGGCAGATGAATTTTACTCTTCTGTTCCAGTCGACAACGCGCTATAAAATACTGTTCGGCCAATAATCATCCAGGATATAAAACTTAAGTGTCTAACACATTCCCCTAATTCTCCTTACCTCGCTCCAAGCAAGTACCACACACACCTTTGGCCCACATAAGGCCGCTTTGGAGGGACGTTAAATATAAAGAAATTGTAGAGCAATGGTGAAGTAATTCAAGAAATGTATTAGCTGTACGTATCGCTATGCACATGACCAAAATAACTTTTTCCTTCTGATATTCTAGTGCTTCCAAAATGGTCAACGACGTGCATTATAATACCAGTACTAACTTTTCTTCATAGAAGCCATAGATAATACAAATCTCCAGTTAATTCTACGGTTACAAGTAAATAAATCACATAAGCCTACAAATTTTTACATTTTCAAAGTTGATTTGGGTTTGATAAGTGATTATAAGTGAGTTATTTACGCTTATTTCTTATCCACCTTCCGTTTTTGCCCCTCACGTAAGGTTTTTGATGAACTGAATAATCATAATAAATTAAAAACTAAGGGAAAAATTACATTTTAATAAACATTATATTTAATAAACATTAAAAACATAGTAAAAAACAATAATACAAATAGTTTTTAGTCTCTAATTCCTTTTTTTCTTTGAAAATTTCTCCCTTTTTAACAAAAAAATTCATTCGTAGTTTTTCTTGTGTAGTCATTTGTTGGATGTTCTGTTTTCAGTGTCCAGCAGTAATCTGAAATCATCGCCACATCCCATCATCTTGGTACCTACTTTCCATCTCCTTTATGTCTTGATGGAACCTTTCATCTTGCTCCTCACTAACAGCACCAAGATTTTCTGTAATGTAGTTCAGATGAGCATGCTGAAAATGAATTTTTATGCTCAAATTACAACTAAGTTGCTCCAACTTATCTAGCATTCTGTTAACAATTTCCTCATACTTTTATGATTTCCTAAAAAAAAATCTGTTATGTTTAAAGGATATCTAAGACTCTTTCTGTTAATTTCTCTTCAATTTCAACTCTTTCAATTTCTGTCATTGTTTATTCAAACTGTTGGTCCTGCATTAATTTTCTTATTTGTGGTCCTACGAAAATACCTTTAATTTTGTTTCAGAAAAAGCTGGAAATTTGCCACATGTACTTAAAACAATTCCCATTTTTATCTGTAGCTTTTACATATTGCTTCATTAATCCTAATTTAATATCAAGTGGCGGCAAAAGAATATTTTGTAGATCAACCAAATTTGCATAAATAGCATTTTTTGGACCAGGTGTTAAGTCATCATCATTAGGTCATCAGTCCTAAGACTGGTTGGACGCTAACCTCCAGCTTCTCCTATCTTGTGCTAACCTACGCATTTCGCTAATTGTGCTACAACCTACATCCCTTACTATTTGCGAGCAGTAGTCTAATCTAGGCCTACCTCTGCCTTTCTTCACTCCTATTTCTGCCTCCAAAATATCGCGGACTATTCCCCCATGTCTCAGCAAGTGGCCTACCATTCTATCTCTTCTCTTCTTTAAGTTTTTCCACATACTCCTTTTCTCGCCGACTTTCTCCAATACTTCTTCGTTTCTAACCCTATCAGTCCATGGTATTTTCATCATTCTTCGGTAACACCACATCTCAAAAGCTTCTAATTTCTTCCTACTTGCTTCCCCTACCGTCCAGGTTTCACAGCCGTAAAGTGCCGTGCTCCATACATATGTTTTCAAAAATCTCTTCCTTGTTTCTAAGTTTATTACCCCCGAGCATAAAAGTGCTTTCTTTTTGTTAAAAGCTACTCTACCCTGCGCTATTCTTTGTTTTATGTCTTTATCGCTTCTTCCATCCCAATTTATTTTACTTCCTAAATAAGTGAAGTCTTTAACTTCCTCCAATCTTTCATTATTAATTTGTACTTTCGTTTTTGCTCTGCTCTCGCGCCCTCTGCACACGAACACTTTAGTTTTGTTTTTATTCACCCTCATTCCGTATTCCTCTGTCAACACTGCCTCCATTTCGTTCAATGCTGATTCTAGTTCCTCCTTACTAGATGCTAATACTGCTATATCATCCGCGAATCTCAGCATTTTTAGTTTCTGTCCCTGTACTTTAATCCCGAAATCTACTCTATCTTTTACCACATTAATCGCCTCTTCGATGTACAGATTAAAAATTAGTGGTGATAGCGTACATCCTTGTCTTACTCCTTTCCTAATACCTACTTCCCTTTCTTCCCCTTCTACTTCTATAACAGCAGTTTGCTCTATGTATAGATTGTGTACTACTCTCCTATCTCTATACTTCATTCCCGCGCTCTTTAGTATCTCGAACATTTTTTCCCATCTTACGTTATCAAAAGCTTTTTCTAAATCTACAAATCCTATATAAGCGTTCTTTCCTTTTTCTATTGTTTTCTCTAACATTACTCTTAGCGCCAGAATAGCTTCGCGAGTTCCCCTATTTCGCCTAAACCCGAATTGGTCTTCTCCTAGTATTTCC
Source organism: Rosalia funebris (assembly GCA_037954035.1). NCBI lineage: Eukaryota > Metazoa > Arthropoda > Insecta > Coleoptera > Cerambycidae > Rosalia > Rosalia funebris. The sequence goes on from JAZFAV010000024.1 coordinate 1,261,606, forward strand.
TCCGCTCTATTTTCCATCCTCTTCTGCACTATTCTAGTTAAGATTTTTGACGCATGGGAAGTTAGGCTAATCGTTCTAAAGTTCTCGCATTTGTCGGCTCCTCTCTTTTTCGGTATAGTAACGATAATGTTCCTCTTATAATCCTCCGGCATCTCGCCCGTTTCGTATATGTATTTTACCAGTTCAAACATCCTATTTACTACTTTCTGTCCCGCATATTTCAAAATTTCCGCCTGTATTTTATCTACACCCGGCGCTCTATTATTCTTTAGCCCCCTTAGTGCTATTTCAAATTCCTCTCTCAATATAGGTTTTCCTACATCTTCCCTATCGATGCTAGATTCTTCCTCTAATATCTCTCCTAATTCCTGGCCCTCGTATAAATTTCCTAAGTACTGCTTCCATCTATCCGCTTTCTCCTCTCTTCCTATCAGTATGTCCCCCGATTGACTCCTAACATTTCTACTTATTGTTCCTACATCCCTGAAGTTCCTCTTAATTATTTTGTAAGCCTCATCGGTCTTACCTACTTGGAACTTATCTTCTACTTCTTTGCATTTCTCCTCTATCCATTGTTCTTTCGCTTTTCTACATTTTCTAATGATTTCCCACTTTATTGCCTTATACGTTTTCAGTCCTTCTTCGTCTCGTCTGTTTTTGTAGCCTCGTCTCTTTTGCATTAAGTTTAAGATTTCGTCCGTTATCCAGGGCTTCCTAGCTTCCCTTTTATCGTGTCCTAAAACGTCCGTAGCCGCGGAAGCTAGACTATTCTTGATACCCTCCCACTCAGTTTCTGCGTTCTTGATTTCGTCCTTACTCGTTTTATTTATTAATTGATCTGTTTTCTCCTGGAACTTATCTTTCATATTCTGATCCCTCAATATGTCTACATTTATACGTTTCTTATCCTTCCGGGTTTTCAGATTTTTGAACTTTAATCTAGCTTTCATGACTACCAAGTTGTGATCGCTGTCTACATCTGCTCCTGGATAACTCTTACAGTCTTTTACTTGATTTCTAAATCTCTTCCTAACCAGAATGTAGTCTATCTGATACCTGTCTATCCCTCCTGGCATTTTCCATGTGTACCGCCTCCTAACGTGATTCTTGAACAATGTGTTCGCGACTACCATCTTGTGCTTCTCACAGAATTCTATCAGTCTGCTACCTCTCTCGTTTCTGTTTCCTAATCCATAAGGCCCTACAAATTCTCCTTCTTTCCCCTCACCTACGACTGCGTTAAAATCTCCCACTATTATTAAATTTTCATGACCCTTCACAAATCCTATTACCTGCTCTATGTCCGAATAAACGGCTTCTAACTCTTCCTCGCTGTGGCTAGAAGTAGGCATGTATACTTGCACTATTACTGTTTCCACTGGCTTCGAATCTAACCTAACCATCATTACTCTCTCGCTGTATTGTAGGTAGTTATCTACACACTGTCCTGCGTTCTTCCGCATAACGATCCCTACTCCCGCGTTTCCATTTACCGATCCTGTGTGTATTACCCTATAGTCACCGCTCCAAAAATCTCCTACTTCCGGCCAGCGCATCTCACTTATACCTACTATATCTAATCCTAACCTATCCATTTCTATCTTCAGATTTTCTAGCTTCCCTGCCTGTCTCATGCTTCTGACATTCCACGCTCCGACTCGTGAAATGCTACACTTCTTATTATGATTGCACTCGATCACGTCTCCCGGAACAGTCCTCACCCGGAGATCCGAACGGAGGACTATTTTACCTCCGGAGTTTTTTGTCCCAGGAGACGCCATCATTAATTTAGGATAAGCTTTCTGCTAGCTGTTCTGAGGATTATAATGTGGTGGTTTCCTCTTGCCTTCCACATCGCAGTCGTAGGTGTTAAGTGTATAAGAAAATATATTTGATATATTTTTGAAACTTGTAGGAATTTTTAAAACAAAATAAAAACACACGACGCGATGTCACGAGTAAACGTACACACATTAAAAACTCGAATAGTATAATACCGGAATATCCTCACCGGCCAACTCTGTTTCGGTAAATGATTCACACTTGTGCATACGTTTCAAACCGATTAAACACAGGGGCGCCGCAAAGATTGAGGCAAAATTTAATTTTATAGAACCCTCGGTTTTAAAAACTACAAATTATTGTACAATGTACGCTTACAAATACTGGTGCGTGATGAAAACAAAAACAGTGTTTCTGTAGTTCATAGTATGTAACTAATTGTAAGCCAAAAAGTCAAAAAAAGTCGGATCACAAAATCTTTGTTAGCCTGTGTTATTACATTTACCTAGACAGTTATTTTATACTGTATAAATTTTAGTCTATATTTTTCAATGTTTACTTAAGATATCATGAAACATGTATAAAAGCTATTACTTAATTTAAGGTAGTTTTGTAGCAGCACAATATTATGATATATTCATAGCATTTTTTTAATCGTATAGCACTTTATAGTCAATACATTGTTTTTTATGAAATCCTTTTGTAGGTTAAATCCTATTAAATCCGTTATAATTTAATAGGACCCAATATTATATTGAAATATTAAAGGAATCGTATTTTGTAATACAAAAAATAGGTTTAAATCAATTGATTGGTAAATATATAATCAGATATTTCATTATACGTCATAGATTTCTTATACGATAGAATACGCCGAAATTTTATTCGATCATAACAATATCGAAGTGCTTAGACCAACATAATCGTTCGTCAACATGAAGACCTAAAAAATTTTGTAATTGTAACTTTTCCTATAGCCATGCGGTTAAGTGTATGGGTAATATTCATTACTTCCTTTCGTTATAAAATATTAGTGTATTTGGTTATCTCTATAGTTACCAGTAGTTTATTAGAGTGGCATCAAGTATAGAATCCAGATACGATATTGTTTGTTTTTGATTGCAGCGCATCTGCAGAATTTGTAGTTATACAGATTGTCGTGTCTACGAACATAATTAGTAATATAAATTGCAAATTCTTTATAATGTATACTGTCATTATTAGATCATTAATAGATGACATAAATAAAAATGTATTGTGTAGACTGCCGACTCAAAGTACTTCCATTTAATTTAATGACGATGCTACAATTAGATACGAAAGATTTAACGAACTTAACGAATTAAAAAACTATGCTTAACGCAGTGCAAAGTTCTTGTCGAATCAAAGTAACTTGTTAATTCAAGAGCAATAATATTGATAGGATGGTTTGGTTTAAAACTATGTTGATTGGTAGATAATAATCAGTTTTTATGAATATATTTTTATAATCTATTATATACATTTATTTTCGAACAGTTTTGAAAAACAGGAAAGTGTTATTGGTCACAGGAAACAGGAATGTAAAATGATTAATTATACTTAAACGTAATGGAGAACCTGTCGAAAAATGATATTCTTAAATTTCTATTCAACAATGTTTTTAATACTTTCACTTAACATTATCGTAGTAATTGCCAGTGATTAATTACTTGTTACTTTCACGAGCCATTTTTTATAATTTTAGATTCTGATGGAAAATTTCAGAAGTATAAAAACATATGTTATTACCACCGTTGTATTTTTTTTAAATTCGCTAAACTGCACTAATGGTTAAATATATTTCAGTGAAAATAGGTATGAGTAAGTAGGATGTACCATGAATGTTGATAACATTTTTAATGCATATTGTGGACAACTTGTTTACAATTTGCAAGATATATTAATTATTAAAAATAATAATTTTCAGAACGTCATTATCCCGAGAACAGTCGCGTTAAAAAATTACCTTAAAGGTTGCGTGTTAGATTTGACCTAACATTTACTGTTTTTAAATAGAACTAAAATGACTTATAAATCTTTCATTTTTACTTTAAATAATTAAACAGACCAATATAGTAGCTTACTTAAATTAATATTTATTCATCGGAATCTTCTCCATGGGCGGCGCAAGAGGTGCATGTCAATATGGAATAGTATTGAACATGTAAATAGGAAATTTACATGTTCCACAGCGTTGCATAGTAAAGCGATTTGTTTCTGATGGGCAATACCTGCATGGCATTTCGGGATGTTTATTTTGTGGCGTTGCGGCAATCATGTGTAACACCAGTGACGGCGGCTATTTTTTTCGAAGCGGTAGGGTACTCTATGTTGTCTAATTACAGGTACGGGCGCATCCAAGTCAGCAATAGGTATTTCATCACCCTCCGAGTTCGTTTGTTCTGTATATGTATTGTGTTCACTGTATTTTAAACGAACATTACTGTTTTCATATTCACTACTAGTGTCTATCTCGTCGTCGAATTTTAACTCTTTATATCATTTTAATAGTTATTGTTCTTGTTTGGGATCCATTTTGGACACTACACTTTGCAATATCTTTATGAACAGTTAGAAAGAACGTACCTTTTTGAAAAACCGTACACAAAAAAGGACATATGCAAGTAGTTGCGTCGTTAAGTTCAGACTAACAAGTGTCTGTAACACAAATAAACGTGAAACCTTCCTCATCTACCTACACTAGTACTCGAAGGGGGTAAGTGTCTAAGGCATTCCTAGCACTGATCTGAATAATAACTGGATAGCGGGTAGAGTGGTGGGGAGTATTCCCATTTGAAGCTTGAGCGCCATGACACTTTTGGTTGCAGCCGTAGATTGTATGGCGCGAGATTTGAATATCCAAATACTTTTACTCATTTAAAAAAACTTCGAAAGTATAAATTTGACAATGCAAATTGTGAAAATGATTAATCATGATTTTTTTTCCACTGTTCGAAGTTCTTTCATTGTTGGGGTACCATAAAGCATCGCAAAACACGCAATTGTGCACCATGTTTAAAAAGATCCGAGGTTCCACATAAGTTGATAACTGCTTGTTTATAAGTTTTTAATTGCATCGATCGTTGATCTACAGTATCAATACAAGCGCCAGTTGTGAATGACCATTCATTCACAAATTCTTCTTTGTCTTGTTGTAAATTTTATAAATATAAAATATATTTATAAAAGTGGATATTCAAATCTCGCGCCATATAATCTACAGCTGCACTCAAAAGTGTCATGGTGCTCAGGCTTCAAATGGGAACATAGCGGTCCATAGCAAACAAATCCGATCCGCTATCCAGTACTTATCACAGATCAGTGATTCCTAGGCTGTTGCCAAAATCGAACGGCTAATTAATATTTTATAGGTAGAAAACAAAAGATGTCAGGTGGAATCTAACAACACGACCTTTCCCGGGTTACACATATACGTATACTTTTATTTTATATCTGAAAAATATATAAATACTTACATATTTGCTTTGGTATATTACTAAAAAATTTGTAAAATTAAGCAGCAACTATTTATTTATTACTGAAAATATCAAACTAATGTTTAAACTTATTACAACATTCACCAAGTGTTACTTGTTGGCAAAACGGTTGTAAAAATTTTATTGTTAAACTATTATTTTCTAAAACATTGTTATCTGGGTCTGAATGTTGTTACCATTACCGAATAAGAAATGTGTTATTGATCATCAAGTGCCTCTTATATCTGTTAACACATAAATAACAATTTGAAGATATGTCGCAATTTTTTCTATATTGACCTAGTCAATAACTTATTTGCTTCTACTACAAAATAGTAACGGCTATGACAAAAAAAAAGTGAAAGTATTTCATATTTTAGGGTAGCCATATAAGGTAATGTTTTCCTCTGTTGGCCTGTGCTTAAACTGGTCAGGTTGCTTTAATATTGGATATTAATAACATGCCGATTAATTAAACAGATAAGGTAAAACTGTCGAAGCAATATGCTGGTTTACTCATTAGCAGTAAATTTATTACTGCGGAGACATATTTATAGAATCTCGAAAAAAACTTTGGCATATATGGGGGGTATGGCAATTTAGTAGAATAAGACTGATTAGTACCGTTGCATCCATACTGTTGTCATTAGTCAAGATAAATTGTACAGAATGAAGAATACAATACGTCTCATATGCAGTACGGGTGGCACAAGTCTTTAAATTCGATTGTGACTGGTAAATGCCATGGTTCTATTATTTTGAGCCATACATTTAATATATATTATAAATATAGTTTTCTATTGTTTTATGGAAAATGCTTATTCGCGAAAAAGAATACATTTATGCTCAATATGCATTTATGCTCATTTATGCATTTACATAAATGCACATAAGGCAGTAAGTCGGTAGCCCGACTTCATACGTGGAGTTTTCCCTAATAGGCGAGGGTATACACAAAAGCTAAACCGATATCAACGAGTAACTGGACTTACTTTAATGTCCAGTAAACTGAAGTGTATGTTTGTAACACGAAGTCGGCACATAGTACAAGACGTGTTGTTGATCGCCATCAATGATGGTCCGCATTATTTCCCGCCCTACTCACACATGGTTCTCGGCCATGGCCGTTCGTCGAAACGTTTCCAGAATTCTCGTCGCCGTGCTACTCTTCGTCTTAGGGGCGGATCGCCTTGTTCTGGCACCTAGTCTTCTTCCTTGGGGATCTTCATACCCAATGTGTAGATGGCAGTTTGGTCCTATAGTAGGCAAGCATTATTTCTGCCTCTACAGGTTTCCATGTCCAGCTGCTAGTTTTCTCCCCATTTTCCCTTCGTCCGCTGATGTGGGATGCTTCGTTACCGCCTGGCATGTCCGGCAGACACCACTTAGGAGAACGGAACGGACTTACCAAATTCCTCCTGACTGGGCTTCTTCCCCCCTGGTGGCCTCCGGTCTTCCTTCCTTGCGTAATATTGACTCTCCTCGTGCCGCGGTGGTACGTGACACTGGACCTCGTCAGCCGACGCGCGACGTGGTCGTCGTGCTCCTTGTTCCAAACCCTGGGCATATTGTCCTTCCCACGGTGGTAGCATCCAGTCTCCGATACGGGGATGGGGCGGTGAAAACCGTTGGGTCACTCGATGGTTAATTGTTACAAAAGTAGTGAATTCCTTTTCTGAACAATTTATGTGGAGTTCGGTCACATAGAAGATACAGGTTCCCATTCTTACTTCTATCCCTTAATATTTCGTCTTGGGTGTGATAGCGCTGGTACCACAGCTGGTGCTCAACCCATGATGCTTTACACCTTTCTGGAAAATGACCGTTAGGAAATCATGACGTCACCGAAGTGACCGGATTCTCAGCCAAGTTCCCTGATTGGTCGAAACAGCCCGTGGGTGGAGTCTGTTTGCACTGTTTTTCGACCATTGACTGGCCCGTATCGATGACATCATGTTTAATTTAGAACATACGTTGGATCGAAACAAGTGTCTAGTCCTGATACTGATGAAGCAAATGTCTCGATTAATGTCAGATGTGCTGTTACCTCGGTATTGGTTGAGGATAAGACCAGGAAGAACATTACATTACAAATAAATAAATATACTCACAAAGCATATGTCGAATGGGGTGTTTTGAGTATCGATTGTCATCCTAAATAAGTTTATGTATAGAGTACTTATTTTTAATTTAGAGCGTATCCAGAATTAAAACAATTATTTGTTAGTTATAAAAGTTGGCCGTCTCAAAGTTGGACTATGTAGTTTGAAGACCAATGAACTATATAGTTTGGCTGGTGATCAGCAGCAAGCTATATATCTTCTTCAGGTTCACTGGCATCAAATGAGATAAACGACTGTAGGAGCAGTACGTCACAAATATCTGTAATATTCTCAGTTATCTACTGCTGTAATATTTGACTTGTTCTGAAACTGGATGTAATACTCGCATGTTCTTACCGATAGATAAATAGGGAATAATTGTCCTCTCATGAACACGTTAAAATGAATAATAGCGCGCATATTATACGGTGTCTAATTTTAATTATACACCGTAATAAATAAATGGTTATATAATTAATGGTATTAATTATACTGAAATTGTCCGCAATGTAATATAATTAATAGATTACAGTAATTAATGACTAACAAACACTTTTATTCATGTCTAAATTAACCCGAAAAATATTAGATTACAATATGTAAATTAACATACTCATCAAAACATATGTGACTGAAGTTTGAATGTTGTCACCTTAAATAATTATAACCCCTACATGACGTACAATCTTTAGTTTGGTACACATGCATATAGCGCCGAAATAATTGTCTTTAAGTACAGTAATTAGACTATGTAAACGACAACTTCCGTAGCTCTATTTTAAGGCAATGAATATCAATTTCATTGCAAAACGAAATGGGTTGTATATTTAAATTCTATTTTATTTTAGCAGCCTTGATATTTTTTTAAAACATTAAAGTTATACATTCTTACGTATATACTTTTCCCCAGCATAATATCTCGAATTACTTTTCAGATATTTTCATACCTTTAAACTGTGATTTCATAATTTTGCAACAAAATAAAGGTTCATCTTGTAAATATATGCATAGAATTATTACTAATGCGTTTTTTATTACAGTAAATATTTATGACATCGAACCAGTGTCTGTTGGACATTGCACGCATGATAATTAATTGTTTGCGGCTATAATTCAAAAGTGTCACAATCGGTGATGTATTTAAAATGTATCGCACGTGTTTGCAATGAATATTTGACTATCTCTAAGATTGTGTTTTGCATTTTTTTCCATTATAAATATATATTCATTAAGTTAGAAAATATTCTATTCTAAACTAGAAAAATGTCTTCTGCTGGAGTAAAACTTTACTACTTTTAATGGTATGAAATTGATATGAAATTTGATATAAACTTTTAGTATAAAACTGAACATTTGTGGCCTTTATAGTGTTAAACATCACTATAACTATTGACTTGATATACATATTTCGAGTAGTATAACTATGTAATTATTATAACGAGGTAAGTACCGACAATTGTTCAAGGGTTGTATTGACTCATACGATTATATTAGCCCTTCAAGATTCCTGACTAATGAATTTATGCTCGAACAATGTTATCTGTCCTCATTACCTGTCCTCGTCAAGAAGCAACCATCAAGAATGATGGCCGAGTTAATTAAAACTAATTAAAAAGTGTTGGTATGAAGTAGTTAGAAAATTTAATTGAACTGGTATGTATTTACTTGTGTTGCAGGACAGTGAAGTAAGCAAAGTACTCGTAATAAAAACGTAATTAGTAATTTTTCATTGTTGTTAGTCATTTTTATTAGTCAAACTTCTTTTACTGCTTATTTATTAGTAATATATTAATCATCAAGAATGACGTATCGAATTGTTAATTAATTTCTTGGGTATACCATTATCAACGCCCTAAAAATGTATATATATATATATATATATATATATATATATATATATATATATATATATATATTATTTATTTTCGACAAAACTCTACGTCTTTATAAAAAGAATGTGAAACAATATCGTACGTTCTGGCTAATCTACTTATGTCCGAAATGTATTATCTGTTCCAAGAAACAAATATTAGGAATGACGGTAAGGCAGGAATTTCCATGAATTGGTATGTATAGTTTATTTCATGGCTATTTGCTAAATAAAAAATCTCAAAACATACCGTGGCTTGTTTTTATGGCTAGGCTCAAGTAGACTGTTCCGTTTATCGGCAAGACAAAATTTTTTTATTTGGCAAATAGCAATGAAATGAATAGTACCTATTTATGTCTTACTACGGTGAAATAAACAAAGTAACCTTTTTTTACCTATACTCATGTTTCGTACCATTTATCGTATAATATAATATTTAATAATAATAATAAATTAAGTTGAATAATATGAATTTATTAATAATAATAAATTTATTTTATCAAGAATACACCCAATTATAAAATAGTTATTTATCAGCAGGATACATCGTTACCACCACATTAGAATTGTTCAAGTGTTAAATTTCTATTTTAAATAAAAATTAAATCCTATATTTATAAGAAGGAATTATTAGTAGATATCCAAGAGTTTCTTGATATCATCGAGGTACATTTATTTACTAATGACCTGGAAGAATGAGCATCAGCATTAAGATAATTGCGCCAAAGGATTTAAATGGAAATCTAGAAGTAAAGTACTGCAAATAGTAACTACTATAAACCAACGAGTGGGGTCAAATTGTACCGTAGCCTTTTGGTGTATATTTCACACCAATTTCGTATATCTTTATCTGTATTCTACAGGGTCCGACAACAGGATTGAACTGTTTTTAATAGGCCAATGTTAAGAAACAAAGAATATGCTTGGACTAATTGTTATTACAACTAAAAACACAATTCTGGAAATTTCTTATAACACTTAGTTTGCAAAGATCACATCCCTAAGATGACCACCATCTTCTTCTATATATTGCTGCAGTCTGTTTCTGAAATTGAACATAACGCGTCTGAGTAAATCTTCGTTTATCGAATTTATCTTCACGAATCCTCTCTTTGAGTTCCAGAAGTGTTTTGGAACTCAAAAAAGTGTACTTTTCTTCTCAGAGAGAAGAAAAGTACACTTTGGACTTTAAGAATCCTCACAGAAAAAATCCTGGACCGTCAGGTCCGGTAATCTTGGGGGCCATGCAAAGTCGCCAAGCCTTGAAATTAGGCAAATGGGAAAATACACTGTAAAAAGCAAAGGACCGTCTAGCTGTATGCGCTGTGGCACCGTCCTGTTGGAACCATACTTCATCTTGGTTCATTCTTTGAAGTTTCACAGCCACAAATGTTTCCAACATCTCAACGTACCGAAGTAAATTGATTGTAACAGTGTGGCCGATTTCTTCGAAAAAGTATGGCCCGATCACACCAAATCTTCACGCTCCATACCACACCGTTAAATTTTGAGTATAGTGAGTGTTCATGCATTTCTCTTGAGTTGTGTTCTTCCCAGTAGCGAAAGTTCTGCTTATTAACGTACCCACGTAGAGATGGAAGTGAGTTTATCAACAGGGTCAGCCTCTGGACTATCTGTACTTTATATGGATGAAATTTCAAATCCAGATTTAAAATTCGTCGTATACTTCGCTCTGAAATTAGCAGTGAAATTGATTGACGAATTGCAGAACGTTATGAACTCCGTTCAACGGCTACTCTGGTTCTTTCAATATTACTTTGTGTACGAATTGTACGTGTACCTCTGACCAATTTTGAGTTTACACTGCCCCTTTCATCGAAATCTCTTACCCATCTCAAAATGCATTTCTCGATGGGACTTAAACGGGACTTAATTAAATTCACGAAAACACCTTTGGGTTTGCACGATGGACTGGGTCAGGATAAATAATTTAACAGTAGAGACCCGTTGATTGACCGGCCAATTTACCATTGTAACACAAAATATTCGATAATAAATTACAATTTTATCACTATTTGACGTTTGTTTGTTAAGTATTTCCACACCAACCTATTCAAAACCATTCAATCCTGTTGTCGGACCCTTTATTTGCACTGTATGAAAATTCACACAGTATTTCAAATTCAAAGCGTAACAAAGTATTTTAAATTATTAAAACGGCAAAATATTAGATTAGAAATGGTAAAAACATATTTATAAAAATATGAAAATAAAAATTCATGAATGTTAATAATGGATTATCAGTCTCGTCTCTTGTGATCATGACTTCAAGTGGAAGTTTATTTTGTTACAAATCTTGATAAAATAAATATGTAAATTTTGCAGTCGGATCTCCAGAGGCCCCTAGACGATCAATAAGATTGTCAATATTCTCGTCAAAAACATCGACGAAGGTTGATTGAAGCAAACCCCATGGATTTGTTCCGGCATTTGCCCTGGATCGGCATACCGTGTACGGCACTAATGAGAACTAATAAGTTTGAAACAGCTGTCTGTCGATCGGATTCCATCCGGGACAAATGTTGAATCCTACTCGTGGCGGGGTCTTTTTCTAAAAAGCTCTGGTCGTGCAGAAACACGAGAAAAGGGTCGATGATCGCCGTTAAGATATAATTCAATACCTGGCGGGGCTTTAGCCCGACGAGTAGTTGTTTCCTACAGCGATTATGTAATAGCCTTGCTATTTGGGAATCACTTGATAACCGCTTTGTGGTTTGGTGGTTCTTTTCTCGATTCTCGGCTTGTAATTTACACATTTAGGAGGATATTGATGTGAATTGTCAATGATTGTCGGAGATTGATAGAAATTTTGATACACATTGATGGGCGCGATTGAGAGAGCGCATTGAACGTCTAAGAGCGTAATTATCAATATTTTCATCAGCTTCACGTGAGACATCATGGCAGAGGTAACTAGCGCTCCTCAGTTCATTTCCTATTAGGACGACTCGAACGCGAATTTATTCCAATACTGATTGTTTTATATCGCGATCGCCCTACCACAGTTAAAGCACAAATTTTAAAATTTGAATTAGAAACCATAATACGGTACTGTACTGTTTACACTCTGAACTCCTGCATCGAATAATACTGATGGTTGTGAATGACGGGATCAGTGAGGCACATTGACGCGCTTTTCAATTCAGACCGTAAATATTATTCATAATCTTCTTGATCGTCTAGGCCCTAGGATCTCTATAACGGGGCCACTAGACTCTAAGGGCCCCGTTATAGAGATTCAATTTTCATAACGTGATACACAAGAAATCAGACACTCAAGCAACGTGAATACTATGTCTTCATAGCCCAGATATTTAGAAGTGTGTGTGCCTTATTTCCGCTCTGAAGGCAAAAATGTAAATAGTGCTATCATACAAGTCAATAAATATACTAGTAAATTATATAAAAGCGATTGTTATTAATATTATAAGGCACGAGGCATAAACCACATATTGTCTATAATCTAATTATAATTACTCGTTATTGCAAGCATAATTTATTTTTTATTCTAAGAAATATAACAAATATATTATAGTATGGTCATTCACGCTAAGATAACGGAGAAAATAAATTATTAATCAGGATGTAATTTCTAAAATCGGATCCTTAATTTTCAACTATTTTTCGCAAATAGACAATCTTTTTTTGTATAATGGTTATAGTGTTTTTTAACACAGTGAAATCTAACTTCAAACAAATATTAATAAAAATTTTTATATGACTCCTGAGCCGGATATATGTACATATGCCAATATTGTCTGTTTTAAGTAGTTACTATTCCGTTTTTTATATTTGCATTTTATATTTTTTATATGTTCTTAACGGTTTTTATACCGGGTGGTTTGGAATTCGTAGCAGAACATCAAAATAAGCAATAAACAAAATAAATAGAATTCCAAAGCCACCTTCCCAATACACTAGGTATTATTTAGTCGATTATACTAGAAACTAAAAGTAAACTTAAAAACCACAAGAATTAGGTATAGGGAAGTACATTATCGATGTACGAAAGAGAATGACATTTTTAATCCTGAGTATAGAAAATGTACGGGGTGTTCTATTTAAAGAAGTCAATTTTTGATGGCTTGTAGTTAACCAAACTCGCCGTAAAATTTTCAACACCCTATATAAAATCTAGGAACTTCAAAGACAGAATCAGAAAGCCCAACCATCGGGTCATCAAATCTGTAAATATTGCCGCTTTAGTTGTCATACGGTAAGGATAGGATCATTTTAAGTTACACAGTGGATTTACCTTTTTTTTTTAACAAAAACCAAATTCTCTCAAAAACGACTAGACTTGGTAACATGGAAGTATTATAAAAGTCGCCCTAAAATACCGCGTAGAATTCATATATGCAATAATATAATATATAGCATCTTCCATTTAAAATAAGTAAGTTGACTTCGACTTCCGGTATAACCCGAAGTGCTACAACAATCAAAATATTTTCATTTTAGAGAACTTTAGGGATTACATACACACCTACAATTTTAGAGAAGTACGCGCATTCACTCTTGAGATACTTTGAGTAGGCCATCCACTTTAAGCCACCCGGTATATTCCCATGAAATACAGTCAATGATGAATTTACTCTGGGGTGAATTATACTGTTATATAACCAAAAGTGGTTACCTATATTTCAAAGGAACGTATCGAAAATGTCTTTTTGCATTGTTCCTTAATTATATAGTGGTCTAATTTTACTATTTTCTATTTTACTGCTTATCTCTAGTTGCGTCTCGGGTGTTGTGCTTCTTCCTAACGTATGTTTCAAGTTGTCGGTTGTACTTCGGTATCATTTGTTTCTGTGTATTTTGTATTATTTCTTCCAGCTATTGAGTTAATTACTCTTATGTGACTATCGAAATGAATTAAAAAAGAATAAAAAGAAAAGCTTTATTAGATATTTTAAGCTAAGATGAGCTATTATAAGCTACATTTAAAGAGGTAAAAAAATTTACCTCTTAAATAGAGGCGTATTTTGGACTATTCGCTCAACTTGGCATAACTTTGCAAGTAATGGATAGACTCAGTATGTTGACTGTCTCTTCTCAACCTCAAAGTATCCCAAAGAAACTGCGCGAAATTTCAAAGCGCTGCGATTTTTTTTCATTGTTTTCAAAATGATTGAATTTGTCGTTATTGTTAAAAATCAATTTAAGGATGAATTTAAAAAAAAAGTCAAAACGGACTTTTGTCAGTTACGACGATAACTCAGCGAAAAATCATCATATAAGGCTTCTAGACCACTCAAATTAAAAAGAATAAAATTATCTAAAAAAGCTTAATGATGAAATCACTGAAAAAAAATTATTGAAGTCAAGTGAGCCTTTTAAAAGTCAATCAAAAATTTGGTAATTTTTTTCCCGCTTGTGAATACTTCAGAGCTGCTGATGGTAAAAAATTTTAGCTCAAGATCTGCAAACTAGAAACTTGGGAGCTTTAATATTTTTTTCTTTAAATTGCTCTGTAGCTGTTTTTCTTCAAGTTACAGCCTTTTGAAAATCACCTAAAAATTTAGAGTTTTTTACATCTCTAAATTTTTGTGTCTAATGTATTATGGTTCTTTTATAGTCACCAAGCAATAAACGTATTTTGCAATGTAAACAAACAAGCCATATATAGCATCGGTGCACATATTCTCTGACAAAACCTTGGAAAATTCATAAAAAAATATTTACAAAGCACCGTTGACTACCTCAGTTATTAATAATCAAGTGAATATTTGTTACCTTAAACACATTATTTTACCCAATAAAATATCAATTGAACATCTGTTAACTTGGTATTTGAACAGATTTACCATTCAAATACCCTCTAAACGATTTTTCGACTAATTTCTGTCGACAATTGCTTATCCAGTTTTATCTCCTTTTTTCATGGCTGTAATGGGTTTACATGCATTTATAGTCTTTTTCTGAAACTTTTTGACCTAGCTGTAAATAGGCAGTCGAGGTAACGTACTTTTCTGCACAAATAAATAGCAAGTGTTAAATAAACGGAAAAGTAATTTTGCATTTCTGAATACTGCGTCTTTCACATATCATAACAAAATAGTTGACTGCAAAGAGGTCAAACTAGCACAAATCTGCTAGAAAAACCACAAGTCAGCTGTCATTAAGGTGCTTTTAAAGCATAAATCAAGCTAATCCCTGAGATATTTCTACAACATAATTATGTGGGAAAAATAATAGCAGTGCAGTTTGTCCTTATTAGAATCAACATGTATGGTAATAAATCAGAACCACTTGTTTAATCAAATATATCTGAAAGAAAAACATCGGCCTGAGTTCCACTTATTTAATATTTGCTCCGTGCCTTACATACCTACACAAAAAAAAAACACATAAATACCAATTTCAAGAGAGTAAATATTAAACGAGAACAAATAAAAAATACCTGACTGGTGCCAACGGTTTGAGAAACTCGTCTGTTTGTGTTGCGGAATCAAATATCGAACATTATATTCAATCAATCAAAACAAAAACCTTGAATTGATTTAAGCAATAGATTGGCTCACGGCGTGCGTATGATTTAGTTGCTGAAGGCATAATGGTAATAGAAAAATTATTCGCTATTGTACATATTCAATTACATTTTAAAGCATGCTTTTTATATCTCAACAATCACTGTCTACCGATTTCACATTTTTTATTGCTATAATATTATAGCACCAGTACAATGAATTATTACTCTTTATATGCATACGTACTGTTGCTTTTGCATGTATGATACACACAGTTTGGCCTGTACCTTTCGTCGCCCCTCAGTAGCGTACAATGTCTATACTGATAAGGTACATATACATATTTGAAAAATACAGTAGGCACCTAAAAATCCTAAATTTTTAGGTGATTTTCAAAGGGCTGTAACTTGGAGAAATATAGTCGCAGAGCAATTCTAAAAAAAGCAAATTGAAGCTCCATGTCTCTAGTTTCTAGATTTTGAGTTTTTTTTTTTACCACCAGCAATTTTTGAGTAATCATAAGAAAACCATCGGAAAAAATCCAAAGTTTTGCTTACCTTTCAAAAGATCCACAAGCTTCAATACAATGTTTCAGCAATTCCATTAACTTAAGCCAATATCCCTAAATACGCAATTTTTTATATCTTTTCCAATCTATATTCTCGTACGGATTTTTTTTTTATCAAAAACTAATAATTACGACTTCTAAAGAATGTATTGCAATTTTTAAAACCGTACTAGAGTTTTCTATACAATCATAATTTCTCGAGTAATTAATTACCAAAGTCAAAACTGACTTTTGTGCTTTGAACGACGATAACTAAAAGAAAAGTTATTCTACAAGGCTCTTAAGTCGGTTGTAGACATTGCAAGTTTTCCTCGCGAGGAAGTTTCGCGAACCAAATCTCGCATGTTCTAGACTATTTCCTCGCCCTGAGTCTCCCCTCCATGTAACTCACTTGGCTGCCTCACCCTCATCCGCTCACTAGTCGGTAAACAGCCCGCATCAAAGACGTTTTACGGTGGAAAGTCAATAAATACGCAGGAAGAAAACATTTTTTAAAAAACAAAGAATAATATTTAAGACATTCGTGACTTGTAGCAAATTTTTATTATAAAACAAATGAAATCCAAAAAAAAATTAAACTCGAAAATTGTTAAATTTATGAACATTATTCAATATATGCTTCATCATCAGACGTTATATGATGATATTCAGACTCCGATAATTCTTCATCATTTTCTTTTTCAGTCATTTGTAGAATGTCGTTAATCTTCAAAGGCCTCTGGTCCCGAACATATCCTATTGGTTTTAAATAATTATTATCCAAAAACCAACCGCAGTTTGTCCAAACGGTCAAACATCGATCGCAGCTGCTATGCTACTTACTACGTCTTCCTCTATTGCACTACATAGGACACTCAACTCTCTCATTCGCTCATCTTTGCTTGCTTCGCTTTTTAAACTTTAAAGCCTGGCAATAATATCACATAAACGGTTTATTGCAGGCAATACTATACCATCGCGTTTGTAATTAAATTATCTTTATTTTGGTATGTATTTTGATGGGTAAACAGATCGGTGCAGTCAGCTATATGAACTTACCTGTTATAACTTGCTTGTCCGGTAGTCATGAACAGAAACAAGTAGGCGATACCACTTTGGCATATTCCTTATATTTCCCACTTTCGATTCGAGTAATATTCATTTGGTAAACAAGTGGGAAAAACATGGCAAAAAAATTATGGCAATTAAAATTTTTTAAATTAAGGATAGCCATAAACATATTTTAATAGGCAATACATTCGGGATGTATTCGTCTATAAATGAGACTTAATAAAAGATATGATTCATCTGATAAACAGATGGGTGAAGGACTACCTCTCTTCGGATCCTGTACTAATATGAGGATAAAAATCGATGTGTTTCGAAAAGATGAAGCTAAGTTGGAAATTATTAGATGAAGGATGACTTGGTCTTCTGTTTTTATTTTCGTATTAAAACTTTCACAATGCTATCAACAAAACTAACAGAAAGCACAATTGACTGTAATCCATTAAATCGTGCAATTTTCTGCTGAATCAAGTGGTACAAGCTAGGAGAGTTACCATACGAAACTCCAAACACTGGACGATAGTCCGTGATAGTCAAACTTCAAATTTGTTGAGAGCTAGTAAATGTGAACGTAAAACCTTTCGTCAGCTCGATACCCCGCCTGGTATATATCGACAATACAATCATATAAAAGTAGTTTAAAAATAACCGTAGCATACTCCCTATTTAAAAATTTCTTCATAGAATTATATTTCTCTATCTAAGGATAATGATTATATCCATAATTACTTCCAATTCTTACGTCATCATTATTAAAACTTGAATGGTTTCTTTCATTTATATCGGGTTTTAACCTCAGCCTCTGCTTCAACGTAATAAGTACACAAAGCGTTCTTAAATATTGTCATATATGTATATACAAATATGTCGTAATAAAATGAATATGCCATTCTATACATACCGTAGTCTTATTTTCAATGCAATTTTATTAAAAAAACAAGGGGTCGAAACCCGGTAACCTAGATTCAGATGTTATGCGTTTTAATTTAGATCCCATAAACATTTCTATATAGGTTACCAAGTGATTATATGAAGCAATTAGGATAAGTACTTTGCCATATTTTTAGGCGCCACTCATTTGAACTCGCAAATAAACAACTATTCCGTGGGTGCTGAACGCTGCAGTAATTTAGGGATAAATATAAACCTTATCATAAAGTAATCACGAAATGGTAGAAATTGATGCGGAAAATTTAACATAAAATACGTAGTTTGTTTTACTATGTGTTAATACCATAACGAAAGTTCTGATATAAATCATTCGTTCTAACTTGTCGACATTATAATCAATGTAGCCAAAATTATAAAAATATGACATTTTATTTGTTCGTATAACAGCACGGTGCATACTTGTTTGTATACGACTATTGATATTTGCAGTACCAACAAATAATTAATATTTCCTTACATTTGCTTCCACAATATACGAATTTCAAAAAAATCTAGTTGCCATATCTTCATTCAATAGTTATATTACTTCCTTAGTTAAAGGACGGAGACTGATTATATTGTCTTGTACACCCAAACACATAACATATTTATAAAAAGGAACTGTTCACAAGGGTTTCGTTTAAATTCAAGTTCTAAAGAAAAGTACAGGAGGCACTTCGAATTTGGCAGATATTTAGAATTTCTTTTGCGATACTGGGAGAAGATTGGAACCTTAGGTACAGCAAAAAAAAAACAAGAAACTAGTTTTCCAAAAACATCGAAAGATCAATGCTTCACTCGACATGGGTTTCGCCAACGAAGTTGCCACCATCAAAAGACGATTAAAACTGAGGTGATCGGGAGATTATTAACATTTTAATCATGAATAATCATTAGTCATCAATTTTTGATGAAGAGATTGTTAAAACTGAGATGACCAGGAGATTAAAGATTTAAGCATTTCCAAGTATCAACAAGAAATTAAATATACATTTAAAAACATTTCCATTACATATTGTGAAAAATAGCAGAGTTTGGTAACTTATTTCCACTTTTCCTCTTAACCTAGGATAACAAATAAAGTATGAAGCAAAATGTAAATAATATGAAAATACAATATGTAAATAATAAATAATACTCGTAAATAAACTATAATAAATTCAACAGCAAACAATAGGTGTAATATCAAGAAAAAAGTAGGAAGTGAAAAATCACTTACAGATTTATTTTTGTCTTTAAAAAATATATGAAGACATAGAAAAACAATATAAACTTGTACACAATTTAGCACCATGAAAAGGGGGAAAACAAAAATCAACTAAAACCATATAAAATATTCTTATTTTGCATAATTTGCAAAAGAAAATTCTTACAATTAGTCAAATTTTAAAAAATGTTGAAATATTTCTCTACTGTATTTTGAAATATTTTTTTCTTAAATTGCGAAGGAGAAAGGTTTTAAATATTAGATAAGATTTTATTGTAGTAATAAGGAACAATAAACTCAGATATGCTGACTTCCTGTGAAGAGAAATAGCCATTCTGTCTGACATTTTTTTCAGATATTTATATTGTAGTCACACCTATACAAAATGTCGTTATATAAATATCGTGGCTATTCCTATTAATTGTTTTATGCAAAAAATAGATGTGCATGTTTATTCAATTGTTTTACATTTTAGAATAGAAAATTTGGTGAGATATGTTCAAATTTCACAATCCAAATATTAAACGTATACATATATGGATTAATTTTTTTTTAATTCACTGTTTCTCAAATTTACTTAAGAATGGCCCATATATAATATCTGCATAATTCAACTCCCAAAGGACAAGAGATTCATTCACACAATAAAATCATCTTTGTAGTATAAAAGACATTTCTATTGTTGCATATCAATTTTAATTTTCCAAGAGATTTTTGTATCATATGTTGACGTTTTGAAAAATTTAAAGAAAAATTCATAAGCCTAACCTCCGATATCTATAACGGATTATCATTAATATGTATATCGATTAGATCTTTAACCCTATTGTAAGTTGTCGTCCTATCAAAAAGCTTCACCGGTCATTTAGAAGGGTTAATTGTGATCAAAGACTGTTGTGAAATTTGTACACGAGATCTTAAATCCTCATGATTCTCACACAATCGATAGTAACTCCATTTTGCTAGAAAAATAGTAGACTTGCATATCTTCAGCATTAACGTGTGGTGTATAGCGTAATAATAAATCTCTAAAACTCCCAGTGTAATAAAGTAAATAACAATGAACCCAATATAAATCCTTGAACTACACCAGATATCACTTGACTACAATCACATAATTACTGAGTTTCAATCAATACCCATATAATGTAACACTGCCAAAAATATTCGATTAATCATATCAAAGGCTTTGGAATAATTCAGCAATACGAGTAATGTTAAATGATTACTATCAGCTGACGCTAGGGTATCATCACTATCATCAGTAACCTTTAGCTATATTATTCTGCGGCTATGGTTTGATCAGAACCCTGATTGAATCTCCGGCAGAAACCGGTATAAGAACATATGTTCCTATGGTTGACTACACGTTAATTTTTCAATTAATTTAGATATACTTATTGGTCTAAGAAATTTGAAATTGGTAGGATTACTAACTTTTGACTTTTAGCAACATAAGTATACAAATACATACAATTACCATTCTGACTTTCTCAATGTTTTATTTCTTTATAAAACATTTATTTTTAGAGAAAAGCAATAAAGTACCTTACCTTATAATATATTACTTGTAATAAAATGTTTTTTTTAATTAACATGCTTTTATTTTTTTACAACTTATAAATACATTAATAATAATGCTTGGGCTTTGGCTACATCACTACTATTTTAAAACACGATATATCCTGGAAGATAATTAAGTAATTATGTTGAAACATAAATATAAGAAACACTTTGAGCTAGTGTCATCTTATAAACAAATAAATTTTCTTACAAGACGTGATGTCATACCATACCTTCTATAATATTTATCCACACATTTATGTACGCGTGTTGCATTATCTGTGTATAGTTTATTTCATCGCTATTTGCCAAATAAAAAATTTCAAAACATGCCGTGGCTTGTTTTTATGGCTAGGCTCAGGTGGACTGTTCCGTTTATCGGCAAGATAAGAGAGTCTTTTATTTGGCAAATAGCGATGAAATGAATAGTACATTTGAATCTATCTCTCAAAAATAGAAGAAAAAAACAAGATATGTCCAAAGTATTTTTAAAATGATGCCGATTGTCTTTATTTTTTAAATAATTAAATTCAGCGCAGGAGGTCTATATATTCATATGAAAAATACGTATGTATGTACCTATATGTACGGTACGAATAATAAATCGAAAATAAATTAATGCAATAAAAAGTACAAGACGCCCATGCTAACCAGTAGATAATCATATGTAGTAATAAGAATATATTGCATTGTAAGTAGTAATCCAATCATCTATAGAGGCACTATTGAATATTAAACGTTAATTTCCATTCCATCACAATTCTGTAATATAATTACACTCCTCTAATTTTAATCGGTAATTCTGTAACTCGAGAGCATGATATAATTATATGACGTAGATACCAGATAAATGGTGTTTTTCAAAGACTGAATAGAGTTAGTTGTTACTTTGAGAGAGTTGATCATAATGATACAGTAAACCACTTAACTTTGTTACTATTACAGATTTCATTGTAACTTAATGCTACTATAGTTTCGATACTTTAGCGTATCATTTTCAATGCGATTCAAAAAAAAATCAAAAAAGTATCGAAATAATAGTAGCGTTAAATTACAATTAAATTTGTGATAGTAACAAAGTTTTTACTGTATCATTAAAAATTGTGTTAGAAATTGTCAAGTTACCTGCATTAAAAACTTCGATGCATTAGTCAGCGAAATGAATTACCAAGTTTAGTATATTAAATTATGTTTAAGCTGAACAAGCCGTTTTGCGTAGTTTAATAAATAATTCAACCAAATAAAGCAGAGGAATAACATGAATTTGGGCAACAAACACATGACCACTCCCTAAATTGAACTCCCTAATTCCTAGAACTTCAATATTCTATATCAACAATTTTTCTTAAACTGCTAGCAGTCTACTTTTCTCGATCGGTTAGTCAACGAATGATATATATTAGTCCCAGTACATATCAGTTGCGGTGTCTTGACCGCAACTGAGATCTTAATGCAGATATATTTGAAGCAGAATGCGGATGTTCATACCCTTCTAGCTATGCAATCAGGCTTGAGTCATCCACAGCATCCCTGGGATAATTATAGAATTTATCTATCTATAAACACTGTTAAATTTAATAACGTAATGGTGCAATAAGCGTGAAATACAATATTATCATACTCTTATGCCCTATCAAACCAATTCCAATTTAAAGTTGATCTGAACATAAACTTACAAACTTTATAATTTGTCTAACACCTCTCTGCTGAGTTTTGTTGACGACAATAACGATTATCTTATAGGGAAAAAACAATAGACTATACGAGTCCATGCTCATAATAGGTCGCCTTGCACAATTTTACAACAAATAAGTATGTTTAAATAAAAGTAATAACACTCTATATTGGTAACACTAAAAGTATTGGTAACAAAAACAAAGTATAAACTTTTACCTTAAATAAGATTGAAATATTACGTTATGATGTGTCAATGACAAGTTTGTTAATAAAAAACTTATAAGATTCGCGGTTCAGAAGTTAGGCCATTTGCTGAAATGCTTAGTAGGCTAAACGTTTGTAGCGTTTGAAAACAAAATAGAATTTCAATTGTTGTTAAAGTGAAACGGATATTATAATGTGTGTTTTGGACGTGTCTGCTAAAATTTTCTAAAAGAAATGACACGTGGCGTGGTATTAAGTGACCACATGCGGAAATAAATTGTCAATGCTCATAAATAGCGAATTTCGGCTCGGAAAATATATTCTACGTATTCGCTGCCTAAATATACAGTATTATCAACTTGTATAAAAAAACTGGATGCATAGCCCCAAAGGAAGAAAATTGGTCGACCATCCCAAATTTCACGCTTAAATCAACATGCTCTGAAGAGGATTGTAACAACAAACCGACGACTCAGTGCAAAAGAAATTGTAGTACTATGGAGGCAAGCTATTGGAAAAAATATTTCTGTATCCACAACTAAACACTCAATAAAGAAAATAGGATACAAGTTCTACAAGGTAAAGTTTAATTCTTTACATTTTACTTTTGAACTTATCGGTTTCTCCTTCAGGTAAAAGACAAGCCATTATTAACTAAACAATAGAAAACCAATCGGTTACGGTGGGCCAGAGAACATAGGCACTGACTGGACTTTGTGAAGTTCCCTACGTCTCTTATCATCTGGGGGTATATGAGTGGTATAGGCGTAGAAAAATTGCATTTTGTAGATGATATTGTGACAGCAGAAAAATGTAAACAAATTTTGACAGACAGTTTATTGCCGTTAATACCAATGCCGTTAATAAAATGTTAAGGCACTGACGCGCAGTAAATTTTTCAGCAAGATGGTGCTGCGTATCATACAGCAAAAACTGTCAAAGCTTGGTTTACAGAACATAATATCCCTGTTATGGAATAGCCCTCTAGCAGTCCATATACATTATTGCATAAAATCAAAAAAAACACCTCGCAAATATTCAGCCTGTTCAGGTAACGATCTACGCATCAAATTGCAAGAAATTTAGGACAGCTCGCTTTCTGAAGAGTGCGCTAATTGGTAAGTGCAATGCCTGCCGGAATTAAAGCTGTTATTGTTAATAAAGGTGATGTAACACAGTTTTGATGAAGCGGCCGAACTATTCTGAACCGCGATCTTACTGTTTTCTTATTAACAAACTTGTTACTGGCACATCATAACGTAGTAATATTTCATCGTATTTAACTTAAAAGTTTATACTTTGTTTCTGTTACCAATATTTTTCTTTAATAAAATAGTTTTGAGAGTGTTAGTATTTTTATTTAAATATATTAGTTGTAAAATTATGCCTGCCCGAACTATTGTGAGCCTGGACCCGTATATATTATGCGCACAAAGCTGTTTTTAATAATAAAAACACCTCTAAATACAGGGAAATAAACACGATTACTCCAAATGACGATAAGCAACTTTTCTACCGCCTTTTATGTTTGAGTTATTCGACAAAACTTGACCTAATATTAAGATAATATTTAATTACTAAAGCTGCCGGCCCTGGGTGCTTCTGCAGTAGTTCAGTGGATTGCAATAAATATAAACCCATATGAAATTTTTCCAGCCGAAGTACGTTGCAAAAACGTTTACCACCTTTGCACGAGGGACGTGAAAATAATATTAATTCCTAAATAAACAATAAAGAACTGTGGTTAGTCCGGGACGAGATACGGGATATAAAAAGACAGGCTGTGACTATTATAGTACGTAGGTACACCTTATCGAATTCGACCCTTATTTGCGTATCTATGAGCCAGTAAAAAATTATAATCCAATAAATAATATACCAGCGAACTAATTTAGCATCTAATATTAGTTACATTTTAAAAACTTCAGCTTTTCAATATACCAAGTATTATTATTACTTAGTAATGGCACCGAACAGAAACTAAGACAAGAAGGTTCACTCTCGATCGAAACTTTGATCGTGCGCTTACAAAGACATGTCGCCACGCTGGACGACGGGGTAAGGAGGGAAACTTAGCGGGTGGAGTTTAGAGGTAACCTTCTTGTTATAGTTTCTGTTAAGTGGTAATGGAACTGTCGCAGTTATCCGTATTACTAGCCCAAAAATTGTGTGCCCTAATTTAATGCATATGATTGTATACTTTCTATACTGCATATTATATTTGAAATGACACGAAAATGTTATCAGGATGTAGATAACTCGAGTATTATATAATGGGGGACATCGTAGCACAGCGTTTTATTATTTGTATAATTATCAAAATAATCATTAGTTTTAGTCATATGGAATCAAGTGGAAAGAAACAGCTGCTATTAGAGAAAGTTTGAATTTCTTTGTAGATATTCAGCTGGAGGCAGGTTTAAAAACTATCCATGGTAATTACACAGAGCGCGCGGATGAAAAGAAATTACAAAATACTAATTACCCTTAAGTGACTCACTTCAAATGATAGATGCAAGAAATGCTGCAGACTTAAGGGATGCGGCCACTGTAAAAATTAAAAAAAGTCTTTTGCGTTTCTTTAAAGTATATATTTTCAAAAATATACAAGTCAAATGTTAATTTAAAATTCTGTAAATTAACTGTTACTGAACTGTGACTGTAAAATAAGTTACAGTCATTGCGACCGTGTCTGCCAGAAACTACTTAAAAAAAAAAAAAAAAAAAACAAGGACGACATCGAAGATGTTAATGAAAACCCATGATATGGCCCGGGACTCGATAGTTTAATGTACATAAGTGTCAATATTTTAGAAAATACATAATTTTATATGTACGCAACAAAAACTTTAAAGGCGTTTTTTCTCGGTACGACCTTTTTCGACCTGGTGGCAACGAATACTCGAAAACTTATGAGCCGATTTTCATTTTTTTTATATTTGTAATCGCAGTGGTTAAGTTTGTACGTAGCCGATTTCAAGAATTGTAATAATTACTATTTTTACAAACTGCTTGAATAAAAACATAAATAAAAAACTCGCTATTTAGCCATTTGTCACCATTTCGTATATAATTAAAAAAAACCGCTACGCATAACATAGCTACGTTCGTCAGTAACATATAAGTCGGAAATCGAGAAAGGAACCACCAAGCCGCCAAGAGGTTATTAATGTAGTTCTCGAATAGCAAAGCTATTACATAATCGCTCTAGGAAACAACTACTCCTCGGGCTAAAGCCCCGCCAGGCATTGAATTATACCCAGAAGCGATCCTCGACCCCTTTCTCGTGTTTCTGCACGATCAGATAAGGTTTCAAAAAATAAAACCCGCCACAGGTAGGATTCGACATTTGTTCCGGATCGGAACCGAACGACATACAGCTGTTTCGAACTTGTTAGTTCTCATCAGTGCCGTACACGGTACGCCGATTCAGGACAAATGCCGAATGAACTTTATGGCGTATACATCTTCATCGATACGATCTCTGTCAGTAACATATAAGTCGGAAATCGAAAAAGGAACCACCAAGCCGCCAAGCGGTTATTAAAGTAATTCCCGAATAGCAAAGCTATTACATAATCGCTCTAGGAAACAACTACTCCTCGGGCTAAAGCCCCGCCAGACATTGAATTATACCCAGAAGGGATTCTCGACCCCTCGACGTTCGTATAGATATTAACAATAAAATTTTGTTTTTTATTTTCAGATAATCCTTCACCGAGATATCAATGCCACAATGGAGGGGACATTTTCTTTTTTAGTCATTAAGTCAAGACCCGTTATCTTTGCTATTTTTTATTTTTTTTTAATAAAAATTTAGATAAAACAAGTTTAATATACACTTATTAAAGTAACAGCAATCCGACCCCTTTATTAATTAGTTATGCCTGTGAAAAACTTCTTAAAAATGGATTTATTTTTCTGCCGTCACAGTGGCCATCTACCTTAAATTACGAGAAAGGTATACCTATTAGGGAAAAATCTGACAGAACAATAAGAATAAATCTAGATTTCAGAAGCATTAAAATACATTTGTAGGAACAATGCCAACACGGATTAATTAAATAATGTCGGAGGCTTTTAGATGTAAGACCATAGTTCTATAATATAAGAACATTTTTTCACCGCACTAGACATCCCTCACGACTTTAGAGATATACGCAATGCTGCAGATATTTGGTCATTCCAATCCGGAATGGATTGATGATAACTCGTGAAGTATTAAATTCATATGCAGTTGCTTGTAAATACAGATGAAGCATCCAAGGTAGCGGTTCTTTTATTATTGAACTATAATTATTGTTGAACGGTAATTATTGAACTACATGTTTTTGGGGGTAGATCAGGTAGATTTTTTCAGGGTATATGATTTGTTATCAACTGATATTATACAAATGAAATCATTCTGGTTCATTCCAGGAGTTAGACCAATGAAGTGTTTGTGTCGCAAAGTGCGGGTCAAATTTACGGGTAATAAATAATAAACAAACATAAAATTAAAAAAAAAAATGTAACCGACATAAAAAGGTAGTTTTAATAGGATACGACTATTATAAGCGGTTCCTTTCAATATGATAGGACTATTAATATGAGACGTTAAATTACGTAATATGTGTCAAAACAACAAAATCTTAACGTAAATAATTTTCTTGTAATTAAGTTGACAATGAAACTTGATATTCCTAATAGTGCTAAAGCAAGCGAAATATGTTTTCAGATGTTTAAAAACTACAACCTGCCAGATGTGTGCCTTTGTACAGGGTCGTATTTATGAGGTTGTCGTTTTCGCTATGACATATTAGCTATGATAAATTATCTTTATTATATTAAAGAGATGAAATGTGACAATTAAAATATTCGAGAAACTGCGTTTTTTAAATTAAGAAAAATGTTATGATGGCGCGTTGTAAGAAAAAAATACAAAGTTGGACTTTTTCGTAAAAAATACGCAAGTAAATTTTTCGCAAGAGAAATGCTGTCACGCTAATGCGGGGTTGGAAGAGTTGCATAACAAATATATCTTTTATAAGTTCTAGTAAGTTTTGCAATCTACTCCACGGGCATTAAGCGTTTTGTGTGACAATGATAGTGAAAGAGATTGCGCTAACTAAACTGGGATTATCCAGAAATGATTTATCCAGAGATGATTTGCTTCGCCTGGAATTACCCATGATCTATTACGCTTAGAATCCTCGAAATAAATCCAATTTTCATCGGCACTCACAATTCTATGGAGTAATGACTTTCTTTTGTACCTGGCGAGCAGCATTTCGCAAATAGTTTTTCGGTTTTCCTGCTGTCTTTCACTCAGTTCATGTGGAATCCATTTTCTCATCTTCTGGATCTTTCCCATGGCTTTCAAACATATGGAGGCGTTTTCTCGTGTTACATTTAATTGATCCGCGAGTTATTGTTACGTTTCAGCGTCATTCTCATCCAACAATTCGCTATATTCGGACATTTTCGGTGGTCTTCCACGTTCTTCGTTTCCCACGTCAAAATTGCCAGTTTTAATTTTTTAAACCACTCAAAGCACTGTGATTCACCAAGAGCATGCTCACCGTAGGCTTCGACACGCATTGGAGGCGATTCTGCAGCAGTTTTCTTCAAATAGTAACAGAGAACCAATGCTGTCCGCAAATCGTAGTTTCCAGGCACAAAATTCGACATGTTCAACGCTATTAAAAACGAAGTTGTTTTATGAAGCTTGTATTGTTGTGAGATAAAAACGCGGAATGACGGTAACTACATTAGCAGCTAGGCCAACTATGGGCAAATTCCGGTTTCATATTTATACACCTCGTACTGTTTACTCGTAACTAGTTTTAATATTCCGAAAGTAATCTTCCTGTGCTTCTCTTCTATTATTATTGCATCACAGGTTCCAATCTTTTCCCAGAATAAGTAAAAATTATTTTATTTCCTTAATGTCATGTTACACAATTTATATTGAATTATATCTATGAACTAATATGTATTTGTAATACTCTTTAATATCTTATACTTCTGCTGTCTACCCTTTTATTTTAACATACAGCTTTCCTTCAGTTTTATTTTATTATCGATGAATTATAATAGTTACGGTCCTGGCAAACGAAACAAAACGATCTTTTCAGACAATCTACAAAACAATGTTCATATGCACAGTTGATTAGCCACAAAGAGGTGCAAGGAAGTTTTGGTAAAACGATACACCTACTGAAGCAAATAAACTCTTGCATGTTATTTTGTTAACGGTTTTTTTGTTTGTCTGACCAAATACTGTTTTTATATATAGGTATTTATGAAGAGGTGTGTGGGAATTTTGAAATGAAATGACTTGCCTGTTTCAATAGTTATCGTCACTGAAATGGAAATAAAATTGCGATACGACTTCCCAAGTTCATTTTGCAAATGCATATGCTTGAAAATTAGTGAAAATTAGTTCCATGTTCCTTGTTACACCAACTACCACATTATACATTTTATTTTCTAGAAAACCACAATTTATATAAACTCTTATAATATAAAGGTATATTACCTAGTTAGATTATTTTTATTTTTTGTATTTTTATGTTTTGTATTGTTTGTTTGCTATTTGTGTTCTATCAAAGGTAAGGCATCAATATTTAACGACTGTCATCTATAAACATGCCGCGATTTACAATTCTACAACGAGTAGTTTGTGTACAACTGTTTTATGAAAGTGAGCGATCATTTACAGTTGCACTCATAAAAAATTCGGTCAAAATTAGGACAATATGAAGCGCCTACTAAGTTAGCAGTTCGTAACTTAATCAAGAAAATTTATGAGACGGATTGTGTTATTGATAAGGCAACACCAATACCTTCTCATCGTGATCACTTTGATGAAAATACTGCTGCAGTGCGAGAAAGTGTACGGGAGTATCCAAACACATCAACTCGACGTCATGCACAACAATTGAACCTGTTAAGAGCCACCACGCATCGGATATTAAAGAAAGATCTGCATCTGTCAGCATACAAAATTCTAACATCAATTGACCTACAATATTATGCGATTTAACACCACTGAACTTTTTTCTTGGGAGTTATGTCACCCAGCCAGCAACAATAAGTTATCAAAGTAATCAAGCATTCAAATTGTTATTCGGCAAAAACAATCAGTTTGCGTGTCCGTGTTATGGACAATTTTGTTAAACAAATGACATCATGCCAGATAAGTCGAGGCTGATCAGAGGCATTTTTAGCCGTATTGTTGTCATTTTATGTTAAAGAATAAAAAACTAAGTTTGTCAAATATTATCAGCAAGCCCCGGTTTTGACTGCCGACATGACGTAAATACCAGAGGTAGACTTACAATGAAGAGCAGGTTACATATAAAAATATTCATATATTAGTTTCCCTTTCATTGCGTGGTCGTTTAGGAGCAAATGAGGATTTGTAATTGTATTCCTAAAAATACGTATCTAGTTAGGTCCGGGGGCAGGGCAACTCATCACGTCACCGTATTGCCAAAATGATCTGAACAACACAGTAGTTCTTCAAGATAACATCCCCACACACATAACACTATTTACGCGATGATCACATGAGTATATTATTAGTATGTAGCTGCTGTAAATCTTCAGCAGTCAACGAGCGACGCCTGTCAGTAAATATCGATTTATAATGTGAAAATGACCGTTGTACATCAACGGAAGTCAGCGGAGCATACCGGAAATATAAATAATGTTATAGAGCTTTCATATTGATTTCTGGATTAGAGACATGAACTTCTTTCTGCTGTAAAATATCTACTATAACTGCTATAGTAGAAAATCCCGGATTGTTATCCAAAACTGCAGTAATACTTCATTTATAGCCTTCGTAGTATCCCCCTCTAACTGAGAAATATAATACCGAAAGTTCCAAACGAAAGTTTATAGCATTCACTATTAAGAACTCATCTTTTTTTTTCCCAACTGTTCAATGGCTTTTGGTATGCGCGAAAAACTGCATATATGCAGTATGCAGAAAAACTGCATAATGTATAAACACAAAATCTTGTTGAATACCTGGATCCGCTAAAGTCCGTTGTGCATTCGCAATAGCAATAGCACCATATTGTCCAACTGTTGAAATACCCTAGTGATATTCTCAAAATTGTAGTAATAATATGAAGCTGTGGCAGCAACTTGCGGTAGATAATTCTTTCGAATCGTCGATTCTGTGGGCACATTTACTTTGCCAAATTCTCTGCCAAGCATTTCTCTATAAAGTCTTCAAAACTAGGATTTAGTTGGGTCTATTGGATATTAAACCCAACCATGAATTTAACCAATTCTTTATCAAGCGTTGTGTGTCTTTCACAAGCACCGTTCTGTCCAGTGACCGCAATTTTATGTTCTTCGAAACACCAATATCTAACAACATCCGATTTACGGATATACGCTATGTATGTATAATTTATTATAATATTGTGATATTTCTTTACAGGCGATGTTTGTATTTCTAATAGATATTTCAGAACACGTATAAGTCCGACTCTGAAATGTGCACAGTCAAATACGGAGTTAAATTATTAGTTTTATTCACAAATCACATCCTATATATCTAAATAAGACACAGGCATGTTGACGTCGTATGGTTTGTGGATGAGTCATTAAATATTGACGCCTTATCTTTGACAGAACACAAACGGTGCGCAATTCAAATCCTATAGTTCCAACTGAGATACCCTATACATCAGGGGTGTAGCGTCAGAAAAGAATCTAGGGATGTGATAAAAATTTTATAAGGGGAAGAGGTATAGTCGGATATACGGTAGGCCATATGAAAATGGTGAAAATAAAAAAAGACACTAACCTAAAATGATTATGCCGAGATATATATCCT
Organism: Rosalia funebris; assembly: GCA_037954035.1. NCBI lineage: Eukaryota > Metazoa > Arthropoda > Insecta > Coleoptera > Cerambycidae > Rosalia > Rosalia funebris. The sequence goes on from JAZFAV010000024.1 coordinate 1,293,383, forward strand.
AATTTTTAAACTGAAGGTCAATTCTTCGGTTTGTGTTTGTCCAGCGAAAACATCTATCACTGTTTCTTCAAATGTTGGAGACGGATCTCATATCTTCTAACAAGGCACCTTCAATATTTATTAATACTAAAGCTGACAGTCTTTCTTGCTTTTGAGAATTTCGCAGATAAGTCTTTATTCTCTTTAAACAAGAAAATGATATTTCCGCGAAACTGCTTGTGGCAGGAATAGTCAAAATTAAACGACATAATTTTGATGACTCCGAGAAAACAGAAGAGATAACTGAAGGGGCATAATATATTGGTGAAGCTCAAACACAGTGCTCTTTTTCATATCAGGATCACTATAAATCACTAAAATATCACTTTTTAAACGATTTGCGTCAAAGAATGTTCCATATGTACCTACTAAAGAAGAAAAAAGTTGATCAGGAAAACATTTCACGAATAAAGTAAATTGTGTGTGAATGAAATAAAATCTAGATTTAAGAATTTCAATTTAGAAATTTCACTAAACCGTTCACTAATGTTCAAAGTAATAACGTCCAAAATTTCATAAAACAATTCAAAACAGGAATAAATCCAAACGCATTCTTTTACTTGGTGGTTGACTTTCTAACACAAATCTGTCCATACAGTGGCAAATGTCACTAAACTCGTTTTTCATTTTTTGAATATGAAATTTGAAGTCGGCGATCTTTTTATTGCAGTAACTAATATCTGATATTTTTGTCTGTAAAATTTTAAACAGACTCTCGGAATGTGGGAATATTGCAGAAAACACTGCTAAGAAAAAATCAAAATAAAAGTCGCGCGATAAAGTTAAAAGGCCTCTAGCACAAATAACGGTTTCTCGATCCCAATCCTCATTTTAATTTTCCACAATTACCTGACACAGCGCTTCCAAATCTTCCTTATGTTATGGCGACAGTCGCCAAGATGCGTTCACATAATCGCATAACTGAGTCCGGAAATAAGGACAACACCCACTCGAGGTTCCACTGTTGACTGCGTAAGATCACTGACCTTTTCGCCCATCTAACCAACAACACCTCTACATAAGGACAAAGCGCTCACAAAATTTTAGCTCGTGACGTCATGAATTTAGCCTTTCCGATATGGAGCGAAGATGTAGAAAGCCAGCTTACAGGTGGCGTAAACACGATCTAGACACCACAGATGTTTGCAACGTTGCCAGACTACTACGATATTAGCGAATATTAGGATTCCAGTATATAAAGGATGTATCTCTTTCTCTTAAATTACCATTTTCTTCTTCAATATCCTAAAACACATATTTCCATAAGATGTTCTTTCCTCTTTTTTTAATGTGATATTTCGTAATTTATTTATTTAATTATCAAATACTACTACCTTGTTCGACTTCCCTAACAAAAATACTTTCCTTTCGGAGCCGGCAACAGCGCTCATCTGGTAAGCTAATCTGTGAATCTAGAAGTTGCTTTAATCAGCGTTATTTCTTGCATTTTTCTGAAATCAGAACTATTTATGTGCTTTTAAGTGCGTGAAACTTGTACCTAATATTTCGTTGTATATTTAGGTATACAATTTATATTGTTAGGCGTATTTTTAAATACGTAAAACCATATATTTCGGACTTATAACCTGTTGCTTTTTTGGCGCTCCGTCGGTTTGTTTACAGCACAGTTTATAAGTTTTTGTTCGTGTTTAATTGTATGTTTTCTCTTGGTTTCGGCTAGTTTTGTGGTAACTGATACTTAGTGAAATTATGCCTCAAAAGTGTTGTGTTCCTCGATGTAACGGAAACTATAAAAATGGGTCTAAAGTTCATGTTTTCAGTTTTCCAAAGGACGTAAGTTTACGACAAAAATGGCTAAAAGCGATACCTCGAGATGACTTTCAGCCCACAAACAACACGAGAGTATGTGAAGTTCATTTTCCTGAAGGTAGTATAATAAAGAGTACAACAGTTCAAGACTCAAACACTGGTAAGATTTTTACAATAGATTTACTAAAACCACGGCTAAAAGAAGACTGTATACCATCTATTTTTTTAAATTGCCCCTTTAATTTATCAAAAGATGTCAAAATACGGCCAAGTAAAGATGAAAAGCTCAAAAATATTGATGAGTTAAATTTTTCAAAAGCCCTTGAAGCAAAATTGAGTTTGAGAAGCACGAAAAAAATATACATTTTGACAATTTTGATGAATTTATAGTAAAATTTTCTACATTTAAACTACCAAAAGACTGGTTTTCTGTCCAAAGTTTGTCTCGAGAAGGTGAAATATTAACTATTTTTAAAATTGAATATACACCTGGCCCATGCATTAATTGGACGATTGTTATTAATTATAACCTGAATATTGAAACTTTTTTGTATAGCGAGTCAGTGTGTATTTCAACATCAAAAATTTTTAACTCTTTCGTAGTAGAGGCTTTAAGACATTTTGATAGCCGTAACCACACTCTCAAGATACTGCTGATTTTGTAAACATCATAACGATATGGTGGAAAATAGTAAATGTAAAAACTCCATTCAAAGGCAAACATAAACGTGACATATTTCAGGAACCTATCGTAAAGAAACAACTCACGAACATTGAGTTGGATCCTAAGATTGAGTTCTTAGAAAAAATGTTAAGCTGGCTCGATACTTGGCAACCTAGTAGTTTTTCAAAGACTCTTACTAAACAGACCCGAACTGTTTTAAGTCATACCCTTCATGGGCTGCTTGAAATTACCAAATACTCTTTTAATGAACTTGATATGAATTATGTTCTCTTAGGGAAATTTCAAACAGACCCTCTTGAAAATAGATTTGATAAATACAGGCAAATGGCAGGTGGTCATTATCATATTTCTGTGCGCCAGTTATATGAGACAGAGAAGAGACTTAGAATTCAATCTATATTACACTTCAGTCTCGCAGTTTTGGCCCTATTAATGTTAATAAGTTCTATGAGCTACCTGATTATGACCCAGATGAAAATTGCTCTCAACAAGACTTTTCTCAAATTAAAACGTTAGTGTCTCAAATTTTAATAAATGATGATCACTTTCACGATATCAACGATGTATTGCTATTAATTACATATTTAGGTGGTTATTGTTGCTATATTACGTTAAAAAAATTAAAATGTGCCAGCTATAAACAAAAATTAGTATATGACGAGCAATTTATTGTTGAGGACAATTTTGATCTCATTAATAAATTAAATCGTGGAGGACTTTTATATCCCCAAGGACAAGTTATAAATGTTGTATCTGTGACTTATATAATCTTCAATAAATTAATAAATGAATTTGAGGACACATTTCTAGAAATCTATAATAAAAGATCGTTCATGGTTTATTTAATTTTGGAATATTGTATTGAACAGAAACATGTCTCACATTTCGATGGATGCGCTAATCATAAGGAAAAGACATTTTAAAAATTATTCTCAAAAATATTTCCAATACCCTCTTAAAAAATTATTGCGCTAAAAATAGCGACCATTTAAAAAAAGGATATAAAAAAAGAAAACTCGATACATTAACGAAGTAGGCCATATACCTACCTATACATGCATAAATATTTTTTATAACTAAACGTATATAATTTGGGACCTATTTCTTTAAAAGTTTAATTAATGTATTTTCATGGCTTGTGTTCTATAATATATTTTTTATACCTAAACTCTCACCTCAACACTAAGTTATGCACGATGTTAGGTAGGTAAATGAAATTGCATAACATGAACATGCATACCTATATTATACCTGCTAAGTAATAATAATTAAGAGAAGGTGTGGAATAGTTCAGTATATGTATTTATGTGTAATAACCTCTTTTCAGTAGTGTGAAAAATGTTTATTATACATAAATACATATCCTGAATTTTGGCGCAGGTGTAGGGCAGTTGGGAGCCTGCACTTAATACTACACCTAGTATTAAACCAAAACTCAAACATAATTTTTGGGATTTGTCAAGAAGCCTGTCATATAACTAGCGTTCTTTAAAATAAGTTAACTATTGATAGTTTTCATAAATATTAATGTATGTATCCCCTTATATGATTAAAATTGCACGGCCTACATTGATGACGTCACACGACAAGCACTAAGGCCTTGTTATTCAGTGGGTGTTGATCAACGCATATCTTGGATGTAACGTGGACCATCGCATTTCAGCAGTGCGGCAAGTAACTCAGAAGTCCAATAATTTCGGGCGCCTTCACGGCCGATTTGAAATAAAAAAATTGATGGTAGCATTTAAAGTAAATAATGTATGTTTGCGGTCGGTTTAAAATAATAAAAAAATTGTAATAATCGAATAAATCGATTGAACTTTTAAATAACTCTAATTTGTCAATTTTTCAAGGGATGCGACGTATCACTCGCATCCATGTGCGCTAACGCCCCTGCAATACATGTATGGCACTTTAAGTTTTCTAGTTTAGTTGACTGGATTAACAGTTTGAAAACATTTATTAAAAACTAGTAAAAAATGGTTAATCGAGTTACGTTTTGCAAATAAACGAGAGACTTTTTAAAAACTTTTATTGACCGCACTGGAAGATTAATACAGCAAGACTAACTAGATTATTACTAAAGCCTATAGTTACAATGCTAGCTTATCTACTACAGTGGTTGGGGATAAATGCTGACTTAGGTATTCGCTTATGTAAAGCTGGAACGTAACTCCTCCAACCCTAGATGGAATCATCCCCGATGATTCTGTTATATAATAATTTTTGGACTTTCTGGATTCCTTTTTGTCTTCTTCGCTAAATACTTATTTCTAATAATTTTATAACTGAAGTACACTATTACACAAATAACAATAATATATAAAATTATGGTCCAAAAGCTAATATTGGTTATAATAATTGACGTGTCTTAAAAACTTATTTAATTTATTTTGTTGGTTGTTTAATTCTTTTTGGTTTTGTAATAATTTGTGCATGTTTACTGCATTTAAACTCAATGGCCCTGGGTTATAGTTAATTTGGTAACTTTTTGACAATGTTAAATTCAATCTAGGTAAATCGAATTTTCGTACTAGTGATTTGGTATTATGGGTTTTAAGAATGTGATTATCTATTGATAATTCACAATATTTTTCAAGGTTTATAATATATGTCCATATCAATTGAAATTTCCTAATTAGTTTATTACAGGTTTCAGTTATTATATTTTCAGAAGGGATTACTAATATCCATTTATTTGATGTGATTTTTTGAATTTGAATTTCTTTAATATCAATAGTGATAGGAAAACAGTCGTCATGATTTTTCTTAAATGATATAAGGCTTATTTCGCATGGTAGATTTTGATGCATGTGTACCGTATTAACGTGATTACATAAGTATTCGTTTTCAGTAACTAGTATACAGGGTTCATCCATTAATATATACCTTTCATGGTTTATTGCTGTGAATTTTGATTTGGGTAAAATGATTTGAAATTTATTATCTATTTTCATTGGTAGCGAATATAATTGGAAATATTGATACATTTGTGGTTCTACCAGAGGAATTTCTAATAGAAAGACAATTGTAAAATCCGTCGAATATCCTTTTATGTTTACAATATTTTCAAATTTTAAAATATTCTTAATTTCAGGTTCAAATGGTAATTTAGTTTCTGTCAGGTAATTTTCAGTACTTTTTATTTCCTGCAGTAATTGAATTGGGTCGACAATAGCATTATGTAGAGTATTTAATTTAGCGAATGTGATAGCTATTCCTATCTTTTCCAAGACATTATAAATCGTTTGGTACGTCAATGTTATTTGATTCAAAATTGTGTGGGTTAAGAAATATTGATAGATATAGTTTTCGGCAAGGGTAATATTTCGTATTATTGTTTCTATTTGTATTATTCTAGAATCAAGTATTAATTGATTATGACTTATATTTTTTGCGATTTCGTTGAAATTATTAATTGATGAGTTTAGCAAGGTGATTTGATCTTTTAATATTGATTTGAATTTATATTGATTTTCTTGTAAATGATTGATTTGTTTGTTAATGTTTTCCGCATCTACACTATCTAAATTTCCTGTGATCACTTTAATAATGGACCCTAAGGCATTTATTAGTCCTCTCTTACGTCTAGGTTGATTCTTGTATGTTGGGTTAATTTGCGTTATTTGTTCGATTATTTTATTTTCCCAATTAGTTATTAGGTTATATGAATTGTAATATTCTTTTTTATAATAATCTTTAGATTCTAATGAGTTTCGTAAATTGTTATATTTTGATTTAATTTTGGCAAATTCATGTATAATAGGTTCTACGTTAAAAATTTGTGCATAAGTCCAGTAGTCATTGCTAATTTGGGTCTGTCCAAGTTGTAAGGGTAGTAGTCCAGGGTTGTTATCAATTTTAATGATTTCTGTTGTCATAAGGGTTATTCCGGATGCCCATCTGAAATATGAGGTTTCTTTAGTTCTTTTACGTGTACTGTTTCGGTTTTATTATTTTGAGAATTTTTTATTTTTACTTTATTATTTTCTAACATTTCTGTAATCACATAAGGGCCTAAAAATTTATTTTTACTTTTGGCGGACCTTTCTGGTGCATTTTTATATACTTGTTGATTTACGTGAAATTCATTTTGTTCCGGGCCTTGTTTATTACGTTTGTCTATAATTTTTTGCTTTTCGTCTTTATTTTTTATTTCGATTTCCCGGTATAAGGCTTTTACTTTATCTTGGTGTGCTGAAATATAATCTGAGTAAAATGTTGCGCTTACTAGATCTAATGGGTCTCGGGATTTGGTATGACCGAAGGTCAATTCGTGAGGTGTAAAGTGAGTAGATGAATGAATGCTACTATTATTATACGCTAAGATCGCATATGGCATCAGGTTTATTACTGACATTGCAGGGTCTATATTCTTTAGAATTCTCAAATGTTCTATAAGTGTCGAATGAAATCTTTCTACAGGGGAATTTGATTCGTGATGCCTAGGCGTGGTAAAATGGACTTGAATCTTTTGAGATTTTAAAAGTTCATTTAAAACATGATTCTTAAATTCGGCTCCGTTATCAGCGATAATAGTTTCGGGTGCGCCATAAAATGAAAAGTAATTTATTAGTTTTTCTTGTATAGTGATTGCATTTCTTGGACAAGGGTACGCTTGACCTAATTTTGAGAATTTATCAATGATCGTTAGAAAGCTCTGGTTTTCAAACATAAACATGTCGATATGCAAAATTTGGAATGGTTTCGAGGGTGTTTCGGTTAAGACTAGTGGTACATATGGGACGATTCTTGAATATTTGGCTTTTTGACAAATTGCACAATTATTGATATAATTGGTTACATCAATTTTCATTGATTTCCAATAATAGTTATCTTTTAGTTTGTCTAGTGTTTCTGTAATTCCCCGATGATTGGTTTTACTCTCATGTTGATGTTTGATCATCAATATTCGATCTTCCTTACTAATAACATTATTAACTATTTTGGTGCACATTATAATTTTTAAGTTTTCGAAGTTTTGAGTGTATGTATGAACGAATATAGGTATGAGTTCTTTGTCTTTAAAAAATACGAAAATTGTTTTGCTAGGATTCGTGTGATCTCTTAGAAGTTCTATTATGGAGTTTGGGTTATGTTTTGAAATTTTTACATTTTTGATAATATTTCCGTCTATCGTTATTTGTGATATATCTAAAGTGGGGTGTACATTCTTTTCGATTATTAATTGGAATGATTTTTTATTGATAATTTCGTCTAGAATTGGTATGCCTATGTTTTCGGTGTTTTCTGTTGTATGTGCTGTTTCTACAAGCTGGTCTAGTCTATTTTCATTAATGTCAAGTCTTACGTCTTGTATTACGTTTATACGAGGTGGATCATTTGATATATTAGGCGGGTCATTTATACAAGGTTGTTCGTTATTTTGTATCTTATTTGATTGATCATTTGATTCCGAATTCTGTATGGGGTTTTCTGCCATGTTACGCAGGTAGTCTAAAATTTCTTGGTTTATTTCACCGGGTTCATTCACGATTGATTGTGTTTCATTAGCATTTAAGCGGATACGACTTAAAGCGTCAGCATTAGTATTTTGTTTACCATTTTTATATATAATTTCATAGTTATATTCTTCTAGTTTGAGTCTCCATCTTATTAATTTAGAATTTGGTTCTTTTATGTTAAATAGCCAAACAAGGGGTCGGTGGTCTGTATAGATTAAGAACTTTCTTCCGAATAAATATGGTCTAAACATTTTACATGCCCAAACAATAGAAAGTAATTCCTTTTCTATCGTTGAGTAATTTTGTTCATGTGTATTTAAAGTTCGTGATATATAAGAAAGTGGTTTGTCGTTAGGGGGTGTTCCTTGTGAAAGAACAGCTCCAAGGGCGTAATTCGAAGCATCTGTGGTAAGGACAAAGGGTTTCGAAAAATCAGGGTATTGTAGTACGGGTGCATTGATTAAACAATTTTTTAAATGGTTAAAGGACTCAATAAATTCTTTTGAATGAATTACGGTAATTCCCTTTTTTAAACATACGGTTAACGGTTTTGCTATTTTGGCAAAATCTTTAATAAATTTTCTATAGTATCCAGCTAAACCTAAAAATGATTTTATTTCTTTCTGGTTTCTGGGAATTGGAAACTTTTTGACAGCTGAAATTTTATCCGGGTTTGGTTTAATACCATTCGGGGTTATTACATGACCTAAATAGTTTATATTCTGTTTTAGAAATTCAGACTTGTCTAATTGTACCTTCATGTTACTATCACGTAGTCTTTGGAAAACTTTTTCTAAATTGGATATATGTTCTTCTAGGCTTGTCGAAAATATAATTATATCATCAAGATACACCGCGCAAATTTCGTTTTGTAGTCCGCGTAAAATATTATTCATTAACCGTTGAAAAGTACTGGGGGCATTTTTGAGCCCAAAAGGCATTCGTTTAAATTCGTAATGTCCTGTGTCTGTTGAGAAGGCTGTCTTTTGTATATCTTCTGTACGCATTTCTATTTGGTGATAACCACTAGCTAAGTCCAAGGTAGAGAAATAGTTACATTTACCTAGTTTGTCTAAAATGTCATTGATGTTAGGTATCGGAAATCGATCGTCGATCGTCTGTTCATTCAACTTTCGATAATCTATCACTAATCTATACTTCGCCTTTCCCGAGGCATCTAGCTTCTTTGGAACAATCCAAATTGGGCTATTGTATGGGGAATTTGAATTTCGAATAATATTTCATTTTAACATTTGATTAATTTGGGAATTTACTTCTTGTTTATGAATTTGGGGATATCTAAAATATGTTAACGGGGAATTACGTTAACTTTATAGAGAAGACAACACTTAGTTGAAACGTTTTATTTGACGTCTAATTACATTCTGATTACCATGCCGGATGATTCTGAATTTAAAGGGTTCGTTATCATCAGGCGTGGGTTACAAATAATAAGTTTATCTGTGGTTCGGATGCATAACATGTTTAGTTACGAACCGCAGACGGACAGATAACAAAAATAAAAACAGTGATAATAATTGTTCGTTATATTACTCCTCCCGCCGAAGATGGAGGACTATGGGACTCCATTGGGTCCTTGTGGGTTTTCCTCTTCCTTTGGAATGAACTGGAAACTTGTAGGAGCAACTTGGGCAACTTCGTGTTATTGGTCCAAATGAAATAACCAATTCCGAAGAGGAGCAGGATTAGTAAAGCATAGACTATCCACTTGACATGCCGGTTCTCTTCCGTAGTTATAATTGGTTGGATTCTTAAGTTGTCTATTTCTCGGGAGAGTTCGTGTATTTTCTCCAAGGGAACGTTTTCCATGGTTATATTTACGAATCTCGGTTCTTGATATGTCATATTTATCGGGGGAAGAAATCTGGTGGCTTTTAAGCGTTTCGTACTTTGGTATATAAATTCTTCATTATTTATTTGAAATTGGCATCCTTTGTGAAGAGTCAGTATCATTGGTTCGTAGGCAGGCACTTGGATGGATTCTTCGTTTTGACATGCCAGTTTACCTATTGTCGGTTGAGTGGCGTGTATTAGTAGTTGGTTAGGTTGAATTTCTTCAATTATTGTTTTACTAGGAGGTAAAACAAAAGTGCATGAACTGGCATTGTTGTTTTGGATTAGTTCTCGAATACAGTTGTCTTGAGTGGTTGTTTGTGAACATAAATAAGCTGCGTCGGTGTGAGTGCATTCTTTATTTGAAGTGATGATTTCCTTCTCGTGTTCCAAAATATAAGGGAATGAGGTAATAAGGATTTTTCTTTTAAAAGGTACAGGTATGATTTTTTGAAGATTGAATTCTTGGGGAAGGAAGATCGGTATGGAAAATTGGACGTATAATTTTTCGTCATTTAAGTGTGTTTTTAGAGATATCAGATGATAATAATTATGCAACTGAGTTTTTACTATTTCTTGTGGTGTATATATTTTGTATAGGATGCTAAAGATTTCTCTTAATTGGTTATATGAAATGAGGTCATTTGATATAATCCCTATATGGGAGAACATTACTATTTCGCCCAATTCACTTAAGTAATTATTGAGTATGAGACAATTATTTATAATAGTTTGTAAGACAAGATAAATTTCATGTTTCTTTAGTGTCTGAGATAATTTTTCTAGATTTTTGATCAAGAGATTTAAGTGTTCGTCGTTTTCGTTAATAATTTTTAAAACCTGTTCCAGATTTAATGTTAAATGTTTGAGAATTGATAATTGCTCTTTCTGTTGGGATTTTGTAGAATATTGATTTATTTCTAATGTTTTAAGTCGTTTTTCGATGGATTGTCTATCGTCGTCTGACATAGTTCCAAAGAGATTTGATTCTATTGTTCCTACGAAGTTCAAGAGTCCGCGTTTTTGTCGAGGTTGAAAAGTTAGTGAATTGAATTTATTTATTGCATTTAGAAGAGTTATGTTAAATTGTTGGATTATTGTTTGGTCTAGAAATTTGTCGTTGTCTTTCATAGATATCAGTCGGTCAGAGAGTGAATCGAGTTGTTTCTTTATCGGTTTTAGGTCTAATAGTTGAATGAATTCATGAAAGTGATTTGTTATTTTAGCAGGTCCTAGCTTGATGAGGAGTATTGGGTTTTTTATCGTTACTGGGTTTTGATTTGAATAGTTGAGCAAGAGGAATATCATCAGAATCAGAGTCTTCATTTGTGATGTTCGTTGAGGGTCCTGCAACAACAGAATCCTGTGTCAGTTTCTTTGTTTTCTTTATATTTCTTTTATGTTGTTTGCCTTTTGACGTACTAGGAGTTATTATATGATCTGAAAGAACTTGTACTTTGACAAACTTTGGTTTTGTCTTGGAATATTGTGCGCGTTGATTTTTAATAAAGATTTCTTGATTAGGTATCAGTGGTTCGGGATCTTTAGTCTTTTCATTAATTCGACTTATTATTCTTTCTTTGTTGTGTTCTATTTTATTTTTTATTTCTTCATTTAGTTTTTGTTGTAATATTTTATGACGATTAACGTAATCTGTGACGATTTCGGCTTGTGTTAACTCGGTAGAGGTTTTATTTAGTAAGATATCGAAAGGGCTCCTCTTTGTGACGGTGTGTATTGAATTATTGTATCCTAATAGGGCGAGGGATATCAGGTGTTCGTGGTTCATTTTTGGATCTTGTAATTTTAAAGTTCGAATAGAGTCGATGAGGGTCGAATGAAATCGTTCTACTGGAGCATTTGATGTGGAAGAACTAACGCTAGTATAGTGTATTGTTATATTGTGTAGTTTACAAAATTCTTTTAGTAAAGAATTATTGAATTCGGTGCCTTGATCACATATAATTTGGTTGGGTTTTCCATAGTGGGATATAAATTTCAGAAAAGTATCTATTATAATTAACCCTGTTCTACTTTTTATATGATAGGCTTGTCCTAATTTTGAAAAGGGATCGAAGATAGTGAGATATAGATTTGTATCAAAAGAAAACGTATCTAAATGAAGTATCTCTAAAGGTTTGTCTGGTGTTATAGTTTTTTGCAATGGCGGTTTTTGGGGCTGTCTGTCGTATTTGGCTTGGTTGCAAATTGAGCAGTTATTAATGAATCTTGTTATTTGGTTATTCATGTTCGGCCAGTAGTATTTTTCTGATAGGGCTAATCTTATTGATTCTATGCCACGATGTACGGTATTATTTTCTTGTTGAACTCTAATGAGCTTTTCTTGTTCTTCAGTTTCATCAATGTCTAGCAATAATTTGTTGTTAATTTGGAATTTGGTTTTATCATTAAAATACTTAGGGATATTAATTTCAAAGGACCTTTGTACTTTTATGTCGTTAAAATAGAGACAGTTTAATTCGTTGGGTTTTGAGATGCAAGCTAATATTTCCATTTCTTTCGTTGTGAGTAAGTTTTCATTGAGGAGTAGATTATGGCGAATTTTTGTTTTATTGAAAAGGTGTTCTTTACTATATCCGTAGTCTTGTAGGAGATGTCCACGGGTGATAATAATTTGGTTTTTAAAATTATTAATAGGTTGATCCGATATAGGAATAGTGCAAATTGGGTTTTCGAGGGAAGTGTGTACTGTTTCATTGTCATGATTGTTGTGTGGTGAAATCTGCTCTGCTTTCTCAGGGGCTATACGTTCAGATTCTTCTATGATTTCGTCGAGTATTCTCTGAAAGTCTGAATCATCGACTTGGGGTGCTGTGGATATATTGTCATTATCATTATCGAAAGTATTAATTTCATTGTCGAGTTTGATTCGCGATAGAGCATCAGCTGCTAAATTTTCTTTGCCTTTCTTATATATGATATCATACTCGAATTCTTCTAGTTTTAGGCGCCAACGTACTAGTCGAGATTGAGGTTCTTTTAGATTAAATAACCATTGTAGTGGTTTATGATCTGTTTGAATTTGGAATTTTCTCCCAAATAAGTATGGTCGAAAATACTTGGTGGCCCAAACAATTGCCAGAAGTTCTTTTTCTATTGTGCTGTAGTTTATCTCAGCTGGGTTAAGAGTTCTTGATGCATAGCTGATAGGGTGTCCATTTTGTGATAATATGGCACCGATGGCAAAATTGGATGCGTCTGTAGTCAATGTGAATTGTTTGGAAAAATCTGGATAAGCTAATACAGGTTCGTTGCATAACAGATTTTTGCAGAGATTGAACGTATCAAGAAATTCAGGAGTATGCGTTATTTTTTCTCCCTTTTTTAAACATCTGGTTAGAGGTTTAGTTATTTTGGCGAAATTGTTTATAAATTTTCGATAGAAACCAAGTAATCCGAGGAAAGACTTAATTTCTTTAGCCGTTCTTGGTATAGGGAAGTTTTTTATTGACTTTATTTTATCTGGGTTAGGTTTAATGCCTGAAGGTGTGATTATGTGTCCTAAGAAGGATGTTTCCTTTTTTAAAAATTCCGATTTGTCTAGTTGGATCTTTAGGTTTGCTTTTTGTAGTGTTTTAAATACTAGTTTTAAATTTTGCATATGTTCCTGAAGGGACGTTGAAAAAATGATTATATCATCCATGTATACGAGGCATATTTTGTGTTGTAAATCGCGTAAGACGTTGTCCATAACCCTTTGAAAGGTTGCAGGTGTGTTCTTCAAGCCGAATGGCATTCGTAAGAACTCATAATGCCCGTTTTCCGTATTAAATGCTGTTTTCTGTATACTTTCTGGAGATATCTCGATCTGGTGAAACCCGGAGGCAAGGTCCAGCGTAGTGAAGTATTGACATCTACCTAATTTGTCTAAAATATCAGTTATATTAGGAATTGGATACCGGTCCGTTATTGTTTTATCATTAATCTTCCTGTAATCTACGACGATTCGCCATTTACGTTGTCCAGAGGCGTCCAATTTCTTTGGAACTATCCAAATGGGGCTGCTCCATGGACTAGAACTAGGGCGTATAATATTATCGTCTAGCATTTTCTGTATTTGATTTTGAACTTCCTCTCTGTGAACGTGGGGGTAGCGATATGTTTTTGTATGTACAGGTATTTCGTCTGTGGTTTTTATGTGATGTTTAGTTTGATTCGTAAAGGTTAGTGGGTCGTTCGGAAAATGGAATACATCTGGATGTTCCTTACATAGTTTTACCAGGAGGTTTCTTTCTTCTTTATTTAGATGTTCAATCCTGATTAGAGATGGAATTTGTTTGATTTTTTGGTCTCTTGTTAGTTGGGAATCTTGTGTAGTGATGCCAGGGCTATAAGGTTCGAAATCATCGAAAGGTTGTACCTGTATGGGTTTTGTAAAATATGCAGTTTCCGTTTGATCTGAGTAGTTGTATATTTCTACAAGGCCTAGTCCATTATTGGCTTTAGATATTGATTGAGGTATTTTTAAATTTTTGTTCGTTAGTCCGGGGATTAGTATCTCTCCGTCGTCTATTGATACTGGTATTTCCGTTCTTAGTATCTCGAAGGCATTGATAGTTACTCGCCTGGTTAATTCGTGTGGTTTTCGAAAATATATCGGTAATTGGAAATTGTTACCAATTAAGACATTGTTCGAAAAGTCTAACTGAATACTAAATTTAGTTAACAAATCTAATCCTATTAATCCATCAAAGAAACTGTGGAAATCGTAAAGCAAAAATTCTAATGGTTGGTTTTGAAAATTGAATTCAGAAAAGGCAGGAATGTGTGCTTTAAATTTACAATCAACGATTCCGATTAACGTTTTTAATTTAGATGTGTATTGGAAAATCTCTTCTGGACAAATTTTTTGAATTATGTCTGGTCGAATTATACTGTTAGTAGCACCGGAGTCTATGAGTAATCGTAAAGGTGGATACGGGGGTTGTTGAATAATTATGTAAGATAAAGGGGCGGCTACTGAAATTTTGTGAGTTTCTATGTTTGGTTGTTCTGAGTGGTGTCCATGTGAAAATTTTGTTCTTTCCATTCTTCTTGTGAAGGCTGGTCATAGTTTTCTTCTTCGTAAGAGTTTTCAAACGTTGTTGAGGGAACTTCTTCTGTTGGTATTTCTAATTCCGAATGTGCAAGGGGTTGTCCTGTATAAGGGTCGAATAATGGAGTTGGTGGTGTCATATCTAGTTCTTGGTGAAACAGTTCTTCGGAGGAAAATGTAGGCCTTTGGTTCATGGGATGTTTGTGTTGAATAGCTGTCGGTTTCGAGCTTGCATAACTTATACCTGACATAGGGGTCGGTTTGTATAAGTTGTGATGCGGAGTTTTGAAGTTTGGTTTGAATACGTTTGCTTTCCCGAAGACTTGAGTATTGGTAGGGAAATGTCTTTTTATTTCCCTTGGTTGTACATTGAATCCTTGTTGTGGAAATGAATTTTGAAAGTAATTATTTGAGTTGTTAAATGGTGGCTTGTGATTTGAATATGTTGGTCGCGTTATGTTTGTTGGGCTTATTTTCTGTTTAACTTGACTTAATGATAATTGTTTAAATTCGTCATATTTTACCTGTTCGTCGATAAATGTCATTGCTTGTTCTAAGTTATCAATAATGGGGTTATTTCGTAACATGTTTTCATAATTAGTGGGTAAATTCATTTTATATTTATTAAAAATCTGTCGTTGGTAAAATGAGGTTTGACCGTTTTTCTCTTCTTGTGTAATATTTGACATTTGAATTTTCGTTATTAATTTTGATTTTAATTCAATTAGTCGGTTTCCGAATTCTAGCAAAGTTTCTTTTGGGTTTAATCTAGTAAATTGCAGTTCTTGTTCTAAAGTTAATATATTACGATTGTCGCTAAAATTTTGTGTAAATAGGGCTTTAATTTGAGGCCAGGTAATTATATCAGGACGGCTAGCTAATAATAGTTGCGCTTTTCCTGTAATTTTTTGTTTGATGCAGCTTAAAACTATTTTATGTTGTAATAGACTGTTTGTTGGATTAGCTTCAATTAAGTTATCAACAGCGTCAAAGAAATTAGAAAGAGTCAATTCGTTCCCATTAAAATGTGGAATGAATTCTGCGAGGTTACGTAGTTTTTGTAAATCGAGAGTGTCCATGTTAAGGTTTTCTAAGTTATCTAATGAAATATTTCTTGGTCTTACACTTGGGTACGGTTTTGGCATGTATTATTGCGAAATAATAATATTCTAGATCTAATGTACTACTAAAATGATTTTATATGTTGTACTATAGGTAAATATATATAAAAAAAAATGAGAGAAAAAAAATAAAAGTATTATTAAAGGTATTAATATTCTAGATCTAATATACTATCAAAAAATATTACCGTTTGTATAGGTAAGTGTATAAAGAAAGAAAGAGAGAAAAAAATTTTAATATTACTAAAGATATTTAAAATAGAGAAAAATGTCACAAGAAAATAAATCTTATATGGATTAATTCTTATATGGATTTTTCTGTAAATAGAAAAATACCACAAGAGCGTAAACTAAAATAATTCTTATATGGATTCTTCTGCAATAGAAAAATACCACAAGAGCGTAAAGAAAAAAAATAATTCTTATATGGATTCTTCTGCAATAGAAAAATACCACAAGAGCGTAAATAAAAAAATAATTCTTATATGGATTCTTCTGCAATAGAAAAATACCACAAGAAAATAGGTAAACTCAGTTATTTCTGCCACAAAGTAAGGCAAAACACTGAATTGATTTTTACTTCAACACACGTATACAAAAAAATATACAAGGGAAGAAGGAGAATGCAAATGGACTTACGTTTGGAACACTGGAGTCTTCTATCTCGTTTTGTTGGTTTGTTTCTTCGCAAAGGACTGGAGCCCACCACAGGATCGCACAGAGTTAGCGACTATGACGAAGAATATCCTACCGACTGCGCCAAATATGTTAACGGGGAATTACGTTAACTTTATAGAGAAGACAACACTTAGTTGAAACGTTTTATTTGACGTCTAATTACATTCTGATTACCATGCCGGATGATTCTGAATTTAAAGGGTTCGTTATCATCAGGCGTGGGTTACAAATAATAAGTTTATCTGTGGTTCGGATGCATAACATGTTTAGTTACGAACCGCAGACGGACAGATAACAAAAATAAAAACAGTGATAATAATTGTTCGTTATATTACTTCTATATGATTTGACAAAGATTGGTCTATCGTTTGTTAAGTTTATTTCATGTTTGACTTGATTTGTGAAGTTCAAAGGGACATTTTCTGAATGAAATATATCTCGATATTTGTAGCAAAGCTTTCTAATTAAATTATACTCTTCTTGGTTACAATGTTTTAGTCTTAAGTTTTTTAAATTTTCTTTATAAATGTTATCTATACTTTTATTAATTCTAGGAGATTTTTCATTTTCGATTTCCATAAAATTTAGTTCGTCAGTGTCTACTGTTTCAGTATCCAAAGGCTCTAATAAAGTGAAAGTAATTTCTCTGTCAGTTTCATTTGTTAGAGTTGTTAAAAAGAAATTATCAATTACATTTACTAATGCTTCAGGCATTTCTAACTCGTTAAATTTCGTATAAGGAACAATAGCGTGTCCTGACTGTTGATAAGTAGGTAAAGCTACTATTTGTTCAGTTTTAGGTGGTATTGTTACTGAATATGGTTGTTATGACGTGACATTGATGTTAACATTTTTGAGAGAAATTTCTATAGTATTTTCTAAGTGAATTGGAATTTTAACCGTAGGTAGTACTAAGTGTTTTGTTTTAAGGTTGATAATTGCTTCAAATTCCTGTATAAAATCTAGACCAATAAGTCCATCAAAATGTTCTGAAAAATTAAATAAGTAAAAGGTGTGACATTGCTCTATTTTAAAATCGATTAGTAATAAAATTATTCAAATTTCATCGTGAATCGATGAACCGTGAGCTGTCTTAACTTCAAAAGTTTTTGTTTCGATTAAATCTGAAAAATAATGATATGCTAATTTTGGATTAATGAAACTTCTGGTACTACCTGTATCTATAAAAAATTTTGCGTTTAAGGACGGTATGATAATGTATGGTAATAAATGGTTATAGTTGTGTAATTGTGCTACGTCGGTGGTTGCTGGAATGAGATTTCCTGAAAATTTCCATGTGATAAACATTGGGTAAAATTGTTGTTTCGCGCGCTTGCATTATGTTCGTCTGCATTGGAACACGTGTGGATTAAATGAACGGTCGTGTCATCGTACCCGTATGAAGTACTATCTGGATGCATATTTAGTTTCATCATAATCTATGTCTATGTTATTAGATATTTCATTATAAGATACCTCATTATATCCGTTATCATTATAATTTATATCTGGCTGTGAGATTTCGTTCGTAGAATCTCGGACGTTTGAATAATTCTCGTTTAACTGTTGATTATGCAGTTTAGAGATATTTTTTGAGAATATATGCGTATTACCTGATGTGGTATCCATTGGCGTGGGTTTTGTCATAAATTTATTTGTATGGGATTGTGGTTTAAATACATTCGTCGGTTGTTTTTGGAATGCCGAATTATGGGCATTATTATTTTGAAAAGTATTCGGATTCTGCCTGTATTGGTTTTGTGAAAAATTATTTTTATTTTGATATTGTAAGGGTCTGAATTGGGGTTCGTAATCGAAATTTTGTGGGGGTCTTTGCATTGGATTATTCCGTTGGTATTGAGATTGGTAATTTGAAAAGTTATTATTATTGAATGGTCTCTGAGAGAAATTGTTTGTCGGGGTCAGTCTAGTTGGTGTCGGCCTATTATTATTTATGGTTGGATTGGTATTTTGGTTTCTGTTTTTAAATTGGATAAAATTTTGTTCTTCCACGATATAGCTTATTGCTTGTTCTAAGTTTGTTGGATTTCTTAGTCTTACAACTAATTGCATGTAATATGGTAAATTACTTATGTACGTTTTTAAGGCAAGCGAATTATAATTTTCAATTTTTATTAACCTTACTTCTTGTGGTTCATCCACTTGATTTAATTTTGCAAATAATAAACTCCTAACATCTTGCATTCTACTGCCATAATCAATTAGTGATTCGTTTTTACTTGGCTTTAAAGTTAATAGATCCTGAACTAGACAATCAATATTTCTTTGATCAGCAAATGTACTAACTAGTGTACTTTTTACTAACTCCCAAGAATTAAGTTCTTGTCTGGGGCAGATTAGATCAGCTGCTCTACCGCTTAATTTAGAAAATATTGTATAAATTAAACAAATGTTTATTGGTGCGTTTGCATTAGTACTATCCTGAAATGCTCTGATTAAGTTTTCTGATGCAGTAATAAATCTTTGCAATAATTTTGGGTTTCCATCAAACTTTGGAATATTGTCAGCTTGGTAACGTAAAAGTGAATAATTTGTTTCTGGCATAGTGTTCAGATTTAAATTTGAATTTGTTGGAGAAAGTAAATTTTCTGTGTCTGAATTTGAATCTATGCTCAGATTTGAAAGTGTACTGAGAATTTCCTCCAGCTTCCAATAAATTTCTTAATATTAGTGTTTTAAATAGTTCTGTAACTTAGTTTTAAATAGTAAATTTTAAATGAATTTATTTTTATAACATTTACATATGTTTGTAAATAGTTAAGAGAAATTATGAAATTAATATTTGTTACAGTAATATTTAGTTAAAATACGAGTAAATACAATCTTAATTCTAACACATATGAGTATATAATTGTAAAATTCAAATAACGAGAAATAGCAAATTCTTTTGAATTAAAACGACTTACATTAGTAGAAAAATCAAGTTCATCCCTCTGTTCTGTTGCGGACTTCGTCGCTTTGTTTCTTATAACCTATGCCTATAACCAGGAGGCTGCTGGGAGTCTCGTGTCTTGCTTTTCCGTCGGCCAATGAAGAATCGCAGGATAAATCTGCTCCGATCCTCGATGGACAATTCTTCGGTTCTCCGGAATCATCGCTGGAAACTGCAGGGTAAATCTGCTCCAAACCACGATGGCCAGAATCCAACGATGTCTTCCGCAAGCTACTCAATTCACCTGCAATCGTGTGTTTTGTAGGCTACTCAATTCACCCACCGTGTTCGTTTTTCCGATTAAGGATTAAAATCACAAGTATAAATCTCAAAATGAAAACTTTACACTTCGGAAAATCGTACCGACTGCGCCAGTTACGTTTTGCAAATAAACGAGAGACTTTTTAAAAACTTTTATTGACCGCACTGGAAGATTAATACAGCAATACTAACTAGATTATTACTAAAGCCTATAGTTACAATGCTAGCTTATCTACTACAGTGGTTGGGGATAAATGCTGACTTAGGTATTCGCTTATGTAAAGCTGGAACGTAACTATCGCTAATTTAATAGTTCCTACATAACAGAAGTGACACTCATTTTTGGAGGAAGAAGTGGATCAAAAGGCTGAAGTTTTTAGAAATTACTCTCATTAAACAAAATATTAATTTTCTATATTCTATATATTGAAAATATTAAGCTTTCTTATGAACTATAGTATATTATGTTCCTGATGTGGATAGTTTTTGAGATATTTAAGGTTATTTAAAAATTCCAATGCACCAAATTACCTTCAAATACGGCATTTTCACTCATAAAATCTAAAGCACAAAAAATCATAGTTACTAGAAATCTAAAAGATAGTGATAACAATTTTTAGGGGGAGGCAGAACAACAAATTAATTCCAATATTATTTCTGAAACAACTCTTTTTAATGTAGAAATATCTTTAGTCTGTACGACCATCGTGCATTCTGTGTATGAAATATTTTTTTGCACAAAAAAAATAAAAAACATGTTATTCAATAACAATTATTGTTTACACCCACAGATTTCTAATAGAGGCTATTAACTTTACTTTCACTCCGAATTTCAACAATAATATTTTTTTAATGTACTTCGATCACGGTTAATTATAGCAAGTTGTCTTATAAAAAATCACTACAATGAATTGTAATTTTGCTATATAATTTTATTTGATAAAATCTTAAATATGATACATAAAGTTTACGATTTGAAAATGAAAAAGTAGTACCTACTTTATTAACTGATGCCAGTCACCATCATATCGATTCTAACAGACAACTTACTGTTTTACTGTTTATTCGTGACTATTTTTACAAACCTTCATAATAACCGTTAAAATAAACAATACACAGTATTTACAATAAATTCCAAATCAGTAATAAATGTTTTTATATCTATCTAATTATAAATATTTGAGGACAATACTGTAAATATTTAACTGGCTATAACTAATAATGACATCCTTTATTACAGAAGTAAGAAATAAATGTTTCTTCTTGCCGTAAAAAGATTACAAATAAATAAATCTTAAGCAGTTTTATAACCGTAAACCATCACCTCACATTTAGCAGTTTTGAATACATCGGACGCATTCTGAAGTAACCAGTTATATCGGTGCTATTGTTTTTTGCTTCTTGGGTAAGAATGTGTCCATACCGATTCTCTCTACGGCATTATGTGGAAAATATCAGAACAAATAAAAAAGGGAACGAAGACATTTCCACTATTATGGAAGGCCATTAGTAAATTCTTTTTTCTTTTTGTTCTTTTATTTGACCCCAATTTGCAGAAATAATCAAGACGAAAAACAGTTGGTGTCAAATACTTGCTGCTGAAGTAATATTTGTAATAATGCAATTATGTAACGCTTTGCCAATGATGAAGGTTCCCTGAATTATCAATTAGCCATGAAAGTATACAGAGGGCAAACAAAAATGTATCCCATGTTAGCTTCTGTACAATTCAATATGTTCCCAACAATGCATTCATCAAAGAAAACCTTGTAATCAGCTTGTAAACATAGATTACAAAGATACTTTAATTTCTTCATAAGATTAAAATTGACTACATACTTTTTTTTTTTGATAAATGATAGGTACAAGAATTTGTCAGAGCAATGCGCAGGATTTGTTAAATCTATATATTTACAGCCCGTCCCAATCTATATATTGGGAATCCGGAGAACCGTAGCTTGATTGTACATTTAGAATACTGGAAATCTCAAAGTTATATCAGTCTTTTGGACATTCTCCCTATAATCGAATTATGAAAAATAATTATCAACATTACATTGGGTTATAACAACGAATGATTATGATCTTCTAACTATGGTACAAATAATTAATTTTTATAGATGTGATGCTTTGAATTCTATTAACTGATAAAGTTACTTGCAAATCAATCCTGGCAAACGGTCTAACATTTAGCAATTATTAATACTTTTATAAAGTTATATATGTATTAAACTGATACAGTAGGATGTACTCTGGTAGAATACCTAGTTTTTATGATTGTTTAAAATGTTATTAGAAACCCTAAACAAAAAACTAAAAACTTCTATAAGATGCAGTAATAACTATGTTACGGTATAACATATTTTATGTAGATTATAATTTAAGAGCAATAGTTTCATGTAGATTATTCATGCGGGAAACGCATACAACATCCACCATTAATTGACAGTAATAATGTCTGGCTAGGATTTGAACCCATTTCACAACAGGCAATTCAATAATTCACATTTACCACATCATCCGCCTTAATAAATCGAGCTATAATGGTATTTAATGCCAACGTCACTTGATTTTAGATAATATTACATAGTGGGCAAAATGTGGCGTCAATATACCTAGATTGTACCAAAGAAATATATAGAATTTGTGGCGACTTTATTATTTATGTTATAATGTTGTAAATAAAATATATATATACTAGCTGTTCTGTCGACAAGAAATTAATTACTTAATACCTACTCATAATTTCAAAATCGTGTCTCATAAATTAGCATCCATCTGATAGCATACGATAGGATGTGGCCCCGTCTGGTATTATCATTGGAAATGGGTTATAAACGAGACCACCTATGAATCACTTTCATTCCAATTTTACGAGTAACTAAACAATTGCGGTCAACTAATTATAAGCCATCGTATCGTATCTAATTTTCAATTATTATCAGCGTACCGGAGCTCAAGGGCAACGTTGTTATTAAAATTAATTCTGAGATATTAAGATAATTAATTCCACGCCATAAATTTTAAAATTCTTATCCGCAGGTTAATTAAATAGCATATTTTTCTAGATCCAAGAGAAAAATATCCACGGTATATTATACAGGCTATTTAATGAAACGCTTTGAATATGAACTTCAATAGAAAGTTTTTGTTCATTATGCAAATCGTTTTCATTTGAGCGGTCCGCAATAAATTGTATGATTTTTTTCTAGAAGCATGCCATTGTCTATACCCCAGTGTCGAAATAATGTGGAGTGATTCATATATAATATCAGACCACCATAACTATTCAACGGTTTGTCTATTTCTTGTGTAATCACCTATTATGTGCATACAAATTTTATGTGCCGTTCTATAGAAACAGTAGTTCAATGCGAACTACTCCCTTTCCTAGTGAATTCCGAATCGCATAATAATCGGTTGTACCGCCTGGTGCGATGTTGTAGCAAAGCTAGCCAATCATTTTAGGCTGTTTTAAATACATTTGAATTCGATTGGTCAGCAATTGGCGGCACTGATCAATGTCGATCGATAGAATGACGCATGCGTTGTTAAGCTCAGATTTTGCCGCGCCAGTGGCGTTACATTGTGGTTATGTGCGTTTCATTCGAGAAATTGTTTATTTATTATATTCTGCGATAAAGGTGAGTGTTTAGTGTTTTTCTAACATGGAATCAGCGGATGCAAGTTGTAGTGGTTCTACGACGAAGAATTCCAATCGAAAACAGCGACTTTTAGCAAATGAAGAACTTCAAATGATTAAAAACGTCTACGAAGGAATTCTGGCACGAAACTCAGACATTAGTACAACCGAGGCAGTTGATATATGCTCTTCGTTAACAAAAGTCTGTGGAAGTAGTGTGTACCGTGCAATGAAGTATGATGAAGAAGAAACAAGGGCAAAAAAGAAGAAAACAGAAACCCGCGGTAGGAAGAAGATTGAAGTTGACGAAGATGTTAAATACATAATTCGTAAGATTATTCATTGATTTTTTTTTAATGAACTTCCGACGCTGAATAAAATTTACGCTGCCGTCGCTCAAGATGAAAATTTACCGAAGTTCTCTAGTAAAGTTCTTT
This sequence comes from Rosalia funebris, assembly GCA_037954035.1. Taxonomy (NCBI): domain Eukaryota; kingdom Metazoa; phylum Arthropoda; class Insecta; order Coleoptera; family Cerambycidae; genus Rosalia; species Rosalia funebris. Next base: position 1,317,345 of record JAZFAV010000024.1, read on the forward strand.
TGAAAATTATGCATGAAATGAATTTTCATCATTTAAAACGAAACCGAAAGAGTCTTCTTATTGAAAAAAACGAAATTGTGTTATGGCGAAGAATTTGTTAGCTAAGAGATTTTCGGAATTCTGGTAGGAAGATTTATTATTTGGATGAAACTTGGGTAAACGAAGGTCACACGGTGACGAAAGTGTGACAAGACTGCAATATTCTGAATAACCGACAGGCATTTGTAGAAGGATTATCTCCGGGATTGAAGGCACCATCTGGAAAAGGACGAAGATTAATAATCACGCATATCGGAAGCGACTCAGGTTTTTTGAAAAATTGTTTAAATGTATTTGAATCGCGAGAAACAGGGAATTATTATGAAGATATGACTAGTGAAGTTTTTTAAAAATGGTTTTCACTTGTATTGTCTTCCATAGAACCCGGCGCAGTTGTCGTGATGGACAATGCACCATATCATAGTCGGCGAATTGAAAAGTTACCAACACCAGCATGAAGTAAAGGACAGATCCTAGAGTGGTTAAAATCTAATAATCTGGATTGTGGTGATACCATGTTAAAAGTGCAGCTATTAAAAATTGCGCAGCGAGAAAAAACCCGGTACATTAAATATGTAGTAGATGATATGGCAAAAACTCGTGATGTGGCAATACTTCGTCTACCACCATATTATTGCGAATTGAACCCCATGAATTGATTTGGGCGCAAATAAAAACGGGCGTAGCACGAAATAATAGGACTTTTAAACTGGGAGACGTCAAATTGCTGTTGAACGATGCCATCAATCGCGTCACCGCGGAAACATGGTCCAAGTGCATTGTGCACGTAAAGAAAGAGGAACAACGCATGTGGGATCTTGACACAAGAGCGGAAGCGTTGATAGATTCAGTTATAATCAATCTAGGTGATAGCAGTTCCAGTGATTGTGATTTTCATAGTGACAGTGACTAACTGTGGAATACTAATATTGCAAGTGGAAGTCGTGTTGTCTGAAATGAGTGATTCTTGTAATAATGACATTAAGAAAATAAAAATAAAAAAAGAAAGAAGAAAATTTCTTATATAGAGAATATAAGAAAATAAAATTTCAGTGCGACGCAACATAGTGATAGTGGGATAGTGACAGTGATTGGTAATATAAAATAAAATATGTGTGATAAGTATGGCATATATGTATAGTGATAGATATAGTGACTATGACGATGTTGTTGATATAATAAAACAAAGACTGTGTTAGTGATGTAACATATATATAGTGATTGTGATAAATATAGTAACTATGACTGTGTTGTTGATACAATAAAATAAAGATTGTGTTAGTGGTGTGGCATAAATATAATGATAGTTTTAAATAGTGAAAGCGGTAGATAAATATATGGATTCAGAGGGGCCACTTGTGTGTAGCTTGCTACTCCCATGTCCCTTTATATGTTGCCAAAATGTCTGTTTTATCAGGATATGCTGACGGGAGATGTTCTAACTGGGTAAGCATAAAATAAGTAGTCTGACAGACACTAAAGTCGATACTGTTCCCATGTAGAAAATCTAATGAGCTTTATTGTCAACTTTTACACTATCTCAGAGACAGTAACCATGCCCAAAATATTCCGGAATATCCGATAGATTAACAGTTCAAATACTGAATTTTGATAAATTTAATTAAATAGATGTTAAGCTTGTCTAAAACTTCAACCCAATATACTACCTACTCTGATACGTGGCATGGAAACCTCTCGAAAAAAATATTACCCCTGTTTTCTATTTTAAATTTTCAATAATAAAGAATTTTTATATAATCTGAGTGTCTCTTATTTATACTAATACCTTTCTGCATACTGCTAAACATACTGAAGAAATCTGCATACTAGAGCAAAACCGCAGACAACATTAGTTAGTGCTTAACCACATGCAGTAATCTGCACGTATTCGATTTTAACAGGGATTATTAAATACATAAACGTTGTTTAACAAGCCACAAATAACTTAAATATCTTAATAAAGACAACTTAACAGAGAATTTCTCTATCGATATAAATATTGTTTTTTATTTCCGACAGCGTTTATGTTGAACGAATATTGTACATACTTAATTAGTAAGTGTCGTATAAAAATAATCTAGTGGGTTGTAAGTAAAAAGGGTAACGATATATAAATAAATAGATTCCGGTAAACAAGACAAATTTAAAAACAGTATAAATAGTACACGGCTCTGGGAATATGTAGTAGTCAACGTATATATTTTATCTATACCTGTATATACTGCAGGCGTCCTAAGGTCCTTACTGTCGCAGTGTTCTAATGCAAATGGTGTAAGAACAAAAGAATCCCATAATATCAAGACCAGTACAGTTGCGCCATGTTGGTAGGGGGATGGTATATTATGTCGACGGACGTGATGGAACAAGTTTGATCCCCCGATATGCAGATAAGAAATACATGCGTTTCGCCTTAAAACTATATACGTATCGCGGTTCAATACCTATATTATGCCGTCTAAAATATAATTTGAAAAAATAAATAGTTCATATGAAGTTAATAACTGGCGAGTTGATTTGTATGCCTAAATATGGTATGACATTTTTAATCCATGCGAGGGCGAGCGAAAAATGAACTATTCCTGGCGTTTACTTAGCTTAACACTTATTAGTAATCAGTGAGCGCAATCTTGTTAATCGACCTATCAGAACTGAGAAAAAGGCATTTTTGCAATTCAAATTTAGAACCGACGTCAATAGTTTTTGGAGAACATGAAAATATTTAAATATTACGGAAACTAATGATAACTAATGACTACCAACATAAACCCTCACTTGTATAATAATATATTAATAAATAATTTACCTCAACAACCTAACAATACTTAAATTAATTTAATTCTTGATGAATATCGTGAAACATTTCCAGGGCTAAACAGTAATTTTGATTTTATTACGGTTACTACAAGTCATGTAGAAAATATTGTTTATAAAAGTAAAACAAACCCCAAAGATTCTGATAATACTAATCAGAAAATTTCTGTTATATGTATTACCCCTATTTAAGTGAGTACTTTACATTTATCATAAATAAGTGTTAACTACAGGATATTTTCCCGTGGCTTGGAAATATTTCCATGTGGTACCTGTTCCAAAAGGAATAATCCAGAAATTCTTTCTGACTATCACCCCATCAGTATTTTACCAACGTTGTCTACGGTATTGGAAAACATCGTTCGAGAAAAATTAAGTAATTAAAGGGTGTAAAGTTCAAAAAGGAAGAGGGAGTGGGGAATCTCAAATTAGGCTCGAATATACAGTGTATAATTTTTATGCAATGAACAACATATTTTTATTAACAAAGTCTCATAACTATTTAGACCGTTCAAGGAAAAATATGAATGATGAAACATACCCTGCAAACTATCTTTATCCGGGGGCAGTTATCAAATTTTATTTAATGTGAATAAGGTAACAACACATAAGTTAAATATACATGGATATAAAAACACTCTTAGATTATAATTCTATTTAGTTCATGTAAATATATAAATAAGCTACCATATTAATAAGATATTGAACATTTCCTCCGCAGACGGCTCTTTCTTTTGGGGATCGGGGAAATATCAGGATATTATCCCGAGTGTAAAAGTTGACAATAAAGCTCATTAGATTTTCTACATGGGAACAGTATCGACCTTAGTGTCTGTCAGACTTCCGTACAAAAGAGGCTGTCATTGTAAGGAGTCGGGTATATCAGACATGAGCGCCCCAGTTGTTGACAATCCAGTTAGAGAACAATCTTTAGATGATTGATTTAAATGTATATCCGGTAGAAATCTTTAATTCAACAGATATTAATGATAATGATGATATGACTATTCACGAAAACACGCTAGTATTATTTATCTCTGGATGTCCGTAACCTTTACCTCGTCCATCTGGTAGTGGGTTTTGAACGCAAGGGGGCTGTAATGGTTTAAAATACTCGAGGCGATGATTGTATGATGTTCGTTCCAAATCGGGCTTTCGGCTGATCGTTAGTTTATTTTGTAGTCTATATTTGAAAATTTCTTCATTCCGCGATAGTCGTGTGAACATCTTATGTTAATTTGTTGCCGTTTCCGATTTTATGCGTAAAATTTCTTCTATCGGATTGTTAGTCTATTATACCATATTATATCTTACATTATATTCTTATATACCACCTATATTACCATATACTTTATATCCTATACTTGAAAATTTCTTCAATACAGTAAGAGTACTAGTGGCGTGAAGCCTTTAGGCTATTTGGTTATCTATATTACTGAATTTTATCTAGTAGAATATGGACAAATTTGTAATCGCCAAAGATTTTGTCAAGAAGAGAATTAAGCGTTTTAATCTGACTGGTCGTACTATCGAATTTAAAATAAATGTACTGTACCATTTAATGATGAGCCTGTGGCCCGGATAAAAGGAAGCCATAAATCAGGCGAGAGACAGTTATAGTTTTTCCAGAAATTCGGGTACAGATTAATTGTGTGTAGAGAGGGCGTTAAAACCAGATTTATGAAACGTCTTACTGAAGTCAGAAGAAAGATTCAAATAGGTGATTATTATCGCACACAATAGTCGTGTGCTCGATAACCAGTTTATTTTCAATTATATGCTCGTTATACGGTTACATTTACAAGGGGCGACCTATCAAACGTTCTCATTTGGAACTCAAACCCCAGAATATCATAACCACCTCAAACCCCAGAATACCATAAGATTGTACTCCCAGTCGAATTGCCCCGACAAATTTCCTAGGAACACATCAGGAATTACTCAGAAATTAAAATCTTATGAGAACGAGAAAATAATAATAGCTATTCTTCTCTGAATCCATGACACGCGTAAAATGTTCATGATAATTCATTCCGAAGAATTGAATACCCTAATGAACACTGGAAAATAATTAGTATAATAATACTATTACAATATAACGATAATACTATAAAACATACAAATAGACTTTTTCGATGTACGACCTAAAAATCTTATAAATTTTTGTTAAATGTTATATTATAAAATTTTATTTGTAGGGTCCTCTTTACTGTAGTCTATCTGTTTAGATGGATGATACGTTTTAAGAAGGCTATTAATATGGCATGTAAGAGAGAACCCTGTAAAATTCAAATCATCAACATTTTCTCTCTTCTAACTATATATCTTTTCAGGCGAAAACTGTACTACGTAATACATACATACATACATACATACATATATATATATATATATATATATATATATATATATATATATATATATATATATATATATATATATATATATATATATATATATATATATATATATATATATATATATATATATATATCCTAGTGTTTAATTTGAGATGTGTAAAAGTCTGCCATAAGGATGTATATTTAAAACTAAATTACTATGTAATTAAATTACAAATTCTGATTGATCATTTTAATTCCAATTCTTGATTTACCACATACCATTTCGACGAAAATTAAATTTTTGTTATTTGTAACCCTTTCCTGAACCGCTTCGGTTTTGGATCTGGTAGGTTAGTAGTTTTAGTCTGATTTATGTCCATATCGATATAATCGATATGTTTCATATTTCATGTGGTCAAATGTGGGGGTATGCATATGTAACGGTATCTTTTTCAATTTAGAATAAATACCATATTTTATCGAAAATATACTTCCAATGGCTTCAATTTACCGAGCTTTTTGCTGAATAATAATTTTATTTATGAAAATGTGATAGTAATGATTATTAGAAACTATATATAATAAATATTATATTTATTCATCATATTATTGCTCCTCTGCCATTTTATTATATTTTCATTTCAATCAATTTTCAATTTTCCATCAAGATATTCGTATACCAAAGTATAATCTTATACGATAAACGTTCTAAAATACCGTATTTGATAGCATCTTGAATGCCATCAACAACATACCTCATTCTAACACAAAACATCCATTATCAGAAAAAGTAAATATTTAATGATTTAAATATAATTAAAATACAATTTAAGTTTAAAAAGATCACCCTGTAAATACGACACACCAAGCACTGTGAAAATTTGAAAAGACCTCCCTGTATATTAACAGATATTTCAACCTCTTATAAAAATAAAAAATTAGGTAGACGATATGTTTGTCGTCTAATCGACATTATTGTTCAACGGGGAATCTTGTCTACATAAGGATCCTTGATACAACCACTCACGACGGCTATTACAGATTTTAAAGTAAAATGTACCCTAATATAAAACACCCGTTATAAAAATAGTTATTTAATCATTTGAATAAATTAGATTAAATTAATTAAATTTGAATATAATTAAAACTTAAATTTAAAAGACCACCCTGTAAATATTACGACCAAGTACTGTGTATGTTTAAAAATCACCTCGTATATTAACCGATTTGTAATTGAGAAATTTTAAAGTAATTATGTGAGTGACATCATTAGTTTTTTCTTTACTGCTGCCATAGTTTTAATCATTTGAATAAATTAGATTAAATTAATTAAATTTGAATATAATTAAAACTTAAATTTAAAAGACCACCCTGTAAATACTACCACCAAGTACTGTGTATGTTTATAAAGATCACCTCGTATATTAACAGATATTTTAATCCGTTATTACAACAATAATAACACCTTTGACGCTAACGTCTCTCCGACGGTCCCTTTGATATATGCCACCCCAGCGCCTATCCGTGCCTACTAACCTGTAAATAATAGATTAAAAAATTATAAGTAAATTCCAATGAGCGATATTGAAACACTATTCAGAGCCTCCTTCCCACTTTCATACTTGATTACACCCTGATTTGAACACAAGCGAGAAATTTTAAAGTAATTATGTGTGTGACGTTATCAGTTTTTTCTTTAGTGCTACCATACTTGTTTTTTCTCTAGTACAGCCATACTCCCGAGTCTCGGATCCACAACAGCGGTCATGTGAAGTAATTCTAATATACATATATATATACAACTTCAGGCACATATTATTTAAGACCTCGATAGCTCATGGCTAAAATGTTTAGCTGGGAACCCGGAGGTCCCGGGTTCAGCCTGTAATTGTCGCTAATTCATATGCCGTTAATTGATATTTTATTTGTTACCTTTGAAGCTAACACCTGTCTGGGGGCATCCTTTGATCTTAATATGACGCGTGCCGATTATTGGTATGTCACTTGTCACCTCTGACGCTAACGCCTCTCTGGCGGCATCCTTTGATCTGAATATGACGCGTGCCGGCGGCAAACATCAAAGGATCAAAAATTTCCCACGCTCATCAGAATTTTCCCACGCCAAATAATCGCAATGACTACTGGTGTACGTTCGAACAAGCTTGTCCATGGTATCTACACCGGATTTAGTTCTATTGTAGTCGATTATTATCAGTGGTTTCTTCTTATCATCTTCAGAAACTTCACCTGTTTCGTGTACAGTTGAGAGTAACGTAACAGTTTTTCCTTTTTTCGGGCAGTAAGACACTATAATAGCATCATCTTGATAGCCGAACTTAGTTGAATAGCGTTCTCTTCTATGCGAATCTACTATTTCCTTAGGAAGTTCTGGTTTATTTTTTCGTAACGTACGTAAGCAATGTTAGATTTTTTCCTTCGCCTCTCTTGCGAGTTCGAGATTTGTAAAAAAATTATCGGTAGTCACATTTCTCCCTGATTTTTCTAATCCCTTTATCATTTCTAAAACAACTCGCTTACCTTGATTGTGTTCACGCTGATCACCTGTTTTACCAGCGTATATCTAGCAATTGTAAACGTAGGAAGTTTGACTATCGCAAGCTACCCAAATCTTTATGCCACATTTTCCTGGCTTGGATGGTATGTATTGTTTGAAGGGACACCTACCTCGAAACGTTAGCAGCTGTTAGTCAACCGTTATGTTTTCATAGGGCATATATGCATCTTGGAGTGTAGGTAGCCATAATTCAAAAAGCGTCCGAATCGGTGCTAGTTTATCTGGATTTCGATTTTTTCTTCTGGCGGCAGCATTATCAAAACGCAAACATTGAGAAATTTTGATAAACCTATTTCTACTCATAATTTTGTTGAATATAGGACGTCCATCTTCAACATTCCACAAATTTGTAATCCCTTCGTTATGAGATTTATAAACCCCTGCAAGTATTAGTAGACTAATAAAGCGTAGAAACTCCTTGGCAGTAATATCTGTCCACAAGTTTCCATGTTTGAGCCTGCCTTCTGCATTGGTCCACTGAACAACGTAGTTTATAATATTATCTCTAAAAAAGAGACGAAAACTACTGCAGATTGTATCTACGCTTCGGTTTGCATATCTATTAGGCCCTCCCCCTTGATGCATAACATTTCGTCGTGGTTGTCGTCCAGTTGTTTGTTTCTGTGGCTCTATATACCACTTCTCAAGTTTATTCTTTGACCTGCGGTAAAAATAAGTGTTCTACAGTTGCTCTGTAAAATACAGATTAGCTACTTACGCGTAATAGCTGCTTTGCTGATTGTCGTTTTCAGCGAGATCAGGCTCTGCATCGGAAACGTTTTCGGAGTCATATTCCGACTGCACTTCAGTAACATCTTTTTCAACATCATCATCTGACTTGTCAATAGTATTTTCGAAATCCTCATCATCACTGTCACATTCTTCAAGCCACGTTAGCAACGTTTCTTCCCCACCTTTATCACTTACGCTAACCGAACTTGTTCCAGACACACTTTCTCAATGAATGAATGCCTGTTTCTGAATTTGCAATAATACGAGCAGGTAAAGTAATAGGCACGAAAATGTCGGTCATTGATACTCCTCATAAACCCAGCAGGTAGCAAATGACCGAAGTAGTTGTTATTCCAGAAACTTTTATGAATGTAAACAGTTGTAAAATGCCTTATGTAGTGGGGGTCGCTGACGACCCCAGTGGTATTACGTGTAAATTATTTAATTTTTCAAAAAACGAAAAAGGGTGTACGAATCACACTTTACCAAAATATAAAACACGCTGTTTTGTGTAGTCAATTTTCTGTAGAATATTAGGAAAAACGGTTTCAAAGATATACAGTATCAAAGAGCGCGTGGGGTCTCCAGTGACCCCATGGTATTATAAGGATTAAACGTTAAACATGCGGTAACTATGGTACAATTTAATACGCCAATTAGGTATTTCTTAAATACGTTAATATTTTCTTTACAAATAACCATACCACGTTGTTGGTAATATCATTTTATATTTTTCAAGTATGTACATTCTTAGCGAGCAATTATGCCAATAAAATGAGAAGTTCAAACTAAAATATCCATGATTTTAGTTTATAATCAAATTCCTCTGTATATATTTGTTAGCGATATTTTTCACATTACATTGTTGTAGGTCATTTTTAACTCTTAGGAGTATAATTTTAGAATTCTTTAAATATACATTTTTAACAACCATTTTTTAACCACCACTGTAAGAAATTGACATTGAACATTTGGATTTACTTTTCTACGATTTACTATAATAATATTCATTACACAATTAAAATATATATTTTTACCACTAAAGTTCAATGTCTTGTTTATTTAATGGAGAATATAAATATTTTGTATATTAAAAATTTTAAAACATGAAACTATATAAATAAACTTTATCGTGAACAATTTGATAACTTGCAACAAAACCAGCACCAATGATAAAAAAATCCAACTCAAGATAGGTTGCTTAATATGGAAAATACATTAAAATTAAACTAGAATATATACATATTCTAGTTTATATTATATACATATTATAGCATATGTAAATCAATTTATTAATACCCTTTATTTTTAAGTTGTCTTTCCTTAGCTGTCACATAATAAACATCACATAAGAATTTACTAATCATAAATTAAAATTACCAATGAAGCTTGAAAACAAGTTGAAATATAATTAATTTACCTTTTAATTTTTTTTATCGTAGAAACAAATCAACAATTTTTTTAATTGTATATTAAATATCAAGGTCAAAGTTTTTAAATGTGATTGTCAAAACGTTGATACCATACGAAAGTTATAAATAATCATAACAATTAATGCAAATAATCAGACTAGGGATTCTCTAGAATGGCAATCAAACAGTTGTCTAGATGCCAAATATACAATGTTATTTATATTACGTAATTAAAACTTAACGGAGCTCATCTTTTATATCCAAGCACAGTCTAGCCGAATACAATTATACAATCGGTTTAATTATAATCTGCTCTTCATTCTGGTAAGTAAAACAAGATATCTAAAATGTCATCTACCTTACTAATGTCACAGATCGTGCTAAACGGGAAGAATATTACAGCTAGCAGATGGGATTCCCGTAATTCACGATTACGGGATTCACGTAAAACTGACCACCACCTATTTTGGTTATCCTTAATATACACTCACAGACAAACATATTGCATGTTTTATTTTAAGTCTTTATTTTATTTTATTTTTTTCTTTTAAAACTTTTTGTGTTTTTTATTGCTAGATACCCTGTACTGCAGTGTTGAAATTTATTTGGGATAAAAGAATGTTTAGACATAGCCTTGATAGCTGAATAAGCAATTATGTTACAAATTACAACCATATCATTGAGTGCCTTGGCGACTAACAACGACTGCTGTTCGGTTTGTTGTTATCAGAATAACATTTCTAGTGCCTTATTTTATTGTTTCGGTAGTTTTGGTTACTGAGATGTCACATTTAAGCGCATTAGTTTATGTTAAAATTGTTACTTTAGCCAACAAGGGTTACAGATAAAAAGATACTGCGAGGAGATTGCATATTCATCAATCGACTATTTCTCGTATAGGAAAATGATACAATGGGACTAGAGAATACAAATCACAGCCTGGTCGAGGACGCAAGAAATGTATGCAGAGATGACCAATATTTTAGAATTCTATCCTTGCGAAATCGCTCGCTTACAGCTCCGCATCTGAAAAATGAATTACTGATTACAAGTCAATGTAAGTGTTAAAACAGTAATGAGCAGACTTAAAGGTTTAAACCCGAAATGCCCTGCTAGGGTTCCTAGCTTCTCCTGTCACGAAACCAGGTGGTTACAATTTGCAAGAGCCTATTCTAATTGGAATGAACATAAATGGGGAAAATTCCTTTTCACAGATGAAAGAAGAATAAAATTATGGCTGTGTTAGCCATAGGAATGTTAGCTTTGGTGGCAGTTCCATTATGCTTTGGAGACGCATTAGTTGGGAGAGTCACACGGAGATTGTTGAGGTAAATTTAAGAATGAATACTGACTGGTACATACGCAACGTACTTGAAGAGTATGTTTTGCCTTATGCCGGCTTCATTTATATGATAACTTTGTGCTAATGCATAATAATGGCTGGGCTCGTGCCGCTATAACAGTAATACAGTACCTTGAGGATGTCGGGATTGAGGCACTAGAGTGGCCACTAATGAATCCTGATGCTAATCCTATAGAACATCTATGGGACATTCTGACGCGATTTATACGAGCATGAAATCCAGCTCTTAACTCAACTGCAGAATTAGGAATTGATACACAGCAAGAATGGGATCAAATTCCGCAAGAAACCATTATATAGATCTTCTGCGGAGCATGCTTAGAGGGATGGAAATACTAAGCACTAAATTTTTATTATGTTGGTTTAAAGTATTGTTATATTGTCGTCATTGTTTACTGTTTCTAATTAAATGTAATAACCAAATTCAGGCTATTTTATTAATTTCTCTACAAATCTGTTGTAAAGCTTCAATATGTAATTTATTTGACTGTAATATACGTAAAACACTCCAGTATCTATCGATAAAAATCACAAAAAGTTTTAAAGGAAAAAAATAAATAATGGCTTAAAATAAAAAATGCAATATTTTTGTCTGTGAGTGTATCTTTACGTTTCTATAACCAAATATATGTAATTTTCCTCTAGATTTTAACTATGGTATCAAAATTTTAATTTTCTATAAATATACAGTGTGTAAGGTATAACAACTATCTTTGAATGGACACCCTATATATCTTATAGAAAACATAAACTCTTTGGGGCTAACTTTAGCAGTTTTCTAAGGTGGCTGAATAATAGATGTGACTGTTAGATTTTACTTCATAACAATATATTCCTCTTCATGAGCAATTATTTTTTAAACTTTAGTTTTACTTATTTTTATTTGATAATAATACTTCATAATGGTATACAACATTAACGAAAAGCGCAATATATGAGATATTTATAGAATGCCACAGAAACTCATAAACGGTTCGAAGAGTGTAACGACGGCGATACCCAACAAGCATGTTTTAAGAAAACCAACTTTTAAAAATATTACTGCTAAATTTTCCACAATAAAAAGTTAAGCAAAAAAAAAACGAAATGTGCGAAATCGTCTCTTAACTGAAGATGTGGAGTTGGAGATTATTAGTGGTTATATTTTCAGGAGAGACCTACCATATTTACAAGAATTGTTCCTCAACAATTTAATAAGTTCACGTTGTCTGGTTAAATCAGCGTTATCCAGTATTCATCGCAGTAGAACATATTGTGTGGCCTGCTAGAATCCCGGATTTTAACCAACTTTTCTTTTTTGAGGAACGTTGAAAGCACTACGATATTAATAGCAGAGTTATTAATGTTTAAAGCAAATGTAATAACAATGAAATAAATATAATAACATTATATTATGTTAATTACAGGTATTAGTACATAACATATTAAATTATATTATTACGTAATAACTAACTATATTAATTTACTCACAATTATATAACGCAGTTGTTCTATAGAATTATGCTACAATTGATATTTTCAGCTGATTTATTTATTTTGTATGCAAAAGTGTTTAGTTCAACCCCCAATAACTTTAATTTATACGAGTAGGTAATATATAAAAAATCTAATCACAAAATAATATGCAATTATACTGTGAAATAAAATTAAACCCGATTGTTCTACAAGTTTACTGAACGTATACAGGGTGTTTGCTGCATTGATAAAACGTTTTAAATGAGCAATAGAAGAAATCATTTAAAACTGTTTTAACTTTATATACCTACATATATACCAAATAATACCGATTATCTACATTTTCCTTAATTTGATCCATTTCCCCCTCTTTCCAAGTTATAAGTATTACTTTTCCGCACTCCACTATAAGCGGAAAAGTAATCTAATCGTGTAAAGAAAAAGTGAAAAAATTTTTTTGGGTTTATTTTTCGTTTTTCAGTCTAAAAACAAAAAAAATGGTTTTTAAAATTTGTTTGCTGTGTGTGTCGTCGTTGTCGTCGGCATTTCTTGTTAACACGATAACTCAACTAAGTCATGTCGGATCGATCGAGTTTTGACTGATTCGGATCGGGAACGTCTCCCAGACGACACCTATTGATTTTGAGGTGGACAGAATATATTCTACGATGTTCATGGGTCATGAGAAAGCACAATGATGGACTATGAGTTTGTTTGTTAGCACGATCACTCAATTAAATCATGTTGGATCGATCGGGTTTCGACTGATTCTGATTAGGGACGTCTACCAGATGACATCGATTGATTTTGAGGTGGATATGACACACCTCACCCTGTTCATGGGTCATGAGAAAGCACAAGGGTGAACTATTTTAGAAAAGTAAAACTGACGCATAAACCACATATTCTGCATTTATGTGTTAGTTTTTTTTTTCGGCCACTCAATTTCGAGATACAGATGGTCTACGTGCGGAAAAGTCCGTTTTTTGGTTTTAAAACTATTTATTACTTGAAAATCAATTTGATCAATCCCCTTTTTTATATATATAATATGATTGTTCTTTTAAAATATACCATCCAAAATTCTAAATTCTAGACGAAAATAAAAAGGCCAATATAAAACCCCTAGACTACGAAATAAAACTTGGAAACATCGACATCGAAGATGGGTTCTTTTTATAGAAAAAGAATTCAAATAGTTTGAAAATACTATTCGCCTCATTACTACTCCATTACGGTATCTTAGTTTATCAATATTTCTAGCGGAACCTTATACAATTTACCAAATGAATAGATTTGACTTCCAGATAAAACAACCCACTATTGTTTTAAAGATGAAGTGGGTTAATAAAAACGTCCATTTATTTCCATTTGGGGACTTTGTTTCATACTCTTTTAAGTATTATTTGATGCATGTATGCCAATTATGGCCCTTTTAGGTCTCTCAGTTCCAAAATTGAGGGGGGGGGGCATAATAATTATACATCTAATAATAGGCCTAACAGTAATGGGGTATGCAAGTGTCCAGCTCAGAATTGATACATATTCATATTAAAATTGATATATAGACTATATGTAAATCAAACAAATAACTTCCAAAATGCATCTAATGATGATTGGAGATTTTATAAATCGAATGCTTGAGGAAATTTCTTCATAATTCGAAAGGGAAATGGGTTTCCCCAATTCGTGCAATTTACAGAACGTTCGTTCTGTAATTCACCGCACTCATTCGAGACACAGAGATATCCCGTTCTTATTATGAAAATGACTATTCGCTGTAAAAGGGTTGCCGTCATTACACTTAAAAAGGGCAGACACACATAAGAGTATTCTGGCTACATACCTTTTCTGATACAAGAGGCCATGTAACAGAGGCATGCATGTATGAGAGCTATTAGTCTACTTTTAATATAGTGGATGTTGTTGAATATTACTTTTTTTAGGAGTGTGGTTACTTGTGACTTAACGCTTAACGCTTTATAAGTACGTAAGGGCGCAGGTATGATAATTCTTTTATCGCTCTTGCTATGTGTATACTTAGTAAAGTGGTCTAAAGTAAGTACGGATATTCCACTTGGCTTAAAATAAATCTGTAAACTTCATTATCCTGCTCAAGAGGAAACATAATAGATACACAAAGTATAAAACGTTAATAAACACCGGTGTATTAAAAGTAGACTCAAGGATCATTCCTCCAAGTGGCTCTAAGTATGAAGTCAATCCAAATATAGAATTTTAGTGAGTAAATTGTATTACAATTAATTAATGATAGGAGCTCAATGTCTGTGTGTGTCTGTGTGTGGGCGTGCGTGAGCGTGTGTGGGCGTGTGTGGGCGTGTGTGGGCGTGTGTGGGTGTGGGTGTGGGTGTGCGTGTGGGTGTGGGTGTGCGTGTGCGTGTGCGTGTGCGTGTGTGTGTCTTCTGAAGAAGAAGCTGATCAGATGTGTCAGATAAAGATCAAACCCGGAATAATTCGCTTTATTGAACAACAGTCGTGAAGTTCTGAACCAAGTTCTTTAATTCTCGATTCAGTCCACCTTTATTCTTCCTATGAAGAATGTAGCATTTTTACTGTTATTAAATTTTAACGTAATTTTGTGTATAGATTTCGCGGTAGTCTACGTTATTTGATATGTTAACATTCACTTAAATTTTTAATAGCCCCTTTTAAACGCCCTTAACATAAAGTAAAAAAATATTAACTATTTCCTCATCAGAAAAAATTATGAATGAAACACAATATGAACGTTTTACTAATGTCATTATCGTTGACAACAACGACGTTCATATTATATTTACAAAAATCTGACATTTTCAACTTATACATATATTCTCTTTTTAATATGTTAACCACAAACTGAAAATGCAATGGTCAGAATACTTACTACTGACTTATATTCATTGGATTTTCAAAACAACTTACTGTTATAATAATCAAAATGAACAGAATGAACTTTTCCTTGATATATAAATAACATCTGTAAATTTCCTCTCATCTGGAAAATCAAAAGGTTTATGAGATCATTTTTAAATACCATAAAATATTTTACATTTTAATGTAATTTTTTTATTAAATATTTACCTACATAACTCCAAATTTATGATCATGGTACATTAGTTGATCAGAATACGTTATGTGGTGAATGTGACTAGCCACTAACTAACATGACCTTGTTTCAAATTCACATGCCGACACTGGCAATGTCGATGAAAATGGATACTGTATGCGTCTATCCAATGTATATCCCCCACACACAAGGGGAACGTCCCCCTTGTAAGTGGGGGGGATTCCCTCTCCGATTTCAATGAAATTTTGTCTGGTGGAGATCATCAATTTTCTTGAATTTTTTTATTTTTGTCCCTCCTAAAATGGTATATTTTTCCCGCTCTTTCAACTGACTTTTTCGGGATAATGATGCTCCACCACGATTTTTCAAAGTAGAAAAACTCTAAGTTGGGTGTGATTTTGAAAGTTCAACTACTTTTTTTTTAGTTGCTAGCGGAAGAAAGGTAGTGCACTTTCTGTCATGACAGTAAGAATACTTTTCTTGTGAGCTTATATCGGATGAATTTTCTCCATCCGATTCGGATACGTTCATGTAAGTTCACTCGGTCTCCATCTATCCAGATTCATTTTCTGCTTCAAAAGACAGCGCGTCGCAAACCTCGAACGAGTATTCCTGGGTCAATTTCTTCACATAATTCGCAATTTTATCCCCCACTAACTTTGACCTTTCGGAAATATGACTGGGAGACTCATTCGTTATTTTACCTTCACGCAGCAAAGCAATGCAATATTTTATTCCTCCACCAAAACGTACTCAAAAACAAACAAGAAACAACAGGACAGTTGTTTCCTTTGTATTATTATTAGGTATTCGTATACATTCGTATCTTACCTCTACTTTGACATGTTGGAATAAATTTTGACGAAAAAATAATATTCTTCTATTTTGTTTGTTTGAATATCTCGTTCTGGCCTTCGTAGGGTATATTTTGATAAACCCCTATACACGTGTCTGATAGTTTTTAATGTAAAAACATCCCTGAAAATTTCATTAAAATCCATTCAGGGAGCTAGGAGCAGTACCTGTTTCGAGAACGCCATTTTTACCTATTTTTCGGCCTAAAGAATTTTTTCCTGGGGACCCTGGGGTCTCTGATGCCCATTCTGAAGAACGTCCGGACACGTGCCGACTCATTTTCGACCTAGAATCATCCGACAAAATTTCATTTAAATCGAGGAGGGAAGCGTTAGACGTTCCCCTTGTCAGGCAGCTTCGATTTTGGCTTTGGGAGATCATCTAATTTATGTGGCGTATTTTATGTTTAATTTAATAAACTGTCACATTTTTCAGGGATTTGATAAATAGGCAAAAACAGTTTAGGGTTCCTTGGCTTCAGAACATGCATATGTACATGTACATTATTTATAAAAACATTTTTAAAATTAATTTTCTTGATAAAAAATATACAAAATTCAAACATCCCACATTATTAAATAAACAACTAAAAACCGTATCACATACACTTCCATTCAATTTAAAAATTTCACAAGGATAACTATCACTCTAAAAGAGCTACAAAGGAAGGCATACATTTTGTTGAAATAATGTAATTCTAAAATAAACCGTTTCAGGAGTTTGTTTAAAAACTATAAATTACGTAGAAAATTATTTATTCGTCACTTATGGACCACCCCATATCGATATATCGACAGGTTTAATTATGTTGCTTTAGACGAGCAATCTGTACCAGCCGGTACGAACACTATACAAAGAATGCACATTTCAATTATCAAACTATTACCTTATGGCTAACAGAAAACCACAAGTTGAAAAACAAAAGCAAAAGAATACTACGAACATACATAATAAAATACATACCTTTTGATACAGCGTATTATTCCGAGTAAATTAGATTCGCTATCGCCTAGGCATAAACAACAATATTTCATGTTGCATTATTTTCTGTTAAATTTCAATGATTTGGTTATCAATGGTTGGTTTCAATGATATTTTATATACAACGAAAATAAACGTTCATTACTAATCCAAATTAAATTTGTGTCACACGGGCAGTGTCTTACAGTATGTACTTTGTACTTATTGACTGCCTAACCCTGTGACATATTTTTTAATGTATGGTTTATAGCCTTGTTCTTGCTCTTCGGTAAAGATGATAATTTAGTTTGAACATTCCATATCATAACTAATAGTCCTGAAAATCCCCATAAAATTACTCGCTAATTAATAGTTGTGGCAAGCAAGGTAAATAAAATTTGTATTAACAACTGGATGACTGGTCAATTTATTTAAAAAAATTGCGTAAAATTTTATTTGTGGACTGAATACGCAACTAGAGTTGCCCACTTGGATGCCTCAGCATTGGAGATGCCATATATAAGCAACTATAAGTTATAATTTGTATAATATATATATTACTACATTTATATAATATCTAGGTAGTCAAATACAACGAAAAATCTGAATAGCACTGAATTGCTTGTACCTATGTCGTTTCAAATATCTAAAGTCTACTCGACAGCAACTCTGCTACGATGGGGTATAGCACTGAATCAGCACTAATAGTGGGCAGATTTAGTTATATTTATTTTACGTTAAGATGGTTTACTAACAATAAAATGCAATTTTATTTAATACACAATTATCTTATGATAAAAAGAAGGAACTCAACTATAACTCGCGTTTGTCAATGATGCTTGGTTATGTCGTTTATACAAATCCGTTGATGTATATACGAGTATCAAAAATATTGATACAAGCGTATCAATACAATACAATAATAGCAGTTCCGGGAAAACCGGAGGTGAACCGACATATACAAATTGCGTGCCAAAATAAACTCACAATTAAGGGAGACCTCTACCTTGAACGGATTGAAAAAATCGATTTCTTTTTATTGCATATTCTTACAATTCACTCTGTCGAAGGATGTTTTCAAATTCGATCATCTTCGGTAGTCTTAATGCGTTTAAAGTTAGCGCTGTTAATGCTCACTACCGTCTTGGAGCATGTTTTTTTTTGTTTTTAAATAGCTATCGTTTTTTAAATTTTATAGTAAACCAATCGGGTTCCGTCGGACGATAGTCAAGGAGATTCTGAATAATGTTCCATGTTTCATTATAGCAGATTCTCAGGCCATAGGTATTTACAGTGGTTGCAATGGTCGCCATATTTTTTTCATTCAAACAACGATTTTTCCGATAAACAATCATTAACAATAAATGCCAAAATACATAATCGGTCTATTTCAAAAAATGAAACCCGCCACAGATATTCGACATTTGTCTCGGATTGGAACCGAACGACATCCAGCTGTTTCAAACTTATTAGTTCTCAACAGCTTCGAAAGAGCTGTATGTCGTTCGGTTCGAATCCGAGATAAATGTCGAATCCTACCTGTGGCAGGTTTCATTTTTTGAAACCTTATCTGATTGTGCAGAAAGACGAGAAAGGAGTCAAATCAAAATGGGAGCACCTAAATAATGGTGCTCCAATATAGAGGTATCCCTTAAAGGACTATATTTTTGTTGGTCTCATCACGGTGGCACAATACAGCAATATATTTTTATCCTTACATTGCAAAATTGGAAAACATACTTAATGAAAATACGTTTATAAGTGACGCAATGTCCAAGAAGTGTGTCAAGCATCATAAGACAACTGTCTGCTAAACCTCTACACCGAAATATATTTTTGTAATTTCCACACAGTCTTTGCCATCCAAGGATGAAGGCCGCCAATTGGTAGTATTAAGTCTTACCTATTTATAAGACTTCCTCAAATATTACCATTATTCTTTATATTATTTATTAAGTTTTGGTTCTAACGTTTATGTCGCATCATATTTTTGCCGATGATTTAAAATTATTTTTAAATATAACCTGCTTAGATGATCACTTGAGATTGCAAAAACTCATCGACCTTATGGTATAGTGGTATTGGGAGAATAAACCAAACACAGATAAATGTAAAGTTTGTTCGTATACCTTAGAGAAGCAACGACTAATTTATAATTATTTTCTTGATAGTACAGTTTTAATACGTGTTGAAAATATCAAGATCTTGGTGTGAACTTTGATGGTAAACTGTCGTTCTCTGGGCATATCAACCATGTGCCTCTTAATACATATAAATCCCTATATTTATATTTTACATTAGTTCATTCGAAATCAGAATATTGTAGCCTTATTTGGTATTCCCCGTATCTAAGTCATATAAATCAACTTGAAGATATTCATTGACATTTCTTAAAATATTTGTCATTTCGCATAATTATTATCCAATAAGAGGTTAAAATCATGTTCTCATGCTGTAAAGATCTAAGTTGACATCTAGTTATTGAACTCTTGAAGCTACTACTGGCTTCCTTACTACTAGCTACTACTAGATCTTACTAGCCTCTCATTCTTATTTAAAGTGTTCAACAACAGTATAGATGTACCCATTTTATTAAATGTATTTAGTATACGCTACAGACTAGGCTTTTCAGAAGAAAGTATGGTTTATTGCCAGGCTACAAGAATTAGCGTACCTACTGTTAAAATCGCAGTTTTTGTAATGTCACAAAATTTTAATGTAATATTGAACTTGTGATTTGAACAAATCTACTCATAACGAGTTAATATTCTTGTGGAAATAACAACTTTTTACTGTAGTGCAATTTATTTGTTAATGAAGTATTTTATTGTGTATTTAAAGTTATTTAGAGGTTACCTTTTTTATTTATTTTTTAGTTATGTACTGTACACATGATATATGTATTTATTTGGATTCTATATTCATATCCTATAAATACGAGTATATTTTATTCTGTTGTGCAATAAAGGCGTTATTATTATATTATTATTATTTGTAAAAACAATAATCGTCCAAGAATGTTTTTCTTCGTATCTAGATTTCCTCATTAACTAAAAACTAATACATTAGAATAAAACTTACTGCATAACTACAAAAGACTGTAAAGTGTTGTCTTCGAACTTGATGATTACTCTAAAATTATAGCCTTTAGGTTTATGACACTATCTAATTTCTTTGTTGGGTTGCTTCAATTATTTATATCAATAATATACATTATTTAACCTTTATATTATATGGTAAGACACGGATTTAACTAACGCCGATACGTACACATTATAGTGCTTGAAAATAAATTTTATGGATATTTTGCAAGGCTTACAACTACCTAACTGTTACTAGTGATTTCAGTATCACCTAATCCATGTCCCAGAGATTGCGAATTATATTACGTACACGTCATATATTGAACATGTTTCTCAGCTTCCGTTTATTGCTTTTTTAAGTTTCCGAACCAACAATTTTTATGCAGCTGCAGATCACATTACGAAAGCGAGAAATCCAATTAAAAAATCTCGCAGCTGCAATTATGTGAGTGCAAATAATCTCGGCATCATACATCGGAATACATTAATTAAAGAGATTCCGCGGTCCTGATTTAACGCAACATCTGCATCCAGCCGTAATTATTGTCAATGACACACACGACAGAAGGATTAACAAGAACGACCTCTCATGCATTTATCTAAACAAAAGTTTTCTCGACATAGCGGTAGGTCCACTGATTTAATGAAGTGGAATAACAACCGGCACGAAAATTTATACGAAAGTAGGAACTATTAACATGTTACTTCTTAATTTATTTACTCAAATCTACATTATACAAAAATTTAAAATTGAAATCGAATAAAATAAATTATTTCGTTATATTGACTTATAAATGGTCTTTCAGTAAGAACGCTCAATTTTTAAACGTTAATAAAATAAGGTTAGTGTGAGTTATCGACTCATTTTTTTTATTTGAAAGCATGGCATTAAAAAATGCATAAACTATAATAGGGTGCAAGGCTATCACAGCGAATTTTTTTTTCTGTGAACTTAGCACAACAGCCATGAATCTCGTTTGAAAAAGGCTTATGGGGGGTCAGTTTTCGTTCAGGAATTTACCTTTCGTGTTCTTTTAATTAATCATGATATTTTCGAATTCGCGCGATAATTTTGCAATGTATTATTATATTTTATTATGTTTTATCGATGTTTTTCTGTGAACTTAGCAGAACAGCCATGAATCTCGTTTAAAAAAGACTTATGGAGGGCAGTTTTCGTTCAGGAATTTACCGTTGCCGTTCGGTTAATTAATCGTGATGTCTTCTAATTCGCGGTGATACTTTTGCAATATTCTGTTATGATTTATGAATTTTTTTTTCTGTGAACTTAGCAGTACAGCCATGAATTTTGTTTGAAAAAGACTTATGGGGGTCAGTTTTTCTTCAGGAATTTACCGCTTGCGTTACTTTAATTAATTGTGAAATCTACGGATTTGCCGTGATAATTGTGCAATTTTTTATTTCGATTTTTGGATTTTCCCCGTGGGAACTTAGCAGAACAGCCATTAATTTCGTTTTAAAATGTCTTACGGGGTTAGTTTCCGTTCAGGAATTTACCGTTTACCTTCTTTTAATTAATCGTGACATCTTCGCCGGGTCACATTTTTAATTTTTTTTCTGATTTTTGTATTTTTCGTCCTCTGGTCTTTTGTAAAGATGTAAATTATCAATTTTCGTTCGTGTTTATCTATTTTCTTTCGTTACTTCCATTTTACTAATATTGAATTTTTTTTTCCAAATTTCGTTTACCTATACCATTTGTTTACGGTTTCTTAAGGTAACAGGCAATTTCCTATATACTTACTTTTAACAACAAAAAAAATGTTTGACAGATGTTCTGCTAACTTCATGTGAATATATATACATATATATATATATATATATATATATATATATATATATATATATATATATATATTATTGATAAATGTGTGGTCAAGATGTAAGATAAGAGATAAGTTTATCTCATGCCATTTCTCTAATGGTTTGAAAACTAATACCTTAAAATCATCAGAGATCACACTCAGATCACAATTATTTTGTCGACTCTTGGTATCAAAAAACCAGATTTGACCTTGAAATTACTGATTTAAATCTTGATTTTGATTTAAATGGAATATGGATTCCATTTCCCTAAATTATTTAATAAAATCAGTTTATCTTGAGATGATCTATCAATTTGACCTTAACTTTAACTTTAACCAAAATTACTATGAAGCTCGAATATTGACCATATATTTTTTGAACATTCTTTTAACTTTTTCTTAAAAAATGCACATAATGCATTTCACAATAATGTTAATATTATTAACAATCCTATATTACAAGTTAACTGAACAATGGTCGAAGCATATTTCTGACTCAATAAAAATATGGAAACACGAAAATGTTTACCCAAGTAGGAAGTTCTGGAAACGCAAAACATACTTACTCAGATAGAGACATTAAGATGTAAACAGCCACTTACCTGTAAACAAAGAATAATTGTTATTATTATTATTATATGCGTATAAAACAGCAAAAATAATATTATCGAAACTAATAAAATACTACGTAACGGATATGTTAGGATAGAAGCGTATATTCGTATCTATTATCAAATGTATTTCAAGTTTTCCCGTCTGGATGAAATAGTAAACTATAGCGAGAACGTTAAATGTATACACAGAACAAACTAAGAAAACTAACGTATATATTACAAAAACTAATTAAACGAGGAGTTTAACATCTTTTGTTCAATTTCATATATTGCTAGAGTTTAAAAGGTTCTTGTTCAGACTCTGCGCTGTTGAATTCTTATATTATCTTTTGTTTCAGAAAGGAGTGTTAAACTCGTAAATACAAAATTTTATCCTAGTTACCTAGAGCTATAAATGTTAAATACTTCTTTTATGGAGACACGTAAAACATCATTGCCAACTAAAAGGAAGAAATTGTATTTGAAATGTTAATCCCCCTTGATGGATCCTACCTCTAATTTCGTTTAACATTAAAAGTATATACGCTTTCATGACATAAGTTTCACTACCCATCATTAACCTTTCCCTTTATTAGAAAGACGACTATTGACTCTCCAACATGACTTGTATTTTTGATTAGTGTTACTATTTTGTTATATTTTATTGATGCTCAAGTCACGTATTATGTACATATATAATATTTTAACCATATGTTCTATTCGTTTTTTAAGGATACTT
This sequence comes from Rosalia funebris, assembly GCA_037954035.1. Classification (NCBI taxonomy): domain Eukaryota; kingdom Metazoa; phylum Arthropoda; class Insecta; order Coleoptera; family Cerambycidae; genus Rosalia; species Rosalia funebris. The sequence goes on from JAZFAV010000024.1 coordinate 1,341,200, forward strand.
TATTGCGATTTTTCTAATAAATTTAAAAATGCTTTGACTTATACTTGCGAAAGCCTACACCTCTAATAAACTTTATTAGTCCAGCTAGATATGTTTAAATAATAATATAAGTTCAATAGCCTATAACCACTTAATGTGTCTAGAAAGAATTAAGTTTCATAATATTAAACTTTAGTATTAATAGTTCTTATTAGTGTCTATGCAAAAACACCCGCCACAAAAAATTATTTATGTCTCGTGAAGAGATTTGTTTTTAAGCGTGACGTGAGATAAAATATGTTGTTTTATTCCATTGCAGAACTATCCTACTATATTAAGCAGTAGAATAACAATAGTAACAATACAAACCATGAGAGTTTTTATTTAATACAAGAATGCATTGAAACAGAGATGACGATATTCATGTTAATGCTCTTCCATATAATATCTCACCCTAAAATATAGTGAACTCGAGCCCTAGTAATAAAGAATTATGCGTATGAGATTGCTAGACATTTGTTATTACAAAAACAAAAACAGTAGACCCAGCTTTTCACACGAGTACCGGACAATTACACGATGATTAAAACCGAGTTTTAATCATCCCCCGATGATGTCAACTTGGTTGGTGAAATGTCGAGAAAAAAACCGTGTAATCTCTTGATGTACGTGGCAAACTGGTCTCCTGTTTTTGTTGCTGCACCGAAGGTTTCAGCCCCTTCCTAGTATTATTTATTGTATTATAATTAAGATTAATTAAACTATATTTACTTGTAAAGTGATGATTTGATCTGTTTTCTGAATGTACTAATATTTCACCATAAATTATGTATTAAATTAAATAATTGTATACAAGTGTAATTAAATGAACATTGGAACAAGACGAAATAGAGACAGTAAATTTACTGCGGCAAGTTTTCGAATTCCGGAAACCGGGTGTTATAACAAAATCTTATACAAACATATCCGCTAAATGCGTTTTCTTTTTATTTATGATAGCAATGGCATAGTGTCACAGTGTCCCAATATGACGTAGAGGATAATACTAATGAGTTTAATAACTATAATTTTATTTATATATTGAGAATGTCTGTGCATATATGTATGTATAATTTAATAGGATTTTTATATTAATCTACCAACATGTTCAGAATATCTTAATTCTGTATCTAGCCGAATACCAAGACTCTTACAGTATTCAACCGGTTTTGTATTTTCATTATATTATAAATGGGATAATTTGCTATGTCTATGAAATAATAATAATTCAATTTTCCTTTCATTTGTTTCTACTGTCACCCAATAAAAAATAATTGGTATTATCTGTATAATAGTAATAACAAAACTTATTTATATACGATAGCTTATTTATTTACGATATTTACGTGAATCTACAGTATAAACAGATAACAACAAGGGTCTAAAATATTACGTTGCGGCATTACGCTGACTTAGTTTTCCACAAAACATTATACACTACACTCGACGCGCGTCTCGCCAACAAAGTTGGCATAATCTGGAGATGATTAAAACTGAAATTCTTTTTTTAGTTTTAATCATTAAAACTAAACCAAACAAACTACAGAAATAAAGAGTTTATACTCCATCTGAAAATGCCTTATATAATAAGGACTAAACAAATTAGGTCAAAACAGCTATTCTCCTGGCTATATGCCAAACACCGAGCGCTGAATTACATGACAAAATCTTTCGTATTTTTGTCCAACAGAGTTAGCACTAAAAATACAGTGACTGTTCCCAAACCACCAAGAGAGATACAAAAGTGTCACCTATCTCAGATATTGTTAACTGCAGACCGGCTTCGACCTTTCTGGTACCTTCCACTGCGGTGGAACGTAGCAACGTCTACTAGATGTGAGCTTTATCTGTCGAAGGTATACTCGTTTACACTGCACTGACGAGCCCCAAGATAGAAAGGTCGAAACCGGTCTGCAGTTAACGATATCCTGAGATAGGTGACACTTTGCATCTTTCTTGGTGGTTTTGGAACAATCATTGTATTTTTAGTGCTAACTCTGTTAGAGAAAAATACGACAAATTTTGTCATATAATTCAGCGCTCGGCGTTTGGCATATAGCCAGGAGAATAGCTGTTTTGACCTAATTTGTTTAGTCCTTATTATATAAGGCATTTGCAGATAGGTTGGAGTATAAACTCCTTATTTCTGTAGTTTGAATATTACCCTCTGGTAGTAAAACTTTGCATTATATTGATGATCTAAACTAAACACATCATCTGAAGATGATTAAAACTAAAACTCTAGTTTTAGTTTTAATCATCTCCAGATGATGCCCACTTCGTTAGCGAAACGCGCGTCGAGTGTAATGTATAGTATTTTGTGGAAAACTAAATCAGTGTTGTCTTCACACCAAAGGTTCCAACCTACTCCAGTACGTTGTGGCATACCTTTCAGAATGTAAGTAATATTGAAACATTCTGTTATCAACCTTTTTATAAAGTCCATTATATTTTAATTTACCACACAGAATAATCTGATTTAAAGTATAAAACTCTATACTGCAATCAAGTAAAATTATGTAACAGTTCATGTTATTATATCGCAGGCCCTGAACCCACAGTAACATGGAGTAGCGCAGTAGATGCAAAAATGGATATTCTAGAAAGAGTGCAAAATAACAATTATGTGACACGTAAAATATTGCAACAATTTAGGTAATTATCGAACTGCCCATAAAAATATTTCAAGCATCAAGCATCATAGTTACTATAATTTATATAATATATTTACATAATAAATCTTACTAACGTTCAACCTTACCACTTGGCAATACTGACGTTAATTTTTGTTTGTGTTTGGTTTGTCTAAGCTTACTATAACCAAAACTGCTATTGCAATGACATTAAGATATCGAATATTTTTCCCACCATGGATTTAAAAACACGCTCAGGTCAAGAAACTTAATGTAAGGGCAGGCATTGATAAAGCCTTAGGACTGTCTTAGTGTAATTATATTTGCTTTTTTCTGATAAAACAAGAAAAAGCTATTCTTTTAATGGGAATTAATTTAAGATAATTTTCACAATTGAACGGTAGCCATTTTGAAACGGCACGACAGAATCGAAGATAAATCTGGGAACATACTGAGTGAAACAAGAGTTTTCAAGTAATGTACACACGTCATATATCGTCATTATATATTGTCATTTAAGACGTCATATTTTTGACAGATAAAAGGCAAATAATAGATCAAACAAAAATTGTAGATCATGCAATTATCTATAAAAATTGTTCTTACACTTTTTTTTCTAAGAATCGCCATTTCTGAGATATAGCGATTCAAAAAGTTAAAGAGTTGTGTTCTCCATAATATGCACGAGTACGCCGCCTATATACATCACTAGGCCCGTAATACAAGTAAAAATATTAGTCTGTGTAACTTATACGTACAAATTGCACGATTCTGAAAATATAAACACAAAACAAACCCAGTCCCTCCTTTTATATGCCATGTCTAAAATGACAGGACAGATGTTTAACAACATAAAATGCGCCGATAAAGTAGTCCCTCTTTTAGCTATGAGTAGCATCATAAAAGTTCACGATGAGAAAGTACCTGTTGACCCTGTATTATTATTTCAACGCATGAATATTACGACGGCATTCGAAGATGAAATTGAAAAATATTTCGAATATGAATTGGCTCCCTACCCGTTGTCACTGTTCGATGATATGGGAATGCGTAAAACACAAAAATCAGCAATTTACGATTGTTTTCAAACAGTAAACATTGAGACTGACAACATGAATGCTACGTACATCATCGATGGAGGATATCTATTACTCCGTGTTGTATACCGCAAGAAACATTTAACATTATTTTAGATAAATACGTTAAGTATGTACGTAGACATTTTGGCCATAGAGTGACTTTTGTAGTTGATGATTATACAGATCGCAAGAAAAATATTAAAGCCGCAGAACAACGTCGTCGAATTACAATAACATCTTCATCTTCTGATGTCATTTTTGATCAATTTATGACAGTTCCCACAAGTCAACAAAAATTTCTTGCTAATACTTACAAGTCTCGGTTCATTTCAATGTTGAAAGAATAATGTACCACTGAAAATATTTTTGTCAAACAAGCTGATAATGACGCTGATGTCCTAATACTTGAAACAGCAATAGAACAACTCCAACCGAAAAATTATTTATTTCTTAAAACCTGGAAAGGCTCAACAGGGATCGGAAATGTATTCATCCTAAAGTTTATCTGCTTTTTCAAAATGCCAAAATCACATACTATTTTTACACGCAATAACTGGTTGCGATACGACACCAGCAATTTTCAGGAGAGGTAAAACAACAGTTTTTAAATTGTTTGAAAAAAAAAAAGATTTAGTTAATTGTGCTAATGTTTTTTAAAGAGATTAACTCTACTCCACAATCTGTAATCACCAACGGAACTCACTTCCTTCTTTCTGTATATGGAGCTCCTAAAAAATTACCTGCTTAGATAAGTTTCGATACTTATCTTTTGTAAAAAATACACAATACACGATAAACAATAAACGAGTGCAATTAGCTTGTTTTCCCCAAGCTCTGCATCTGCTCATTAACATCTACTTCGGGTATATTATCAAGTTCAAGAGTGGCTTGGTAATCAACTGGACCCAGAAGACTGGGGTTGGATGTTAATTGACAATACATTGGAATCAATCCAGACTTTACTCCCACCTGCACCGGAAAAATTCCTCAATACATTTTTTTGCAATTGCAAAAAAGGGCGTAGTGCTAAATGCGGCTGCAAAAAAGTTGGATTGTTTTGTTCATTAGCGTGTACCAGTTGTCAAGGCCAGTCGTGCTCCAATGTTGAGTCGCCATCAGAAGAGGATTTTTACGATATCAGCGAGGAGACATCTGATGCATCGCTATTAGAGCAATTTACTTGTATCCAACAGGAGGAGGAGGAAGAAGAAGACGCAAGAGATGGATAAGAAGAAGAAGAAGACATTACACTTGAAGTTCCATTAGATAATTATCAATCAGACGAATAGTTTTCCCCAATTACTCATAATTCACACCGCGTTCATCATTTCCAATAGTACCATTTTTTATTTAATACAATATTATTTAATTAAACAGGACTACAATAGATCGTAGAATAGGCCTACCGGGGAAACCACATTTAAAAAAACGCGCCAAGTACACTACCTCACAGGTGGCGTGGAAACGTGTGCATATTATGGAGAATACAACTTTCTAACTTTTTGAATCGCTATATCTCAAAAATGATGATTCTTAGAAAAAAAAAGTATAAGAACAATTTTTATAGATGATCTACAATTTTTATTTGATCTATTTTTATGATAAAACTTACCGTTTGGCTAAACAATGCAAAAAAACCATATTTGCGAACTTTGACCTTGAATAAATTTGTTTGCAGATGTGGGATCGATGGGAACTTTTCACATTTCATTTATAATGGTGTTCCAAACATCCGTACCAATTTTCAGCTCTATGCGAATTTTTGTAAGCTTACCTCTATCTTCTGAGCTAAATTGACCGGAGTAGTACTTGTGTAGAATATTATTGAGCTGCTACCTAAGCTTTGCCGTTATATTGATTTAATTATGATATCTAATCAAATATACAACACATACTAGCGGTAGGAATCGAATAAAGTCTATTGTAAAAAGTACATCATTTTGCCATAAAAATTGTAAACATTTATGCTCATATATAAAAATAAACCCAGTACTTCGTATACTTCTATTGTGCAGAACGTCTAATTTTCATTAAAATTAACAGTTGTTGCAATTTTTCCGATAATCATAATCCTGAGGAAAAGCAACTCCATAATGTGTAAATAGTTTTCCACATTCCTACAACTTTCCATTTCCAAAAGATGCAATAAATCTCATTTCCAATTTTTAATTAGTCAAAATTTCATACCAATTCAAATACATTTGATTATATCCGAAGTATTTTTTCACATAGTTTGTCACTTCATATCCATTCTGTATATCAAGTATGAATTAATTAAGGTATCATGAAAATTTGCCACATATGTTATTCAACATTTATCTTTGTAATATAAAAATAGTCATGCTATTAAAAAACCGCTATGCAAGCTAAGAAATAGCCTCTCCTACGCACGTTATTAGTTGAATCGATTTAATCAAAGAACTGCAAATTGGAACACTTCCTTTGCCCAAGAGATAATATCTATACATATAATAGATATTATCTCTTGGGCATAATAATATCCTGTGGTGTGCCTATGATTGTAGTAAACAATGAAATAACGGTGGAGTTTCACTTTTATTTGTTTTACATAGAGGAGGTTCGTGTAATATATCATCTGATATGTTCCGCTATCTTACTGTTTTATAAAATGTAGCAATTGAATATTTAGTTTAAAATAACATTAAAATATGTATTTCTCGGAACTTGTTGTGTTTTATGAGATATAATGGGTGTTCCTAATCGAGGAGTGCACTACACTGTTTACCAATTTCCTCTGGCATTGGATGTAAAAAGATAATGTTTAGTCCATGGAGAGCATTGTAAGTTGATTATCTTTCAATTGGTAAGTGTATGCATCCGTTACTAATATTAGCACATTATTACTTTCAATATATAATATTTATGTAATATACTGAATAATAGTATTACATGCGTCATTATTATTTCTGTGGTTTGTATTAGTCAATAATGTAACAGTAGTAATCGTACGTATTACAACGAAAACCAATTGTGTCATTTACTATCTACCGCAAAAAAATATTACGTATGTCCTCTGTAATATTACCCACGTTATTTTGATGACGCACAAACAGATGAAGTACGGTATGTGACTATAGATCATTACAGTTGTTATATACATATATTTTTTAGCAGTAAACTACTAAATTGTGAAAAATGTTTCATAGATAACCGATTGAGTACATATAACGTAGGGTGAAGGTATATTCGTTAAAAGCATAATGGGAATATTTTAAATACTTTTCAGATAATAAGATCACATTAGAATTGTTAATGCACAGAATCGTATTTCCATTCGTTTTGCAACAAAGATATCTCACGCGGTACTTATGTAGTGAGGATATTGGGACCTTCAACATCGGTAACGGATCTGTTCTTATGACTCACACGTAATGTTCTCATATACGCTTGTTTATAGCAGATCTAAGTATCTTTTTTCAGAAAATTCAATCGCAATTATGTAAAATATCGTATAATATTCGTTAGCACTGTATCTATTATATCTTATAGTAAATAAGTGGGTTACATGCTATATTTTGATATATTTAACTGATTTTTAAGAAGTTGGAAAAAACACGCTGCTATCGCCGTCTTAGAAGTATAGCTCAGCAAACTAACAAACAACGAGGTACGCTAATATCCCAACTGCACTGATTGTGCCTATTTTTGGTTGTGGTAGTTTTATCATACAGTCAGAACTACACCAAGACCACATTCAAGCTCTGGCCAGATATTACGACAAGTCGAATTGTTAACACACTCATAAATATTTATTTTTGGCTAAGAAGTACTTGGTTCTATATTTCCAATGTTAGTGCCAAAACAACTGCTGGAGAAGTTGGTTAAATATGTGATACCATACCGTAATAATGTACAGTTATAGCAGAATGAAAATTTATGTAGTAAATTCATGTGTATAATAGTCCCTTCAAATTAGGAAAATTGAGGGAAATTATTCCTACAGCTAAGCGACCTATACAAAAGTTGTGTTGGGGTTGTGTCAATATATTTTTCACCTAGCGTATGATAAAAAAGGGTTGTTTTTTAGATATAGACATATATGTGCGTTTTTGGCCGTTTTTTCGGTTTTTTGTGTTTTTCTGAAAAACTATGTATTTGGGAAAACATGACCTCATTTCATGTTGTAGACTTTGCCATTTTCCACACTTTTTATTCTTTTCATTTATTCGAAATTATGCTTAGTTGTGCCGCTAGAGCGCGCTGAAGTATTTTTGAGCTCTTTTTCGATTTTAAGCCAAAACTATGCATTGTAGAGAAAAATATCAAGATATCAAAGTTGTAGATATAAAAATTTCCGACACATTTTGTTCTTGTGTTTTTTTTTCAAAGTCGCACAGTTTTGTCACTAGAGGGCGAAAACCGTTTAATTTTTATTTATTTTTTTTTTTGTAATACTCTTGCGCGAATGAATTGATATACATACCGTTTGATATACATACCCAGACTAGATTCTCGAGAAGAAAATGTTTTATTCTTGTAGACTGTTACATGTTACGTGTAAAGTGCGTGCTTTATATATTGTGGCATAAACTCGACATTTCGACAATGCTTTCTCAAGATAGATGCATATTAATAGCAATTACAAAAAAAAATATTTCTAAAATCTCCCAAACGTCTTCACGAGTTTCACAGAAAGTGGCCTGGAATTCCCTAACCACCAAATCCGATTCTTACACGTAGGGGAACATGGTTGAAATCAGCTTTTTATTATCCTGAAAACTTCCAGCAAACAAAACCTGTAATATTACAGTTCAATCCTGTTGAGGCTGTAGCTATTAAGAAAAGTCAGACACAATTACCATTGAAACTGATTTAAAAACTATTCATACCAACTATAAAGAAATGCATGACGCAATAGAGAAATTAATTGATGAACATTAATTCAAAATGAGCGCGTCAAACAAAAGTTCGAAAATGCGTTAAAGAAAGACACCGATTTTAATATATTAAGACAAGTTTATGATGATCTATAGATCCGTTAAGTGAGTGCAAAGGGTATTTTACGTATTACATCAATAGATGTCGAACGGTCATTCTCCAAATATAAGAACATATTTTCATCACAGCGAGCATCATTCTCGGAGACAAATATGGAACACACCTGATGTTGCAAAGTATTTACGGATCGTCTTCAGTTCATGATAATGATGATAATGATCATGTTAGTTCATCACGCTAGTTAAGAGGCTAAATACATACAGTGTTATATTTACTTGTAACAATTGAGTGACTTTGTTACTAATGTTGGAATATTACATTCAACAATAATTATTTTAGGTTTAAAAATAGTCTTCATGGGGTGCCTGAAATTAACATAAACATTAGGTCAGCATTTATGAGTTCGGGTAACTCAATATCGAATGTTTAACAGTCCAAATGTCGTTGGAATAAAAATAGATTATTTAGCAAGTTAGTCTGAAAGATTATACGTTAGAATACACATCTTAATTTCTTTATACGTAATTTAGTTATTATACAAGGTATCAATAAACTCGTATTGTCCTGAAATTGTATCTTTAATTATTTATTCTCCCAAGTACTTCGAACAACTAATTACTTTGTATTATTATTTTATTACCCATATCAGGATTCGTACGTCTATGGCACACAGCACATTTCCCACAGCCTTATTTATAACTGCATTCTTAAACAATTCTTAATTGTTCCATCTTACATTCCAGAAAATGACCATTATGATCTTGAGGCATGCAAAATGGTCTGTAACTATATCAGAAAAGTATAATTGAAGAACAGTACGGAAAACCCTTCGAACGAGTCAAAACTGTCGAAAGTTTTTTCAAGATATGCACAAGCTTAAAGGCATTTGTTAACGACGTTTACTTGAATGTAAAAGTAGTGATGCTATTTATCAGGGGCGTGTAAAAGCGATAACGAAAGCAAATATGTATGTATATGGCATTCAGGATCAAGGGTCGTTTATTATATTAGATATTCCTAATGCGAAAACTAATCATCCACGAATTTTACGATTACTTGTCAAGAAAATTGAAGAAATTTCGCCAATCAAGTAGTGCGCAGGAACACAATAGGAAATTAGTCCTATAAGATTTCAAAATGTCTAAATTTGCCAGATTAACTTTCCTATACCAAACTTGCGTCCCAACAAAAGTTCTGCGGAACTTCTACTTTGCCACTATTCTGGCAAGCAAAGGCGCTAATTTGATTGATTTTGAGTCTTAAAAGACAGTTTTGTGTGGTGATCTCTTCTTCTGTTGCTGAGGGATATGTTGAATATACTGTACAAAACAAAATTCAGTTTTGAAAATACATTTAGCATGAAAATAGATATAAGACATTATATCTGTCCTGTACGTATTCTCATTCCTTCTAGTACTGAAAAGAACATTGTGTTGGAGAACAAGTGTTTCATTACAAACATTCAAATAATTTGTACTGATTGTTTAAACTGTAGTCTCAATATCGTTTTTAATAATAAAATAAATATGAAATATTAAAAAAATAATTTATAGCTATAAATGTGATGTCTATTTTGAATTTACGATCGATAAGTAAGTCACTTATCGATCAGTAATTTGTAAATACAATTTTCTGATGCCATAATTAATTCAGTAAATACATCAAATTACCCAATGATGCAGAAATTAACGAGAGCGTAAATGATGACGGTTACAACAAGACCTTACATATTTTTATACAAATTTACAGTACAGCCTCTTACAAATAGCAAGTACTGGCGTTGTCAAAATTACCCATACATTAGACCTTTTATTAAACAAATCGATTATAAACTCATTTCCAAACACCTACAAATATACTAAATGACGTGTTATGAATTAAATAAAGAAGTATATAACTATTTTTTTTTGTTGATGTTGACTTATTGCCAGAAAGTTCAAAATGTTAATATTGTTCAGATTATAATGGTGAAACGTTGTTTTCTTTTATTTTAGAAATGAATCCACATGAAAATGGTAATGTGTTTTTATTGAGAACTATAAAAATATCACCGCATACTAAATGCAGGAAATTGTGCTTGAAATGTTAACTATCTACTGATGGAATCAGTCTTTAATTCCCTTCACCGTTAATATTATAGTAGGTACATAAGTTTTCGTCTCATAAACTTGTCTTAAAGTTTCGTTACGCTTAGTTAGTTATTTCATTACTCCATTTGATTTATTTTTCGTTGGCATATTTATTTTTTCTTATATTTGGTTAGTCATTAATATCAATATCAAAGTGAGTTCTGATTTTAATTACGATTGATTTACATGTACTATTTATAATTAGTAATAATTATAATAATTTAGAATTAATAATTTGAGGTTTTTCAGTACATCCGGAATTTAAAAGGAAATTCCGGAATGAGTTACACACATTTTCATAACATTTTCAATTAGTTTTCAAGAACATACATTAGCATAAGTAATTACGTAATTAAACATCAAAAATATTATACAGTTTTCGGAAAATTCACGGAAAACTTACGAGGTCTGATAAAAAATACAGCGAACGAATTTTTATAGCAGAAACTGCTGAAGCTACATATGTGTGAAATAATGCGTCCGGTAGCCTGATCCTTTGAGATAGTCAGTGTCAAGTTCGAATAAGTTGTCACTTGTCAATTGGATTCCAGAGCCAGAGGAGTGAGAACGTGTTTACCGTGTCTGTCGCGCATCATCGATTTCGAACAAGGCATTGACATCAAGTTTTGGTTTAAGTTGCAAAAAAGTGCCAAAGAATCTCATGAAATGTTAAAATCAGTGAAGACAGTGATACTGAAAACTGTTTACAAGTGGTATGAGCGACTTAAAAACGGAAATGAGTCGGTTGAAGACGAGCAATACTCGGGACGTCCTTCGACCTCAAAAACATTGCAAAAGTGAAAGAATGATTCGCTAAAACAGGCGACTGACTATTCAAGAGATTAACGAAGAACTGAACATCTCGTACAGGTCAATGGCTTCTTCCTCCATCACGACAATGCGCCATGCCACACCTAGCTTCTGATTTTGGCTGAAAAAAAGATTCCTGTCTTCCACTTACTCTTCGGATTTAGCACCATGTGACTTCTGGCTCTTTCCAAAAATCAAAGCCGTGATAAAAAGTAAACGTTTTAACACCATTCCCGACATTGAGAGGGCCATGACGGAGCAGCTGTAAGCTCTTCCTAAAGAAGCCTTCCAGAAATACTTCTAATCATGGAAACAATGTTGGGATAATTGCGTTGGGAGATTATTTCAAATTTTAAGTAAGCTTATTATTGTGTTCATAATGAAATTATTCATCGTATTTTTTTATCCGCCATCGTATAAATAATAAAATAACAGAGTACGCTCCTAATCAAAAGGCAACTCACAAGTTACTTAATTTTTATAGAAACATTAAATTATGTGATATTAATCTATGGTATTAATAGCGCTAATTAATCGCTGCTGTATGAAAATACATCTCACAAAAGATAACAATATTTATATCTCCCGTGGAGAACAAAATTAAATGAAATATATATTTAATATTGTATAATAGACGCCCCACTAAATAACACAGTTGGCATAACTAGTCATAATATCAGAAGAACGGGAAAAACTTTAAATGTGTGATTAAACGTCGGCGTCTTTAACTACACCGACTCCTATGACTGATGAGATGGTAAATCTGTATTGTTAATAAAATCAATTAGTATCATACTGGGTGCCATTATATACAATCAGCATAAATATGTTCGGTATAGGGGAGAACTAAACATAGACATTCAGCAAACAATTTATCTAATAAACTTAGATAGTGAACATGCTTCGGCACTGTATTATTGATCACTTTAGTGTTTATTAAAAAATTCCCCTGGCCTGGGGCTTTAGGGGAAGGAAGCCCAATTCTGTATGTACCAAAAAAAATTAAACAGCTGTAGAATTTTGGTGTACAACTATAAGGAATTTGTATGAATTACAAAACTATTATATACTATTCATTTCATCGCTATTTGCCAAATAAAAAAATTCTCATATCTTGCTGATAAACGGAATTCTACCTGAGCCTAGCCATAAATATAATCCAAGGTTATGTTTTGAGATTTATTTGGCAAATAGCGATGAAATAAACTATAGAATAATATCCATTATATAGATATTTGTGGAAATTACCAGGTATTATCTGGAACTTATGGTATATTTAGGTATTGCTCTCGAAATACGGTAAAAAAAAATTCATTTTTGTTACAAAAAACAAGGTTTGCAATTTAAAAAATACTATGATGAAATGTTCGAGATACTAAAGAGCGCGGAAATGAAGTACAGAGATAGGAGAGTAGTACACAATCTATACATAGAGCAAACTGCTGTTATAGAAGTAGAAGGGGAAAAAGGGAAGTAGGTATTAGGAAAGGAGTAAGACAAGGATGTACGCTATCACCACTAATTTTTAATCTGTACATCGAAGAGGCGATTAATGTGGTAAAAGATAGAGTGGATTTCGGGATTAAAGTACAGGGACAGAAACTAAAAATGTTGAGATTCGCGGATGATATAGCAGTATTAGCATCTAGTAAGGAGGAATTAGAATCAGCATTGAACGAAATGGAGGCAATGTTGACAGAGGAATACGGAATGAGGGTGAATAAAAACAAAACTAAAGTGTTAGTGTGCAGAGGGCGCGAGAGCAGAGCAAAAACGAAAGTACAAATTAAAAATGAAAGATTGGAGGAAGTTAAAGACTTCACTTATTTAGGAAGTAAAATAAATTGGGATGGAAGAAGCGATAAAGACACAAAACAAAGAATAGCGCAGGGTCGAGTAGCTTTTAACAAAAAGAAAGCACTTTTATGCTCCGGGGTAATAAACTTAGAAACAAGGAAGAGATTTTTGAAAACATATGTATGGAGCACGGCACTATACGGCTGCGAAAGCTGGACGGTAGGGGAAGCAAGTAGGAAGAAATTGGAAGCTTTTGAGATGTGGTGTTACCGAAGAATGATGAAAATACCATGGACTGATAGGGTTAGAAACGCAGAAGTATTGGAGAAAGTCGGCGAGAAAAGAAGTATGTGGAAAAACTTAAAGAAGAGAAGAGATAGAATGGTAGGCCACTTGCTGAGACATGGGGGAATAGTCCGCGATATTTTGGAGGCAGAAATAGGAGTGAAGAAAGGCAGAGGTAGGCCTAGATTAGACTACTGCTCGCAAATAGTAAGGGATGTAGGTTGTAGCACAATTAGCGAAATGCGTAGGTTAGCACAAGATAGAGAAGCTGGAGGTTAGCGTCCAACCAGTCTTAGGACTGATGACCTAATGATGATGATGATATGATGATATCACAGCTAACAATAAATCTGAAATAAATTTTTACTTCAGTCAATGTCTCTTTAAAAAATAAGGCTGACGGGTTTCAGGATATTCAAAAAAATCCTTTAATAATAAAATTATGAATATAGTCCCAAAGCGAAACTGGAACACTACATATCGCTTACTTACAAAAAGACAGGCACAACACAAAAAATTTAGTTTTGAGATAATTAAGTTTAAAAATTTTTACTTTTATTGTTTCTTCTTAAGATCACATGTTATAGAGTATAACCACAACATTTTAAATTTACTTTAGATTATGGCTAAAGTAGCTATACCAGTAAACTCAACGTCTTATTATGAAAAGAAAAAAAATTAAATATTTTTTTGTTTAAATTTTGAGTTGTATATACGAAAAACCTTTTTGGAATAATGAAGGGAATAAATAAAAATCTATAATGCATTTCATAAAGTTTTATATTACAAGAATAAGAAAAATAGTATTTATTAAAGTAGTGAATCAGAAAATAAATAAAATAATGTGTAATAACAAAGTATATTATTACAATGAATCGAAAAACAGTTTATATATTTTAGGAATGTTATTTCTTTTTTTTTGAATAAGTTGAAACGGGCTTTTTTTCTCTGGTATGTGTGGCGTATTCAGCTTAATATTTTTGATATCAATTCCAGTTCACTCCCTACTATGACGTCTATTAGTTCTATCCAATTTGATCTCCTAAAATTCTTCATCGGCGTAACTCGTTTTATATAAACATGACTTAGATAAGAGTAATACAAGTTGATAGAAATTATCCAATCTCACTAATTTTCAAATTTTCGTTTTCATATTTTCGGAGTAGGAGGGGGGGGGGGGGGAATCTGGTTAGATAATTCTTTCATGTCAAAGAAAGATTCGTGTGAGAGTTCATTTACTTGATAGGGAGTGCCAGTGCTTTTCTGCAAAAAGAACGTAGTTTCCTATGTATGTTGGTGTAACAATCCCAATATTGATAAATTTTGAGTTGTGTCAGTATTCTCGCAAATGAGCGATATTTTATTCATATTCAATTGCGTCATTTTGCCAGTAACAGCTTATCAGTGGCGGCTCCTGGCTGTGTTACATGGGTGGGTACAGCAATGGCGTGGCATGTGGGGATAACAAATGATAGAAAATATATAGCTTACAATTATTTGTACAGGAAATCACCTCCTACGAGTATACCCTAGGCATTTAAAAAAATGTTGATAAATTTTCATATTAAAGTCCTGAATCTGTTTAACAATTTCCTTAGTTTTCTTATATTTTCATTATTTTTTATACTATCACTCACTACGACTATATTTTGATGGCGATATAAATGCGTGCCCGTAGCCACTGTATACCAATAGAAGCCTAAAATTTCGATGGAAGAAATCTGGCCCAAAATTTAAAACTACGATGGTCCGATGAAGAGTCTAGTATATGTAGAATTCATATTACAAGAATCCTTTATAGTATAAAGGTTTAAAGTTCATACATACAATATTATTATATTTTTTAGAAAGTTTATGATTACTGTATTACAAAATTAACAGAAAACAAAGGTGATTTTTTTTAAACAATTAAGTGGGCATGTGCATCTGTTGTCCTTATTACAAACCACCACTAAACATCACTACTATATAATCAAGACAGTATTGTAGTATTAAGTTTTTTGTTTATTTTATAAAATTTAAATAAATGGGTTAAATTCCAATTATGAAAAAATCTTCAACCGATAATGTATACAAATGATTTTTTAACACCTTCATATAAAGTTGTTATAGTAATATTATGGGTAAAATTCAATGTCCTCTGTTGGAAAATAAATATACGTACAGTTCGTCAAGAATAGGAAAACGTGTGATATTTTCTAGGTATGCGTAGAAGAAAGGGTGCGGCAGCATACGGAGGGAAAAGGATGCGCTTTACGCGGCCAGATCGAACTCTTGTGTACATTCACATTCAATATATATCCATCGATATTCACTCTGGAATGATCTCAATTCGACTGAGTAAAGATTAGGCCATTTACTGCGCACCTCGTGGGTGGTCCGATATAGCAGTTTTGATACTTGTTCCTATTCTTGACGAGCTATATATAGGGTATTTCTTGCAAAATTATTTATTTGAATAAGTGTTGTAAAATGAGTGATGCCCTAACAAAAATTCGTTCATTTTTCTTTTGAAAACATAACCATTTTCTAAAAAAAAATTAAAACATTATCTTATATGAAAAGTTAGATGAAGAGTTAAGACCATAACAGATTTTCTGTTTTTTCTATGTAATGTGGAGTACACCATATTTTTCATGTAACAACTAAAGTCATAAGTAACATAAATTCCAGTTAGCAGATCAAACGAATTAGAGAACACTGGTTGTTGTCTCTAATTCGTACAAATTGTAAAAATTAGTGGTATTCTTAAAGAAGTGCTGTGTATATTAGTGAATTATGAAGCATTATTTAGCATTAACGAGAAATTTTTAGTAGTATCGGGCATTACTAATGTTAAATCAGGCTTTTGCGTACAAAATTCGATCAGTGACTTCCTCTTCGTATTTGATTTTCATACAAATTGCGGGTCGGAACGATGAAAAATACCAATTTATGGCGGTCTTAAAGGTGTGCGTGGTGAAATAATGCCAGTGATTATGTTGCTATGGCTACGTTTATTTATAATGAAATAAATAGCAAGAAAATTACAAGCTAGGTACTGAAAGAGGAGACGATGTTTCATGATGAATTACAAAAATCGACTCGTATAAGACTCTTAAGTATTTATAGTCTACCCCATTATTCCTGCATTTATGAAAAAAATACACCAGGTTTATTACATAATATAAAATCATGCACATATAGAGAGATAAAATATGTTTTACATAAACATTTATTTATGTGGTGTAAGAAGTGATAATAGGGATAAAATATCTATTTACTAAACGGCTGTTTTCGTGTGTCACGAAATTTTTAGGTCGATGTACGAAATGCTTTTCGTTCGAATTTCGGAATTTTGACAAAATCAAAATAGTAAATCGACCCTTGTGAACAACGTGGTAACTTTTGTTTTTTAATTCGAAGTCTCTAGAGGCATGCTCCGGAGGTGCCCTCAATATGAACGAGGGGATGACGCAATATTATTGCGATTTGCTTACTCGTCCCATTTACTAAGCGAATGTTTTCGTGTGTGTGTGTGTGTGTGTGTCATGAAATTCTTTAGGTCGATGTACCAAATTATTTTTGTTCGAATTTCGGCATTTTGATGAGGTCAATATAGTAAATCGACCCCTGCGAACAACGTGGTAACTTTTGTTTTTTGATCCTAAGCCTATCGAAGAAGCTTTGCATATGAAAGCAAATACCTCATTTAAACTCTCTGAGGACTCCATTAATCGTATTAAACTACTTTTATACAAAATAAAGGACTGATGTGTCAAATCGAAGTTTTTTTACGAAAAATTTCACGAGAAAACACTATGAAGATGTATTCCATTGGCTCCTGGCATCTTCAGATTCTTGAATAATTGGAACGCGAAAACTTCGAACTAAGAAAAAAATTTTAGCAAAGAAGCAATACAATTACTTATTTCAGCAGAATTATCATATATTTCGTCGGATGAATTTGACTTTGAGTGCTCAGAAGAACCCTCGACGAGCCACAATAGTTAATTCGTTGTATTAAGTAATGTAATTAATAATTTATCAATGTATGCCATTTAATAAACAATAAAAATGTATTGTTGCTTAAACAATCTACTTTCCTATCTATTTGTACCAGTAGAATAATTTTTTTTAGTTAAAACATTTTTTAACATGTCCAACATTTTGAAATTTCAAAATGCAATTTCATATTTGATATCATTGTTTACAAACTAATTCAGTACACTCAACCGTTCTTGTTGTAAACAATTTTTAAATAAATATGGCGGCCATTCTAGGTCCGCCATTTTGAATTTTAAAAATCAAATTTCATTTTTCAAATCAGCGACCCGAAAAACCGTTGTATCCAAATTGTCAACAAATTCCGATAACCAAAAGTACTTTTGGCTACAAAATCGGGATTTGGAAACACTGTGCGGCATGAGGCAGTTGATCATGAGAAATTGAAAACAACCCCTACAGGTGTTATTTTGTATACAAAAGACAATACTTTTAATTTGATGACTTTTATTCCGATCTTTCAGTCCGAGGACATACCGTATGAAACGTCAAAAGGAAATATATGCTTTAAGCATTTATTGGATACAAATATTTGTATTATAATGTATGCAAAATATATAAGAATGTAACTTGTTATTTGCATGCGTATGAGCAATCTATCCGTTTTTAGACTTTTCTTTGCATTTCCTACACTATAATAAAACAATTATACCATAAAAATTCCAACGGCGGCAATAAAAACGCAGAGCAATAAAATTTGCAAAATACTTTAACCAAGCGAAACCGTACATTTTTAACTTAAACAGAAAGTTTGTTTTGCAGATGTGTCACGGAAAAACGCAAGGAATGTGCAAACAATACAATGTATCTATCAAAATTTAAATATTGCGCAGAACATCCTCATAAATACCATATAAATCATATGCAATGCAAAAACAAGCTATTGTTAACGGCGTACTTCAACAATTTGGTATAAAATAAAGAATATTTTAATAATCGCACAAAACGTGATAAGCTTACGTAATGTGGTTATACCCAAAATAGACAATGTATTTTCAATGAAAATTTTATTTTGATTAAATAAACTGATTATATAATCTGGAGGGTACTATAAATCAAAATAAATAGTATGCTATGAGAATTTTTAATCACTATAATATATATTTTTTGTACTTAATTTTGATAGCAAAATCGTTGCAGTAGGCTAATATTTAGTTGTAAGTTATATCTGATAAGTGTTGTGACAATAATCTTTGCAGGTTTGAAGGAATGTTTATGTCCTATTTCATCTCATTTTTGTTTTCAACATAATCAAATATTTATTCGCTATACGAGTCTTTAAAAGCAAACCCGTACCATATTTCTCTAACACTATTTTAGATTTTACACGTTTCAATTAAATATTATGTTGGAACACATATCATTCCAAAAAATCTTGCAGAATCATTTTACATACTGTTTCGCATAATTTCTCATAATTGTCGACAAATCAAAAGCTGTTTAGCCGCCTATTAGTAGGGTATATCAAATATGTTAGTTATATTACTGTGGTTACGTCTGATAATTCAGGTATTAATATATGGCTTCGTGTTTGACGTTTGAAATTATGGAATAGAAAGGATAGATTATTAATAAATTTGTTGTAAATTTTTATAGGTTTTTTAGATGTCTTTAGAGCTAAATTTAGTTAGATAAAAACGTCAAGTAATAATGAAGTATCAATATACCGAATGTGAACCACTAGAAACACTGAAATTTGCTAATAATACTACATTTCAAAAAATAAAACCCGCCACAGGTAGGATTCGACATGTGTCCCGGATCAGAACCGAACGACATACAGCTGTTTCGAACTTGTTAGTTCTCATCAGTGCCGCATACGGTACGCCGATTCAGGACAAATGCCGAATGAACTTTATGGCCTATACATCTTTATCGATACGATCTCTGTCAGTAACTTATAAGTCGGAAATCGAGAAAGGAACCACCAAGCCGCCAAGCGGCTATCAAAGTAGTTCCCGAATAGCAAAGCTATTACATAATCGCTCTAGGAAACAACTACTCCTCGGGCTAAAGCCCCGCCAGGCATTGAATTATACCCAGAAGCGATCCTCTAACTTATATATAAGCGTCAGTAACTTATATATAAGTTACTGACAGAGATCGTATCGATAAAGATGTATAGGCCATAAAGTTCATTCGGCATTTGTCCTGAATCGGCGTACAGCTTTATGTCGTTCGGTTCCGATCCGGGACAAATGTCGAATCCTACCTGTGGCGGGTTTTATTTTTTGAAACCTTATCTGATCGTGCAGGAACACGAGAAAGGGGTCGAGGATCGCTTCTGGGTATAATTCAATGCCTGGCGGGGCTTTAGCCCGAGAAGTAGTTGTTTCCTAGAGCGATTATGTAATAGCTTTGCTATTCGGGAACTACTTTGATAGCGGCTTGGCGGCTTGGTGGTTCCTTTCTCGATTTCCGACTTATAAGTTACTGACAGAGATCGTATCGATAAAGATGTATAGGCCATAAAGTTCATTCGGCATTTGTCCTGAATCGGCGTACCGTATGCGGCACTGATGAGAACTAACAAGTTCGAAACAGCTGTATGTCGTTCGGTTCCGATCCGGGACAAATGTCGAATCCTACCTGTGGCGGGTTTTATTTTTTGAAACCTTATCTGATCGTGCAGAAACACGAGAAAGGGGTCGAGGATCGCTTCTGGGTATAATTCAATGCCTGGCGGGGCTTTAGCCCGAGGAGTAGTTCTTTCCTAGAGCGAATATGTAATAGCTTTGCTATTCGGGAACTACTTTGATAGCCGCTTGGTGGTTCCTTTCTCGATTTCCGACTTATAAGTTACTGAATAATACTACAGGCCAGTTTTTTCCAAATAAATCTAAAGAAAAATATTATGTTAGAAGCAATCTATGGACTGGCGTTAAAAGATGTTATTTCGAGCGATTTCAGAAAATTTTGTAACTTAGATATTTAAAACATTCACTTTATGGAGAACTTACTCTATGTTGAAAACAACGATTATCAACAAACACAATATTAATATTCTATTATTTAAAATTAAGATCGTTCTCAAAAAGAACGTCTGATGGTTATCAGGCAAAACATCCCCAAAGTATTATCTACCCAAGAAATAAATATCTTTATTAAAGAAGCCGTTGATGAGGCATATTTAGACAGAAAGGTATTAAAGTTCGTTAACATTTTGCCTTCACAAGTGGCAATATTGAACGCTATATTGAAAACTAAAATTCAAAGGCTAAAATTAAAAGTAACAAAAAAATCATGCATCATGTATAGAATCATTACATGCATATTTTACAATGTCGCAATCTCAACAGAATATTCGTCTATAAATTTCAAACACTAGTAGTACACATCTTTCTTCTACATTACCAAACAGGAAGAATAAACATTTAGAACATTTGTATACAAAAACAATACCCAATATTTGTTAGAGAAAGTATAGCTACAATACGTTTGGAATGGAATTCCATACTCCATATCCCATACTCGCGAATCAACAAACTTTTCGCTCGTATGGAATATGGCCCATACCATAATTTTCTATAGAAATCATATATTACATACATATCATGTTGAGTACTCAACATATCAAAATTATTGAATGTTCTGGTTCTAAATGATAAACATGACTCATATTCACTCTTGAGAAAACATTATCGAGGAAACTACAAGTCCTAAAGTTTGCTGTATAAATTTGGGCTACATTAAGTCAGTGCTCCCGTGAAAATTGTCAAGCGAACTAAAATTGTAATAGTCAAGCTAATTAGCTGATTGGGAATTGGTGGAAATATTAATTACAACGTTCGTGATCGAAATCGTTCAATGAGGGTTGACCAATTAAGTACCGGAAAATTCACCTTCATTTCTATTTGTATTTGATGGTCTGTTACATAGAGATTTTGTTGTTTTGATATACTATTGCTTTTAATCGGAATAATTACAAAAAATAGTATCTGCTTGTTCAGTTAAAAAAACTATGACATAAAGGAAAGATAGGTTAAGTTACATTATTCAAGGCACTACAGATGCAGGTTGTATTAAAATTATTTATTAGTGATATGAGCAATACTGTGCTTGGTAAGACACCATTATGGTATAATGCTCGTATTAAGGCATACTTCTACTCATATTACGTTGATATAAATAGACAAAGATTATGTATATAACAAAAGAAGGCGAAGAACTATCACTGAGACAACAGTTCAGTCAGAAATAACCAACGCAAAATAGAAAACGCAATGGCACACGTGTCGTCACCAATGAGTCTAGTCAAATCGATGTAACTGAACTTCTACTACTACTAGAACTTGATCGAACTCAATGTTAAAGTATTACAGAGTTGTATCAAAAATGGAGTGCCCAGGAATTCCGATTACAGAATCCTTTGACTTGCAATATTCCATCCCTATGAAACTAGACTTTTACAATGGACTAATTGAGGATAACTAAGATCGTAGCTCATAGTGTTGCGTTCTCATGTCTTTCATGACTATCGCGCTATATTTATTGCCTAATACTTAAATGGAGAAATGTTTCTTCTTTCATTACAAATTTATTAGAGAATAGAAAATGTGATAGATCCCATAATCAGACAAGTATTAGGAGACGATGATAATCCTCAAGATGGACTAATATTTCAACAGAACGAGGCTCCTCTGCATTATGATGTGCGAGCACGGGAACTCTTGGACCAAAAATTTCTTGAGCGATGGATTAGGCAAAGATTAGTCCAATGATATAGCTGCCCTGATCGGTAATTATTTGTGGCCCGATTGATTATTTTGTTGAGTAATAATAACATTTTTAATCAAATTTTGTTTACTTATATTTACCTCTTGCGCTTTTATATTTTTTCTCTGTATTTATTATGATTATAAAATTAAAAAACTGTGAATCCAGTTGTTCTTTTTAGGTCCATGTGAAACAGAAGAATTTCTCAAACAGTTTTTATCAAATACTCCGATTACGATTTGGCTAACAAGCAAAAGTAAACCAATGATGTTATCAAGGTTAAGATACATTTAAAAAAAATGTATTACTTGACCTATATTCTCATTTGAATATTTTAAGGAGGCAGCTGTCTTCGGGAGATGTCAGTGATACACTCTTGATATATCAAAAGATACACCCTTGAAAAGGAAACTGATGCGTCACTGCATTGTCCTATACAAATATAATTGCAACAGTTATTACTGTTGGTTATTGTTTTTTAAATGGGACACCCTGTATATATTGCTGTGCAATACATTACTATAACTTCGTCTGGGGTTGTTTTTTGGGTGGATTGAGCAGCCCTACAACACCCCTGCCGATCCCAAGCCAGGATAAAGGAGGAGGGTTAGCCCAGGGACTAACAACCCCTGCCTGTAAAAAAAACCTACTGTTACGAAGTCTCAATCTGAAAACGCCGGACTGGAATCACAACGACGACTCAGGCACCGAACTAAGGACAACGATTTAAGGATCTGTACATGGAATGTTAGAACACTGTACAGAACTGACATTGCAACAATATAAGAAATGCGATGGACGGGAACAGGGGTCATGCAAAGAAAAGAACATGATGTATACTATAGCTGCAATGCACATTTCGGTTCGACGGAGACTGCTGGGAAGCAACCGCCAAAAAGAACGAAGCATACAAAACCATGCTACATCGTAGGACAAGGGCGGCGGTAGACAAATACAAGAATTTTAGAAGGGAAGAGAAACGCGTATATAAGCGAAAGAAATGGGAGACAGAAAACCAACTATTAGATGAGCTTGAAAGCTCCCGAAACCAGAATGACACCAGAAGATTCTCAGGAACTAAACGCATCAAGAAAGATTTTCAAACCAAGAACTAATATCTGTAGAGACAAAGAAGGAAACCTAATAAACAATAAAAAAGATATCCTATCCAGATGGACAGAGTATTTTCAAGAGATGGTGGCAGGTAAACCAACTGAACTCTTAGAGTTCGAGTTCCTGAACCAAGAACAAGTAGAACCCCCAAAAATGGATGAAGTGGCAGCGGCCATAAATTAGATGAGTAATAACAAGTCCCCTGGCAGTGATAATATCCCAACAGAACTCTTCAAACACGGTGGTAAAAAACTAGTTGAGTACATGTATAACATCATCTGTAAAATCTGGGAAGAGGAACACATGCCAGCAGAATGGAGGTTAGGACTCATATGCTCACTGCATAAAAACAGAAATTAGTTAGATTGCCAAATCTATAGGGGAATAACTCTCCTCAATACGTCATACAAGATTCTGTCTAATATCCTAAATGAAAGACTGAAACCATTCACCGAAGTCCACATCGGGGAATATCAGTAAGGGTTCAGACCAGGCCGTTCAGCCACAGACCAAATATTAACTCTCAAACAAATCCTAGATGAGTCTGGAGAATTTAACATTGATATGTTACCACCTTTTCATCGATTTTAAAGCAGCGTATGATAACATCATTAGGCCGAAACTCTACGAAGCCATGAACGACCTCGGAATACCAAAGAAGTTGATATGTCTAACTAAAATGACCATGGCTGACACCACATCCGCAATTAAAATTCAGAGCGACATATCGGAATCTTTCGAAATACACAAAGGGCTGCGACAGGGAGACGCGCTGGCGTGTCAGCTATTTAATATAGCCCTGGAGAAAATCATTAAAGACGCTAATCTTGAGACTAGGGAAACAATATTCACTAAGTCAGTCCAGACCTTGGCATATGCAGACGATGTCGACATAATAACAAGAACGGTAAAAAAGTCTGCAGAAACTTTCTTAGACCTAGCAATGGCAGCGGGGGCCATGGGACTACAGGCAAACGACGAAAAGACAAAATACATGTCAACTACTTTGCAGACAAGAGCTGGTAACGCAGGACAAAACTTAGTAACTGGTAATCACAACTTTGAAGTAGTGAGGGAATTCACCTATTTAGGTACTCAAGTCGATCCAAACAATAACATCTCGGGAGAAATTAAACGGCGCATAGTAACGGAAAATAGATGTTACTATATGGCCTTTCCAGGCATTTCTCCAATAAACGACTGTCACAAACAACAAAGCTGAGAATATACAAGTCCCTGGTAATCCCTGTACTGCTATATGGATCAGAAGCGTGGACCATCACAAAGGCCGACGAAACCTTCCTACTTTATTTCGAGCGAAAAATACTGTGAAAAATGTTTGGGGCCGTATGCGAAAATGAGTCATGGATACGCAGGTCTAATTTCGAGCTATATAACCTGTATAAAAACAAAGCGACGGGAAGAAATATTGTCACAGCAGCCAAACTAAACAGACTGCGCTGGGCAGGACATGTGGCCCGAGCCAATGAAGCGAACCCCATTAAAAAAGTGCTTAGCATCGAACCTGTAGGAAGCAGGAAGAGAGGTAGGCCAAAGCTTAGATGGGCCGATGGTGTAACACAGGATGCGAGAAGTATCGGTGTCCCCAACTGGAGAGCAGGAGCACAAAATCGTCAGGAATGGCGAAGGACGCTTGAGAAGGTGGAGGCCCTTGCAGGGCTGTAGCACCAATGATGATGATGAATACATTACTATTTAATATAACTTTATTTCAAAAGAAATAATTATTTCACATAATGAACATGTTTCTCGCCTAATAAATGAAAATACTAAATTCGATCTAATATTTTAATAGCAACTAATTCTAACTAAACCAACTTATTACCTGTTTAATAGAAACTTGTTTGTTATATCTAAAATTATCATTTACTTATAATAAACGTAATTAACTAACAATAAATAGATTGTTCTCTCAGTGTATAATAACATGCAGGCCACATTTTTGCTGTTACAAAATAAAACTTGTTGAGTTATCCCAAATATTCCTTAGTACACTAAGTCAGTAAGGATCGTATATTGTTAATAGTAGAATATTTTTTAGACTGATAATATCAACTCAGACTGATAAGATGTCAGTAAAATTTATAAAGATAGTATCTGTATACTATAAATACCAATTAAGTTCTATTTCATTTTATGTATCTTCATCTGGGATAAAAATAATATCAAAAACATAATCATGTGAGATGTCTTTACATCTAACAACTAATTAAAATACAATAAAATTATTATATTTAAAGCTTTATCGATATGATACTTAAATATTTAATGGACATTGTTAAGTACCACAAGTTAGGTGTAAAATATTAAAGTTAGTTACTTTCGGAGTCAAATCAAATCAAATAATTTACTTGTTTTCTTTTTCGTGGAATACTTCTGCGTATCTAGAACGAATTAAATGTATCTGGATAAGTTTATTCGTGACAGATCCCCAGTAAATTTTTCATTGTGTAGTTATTTTTTTTTTTGTAAAGTATTTTTTATGTTATTTATATTATTGCTATCTTACTCTGCAAATGCAGAAATATGGTTCCTTATGGAACAATCTTTTGAGCGATCAAAATGTGAATTTATTCTAAAACTGTTCATTCTCATGCATGCCATTATGTGAATCAGCAATCAATATGTTTAAAATAATCATTTATATGCAATATCACGAAGTGTATTTAAATTAGTCTAAGAATTTTATACCCTGCTGAAATAAAGGAGATACGTTTAATTTCTTCTAATCATATTAAAAAAAAAACATATATATTTAATTTAGTTTTAATATGGGGTAATTGTAATTTCGCTTAATTTAGCGAACAAATCCCAATATAATTTCTAATTAAAATGAAAAAAAAAAAAAAAAGAAACTACGAGGGAATAAATACTGTTATTTTTAAACGTCTAGCTAGGAATAATATACCTTAAATACAAGTTGTCCTGAAAATTTTTTTAACATGAGGATTTGTTTGTTGAACTGTTATTTTTAAACGTCTAGCTAGGAATAATATACCTTAAATACAAGTTGTCCTGAAAATTTTTTTAACATGAGGAACATAAGTTTGTTGAGCTTGAGGTTTAATGAAGACACATTTCAGCAAGATGGGGCTACAGCCCATACTGCAAATTTATCAATGGAAGCCGTTAGAGCGATGTTCCCTGGAAAAGTGATCTCTAAGCGAGGAAACATTAATTGGCCGCCCAGAAGTCCCGATTTAACGCCGATGGATTTATTATTATAGCTATTTCAAATCTAAGGTGTACATTTATGCTCCTAGGACTTAGCTTCAATTAAAAGCAAGAATACGCGAGGAAATTCAAAGAATTGAACCAGGATTATATCGTAAACTAAGGTCTAGTTATCGTAAAGGTAAGTTATCGTAAATTTAGGTCGCACCTTGAGGAGATACAGTGGTGTGAAGAAAAGCACATTGGCGATGTTATTTTTCATATATAACTTTCCCTACATTGTAAATTTAACAAAACATAGTGAATGTAAATATCTTTTTTAATGACCGAGTTTTAATCACCCAAAAAAAGGAACGCATTCAAGGCCACCTGTTAGTATAGCATATATTATACATAAACTTTTGTCACATAAATCGGATAAGTAATAAGTTAAAAAAACTACTTTGGCTTTAGGAATTCCAAAATAGTTTTAAATTCGATTATTCGTTGTTAGTTACTTTCAATTTCAACGAACAATATATTCTGCAGTACAATGCAACATTTTAGTCTTCAATTGGTCATGGAAACAATGTTTTATTTTACATACTAACTTTGTTATATTGTATTTGTTATACTGGATGTTAAATAGTATTTGTATAATTGAATATCTGGCAACAGCATTGTCATTTCGTAATCAGCAGACACTGCTATATTTCCTCTTCAATTCAAATAAGATTGGGAAAGACTATAAAATTAAAATTAATAATTAAATATAATTAATAACTAAAAATAACGATATTCAAATTAAGTATAATAAGAAATTAAAAAATACTTTCGACATACATTTTAATTCTTTTATATTAAATTATTGACACACATCATATTGTGAATTAAGTTAGTCAATAGTAGCATAATTAGACCACAAATGAACAGGTAAAAAAGTGATTCTTGAAAATAACCTAGGTAAGATATCATCGTGTAACTTGAGAACAAAACAACAGAAAAATCGATTTTCGTAATTAATTTCCAAAACTTCTCTAACACAGAAATCTAGTTACTCTGTGAAACAATCAACAAATACAATAGAAAAGAATAAAGAAAAAAATATGTACATATATAAAAAGTACAATAAATGTAAAAGTTAGACAAAATTATTAGAACATGTAGAGGAAAATGCTACGACTGGTCGATTTTATTTATGTGATTTTATTATACAAAGTTATTTTATTGGATGCGCATTTTATGGTAAACGTATGTTTATCACGTTACGATTGTTAGAGACGTCATCAACATTTTCTTCAATGACAATTACATTTAAGATTCTTTTTTATATCACTTGATTTCTTCCGTTTGTTAGAACACTACACAATAATTTTATTATTCACAAATTCTGAAAATGTGAAGCATATAAGTAAAAAATTATGAATTCAAATTGATGAATTTGCTTCAACATATTTGAAGCAAAATTTAGAAATTTTGGTGTTATGAAAACAATTACATTAAAGGTCGTCTAAGGATCGTCCTGTTCCTCGAGTAGATACACAGTTATTAGCTGTATAAAGCAAAATTTAGAAATATTATTGCTGAGAAACCATTATATTAAGGATCGTCAAAGGTCATCCTGTTCTTCCAGTATATAGACTGTTGTTCCTAATCCAGTATATAGAATATGTTACTATGTGCCTATGTGGGAAAATCAAATAAACCAATTCACGAAATCGCATCGAAGCTTGCAATATGTCAGTAATCTGTCTTTAAATATCTGAAAAATAATAAGTCGCACCCATACAGAATGCAATTAGTTCACGAGTTTGTAAAATATGTATTCGACCGTAAAATTATATTTTCTGAGTTATCCACAGAGCGATGTAATATGTAATAATAATCCCCAAGTCCCCCAACCAGGTCGTTTTCCTTGACGAGGCCACTTTTTGTTTAAATGGCTCAGTAAACAGGCAGAAATGCAAGTATAAGGCCCCTGAAAACTCTCACTGTATAACGAGCGGTTGACTAAAGGACACATACAGTTTCCAGAAAAAGTCAACGCGTGGGCAGGAATTATTGGTACTACCACTGTTGGACCATTTCTTGTATTGATGTATTAACTGATCAAAAGTATTTTGGAGTTACTACAGCATAATGAAAATTCCCAAATACCAGAACAGTCAATATGGTATCAACGTGATGACCCGCCACAATATTATTGACGAATTTTGTGTGATTACCTAAATAGCGTCTTTCCTAAAACGTGAGTGAGGTAGAAAAAGAGCTATTGGATGGCCAGCTGGATCTTCTGATCTAACTTCAGTGGACTATTGTATTGAACAGGTAAAATATTATCGAAGAATTAAATGAGAGAATTTGGAACGAAGTCAGAGTAGATTAACACTGAAAGGTTAAACCACATTTTACAAAAATTTCGGTTTCAACTTTCACATTGTCAGGAGGTGAATGGCAGACAATTTGAATATTCAATTTAATGGTATTTATTTGTATTAATTATTATTTCTCATAACTGTTACCTACTTGCCGCTACCTACCTATAACGGTTATTGTTCTCGAAAGCATGTTGGGCAACGGAAGATTTTTCTAATCTTCCATATTTTGCAGGAGTCGTGTGCTCCTTAAACCTAGTTACAATTTCTCTTTTTCTCTGTCTAATATACTTTTGACACAATTTTGGCAAGTTATTTGCATTTGATTTCTCAAAAGTTGTTGCAATTTGTTTCCAGAAGAGTGTAGTAATGTCATTCCCAAATCGTTGAAAACTCTTTTCAGACCTCTGGTAAGTTGTGATTCATGTGAAATTGGCACAATTTTACGATTTTTGCAATGTTCCCGAAAGGTCGTGGAATTAACAATTACTAAATTTACGTTTTCGAATTAATTTATTTTCTATGTAAATTTACCTACTAACTACATCCTTAATGATGTTATTTTCTTTTTTGAACCTATAGTTACCAAGTAGAAAACTGAGAAAACGATGGACCTAAACTTGCCATTTTATGTTAATAAAATTATGGGGGTCATTAGGGATGTATCAATTTTTATTTTTTCAGAAACTTTAAAATAAAGACTGCCAGATTACCACTAAATTTGTTTTCTAAACTATGTAATCAAGAAGAATATAGTTACTTATAACGTCTCATACTAGTGTAGTCATTGCGAGTTATACTGACTATAGGCTTTAAAGGTATTTCCGGTTCCCTTTCATATCTTCTTCACTCTCTCGGATTTTTGTCCATAGCGCATGGTTATCTGTTACGTATGTAATAGGTTACGTGAAAACATTTTAATTTTATTATTAATGGTAATGAAACTATCACTTTGCAATATTCTTTTTAATAATTGTAAAACTAGACGACACCTCTTTAAAAGATTCACATATATAATGAAGGTCAATTTAATAT
The DNA here is from genome assembly GCA_037954035.1 of Rosalia funebris. NCBI lineage: Eukaryota > Metazoa > Arthropoda > Insecta > Coleoptera > Cerambycidae > Rosalia > Rosalia funebris. Next base: position 1,371,367 of record JAZFAV010000024.1, read on the forward strand.
CTCGTTAAACTTTGTATTAAAGATATTTTTGTAATTGATTTTAGAGAAATTAATTAGCAACTGTTGTTATACTGAAAATAATGCCGAAATTAGGATTTTTTTTAATTATCATTGAACATTCAAAAAACTTTTGAATGTTCAATGATAATCATATAAGATTTCATAAAACTTCAGTACACTATATAGAATAGTTCAAGTAGTACATAAATTAAGAAATGGTTTCATTCAAATGTTTAGTTATTTTTTCCTTGATGTTTAATAGACTCATCAATACCAGTAGAACATATAATACTATTAAAAGGTCCAATATGATAGAATAATAATATGATATAACGTTCTGATATACATACTCTCGTAAAATAAATAACCAAAAATGAAAATGGAAATAGAGAATATGGACTAACTGTTATCATAAAAAAATGTATAAAAATGCCTTTAATTTAAAAGATGCTTTAGAATTTATTTAAATATTCCCAGTAGTGACATACTACTAATAGTAATATTCCACTCGATTCATCGACATTACTTCTTTAAGTAATTAAATATGTATATTACAAATTACCAATAATGTAAACAATGAATGTATTGTTTCTTGTAAACTTCTATTTCATTTATATTTCTCTGGAAATTTCAATTCGTTTCTATTTCTATTTGTTTCAATTCGTGATCTATCCATTAGATTATACGCTAAGCTAGACTCCAGGTACTGCAATATTTCATGCCCAATGCACACCACTGGCAACAATAGAATGGTTTAATAAAATTTAATATCCATAATTAATCTTGACTAGATGGAAGTTAATGGTACGATTACCGATTGATGACAACAGGTATTTGTTAAGAGAACAGTGCCTTCAAGCAGATAATCTAACTACAATAACATGATTTAATCTTAAAGCTCTACCCAAATTATAATATACAGTGTCGCTGATATACATTATGTATATGTAAACGGTCGATTATTGTCTAAAGTAAAATATCTAAACTGTTAAACACAAAAGCTTTAAAAATCTATTACAGTAAAGAAAAAATAACTATATAGAATATATTCAAAGGTCATGATACATATTTTTTAATGAATTCCTTATATTATTCGATATATCAATTTTTTAATATTCTAAAACAGAATTGTATAACGTATCATATATCTAAAATTAACCATTTTCGAGCTATAGAGTTTTGAAAATAATTTTTCATTACTCTCACAATTATTAACGTAAATGGAAGAAAGGAGAAAACTGTTTTTTAAACATGAAGGAAACTCGCTGAACAAAGTCTAGTGAATTTTTAAATTCACTAGACTTTGTTCTAGTGAGGAATGGTACTGGTGAGGAATCCTAGTGTTCTTTCTTTGGATATAACTCCATATAATCCCATACAAAAGTCAACTGGAGTCATATTGGGAAGCCTAGTTGGCCATTTAACTGTCCCTCTGCGTTCAATCCACTTACTATAAAAAGTTTTCTCTATATATTCCTCACATCGAGGGGAGAAAAACCATAAGTATTCTACGGGTATATTGAGATTGTTATTGTCCGGGAATAATCGTCTAAGCTCTGGAACAATAGACTCTTACAAAAACGTAATAAATATCGTGCAACAGTCACATTTCCCTGTATAAAATGCGGTTTTACGGGTATTGGGCCTACAATCTGACTAATACCTAGCGTTGTATCAGTTCACCTGTCCGTTTAAAGAAAATATAGACTCATCAGAAAACTAAATGTGGTTGACAAAGTTAACATTTTGATTTAGTTTGTCCATTCAATTCCTGTAAAAAGTGAATTTTATATGGATGGCTTTTCCCCGTTTGGTAATTTTCTTAACAGAATATCGACTCATGTTAAAGCCTACTGTTTTTTTTTCGGATTTTCCACTAAATCTAACATCACATACAATGAATGTTCTTCACTTGTAACACTTACCGAATTTTCACTTCTTCATTCGATATGAAATTCATGAAAACGCTACACTGTTTTTGGAGTGGTTGACTTAGAGATATGTTCCAGATGTGGATGCAACCAATTCACTCAAAATTTTCACCACTTTGGTGAAACTCAAATTCAAATTCGCCCGGTTTCACTTAAATGTGCCATTTTTTACAGGAAGATTATTCACACTAAATGTTACTGGTCTAAAGTAACTTGATGGAATTGTATGTACTTTTGATTTAAATTTTGATGCAGCTAATGAATTTTGTTTTCCACGCAATAAGAGTTCAAAAAGTTAATGGAGGTTACTTAATTCTAGGATAAGGGTAATTAAAATAACTTTATTATTATTCTCAAAACTTGATATCTCGAAAATGGTCAAGTTTAGATCTGTGATGCTCTATACTATTCGTCTTTAGAATTCCAACAACAATTGAAACATCTAGTAATATAAAAAGTGTTCTTCTAAAGAAAAAATAAACTTGTTTTGCCGTAACTTTTTTAATGATCCTGTATACATACTTAATTTTCCTTTATTGCAATAGATTAAAAAAAACTTGAAACTATTGTATCTACTATTTTTATTTTCGAAAATAATCGGCAATTTCCATATATATATATATATATATATATATATATATATATATATATATATATATATATATATATATATATATATATATATATATATATATATATATCAGCGACCCTGTATATGACTTAATGTTATACGATTGTTTATTGTATGTTTATTGTACATGAATATGTCTTTATTATTTATTATTCTGCATTACTTTTATGGGATTATTTAAAGAAAAATGTCGATGTTGAAATGTTCAAATAATTTAGAAAACAAAGAATGAATAAAACTAGGGAGTTTCACAGATAATTTTAATTGAGGTATTAATATGTAAGGATACTTGATTAAATATTGTTACCCACCCTACATATTCGATTAAGAATATATTAATATGGTTAGATGGAGAATTAATATGCCTTTCAGAAAAGGAATCGCCTGACTTACATTTCTATTATAATTTAACCTTGAAATCGAAATATTCCATCAAATGCATAAAAAATATCCACGTAGTATAATAAATACATACACAATACATGCTAATTAGAATGTTATATTTTAAGTATACACTGATAAAAAATCAACCAACACTAGAATACCACATTTAAAAATGGATTGGTGTTCATTTTCGTATAGGTAGTGTAAATCGTTTCTGAGGAAACATCGGTATATTCAGTAAAGGTCATTTTCGGTGTTATTGATGACGGCCCAGTTTTGTTTTCCATAGTAGGCTTGTTTGAATTCTATAAATAATACCAGCTCAAAATTCCTTAATGTTTGGTACTTAAAGTATAAGTATGGTACTTAAAGTATAAGTATGGTACTTAAAGTATAAGTATGATACTTAAAGTATAATTACCAAACATTAAGGGATTTTCAACTGGTATTATTTATGGAATTCAAACAAACCCTGTGGAATGGAAACACCAAAACGCAGGATGAAAACGATAAACGTTGGTATTCCTAAAAACCCCAACAGCATGCAAATAGTTATAAATAGTTAGCAAATAATAGAAACTTCCACTTCTAACTAAGAAAAAATATTGTCATGCCAGGATTGCACAACGATAACTGATGAGTAATAATTTTTCTAATATACATGTATTACTGGAAAAAAAAGAAGAATGTATGTATAGAAAAAAACCTATTGCAAAGAGCAAGAAATATGTTATTAGCGATGTGTTCAAAAAAGTTGTTAGTACTAACTGCTACTCTTTGTTGAATAGTCCCTAATAAAAAAATGTTTGTCAAGATAAATTTACCAAATACATGATGTCTTGAATTCGCAGATAAATACAGGACACATACCACAAAATACAATTGTATTTATCCTAACCAATTGTATAATTAAAGTTATGATATCGATCTCACAACATATTGTTTTTCATTGCACATTTATCATAAAACTTAAATAAAAATAACCGAAAATTCGACTACACGGGTTCAGCAGAAATTCACATGCTTCATTTAATAGTAACCATTTATCTGCACGGGAACAAATAACACAAAGCACTATTCATAAAAATAATCTACACAGTGTATGAGTACCTCCATATGTGAAAACTTTAGGATTCCCACCATTAATCTCAGTAGGCATGGAATGTTCATCTTCCTTATACAAATATATTTATAGATCACACCAGTCACATTTAACATCAAAAAATGCAAAACAGCAGAAGATTTTACCAAGAGATATGTACAGGGTCTTTCAATAGGGACGTCAACACCCGTACGTCACCGAAATGCAAGGCCTGCTGAAAACATCGCTGCTGTGCGGGATAGTGTACGGGAAAACCCGAGGCAGTCAATTTCTCGTCGTTCACAAGAACTTGGCCTTTCTGCCACTTCAACTTGATTTTGCGTCGAGAGTCTGCAGCTGTATAAAATCCAACTGACGCCTCAAAATTACTTAAATTTCGCCAAAGAAATAATGTTTAGCGACGAGGTCCATTTTTAGATAAATTTCGATAAAAGATAAATGTGAACAAGCAAAATTGTCGGATTTGAGACGATACCAATACACACGAGATACACCAGCTCCAAATGCATCCGGAGAAAGTCACTGCCTGTTGCAGATTTTGTGCTGGCGGAATCATCAGTATGTACTCCTTCGAAGACGAAGCTGGCATTGCCATAGCCGTCAACGGCGAGCACTATAGATCGATGATAAGCAACGTCTTGTGGCTTAAACTGGATGATATAGACACCAACGACATGTGGTTCCAAAAGGACGATGCTACGTGCCACACAGCGCATGCTACGATGGACATTCTGCGCCAGCAATTTGAGGGTATGGTTATCGGGCGCAGCGGTGATATGAATTGGCCGACGAAATCGTGCGATTTAACGCATTTAGACTTTCTCCTTTGGGGTTATCTTAAATCGCAGGTTTGTGTGAATAAAGCGCAAACAATTTATGCCCATAAAGTCAACATAACGGACGCTAGCCAGCAAATTCAGCCAGACTTATGCGACAAAGTCATCGACAATTGGACCTCCCGAATTCGTGCTACTAAGCAAAGCCGCGCCGGACATTTGAACGACGTTATATTGCATACTTAATGCCATAAAATATTCTTTCAAATAAAAATAAATTGAGTGGATATCTCACACACAGCTTTAAACACAACTTTGTACACAGTTTGCTTCGAAACATTTTTACATGTATTTCTTCAGTTGTTTCCCAATCTTCACTACTTTATTTCAATGTTTATACTACATGCTTGCTGATTTCTCTTCTATCTAATGCTTTTTAAATTTTTATTAATTTATCTTAAATAATTTATTAATAGTATCAAAAATATATAAAAAATAGTATAGAAGCACTTATAGTATCAGAATTAATGAATTAATCAAAAATTTTTATTTATTTTATTAACATTCATAAGATGAATGATTGAGAAAATGACGATTCCATAAGCATTATCAATTATGACTTTCTATTTTGTATATACGAGTAGCAAACAAGAATTTAAAGCTCAACCTTTTTCCTAATGAAAAGATACACGAGTATGTACCCGTATAAACTGACAATTTTGTTTCTATTTTAATGTTATGTAGTGATTATTCTTGAAACATCTAGACTGTGAATTGTACTCAAAGTTGACAATTGACTTTGTTTTTAAGCGACCATAAATAGTTCCATATGCAACTGTTTGCATATGTATATGTATGTCTTCTAGTACGATGGGTTTTATACAGAAGTGGTTTTCAAATTGATTTCAAATGGTGAGCAAAGATCATCTACTGTATGTAGAGATCAACGACCTGCGTATAGCAAATAAATTTTCCAACGAATATATTACAACAGCAATCACAAACATAAAATAATTAATAACCGTTGACTGTATCCAATAAACAAAAGAAGTTTCGCCAAATAAGATTCAGGTTTTCTTACTCCCAGGTCATGGCATCATAAATAAGCAATAATAGTTACGTAACAGTTCTGCGTGGTCAATCTAAAATACAATAAAATCAGATATTAACGGTCTGTCGCTGTTCCATAAATAGTATTCGGTGAATAGTATATTCAACATGAATACATTTCATGGTTACTATTAACAGTTGATGGGAGAAAATTGCAATAAAAACTATTTAAATTTTAAATGTACATCTCCATCCGTAACAGTTAATTCTCGAAAGAATTACAACAGGAATTGTACTATGAAGGCAGTATATTAGTGCTGCTTGTAGCCTAACTAATGGCATGACACATCGAGATAGCATTTATGCAGAGTGGCATTTACTTCTTTCTACACGTGGTAATTTTTAAGTTGTACATACATTTGTATTAGAATATTTCGAAATGCAGACGATAAATAAAATAATTTTAATTTTTTATTCTGTTTTTAACGTTCGATACGATACATAAGTACATACGATAATATTCCGCTAGATATTCTGAGATTATTTCAGATGAACTCTTCATAGTTATTCACCTTATTTACTTATTATTCATTTTATGTGTCGCAAATTAATTTATTAATATCCATATCCATTTTCACATTTGCCGACACCGACACCAGTGAGTGAGAAAGAGTAGCATATCGACGTGTGAGAAAGCTTCCCACTTGATTTACATGAGATGCCGTTGTCGTGCCGGTGTCGTGTCGGCTAGTGTGAAAACGCCCTTAAAGTTGCATCAATATCGCCGAGCCACTGGGCTTCTTGGAAAATAGAAACGCATATTCTGTATTTGTCATTTCTCATTTACTTTCTGGTTTTGTTTAATAAGAATAGTACCAAATTTTTATTTTCAGCGAGAACTCAATCCTAATAAGAATTTTTAACAATTGTTACAACCTGAAGCAATATACTATTTATGAATATTAACTTATGCCCAAATGGTTTATCTGTGCTAAGAAGCAAACATAGCCTCATAGCCAAGTTTATTAAAATTAATAGATGTTGTGTGAAAAATATGTTAAATGTTGACAAATTCAGTGGAGAATTTCGTTTTACAGGTAGTTAAGTGATATTCTATGTATGTCATTCTTATTGTCCACTTAATAATAATAACGCATTAATACAGAGTCCGTCAGGGAGGTATGGTACTTTTGATGAAAAATAATAAGCTTATTTTTGAACGAATTTTAAATTTCATTCAGGGTGTCTTGTTTAAAATTTTGAAGTTAATGTCACGTGACCGGAAATGTGCTAGTGAAATAAAGTGGTTTTATTCCAAAAATGGGCAACGCTTTCTACTGTTTAACATCGCCAATTTTCAAGATTATTGTTCAAATAGGTTTCAAGATATAGACTGGCCAAAACTTCGTGGGCCACCCCGTATATATTCAAAGGTTCAAAGGCATCTAGTTATCAATTAAGCACATTTATTATTTATTAATCCCGAAGAACATTCACCTTGGAATGAAATCGTAATATTTAATTGGAAAGCTCGATAATGCGAGATACTATCTCAACTATTTAGTAAGTTATATGTGTTCCTCACAAATATATTTTCTAGGATTACACAAGCACATACACCAATATTTCACTGATGCAATAAAGAAATTAACTTCATATAGTAAATATAATAAACTGCATGGGCGTGGCATACATCGATGCGAGTGATGCGTCGCGTCGCATCCTTTAAAAAATTGGCACCTTAGTGTTATTTAAAAATTCAATCGATTTATTCAATTATTACAATTTTTTTAAATTATTTCAAAACGACCGCAAACATACATTATTTACTTACCTACCTACTTCACGACTATACACTACCATTAACTTTTTTATTTCAAATCGGCCGTGAAGGCGTCCGAAATTATTGGACTCCCGCGTTACTTGCAGTAGTGCTGAAATGCGATGGTCCACGTTACATCCAAGCTACGCGTTAGATGGGTGAAAACGTTAGTAATCTTACGTAGTCAACAGTGGAACCTCGAGTGGGTGTTGTCGTTAATTCCGGACTCAGTTATGCGATTATGTAAACGCATCTTGGCGACTGTTACCATAACATAAGGAAGAGTTGGAAGCGCTGTTTCAGGTGATTGTGGAAAATGAAAATGAGGAATGGGATCGAGAAACCGTTATTTGTGCTAGAGGCCTTTTAACTTCATTGCGCGACTTTGATTTTAATCTCTTCTTAGCAGTGTTTTCTGCAATGTTCCCACATTCCGAGAGTCTGTTTAAAATTCTACAGACAAAAATATCAGATATTAGTTACTGCAATAAAAAGATCGCCGATTTCAAATCACATATTCAAAAAATGAGAAACGAGTTTAGTGACATTTGATACCGTATGGACAGATTTGTGTTATAAAATCGACCACCAAGAATGCATTTGGATTTAATTTCTGAAGAAGATAAGAAAAACACCTACGCACGATTGTTTTATGAAATTTTGGACGTTATTACTTTGAACATTTGAACACTTTGAACAATGAACGGTTTAGTGAAATTTCTAAACTGAAATTATTAAGTCTAGATTCCACACAATTTACTTCATTCGTGAAATATTTTCCTGACGAACTTTTTTCTTCTTTAATAGATACAGGAACATTCTTTGACGCAAATCGTTTAAAAAGTGAACTTTCAGTGATTTATAGTGATCCCGATATGAAAAAGAGTACTGTGTTTGAGCTTCACCAATATATTATATCCCTTCAATCTGTTTTCCCGGAGTCATCAAAATTGTGTCGTTTAATTTTGACTATTTCTGCCACAATCGGTTCCGCGGAAAGTTCATTTTCATGTTTAAAGAGAATAAAGACTTATCTGCGAAATTCTCAAAAGCAGGAGAGACTGTCAGCTTTAACATTAACAAATATTGAAAGTGTCTCGTTAGAAGAAATGAGATCGTCTCCAACATTTGAAGAAACAGTGATAGACGCTGGACAAACAAAAACCGAAGAATTGATCTTCATTTTAAAAATTAGGATATGTACCTCGGCATAATCATTTTAGGTTAGGGTCTTTTTTATTTTTATTTTCATATGGCCTACCATACATCCGACTATACCTCTTCCCTTTATAAAATTTTTATCACATCCCTAGATTCTTTTCTCACGCTACACCCCTGAAAAAGTGTATTATATTTCAAAGGCGTTTCTTGTTCCTTTATTGTACAATATGGACAGAAAGGGTGTAAAATTGAAATAAACTTTACACCTAAAATTGGTGAAGTTTACATCTGATGTTGTGTTGACTTTATGCGATTACTGATATGGTAAAATTCTACCACGGCCTTGTGGTGTTCATTTTATACTAGTGTGATGTACCTGGTTTGGTGTGAAATTGGTGTTAAATTTTCACTACATTTCAGACAATGTAGTAAAATATGTTACATTTCTTTCATAAGAATGGGAAATATACATATAAACATTGGACATGGTATATCCGCAACTAAATGCAATCTAATTTTTTTATCACACAGTATTATTGCATTAATGTATGCATTTCATTACAGTTATGTCCAATTGCAATTTTAAGTGCAAAAATTGTATTTTAATTAAATTTGTTATAATCTCATTACATGTCAGGTAATTGGGTAATAGGATATTTATTACTCTATTACCTTATAATCATTAACATGGTGATACAGGTATATAACACTTATTCAACATTAATTACATGCACAAATCAATCATGCATACCAAGACTCCAATAATGACATGCCTGTTCTCAGTGACTCACTTTCGGGTCGTCACATACAAAATGTCCGCTTTTTTAAATGATCTTTATCTTTAAATATTTTTTACAGTATTACAGAGTTATCTCTTGATTCGCAGCAAAATATTTACAATGTGTAACAGACCGTTACAAGTTCTCTATTACTAATTCACTATTCACTAATAGTATTTGTTTGCTTTCCAAGTCGACATTAAAATTTTACTTTCGTTTAAACTATGACAATGGAAAAAAGCGATTTCAGATTAATTTGTTTACAAATTCAAATTTGTTCATTCTGCAGCGCTGCTGCAAGGAATATCAATCAGGTTTTTGGTGAAGGGAGTTCTAAAGAAAAAACTGTCTGTCGTTAGTTTACAAAATTGTCTTCAGAAGATACGACTTTCAAAAATCAACCCCGTGGACGACTTTCAATATCAGTCGATAACGAACTTATTAAACAAGCTGTGGAAGAAAATACTCATCAAACAATCGAAGATCTCGACACAAGTAGAATGACCGTTTCCAGACATTTAAAATTGACCGGGAAACAGGAAACGGAACGGTGGCGAACAGGAAAAATCCTGTTGTATGATGACCCGCGACCTCATGTTTCATTACAGACCGTAAGCAAATTAAAGAAGTATGGATATGATATCCTACCACATCTCCCATATTCTCCTAATCTGTCCCAGTACAAACTACCACTTCTTTCTAGAGCTTCGATAACTTTATGGCAGGAAAATTGTTTGCAAATGAATCGGAAGTTAAAATAGCGTTTTCTGACCTTGTTTTATCTCGTAACTCAACTCGTAACTCAAACTTCAATCGGGTATAGAAAACTTGGTTAGTCGATGGCAAAAATGTGTTGAAAAAGATGGGATACATTTTCAATAACATTATCTGATTTATTAGTCAATTTTCTCATTTAATTCCTATTCCAAGAAAAGAACGGACATTTCATGCGTGACAATCTTATACTTCAAACTTGAACTTCACTTCCTTATATAATTTCTGTCTACTGGTATCTATCACATGAATAAACGTTTTCTAAACAACGTAACCTTCTTGTATATAAGAGAATATGATAATTAAAGACTTATAGTTTATTTCATCGCTATTTGCCAAATAAAAACATATCGTGGCTTGTTTTTATGGCTAAGCTCAGGTAGACTGCTCGGTTTATCGGCAAGATAAGAGAGTTTTTTATTTGGCAAATAGCAATGAAATGAATAGTATTCATGAATATATTCAGATTTTGTTTAAAACTTTATCACTTTTAATGATGTGCAAATGAAGAAAAATTCCAGTATACAAGTATATAAAATTTTACGTAAAAATATAGTGTAATACACTTTGGATATGAAACTAATGTAAATACACTAAGGGTAATGTATTTAACACTGCAAGTTATAAATTATTATCTATGCATTACATATATTATACACTACGCATACATATGGCCTTTATATACGTTACTGTTTAAAAATAATATTATCAATGCTATTTTTTGTTGCAAAATATTTTTTTTATTTAAATAATAGTATCTCCTATGAATTTCTATTCAATTTAAAAAGAGTCGCACATATTAATGAATAACTTTCTCACGTGGTAGCGTTGCTGACTATTTCTTTATACCGACAGTTAGAAGTTCTTTAAACAGACAGTAGTTTGTTTATTTGTATCATAACTGGGGCTAAACTATGACTGGGCATCTACCGAATATTGCTGTCAAATTTTCACCTGAGAAATACTATTTAGATGCAAAAGAAAAATTAGATTTGCAATACAATACAGCTAAGTCAATCACAGGGACTCAAAAATTTCATTCAATCATTCCAAAGAGCAACGGAAATATATTAGCTAAGGAGTATTCTAGTTCACAAAATAGTCGTTTATATAAAATTTTCAAAAGAACACGAAAATAAATAAAAACGTTTGCTATAATTGTTTATAAATAGACTTAACGTTTACTTATTGATTTCAAACGCCTATTAACAATTAAAAAGTATTAAAATTAATTTAAAATAAGTAAAACAAGAGTATACAGTGAAAAACATTGGTACTTATAGTGATTTATAGAGAAAAGAAAAATTTTAATATTTTCAAAAATCGAAAAAAAAATAGTACCTAATTATGGAGGACCCACGACCGGACGGGTCTTAAAAGTTGTTAAAAGAGTAGTAGTTTGAAATAAAAAATTTTCAAAAAAATCTAAAGATACACTCACTTTCAAAAACACGATTTAAAATTTCAAACTCAAAAATCTTAATCAAAAACACCTTGAATATTTTTTTTTATTTTTTTCTGTAAAAGCCATCTAAAAACAAAGATTTAACAAAACAAATCTTGAGTTTGGACCATTATTAAGAAAGTTATGAACAAAAAATAAAAAAAAGTGCGATTTTTTTGAAAATTTTATATATTTTAAACAAGTAATCAAAAAAATCTCAGAATTTACCACAAAGATTGTTTTGAGGGGTATCAAAATATCAAAAAATTAGAGAAATCAAAAATAGAAAATTTTCAAACCATCCGATTTGGCGTGGAACGCCCCATATACAACAATATGACTAATGTTGATTAGTCATGCACGAATAGTTTTATTTATCCTAAGAAGCAAATGTTAACAGCAATAACCACGTTTGTTCAACATAGTTATTGAAGACTGACAAATGACTGAAAATATGTTGAATTTTAATAAGGGCGCTTGAAAGTTTCATTGAACTGGTATGTATTTATTTATGTTTGACGGCAGTGAAATAAATAAAATAACATAATAAACGTTGTACTACATCATTGCGATCCTCATTTGATTTCATATTTTCGTGTTCTTATGTGTACTTAGTAAATTTGGATTTTGTCAAATCCGACTTGATGTTCACAAAGAAGAATCATGTACAATTCCTAGAGTAAATACCGCATAATGAATGTCGTATCCGCAATAAAATATAAATAAATATAACAAGACAATGATAGGTGTTAATGACAAAAATAAACTTTCATGCATATGTGCATGCATATATTACGAAATGCAGTAAAAATTGTGAATATTAGTAATTAAGATGGCGTGTTTAGTTTTTTATTATATTTGTCTAATACGTTCAGTTTGTTTTACTTATTCAGTGAATAAAGGATTTTCTTAGAAGTCACCTTATTATTAAAAACAAGGATGGAAAAATACGTATTACATATACTAAAACATTTTAAACACCACCTAAAATTGATGAATATTCCGGTTCACACAATTGAATAAATATTAGTCTAATTTCTTTATTGGATATAAGACTTTTGATTAATCAGTACGTTAAAATTCTGATACCCACACAAATTATTTCTTAGTCTAAATAAATCGAAATAGATACTTATATTTTGTAAAATATTTTTTATTAGTAAAATCTTACAAATAAAGTTCGCTAAGGATAGAAATATCACGATATTTTATTATATTTTATTTTAATATAACGATATTTTGTTCTTGTAATATTTTATATAGGTTTAATATACGATATATAAATATCGCTAAATCGTTAATCAACCTTTACACTTTTTTTTATGAAAGTATAGTCTAATTGAGACCCCTGTCTATTTAACGTACACGTGTTAACGTTTATGTTGAATCTGAAAAAAATAGAGCTTGTTTCACAACGTTGTGATTGCTCCAAAATGACAAGTTATGTTATTTTATCTTAACCATTAGTACTCTAATTCTTTAAGCAAATTGTACGTATTATTATCTGTTTCTGTTATAACGAAATTACTCTACTCCACTAAAAAGCTTAAAAATAAATTACAGAAATATTAAAAAAATTGTGTAGTTTTGAAAACCATCTACCGTTAAATATTAATAATTCAACCCTATTTTATAACTTCAAATCGAGAAATAATGTCTGATATCGGGTTTCGATTAATATATCAAATTTAAATTACTTAACATCAGTATTTCCTAGATCTTTTTTTTTTACTTTTACGCACTCCACTATAAGCGGAAAAGTAATGTAATGGTGTAAAGAAAAAGTGAAAAAACTAATTATTTTTAGGTTTAGTTTTCGTTTTTCGGCCTAAAAACAAAAAAATGGTTTTTAAAAATTCTTTGCTATGTGTGTGTCGTCGTTGTCGTCGGAATTTATTCTTGTTGGCACGATAACTCAACTAAAGCGTGTCGGATCGATCGGGTTTTGACTGATTCTGATCGGGGACGTCTCCCAGACGACACCTATTGATTTTGAGATGGATAGCACACACCACCTCCTTCCTTGGGTCTATTTGAGAATTTTTTTTGTTAGCACGATAACTCAACTAAATCGTGTCGTATCGATCGGGTTTTGACTAATTATGATCGGGGACGTCTCCCAGACGACACCTATTGTTTTTAAAGTGGATAGGACACACCCCATCTTGTCCATGGGTCATGAGAAAGCACGACGGTGGACTATTTGAGAATTTTTTTTTGTTAACACGATAACTCAACTAAGTCATGTCGGATCGATCGGATTTTGACTGATTCGGATTGGGAACGTCTCCCAGACGACTCTACTATATTCATGGGTTATGAGAAAGCACAATGGTGGACTATTTGAGAAATTAGTTTGTTAGCACGATCATTCAATTAAATCGTGTCGGATTGATTGGTTTTCGACTGATTCTGATTAGGGACGTCTACGGGACGACATCTATTGATATTGAGGTGGATAGGACACACCTCACTCTGTTCATGGGGCATGAGAAAGCACGAGGGTGAACTATTAGAAAAAAGTGAAACTATCGTATAAAACATATATTCTGCATTTATGTGGTTTATTTTTTCTCGGCCACTCAATTTCGAGACAGAGTTGTTCTACGTGCGTAAAAGTCCGTTTTAAGGTTTTAAAATTGTTTATTTTCATTTGGGATAACAAATTTGTATCGACATTTGAATATAAGTTTCCGCATATGCTTACATGATTTGTTGATCATGACTATTATTTGACATGATTATTATTTGAAATATTGCTTTTTATCTATGTTCTACATACTCGAAGTTACAGAATAAGTTGATTATTTAATGAAGTTATGTCGATACCGATTTCCTCAAATCTAGGAGTAGATAGGGGCTAGCGTGGCAAAATTTGTAAAATTGATTTATAATGAAGAGTAAGAAGTTTATCAGAGAAAGTGACGTCATATATATTTTCTAGAAAAATACATGACTTATATGAATATGTCGTGTAAAAATCAATGCCATTTAGAAAAATTGCCTAAATTAGATTTGTCTGATATAATCAGGATTACATTATTAAAATACTGATTTAAAATATGAAAACCTAGATTTAATGGGCCAAGGCAGTAGCCCAGCCAGCCAGGCGATGACTGGAAATCATCACTTGTTTGATTAACTATTGATATTAGAGACTGAACACCGACTCAGTAATTGGTACCTGTCTGAAGCATTGTACGAGTATGTCTCACTGTTGTCGATATTATTTCAAGTTATGATCTTTGAAGGAGAATATCCATTTATGTGGTGATGGCAAGAACATTTTGTTAGACATTGTTGATTGTTAGACATTATTGTTTGTTGTGTCCCAGAGGATAGCCCCAGGATAATAAAAGAATAAAGTATTACTAAATTTTCACTGACATTAAAATCCCAAATATGTATCGCATTCTGCTCATTTTTGGCTCACTAACATGCAATCTTTTAAAATATGACAGCAATAGGTATTCCGATATCCCTGAAGGAATGTTCTGCGAAAAACAAGTTTACTGCTAAAAAAAAACAAGGGGAAAAATTTTACTTTAAACAATTTTAAGTTCATATATAAGACGGTTTAATATCAACTTCTGAATTGTAAATATCTAATTGTTAACTGTACATAATCCATTTTTAAATTTACAAATTTAAAAATGTTGGGGGTTACAAATTTATATCGGCTGTTAATTATCAATAATAATGAAGAAAAAGAAATATACCGATCGATATAGGGTATCTCAGTTGGAACTATAGGATTTGAATTGTGCGCCATTTGTGTTCTGTCAAAGATGGGGCGTCAATATAATATAACGACTGTCATCTACAAATCATACGACATCAACATGTCAAGATAGCTTTCCCCATTTACTTACCAGCTTGATTTTCAATGAAGTATAGTCCAATTACTCCATCACTCCAAAATGCGCACCAAACCGTGCATCTCTATGGATGCATTTTTTTTATGGACAGCATGTGGACTTTCAGCATCCCAAATTCGACTATTTTGTTTACTGCCATATCCGTCATGATCGAAATGTGTTTCGTCGCTGAACATAATTTTGTTGCAAAAATCAGCTTCGTTTTCTTTCTTTTCTAACAGAAAATTAACAAATGTACGATATTGTAAATGAACTGTAACTTTGAATTGTGTCAACTGGATTTTGTATGCTGACAATCTTTCTTTAAAATCCGATGCGTGTTGTTGATTGATGGCGTTTGTATGCTTTCGTACACTTTTACTCACTGCAGCAATATTTTCTTCTTACCGACCACAACGAGGATGTATTGATGTTGCCTTATCAATAACAGAATCCGTCTCTTCAAATTTATTGATTAAGTTACGCACTGTTAACTTTGTAGGTGTTTTGTCCTAATTTTGTGATAATTTTTCTGAATGCAACTCACTTTCATAAAACAGTTGTACACAAATTACTCGTTGTTGAACTGTTAATCGTAGTATGTTGACGTCATATGATTTGTAGACGTTAAATATTGACGCTCTATCTTTGACAGAACACAAATGGCGCGCAATTCAAATCCTATAGTTCGATCTGAGACACTATACTGTTCGAATACTGTCAGCCCGTGAAACGGCTCGATTGGCAATGCGAAATCGTCGAGCAAACCTCAGAGATCAGCAGCTACATAATTTTCGACGCGCAAGAAGAGATTATTCACATATTGATTTGAATCGAGCAGCATTTCGATATGATTGCAACACTGATTACAGCTCGCATGCTTCCGTTTGCATTGGGCCAATGGACGTTGTTTGTGAGCATTGTGACGCCATTGAAGTTTTCGGGAGAAACACCAGGATTGTGCTGCTTTAGTGGCAAAGTGAAATTATGAGTATTGACTCCGCCACCTGAGCCATTGCATTCATTGCTTCGTGGCGAAACATCAGAATCACGACATTTTCTAGCGAACACTCAGAAATACAATGGTTGTTTCCAAATGACTTCATTTGGGGCAGACATTATCGAAGAACATGGATATAATCCGACATTCAAGGTATTAATTTATTTATTATAAATAAGTAATACTGACTTTACTTTTGATTTTATAGATACAAGGACAGATTCACCATCGAATTGGATCATTGCAACCTCTCGAAGATGCACAGCATAAATTTTTACAAATATACTTCATGGGCAGCAACATTATTAGAAGGATGCCGCACGGCTCATTCAGCATTAAAATTGCCGTTAAATCTTCAAACTATTAAACAACCAACATGTAATATTGCAAAACACTCCTCAATGGCCAAAGTTTTAGTAGCATCGAAAATCATCATCTGGAACGAATGCACAATGGCGCATAAACACGCATTGGAAGCACTTAACCGAACATCCAAAGATCTACGCAATGACTCGAGATTCTTTGGAGGCGCAATGATTTTACTGTCTGGCGATTTCCGCCAAACACTGTCAGTAATTCCAAGATCAACTGCTGCCGATGAAATAAACGCTTGCCCCAAATCATCAATTCTATGACGCTATGTGAAGAAACTTCAGCTGACAACAAATATGAGAGTTGCATTGCTGAATGATACATCTGCTGAAGACTTCTCTGAGCAATTGCTGACTATCGGTAATGGTTGAGTTCCTGTCGACTAATCGAGCGGATTGATTTCATTTCCTCCAAATTTCTGCAATTTTGTCTTATCAAAAGACGAACTCATCAACAAAGTATTCCCAAACATCATTGCTAACCACAAAAATAACGAATGGTTGAGTGAACGAGCAGTTTTGGCAGCTGAGAATAAAGATGTGGATGACTTAAACTTCGTAATTCAGAATGGAATCAATGGTACACTTCATTCTTTCAAATCTATTGACTGTGTAACAAATGAAGATGAAGCCACCAACTATCCTATTGAATTTTTAAACTCCTTGGATGTGCCTGGCTTACCACCGCACAATTTACGACTAAAGGTTGGCTCGGTAGTAATCATGCTTCAAAACCTAAATCAACCAAAACTATGCAACGGAACGCGTTTGGTGATAACTAAACTGATGATCAATGTGATTTACGCGACGACACTCAAAGGAAAATTCAAAGGTGAGGAAGTTCTCATTCCGAGGATTCCGATGATCCCAACCGATATGCCGTTTGAGTTTAAACGACTTCAATTTCCGATTCGTCTTGCATTCGCTATGACGATTGACAAATCACAAGGCCAATCCTTGAATGTTTGTGGTCTAAATCTAGAAAATGCATGTTTTTCTCATGGTCAATTGTACGTGGCATGTTCACGAGTCGGAATCTCTATCTATCTTCTTTATTTGTTCTTGCGCCTGATAACAAAACGAAAAATGTCGTATATCACAGGATGCTTCACTGAAGAGTGCAACCCACCAATTCCCATATATTTTATTATACTAATGTAATAAAAAATTGAACTTAATAATTTTGTATTAAGTTTAAAATCCTAAATCTGCTCATTCATTGACTGTTAGGCGGAACGAAGTTCGCCGGGTTCGCTAGTAGTAATTATAAAAATAGGCAGATATCCTCAGCATAATTCCTTGACACAGCTAACAAAATAGCTCTGTGAATAACTGGAACATTTATGATGACTGGCCCTCATATAACCCAAAAAATTAATACTGTTATATAAAAATTCTATTTCCAAAAAATCCGGTCTATAAGTCAGTGTATAACAACCAATAATACGAAGGCTGCTTTATAATATTTCAATTTATGATTACTTTGTTGGATGTACCATCAAGAAAGAATGTAGTAAGACACTTTCAATGTATTTCTTGATATATTCAGACTAAGCCCGTTGGAGGCCCGTGGCCGCAAAACTAAATAAGGCCTCCGGTCTGCTCAGAAATTGATATATTTGTAGTGTACATTATGTAAATATGAATAAACCTGATAATAGGTAAGTAGGTATAATTCATTTCATCGCTATTTTCCAAATAAAAAACTCTTATCTTGCCGATAAACGGAAGAGTCTACCTGAGCCTAGCCATAAAAACAAGCCAAGGTTATGTTTTGAGATTTTTTATTTGGCAAATTGCGATGAAATAAACATACCTACATGTACGTTTATATTTTGCATGCGTACGGGGCCTCCAACTTCAAACTTACTGAACATATATTGGCATTGTTTGGAATTTGAAAGGACTTCTCCCCAGGACCAGAGGCCGGAGGCTGGCCGCCCCCCGCCCCCTTAGTCCGTCACTGGATATATTCAGTTATTTTTTTAATTAATTGTGCCGTTGATTATTTGAGGGCGTGGGCATTCTGAGACCAAGAATATAAGTCACGTCAAAAATTAATTCACTATTGCTTAGATATATTTTAATTCAGTTAGAAGATATTGTTATTAAATTACCATTGTTTCTAGGATGGTACCTAGAAATTCTTTACGAACGACATTTTTTATAATAAATATACGAAATCACGTGGAGCCCATGAGTATTTAAGAGATACTTCGATTAAAAAAATAACACACAGGAAAGATTCTGGGATTTGTTTTACAGGGCAAAGCTGGGACGATTATAATCCGCTTTTGTGTGAGCATCGTCTTGTGAACTGAAGTTACCCCGTTAGCTGCTCTGCATTAGACATTAATTATAATATTTATGTACTTGCTAAAAAAAAGACAAATAATATAATTTGTATTGCATACATTGAAGTTTAAAAGACAATTAGTTTATACAATTTTGTTTTCAAAATTCATAAGATATAATATTTTTTAACTTCCTGTGAGGGATTATTTTTGACACCTAAAAAGATCTAAAATAGTATAAAAATAATATTCACCCATTATAATATTTGTTGTCTTACTCTGGAAATAACTACATTAGCTTCTAATTAATTAAATATATGAACGGCAAATTTATGTAATGAAGAAGAAAAAAATTACTATTCAAAACTACTCTTACAAAACAATCACTTGAAAAGTTTTTGAGTAAACAATTACACTCATAAAGTAGATAAGGAATAAAGGATACCCAAAGGAAATACGGGCACTTAACAAAGGGCAAAGTATTGTTCATAGAAAAGGATAACCACACAGAAAATTGTATATGATCCTTAAATTAAAATTATTTTAGACGTGAGAATTTTATGTTCGAATTATTTAATGTGCATCGTTAATAATCGACACACGGAGTATAAGCCATTTGACGATATTAAAATCGGTTTACACTTTTATATATAAAACTGCTAATATAAAAATATTTACATATTATAGACAAATATTTGGCATACTTATACATTTTTCAAATAAATATATAAACTATACATTCTTTATTAAAAAAAAACTAAGAAACCCTCTACAGATATTTAAATTACATATATTCAATTTAATTTCTATAATTATAAGTGACCTTACTTTATTATTAGTCCAGCGTAATCTATGTATATTTATTTATATTATATACTCAGTATTGCTACTCTTTGGATTATTACGTGCAGGAAGTATGTTATTACCACATTCTCTGAACCAATATGACTAAAATATGCAACTGAGAACTGATAAATAATATCCTCTTCTTATCAGCATCCAAGCAAAACAACAATGAAAATAAGTATAACCCAGCAACCGATATACTCGTATTACATTCATACACAACAGGTGGACTTGCATTAATCCATAGTAATGAACAGGAAGTTGTCCAAATTCAAACAGATAGTGGTAACGTATTGTAAGCCAAACTATCCGATTAAAGACAATAGTAATATTAACAATATCCACAATAAAAATTACATTTAAACATAAGTTTAATAGGAACTTGTATTTACATAGATCCAAAGGCACTATTTACGAAGTTTGTCAATATTACTATTACATTATTCCTGAACAGACTTTGTCTGTTCTATTCCTTTATACAAAACAGACTACTATTGATTGAAATCGGAACATGAATATAGGATCTAAATTAAAATTTCATATTCTATATAGAGTACTCTATTTAAAACGAAACAGTTGAAATATATGTTGAAATAAAATATACGAAAACTCCGTGACCTTTCAAGAGGACATCACTCGATAAAAGTCGTACTGTATTCCCCACACAACAACCTACTTAATGAATGATACCTAATTTAAAAGGTCTCTTCATCCTGATAATGGCAGCAGTGGTTTATTTTTGCTAGTTAGCCAATCTGTAATCAGTATATTTGGTAAAAACTGTTATAGAAATGTCTCTGTTTTATATGGGCCTAAACAATATGAATGACAACTAAACTTGCTGTTTTCCAAATTTGAAGATTGAAAAATACAGAAATAAAAAATAAAAGCTAGCAAGTACATACACCTAAAACAGGCCCAGTACTTTAGTTTAAAAAGTATTTACTCAACAGAATAATTAAGTTAAATTATTCATTTAATTAAATGTACTCAACCGCCATCGACTTTGTAAACTCATACAATTATTTTTCAAACTGTGCACGAACAACTTTGGTTTTGTTTGTTGGCACGCCTGTAAAATCCGTGCCATCAGGTTTTCTCTAATATCATTTAGTGGCATAAAATTTAAATTTCGGGTGTTCCAAGTGTTCCATAGAAATATCTAGGGATGTTAGATCTAGCGATCTAACCAGCCACTCCATTATACTTTTTCGTCTGACCCATCATTCATGGAATTTTTGATCACACATCACATTCTGGACGAGTTTTATCTTGTTAGAGAAGTAGCCAGATCTTTACGCAGATTATCTACGTCTTCTAATACTTGAGTGATCAAGGGAGAATATCTATCATATTCTCGAATAAGTCAAGATATATTTCTCTATTTAAATTTCTGGGAATAGAAAGACTGCCAATGATATGATCTTCCAGAATATACGTCCAGACATTCTCGAAAATGAGACCAATCTTTTTCTGATCTTTCCGTATGATGCTTCCATTTAAAAATAAAGGTTTTCGTCAGATCAATACGTGTAGTTGTGTCTATTGATCTGAGCTTTCGTCAAAGAAAAAAACACTGTGACGATCATCTAGTCGTCCACATCTAGCTCATGTAAAAAGCTAATTTTATGGGGATAGAATGTAGAACCTTTAAGGAGTCTATGAAAAGAACTCCTGGACATTCCAGATTCTTGATAGATTGTCTAATACACTATTTTACACTGGTCGATCAACTTCTAGAAGTCCAAGTACATCGATTTGAACAGCTTCTCCACATACGGTCCATATGCCATTTGGTTTCTATTTTCATAAAACCAGTTTCATGAAATTTTCTTATAAATTCCGTTGTGTACTTGGACTAAACGTTTTTATGAGCAAAATGTTCATTAAAATCGCGAGAATTGCTTTTATAACATAATCGTTATTGCAACAATACAATTTCAGCAATTATTTTCTTTCTTGAAAAGAATAAATCACAATTGTGTAAATATTTGAAATGCTCTGCATCACATGGAACTATCATGTAAAATAAACATACTGGATTATTCTTCATGATAAAAACTTTACTATTTTTACATCAAAGATAAATTTTTACTTCCATTTTTGCATTATTTGCTTTATAATGTCTTTAATATATGTACTTTAAATATTCTTCGTATAACTGAAAAATGAAATTCAGTGGTCATCTATATTTGGGGTTATTAAACTATCGCTCGACATGTTTTCATTTGAATATTTTAAGGAGGTAGTTGTCTGCCACAGGGAGTGTCAGTGGCAATAATGAATTTTATAAAAATGTCGCCATGAATATAAAAATTGGCGTGTCACGACATTTTCCTATAAAAATATATCAACGGTTATTCCGGATATTTTCATTTTAACTAATACCCTGTATATATATATATATATATATATATATATATATATATATATATATATATATATACATTGTCTATTAATAATTAATAAAGGAATAAATCAAGCATATAAAATAATTTGCAGCGCTGGTTATCACGTTATGAGTCCTATAACAGAGGTAATACCCTCCTGCCTGTGTAACTTCATTTAATCTTCAAAACATCGACTGTAATAAATTTCATATATTGGATTGAGATATATATTCCCAGCAAGTATTCAATCCCATATTTTTAATCCATGTTTTTAGGAGGCCGTCGGCCGGTATTACTGAATGTTTCATTTAATCTTATTCTACGCATTTTATATGGAGGCTAAACCACGGACCATGTCTTACGAGACACGATAACAAAGTTACGTTACTCTCTCGTAGATATTTTGGAGATGTCTCTGCGAATTGTTGTGTAACACTATTTGGAAACATCTCGGAGTTGTTCGTAGATATTTAAGTATTACCGATCATTATTAATATTCAAAGTCATCATAAATGTAACTAGTAATTACTCATGTTGCCATAAATGCACAATAGAAGATTCTTACTACCGTAACTAATGACGCTTTGCGCCATAATTCCAACTGT